>CM026262.1:1365625-2731250 GCA_014851425.1 Senna tora | reverse complement strand
TCCTTTATCTATATTACGTTTTCCCCAGATATCTAGTATGGATGTACGTAGGGTGGTTGATACTAATTGAAGTAATTGTAAATTAAGGATGGACAATTTGACCGGGAGAATTTCAATTCTGGACCTAGCATGCCTTCATCACCTGGAGAGACATTATGTGCTGCTGTTTCAGCTTCCGCATGGGTGGAACCGCATGGAAAGTGCACAGTAGCATTTGGTCTTGCATGGTCATCTCCAAAAGTAAAGTTTGTAAAAGGCAGCACTTTCCGCAGGTGATATATGTGTTGGAATATTTTAGGCTGTTAATATATATCCTTTAAACAAATACATTAGAATTTAAAATAAGTGTTTGTTTCTATTAAAAAATGTTTGTTTGTTCTTGCATATGTTGTCTCTATATAAATGAGCAAGTTTTTTTGAATTCTTAGGTTTGTACTACTTTCAGAGAAGTAGCAGGAGTTGCATGTTGGGATGAATGAATTTCAATTTTTTGTTCTGTTTGTAGTGCAACTGTGTGTTTCTAGGCTTCTCTAGGCTCAAAAAACTGGAAATTCTACATCTCCTCTGGTTCCAGGAGGGTACCACTGTCTCTATATACCTGTTTTGAAATATCTGCAGATGTTCTGCGGGTGTTCCTGTAAGATCATAATGTCTAAGTGAATCGACTTGTTCTTTGGTTTAGTGTTGCATTTTGAAAACATCCCTTATATATAATGTTATTGTTTTTTGTTTATTGCTTCTATTAAGGTATTCTTGGTATTTTCCTAAATCAAAACATCTCATTTTCTTTCACCTATTACAATATACGTTATTTTATTGAAATACAATTATCCTAAATAAAGCTGAAAGTTTAAATAAATATGTCATCTCTTAGATTTCTATTGCTTATGGAATTAATAAGACAGTGAGTAATCTTTTCTTTCTGACTTGCAGCAGTACTTGCAACCTATTTTTCTTCTATAACTTCTTTTTTTCCTATTCTGATGAGTTTGACTTTGTTACTGCAGGAGATACACAAAATTCTATGGCACTTCTGAGAAAGCTGCAGTGAACTTGGTGCATGATGCGTTAACTAGTATGCACACTGATTTTAATGAAATTTGTATTTGTCTAGCTTGTCATTTACTTGCATTGCTAATATGTGTATTTATTCTCTCCTACTTGCTTTTTTATTCTGTAAATTTGAAAAAGAAAAGAGAATATGTCCACCTATGTTGTTTCTAGATTAAGATCCATTGCATCTAAAACCCTTGTTTTGTTTTCAAACTTGAACAGATTACAAGCGGTGGGAAGAAGAGATTGAGAAATGGCAGAGTCCTGTTCTTGCGGATGAAAAGCTACCAGAATGGTAATATTCTGAATTTTTCATATAATTGCCTCATTTAGGTACTTAAAAGTTCTATGCATTAATAAATAGTTCAAATTGCTGAAAAGATTTTGAGGTCTCAGTATATTGTTCATGTAGTAATGTAAGACTAGTTTTTTGTATACTGCTGATTTGTTCTGCTTTTGGCTGCATTAGGATGTTAGGCTCCTTTGTATATATTTCATGAACAGCACATCAGGTTCCATGTAGTTCAGTAGTATAAACCTAGTCTTCTGTCTCCTAACTAACAACCCATTCTTATCACTTCTTGTCAAGTTGGCCATAGTTATTGATTATTAATGTACAGCATGTGTGTTAGTATTTGTTGGACGAAATTATTAGACCAGCTCATTGTCTTTTATCTAACATCTCATTTTTAGCTGTCTTCATTCTAAATATAATTCTAGTTCTAACCAGGCTATAACTACTCTTTACAGTTTATCTAGATATGCTGTACCTTTTTTTTATGTTTTAAACATGTTTCTTCTTTTCTACCTTATCTCCGTAGTGGCAGTTTAATCATGTATTCTTTAATTTCAGGTACAAATTTACATTGTTTAATGAACTCTACTTTCTGGTTGCTGGTGGAACAATTTGGATTGGTATGTTTTAATTATCCATGCTGTCTTGTATTGCAGTTTCAAGTTATGTTTGTGATAGTATTATTTAATGTTGGAAGCGATTCTTTTCTGTTTAATCTTAATGAAAGCATTAAGGCTGGTTTGATCTTTGTGCTAGATTCTTCTTTGCGATCTGCATGTATGAGGAGTGACCCATATCAGGTGACAGAGTTGGAAAGTGCAGATGTGAAAGTAACTGAAGCTAAAGTGAGCAGACAAGGTTCAATTGTTGACTGTACAATAGGTAGTGCCCATGATGCTACTGCTACTGCAGGACAAAATAACTGGGATGAAAATTCTTCTAGAGATAGTTCAGATGAAGAGGAATCTGTGGCTCCTCTTAGAAAGGAGCACTCCACTGGCACATTGCAATCCTCGATAATGGCAGACCAACAGTATGATGATGATGATGATGTGGGCAGGTTCTTGTACCTGGAAGGCGTAGAGTATGTCATGTGGTGCACATATGATGTACATTTCTATGCTTCATTTGCCCTACTTGAGCTCTTTCCTAGGATTGAACTGAATATTCAGCGTGAGTTTGCTAAAGCTGTCTTGTGTGAAGATGGAAGGAAAGTAAAGTATCTGGCAGAGGGAAATTGGGGCATTCGTAAGGTTAGAGGAGCCGTGCCTCATGATCTGGGGACACATGATCCATGGAATGAAATGAATGCTTATAACATTCATGATACTAGTAAGTGGAAGGATCTGAACCCAAAATTTGTACTTCAAGTGTATAGAGATTTTGCTGCAACCGGGGATATGTCATTTGGGGTTGATGTGTGGCCTGCTGTTCGAACTGCTATGGAGTACATGGATCAATTTGATAGGGATGGTGATGGTCTTATTGAAAATGATGGATTCCCTGATCAAACTTATGACACTTGGACCGTCCATGGGGTGAGTGCTTATTGTGGTTGTCTTTGGCTTGCTGCTCTTCAAGCTGCAGCTGCCATGGCTCTTCAACTTGGTGACAGAGATTTTGCTGAAACATGCAAAAGGAAATTTTTGAAGGCTAAACCAGCATTTGAAGAAAAACTTTGGAATGGTTCTTATTTCAACTATGACAGTGGATCGAGTGGAAACAGTAAGTCCATTCAAGCTGATCAGCTGGCTGGGCAATGGTATACAGCATCCTCAGGGTTGTCTTCCCTTTTTGATGATTCCAAGATTAAAAGTGCTCTTCGGAAAATTTTTGATTTCAATGTTATGAAAATTAAAGGAGGCAGGATGGGTGCTGTGAATGGAATGCATCCTAATGGAAAGGTGGACGAGACCTGCATGCAGTCTCGAGAAATATGGACGGGTGTGACTTATGGCGTCGCTGCTACGATGATCCTTGCAGGTATGGAAGAGGAGGCCTTCACAACTGCTGAAGGTATATTTATAGCAGGCTGGTCTGAAGAAGGATACGGGTAACTTCCTATCACATATATAACATGCTTCATGGATTCTTTCATATGGGATAAATTTCATATTTTTTTCTTGTGATTTGCCCCAAAATTAATATACTTTTCTTGTGGATTGAAATGGATCATTTAACCCCCTTGTGGTTAGTTACCAAATCATAAAAAATTATGTGAAAGTTAAAAACCTGACATGATGAACAATTTCATTGTGCATTAGAGAAAGTTTGGGTAGCATCTATTGTAGAAAAATTAGTTGAAACACGCCTTAGGTGGTTTGGTCATGTACAAAGAAGGCTGTTAGAGGCTTCTATATGTAGAGTTGACCAGATGAAAGATAGCCCAATAACTAGAGGCAGGGGAAGACCAAAGAAAACAATAGGAGAAACTATTAGGAGGGACTTAGCTATAAATAACCTAACCATAGAAATGTGTAAAGATAGAACATGTTGGCGTTGCTTGATCCATATAGCCGACCCCACCTGAAAAAGGCTTTGGTTGTTGTTGATTGAACAATTTCATTTGTCGTAAGTTTGTTTCACTTATATAATTTTATGGTGTTTTGAGATTACTATTGGGATTTAATTGACAATTTCAAATTTGACTTATCTAGTCTCAACAATTACTTCAAAAGACTATAAAATTGTTGTAAGGTAAGTGAAACATATTTTCAACAATAACGCTATTAATTGTTCTGACATTCATGTGGTTATTTCTACTAATGTTAGGATCTTAAAATATTAGAGAGTAAATAGACAAACTACAAGTGATTAAATGATACTTCAAACCACGACAAGTTTCAGGCGAAATACATGGGGTAATTTACATAATTGCATATCTTCCTTGTGTTTTGAAGAAAATTAATTTGTATCGTTTGCCCCACAACAGATATTGGTTCCAGACTCCAGAGGGATGGACAATTGATGGACACTACCGGTCTCTAATATATATGAGACCCCTCTCAATTTGGGGCATGCAGTATGCACTAACTCTGCCGAAGGCAATTCTTGAGGCCCCAAAAATCAACATCATGGATAGAATCCACATATCTTCTGCTAATGGAGGATTCTCTCATAATGAAACCACTGTGAGAAAGATTGCAGCGAAATCAAACTGCTTTGGCAACTCTGTGTTTCACTGTGCCTGCTGATTGCTAACGCTTCAGTACATAAAGTTTTGTATAGGTATGTTCATTGAAACATTCCATACCCTACTCTCTCCCAGCCAAATTGTTACTTGTTAGTAGGCTGGTCAAGGTCTGAGGTAGTAGTGTATACGTTGTAAAAATAACGGGCTGCTAATTTATTAGCCTGTTAGTTCAAACCATGTAGGATTGTCTCTGTAGTTCACAACTCTTTCATTTCAATTCTTTTCAAGATAATTTATATCAAAGATATTGCTTCTATCCAAAGACTTGACCAAAAGAGGATGTTTGGAAGTTGAAAGATTGACACTTCCCAACAAAGATACAAGTGTTTGAAACTTTGAATGCTTTTGGCTAGAGAAAAAAAAAATGCAAATATGAAATATACGTTAATTTGACTTGTCACATTAAACAATCCGAGTCTCTAATTAAAGGAAAAAAAAAGGTTACAAAAGCATCCCGGTACCCTTATCTTCTCTATCCCTTTATCACCAGCAAGCCAACCCAATTTCCTGATGGTTTTTAATATACAGTCCGTGGAGTTCCTGAAACACCCACACAATGGATGATAATTCTGTGGAGGCAAAAATACTATTTAGACCCTGAATTGTTGGTTAAATTACTATTTAGTCTTTAAATTTATTAAAAATGCTATTTAGTCCCCGAAATTTGTAACTATGTCAACTATTTAGTTCCCGAATTTGACAAAAATACTATTTAGTCCCCGAATTTGTAACTATGTCAACTATTTAGTCTCCAAACTTGACAAAAATACTATTTAATCTCCGAATTTGTAACTCTGTCAACTATTTAGTCTCCGGACTGTTACCCGTTAGAGTTGATAGAATTGCAAATTCGGAGATTAAATAGTATTTTGCCAAGTTTGGAGACTAAATAGTTGACATAGTTACAAATTCGGGGACTAAATAGTTGACATAGTTACAAATTTCAGAGATTAAATAGTATTTTTGATAAATTTGGAGACTATTTAATAATTTAATCAACAATTCAGTGACTAAATAATATTTTGCCTCTAATTTTGTGTGCATCATTAATGGTTCCAGCAGAAAGAGACAAAGACAGCGTTTGGCTAGTATCTCCTGTCCCAAAAAAAATGTTCGAACTTTTCCAATTCTTTTCACTGGCCATGATTTTGGATATATATATATATATATATATATATATTTGCTTTATATGGGTAGTATTGTGTGAAAGGAGAGGGAGTTCATTTCTATGGATATATTTTTTATTCATTTAATAATTTGTTAATGTTAATAAAATTTTAGACTTTGATATGATTAGGTAGGTTCTTATTGTTTTTTTTTTTTAAATTTAGACTGTCCATAGAATAGAGTTAGTCGGGTGGTGTATTTGTGATTTTCTCGACTCATTTGATACGTTTAGTATGGAGACAGGGATGTAAAGGAAAATAGAAAAGAAGGGGAAGTGAAGAGATGTAACGTTTGGTATGCATAGGGATGTAAAGAAAAATAGAAGGGAGGGAAAAGAAGAGGAAGTGAGGAGATATATTTTTAAAAATAAAAAATATGTTTGATATGTAAAAAAATACGATGTAAAATTTTTAAAATAAAATCTTAAAGACATGCCAAACAAGTGAAATTATTGGGGTGCGTCTAATTAAATTGCAAAGCTGAATTAGAAAGTGTACGGGAAATGGATCACATGAAGTCTACGATACATGAAGTTACTTCATGCATACAATTTATACAATTTAGACCGTTGATTACCTAACATTGCAAATTATAGCAAGGATTTAATTGTGTTTAGGTCTACTTAAGGAGAGGAATTTAATTTATTTCCTTAAATGTACATTGTACAATTGCAAATTATCTTTCCTTAAATGTACATGTACAAATTATCTAAATTATATAGAACGTATTATAATTATTTTGCCCATAAGTCAACGCCTTAATAGAATCGGGTATATAATTTAGATGATTTGTAGATGTACATTTAAGGAAAGATAATTTGTAATTGTACATTTATTAAGGAAATAAATTCCTCTGCTTAAGTAGACCTTAACACAATTATATATATACACATATATATTAGTTTTAAAACTCTCTGATAACAAGTCTATAACTATAAAATTTTATATTATTTCATAAAATATAAAATAATTAAAAAAACATATAATGTAAGAGTGGAGAAATGAATTGAGAAGTTAAAATAAATAATATGAACAGTTAAATAACTTCTTGTTAATTTGCAACTCAAGTCCCATATTTTATTGTGAGGGAAGGCTCGGGCTGAGGGCAAACCAGGCCATTCGTTATCTACTCAAAATTCCGTATCGTGGGCAAATTGTCGTGTTGAAGAATTTGTGATTGTTTTATAGACACGGCATGTGAATGCCAAATTGTATTCAACGTCCTCGCCCACTCTTCTCCGGATAGAGATCAAATGAAGTGTAAAATGTATAAAGTGTATTATCTAAACCATTAAATAAAAATTAAGATTCGTATTCGTTATGTAACAATTTCATCTAAAGATTTATATTATACACTTTATCAGATTTGTACTTCAGATCTGGATCTCTCTTCTCCCCTCACCGGTCAATTCAACGCCACTTTCTAGACTGCAAATGCATAGGTCATGACTCATGACATGACGTGATGCTCTTTTCACACAGCCTCCTCTTATGAGTTATGCATACATGTCACCTATTCAACCACTATTTTTCTTTCTGTTTTTCTGGTATCCTTGTACCTTGCGCCATAATTTTGGTTATGTTCGTTTTTTTATATATAGCACCAAGTATTAAAAAGAATCATACACAGCAAATTATACAGAGTCGATCCAAGTAGTGTTTTCGGTGTAAATCATCACGACATTCATAATCGTAGTTGATCAATTATTAAACACAAACAAAATTGATTACATCATTCACCCAAATAACATAAGCACTAAAAGCTTTAATATAAAAGAGTATAACATTTCTGATGCGTTATCACCAAATATGCCGTTTTTTTATATATAATAATTGGAGCTAAATTGAACAACAACAAAAAGAACAAAAGTTGTTGCGTCGCACACCACAAAAATAGCGGTTATTATGTAGAAGGTAAATATTTATTTTTTTTTATTTTTCTCTCTAAATTACAGGGAAAAAAAGACTTGGGGTGTATTTAGTTAATGAAACGGAGGATGTAATAAGATTGTAGTAAGAAATGAAAAAATAATATGAAAATGATGTAATATAAATAGAATAAAAACAATGAACAAAAAGAATTTTATTTTTTCTAAGAAATACACACATTTGTTAATATATATATATATATATATATATATATATATATATAGGAGTAAAAGTAAAAGGCATTTTGTCTAAAACATCGAAATATTGCAATTTTGTCTGGAGACGCAAAGACGAACTTTCCATTTGTAGCCTCTCTTTCAGTTCGATCTTAAATCATTTTCTTTCGCTCGTTCCATTGTAACCTAGCAAAGACCGTACGGCGTAGAGTAATACAACTGCATTAAGAAACTCAGGTAATATTTCCATCTTCGTTTTTCTGCGGGAATTTGCTCATACAATCACGGTCGAATTTCTAGTTTCGACTCTTCGATTTACTGTTGTGGACTACATCCTTTTTCCACTTAATGCGTAATAGCGCAGAAAAATCAGCTCTCTATTACTGTCTAAACTAGTAGTGATCACGGTGTGTCCGTGTTGATTTTTATTTTATTGGATCTGATTTTTGTTTCTCAATAACCAACTAGTCTGCTCTATGGTGTATAGTCTCTGAACTGCTTATTATTGTTACTCTGCTGTCGTTTTAGTTCGATCTGTTTCATAGTGATGGCACGTAAGATGCTTATCGATGGTGAATTGGAAAAGCTTGGTGAGGATGGTAAGAGTTTTGACTTCGACTTGTTTGTTATTGGAGCTGGAAGTGGTGGAGTTCGTGCCGCGAGATTTTCTGCTAGTTTTGGGGCTAAGGTATGAAGACATGCTCTTATTCGGTTAATAACCAATAGTGTGCTGGTGTGGTTTCCGTTAATATGTCAAAATAATTGAGTAACCTATGCTTATGGCAAGTCTTGCTTTGGGCTTTGGCTGTGGATAATTTTATCCGTCACATAGAGGTGGTAATGTACTAATGTTTGTAATGTGCTTATTAGTGCTAGTTATTTGTCTTTCAGTTATCCTTGTGACGATCAGTAGATTAATGTTTTTTTTGGAAGTTGTAGATTAATCTTTTAGTCTGAAGTTTTTTTTCGTGGTTTGTTATCCTCTAATGATTTTGAAATCTGTGTTAAAAGGTGGGGATTTGTGAACTTCCATATGATCCAATTAGCTCAGAAAAAGTTGGAGGAGTTGGTGGAACGTAAGTTCATTTCATCAAAGCTTATGTATTCAGTTCTGTTTCCTCCGTCTTTCTTTTTTGTTACAAGAGATTTGAGTGGTCTTCAGTTTAGTTCTAAAAGCTGTTATGTTACTGCCTTTTGTTTCATGCTTCTTTTAGCCATTTTCTTACCTATCGTGATTTGTTTTATTCTGCTTTTTAATTGTTTATGATTTATGATTTTATCCCCCAAAATAGGGAGAATTATAATTTAGGAATTCTTTGCAAAAAGAATTCCAGTTTAGGTGAGCGGCTTACAATATTTAAAAAACTGTTAATAATTCATTTCTCTCGAGTGTGTTTCCTTATGATATTATGTTTAAGGTTAACTTGGCTCGGTTACATGGATCTACGTCTCCAAATGCTCAAAACAAGGTTTCACAGGCAACTTCAGTTGTTTTCAAATGCTTTGCTTATGTGAACAGTTGCTTTGCTTGGTAGTTACTTCCGCCCGTCTATAATAATCAGTTACCATTTATTATTTTTTTACCATTATAAAAGTGTAATGTGGTGTCTTTCTATAGCCTATCAACCTAACTTACATTCCACATCTTTAAAAGGATTTACTCTATAGAATCAGAATCCAAAAACATCTTTTGTCATTTTTTAAAAATATTTTTCCATATCATATATTCATGTTGCAGTTATAATTTCCACACGCATTGAGTTCCTACAGAAAATTTTTATTGTTTTTATTTTTTGTATAAAAGCTTGTTCCTATATGTGCTTAAACCTGAACTCTCTTTTTTTTGGTATGATTAATCATTATGGTAGGCTTGCTTCTTTGTATAAAGAATTATATTGCCAAACATAGTCACAGTTGGTCCTATTCTCCTTGAAGCCCCTATATTAAGGACTTGTCTCCACTGTCAACAAAAATTTTTGTCAAGTGTCTTGCTGTTGTATCATATTGCTTAGGATCCTATACCATGCTTTTTTAATACATAGTTTTATTACCTGCTTTATTGTTTCAATTTCCATTGGCATGCTGTTTTTTTTTTTTTTTCCTTGCAATCAACATGATGCAGTTGTAGTCCATTCATGATCTCCAGCTAATGCAGTGTATTCTTAATTTCTAAAACTCTGTTTATTGTAAACTTTCTGTTTCTTCTGAATCATATACTTGTAATTTTTGGCAAACTGTGTGATAATACCTGCTGCTGCAAGTTATTACTAGTACCATACTTTATATGTATAATTAAATATAATATGTGTCATCTCCTATCTCCCATCTAGTTATCCACTAATTAATTTATGAAGATCCATATGTATCTTTTATTTCCCAGGTGTGTTATTCGTGGTTGTGTTCCGAAAAAGATTTTGGTCTACGGAGCATCTTATGGAGGTGACCTTGAGGTAAGGAGCTGTTCTGAAAGTTTCTGATACTAAGCAGTGGGGGTGAAATGCTCTGTTAACATGATGGAATTTTTTATTTGTTTTTTCTTCCTAATCAAATATATCAAAAAGACTTATTACATTCTCTCTATAGTCAACTCTTTAAAGTTTGACAGGTTGGTCTGGTAATATCTGAAATTTCGACAACAGGAGTTTAAAGAGCTTAAAGTTATGATATATACCATGCCCATATTCTGATGTTTATCCAATTAAGAAATTTATATATTCTTTGTATAAGATTCTGTTTTTTATGTCTTTTTTTTATAGAAAAAGAAATTGTATTAAAGAAAGAAGAAGATTACAAATACGAGGACAAGCAGTCCTCAAGAAAAGGAAAAAAATCTGTTTTTTTATGTCTTATTGTTAAGATTGTAATTAGTTAACTACTAAGGTATAATGGGTAGTTGAAATTGAGTTATTGGAACTGAATGGAATAACAGTAATGGGAATGGATATATTTTACTAAGCGTACTTCTGTGGACATATCTGAAATTATATACTGGTTTCAATTTGGAGGAGTAAATTGTACTTGGTGTTATATGTATACATGTTTACAAAGACACATGGTGTTGTAGTTGTATTTATTATAGAAAATATATGCTTATTCGTATATATTTGTGAAATCAGTTTGTTAGACCAGTGAATGGTATTCTCCTGTCTGATTTAATGACTGCTTCAGTTTTCAGAACATTTGCACAAAATTCTTTAGTAGTTCTCCGTAATTTGTAAAATAAAAATTATTATGCTGACTGTATTGTTGTTTGTATATTATTGTTTGTAATGATTATTTAATGAACATAACTACCTTTGTAGGATGCCAGAAATTTTGGGTGGGAATTGAGTGAGAAGATTGACTTCAACTGGAAGAAACTATTGCAGAAGAAGGTAGAAGTTTCGTATGTCTATTGAAATTATTAATTTATGTATGTAAAGCTTTTTATTCTCATGATTATATTTACAATATTTTTATATTCTCTGGGAAGACAAATTTTCAAGCAAATAGTTATATAGAAATTGGACTAAGTGAACAATAGCATTGTTGGGAAAAAAAAGAAGAAAATTACATTAAGATTAAAAAAATGTGAGAATGGTTGATAGTTAAAGTTTTGGTAGGTCATTCATTTCTTTAAATATGTTAGTTTGCTTTTGAATAATGCAAGTAAAATATGGAATAAAGGAAAGTGGAAAGAAAATTTTGTTTCACACAAAATTGACATATAGATTTTGTTGCTAAAATAGAGGGAGGAAGAAACAATTGGTTTATACAAGAGACCATATGAAGCAAGCCTGATGGTGACTGCTCATATGACATGCTATATGTTTTGACCTCTCTCCAATTAGCAACATCAAGCTATCATTTGTATGTGTAATAGTATCACAACTACTGACCTAATTGTTCTCTCTAATGTGAAGTTAATTTAGTACTTTTTGCCATTTTTCTGATCAGTGTGATGTAGGATTCATAACTGATGCTGGGTAGTGGATTTTGAAATCAGTTTTGTTAATTATGCATTTCACAATAGGGAAATTGCAGAGCACTGATGTTGTCTTGCATGTGAATACTTTAGTTAGGCATCAAAACATAGGACTTTTTTTGTAAGATGAAACAGAACATGAGGACTTACAGCATCATGGAGATGTTTGTTGTGCATTTTTTTATTTCGTCTTGAATGCATAGAGCAGTTTCTTCTCCAGAAACTCTGACACTAGTATTGAAATATTAACATCCCTCTAATTTTAATTCATAATTTATTAGTTCTTTTTAATTTACTCAAAACTTGATTAAGATGAAATCTGTATTGTCTTAGGTTTTCTAGATGCTGCTTTCATCTGTATTGTCTTAGGTTTTCTTTTTAATCCCTCTAATTGTATGGCATTCACTAATTTATATCCGTCTGCAAACTTCAGACAGATGAGATAAACAGATTAAATGGAATTTATAAGCGGTTGTTATCCAATGCCGGGGTTAAATTATTTGAAGGTGAGGGAAAGGTAGTAGGTCCAAATGAAGTTGAGGTGACGCAATTGGATGGCACTAAATTGTCCTATTCAGCGAAGCACATATTAATTGCTACTGGCAGCAGGGCTCAGCGTCTGAATATTCCTGGACAGGTGAATCTTGTTTTGAAAAACTTTGCATTTATATACTACGGTTAAGTTAGTTGGCTCTCCAACTTACGTGATTATCACAGCTACAATGATATTTATATCTATTCTGCATGTTAGTTCATCTGCTATGATATTGATCACACATTATACTATTGATATCTTACTATTTTTCCCCCGGGGGGGGGGGGTGTTTCTGGCAGGAGCTGGCTATAACATCTGATGAGGCACTGAGTTTGGAGGAGTTGCCTAAGCATGCTGTGGTGGTTGGAGGAGGGTGTGTCCCTGTATTCTTCATCTCTATTTGTTTAGTTACACCGTGTAATGGTTATTGATGTACATTCTTTGTTGTCAGTTATATTGCAGTTGAATTTGCTTCTATATGGCGTGGAATGGGTTCCACTGTGGATCTGGTTTTCAGAAAGGAACTTCCATTGAGGTGGGCTGTGACATGTATCTTTCATATTTATTTTCCATGTTGTGTAATCTTAGAGAAGAGATTTTGGCTATGGCTTTTCCCAAACCCTCCCCCCACAAACACACAAAAAAAAAAAAAGTGAATAGAGCTTCGACATAATAAGATGTGTACTATGAAAACAATCAAATTCTAATCATTTTACAGCTTACAGAGTTTATCAGTATTTTTCATCCAAGTCTATAAATATGAGAAATATGTAGAAGGTATGGTTATACAGTTTAAGAATAAAATTGAAAATCAAAAGGTTTTGAAGTATTTGCAGAAAAAAATTTCATTAATGCTACTGGAGGAGTGGTTGAACTCTATCCAATCATAATTGTTATATTGTTATTGAACAAATTCTGTTGCAGAGGTTTCGATGATGAAATGAGAGCAATGGTTGCTAGAAATCTTGAAGGTAGAGGAATTAATCTGCATCCAAGGACAAATTTGACCCAGGTATTTCCTTTTGGTGTCTGTTGATACTTCCATTTATCATGATAAACTAAATTTTTTCTAACATCAAAATTCTAGTTGTTTCTTTTAGTTGGAGGCTCAGCTAACAACTACTAAATTTATTTTCTAGTTGACCAGAACAGAGCATGGCATTAAGGCTGTTACAGACCATGGTGAAGAACTGATGGCTGATGTTGTACTATTTGCCACTGGTAAGAACATGGATTGTTGTCTTTTTTTCTGGATACATTGTGTGAAGTGTGAACTATCAATTCTATGGTTAGTGACTGGGGTTAGATTAAGCTTATCTTGTATCTTAGGGGACTAGAAACCAAATGCACATGTGAAACGTGAAACATGATGCATGCATAATAATTAATAAGTCAATCTATTTTTAGGTATTGTCTGCAAATTGTTATACTTATATCCAAAAATTTGTAAGTTCTTCGAACTGCTAAGTCTTCTTTTGTTGGCTGCAGGTAGGGCTCCTAATTCTAAGAGGTTAAATTTAGAAGCTGTTGGTGTGGAGCTTGATAAAACTGGAGCTGTAAAGGTTTGCTGCGTCTTCTTGCCTTCTTTATGCATATTGTCTTGAACTTTATAAGATTTGTTTCTACTGTACCCAGTAATGAGTCATTCTTATTTCTGGATTGATATGATATGTGAAGTTAATGCAATTTTATGATTCAGAAATTTCAGTTACCAAACTTGGTTACATAGTCATAATTAATATTTGACTGTTGTCTATCAAGTTCTGTTTGTGAAGAAGGCAATATGGCTAATAGAACTGCAAATGTCGATGATTACTGCACTGTAGCTCTTTGTGCCATTATATGAAATGAACTCTGGAGGAACTATAATTAAAATTTTTAAGCTATCTACCTCTACAGTAAAAAAAAAAAAAAAACAAAAACATCTCCTTTGTTTATATGCCTTTAAAATGCTGAAGGGCAGTATGGCATTTTAGACTTCATAATTTGACAAAGCACTGGTTTCTATGTAGGGTAATATAGCTCACTAGCAAATTGATCTGAGGTTTTCATTTGTGCTTAAGTAAGGTATTGAAGACAAGAAAATAGATATCGGCAGTTAAAAAGTTCATTCTAGGAACATATCTGGTATTATCTTGTACAGTTGTACTACTACACTTGATGGCAAAGTTTACCTGGGGAAAGAAGTTGGTAGTGGTTGCTTCAAAATATGTTGTATTCTGTCTTATTGATTTGGAAATGCTTAGAATGATTTGCATTTTTTTTTTTGCCTGCAATATTTTATTAATAATAAATTCAAGTAGTCTTGCCAATGATGGAATGACAAATTGATGGACAGTTCATCAAAAGTGATAAGTTTGACACTAACACTTTACATTCCATTTTTACTCATTTAGGTAGATGAGTACTCACGCACAAATATTCCTAGCATATGGGCTGTGGGGGATGTAACAAATCGAATGAATCTGACTCCTGTGGCCTTGATGGAAGGAACATGCTTTGCAGTAAGTGTTTCTCATGACTCTGTATATCCCTTTGTTAGTTTGTGGGTGTGGAGGGAGGGGGCTGGTGGATTAGGGATAGGAGCTGATGTTTGACATAATTTATTTTGCCTTATGCAGAACACAGTGTTCAAGGGGCAACCAAGCAAGCCAGACTACAGTCATGTCCCCTGTGCAGTGTTCAGGTACAGTTTGATTTGCATAAACAACCTCAGAAGCTATAAACACTATGGTATTTGACTGTTAACCAAAAAATGGTAGTTGACTACTTTCCCTTCTACCCAGTGTCATTATTTTTCTGTTCTTTTCTGCTCTGCAGCATTCCACCACTGTCTGTAGTTGGTCTCAGTGAGGAGCAGGCAGTAGAAGAAGCAAATGGTGATATTTTGGTTTTCACATCAACCTTTAATCCGATGAAGAACACCATCTCTGGGTATGTAGGATTTGGGTATTTCTATCCATTTGACTTCTATTGGAAACGCACTTTACGAAATTCATGATATCTAGGACCAGTATACATCAGTTTATTATTAGTAGTATTGGATACTCAAAATTTTAAGAGCTTTGGGCATGCAGCAGTTCTATTAAGGTGCACAATACAGTCTTGGTTTACAATGTTATTATCTATATATATCATGATTCATGGACAATCCTGTTTGGAAAAACAAAATGTTCTAGTTGATCCTGATTTATGTCGGTCTCTTTTATTGTGAGCTCTTCAAGTACTATGCTGGATTCATTAGTACTTATGTTTGTAACAACCCTTGTTTTGAAGGCAAAATGTGATGTTAATTGCTAATCATATCTTTAAAATAGGCGGCAAGAAAAAACTGTTATGAAGCTTGTTGTTGACGCGGAGACAGATAAAGTTCTTGGAGCATCAATGGTTGGGCCAGATGCACCTGAAATTATGCAGGTATCTTTGTGGTTTCACACCAGCTGTCAGCTATTAAATGCCAATTTAGTGCTTTCTTCTTTTTCTTTTTATAAATATTCTATTAGCTTCTCATCATCAGGAATTTCTTGCAACATGCTGTCTTGAAGTAAATTATGAGTAACATCTTCAGTTCAGCAGCCTTCAAGAAAGAAAATCAAGATGAATTTGTTTGCTTTGTTTTTCCATGCTTTTCTGGCAAACTCAATACCGTATAGAATTGTTAAATTAGATCCTACATCATCCATGATATGTTTTTCAACAAAATTCAATCAGCATGAAAATATCTATTGTAGAAGATCAGCAAATCATCATACAAGTTGGCTATGGAGTTAGTAATTGAAAGCCATTGATACTTAAATCCAGTTTTGAACTGTTTTAGTGACATATCGGATACAATAACGGATGGTTGCCCTTTCTGAGTCTTTCTCAATAAGAACTCGTGTGACTTGATTTGGAAGTGAATTTATCATGAAAATAATTATTTTATTTCTATCTATTAATGAGTAAAACTGAAAATATCCGAGATATATATTTGGCAAGGATAAGCTAAGGTTTGTGACACCTGTTTGAGAAGTGTATCGATGTCTATGTATTTATACCCAACATAAACTTGAACTATCTTCAACATTGCTTTATGGTGCACAAGGCATCAATTTCCTAAAACCATATGAATTATGTTTTTGTATATATCTGACATGCTATACCTATATTATGTACTACATTTGGGAGTTTGTTGTCGCGTCTTGTTTCCTTTGATTTATGGCATCGTATACTAATACTATTAATGTCTGATATTAATCTTGGGGTCCAGGGAATTGCTGTTGCTTTGAAGTGTGGAGCTACCAAGGCACAATTTGACAGCACGGTAAGTTCTGATTCCCCAAAAAGAAATTAAAAAAAAATACCCCCCCCCCCCCCCCCCCCCCCCCCCCCCAAAAAAAAATAAAACCCAATTAAAAGATATTGAATTAAAATTTAATTATGCATGCTAATGAGCTAATCGCTCACATGACACCAACCTTAGTCCGAGATTGAGATAAGCTTGATGTGCTAAGTCTTGATCCCTACAACTCCTTCTCCACTCCCTTGGTCATGGATCTCTTATGTAATAATACACACATACACACACATATATATTAAGTGAGGAACAATATTACTCCGGGGTTACTTATACTCTGTATTAAGTTATATCTTGAATAACTGAAGTTATTCCTGATGTAGTAATACTTAAAGAGATAACACAGCGTGGATGTCTCGTAGTTTAAAGTATCTGGCGTTGTAGATTGAAGGATTGGATGGTTTTCCTCATTTAGGTCTGTTATTCGGTAGTATGCTGGTCATGTCTTTTTTTTTTTTATAGAAAAAGAAATATTATTAAGAGAGAAAGAAAGTACAAATGAAGAGGATAAGAAGTCCTCTAATCAAACAAAACAAGAAAAACAAAGAGAAAATCAGAAAAGGAAACAAAGACTTAGCTCAACAGAGCATTCCAATCCCTTTGTACATCCGTAATAGAAACCCCTCTAAACATTCCATTTGCTGAGACCCATAGAGACGCCGAGAAGGTGATTCTATCCCATAAAAGATGAGGAGAGATGAACTTGTTATTGAAGACCCTAGCATTTCGCTCTAACCAGAGACACCACAAAGTAGCGAGAATAGTAGCGTGCCACAGAGTTCTATGTTCTTTGTTCCTCCCAAAGCCCGTAAACTTGATAGAAAGGAAAGCTCCTAGATCCTTCGGGCACACCCAACTTTCCTCAAAATAACCAAACAATTTATTCCAAAGCACTCTTGCAACCTCACAATGAAGAAAGAGATGGTTATTTGTCTCAGAGTTATCAAAGCACATCACACAGACGTATAAAGCCTTATAGGGACGCCGAATGCTGGTCATGTCTAGAGGTGTTCATGAGCCCAATATGATAGGTTGACTGTCCAATTAAAAGAATAAGGTATGGGTTTTACAGTGACCTACCCATCAAATACCCCTTATTATTTGGCCCAAGTAAATACCCGGGTACTACCCAAACCTACCCAAAAGAAGCCTTGTGAAATTGGATTTGGTGCAATTAGTTTTCGTGCAATTACAGTGCAATTACTTTGAAATGCACATTTTTACATAATTTGTGAAGTAAATTTAGGGACCTACACTAATAAGGATCTACCATGAATGGATTAGGGACTAAATTTTTATCAATATTGGTCAATATCATCACTAAATAGCCTTGTGAGACTATTTATCAATATTAATAACAATTTAGTCCCTAATCCATTTAAGACGATGATATTTGTCAATATTGATAAAAATTTGGTTCCTAATCCATTCATGGTAGGTCTTTATTAGTGTGAGTCCCTATTAGTATTTCAAAAATGAAGTAAAAATGTGTGTTTTGAAATAATTGCACCGTAATTACACGAAAGCTAATTGCACCGGATCTAATTTCGTATTTTGTACGGGGAATGTGGGAGACAAGGATGCCTATTAGGCTAGATTTACTTTGACCTTGCCACGAACAGGTCTAGTCATGTGGGAGACAATGATGGCTTAGCTATGGTTAGGTTAGATTTAGATTTTCTCTGTCTCCCCCCCCCCCCCCCCCCCCCCTCTTTTTTTTTTTGGATTGGCTTGATGTTAGAAAAGAAAGGATATGTAGTTTCACTTCATATACATTTTTGTTCCCAAGGGGAGGACGTGTTACCTAACTGATTTTTCGCCACAACCTATTTCCTTTTACTTTGAGTCAAGAAAGGTTATATGGTGTCCTATATAAGTTTTTTTTTTTGGGGGGAGGGGAGGGAAGGCTTTAGAATTGAAAGTGGTAATTAGTTCTCTAAGTTAAAAGTTGACTGGATAATTAGTTTGAAGCTGTGCTTCTCAAGGACCCTAGCTTTATGTAAAAATTTATTTAGGCTATGTTAGATAAAGATATAAATAAATTAAGCATAATAAGTGGAATCGGATCCGCTGTGGTGCATTTGCCGTTCTTTTCACCGTAGTTTCTTGTACTGCTAGATCACAGCAGTCCACTTCATATGATCTTAACTTCTACTAATACGTATTGTATCTTTCTTTCTTTTTTTTAATCTCCTGCTAACTTGTATTGAAGATTTTGGAGTCTTAAATACGTTAAATATTATATCAAGTTTATAGCATATAATAAATTTTTAACGAGTAAAATTCTACTTTCGAAAAATCTTGTAATATAAACTATGAATTCAAAATAATTCATATTAATGAACTCAAATTTTATTTTTCTACTTAAGTTCCTATTTATTTTAATTTAGCATTAAAATTAGGAAAAAACTTATGTCCATTTCTTTATGTCCATTTCATTCAATTCTCCAATATAATTATGACACGTGGCAAAAAGTGTTTAAATGACCAATCACAGCAGAGAGAGAATATAGAAGATCACCTTTTATATGACCAATCATAGAAGAAAGAGAGTGTAAATACAATATATGATTGGTGGAATTGGATGAAATGGACATAAGGAAATGGACCTAAGTTTTTTCCTTAAAATTAATGAAATCCTAATATTGGTCCAAAAATATTTTTTCTTTATGCTAAAAAATATTTTTAATTCATTTGGTAACAAAATTTAACCCATACTTAACATAATTAGGAATTTCAAATTATTTTATGAATTTCAAATTAAAATATCCAATTTCTAACTTCAGGAATTAAAATAAATAGGATTTAAGTAAAAAAAAATTAAAATTGAGTTCTAGAATAATTATATGAATTATTTTGAGCTTATATTTTATATTAGAGAATTTTTTTAAAAATTAAAATTTTGTTGGAAATTTAGCTAGAAACTTGATATAAGCTATAAGACTCCCCGAAAAGTTACGTGTCAGCAGGAAATAAAAATTGATGGTACAGTGATCCGGTTTCATAACAAGTCACCACTGATAATATTATTATCCCTTTCTTAATATGTTACATAAGAGAACCATGACCTCCGAGGGTGGAGAAGTAGTTAGAATATGTGCGCTTTTGAAGTAGTTGGAATATGAAACGGTATTGTGTATGCTTGTTCATTATTGCAAATTTCTCTATAAGATATGTTTGGATTCAGTATTAAAGAAAAGAATGGGAGGGAATGTGAGTTAATTTAGTAGTATTATCTTCATTTGGTTTTTGAAATTTTGGAGAAAAAAGAGTTGAATGACTTCATATAAATTTATCCTTAACCTTTTGTTAATTTCTTTTTTGTGATCAAACAAACCCTTAGCTTTTAAATGTTGTAAAATTCCTTGGTCTCACTCATCTATTTTGCATAGTATAATGACTTTTTCTTCTGTAGGTGGGGTTACACCCATCTTC
The DNA here is from genome assembly GCA_014851425.1 of Senna tora. NCBI lineage: Eukaryota > Viridiplantae > Streptophyta > Magnoliopsida > Fabales > Fabaceae > Senna > Senna tora. The sequence goes on along the minus strand of CM026262.1, from coordinate 2,711,168 downwards.
TGCTGAAGAATTTGTGACCATGCGATCACTTACGAGGCGTGTTGCTGGTGCCCGCAAGCCGAAGACAAACCTGTAATTTTAAGTGGCCGATCATTTGTATGATCTGCTCGGTGATACTGTAAAGTTGAAAGTAAGGTTTTCTTCGTTCGTTGTTCAATCACTTGGATAAATATAGATTGTTAAGATAAAACCAAAAAAAAGGTATTGTCTTTCCAAATTCCAATAAGATAATTGTCTTTCATAACTCTGAAGCAACTGGTCTTTTCCCAAGAGTGTAGAATCGGGCCTAAGAATTTCAGCCCAGAATTCACAAAGGAAAAAAATTAAGGTAAAGTTACTTAAATGCTTGCTATAAAGTTTACCAATCATAAATATTATTTATATTCTCTCTTATTTGGTTACGTAATTTATTGCTTTTCATTTTCTCTCACTACCATGATTGGTTAAACAAAAATTTTTTGCCACATGTTTTAATTATATTGGTGAATTTTATAACAAGCACCTAAGTAACTTTACCTTATATTAGTCCATTCACAAATACAATTTGGTATTACGCACTGTCTTTAGATTAATCCTCAACGCTGGCACCTCAAAATAAACCTACGCCAGTACATCAATTTATCCTCTTTCATCAAGAGAACAAGACTACTGGGAGGATCCTACTATAATCAAATTTGGTATTAGATATTCACAAGATCATTTAATTATTTAAAAATATATAATCTTCTATAGCTAGCAGTTTTCCTAGTATCCACTATAAGAAACCAAATTGTACAATAGTAGCTCCAAATAATGCAGCGCAAGCCAAGGGGACATGGATGTTGAAGGAAGGCAATAGGAAAACTAGAAAAGCATTTTATATTAGTGGCGCAAGGGAAATGGTGATGTTCTCTGAACAAAATGTGATCAAGCTATGGAAGAGAAAAAGGATCAGCGGAGAGTGCAGTTGACCGAGAAACAAAGCGGAAATTGCTAAACTAAAAAAGAATTAACAATGAATAATTTACTATTGTTTCAAAAGACAAGAAACATAACTAATTGATGAGATGTAACAAGAAATGCTGACACCACATTCGGCGAGCCTGATACATTAAATCTAAGAAATAAGAATTCACGTAGGATTACATTTACAAAAAGGAGTAGTTTTGAAACATGACCACCCTTCAAACACAACCAATTCCTGTAGCATTCAAAGGCATACACCACAATGTACGACCTAATACCTAAAATATAAGAACTAGCGGATTATAAACTTTATATTAATTACTTGTTTATAAGATTAAGTGTAAATTCTAGCAGGAGGCTGTGTTCTCATCAAATGAACGAGGACAAACAAACAAGATATATTTTCTTGGGGATCTTACTTTCGTTTCCAGGTTAGGAATTTTGGGTTGCCAATCTACGTTTTTCCTCACATTCATGTGCTGTTTCTATTTTTATTTCCTATTTTCTTTCCCTTGTTTAAAAAAGAAGGGAAAATAAGTGCAAATCTTTGATAGCAAGTTTTCCAACGTTTTTTACAAGAATTTCACTGAAGACTTGGATATCCTGCAATTAAATAACCTACTTTCTTAAAAAATTATAGATCGCTTCCTCACGACCAAAACTCTTATCAGTAACAGAATATGCGTTGCATTGATATTAACAATCATATACATGTATGAAACTAGGAAGAAATGTATGTCATACCTAGACTATGGTTTTCCCTGCGCATGAATCACATATTGTGTACCCTAGGCCGTCACAATATGGACAACTTGCACCCTCATCCACCCATTCCAGAAACTGCATGATAGAACTCACAGGTAAGTTTCAAAAACATGTGTAACACTGAGAAATAAATAGCAAAAAAGATTTCTAAACAGTATGTATATTTTTACTTGTGGTTCAATGTTTGGCTCGCCTGTTCCATCACATTCTGCAATAAAATAAATGAAAGTTGACAGCAAAACAATGGAAGATTGCTGTAGTTGCAGAAAAATTAGATAGTGAATTTATGGATTTAGGTAACCAGTTTTTTATTTTTGCAGCTTACATAGAACTAAAGTGAATTAGCATAGACATTCCTCTTCCGGGACAACATTCTATGAACTTACTTTGGGATGATGACTATTTAGTTAAAAAATTGTAAGATTACTATTATTTGTGGAGATGGAGACAATTATTTACCTGTACATAACAAGCGACCTTCTCCACGACATTGAAGGCATTTTGTTGTTGCATCCTTGTTCTTGCTCTTGTCAACTCCTTTACTAGCAGCAAGTCTTGAGGGTTCTTCCCATCGATTCTCTCCTAGGAGGAAGACTCGCTGATGGGAAACATTTACTTCTGTATCACCATTTCCCACAACAGTTTGCTGGATCTCTGAAATTTCTGTCATGGAAGCAACCGGAGATCCATTTGCAACATCCTATATAAAAGAACTTACATTAAGATATAGTTCAGAAGTTTTGATATGTTGTACTTTGAATGTTAATTTGATCAGATAGTTGTCTCACAGTGGAAGGCCAACCAGAAGATGACATATACATTAGATCATCTCTGTATTAATACAATACATAGTCTAAAATAGAAAAAAACACTAATCAGGGAGAATTTAACTCAAAATATGTATGGAAGAGAAAGCTTCTACCATCCCATCCAAATATGCTAAGGCACTGGATTTCTCATCTATCTACTATGAGCACATCCTCCGCATCTTAATGGAGCATTCATAAAGAATAACTATCAAATAAAAGACTGTTTGAGGTACACACATATATGGATATGGAATGTAGTTTGCCATCTAAATCTGTGCTTTTCTGAAGTATCATGAATTCTGGTAGCTATAATAAACCATCAGGAACTCAAAGCTATACAGCGCCAAACTAATCTGCCAAAGAATGAAGCTCTAGGAAATTTATTGATTATATGATGAAATTACATACAACAGCGTTAGAGAATCCATTTTCTTTCATGCCAGGATAGTTTAACATGATAACTATGTTCTCATTGACAATGCTGCCAATAAAGGAAGAAGGATAATAAAAATAATAATAATAATAAAACTTATAAAGGAAATTTGGAAGACGTGAAGTGCCTATTAAGTATGATCATGAAATGATTAATGATACATGTTCAGGGGCACTATCTGCTTTGGGCCTTCATATACTTGTTATTGTGATACATTTCTCACAAGTCACAAAGTATATACAATATAAGGATATTTGATGTATGCCTATTTCAGATGATGTTTTAGTAAACTGAGAGTTGAGACTAAGACAGAAGTTAACTCTAAATTAGTTTCAGAGTCTAAGAGACTTTAAACCAAGTAGGAAGAAGACTGGGTATAGGGAGTGGAGACTTGTAAGGTAGAAAGAAGGATAAAAGTTTTCTATTAAAAATAAACAGACATAAAGAGCAAGTTTTTCAGTAATTGGGATCAATCAATTAACACAATGGTGAACTTGATGAGTATGTTCTGAGAAGAGTCAAGCCAACAGAAAATTGGATGATATGAAGTGGTTCTGAGTTAATCATAAATTGGAAATTCCTTTGGTTCTGGAGTGAGTATAACAATACTTAACACTGCACAATGTTAATGAAAAGGTTACTCACTTAAACGAGCTGACTATAGCATATAGAAAACAATAAGGCCAATACACTGAAACAAAAGATAAATGGAAGCAATCAAGATGATAAATCAGACATGTAGGTAATTCCAACTGAAAATGGTCTGAGCATTTACGAAGTTAAGACACAACTAACCTGCTAAGCAAAGAGGAAGAGGAGAGGAAGACTAATGAAGACATATGTAGAAGTGATAAAGCTAAGTGTTGTTGATGCATACTACATTTACAGCATATACTAGAAAATTCTAGCAGGATTCTCAAACTCTGCAGGGTGAAAAAAATAGTATATAGGATGTATAGCTATGGGTCAAGGCCAGCATACCTTGGGTAAAACAGTATTAGAATTTTCTTTCACATCCACACTGCCAGTGTCCTTCTTCCTTATCTCAATATATAGTCTTTCAAGGAGTTCAGCTGTCATGATGCCATCTTCAGGGGCACCTAATGCTGCCTGTTGGAAAATATTAAATTCTAATTAGAACCAAGAAATTCATGCAGTGAAGCAGCATATACAGAACATGTTAAATTTACTATAAAAGTCAGCATACAAGGGGAAAAAATCCAACATATTTAACATTTCTTCATAGCTAATTTGCATATTAAGCAATATAATACTAACTTGCCAAGTCTTCACAGCACGTTCAGTTCCACTAGAGAAGCTGGAATATTCCATGTCTTCCTCACCCGAGTAAAATCCCAACTTTAGCAATGCTTCCTGTTGAAGCACAGATATTTAAGGTCATATAAGATTATGTAATACACCAATTCACAATTCCATCCAGCAATTATACTTCTATCATTGCAAAACTAAGGCAAGTTTTACATTAAAGACCAAAAAAATTCTTTGAATAGAACTAACGCAAAGTGGAACAAAGGAAAGCTAATATAATTTTTCATTGAGAACCAAGAACAATTCGACATAAAACAGTATCTATGACAATGACAAAGCTACACAAGAGTGTTGATTAATCAACAAGCATTATATTCGTCAACTCCTTACATAACAGTTATTGGCCCAAATTTTAATATTACAAATTTTAATAAATTCTCTATATCTCCAACTGCATAGTCTCTGCATTAAAAGGCAATTATAACTCGCCAAAATGCTATAATAGCCTAGCAATTTTCGTTTAAATTCCAGCAGTGTCAATCCCTAAATATCAAGTCAAACTAACAGAGCATACAAAACACAAACTCGCCTTCCTTAAATCGATAGAAGTAGAAATGCATATTGCGAGCAGACCTGCATCTCTCGAACCTCTTCTCCTTCCGATCCCTTCCGCAAGGCAGTCCTCTTTTCTCTCCTCCTCTCCTCTTGCCTATCTAAAACCGTAATGGTCTCCTCAACTACCACCTCCTTCACAGTCTCCTCTTCCTCGTCCCTCTTCTCCTCCAGCACCATATTCCGGGAACTGGATCCACTCTCTGCAATCAAATTACTGTTCTTATCCTTCAAAACCTGCAACAACGCTGTAACATTCGAGATGGCATCGGAGACCGAAGCCGACGATGTAGCTACCTCAGGCGCCAAAATCTGGCGTTCTAGGGCTTGAATTTGGAGCTTTAGGTCAGAGATCTCACGGAGGAGGGAATCGCGTTCTCGAGCCCAGCGTTGTTCCTCGCGAAGCCATCTCTGCTCTTCACGAAGCCATCGCTGCTCTTCGCGGAGCCATCGAACCTCTTCGCGATCGGATTGTGAAGGATTGATGGAGCAGTGGCAGAGGAGGGTTCTGAATTGAAGATGAAGAGAGGATAAAGGTTTGAGAGATGGAGAGAAGCGTGAGAGAGGTTGAGATCGGAGACAGTAGAGCTTGTGAGGAACAGTAGAATTCAGAACAAGAGGGAGAGGGGAAGACATTACGCGCGCGCGAGAAAGAGAGAGAGAGAGAGAATAGGTTTGATTGTGAGAATTGGGATCAGATTTTGGAGCCGAAAGATGTTTGAGTTTGCTTTGCAAGATATTTTTTCAGTTATCTTCACACAGTGTTTCGAAACCAGTCGTTTAACTTTAACACCAGGTGGCGGGAAGCAAGCCATTTTCCGAGGATTTTTTTTTTATAATAATTGTTCTGTCGAGATAACTTTACATTTCACAACCATTATTTAATAATAGATGCGCTGTAAATTTGATTAATAGTGAAGCTAATTATCCACTTATATGAAGATTCGAGTTAATGATATATTATAGAGTAAGGGTGTTCGGCAGGCGGTTTAGGCGATTTTTAGTGAAAATTTAGTACATCTATCGATTTAAGTTGATAGCGTCAAACCAAACCAAACCAAATCATAAACGAGCGGTTTTGAGCGGTTCGGTTTAGCGGTTTAGGACTTTTATATCATCAAACTTACATATCTAAGTTTATTAATAAAAAATATAATTTTATTCAATATAAATAATAAAAAGTATAGTAATATTTCATTTACTTACAATATACAATTAACTTAGTTCTAGAATTAAATTGTTAGATTGACTAAATATAATCTAACATTCTAAAAACAAATTTTAAACTTTATTATTTAAAAATTTTAACAAAATATGTACATATATATACATGTATGTGTATGCGGTTTGGTTCGGTTTTTCGACATACCAAACCGAACCAAACCAAACATTGATCGGTTTTGTTCAGTTTGTACTAATTCGGTTTGGTTTAGTTTAAGTGCGACGGTTTTGTTCGGTTATGAATACCACTATTATAGAGAATGAAACACTTCCTAAATGGTGATTCATTGTTCATTCTTCACTTTAAGAAATAAACTAATTCCTTCATCTGCTTGTTTGGAGGAATATAACGATTTGTGAGGAGTGAAGACATTTATATTTGTAAAATTTTAGTAATTCATTAAAATTATGAAAAACCAAAATAATCTAATATAATCTTCATGTCGAAGCACGCAAGACAACTTTAGCAGGTGAACAAGAAAAATCATCACTTCTCTGTCAACATGTTAATTTCTTATAAATAATTATTTGCTTTTTTTTTTGCTCGAATAACAAAAAAAGGTGCAGTTACGGATCGTATCAGTTGCATAGTGATCTGGACTCAATTGGGATGGTTAGGTTAGGTTTATTCATATTTGACCCTGAAACTTAGTAATCATGTTGAAGCCCAATAGTCATATGGCCTAGCCCACCCCTTTTTTGACCAAAAGAAAAGAAGGAAAGCAACAGCATATTTTTTCCATTTGCATGAATTTAAGAATTATTTATGCTTTGCATGAATTTAAGAAGTCTTATGCTAGCGATTGGTAATAGAGAATCGTATGATGGAATTGGAATTCGGGTAAGATTTCATTATGTTTGGTTGGAAAATTGGAATTAATTTTACTTCAAATGATGGACCTTTAGATAGTAGAATGTAGGCAATTATATGGAATTAAATTTTTTTGGACAAAATTGTTATTTCCTAAACCGTCACCTCCACCATCATTATTATCATTGTGCCTCCTCTGCTCACCATCATCACTTTAATTATTAGGCAAAAGTAATTTTTTTTGTCCACAAACGTTTGAAGTCCTGTCATTTTCGCCTCTAATATTTTTTTACTGTCAATTGTACCCCTAACGTTTTGTGCTTCTCCCAATGTCAGGCTTTTAGTTAACACCGTCAATTTTTGGACGATTTTTTATGACGCGGCATTCTATGTGGCCAACAATTCTGACTTGACTTAATTTTTTTTCACATTAGCAGTCAATGGTATTAATTTTTTGGGTCCATTTTAATGATGTACTGAGTATTTTGGTGTACTGAATTTATTGATGTACTGAGTTTTGGGATCTATTATACCCCTAAAATGGATTATTGATGTGAAAAAAATTAAATCCAGTCAGAATTGTTGGCCATATAAGATGCCACGTCATAAAAAACCGTCCAAAAATTGACAGTGTTAGCTAAAAGCCTGACATTTGAGAGAAACACAAAACATTAGGGGTACAATTGATAGCAAAAAAATGTTAGAGGCGAAAGTGATAGGACCCCCAAACATTAGGGACAAGAAAGGTACTTTTGCCTAATTATTAAAATCATTTTATTTTTTAATTTTTCTATATTAAACACGTTTTTTTATATTTTTAAGATTCAATTCCAATCAATTCTATTTCATCCCTCAATAAAACCTTTTTCATATATACCAAATATTAACGGATATTTAATTTGTCTTTATAGTCCCTAAAAAAAATTGATCTATTACTCTAACGAATATTTCTAAAATTTAAGTTGAGGTAAATTGTATATTTTAATAACTAAATTTAATATTTTTATATTTTATAGACTAATTAAACTAATTATATATTTTAAGAACTAAATTAAAATAAATTGTACTTTTGAAGAACCAAAATAATAATTAACTCTATTATTAATTAATATGAAAGATATATAAGTTATAGGAAATAGCTTCTTCTTCTTTTTTCCTGGATAAAATAGTGTTGCCTAAAACTCTGCCGCATAGTATAAGACTATTAATTAGTTGTTTTAGAACTGCACTATATTGAGAATGAATCAGCTCTTATATGCATTAGTATGTTAGGTCGACTTTTTTTTCATAATTTTTTTTATTTTTTTATTTAAATTTGAGAAATTATAAAATTTTTTTAAAAAATATCTAAAGTACAAAAAATATAGATACAAACAAATTAAAAACTCCACATAAATTGAGATTTACTATGAATGGATTATGAACTAACTTTTTAGTCCTTAGTAAAGGTGATCTCTAAACCATTCAGGGTAGGTCTTAACTCTTTTTTTTTAAGTTTATAATTTTTTAAATTTAAATAAAAAATAAGTGAAAAAAACTATAAAAAAAAGTCAGCCTAACATACTAATACATAAAAAAGTCAAACACCAGATCCATTTTCATATTATTTGGAAACAGGAAGAACAATTTTAACTGCACCAAAAAATATAGACATAACCAAAATATCGAGAAACAAACAGAAAGTCAGACGAAGTTGATATATAGCAGCAGCGGAGAAGAAGACCAAGATTTTTTTTTTTAAAACTTACCCATCTCTCGAGCCGGATACGCAAGGTTTCAAGAGTGATTTTTGAGTGGTGGAACAAAAGAGAGAATTTCCCAGCAGAATTCAAACCCAGAAAAGGAAACTAAAAGAAAAGGCTCAGCTTGTTAGATATAAAAATTCAGTGGTACTGTTATACTGAAGTTCGGTACATTTCTTCAATCATATAAAGTCATTTATTAATATTAATATAAATTCACATTAATAAGGACCCACCTTAGCTTAATTAATTTAAGAATCAACTGATTGAAAGGATATATTGAAATTCAGTACTACTATACAACTGAACATCTAGTCGCTTATTAAGCTGTTAGTGGAAAGAGTTAACACGTTTTAATAATTTTATTTTGAAGTTGGTGATGGGTTCACTTCTTATAATTAAGGCGCGCATGGCTTTTTTGTGATGACTATTGAACAAAGTTGATATAGCCTATTAGCCTATAGCCCTATAGGGTCTTGTCTATTTGATTTGTGGCAAAATATTATTGTGTCTAATGGTTAAATTATTATTTAGTCTTTAAATTTATTAAAAATATTATTTAGTCTTTGAATTTGATAAAATATTATTTAGTCCCCGAATTTATAATTATGTTAACTATTTAGTCCCCAAATTTGGCAAAGATATTATTTAATCATCGAATTTGTAACTCTATCAATTATTTAGTCTCCTGAATGTTACCCGTTATAGTTGACAGAGTTGCAAATTCGGTGATTAAATAGTATTTTTGCCAAGTTTTGGGATTAAATAGTTGACATAATTACAAATTCAGGGACTAAATAGTATTTTGTCAAATTCGGGGACTAAATAGTTGACATAGTTAAACATTTCGGAGATTAAATAATATTTTTGATAAATTTGAGGACTAAATAATAGTTTGACCAACAATTTAAGGACTAAATAGTATTTTGCCTCATTTGATTTTGTACTTACTATATATATATATATATATATATATATATATATATATATATATATATAATGTGCATGGTTTATATATGGGCAGAAGATTGTAATGGTAGATATATGATTGAAGTTCAACGGTTAAGAAATCTATACAATATTATAGGAATTCAAGTATTAAAAAAAATGTATACATATGTGATGAGGATTAGTCTATATGAGAATATTTTATTAATACACTTTTTGGGATCGAGTAAGAGTATTCCGAAGAAACCGAAAAAATAATAGAACATGATCAGAACAATATTATGTGCATTGCATTGTGCATGGAGATGCACCCTACAATTTTATATGATTCCAAACTGCTTTGGCTAATTGGTGATCAGAACTAATTACAGAAAACTCTTAAGTACTTTTGGCTGTTACATGAGTAACGTAACTTTCTTGCCTGAGCATACGTGAAATATACAAAATATACGTTAATTTATTCACGGGCTGTGAAGTATCTGCCGGGACCATTTTTGGCTTTACTTTTTTTTTTTTTCAACTAGTGTATTCATCGTCGAGCACAATTACTAATCTCTTTACTGAATTGTAAACACTTTGAATAGTAAGACAGTTGGCCCAAAGATATTTAAAGTTGTTCCATATCCAAAGTGATCAAAGATCGAACCCTAACACTTCATTAATAATAAATGAATCAATTTCACTAAACCATACTTTTTTTTTTTTTTGCTTTCCTTTAATTACATACATATCTAGCAATAATTGTTGCACATGAGTGCCAATTCTCAATTTTAAGTTACCTTAATTTTACTGTTTAAGTTACAATCTTAACCCAACAAAAATAAAGTTGTTGTATAAATATTTGATAGTTAACTGATGCTATTTGAGATATAAATTTACATATAAATATATACATGCAAGCACTATATAAGTCGTTTATAATAATGGTTTTTCTTTTGTGTAATTAGAAATTTAAGGAGATAAGAGTGCCAGAGAGGGTCAGACTAGGTTTTTGAACTCAAATAACACTTTACAATAAATTTACAGATGTAACTCACTAATAAAAGACCACTTTAATTTAAATACAAGTCATGTAATTATTATGGCTGAAAAACGACAAGATGAGTTAATCTTCATTTGTTCGTTTTCGTTATAGTTGATTTCATCTTATTTTGTGTAAAGCATGCAAGATTAAACTTCAAATCAAGGTTCTCGTGATTTAGTTATATATATATATATAGAAATTCATCACATCACAATTCACATACCTTTTTATTAGAGAATTGAAGGATAAAGATATAAAAATTATAACTAATATTTTTTCTTCACTTATTATACTTCTTATTTGGAAGACATGAATCATTTGATCATTTATGGAATGCTGTCAAATTGTAAATCTGTAATACGCACATGCATAGATATGTAGAAAAATCGTATGAAGATTTTAAAGTATCAAACTTCGGACCACACATGATATATATATCCTATAATTTTAGTTTTTAGAGCTTTTGGGGAATGTGAATTCTTTTATATATATATATTAATATTAGAGTTTCGTTAAAAAGTGTTTTAAGCCTATTATTATTTAAAGTTTCTTTCAAAAATAAAGAGTTTTAAATAGTTGGTTAAATTATTATTTAGTCTTCAAATTAAAAGAAATACTATTTAGACGTTACTCGTTAAATAACCGAGTGATATGGCTGTTAATTGTTAACGTAGCCGAACTCTTCTCCTCGTTTCTTCTTTTAATTTGTGTTGTCAAAAACTAGGATGATAACTACTTTCTCCTTCTTCCCGAAGCCAAACTTTAATTGCTTGATATGCAGTTATGATGGTTATATTATGCCTTGTCATCAAGAGTCACGACGAAATTCTCTCATACGTTATTAGCGGCGACACCTGCATCTTCATCATTAACAGCGCCACGTTAGTAATTATACGGCGGTCACGTCACTCGATTATCTAACGGGTAAGATATAAGGAATTAAATAGTTGACATAATTACAAATTCAGAGAATAAATAATATTTTTAAAAAATTTGAAATTATTATTATTGCCTAATAAATTTTTATAGAGTTATTCTAAATTATTGTTCAATTAATAAAAAATTCAAAAAAATTAACTTTTGCTTGTACGCGTATAGTTTTATTCAGGAATAAATTTTTCTTAACAATGTATTTAAGGAATATTAATAACTTTTATTTCTATTATGTTACCTTTATATATATATATATATATGTGTGTGTGTTTGCAATCCTATGTTCTGAACTCTTTCTTCCCAATATTTCATGAATTTAGAATAAACTAAATTTTTTTCAAGTGGGATTGGAATATACCATCAATCTCATTTAACACTCTTCAAGAGTTTTCTCTCATTTATATATAGCTTTCTTTTCAGAAAGGTGATTATTTAGGCTCTCTTGGATATTTCTAATGTCTTTGTTCATATCAATGGTTAATGCATTGTGACATTCAGAGGTTGAACCATAAAAGACCCTTTTTTTAGAAAGGACCAGGGTTTAAAAAAAGAACTTGAGTTAGTGAATGGACCCTATACTTCTTTACGTCTATTTAGCCTCAACCTTATCCGATAAATTTAATTTAAAATTTAAAATTATGGTCCAAATCTTTCTTCTTATTTTTTTGGTCAGAATGGATGGTCCAAAAAAGGTGATAATGGTGAATAATGGTCCATGATATTGAAATTTGAAAAGGGAAAACAAACCGGTGATTTGGACATCACAACTTCGGTACATAGTTCATGAGTTTGGATTTTTTGTTGTTTAAAATTATGCTGTTGAATTTAATCACGATTATAATTATAATTAACTGATCAATAATTTTTTGATCCGACAGTACAACCGTGATTATAATTAACTGATCAATAATTTTTTGATCCGACAGTACAACTTTGAACAGCAAAAAATCCGTGCACATGGGTCACCACTCTCGCCACTCGCCACACTGTCAGCAGTTCAGCATTCTTTGTCAAATGTGTTCATGAAAATGACTTCAAATTTTAACAATAAAAACGTTAGGCACAGCCTCATCACCTTCCAAGTTCCAACTTTCCCAAGAGATATATTCTACACATACGTGATCTAATTCGCCGCCAAAGTTTATCAAGAATTTTCTGATGATAACTTTTTCTCCAATTTTTTTAATTTTAAATTTTATTAAAAACACATTTTATAACTTCTAAACTTTATATTAATTTTTAATATTATGTTTCAATTTCTGCGGTACAAAATTTTGTTCCTAAAATTTCAATTTTCAATTTTCAATCTTCTAGATAATAACACCTAAATACCATTATATAAATTACTAATTAACAACAAAAGATAAGATAGCATCACACATGATTTTATCCGTAACCAAATTTAGACATCACTCTATCTCTTATCTCTCGCACTGATCAAGACATGGAATGATGGAAAGGATAGTTGTTTGGAGTGTTGATGTTAGTTAATTTTTTTTTCTTTTGTTCATAAATATTTATATATATACAAGACGAAACTTACATCATGTTCGGTAGATAAGAACTACAATGGAATGAAAAATAAAGTGTGGTGGCCCAGTGGGTTCCACCATTTTTATTTTATTTTTTTTATTGTCAAAATTTAAAAAAAAATATAAAATAAAATAAAAATACAAAATGTCTATTATAGTTTTGATTTGACACAATTCTAATTTTTTTTAATATAAGGGATAAAGTGGTAATTTTAATACATTCCCATTTCATTTCTATTTCAAATTTTTACTACCAAACACATCAAACACATTCTCTTTCCCTCTCTCTCTCTTTCCCTTTTCCTTTCCCTTTTTGCCCCTTAGATTATAAAAATATGCAGCTACCACACAAAATTAATTTATCAGCAGCAGTCTAAATTTAAAAGATGAAAATACAACTATAACTCTGACCATAAACATGAACCCAATATTTCTTTTTTTATTACACAAATTCGTAGTAAGAAAAACACTTACAAATATTATAGAAAAGAGTATCAGTAGTATGTTAGGAAGGCCAACAAAAACTCAACCCAAAAGATTATATAGAGACCTAAATCGTAAACAATTTTATCCAACCACAACTATTTAACTAGCCCTTCTAAAAGAATTGTCCCCTAATTTCAGATAAATTTAAATCTCCACCCAAAAAAAAAAAAGCGATAACTTTTCTAGTATCTTTGAGGAATTGTGACAAGTAACCTTGGCAACCTAATATTTCTATTTAAGAGCACGTCGAGTTCCTGGTCTCCACACACACAACAATACCTAGCAATGGCTTCTTCCACCATGAGAACACCAATACTCATGCTCTTCTCTCTGCTTGCCCTATTCTTATTCTCTCTTAATGTTGCCTCATCAGGTAGTAGTAGTAGTAATATTCGTACTCCTCTCCAACACCCACTAGATCCTCTCACTAAAGAAGAAATCACTCTCATTCGTACCATTGTTCTCAACAAACACCCCAAGAACATCACCTTCCACTACGTAGGTCTGGACGACCCCGACAAGCCTACCCTCCTAAAATGGGCTTCTTCCTCGCTCCACTTCAAACCTCACATTCCTCGACAAGCCTTCGTTATCGCTATGGTAAACAGCGTAACCCACGAACTATTGATTAGCCTCGAAACCAAACAAATCCTGTCGGACAATATCCACTCCGGTGTGGGCTTTCCCACACTAACCGTAGACGAGCAAACCGAGGCCATCATGCTTCCCTTGAAGTACGGTCCGTTCATTGAGTCGGTGAAGAAGAGAGGGCTGAACTTGTCTGAGGTAGTGTGTTCGGTGTTTACGGTGGGGTGGTATGGGGAGACGAAGAGTGAGAGGAAGGTGAGGGTGGAGTGTTTTATGAAGGAAGAGACGGTGAATATATATGTGAGGCCTATCAATGGGATAGCCATAGTGGTTCATCTTGAGAAAATGGCCATTATAGAGTACCATGATAGGAATATTGAACCTGTGCCCACGGCTGAGAATACTGAGTATAGAGCCGAATATCAGAAACCCCCCTTTGGTCCAAAGCTCCATGGCTTGGCCTCTTTCCAGCCCGAAGGTCCTGGGTTCAAGATCAACGGCCACACCATCAGGTACTATATATAATTAATATAATTACCATCCAATACATATTATGTACGTAAGCCTACCTGAATTTGCGGTTAATTATTATATGTAATGTTTCAGTTGGGCGAACTGGAATTTGCACGTAGGGTATGATGCTCGAGCAGGAGTAATAATATCGATGGCATCAATTTACGACCTGGAGAAGCACAAGGCACGTAGGGTGTTATACAGAGGCTACATCTCTGAGTTGTTCGTGCCATACCAAGACCCATCTGATGAATGGTACTACAAGACATTCTTTGACGCTGGTGAATTCGGGTTCGGACAATCCATGGTGTCGATGGAGCCACTTCATGATTGCCCTCCTCATGCTCAATTCTTTGATTCCTATTTCGCTGCAAGAGATGGTTCACCCTCGCTCCTTGAGAACGCCTTCTGTGTCTTTGAACAACATGGTAATATCATGTGGCGTCACACAGAAGCTGGCATTCCTGACCAAACTGTGAGTTTTCTCAATTAATGTCGGAGTAAATTTAATTTTGCCTGCTTTTCTTTATAAAAAAAAGTAGAGTAACTTGTTGTCCTCAAACTTGTTCATTGTTCATTCCTACTTCTAAATTTCTCTTCGATTTATGTCTATTCTCAAACTTTTAATTTTTTTCATGCCTGTCTATTTTACTAATACCGTTAATTGGGTTGACGGATTTTGATTACACAAACGATAAATGGGTATTTTTTGCTACGTCATTATCCACCTCATTTTCTACGTCGTATTTATCTTTTTTACTTTTATTAAATTAAAGAAAAAACAACCCAATTTTTTTTTAAAAAAACAACTTTCAATTTTAGTTTTGATATAATCATAATAGGTACAAGATACAAAATAAATTAAAATTAAATTTTATGTATGTAATAAATTAGGGATTTGATCATCGATTTAGTGTATAAAATAATTTTAAATTTTTGGACCAACTATCCCAATTTTAGAAGATTTCATAAGGAATTAATCATCATATTCGACGGTGAATATCTTAATTTTTCGTAAAAAAGATTTAAATTTTTAATCTTAAAAATAAATTAAAGGATGCAATTATATGTATTCTTTTTGTCCTGTCTTTAATTTACAAAATATTAATGAGTAGTAAATTAAAAATCCTTAGAAATTAAACTGTATAATTTTAAAATTTATTAATGAACAAAATAATTAATTAAAACATGCATGGAGAACGAGAAGTCTTTTTTTTTTTTAATTATCACGTGGTGGAATCAAATAAAATCTTTCTTTATGCTATCATCACATATATATTTGTGGTGGAAAATTATCAAATTACTGTGTTTTTAAAATCATCACGTACGTAGTGGAGACAAGATCAATCATTCTTTATATATGCTATCATCACATGTTTGTGATTTATAAATATCATCAATTTATTTTCCGTTTTCTAAATTATCATGTGGTGGAGATAAATGAACCCTTTCTAAATTATGCTATCATCATCATATACGTCTGTACTGATATATATATTAATTTTATCATTTTTTGTAATGTTAATTTTGATAGATTCGAGAGGCTAGGACTGAAGTGAGCTTAGTCGTGAGAATGGTGGTGACTGTGGGCAACTACGACAATGTTGTTGATTGGGAGTTCAAGCCAAGTGGCTCTATCAAGCTTCAGGTATATATTTTTGCGGAATGAACCCAATTAACAGTAAAAATATCTCAACGAATTTCACTAATAAGAAGAAATGGAGATTATAAAAGTGACTTAATTGCACTCAAAGCCCTCACCCTAAATACACCCAAAAATATCTCACACAATATTTTTTTCATCGGTGTATCACTTCACACATAGATAAAATTGCTTTAAACACTTATATATGCAATTTACTCTAACTGAAGTATGCTCTCACTCACAAAATCACACGCTCTCTCACGGATGTACGTCTTTCTCCCAAAGTGTGTTTCCTGCATGATGCCCATCACCCCATTTCATAGGCATACAAAGCATGAGAAGCATTTAATTGTGGAGAATGGATCTTATGCTGCACAGCATAGAAAAGTAAGGAGAGAGAGTGCCACAACTCATTTATCTGTTACTCTCTCTCCTTACTTTTTTATGCTGGACAGCATATGATCCAAACTTATATACGTATATATGTCTTTGTGCGCGTATAAGGGAAATTATTATACATATATTGTTGCATATGTGGCTACAAATTTAGCCAAAAATCTTGACTTTATTTTCTAGCCTTAATAAATGTTGAAGGACAAAATAGTGTAGGTGAAATCTTGCTCAAGATTTACGCATGCACTTTGATATATTTGTTGGCAATAAATATTGACTTTTGCCTACACAATTAAGAGTTTGGGTCCTATGGTGTCGATATTAAGGCTAGAAGATAAATGGCTAAATTTGTAGCCACATATGCAACAATATACACAATATATGTATAATAATTTCCCTTTCACACACACAGACACAGAGGCATATATACGTATATATAAATACATAAAATACAGAAGTAAGTTATATTTCATTTATGATTTTTTTTTTCTTTTACTGCTAATATATGTTGAGATTAATATATTATTAATTATAAAATTAAAACAAAATTTTCAAAATGTATTTTAATACTTTCTTCAAAAATAAAATTCTGTGTAAAATTATACTATTATACACAACAACAAAAAATATTGCAAGGTGTAGGTAAATTTATGATCTGAAGTGATTCATCTAGAACGAAAAAGAAGTAATCAATTTGTTTTTTTCTAAACAATACTGTATATATATAGTTGGATCTTGGATATTTGGATCTAATTACATTGATATAATTTGTACGAGATCCCTAGATCTAATTTTTAATTTCCTTGAATAGATATCACTATCAGGTATGCTGGAAATTAAGGCAGTAGATATCAAACACAAAGACGAAATTAAAGAAGAGCAGCACGGAACGTTGGTGTCAGGGAACAGCGTAGGAGTATACCATGACCACTTCTACATTTACCATCTTGACCTCGACATTGATGGTGAAGAAAACTCCTTCGTTAAGACGGGTTTGAAGGCTGTGAGAGTCACTGATGGTAGCTCCAAGAGGAAGAGTTATTGGACAACTGAGAGTCAAACTTTGAAGAAGGAATCTGAGGCTAAGATAAAGCTAGGGCAGAGTCCATCGGAGCTAGCGGTGGTGAACCCTAACAAGAACACCTCCATCGGCAACCACGTCGGCTACCGCCTCCTTCCGGCGTCGGTGACTCATCCCATTCTCTATGAAGATGATTACCCACAAGTACGAGGTGCTTTTACCAATTATGATGTGTGGGTTACGCCATACAGTAGGAATGAGAAGTGGGCTGGTGGATTGTACGTTGATCAGAGCCGTGGACAAGATACATTAGCTATTTGGACTAAACAGTAAGAATATTTTACCTTCAAATTACGTCCTAGCTAGCTAATTATATTCTTTTGACATGTATATATATATATATATAAGAGATTGATACATTAAATATATTGGAATTGGAAATTAATAATTGCAGGAATAGGAATATTGAGAACAAGGACATAGTGATGTGGTACGTAGTGGGAATTCATCATGTTCCATGTCAAGAAGATTTTCCAATAATGCCATTGTTGAGCACTGGGTTTGAGCTTAGGCCAACCAACTTCTTTGAGAGGAATCCTGTTCTGAAAACGCTCTCTCCCAAGACTTTCAAAATGCCAGTATGCCCCAAGCAAAACTAGGCTTCTTCAGTTATATTCGAAGCACGCACATCGTTATTGAGAACAAAAAATTGAGTATGATAACCATTGTTTCCAAGTTTGGTCAGATCAATATTATATTAATGAAAGAAATATATATAGCGTGCAATGTTAAGCCAATAAAAGGTGATTTTCTGGCACATCCATCAGTCCATGCTGGTTTTTGTATGAATGAGAAGTATCCAGTGTGCGTCACTATATATATATATGTGTGTGTATGTGTGTGTGTGAGAGAGTGTGTGTCATTTGTGGTGGTTGTTTCAAAAGGTTGTCTTCCTTGGCAATTAAAGACTTTGAGCTTTATTTATTTATTTAAATATGAGAAATTAATAAATTTTTAAGGAATGAAATATATAGACAAAAAATATATAATTTTACAAAAATCAAGACTAAAAACATAAATGATTTAGGGACTGAAAAGTTAGTCTCTAATTCATTATTAGTGGCTCTCAATTTGTGTAGGATTTTTTTTGTATTTATATCTCTTATATTTTAGATAAATATATTATTTCTCAAATTTAAAATATTCATAATAAAAAAAATAAAAAAAATACTTTCTTATAAAAAAAAAGAAGGACTTAACATTATACTAAAGTACATAAGAGCTTAATTAACATCATCTTTTTTTTTCCTCATTTACCGCATTGCTTGGCTGCGGACTGCGGTGTCCAAACAGCCAAAGGTATATCTATATATCTAAATATATATATATATATATATATATATATATATGGTTGTGACTCCTTCTAGTCATTGGGATCACAAAATAGGCATTTTCTAATTAAAAAATATAAAAAAAATATATGATGGTGGCCGGGAGAATGTGGGAGAGAGAAAATAGATATAATAGGTAGTTATTAAAAAAGTAAGAGAATAAATAATTTCCTAATATTTAATTTATTTTTTAAAATATAATCATAATTTTTATATTGTATTTTAAAAATTCAAAAAAAATATCAAATATCCAATATTATTATTTAAATAATTATAATTTTATATTTTATTTTAAAAAAATTAAAGAACAAATTACATGCACGTACGTGCATGCGAAACCTCTAGTATCTATATATGGCTTTAGATCCTTTTGGTCATTGGGGTCACAAAATAGTTATATTTGATAATTAAAAAATATGGAATAAAACATTATTGGAGGAGATATGAGAGAAAAGGAGATCATGGGTGATAACTCTATGAAATAGAGTTATTTAGGCTAGTGTTTCATGGATTTTATGAGGTTTTCATTATCGTTGAGCCACAATTAATTGCATTTTAGAGTGTTTTTATGTTCTTAGGCTTGTAAATGTTAATTAATGTGAGATTTTAGATTGTGTTGTTTTTATTTGTGAGTGTTTTGTTGAAGTTAATGAAGTTTGGGGACTTATTTGTGTTTTACTTTTGTGCTTATGGCCATTTTGGAGAAGAATAATTCAAGTTGGGGCACATTTGAAGGTAAAGCATCAAGGGAAGCAAGCAAAGGAAGTGTGCTACAGCACAAACCCGTGTGCTGCAGCACAGGGGCTGCACAAAGAGACAGAAGCGGTGTGCTGCAGCACATGCCCGTGTACTGTAGCACAAGCAGATCAGAGAGCATGCGCTGCAGCACATAATCGATGTGTTGCAGCACAATGTCGCAGGGGCATTTTTGGAACCCGATTTTCTTGCTGTTTTAAAAGCTTTTTCACTTAGGGTTCGGGGGATTCAGCCATTTGGAGAGTTGAGGAGCTGGAGAGGTGCGAAAATAGGAAGGGAAACTCAAGCTTCAAGTTGTCTCAAGTGGATTCAAGTGAAGAGGGACTGGATTGGAGTCTTTGACACAAGAGTTTTTTTCTCTTCTTCTCTTTGCTTTGATGTTTACTGATTTTGCTGGTTTTAAGCTTGTAATACCCTTGAATATGATCGGCTAGGCTTTTCTATTCTTAGGGTTGTGGTACCCTAGCATGTAAACTTATGGATTTGCTACTTTGATTACTTGATTTAATGCATTTTGGTGTTTATTCAACTTTGTGCTTGATGAACCCTAGTTGTTTGGCCACCACTTAGGGAAATTAGAGGATTTGGGGTTTCCTTGGAAGAGGACTCCTAAATTTAGTCCTTGAGTTGAATACCTCTTGTTCTATGTTGATTGTGCTTGATTAACTTGATTAGCCCAAAGGATAGGCATATACCCAAGGGCCTTGAGGAGTCAAAATTGGCTTGAATTTAGTGCATCTCTTAAATGTATACTTCCATAGGCATATGAGGAGTTAGATTTGAGAGGTAGAATTTATATAGGATTGGAAGATTCATATAATGAAAGTAGGGCTAAGACTAACGCCAAATCATTGATTTAAGTAGTGAAAAAGGGTAAAATTTCATAAGTGAAGTGCTAGGTGTAACTACAATTCTAAGAGCTTTTAATCTCATTTACACTCTTGAGTTATTTTCGCACTAATTTGCTTATTGCGTTGTTCACTTGTTTTTAATTAAAACACTCAATTTCGGTTGCTTGACTTAGGTTACATATGAATGCATTAGTACTTAATTTATTTTAGCTCAGTTCCCTATGGACGATACTCTACTTATCATTATATTACTTGTTGGCGGTGTACACTTGCACCGTTTCGTTTGGGCGAGCAACAATGGGTAGTTAAAAAAAGTGATGAGAGAGAAATTAGAAATATAAGTAGTAATTGAATTATTTATTATATTTAAGATAATAATAATATTTTTATGATAAATTTAAAAAATAATGCATGCGAAGCCTCTAGTATATATATATATATGGCTTTGGACCCTTTTGGTTATTAGGGGTTACAAAATAGCTATATTTTATAATTAAAAAATATGAAATAAAATATGATTGGAGGATATATGAGAGAAAAATAGATCATGGGTAAGGTAGTTAATAAAAGTGGTGAGAGAGAAATTAGAAATATAAGTAGTTATTTAATTATTTATTATATTTAAAAAATAAATAAAAATATTTTTATACTAAATTTTTTAAAAAAAAAATGACTGCATGCACCTTGGTCCATACGAAGCCTCTAGTATATATATGGCTTTAGACCCTTCTGGTCATTGGTGTCACAAAATAGCTATATCTATATATATATGGCTTTGGACCCTTCTGGTCATTGGGGTCACAAAATAGATATTTCTTAATTAAAAAATACAAGAAAAATATATAAAATGGGAGGTAGTGGGAGAGAAAAAAAATATATGATGGTAGTTACTAGAAAAGTGGACAAGTAAATAATTTCTCATTATTTAATTAATTATTTTAAATTATGATAATAATTTTAATCTAAAAATTTAAAAACTATCAAATATCATAATTATATTTTAAAAATTAAGAACAAATTGCATGCACGTACGTGCATGCGAAGCCTCTAGTATCTATATATATATGGCTTTGGAGTTTTTGGTGTCACACAACCAAAGTGTGACACCAAAAAAATAACTTCCCCCTCAACTTCCCAATAAATAACCAAGTATGATAGGTGGTTACTAAAAAAATTAGAGAAATGCATAACTTCTCATTTTTTTAATTTTCTATTTTAAATTATGATAAAAATTCTATTTAAAAATTTGAAAGTATTTTTAAAAAATTTAAGAATAAATTATGTGTATGCACGTAGGTGCATGCGAAGCCTCTAATATATATATATATGGCTTTAGACCTTCTAATCATTGGTGTCACAAAATAGCTATATTTTATAATTAAAAAATATAGAATAAAACATGATTGGAAGAGTTATGAGAGAGAAAGAGATCATGAGTAAAGAAGTTAATAAAAGTAGTGAGAGAGAAGTTAGAAATATAAGTAGTTATTGAATTATTTATTAATAATAAAAAAAATTTATACTAATTTTTTTAAAAAAATTATATATGTCATTTTCGTTCTTTCAAGAGCCGGCCGGGGACCAGCATCCACTACTCCTCAACTTTTTTTCTGATATTTAGCAATAACGATTCTCACGTATAGTGTGTCCAAGGTGAACAAATTGACTAAAACATTATTTTGGAATTATTTAATTTATGTATGATTATCTTTTAATTAGCTTCTCATAAATTGATATATTATTAATTTCATCTTTCTATCTATCTATGTGTCATTTAAATAATTAATAATTATGATAATTTGGATATTTGATGTTGTGAAATGGACCAATAACAAAATAAATGGACAAAAAAGTAATTTGATAAAAATAAGGGACATGAGAATTTAGCCTACATTCACGAATAAAGATACAGTCAATAAATTTTACTAATACGAACAAATGGATATTATAAAAGTAATTTAATTAACTACATTCAAAGCCTATACTCAAAAAATATCTCACAACTTTTTTCTTATCAGTGTATCACTTTACACTCAAAATAATTGCTTCTTAGGTTTATACTTAAACTTATGCAATATACTCTCACCCAAGTGTGTAGTCACAAAATGCCCATGGCATTAATCTCCGTAATTTCAAAGTGAGAGATTTCAAAGTAGCTAGGGTAGCTAGATGCTGACATTAAATATGTTAGGAGGCAAAGCATACATGACTATATATATATATACTAGAGGTTTCGCATGTACATACGTGCATGTAATTTATTTATTGTTTTAAAAATTTTATATAAAATAACAATGATATTTTAAAATAATATTTGATATTTTTTTAATTTTTAAATAAAATTGTTGTATTTTTAAATGAAGTAATGAGAAGTTATGCACTTTTTCACTTTTTTAGTAACTACCCATAATACATGTATGTTAGAGTTGTTTTTTTTAGTATCACACTTTACTTTTGTGACACAAAAAACTCCAAAACCATATATATATATATATATAGATATAGATATAGATACGTCACGAGAGTCAAAAAGTTGATGGCTATATTTCCTTTTGCATGCGTACGATTAAAATGCACACAATCTCTTCTTATTCATATAGGCATCATGTGTGTGTAAAATGTGTAGCCATGTGCAACATTTGATACTTATTGATAAGACAATGTTAAAAGTGAGCTAAGTTTTATTTTTTTGGCAAAAGTACATTTCCTAACCCTAACGTTTGGGGGTCTTGTCAGTTTCGCTCCTAACGTTTTTTCGCTGTCAATTGTACCCCTAATGTTTTACGTTTCTGCCAATGTCACCCTTTTTACTAACACCGTCAAATATTTAATAGTTTTTGCTGACGTGGCATCCTATGTGGCAAAACGTTTCTTTTTTCTGTCAATTGTAACCCTAACGTTTTATATTTCTGCCAATATCACCCTTTTCAATAACACCATCAAATATTTAATAATTTTTGCTTACGTGGCATCCTATGTGGCAAAAATATCTGGCTTGGTATATTTTTTTCCGCATCAGATTTCCTACTCATCTTTTCCCCATCAAAGTTGTGTCGTTTTGACCTCGGCCTATTCCTTCTAAAATATAACTCAAACACACACGCTATTTTGCTCATAAAAACATCGGAGATGTTATCCATTCTCTATTTTAGGGTAACGTCTCCGACAAAGTAGAGAATGGGTAACGTCTCCGACAAAGTAGAGAATGGATAACGTCTCCAATGTTTTTGTCTGCAAAATGGCATGTACGTTTGAGTTATATTTTAAAAGGAATATGATGAGGTTAAAACGACACGGCTTTGATGGGAAAAAGATGAGTAAAAAATCTGGTGTGAAAAAAATATGTCAAGTCAGATATTTTTGTCACATAGGATGCCACGTAAGCAAAAACTATTAAATATTTGATGGTGCTAGTGAAAAGGGTGACATTGGCAGAAATGTAAAACGTTAGGGGTACAATTGACAAAAAAAAGAAACGTTTTGCTACATAGGATGCCACGTCAGCAAAAACTGTTAAATATTTGACGGTGTTAGTGAAAAGGGTGACATTGGCAGAAACGTAAAACGTTAGGGGTATAATTGACAGCAAAAAAACGTTAGGGACGAAACTGACAGGACCCCAAATGTTAGGGTTAGGAAAAGTACTTTTGCCTGTTTTTTTTTTTAATTGAACAATGTTTTATATTGGTAACCGTTTTTTAATTAATTAAAAAATAAGAAAGAATGAAACTTAGCAAACCTAAATGTAAAATGTCAAGACAATATGAAACATCTAAGTCATAATTATTTATTTAGACCCGTCCAAATGAATGGACCAAATTGATAGTAAATCAAATCATAAGAAAGCAATTTGAAAAAGACACTCTCTAGATGACCAAATTGAAAATACCATTATCTATTATACACGACGCAATGCTTACACGAGCAATCAGTTTTTTTTTTAGGTTGTTTTAGAAAAACAGTACGTACTAGTTTCTTCAAACTACAATTATATCACATAATTTATTGTATGATCTAATAAGTTGCATCATAGACTCACTCTGTCTCATCTCGTGAACCTATCAAACTCATCTAATATTTAAGAGCCACATAGAAGTTGCGGTACCTTTGAACTATTCAGTCTATAGTAAAAGTGTCTTTAAAAAAATATTTATTAAACATAAGAAAAATTCTACGTGGAAGCTTCTCGTATAGGGGTAGTCAATATTTATTTTAATTTTTGTGCATTATTGTTTCAACAATTACGAACATAGAGATTTATTTTCTTTGTAAGATAATTGTTTAGTTTCTTTAAGTATCCAACGAATTTATCAAACTTATCCCGTTAAAAGCTACATTCAATTTTCTGAATAACCCTACAAAACGCTTAAAAAAATCACTGTCCTTTCAAAATAAACAAAGGCAGATTATCAATGATTGTTTTCGCTTATAGTATACGTGCGAGAGTGGACAGCAAATTAAAGAGAGAGAAAAAGACACAAAGTGAACCTTATATTAAGTGGACTACATAATTTATAAGAAATAGTCTAACGTATAATTTGTTATATACATATAATAAATTATGTGACACAATTATAGTTATTGGTGTGATTCAATGGTATTATGTAAAAACGAAACTTACTAAAAAAGTAAACTTCATGTTTTTTAAAAAATTAAAATTTGACCCCTAAAATAAAAATATTGTTCAAAATATAAATATAAATATAATATTTTTATTATAAAAAAATTGTGATTAAGAAATAAATAATTATTTTAACTAAGAATTTAGTCATAAAAAATAATTTTTTAAAAAGAACTTAAAAGTATAACATATCATAACAATATTTTTTAAAAAAAAAAACTTAAAAGTATAAATTGTGTCGAGGAGGGTTCACACGGCTAAATTTGAGGCTAATGTGTGATGCTGTGTTTTTTTATTTAATTTAGTTTTAAAATTAAATCATTATAAAATTTGAGGTAGAAAATATAAATATATATAATATTTTATAAACATTTTCTTAAGATCCTCATTTCACATGTCATAATTTTATTAGTTAAAATTTTATGGTATAGAAGACAAGAAAAATAATATTGAGTCACCCATCTTATAATTCAAATGTGTCATCAAAAGATGGGAGTTCCAATGGTCCCCTTATGTGCATCCACTCTTGTATATATATATGCTCCAATATACAAGCAGTGCTTTGGACGTGCGTATAAACTAGAAGGCCCCGTACTCCGGTTTAAGATTGAGTGAGTGTTTAAGTGAAAAGTAGAATTGGAAGTGGAAGTAAATGATAAAAAAAATATGTTTGATATGCAGGGAAATAAAAGTAGAATTTAAAGGTAGTATTGTTTGGTATGATAGGGAGAAGATAGAGAAATAAAAAATAAAAGTATGAAGAACTTTTTTTTCTCTTACTTTTTTAAAAGCCACGAATTTTTTAAAGGCATTTTGGTCTTTAAGCCTCACTTCATCTTTCCTCCACTTCCCTCCTTATCATGAGGGAAGGAAGCTTCTCTCTTCACAGAAAAAGTTCAACTCACCTTCTCAACTGATAAACCTTATCAAACGTGTTCAACCTCACCTCAGATCAAACTCACCTTTCAACGTAACTAACTAGTAAATGATATCAAACGTCCTCTAAAGCAAGTAACTATGGTAGCTAGCCAGTATAATTATTGCACTTTCGAATTAAACAAAGTCTCTAATTAAAGTCCCTAATCACATGTGGTCCATCTCTCTTTAATATTGGACGTCCTTTTTCATGGAACAATTATTTGTTTGTGGAGCTAGCTATATAAATGCATGCTGGTAGCTCAATTTCCTCCATAAAATTAAAGCATATACTGACAAATAGTTAACCTTGGCATGTTGCGCCAAGTCATTCAAAAAAATTTTAAATAATAATGATATTATATTTTATATATATATATATATATATTAAATAAAATAATATGATATATTTTTTCCAAAATATTTCTTTATTTATAGTAAAATATTATTATATATTAAGTCCAGCTCTACCGCACAATTAAAACAGTAAATTGTGAACTCCTATTTCAATTGGTTCAATAACGGGTCTGATTTCAAAACATTAATATATATAATAATAATAATAATAATTTTTGGGTTAGAGGAGAGAAACCGACAGTGGGGAGGTGCACCTAAGTCAACCTCCCTACATCGTTGCCTTTATTTTATTTTATTTTTTGATTGAGCTATATATAATAATTTGATTGAACATATAAATTTAGGGAAAAGATATAAAAAGCTGGCAACTCTCTCTTATATTCTTTAAAAAAATAAATCAAAACTTTTATTAAAAAAAAAGGTTAAAGTGTATGGCTAGAGTTCAAGCCATGAGTAGAACTACCCTATAAATTTATCCAATAATATATATAGAAAAAATTACATAGAAAACGAATAAATTTTTAGGTTTAAGGTATTTTTTTTCGATGTTTTTGTCCTTATTTTTTTATCCACTTTTGTTCTATTCTCACTTTCAATGTAAGAGTAAAGTAATCATTTTACCAACTTTTATTCCATTCACATGATATTTATGTTCCCTCTTCTTTTCTCATTTTCATTCTCATTCCCTCTTATTTTTCACTAAAAAAACATACCTATAAAATCCTAGGATAAAAATTACCGATACCCTCCTCATGAAGCCCAATGCTCCGGTAATAAGCTCAACACGCACGTTCTTTAGACAGAAAGAGAAAGGGAATGGGAATAGGTTTGATGTGTTTGGTACTTAGTAGTAAAAATTTGGAATGAAAATAAAATGAAAATGTATTAAAATTACCACTTTACCCCTATATTAAAATAATAAAAAAAAATATTAGGATTCCGTCAAATTAAAAGGTATAATAAATATTTTTATTTTATTTTATTATTATTTTTTAAAATATTTCAGAAAAAAAATTAAAGTAAAAATAGGTGAGATCCAGTGAACCTAACCTAATTTTTTTTTTCTTTGGTGTTTCAATCAAAGAACGCCACCTTAATAGCAGAAATAGGAGGGTCTGGACTCTGGAAGTTTTTTGTTGACTGGATTTCAGTGCAGTGTGCAGACTTCACCATTCGATGTTTGATTTTATAGATTTGGGCTGTTATTAGATTGTTTCTTGGGTCTAGACCAATGGAATATCTAACGGGCCTTTAAAGTATCTGTTTTTAAAAATTGGTTTCTTTTCTAAAAAAACAAAAGAATCAACATATTTGTTTGGCAACTTATTTTTAGCAACTGTTTTTGAAAATTAAAAAATAAATTGTTTTTAAAAATAAAATTCAGAACAATTAAGTAAAATTCTTCGTTTGGTACGGCTTTTTTCGAAGTTTGTCGTTTAAAAGTCAATCCTAATGGAGCAGAGACACTAACAAGTTCTGAGATTTTAGCAATGACGTTCAAGTTAGTAGTTTCCGCAATATTTTTATTTTTGCGTGGATTATTTTAGTGTTTTATTTTTTATCATTGGGTCGTGTCGGATCATGTACATTCGAATAATTTCCTACATTTTCATATATATTTCGTTGACTAAAAAAAAATTGTATACCAAAGCTTACCAAATTCAATAAATATATATATATATATATATATATATATAAATATAAATATCTATGTAAGATAAAAAAAAAATTTTATATAACTAAATGAAAGCTGTCTTAGATATTTAATATGAATTTATTTAACTAAATAAATTTAATTTAATATTCAATTTCGACTCCATTAATAAATAAATTAAACCTGACAAATTCTTATACGAACAGAATCAAATCATTCATAAACCTTTAACTCATGTTTGGTAGACTGAATGTATAGAGGAATATAAAGCAGAGTAAATAGCTTTTTATACATTTTTTATTTTTTAGAAAAAGTGATTGAGAAAAATAGTATTAATTATATTAAAAAAGAAGAAGAAATAAAGATACATCATATATATACTTTGTTTGTTTAGATCGAGGTTGTGGTGTATATAAAGTTTACTAACGGCTCATTTGGACTAGCTTGAATGAAAAGTATTTATTTTTATAACTTTTAATAGTAAATACTTTATTTAAAATAAAAGTTATTTTGAAAAGAGCTTTTAAAATGACGAATATTGGAAACCAAAAAAAAAATGACGAATATTTGGATGAAAATTTTAAAATAGTACTTCTGAATAATGAAAATTTACCAAAATAAATATAGAAACTACTACTTCTCAATGCTACTTATTTGGATACAAAATATGCTTAAATAAAATAAAAAAAGTTCAAATTAGTCTTTTTCATGTTAAAGATGTGCAATGATTATATTGGTACTTTTTCCTCCTTATAAATCACTCAAATTTTGATTGGCACTTTCATGCTGATACAGAGCGCCATGGACAATGAGTACTTTTCTATGTTTCAATTAATAAGTCAATACAAAATAGAGGGTGAAAAAAAGAACTCCAATAAAAGATATCCATGAGCACATGTATATTTTACTATTGTGTACAAATCTATTCATCTACTACATTCTCCAATCGAGGTTTAATCACTCGACCATACTCTTTATTAGGGATGATCATGAGTAGGGTACTATAATTCTCAGATTCGGATTCGGACTTGAACGGATATCAAAATCAATTTCCATCCCTGAACCCTACAGGTAGTTAAATCCTCATACCCGGACCCAGACCCATAAAAATTTGAATTAAATTATTATTTTATTAATATAAAATTTATTTTTAATCATTTTTTTCATCTATAATCACAAAAAATAAAAATAAAAATTAATCATAAATATAAATGTACAATTAAATTAATTTAATATCTATAAGATATTTAACATTTTTTCTTAGAATTATATATTTTCTCAACACAAAAAAATTTAAAAACAATATTTTATATATATATAAATAAATAATTACTATTGCGGGTAGGGTACCTCCTTACCCGGATCCATACCCAGACCCACAGGATAAATTTTTATAATACCCAATGAGTATGAGTATTTTGATCATCCTACTCCTTATAAACCCTTAATAACAATCTTAACTCATCCTCAATACATCTAGCACCAGAGAAAAAGGCAAAAATGAATTTTTGAGTTTTTTTTTAACTGCTTCACTATTTTTAGTAAGCCAATTCAAACATTATATATATACATACATACATATATATACATATATTATAAGCACTTAATTTTAAAATAAAAATACTCTTTACTTAAAATACCTTAAATAAATGCATCCTAACAACGATATATAGTACTTAATTTTGTAGTCTTTGCAATGAATGGCCTGGACAAAGAACAAACAGGTGGTGTTCTTCACATGGAAAGATTAAAGATTAGAAAAAAGGAAACCAAAATGTGGTGATCTGAGGTCCACTTGGGCCATCACTGATGGTCATCTCATTTTTATTATGAAAATTGTGTCATTATTTAAAAATAAAATACAAAATTTGATTACACTATTTGATTTGACACAATAATAATCATATTTTCTTTTTAATATTTAAATATAAAGAATAAAGTGGTAGTTTTAATACATACCCATTCTATTTTCATTTCCAAATTGTTACTATCAAATACAATAAATATATTATCTTTCTCTTTCTGCGTAAAGAACATACCCTAATTTTGAAGCAAACTAATATTAGTAAATGCAATTGAAATTAAACTTTACATTAAGTTACTCTTTAATTTTGTTTGCTCCTTGCTAGGAGAGAGCATAACCGATCCACCCATTTGAAATGATCGAATCTGATCGAGAATATGTATTCGACCGGATTTTGGTGGGTCAAATATATTTGTGAGGATCTACTTAAAAAAAGAGATAGAGAGACGGTTCTATTGTGTTAGATTAATCCGGCCCGTCCAAAAAAGTTATATTTATAGTTTTTTTTAATTATAAAAATATATTTTATGCAAAAAAAAAAAAATATATATATATATATATTATTATTATTCTGTACATTTATATATATATAATACTTTTAAGTTTTCTTCATTTTTTTTAGTAAGTTGATTTTGTTTAGCTAAACCAACTACTCTTTTGTTTTCTTCATTTCAAATTCTAATAAAAATAAGGGAGAGCATAACCGGTCTACCCATTTCAAATTATCAAATATGATTGAGAATATTGGCATGTTCTTTTACAAGAATTGCCCATGGAAATAGAAATGGAAATGGTGGGGCCCACCGGGCCCCACATACTTTTTTACTTTTTCATTTCCATCAACTTTAAAAAAAAAAAGAAAAAAAAATACAAAATATCTATTATACCCCTTTGATTTGACATGATTTGACACAATTATAACCTTCTTTTCTTTTTATTATTTTAATATAAGGGGTAAAATGGTCATTTTAATACATTCCCTTTCCATTTCCATTACCAAACTTTTACTACTAAACACAGGAAACGCATTCCGTTTCCGTTTCCGTTTCTGTTTCCATTTCCATTTCTGCGTAAAGAACGTGCCCTATGTACTCGATCGGGTTTAGGCGGGTCAAATTAAATGGGTTTGTGAGCATATACTTAAAAAAAAAAAAAAGAGACGGTCTCGTTATGTTAGATTAATCCAATCCGTCAGAACAAGTTAAATTTATGGGGTTTTTTTTAGACTACTAATATATATATATATATATACACCATTATTATGAATATCTTTATATATATAATACTTAAGCTTTCTTCAATTTTTTTTTAGTTAAACCACTCTTTTGTTTTCTTAATTCTAATAAAAATGTCAAGGGCGATTATTATTATCTAATTTTTGAGGGTGTTCAATTTAAGCTACTATATGTAAGTAAAAAAAATTTTGATTGTGCTTCTTTAAAAAAAAATCAAATCTCATGTTTTAACTTCGAAATCTCTTATTTAAAATTTTTTTAATTAATATATATATATATATAAGTGATTAGTTGTTATATATGTTTTTTTAGTTTTTCACAGGTATTCTTCTATTTGAGAAAATCCTGTTCGAGCTAGTTGAAATTTCATAATGAGAGTATAACTCTCCTAGTAGAGGTTTTTCTATACACAATACTGGAACCCGATATCTTACTTAAAAAGAACAGAGTATCTACTACTCCAACCAAAACCATGTACATTATAATTACTTGTATTTGATTTATTAATTTAAAGAATAAAAAAAAAGTTATAATCTGATCAAGCCCAATTGAACCCGTCTGATACGTTAGGTTAGGTGGATTGAGTGGATGAGTTCGGATTTAACAAATTGAACACAGTCCTAATTACCTCACCCCAACAATTACCCAAACATGCTGAATGAGCGAGCCTACAAGGGGTTTTAATAAGATGGACTGGATTTGGGCCACTTTAAGGGAGGGAGGGAGACTAAAATAGTAACCCAACCTAATCATTGGTGGATTAAGAGCCCACTTACAAGCATTTTCCCCCCTAAATTTTAAATTAACTTTTTTAAATATGATATTTTATTTGATTAAATATTAATATATTAAGAATAAATATTATAAATTAAATTACAAAAATAGAATTTATTTAATGTAGCTTATTTTATTAATAAATATATTATAAATAAATATTATAAGCAAACCTATAAAAGTAAAATTTATTTTATATATTAACATAAGTTAAAATATTTTTAAAAAAAAGGGAAAAAAAAGTCCATGTGAGCTAATGAGTCCAAACCCATTCATTAAGACTACGTTTGGTACACATAGAGGGAATAAGAAAGGGAATAAAAATGTGAATGGATTTACTGTATTTGATAGTAAAATTTGATAATGAAAATAAATTAAAATTATCACTTTAGCATTTTTTTTAATTTTGTTTAAATATATATTTTGATATAAATATCAAAATAAATTTAACAATTATAAATTAATAAGTTAAAATTATGTATAACTTTATTAGAAAAAAAAGACAAAACTTATATACTGTTGTTTACATACTTTTGGTAAGGTTAACTAATTAAAAAAAGGAATGTGTCAATTTAATCAATTAAAAAAAGACATGTGTCAATTTTCTTCTTGAAATTGACACATGTCTTTTTTTAATTGATTAACCTTACCAAAAACATATAAGCAACATCACATAAAATTTTTCCAAAAAAAAAGTTGTAGAGATTGCTAGCTTAGGAGGGCACAGAGCACGCATACCGGCGTACCAGTCTATAATTGGTCCACTGCCTTTTAATGATGGGTTCCACTGGTCCATTCAAATTTTGCTTTGCGCCTTGAACTTTTTAGAGAGATTTCAACCTCGGTGGCAGGATTTTTTTCGGAGGGTTTAAGCCATTTTTGATAAAAAAAAAATTAATGCATTTATCGATTTAAATTGATAGTATTAAATTAAATTAAATCATAAACGAGCAGTTTTGAGGTTCAGTTTGGTGATTTAGTACTTTTATGTCATCAAATTTACATATTTAAGTTTATAATAAAATATAATTTTATTCAATATAAATAATAAAAAGTATAGTAATATTTCATTTACTTATAATATACAATCAACTTAGTTTTAAAATTATATTTTTAAATTGACTAAATTTAATCTAATCTTCTAAAAATAAATTTTAAATTTTAATATTTAAAAATTTTAACATAATATGTACATATATATACATATATGTGTATGCGGTTTGGTTCGGTTTTTTGACATACCAAACCGAACCAAACCAAACATGGATTGTTTTGTTCGGTTTGTGCTAATTCAATTTGGTTTGGTTCAAATGCGTTGATTTTGTTTGGTTCTAAACATCCATACTTAGAGATTGAATTTTTGAGGTTTTTTTCTCAATATAATAAAAAATTAAATACGAGACAGAAAAAATTAAGAAAACATATAAAAAATTAATTGGTCATTCCCTTGGTTCAACTTTTGTTTATAATTAGAATTAGAATTGGTGAGAATTGAGAAATTAATTTTTTGAAATTGAAAAGTATGTTTGAAATGTAAAAATATAATTGAAAGTTTGGAATTAAAAATAAGGTAAAAAAGAAAAATGCCTTTCATTCAATATTAATTTTTTAAAATGCCCTTCGTTGAAAAAAAAAATTTTAATTAATATTTGTTATAAAAAAAATATTTAATGAAGGGTATTAAATATTAAAAAATATATATCGGAATGAGACAGATGGGAGGGAGGTGCAGAACAAACGAGGTCAAAATGGTATTTTCATTTTAATTCCATAAAACCCACCCCTAATTCCATAAAGGATACATGAAATCCAATTCTAAAGGCCCTTTATTAAATTCAATTATAAAGCCAATTCCAAAAATTTCAGTGTTAAGCTACATAATTGAACCAAACATTAAAATTCATAGAATATTGTACAATTTTAATTCAAAATTCAATTATAAAACCAACAAAATATTTGTGAATTTTTCAATTTTTATGCAATTCTAATTCCAAATTTAAGCCAATAAAATATGAGAATTTTTTTATTTTCGTACAAATTCAACTTAAAAAAATTAAACCAAACATTAGAATTAATTGAAAAATGTGCAATTTTAATTCCAAGTTGAACCAAACACAGTTTTCTCTCTTAAATACGAAAAGGAGTAAGCTTTTTTTTTTTTTATATAATACTCCCTCCGGTTCACAATATCTACTCCGTTGGATAGGTGCGCATAGACAAAAAAATGATTAGTTTACTTTAAACTTTAAAAAATATAAGATAAAAAGACTGAAATTATCCTTATTCATTTTTTCCTATTTTCAAAGGATATTTATTACTCGTTCATTAAATTTAGAGAGTCTAAGAGAGAATAGATATGAATAAAATTGTAAACAATAATTAATACTATATTAGTTTTGTAAAATAACAGATATTTTGAAACTTTGAAATTTCCCCACTGATGCAAATATTATGAACCAGAAGGAATAATGAATAGGAATAAGTGACTACTTGGAAAAAAAAAAATTAAGAGGAGAGAGAGTAAAATAGAGGAGCTCGACCTTTCTCCTTCTATCATTTTTTTTTTCACACATATTTTTTTATAATAAATACTAGTTGTTGAAGTTTTTTGATGAAATACTAGTTGTTGAATTTGCATGTACTAAAAGCCATAACACTATTTTATATTTTTTATTAGATATTTTTAAATACAATGTAAAATAATTTATATTTATAAAACTAAATATTCCATATCTTCTTTTTATATTATATGATCTTTTATATTATATGATCGTTGGGTCTTATATATGATAATTAAACTTACAAAATAGTTATATTTTATAATTAACAAATATGAAATAAAATATGATTGAAAGAGATGTGACAGAGAAAGATACCATGGGCAAGATACTTAAGAATAGTAGTGAGACTGTGAGAGAGAAATTAAAAAAATAAGTAATTATTAAATTAATTATTATTTTTAAATAATAATATTTTTATATTAAATTTCAAAAATTTTAAAAGTATTGCATGTGCAAAAAGGTGCATGTGAAGTCTCTAATATACGGTAATATTGAATTTCAGTACATCCCTCCAATCAATTGGTCCCTAAACCATTTAAGGTGGGCCCTAATTAATGTGAGTTTTTATCAATATTAACAAATGACACTACATGATTGGAGGGATGCACTGAAGTTCAGTGCTACGATACCATTGAACTTTTATCCCTAATATACATAGAGATACAAATAGGGGTGTTCAGAACCGAACAAAACCGCTGCACTTGAATCAAACCAAACCGAATGAGCACAAATCGAACAAAACCGATCAATGTTTGGTTTGGTTCGGTTTGGTATGTCGAAAAACCGAACCAAACCGCATACACATATTATGTTAAAATTTGTAAATAATAAAATTTAAAATTTGTTTTTAGGATGTTAGATTAAATTTAGTCAATCTAAAAATTTAATTTTAGAACTAAGTTGATTGTATATTGTAAATAAATGAAATATTACTATACTTTTTATTATTTATATTGAATAAAATTATATTTTTTATTAATAAACTTAAATATGTAAGTTTGATGATATAAAAGTCCTAAACCGCCAAACCGAACCGCTCAAAATCCCGCTCGTTTATGGTTTGATTTGACGCTATCAACTTAAACCGATAGGTGTACTAAATTTTTACCAAAAACCGCCCAAACCACCCGCCGAACACCCCTAGATACAAATATATACTTAATTAGATTTAAAGTGCTTTAAAGTGGGTTTTTTAAAGTGCTTTTGACCATTAAAGACCGTTCCCGATCTTTTGGCAACATGTGCAGTACCCCAAAGCAAAATTATTGCTTCTAAAATGTACGTATTTATACAAAATTTTGTTGAGGAATATTTATACAGATTTTAAATTAATTTATATTGATTTTTTATTTTTGGTGAGCCGCCTAAACGAATTGAGCCGTTTTATGCTGTAAACCAAATGGCAAAACTCGTTCAGATTTGGTTTTTCAACTAAAATAATTTTTTGATTACGAAAAAAAGACTAAAATATTTTTTCATCCCCAAACTTATTCAATTAACATATTAAATGACCCGCGGACTTAAACTTATTTTAAGCGTACGAGTTGTCTTTTATCTTAGATGTTATTGGATGTATATTCAAGAGTTTAATTACTATAATGATCAAAAGAAGAAAAAAATAGGGTAAATTACTATTTTGGTTCTTAATATTTGCATGAAGTTTAATATTGGTTCTCAATGTTTCAAAAGTTTAATGTTGGTCCTCAAAGTTTTATTTTTTGGTCGATTTTGATCATCGAGTGTAACACCGTTAACCTTTTGTCTTTAAATGATGACGTGGCATGCTTATATAACACACTCTCTCATACATGTCATATTTTAATGATGTGGCATGACATATCACTGCTACATCACCCCATATGATGATGATGAAAGAGAGAAGATGATGATGTGGCAATATGGGGTGACGTGGCAGTGATGTGTCATGCCACGTCATTAAAATATGACATGTAGGAGAGAGTGTGTGCCATATAAACATGCTACGTCATCATTTAACGGCAAAAAGTTAACGGTGTTACGCTCGAGGACCAAAATCGACCAAAAGAAAAGACTTTGAGGACCAATATTAAACTTTTGAAACATTGAGAACTAACATTAAACTTCATGCAAACATTGAGAACCAAAATAGACCTTTACCCAAAAAAATATAAGCGCCTTCTTCTTCCATTTGAATTGTATTTTCAGACAAAAGAAAAGGACACGACAATAATAGACAGTTAAGATCAAACTTCTTTAATTTTCTATCTTTAATTGTATTTTGGCCACAAAAAAGAAGAAGAAGAAGAAGAATATATACATTTCACCGAGCCAAAAAATTATGACACACACTGCATGTGAAAGAATACATATTTTCAAAATCATGCGTATCAGAGTATCACGTGGTAATCATGTCTATTTACTTATTGCAAAGTTTTTATTTTAAGGATAAATTGTTCTAGTATTTTATGATATATATTTTTTTTTAATAATTATGGTGTCTCTTACCTATTTGTTTTAACAGTCTAAATGAAGAATAATCTCATTCGGACTGGGAACGATTAGTTAAAGTCATCCTAATAATATCGATTTCAGGTTCGAACCTTAGTCCCTCAACCTAGAATGCAGCTGCTTACCACTGTACCAAACATTTGTTGGTTTTTATGATACTTTTTATAAGGTACTTTTTATTAATAAAAAATAATTAATAATTTTCAATTTGATAAAAAGTTAATAAAATTGAAAGAAATTCTTAGCAAAATCTTTATAGTGTCAGGGGTTCGATTTATGTCTTGGGTATGGAGCAGCTTTAAATCCTTAGATCAGCTGTCTCACCCTTCGAAGTGCTTACAATTTAGCGAGGGGATTAGTCACTATACTCAATGATGAATACACTGGTATAAATAAAAAAAAACAGAACTTTTCAAAATAAAAAATAAATTTTTAGGTATAAAGCACGAGCTTTTGTTGGGAAATCTATTTTTAAAAAATAAGTATTTATAATAATATGACTATGAAGTTTTTTTTTTAAAATAAAGACTATGAGATTTTGTATAGATAATCTTTTAAATTATTTTTTATAATATAAAATAAAAAATAAAATTCAAGACGTGAGACGAGGAGTAAAAAAAGTAAAAATAGCGATAGAGAAATTTTAATATATATTAATGAAGAGTTAAATATTTGATTTATTATTTTGAAATATAATTATTATTTTATATTATATTTTAAATTGAAATTTTAAAATACATACATTTTTATGCATCAAGTATACCAATATGTGCATGGATAATTGGAAATGCACCCTATAATTTTATATGGTTTCACATCTGCTGCTCTTGTCCACAATTGGTGAATTTTTATTAAGTATATAATTACACGTATACTAATCAATAATATTTATATAACTTTGGTTTTAGATTATACGAATAATATAAAAATAAATAAAAATAAGTAACTGAATATTATGATCACTTAATAATTGATAGTCATAGTCAATGCTATAAAAACAAAAAAAAGTACAAACACAAACTATAGTGTTTTGGCTGTAAGCCTGTGAATCGGGTAACTTAATTTTGAGCGTCAGTCGTCATTTCCGGAGTTTGGATCCTTTAAATTAAAATTTTATGATGTTTTAGAGGTTAATTCAATATTTACTTTTTTTTTATTGATTTAAAGTTTAAAAAATTTAAAAAATATATGCAAGAAACAACTTCAAAAATTTTAAAAGATCAATTCATATACAAGGAGCTATAGTCCATTTTATTTTTAAAGAAAAAAATTCATGTGTTTATTACGAAGTTTCGTATGTTTCTTTTATATTTTAACATATTTCTATGAAAAAAAAACCTGTAATATATTAAAGATGTATTTTTAATAATTAGTTATATATAATTAGTCTTGTATATATATATTTTACTTTTTTTATGTTCTCAAAAATATATATATATATATATATATATATATATATATATATATATATATATATATATACACTTATGATTAGTTATAGAAATATTTTTTATTATATCTATATTTTCATGGCTATAGACTATTTTTATTAATGATCTCTCAAAATAGTCATTTAATTAATCAAAAAAATGATGTGATAGAGAAAATATGAGAATAGTGGTGGTAGGAGTAATTTTATTTTTTAAAAAATAATGATTGTGATAGTTATAAAAAAATTTTTAATCTTTAATTTATTATTTTATACTTAATAATAATTTATTTTATATTTTATAAATTAAAAAAATATTGACATACACGCCTCTAATATCTTATATATTGTTATTGAAGAATTTTATAGAAACACTTAAATAATTTCACTTAGTCATTGGTGTCTTTGAATATTTTTTTATAATTAATGAAAGATTTTATATAATTATTTTTTTGTGACTTTTTACTGTTTAATTAATGGAACTTTTAAAAATAATATTCTAAAATATTTATTTAGACAAGCCCTTTTTAAAGGCTTTTGAATTTAAATATACCAAATAAAAAATATATACATAAATTCAGTCACCTTTAAAATTTATCTACAGATATATATCATTTTTATTGTGCACATTCAAAAACTCCTCAGTGAGGGCGTTTTTCGTAATTCTTAACAAGAAAAGCGCCCTCAGTTAAGGTTTTTTTTTACAATTTTATCACACTTATTTTCATGTAAATATTAGTGTAAAAAACGCCCTCAGTAAGGGTGTTTATATGGTTGACCATTTGAACCTATAAACGCCTTCAGTAATTACGAAAAACACCCTCGGTGAGAGCGTTTTTCAATTTGCACAGTAAAAGTAATATATATCTATAAATAATTTTTAAATATGACTAAATTTGTGTATATATTTTTTTATTTGGTATATTTATACTCAAAAGTACAGGTAAATTTATTTTATTTACTCTCTCGATCCCTTTAAATTTAAAATTTGTATTTTTGGCATAATTATTTGGACTGACATAGATATGGCCACATTGACCCATCTCTCTCTTCTTTCAGAGGAGAGAGAGCAAATTTTGAACATAAATTTAAAAGTAATAAAGAAAAAAGAACCAATGACAATGAGAGGAGATAAGCTTCTTTTTTTTTTTTTGGGCCTGAGGAGAGGAGATAAGCCCTAAATATTTATGGAAAAAATTTAGGTCCATTTTCTTATGTCCATTACATCCAATTCCTCAATATAATTATGACATGTGGCAAAAAGTGTTTAAATGACCAATCACAGTAGAGAGAGAATATAGGAGACCACCTTTTATATGACCAATCATAGAAGAAAGAGAGTGTAAATACAATATATGATTGGTGAAATTGGATGTAAACCTAATTTTTTCCAATATTTATTGCAAGTTTGTCTACGATGTGATTTATAAACAAGTTGCATGCAACTTTTTTTTTAAAAATTAAATTAAGGTAAAGTTATTTAAAATTTTGTCATTTTAATGTAAACTTCTTTAATAAAAATAAAAAATATGGCAAAAAGTACCTTAGTTTTTTTTTTTACTAGAATTGTGTCATATTGACAAAAAACTAGATTATTTTTTGGCCTGTGACAAAAAAACTAGATTGTGTCATGTGGACATTATAAATTTATAAACATTTTATTTTTGTAAAATTTATATTAATTATATCTTTAGTATTTAATTATTAATGCAGTTTTTAACCCCAAAATTGATAATAATAGTACTTTTAATATTTGCAAAGTTTTCATGTTTTGTTCCCAAATCTATAATAATTATATTTGTAGTATTTGTAATGTTTATTAAAAAATCATTTATTTATTATATTTTATACATTAACTAAAAATCATTTTGAAGTGCTTTCTACAAAAAAAACGTTTCAAAGCAAACTTTAAAATATTAAAAGTGTAATAGTTATGAATTCCTGAGACAAAAAAATGAAAAATTCACAAATACTAAAAATATAATTAACATAAACTTTAAAGTTAAAGTAAAAATATAAAAAAAATGATAAATTCATAAAGATGACAGATTTAATTGTGAAAAAAGAGTTGCATTTGCAACTCACGCCACTATATAATTACTTACAAATTGCAGCGGAGACAAAACCATTTATTGCACATGACCACACTAGCTCGTACGTTAACGTTATAGCAATTGAATTTCGGAAATAAAAAAAAATCAAAATCTTGTGGGTGTATAGGAGAATGGATTCCCGTGCATGGCTCTTCTATACATTAGTATGCTAGGCTGACTTTTTTTTATAGTTTGATTCATTTCTTTTATTTAAACTTGAAAAATTATAAACTTTTTTTAAAGAATAAGAGTTATAGATACAAAAAAAAATTACACACAAATAAGGACTTACCGTGAATGGTTTAGGAATCACCTTTATTAGGGATTAAAAAGTTAGTCCCTAATTCACTCATAGTAAATCTCGATTTATGTAGAGTTTTAAAATTTTTTTGTATCTATATCTTTCATATTTTAGATATTCTTTAAAAAAAATTATAATTGTTCAAATTTAAATTAAAAAAAAAGAAGAAAAAATTATGAAAAAAAAACTAGCCTAACATACTAATATATAGAAGAGCCAAACACCTTATCCATTCTCCATTGTATATATAGACTGTAGTGCGGTTTTGTAAAAATTACAAATTCATGTAAATAACACACACATTATTATAATTAACACCAATAATATTTTCTTATTTAATAGCACGTCAAGCTTCTTAGGATCTCCATTCTATCCACTACACACAACAAACTAGCAATGGCTTCCCCCATGAGAACACCAATAATACTCATGCTCTTCTCTCTACTTTCCCTATTCTTATTCTCTCATAACGTAGCCTCAGGTAGTAGTAGTAGTAGTAATATGACTACTCCTGATCTCCAATTCCAACACCCACTAGACCCTCTCACTAAACAAGAAATCACTCTCATTCGTACCATTGTTCTCAACAAACACCCCAAAAACATTACTTTCCAATACGTGGGTATCGACGACCCGGACAAGCCTACCCTCCTCAAATGGGCCTCTTCCTCGCTCCACTCCAAACCTCACATTCCTCGACATGCCTTCGTTGTTGCTATCGTAAACACCGTAACCCACGAACTACTCATTAGCCTTGAAACCAAACAAATCTTGTCCGACAATATTCACTATGGCATGGGCTTTCCTACCTTAACCATGGAAGAACAGCTTGATGCCATGATGCTGCCCATGAAGTACGGTCCTTTCATTGACTCCATCAAGAAGAGGGGCCTCAACTTGTCTGAGGTTGTGTGTGTGTCGGTATCGGTGGGGTGGTTTGGGGAGACAAAGAGTGAGAGGAGGGTGAGGTTGGATTGTTTTATGAAGGAAGAGACGGTGAATATATATGCGAGGCCTATCAGTGGGATAGGCATAGTGGTTCATCTTGAGAAGATGGCCATTATAGAGTACCATGATAGGTATGTGGTGCCTGTGCCCACGGCTGACAATACTGAGTACAGAGCACAACATCTCAAACCACCCTTTGGCCCAAAGCTTCATGGCTTGGGCTCTTTCCAGCCCGAAGGCCCGGGCTTCAAGATCAACGGCCATACCATCAGGTAGGAGCTAGCTAACATTTAAATATGCATGGCTTATTATAATTTAAATATCAAAATTGAAATTAAAAAATAAATAATTGATCAACCATAAAATAATTTGAAATGTTGATAATATCGAACATGATATATAGATTTATCATACTGAACATATATATGATATGATGAGGCTGATGTTTTGATGTTTCAGTTGGGCGAATTGGAATTTGCACGTAGGATTTGATGTTCGAGCAGGAGTAATGATATCGTTGGCATCTATTTACGATTTGGAGAAGCACAAGTCACGTAGGGTGTTATATAGAGGGTACGTGTCAGAGCTGTTTGTGCCATACCAAGACCCATCTGAAGATTGGTACTACAAGGCATTCTTTGACGCTGGAGAGTTCGGGTTCGGACTATCCATGGTGCCATTGGAGCCACTTCGTGATTGTCCTCCTCACGCTCACTTCTTTGATGCTTATTTCGCTACGAGAGATGGATCTCCTTTCCTCATTAACAACGCCTACTGTGTCTTTGAACGACATGGTAATATCATGTGGCGTCACACCGAGACTTGCATTCCTGGCCAAACCGTACGTGTCGTCACTTATAGGCTAATTATTTTTATTTTCCTATGCTCTTAATTTTTAATATTATTTTTTCTTAATAAAAGTGTTTTTTCCTTTCTAAACTTGTATTCGTATAATCAATTTCTGTTATGTTAATTAATTTGGACAGAATATTCGGGAGGCTAGGTCTGAAGTGAGCCTAGTGATCAGAATGGCGGTGGCTGTGGGCAACTACGATAATATCGTTGATTGGGAGTTCAAGCCAAGTGGCTCTATCAAGATTGAGGTATAT
Source organism: Senna tora (assembly GCA_014851425.1). Taxonomy (NCBI): domain Eukaryota; kingdom Viridiplantae; phylum Streptophyta; class Magnoliopsida; order Fabales; family Fabaceae; genus Senna; species Senna tora. Next base: position 2,668,192 of record CM026262.1, on the reverse strand, counting down.
ATGTATGTATATATATAATTTCCCTTCCACATGCTAGTAAGATATATTTAATTCATTTTCCTTTTACTGCTAGTTAAGTGTATATATCTAATTTTGGTGTCGTTGAACAGATATCACTAACGGGTATGGTAGTAATTAAAGGAGTGGATATCAACCACACAGAGGAAATTAAAGAAGAGCAATACGGAACGTTGGTGGCAAAGAACAGCATAGGAACATACCACGACCACTTCTACATGTTCCATTTTGACCTCGATATTGATGGTCAACAAAACTCTTTCGTTAAGACAGATTTGAAGACTGTGAGAGTCACTGATGGTAGCTCCAAGAGGAAGAGTTACTGGACAACTGAGAGTCAAACTTTGAAGAAGGAATCTGATGCTAAGATAAAGCTAGGGCTGAGTCCATCTGAACTTATGGTGGTGAACCCTAACAAGAACACCTCCATCGGCAACCGCGTCGGCTACCGCCTCATTCCGGCACGGCTGACTCATTCCCTTCTGGATGAAGATGATTACCCACAAGTGCGAGGAGCTTTTACCAATTATGATGTGTGGGTTACGCCATACAATAGAAATGAGAAGTGGGCTGGTGGGTTGTATGTTGATCAGAGTCGTGGACAAGATACATTGGCAGCTTGGACTAAACAGTAAGGATATTTAATTACGTGTTAATTAATTTGTTTGACATATATATATATATCCTATTTATAATAAGAGATTGATATATTAAACTGTTATATATTTTGCTTCGGAATTGGAAATTATTATTGCAGGAATAGAAACATTGAGAACAAGGACATAGTGATGTGGTACTTGGTGGGATTTCATCATGTTCCTGGTCAAGAAGATTTTCCAATGATGCCATTATTGAGCACAGGGTTTGAACTGAGGCCATTTAACTTCTTTGAGAGGAACCCTGTTCTCAAAACACTCTCTCCCATCAATTTCAAAATGCCAGTGCCAGCCTGCAGCCCCAAGCAAGACTAGCTGGCTGCTTCTCGTTTATGTATTGGAAAACACATTGTTATTTGGTCAAAACTCTAAATTGGTTCCTTATATTTGCACAAAGTTTCATATTGGTCCTTTATGTTTCAAAAAGTTTAAATGGGGCATTTATGTTTGCAAGAAGTTACAAATTGATCATTCCGTCCACTTCCGTCAATTTCTTAAGTAAAGTGCTGACGTGTCCATCTAAGCTGACATGTCATGCCACGTCATTGTCATATCATCACATATGATAGTATATGATGACGTGGCGACGAAATGTTAGCTTAAATGGACACGTAGAAAAGATGATGTGTCCACCTCAGTACGTCACGTTAGCACTTAACGGAAGATCATAAACAGACTTGGATGAAATGACCAATTATTGGAACCTCTTGCAAACATAAAGGACCAACATAAAACTTTGTCCAAACATAAGGGACCAATTTGGGGTTTGACCTTGTTATTTTATATTGTTATTGACAACAAAAATTGAGTAGGATAATTAATGTTTCCAAAGTTTAATTGCTCAGAACTAGTAATATCAATGAAGAATAATGTGTGTTTTCAAATATTCAATATTTATATGTGTGTCATTTCTTGTGGTTCTTTGAGAAGGTCAGTACAGTCTTCCACTGATCATTCACTGTGTTAATGAAGGGCTAAGGTCCACTCAATATATATATATATATATATTTACATTTAGCAATTATATTCATGATTCTCATGTATGTCACTGCGTTTGCACGGCGTGCTATATGTATGTCCAATAATGGAAATAAATAAATAATAATTATTTATCTGTACACACTACAGACTCAAAAAAGAACTTTACAATGTAATTTGTTAATTGATAACCAATGTTATAGACAATTATACCCTTTGCTAATTTAGTTGTTATAATTTACATTAAAATACTCTTTATAAGTGTCTTTAACAAACTTATAAGTCTGGCAAAAAAAAAAAAACAAACTTATAAAAAAAAAGTGACTTTAACAAAATTTGTATGTGCATGTTTAGGATAAAAGTTTAGTATTAGTATACTACTGAACTTCAGTGTATTCTTCTAATCATATAGTGCCATTTGTTAATATTAATAAAAACTCATATTAATTAGGACCCACTTTGAATGAATTAAAGATTAACTAATTGAAGAAATATAGTGACATTCAATATTATCATACTGCTGAATATCTACTTATATGTATATGTACCGATAGACACTCAGCCATTTATGACCAAAACAATTAGATTTAACGTATACATTTATCTAATAATACGGAGAAATAATTACATAGTAAACACATAAACTTTGGTTTTCCATTTTTTGTTCAAACACATAAACTTTGGTTTAAATTTAAATATAAAACCCTGAGGATAAAAATCACGGGAAACCCTCTCACGAAGCCCAATGCTCTTGTAATAAGGCCCAGGATGTAAATTTTAGCACTAAACACAAAAGTTAATGGGTTGTTTGAACTGGATTTCAATGATGCCTCTATAACTTCCTTCTATTCGGTAAAGACTCTTTCCGATTCTAGGTCTGCTTTTTCGAAAGGCTTCGTGGAATTGGGCTGTTTTAGATCGTTTCATGGGCATAGCCCATTATAATATTGGATTCATTTAACATGCCTTTAAAGTTTCCCAGTGGGAAATCCTTAAAAATACCTTATTTTGGTGCCTGGATTTGTATTATATATAAATATCATATGCTATTTTTTCCAGCATCTTTCTTGTTTGATTCCGGGGAAGAATAGTGCAATTTTGAGTGAGTCTAAGATAGAACTTGTTACATGTATGTAATTTAATTTTAATTGATATGATTGTGACATGTAAAAAATTGCATTGCATCTCAAGTCATCCTACTCGTATGTCATAATCTTATCGGCCGAAATTACATTGTATGCATGTAACAAGTTGCATCATAAACTCACTATTTTCAGATCTTTTGGTCGGTTCTTGCCACTTCAATCTGTTATGAAATAACTTGACTGGTTATAATTCTTAGCTTGGTTGGAATTTAATTGTACTGTTTCTACGTATCTCTTCTGTTCTTTCTCTCATCTCTTGGTAATACAACTAACTATACTTATCATTTTTTTAAATAATTATTCATAATGAAAACTTATAATAAAATATAAAATCTTGAAGAAGTAAAAATATAATTATAAAAAGGCTAAAATGCACAGAACCCCCTGAACTATAGGGTGTTTGCACATAACCTCTTCAAACTTCAAAAAATTGTATAGCACTTCCTTAAACTTTTCAATTTTTGCACATAAAGGATTTTGTTAATTTTTCCATTCAATTTTTAACACTCAATGCCACATCAGCTTCCACATCACATTTTAATTTCATGTTGACAAATAAATAATTTCTCTACTATTAATTAATTAATTATTTTTATCAAAAAAATTAATTATTTTTATGAAAAAATTAATTATTTTTATGAAAATTAATTTCTCTACAGTCTATATTTTAATTAATTAATTTTTTTTATAAAAATAATTAATTAATGGTAGAGAAATTACTTATTTATCCAGCTAACATGGAATTAAAATGTGATGTGGAAGTTGAGGTGGCATTGAATGTTAAAAATTGGATGAAAAAAAGTAACAAAATCCTTTATGTGCAAAAATTTAAAAGTTTAGGGAGGTGCTATGCAACTTTTTGAAGTTCAGGAAGCTTATGTGCAAATAGCCTATAATTTTTAGAGAGTTCTGTGCATTTTAGCTTTATAAAAATGATTACTATACTAATAATTAAACTTAAAAATTAAATATCATTTTTGAGGCAGAATAATTGTTTACCATTGGGGACTTTAATATTTAATAAGATGAATTCTCAAATCAGTCCTTGGCGAAGGTAATAGCTCCCGCTCTTGGCTTTCAGGCCTTTCCTTCATCAAATCAGCAGATTTTTGTCACTTGAGTTTTGCATTCTTCAACGTATCCTTCTGACTTCTGAGTCTTCTTCCATCGAATTCTCTATCACCGTCGCTTCAATGGATCTTCTTCAGAACTATGTAGATCAAAACGACGACAGTTCAGATGAACCTGATAACCCCAATCAGCAAAACCCTAATTCCTCCTCCTCGCCGGAATCCTCTCCGCCTCGCATTCTTCCTGCTAAATCCGCCGCTCCCAAGGTCGACGACACCATGCTTGCACTTACCGTCGCTCAAGCCAACCAAACCCTTTCAAAGCCCATTGACCCCACTCAGAAGGCCGTCGCCTTCAACCCCACCTATGACCAGCTCTGGGCGCCTCTCTATGGCCCTTCGCATCCTTACGCGAAGGACGGCATTGCCCAAGGTATGCGCAATCACAAGCTGGGTTTCGTAGAGGATGCCTCTATTGAGCCTTTTGTGTTTGATGAGCAGTACAATACATTCTACAAGTTTGGCTATGCTGCCGACCCGTCGGCCTCTGAGGGGTATAATTATGTTGGGGACTTGGAGGCATTGCAGAAGAATGATGCGGCTTCGGTTTACAACATACCACGACATGAACAGAAGAGGAGGAAGGTTGAAAAGAAGAAGGAATCAGCGGAAGATGAGGATGCAGAGGGCGAGGAGGTTGATAAGCAAGAGGTTGAGAATCCAGCTAGTGACACATGGTTACTGAAGAATAAGAAGAGCCCGTGGTCAGGCAAAAAGGAAGGGCTGCAAACTGAATTGAGTGAGGAGCAAAAGAAATATGCAGAAGAGTATGCCAAGAAGAAAGGAGAAGAGAAGAGTGGATTTGGAGGTGAGAAAGGAGAGGTTGTTAAAGACAAGAGTACTTTCCACGGAAAGGAGGAAAGAGATTACCAGGGTAGGTCTTGGATTGCACCTCCCAAGGATGCAAAGGCCAGTAATGATCATTGTTATATACCCAAAAGGCTGGTTCATACCTGGAGTGGACACACTAAGGGTGTATCTGCAATACGGTTCTTCCCGAAGTATGGGCATTTGATTTTGTCTGCTAGTATGGATACAAAGGTGAAGATTTGGGATGTGTTCAATTCGGGTAAATGTATGAGAACTTATATGGGCCACTCCAAAGCAGTTAGAGATATTTGTTTTAGTAATGATGGGACTAAGTTTTTGAGTGCTGGTTATGATAAGAATATCAAGTATTGGGATACAGAGACAGGTCAAGTGATATCAACTTTCTCCACTGGGAAAATCCCTTATGTGGTAAAGCTTAATCCTGATGAGGATAAGCAGAATGTGTTGTTGGCTGGTATGAGTGATAAAAAAATTGTTCAGTGGGATATGAATACAGGGCAAATAACCCAAGAGTATGATCAACATTTGGGGGCTGTGAATACAATCACATTTGTCGATAACAATAGAAGGTTTGTTACTTCCAGCGATGACAAGTCTCTCCGCGTATGGGAATTTGGCATTCCTGTGGTCATAAAGTATATTAGTGAACCGCACATGCATTCTATGCCATCCATTTCACTTCATCCCAACTCCAATTGGCTTGCTGCACAAAGCTTGGATAACCAAATCCTTATCTATAGCACCAGGGAGAAGTTCCAACTTAACAAGAAGAAGAGGTTTGCTGGACATATTGTTGCTGGATATGCATGTCAGGTGAACTTTTCCCCAGATGGACGCTTTGTCATATCAGGAGATGGTGAAGGTAAGTGTTGGTTCTGGGATTGGAAGAGTTGCAAAGTGTTCAGAACTCTCAAGTGTCACGAGGGTGTCTGCATTGGATGTGAGTGGCACCCGTTGGAACAGAGTAAGGTAGCTACATGCGGCTGGGATGGGTTGATAAAGTACTGGTAAGTAAACCTTCAAGCTATTCCATATTTAATTACCGAGTCTTATATGGTGCTCTACCTCATAGGCTATGTTTTCTTTGCTTGTTTGCTGAACTTATACACGAGGATATGCCAATTTTCTGAAGCCAATATGATGATTTTTTCATAGATGATTATTTCTTAGTTAGATACTGTAATCTATCTTTCATAAAATGAATTCATCACATCTGTCCTGGTCACGTTAAATAGTATCTTATTATCGACTCAGTAGTGATTGTCATTTTGTTGAAGATGGTATAAAGGGAGATTTTGGGTACGGCCTAGGAGTAGAGTTACATAGCCATCTTTCATAAGTTTACAGAAGAAACTTTTCATTACTCAATGCTTGTGAGAGAGATTCGGGGTTCATTCCATACCTAAGAATTATAAGTTAACTTTTGGCTCTGTTTATACCATAAAATGTCCTTTCTGCTGGCAACATATTCCCAGCCATTTAGAAATCTAGGTCTCTGGCTAGTTATCTGATAACAACTTAGAAATTGCACCAGTATATCTGACCTTCCAATACTGAGAGAGGGAGAGTCTGTAATGTTATAATGGACTAGTGTAGATTCTTTAGTCAATCTGCTATGTAAAACTAGTCAATAGCAAAATAGTGATATGACGAATGTTAAGTATAAATCTCCTTGCTGAAAAGATCTTAGCATCAAGTTGGTGCAAGGGCATTGAGAATCTTGTCCTTGCTAATTTATTATTGATAAAGATAATCCTGCTTTCAAGATGTTTCTCGTTCTGAAGTGAATGAATGAGTTGCTGTTTGGCTGTTCCTCTAGCACCTTTACTACTTAGCAGCAAGCTGAGTCATCAACGTTGTCTTAAAAAGCCAGTATGAAAGAAACTTTATCATTATAAAACTGCTAACATCCATTTTAAGTTTCACTACTAAGCTCTCAGATGTGTTTGTAGAAAGTATGAACTGCCCTCCTTATCAGTTGCAAGATTTCTGTAGTTATACTTTGTTAATGATTTCAACTTCTAAGACTTGAGTCTATGATGGTAATAAATAAAGTTGTGCCCCTTTAAAGCCTGAGTATTGAAGCCAACTAAAATAAGATATCTGCCTTTTTAGTGCGCTAGGAAAAGTAAATTGTGACTAGTGGGAGGAAAGACAATTTGCGGGGTAGGAGGGTATCTCCAGGGGAATGATTGTTCCTTTACCTTTCAACTCTTCACGTCACCAACTTATTTTGGGTATTTCCATTGCACCATTTTGGCCAGAATTCAGCGCCGGCATAGTACGGACCCTCTTATTTGATCTTCTTGCTTATTTTAACTAATTATTTTTAACATATTCCATTTAATGGTGGGCTTGTATTCAGTTTCAATATCATGGAATGTCCAAGTTTTTAGATCCTAGTAGCCTAGTGTTCTTTTCTACAATTAGGGTTTAGATCCAAGTTCAGTACTGGCATATTGGAATCAATTTCTTGATTATGTTGCAGCTTCGTTTTGTTCTACGTTGCAATGGATTGTTCAAAGAACAAAGTTGAGGTTGTTAGGTTTGAAGCTGTTAGATGAAGGAATTTTAACATCCTGATGTAGGTTACTTATGATTACGCCTTCTAGTCCATTTGTCATATGCAGATAATCTTGGTTGCATACATAATGTACAAAACATCTTGAAATAAGAGATGTTATGCGTACACTATATATAAATAATCATTTTCCTAAAATAACATGATAAGTGGAGTATTTCTTTCGGTATTTTGTTTAAAGAAATTGATCCCATTATTAACATTACGAGAAAGATCATCCACAACATCTGCAATTGCTGGTCACTTTGCAGTTTCAGAAAAGAAAATTGTTGGGCTTATTTTATTGATATCTGAGGATAAGGGGCTAGGCTATCTCAGTATAGTGGTCTCTGCCTCTAATGCATTATCAGAAGAATTTAACGTGTTACATTAACTTACGTGATTGTAACTGAAATATAGGGTTTGTAACTAACAACATGGTAGTATAGGTAAGATTGCTTATAAACTCTCCTGGTGTATTACCAGTAATTCAATTACTCAAGATTTTCAGACCTTACATATCCAACAGAAGAATTTGTTTTTCATTTTCTATGCATCTAAATAAATCAATGCTTATACTTTATTTAAATATCTAGAATGTAGATGGGTGTATTTATAAGGGGTTATGTCTTTATGTTGGTTTGCAGGGACTAGTTCCTGTTGGAGTCATTTTTGCAGAAGCATTGTGGACAGACTCAGCTGGCGGGGGAAGGAACAGCAGCTTATATTGATTTGAAATGGTTGATACTTGATTTGGGCTTTTCCTTTGTTGACATTTGGAGTGCAGTAACTGGAGTGGATATTATCTTTTACATTTCGGGTTTACTGCTCAGTGCTCAGCAACATGTTGTCCCCAAGCCTTACTCTGTTCTAACTCTTGCAGTGTTGTATTATCTATAAAAGAAACGAAGAGAACTGTTTTTGGATGAGTTGTTTAAATTAGTTTTTCATGTCTGTTAAATATTTTTCACTTTCTCAGTGTAGCTAAGCTAAGCTCCAGGAGTTGAATATTTAATTACTTTTATCCAGGCAGAATACCGAATACTGAACTACTGAAGAGGCGGGTTGAAACTTGAAAGTATCATGGGTACGGTAAAATTCTTCATAAATTTTGTGAGATATTTATACCTTTTTTTATGGAAAAGATATTTACACATTTAATTATCTGTATCAAACTTTTGTGAGATATTTATAGGTAATTATTACAAGAAACGAATCAATATGTTAAACCTGAGATGAAAATATAGCATAGCAGTGAAACATGATCGATGATCCATGCTGCCAGAGCCTAGTGTCAAGAGCTTAACAATATTAGTTGTAACTTGTAAGCATAAAAAGATATTAAGCATATGATAAAAATATTTTTTATGTTTCAAAACCTTACATTAACTTTTTTTGTTCATAAATTCTTTTATAACTAATTTTGTCTTACAAGTTTTGACTAATAATTTTATTTTAATATTTAATATTATTCAAATTAGTAATGACAAATAATAATATAATATTTTATATTTATTAATGTTAATTTATCATTTAAAATAATATTTTTTATATTAATTTTGAAACAATGTGGTTTTTTTATATTAAATAATTTTTATGTCGTTAAGAATTTATAAGAGATCGATTTACAATTCTTAATAACTAAATTAAAATTGATCGCATAAAAAATTTAAATAAAAAATAAAAAATTAATATAAAATTTTAAAGCATAAAAAATACTTTATAATTTTTTGGGAAAAGTGAATACAATTTATAAAATATAAACAAAATTCAACCGCTATTACATCCGGAGAGTCAATTGTTGAAGGCTGAAGCCCTCGTTTTCAAAGCCGAGTGGACCATTTAGACCGATCCGCCCGTTAGAAAGTAAAAGACGAACGAGCCGATAGGGAAACCGATCCGGGTTCGCTGACCCGTCTCTTGGAAACTCTACTTGTTCCTCAAGATGGCTCTGGTCTGAGCTGAGGATTTCATTCAATTAAGTGGCAGAAGGAACATAGAAGCCGAAAACAACAAATTCAAAGACCCCTGAAGGAGCAGATCGTGTACATGGAGTGCGTATTCGGACTTGTCGGCAATGGCTTTGCGATCGTGGCTGCCGACACCTCGGCGGTGCACAGCATCCTCGTGCACAAGTCCAACGAGGACAAGATCATGGTCCTTGATTCACACAAGCTCATCGCCGCTAGCGGTGAGCCCGGAGACAGGTCCCACCTTAACCCCTGCGTCTGTATCTCTTTTTCATTCTGGCATATATTGGGTTCAGTGAATTGTGATGATTGTGATGTAGGGTTCAGTTTACGGAGTACATTCAGAAGAATGTGGCGCTCTATCAGTTCCGTAATGGGATCCCTTTGACCACTGCTGCTGCTGCCAATTTTACTCGTGGCGAGCTCGCAACTGCTTTGCGCAAGGTATGTATTCCCTTTCCCTATATCTAGTTAATTATGCATATGCATAAGTTTGACTAGATAAAATTTAGGTTTTTCGGGGTTTAAACTTCAGCTTTTGGTTCCTCTGGAATAGTTTTAAAATTCCTCGGTTTGTATATAGAGAAATCGTTAAGACTATTCAGCTACTTATAATGTTCTATGCATAATATGTCCATTGGTGGTTCATATTATTAATAAGTGTTAAAGAACAAGGGGTGCTTTCAGTGAGGTAGCTTAAGTCATTGCCCAATCTTACTAACTATTCTTTTTGTTTTTATGATGTCTTGGCTTCTGGAATATGTTGGTCCTCATTAAGAATGGTTTAGTAGCATCTTATTTGGCATGCAAATAATTTGCTTGTCATTGAATTTTGATCAGCTATTATATATGAAGAATGCTTCTGCTTACCATTACAATCATATTCTTAACAAAAAAGTTTCTTGTGAATTTTTGCCCAGTTCTAACTTACAAATATTGTACGAGCACATATTATCCAGAAGTAAAAAGCTCTGACTCTTTTTGTAAGGTGCTTCTTGTTTAATCTATAAATGACAATTTCAATTCATCAAGTCAGTATGGACTAACTGGTTTACTAAACTAGAAGGTTCAGTTCCTCAGAACCCTGACCTCTCTTTTTTCATCTGTTACCCCATTTAATTAAATTCATTTGCCTACACCCTGCCCATTAAAAAGTAAAGTTTTCTTGCAAATTGCAACAAGGTGACCATGAGAAGTTATATTATGCCAGATATCTATACAAGTTATGGTCTTCCGCAATGATGAATGGTGAACTGTGGTTTCCTGGTAGAAAGTATGTATTAACGTCATTAACAGACCATAAAGTATAAAAAAGTTATTCTTCCTGCTAATTCATATCCTTGAAACATTAAAAAATTGTTAAGGTAGAACAGGAAACTTATTGAAATACTATCTGAACCTAATCCAGCTCAATGCCATTCCTAATCACTTTTAGTGTTTTGGGTTTTTCATTATGCACATATAACCTGGAATGCTGCTGATAAAATTTAACTTCATTACCAAATGGAAGATAACCTAATAACTAGAGGTAGGGGAAGACCAAAGAAAAAATAGGAGAAACGATTAAGAGGGATCTAGCCATAAATAACTTAACCATAGAAATGTGCAAAGACAGAACATGTTGGTGTCGCTTGATCCATATAGCTGACCCCACCTAGTGGGAAAAGGCTTTGTTTGTTGTTGTTGTTTTATGATAGATTCATATTAGCATACTATAAGCTCAGGAACACGTCATTATGATCAATGTTTGTCCTTCATGGTGAGAAGATATATAAATAAAACTCCAGTGAAGAACCTTGTGGATGGAAATGATGCTTACTCGCTTGTACTGTTCTTAGATAATGTTATTTTAGCTTTAGCTTAGGTGAACAATTTAGCTTGTTGTCTAATATGTTTTTGAGTTATTTATGTTCGGCTTACAAACAACTGATTCGATGCAGAAATTTTTATGTCAAACGAAGTGTAACTGGATTTCCATATAAAACATACATTTTGGCTGAGCCGCTGAGAGAATATGCTTCTTCTGTTATTATATATTGTTTTTTTTTATGTGGTAATTATTTCTATTAAAATACTTAGAATAGGAAGTAGGTTTAACTATGGCATTCCTATATAGCAGAAAACAAGAAAACAAACTAACGAACCTACCTGTAGAATTTAAATTAAGCCTTAGAGATACATTTATTAATTATTACAGGTATCAAATTGGTTTTCATATGCTAACATGTATGTTGTATTATTATATTCCATTAACAAGGTGGTGTGCTTACAAGTTGATTTGTGTGTAAATTTGATTTTCTTCAGAACCCATACTCTGTGAACGTGCTTCTTGCCGGTTACGACAAAGAGACGGGCCCATCCCTCTACTATATTGACTACATTGCTACACTTCACAAGGTTGACAAGGGAGCTTTCGGTTATGGTTCATATTTTTCACTGTCAATGATGGACAGACACTTCCATAGCGGAATGTCAGTAGAAGAAGCAATTGATTTAGTTGATAAGTGCATTATGGAAATAAGATCCAGGCTTGTTGTAGCTCCTCCTAACTTTGTTATAAAGATCGTTGACAAGGATGGAGCAAAAGAGTATGCATGGCGTGAAGCAGTCAAGGATTCGCAAGCTCCTCCACCTTAAATTAAGTTTATCTTAATTCATCTGCTCTTTTAACTTCCTACTGATAACAGTCATGAAGAAGGTAGATCTTTTTTGTTGTTCCAATTAACGTCTAGCCAGTACAATTCATGAAATTACAGTTTGACTGTGTGAGATAGATCGATTGAGAATATTTTTTTTTCTTAAAAAGTCAATTAAATTGATAGTAGAAAATCATATATAAAATTTTTAAAGTAACAGAAAAAGAAAAATCAGTAATATCGCATTGAAGTTTAAATGTTTAAGAAAACTGAATACGTTTATATAAAAAAAGTACAGTTTTGTAGTTCGTAAAAAGTTGTCCTGATTGACGGCTAAGCCTCCTCCACATTGTGAGTAGAAGTTATAGCAACCACCGCCACTTCCATGCAGTCACTAACCGTTTATCCCCACTCTCCATCTTGCGATCTTAGGGTCTTTACCGAAAACGAAAAAGGATAAAGAGAAAGAGAATGTATTTATTGTGTTTGATAGTAAAAGTTGAGAATGAAAATGAAATGGAAATGTATTAAAATTATTATTTTACTCTTTATATTAAAATAATAAAAAGAAAAGACAATTATGAATGTATCAAATTAAAAGGTATAATAGATATTTTATATTTTTTTTAATTATATACATTTTTCAAGATAAAAATAAAAAAATAAATAACATATGACACAAGAAAAGTGTTAGAAACGTGAGATAGAGTAGAGGGGAGACTTAAAGCGTATTCTTTATGAATGAAATCAAGAAAGAGTGAAGGAAAAAAAAATGTGGGTGCGTGTTTTTTATGAATGAAATCAGGAAAGAGTGAAGTAAAAAAATATGTGGGTGCGTGTTCTTTATGAATGAAATCAGGAAAGATGAAGGAAAAAAAATATGTGAATTTCATATCTTACCTATTTTTTTATTTTTATTTTGAAAAATGTGTATAATTAAAATAATATATAAAATATCTATTATACTTTTTGATTTGACATAATTATAATCATATTTTCTTTTATTATTTTAATATAAAGGATAAAGTAATAATTTTAATACATTCTCATTCAATTTCTATTCTAAACTTTTATTAATAAATACAATAAATACATTTCCTTTCCCTTTTCCTTTCCGCGTAAAAAGATGCTCTAAATATGCCCCATAAGAGTTGTTTTTACGTTCCAAAAAAAAAGTCACTCTCTCTCGGAAAAAAAATGCATTACTAATTTTTTCTGGCCATTTAAATGCATTACTCATTTAAATATATTATTTTCTACATAATTACTTTTAACCTTTTACTTTCTTCACGTCCTCCTCATTCTATTCACATGTTTTTAAAATTTGTATTTTTATATGTATTAAATATAATTTTAGAAACTAATAATTAAAAAAAATTAAAGCTATATATATAAATATAAATGATATTGATAATAATAATAATAATAATGAAAAAATACACTTTTTTTCTTTAAACTATAATTTAATTACAATTTTAACACTAAGATTTTTATTTGTCACAGCTCTCCTCAAGACTCAAGTAACTTAAAGAACTAAAATACTACTTAGTCCTTAAATTGTTGATCAAACTACTATTTAGTCATTAAATTTGCAAAAATACTATTTAGTCTCCGAATTTGTAATTCTTTCAAATATTTAGTCCTCATATTTGTCAAAACTACTATTTAGTCCCCGAATTTACAACTCTGTCAACTATTTAGTTATCAAATTTGGTAAAAATATTATTTAGTCCCCGAATTTGCAACTCTGTCAACTATTTAGTCCCTTGACGGCTTGACCGTTATTTGTTAGAGTTGACAGAGTTACAAATTCAGGGACTAAATAATATTTTTGTCAAATTTGGAGACTAAATAGTTGACCGAGTTGTAAATTCAGGAACTAAATAGTATTTTTCCTAAATTCGGAGACTAAATAGTTGAAAGAGTTACAAATTTGGGGACTAAATAGTATTTTTGCCCAATTTAGAGACTAAATAATAATTTGACCAATAATTCAAGGACTAAATAGTATTTTTGCCCAATTTAGAGACTAAATAATAATTTGACCAATAATTCAAGGACTAAATAATATTTTACCTCTGAGATAAATTGTGCAACCGTTACTTTGCTGTGGATTTTAACACTCAAACCCGTGGGCCTATCATATGACTGTGAGGAAATTGGATCCAGTGCAATTCGCTTTAGTGCAATTTCGGTGCAATTCTTTCAAAATGTACAATTTTACTTCATTTTTGAAACACTAATACGAACTTACTCTAACAATAACCCACTATGAATGGATTAGAGACCAAATTATTGTCAATTTTGACAAATATCATCACTAAATAGCATCATGAGACTATTTTTTAATATTAGTAACAATTTGGTCCCTAATCCATTTAATGTGATGATATTTGCCAATATTGATAATAATTTGGTCTCTAATAATTCATGGTGGATTATTATTAGTGTGAGTCCGTATTAGTATTTCAAAAATGAAGTAAAAATATATATTTTAAAGGAATTGCACCAAAAATACTATTTAGTCCATGAATTGTTGGTCAAACTACTATTTAGTCCCCGAATTTATCAAAAATACTATTTAGTTCCCAAAATGTTTAACTATGTCAACTATTTAGTCTCCAAATTTGACAAAAATACTAGTTAGTCTCCGAATTTGTAACTTTGTCAACTATTTAATCCCCAAACTTGATAAAAATACTATTTACGAATTTGCAACTCTGTCAACTATAACGGGTAACAGTCAGGAAACTAAATAATTGACAGAGTTGCAAATTCGATGATTAAATAGTATTTTTGCCAAGTTTGGGGACTAAATAGTTGACATAGTTACAAATTTGGAAATTAAATAGTATTTTTGTCAAATTCGGGGACTAAATAGTTGACATAATTAAACATTTCGGGGACTAAATAGTATTTTTGATAAATTCGGAGACTAAATAGTAGTTTGACCAATAATTCAGGGATTAAATAGTATTTTGGCTCAAAGTTAAAACTAACATTTTATGTCTTTTGAAAGAGATAAAGTTTTAGATACTAAAACTATAATTAAGGAATAGTTTCGAGGGTAAAGTGAATTTTTCCCTCCTACTGAAAATAATATAAATAATTGGGCATATATATATACAGGGACATTAATGCCTTCTGAACTCTGAAGAGCTTCGCTAGTCATCCAAATATTTAGTACGAGAATGAGAGTGATAGAGTGACTGCGGGAGAGAAGAAGAAAGCGAGGAACATAATTGCCTTGACGACGACTACTGCAGGAAGGTTATTTCTTGCTTTTATCATTATTATTTCTTAATTTATTTTTGGGAAGCACTCCCTTTACCAGTTTCCTCCTTGTTTGTCGAACGCATTTGCACAACACGTTTAGTTTTTCCGGGTTCTTCTTAATTTTTTTCCCTTCTCTGACTTTAACGGTAGTAGAAAGCCGCGATGATCGGATTGATCGTAGGATTTGAGTTTTTAGGTTTTAATCGTTTGAGGGAATTTGATAATTCTTGCTATCTGTTGTCGGTTTTGTGTGAGTTCTTGTACCTGAGCTTCGATTGAAGGTGGGTTCCTTTTGCCTCTCTCTTGTTGGAGCTACATTGAAAGGGATGAAAGTAAAGATAAAATAAAGGGAAAAGATATGATGAGAATATTGTATAATTACAATCTTAATTCCTCTCCATTGTGTCTTTGGCGGTTTTCTGCATAGCATCATCATCATTATTATGATTTTCATTTATTGTGCTTTGCATTTGTTTTCTGTTGTCAGTGTCTTCTTTATCTTTCGATGCCTTATTTTTAGTATTATCAGCATAATCCTGTTGTCTTGTAGCTACTCTCCCTGTCCTATATTTTGTGATTTGTTGAAATTATTACTCAACAGATATTTTTTTTCTGCTGTATGTTATGCAGAATTGAAAGTGAAGTTGTATACAACGGTTTTCAATGAGTACTTTTGGATACAAGTCAGATGAGGAACGATCTGTCATTGGAGGAAAGGCAGAAATAGGATTTCTTGATTTTGAGGAAGAGAGATCTGTTTGTAGTTATATCCCTAATGAAGAGGATCCAATTGTCATATCTGTTCCATTTCCGTTTGTGGATGGCAAACCTCAATCAGCGTTTGTTGGAGATACTGCTGTTGATTTAATGACCATTAAAAACACTACCAGTGAACCAGTGGATCTTTGGAGTGTCCATATTTTTGCTTCAAATCCTGAGGACTCTTTCACACTTTCTCTGATGGAACCTCCATCAGCAAATTCAAATGCAGATAGTGTTGGGGGCTTTTTGGAGTCTTTCTCTTTGGAGGACAGGATGCTTCAGCCTGGTGAGATTTTGAAAGTATGGTTGTCTTGCAAAACAAAGGAAATGGGATTGCACACATCGGTTGTGTATTTTGATGCAGGAGATGAAAGAATAGAAAGGTTAGTTTTTCTCTTAGTTGAAGACAAGATATCCCAATCCTTAGCTTCTAAAAAGCCTTTCTCAAAAGGAAGGAAAAAAGAAAAATTTGTTGTGGATACTTATGTTGCTGGATCACGTCCTGGGAGGAAGGCAAACCGTGCATACAAAAATAGGCTTCCGCGATATGACATCCCCAAGGACATCAGAGATTTGCTTGAGAGCAAGAAGATTCCTGATTCTATTGAAGGAGGTTTGACAAAGAAAAATTATGCTTCTTATTTCAAAACATTAGTGATGATGGAAGAAATACAATTGGAGGTACTTTTCTTTGTTCTTGTGACATGTAATTCCTAAAACCAATGAGGCTGGTCTTTGTTTCTATTATTTGTTTGACCAGTGACTTCTGCTTTCAGGAAGACATGAGGAGTTATGATATGGAATGCATAACTATGAGAAAGAGAGCAAATCAATTCTTGTCCATGGTGGTTCCTGGGCTTGCTGAGAGAAGGCCATCATTGGTTCATGGGGATTATATTTTTGCCAAGCTGGCATCTGAACAGTATGATCACGCCATACCTGCTTATCAGGTTTGTTCCTCTTATTGATAGATATGACATTCCAATATGTGTTCCTCACTTTTATAAATAAAATAACTATCATAAAGCAATTGTTGCTTTATGCTAGTCACCAGAATCAGGTCACATGAATTAGTTCTCATATGCTAACCTTGCAAGCTTCTAATTATTTTCACATTTCTCTATTTGCTGCTGCAAGTGACATGCATGGTATTGATAAAAATTAGAGGATCCATTTCTTTGGCATATGAATACAATAACCTTTTTCCATGGAAGACCGTCTCACATCTGTTTTGGTGTTTACGCACACTATATCAGATAATATATTCCTTTATGGATCATGCATTTTGCCTTTGCGTTTTCAGATATGATCAAGGGGCAAATATAGATTGATCTGGCTCCTCCAAAGTGCTTAGACAGAAAGTGCATAACAGCATACATATTAACTTCTGAATACAATATACAGTTGAGATGATTATCTGTCATTAAGAAACACTATTCTGTTATAACTATAAATGATATCATGCAAATAAATGTCAGCTAGATCTCTGTTGCAATCATCTACTTCTAAGATTTTCCTATATTTATTCCATAACACTCAGTTTCCAATACAATCCCTTTGCTTTGCTTAGACACTTCACTCTCTTTTCTTTTCTTTCCTTCACCCCAAAAGTAATCCCTACAAATATGATAATAAAATCATAAAGAAAAAGCTCAGTTATAATTGGATCCCTTTTAACTACATAAATTTTCACTTGTCTCCATGCCTGTATTGCTTTTTTGTTATGCTTTATTGCTTATATATATGCTTATCATTTAAAAAAAATAGCATGAATATTCTACTACTTTATATTTAGTTATAATCAAGATTTTATGCCCTTTTTGTATAATTGAAGTGGACATGTGCAGGGATTCGTCCACCGTGTTGAGGCTGATGAAGTATTTTTGAAGTTTGATCCTCAATTTCACTTTTGTCACAAAGATGAAGATCTCTACAACGTTCACTTTACTTATAATAGACTCAATATGAGAAGGTTATATCAAGCAGTTGAGGCTGCCGAAAAGTTAGGAAGAGAGTTCCTATTTCCACAGGTGACATCTAGAAGGAGGAACATTAAAACCCCCCATCTGGTGCCCATATCTGGTACACTTAATGAGAAACAGATGCTTTCTATCAAGAAGATTCTTGGTTGCAGAGGCGCACCGCCTTATGTGATTCATGGCCCACCAGGTACAGGAAAGACTAGCACAGTAGTAGAAGCAATACTCCAACTCTACAAAAATCATAGGAATGCTTTTATTCTTGTTTGTGCACCTTCAAATAGTGCAGCTGACTACGTACTAGAGAAACTCCTTGGTCAAAAGGCTATCAAATTTCAAGATGATGAAATATTCAGGCTCAATGCATCTACCAGGCCTTACGAGGATGTCAAACCTGAAATTATGCGCTTCTGCTTGTTTGATGAATTAATATTCAAGTGTCCTCCAGTCCAAGACCTCATGCGTTATAAGATCATAATATCAACCTATATGAGTGCTTGTCTTCTTTATGCCGAAGATGTTGTCCGAGGTCACTTTTCTCACATTTTTTTGGATGAGGCTGGCCAAGCTTCAGAACCAGAAACCATGATCCCTATATCCCATCTCTGCACAAGGGAGACAGTTGTTGTTCTAGCTGGAGACCCAATGCAATTGGGTCCTGTAATCTATTCCAAAGAAGCAGAAGACTATGGATTGGGAAAATCTTACTTAGAAAGATTGTCCGAAAGCGAGTTATACTCCTTTGGAGATGATAATTATTTAACCAAATTGGTGAGAAACTATAGATGTCATCCACATATTTTACATCTTCCTTCCAAGCTATTCTATGAAGGTGAATTGATTGCATGTAAAGATGACACTACTTCTTTGATGGTGAGTGGAGACATTCTCCCTAACAAGGACTTCCCTGTTCTTTTCCTTGGCATCCAAGGATGTGATGAAAGAGAAGGAAATAACCCATCATGGTTCAACAGAATTGAAGTGAGTAAGGTCATAGAAGTAGTCAAGAGGTTGACAGCTAATGGAAATATGACAGAGGAAGACATTGGGATTATAACACCATATAGGCAACAAGTGCTCAAAATAAAACAGACACTTGAAAGTATCAATATGCCAGAAGTTAAGGTCGGAAGTGTCGAGCAGTTTCAAGGCCAGGAGAAACGGGTTATTATAATATCTACTGTTCGCTCTACAATCAAACATAATGAATTCGATAGAGTGCACTGTTTAGGATTTTTGAGCAATCATCGAAGATTCAATGTGGCAATAACCCGTGCCATATCACTGCTAGTTATAATTGGGAATCCGCACATAATCTCCAAGGTATTTCCCGTTTACTAACTAGTTAAATCAGTTAATTATTATATGATCAACTTTATGCTATTGCTATGAATGTGAAATGTCTTCATCTATCCCAGATTTTTGTATTACATGCAAATCAAGGTATTCTACTCTACATAGGTGGTTCTCATTTTTCTTGTATTGAAAATGCTTGGTCTTTGGAATTATGGAATATATCTGGCTGATTAATGTGTATATAAGACTCAACTGATATTCCAAATTTACTTATTATACTATACTGTTCAATTTGTGAGTTGTTGAGTCGAATTCTCAGGACACAGTACCAGGGGCAAAAAAAAAAAGTTTTTTGGCCAGAACTGCTAAAATTCTTATTCTCTCTTATTTTTTTTCCTGGTTGTAACGTGGCCAAGCATATGGTTATTTATGAAATAATATTTTATTTGTCGTATGACAGGACTATTATTGGCACAAACTCCTATGGTATTGTGTGGATAATTCTTCTTATTTGGGTTGTTCTCTTCCTGAAAGAATGGAGCTTGATGATGAGAATAATGGAGATCTTCAAGAAAATTCATTGCCCTCTGAAGATGTGGCGTGGGATCAAGATTCATTCCCGTCAGAGCTCCCTAAACATTCACTGCCCTCTGAAGATGTGCCGTGGGATGAAGATTCATTCCCATCAGAGCTCCCTAAACCTGGTGCTGATGAAGCTGAATGGTCTGATGGTTGGAAATAATTAATCTAGAACCTAGCTAGGAGTTGGAATTGGTATATTAGATTTTCCATAGGACTTGGAACCTTTTGTTGTTACAGAGTTTCTTATAGAGAATGAAAAATATAAATACATGCCCATTTTGGATTACTCCTTCCCAGTTTTCTATTCTAATTTTTGTTGCGATATCCTTATTTTTCATGGAAACAAAGACTATTATATGATCTGTCATTTGCCAGCAATAGTGATACCGCATCATTATTCTTGAGGTTAAACTCCGTTGAAGATACAAATGTACTCTTGAACTCATCTACAACTTTTGCCTCAATCACGGATACATAAGCATAAAATATTCAGTCGTTGAACCGGCAGTTGAACCCGACCGATATCATAATTATAAAAATATTATTTGAATATATATATATATATATATATATATATATATATATATTTTATATTACAAAAATTATATTTTTATATATGAATTTTAAATATAATGAGTAAATTATATGATTCAACTATATATAAAAAAATAATAAGCTCAAATAATATTAATTAAAACATTTATGTCATTTACATACCATATTTTTTGTTTCATAATCATATAATATTTAAAATTGTAAGACGCACAATACATATAGTAAAATTTGGTCCAAAATGTTAAGCTAAAAAAAAAAGAAAAAAAAAAGGGTCAATAAAAATTCTATCTGATTCCTGATTATTTCTCGGGTAACCGATTTTAATTGGTCCAACTAAAAAATGAATTTATAACTAAACTTGGACCGGACATTTGGCCAATTTCCGACCTCGAGGTTTAAAGCATTGCAAATATTACCTTAGTGTCCTTTTTTTTTATTGCTTTGTTCGAAGAATTGGAAAATTGAGAATCAATTGAATCAATTCTTTGGTTTTTCGCTTATTTAGAATTTAATTTGAAGTACGATTCAATCTTGTCTTCTAATCATATTATCTTTTTTGGGACGCGTCATATTCTAATATATTAGAAGAACTATTTAATTTTCTAGAGGATGGAATGTTAGATTCTGGAAATATCTTAACAAATTGATATGGTTGTGTAGTTGATGAACGAATGTAACGAATAGATATGTAGACTGAATAAAACTTTATGTTATTTCCATTCACTAGTATACGTCACAATATTGGAGAAACACTTCCCCAATGTGGGTCTGAAGTAATATGATCAAATTCCAAACCTAGTAGTAGTTTAGAACAGCAATTCCTAGTGCAATCAGAAGAAAAGAAGGTGAGAAAGTGTAAGATGGAGCCATGGCAGATGATGATGATGATGACAATGACGACGACGATGGAGTGAGTTGAGAGTGGCCTCCTGAAGCTATTGTAGATGAAGTATCAGAATCCAGTGATGGAGGAGAAGCAAGAGTCGTGAGTGGTTTCGTTTCAGATTGACGAGGCAGAACAGAGGAACCTGCTTGAAGAAACAAGAAACTGATGATGTTAGTGTCAAATTCCAGAAAGCTCTTAGCACTCAGAAATGTTTCACATTTTAAACCTTAAAAAATCATAGTACCTTGAGAACCGGGTGATGGAGTTCCAGAGGGAGCAGATGGAGATGTCACAACATATACTGGTCCTGCCAACATGCATAATCCATACACATACATGTAAGAATCTAAGGAAATAAAGAATTTATATAACCCCCAAGGAATTGAAACAAGAAAATGTGCATATTGGCTTTACCTGGAGCACCAAGTGTTGAACTCGAGGCTGCAAATATAACAAAGGGAAGAAAACATTAACAATATTAATGAATAATGGGCAAAATTCCTACTAGGTAAAATCTAGAGATGGTCAAATATACATAACTTTATCCCCTGCAAGCAGAGAGACTATTTTCAAAATTTGAACTCGTGACCTCTAGGTCACATAACAGCAACCTTAACTACAACATAACTACCAAATGCATAAAAAGAATCTAAAAGCTGAAAAATTTTACATTTGCATTGAAGTAGGACACCAGGTATGTTACAAGCTTGAGGGAGATAGGTAGCCAAGGTTCTATTGATAGGTATGCTGAAGGGAACATAGCCAGTGACAATAACACACAAGCAATCCATGGCACCACTTGTAAAGGCTTTGAGTGTTTTGCAGCACTGGCTAGTTGGTAAGATATCATTGGGACTAGCATTTGTGAGAAAACCAATACAAGGAGCCAAATTAGTGAGCATTGAGGAGGCGCCACATGGAGTCCTAAACTGAGCATAGGATGGTGCACTCATGATGCCCATAGACATGCCTAATATCATAACCATAACAAAACCCTCCATTTCTATCTATTCTCTTAATTTCTTCTCGGTTTGATGATTTGGGTATAAGAGGAGGATAAGGGGATTGATTTATATAATGAAGGGAAGTGGAGAAATGAAGAATGAGATTGAGAGGGCTTTAGAATTGGTTTTGCAGAGCTCAACTGCTATAACTAAATCAAAGGGAAATGAAAGATTTGGAAGCATTCTGTGACTTGTATATAACCCATTTTGGCTGAACATTTTAAGCTCACTAGTGGCTTCTAAGACTTCTTATCCTCATTTAGGTGTCACACAATGTTCGCCATTTCTTTTACTTAGTAACCCTTTTTGATCATCACACAATTTGGCTTCCATTATTTCTTGTATTCCCTTCAATACTTCAATATTTTATTGTTTTGATGATTACCTCACCAAATGGTTCTTAGAGAGCACAATGATCAAATATACATGTAAGCAATGAAATATATTATAGAGTGCTTTAATAAGATTAATGTAAATTGGCAAAAGTACCTTTCCTAACCCCAATGTTTGGGGGTCTTGTCAGTTTCGCCCCTAACATTTTTTCGTTGTCAATTGTGCCCCTAACATTTTACGTTTCTGCCAATGTCACCCTTTTCACTAACACCGTCAAATATTTAACAGTTTTTGCTGACGTGGCATCCTATGTGGCAAAACGTTTCTTTTTTCTGTCAATTGTAACCCTAACGTTTTACATTTCTGCCAATGTCACCCTTTTCACTAACACCATCAAATATTTAATAATTTTTACTTACGTGGCATCCTATGTGGCAAAAATATCTGACTTGGTATATTTTTTTTCACATCAGATTTCCTACTCATCTTTTCCCCATCAAAGTTGTGTCATTTTGACCTCGGCCTATTCCTTCTAAAATATAACTCAAACGCACGCGTTATTTTGCTCATAAAAACATCGGAGACGTTATCCATTCTCTATTTTAGGGTAACATCTCCGACAAAGTAGAAAATGGGTAACGTCTCCGACAAAGTAGAGAATGGATAACGTCTCCAATGTTTTTGTCTGCAAAATGGCACGTACGTTTGAGTTATATTTTAAAAGGAATATGATGAGGCTAAAACGACACGGATTTGATAGGAAAAAGATGAGGAAAAAATCTGGTGTGGAAAAAAAATATGTCAAGTCAGATATTTTTGTCACATAGGATGCCACGTAAACAAAAACTATTAAATATTTGATGGTGCTAGTGAAAAGGGTGACATTGGCAGAAATGTAAAACATTAGGGGTACAATTGACAGAAAAAAGAAACGTTTTGCCACATAGGATGCCACGTCAGCAAAAACTGTTAAATATTTGACGGTGTTAGTGAAAAGGGTGACATTGGCAGAAACATAAAACGTTAGGGGTACAATTGACAGCGAAAAAACGTTAGGAACGAAACTGACAGGACCCCCAAACGTTGGGGTTAGGAAAGGTACTTTTGCCATGTAAATTAATGTTTTGTTTCGTCAAAGTTAATTCACATGATGATAATATAACTTAAACAAATTACCAAAAAAAAAAAAAGTGAACACTTTAGACTTTCCCTGCAACTAGTTATTCGTAATTTAATGTCAAAGAGTATGGAGCAGCCGAGCAGGTGAGCCTGATGATGCAAGAGGTTCTTATAAAAATGTCATAAATAATTCACCTAAAGGCTAAAGCTAAACTCCGACCATCGCTAACAAAACTATTTTTTTTATTATATGAATACAAATTATTGACTCAAATAACTACGCATCACATTGACTCACAATTTTAGTGTGAAAGAAGTCAATCTCAATTGGCACGAGTTAGCTCAATTAAATTAACCCACAACATCTTCTTATTACTATTATTATTATTAGCACGAGACCACGAGTTATTTATTTATTTATTATTATTATTATCTCAAACTACTACTATTATTTAAACTTTGTGTAGTTCGGCCCATTTAATTAACTACAAGTCATCAGTTTAAAATTTAATGTTAAGGTTAAGATTTGGAGTTTAAGATTTAATATTATAAAGTTTAGAGTTTAAGATTTAAAATTTAAAATATAAGGTTTAAAGTTTATAATTTACTATTTAAAATTTAGGTTTAAGATTTAAGATTTGGAATTATTTATTTTATTAACTCAGGGTTTTTATGGATTGTCAACAATGAATACTCCTCTCATATTGTACACTTCGGATAAAAGTTTAGGACATGTTTGTTTAATAGAATGTTGGAGGGAATAAGAATGAGAATGTTGAAAAGAATAGAAATGTAATATGATCTGAACGGAATAAAAGTAGAGTGAGAATAAAATAAAAGTGAGTAAAAAAGTAAGGACAAAAACATAATTTTATTAGATTGTAAAAAGTAGAGAGAATTTTCACTGACAAACACACTCTTAATATTACTGAATTAGAGCTAACTTATATGTAATTGTTAATGTTTGGCAAGTTCTTTTCTCACTTTTTAATAAATTTTGCACATATTAACTTTTGTGTCAAAATATTGTTATAAATTGAATGGATATAAATGTGAAGTTAAAAAGAAAACTTCACGATTTACATAACATAACACCAGCAGTAAAGAAGCCAAAGTCAGTCATTGAGATGATGAAAAGAAAAGTAGGTGAACTGTATAACGAAGTATAACCCACTTGTTCCGTTATAGAACAAGTGTCAGAGTCTCAACATTGAACACTTTAAAAACACAGTGGCTGCTGCTGTACCAAAGTGCCAAACACATCCTGTTAGAGAGAGTAGGAGGGAGTCGTTCACCCACATTTACGTAATTCTTGTCCCTTTCTCTCTCCTCCTTTTCCTACAAAAACCCACTCACCCACCATCTCTTTCCCATTCACTTTCATACATAGAATTCCAACTTCAAAACCCCTTTTTCCTGATCCAAAGCACTTGCAGTATTATGGCTCACAAGATGAGAATGGAGATGTGTGTGGTGATGGTGACGATGGTTATGTTGTGTGGAGGAGCTTCTGCACAATCAAGCTCAAGCTGCACAAACGTGATAGTGAGCCTTTCACCATGTCTCAATTACATCACAGGCAACTCCTCCACCCCTTCTTCAGGATGCTGCTCACAACTCAGCAGTGTGGTACGCTCACAACCACAGTGTTTGTGTGAGGTGCTGAATGGGGGTGGATCCTCTCTGGGGATCAACATTAATCAGACTCAGGCTCTGGCTTTGCCTTCTGCTTGCAAAGTTCAGACCCCATCAACCACTCAGTGTAAAGGTAAGAGTAACTTTAGAAGCATCCTGTTCTAATTCATATCTTCATTATGCTGATATGAAATTTGGGATTGATGGCAGCTGCTACACCAGCCAGCTCACCAGAAGCAGAATCTCCAAATTCAGTTCCATCGGGTACATATTATAAATTCATCCAATTGGGGGATAATATGGTTTATATTTTCTAGGTTTCATTTTCTCACTTTTTCATATTAATGCAGGGACAGGATCTAAGAGTGTACCTTCAGCAGATAATGGCTCGTCCGACGGAAACTCTATCAAGCTGTCGATTCCTCTCTTGTTCATTGCTTTTGCTGCAACATATGCTTCAACTGTCAGAACATACTGATTCTTTCATCCGCATGGACTCCTTTTTATGATGCTTTTTCTCTTTCACTTGTTATTGATATGATTGTTCTTGTGTTCATATGGTCTTGATATTGGATTCCCGTAGGCTCAAGAGTTGAATACTTTATATCTCATTCATTTTGTAATTTGAATTCTGAAGAGATGTTTGTTTCTCTTCCCTTTGTCAATAAAGATGGTTTGTTATGATCTTATTATCAATGAACATCACAGATTTTCCCTCCCCTCCTAAGCACCCTGCCTCTGCGGCACCGAAGACAATCAAAATTGGTTGAAAGGAAGACGAGTTTAAACCTGACAATTATCAACCATTACAACTAAATTATCAGTCAAAGTTCATGAATAATTTTATTATAAAAATTCAGGGATTTGAAGGGTAGACAAGTAGTGCTAAAATTTCATTTATTCATAAAATATGAAGATCACAAAAAATCAGACTCGTAACTGTTTTATCATAGAGGCTATAGTACTATATCAAGAACCATTTCAACTAAAAAAGTGCACCTGACTCCGTCAATCCGAACATAAAACTGCTTTTATATAACAAGAATGAATGTAACAGGCGTTGCTGATGCATCCAGCTCCAGGATGGCGATTTGTTGAAAGGATGATGAACTGATTTGTAGTATAAATGAATGTATGAAATTGATTCAGAGTTCAGACTGGTTAATGCTATAAGATATTTAAACGAAGAAACTGCTGCTTTTATATGTGATGGGCATATGCCTGGAATGAGACATTAGGAACTTTGCCTAACTAGTCTCATACGATTTAGTTATCTATCACTTAAGCTAATCTCTAACTGAACAAAATCCCAGGGTAAGGGGCTCTTGATCTAATCATCCCAGAGAAAATGTGAAATGCCTATAAAATATATTCTAATAGTAAAAAATAATTTTTTTTTCGAGCAGCTAATAAATTTGTTGTCATGATGCTTCTTTAACTGGATAATACTTGTGAAAATGATAAATTACATAACATGAGAAGGAAGTCATAGAAGTAACTAGAGGTCCTTTAAAAATGCATTCTGATTAATTAGTAAAGTTTAATTTTTTATCTTTTATTTCTCTCAGTTATCTTTTAGTAGACTAATCTTGTTCAAGATACCGTAGGAGATTGAATGTGATGTGGGCACATCTCTGAGTAAGAATTCGAAACATGATTAATCAGCTACACCCAACCCCCTTGGTTAGTGATGTTTAATATTAATCATAACATAACCAGTTAAGCACACTATAGTAGCAGTGATAAACTTTCTGCCACGTCTTTTACTTTCATTTGTTATGTAACAGAAAAATATGTACTACAGCTACATTCAGAAAGAAACCAACTTCAGTGATCAATAAAACCAGAATAAACAGATACCGTAGCCCAAAATGCTGGTAAAGTGCTAATAAAGCAAGTACGCCTGTGAAGCCATAATAAGTGAATGACACAAGTCTATAAAAATCTCTCTAGTACGAGGCAACGTACCTTCAACTGTGGCCGGTCCGACCAGAAATCCGAGTTTTCGTATAAAACACTGATAATAACTGAATGACACAAGTCTATAAAAATATGTCTAATATGAGGCAACCCCATGCAGATCACTCATCTATAAATTACTATACTACCAGAACTATAACGCTCAAGTTTCCAACATGAAGAAACTTGAAAAAGCTCAAAGAAAAATATTTCTACAACCTGAAAATCCTCCATAATTACCATATACTAAGCCTTTCTGATGATATGAAATTTGCTGCAGCAGTATACAATCAGCTAGAAAGATAGGAAACCACTATCCTGAGGAATCATGGTTCACGTATCAGATTCCCATTCTAACTCGAAGTCTTCTTTTTTCTTTTTTTAGATTAGAAAGACATAATGCGTTTAAAGGAGGTTATAAGTCCAATTCATTGTGGTTAAAATGGATATCTGGACTCTGGAGGTAGAACTCGCAGTCACAGAGTTACTGATGTCCAAAGGTAAGAATCGCCATCTTAAAAGTAGTTTTTCACTGCGAGTAACAACACCAAAGAATCCTCAACACAGTAGAAGGTTAAACAAGTATCAAAAAACGATCAGAGACCACAAGCTTTCCATGGATTCAAATTTTCTTTCACTAACCAGGCTTTTGTCCTTCATATTCTATCTCGTTAGAACAACCATGCAAAGGGTTGACTACTATATTCTTAGAGGTAAGGGAGAAGCTTAAGAACAGGCTCAAGAAGTAACAGGTAATAAATATACTCCATTAGATCATTTTGAAGCACAAGTACATTCAACCTTCCATAACTGTAACTAAAGGCTTCAAATAACCTACTGCAGTGACCAACTAGCACGACTTACTTAAGAAGACATTAGCCTAAGGAAACTATGTTAGCACATGGAACCACATAAATGAGTAAACCGCCAAAGTTGCACTCACATTTGAATCCATCTAACACAAATTTTGATAGAGATACCAAAAACTGATTCATTTTAACTAACGAGAGAGTTTATAAAACTATTCTTGTTGATTTTGCACCAAGTTCAATACAATAAATTCTCTTTCAACCAATTTGAAAAAACCTTAAAAAATGCTCTAGAACACTTGTTAGATAAACCCAATAAATAAATAGAGGTGTACAGATAACAGAAGGACAAAAAACTCTGACACTATTCTGTCTACACATTCCAAAATACCTGAACAAATTGTTAACATACCAATTAAATATACGGACCAAATACAAGGATATTTTCTCCTTGTTTGTACAAATACAGATCCCTTGAAGAAACACCATTGGTCTCGAAAAAAAAGAAAAGAAACACCATCAATATTCAAGTAACCAAAAGAATATCGGAACTGTTAATTTATATGATCATAAGGCATTGCCAAAAATTTGTTATATCTAGTACAAGAAGCTTAATAGCCAAAGTTACATACAGTGGTCCCTTAATATGATACATATCAAGAATGTGTTCGTGATCGTACAAATTCTTCAAGTCTTTCCCACACCTCCAGAGCTGCAGCCCTGTCTTGATGTCGCTTGTTCTTACTAATCTGCCAACAAGAAATGTATACTTAGACTGAATGTTAAGAGTTGTTAATGACAAAGATAAAGAAGTAATATTGTGAAAGAAAAATCTTTAAGCACCAAGAAGGGCAAGGATTAAGATATACAAGAAGCCTACCGAGATTATCTTTACATTCCACTGCTTCACATTCTTTGCTGACTCCAAACTATCATCTTCAAAGCGCATATAAAATCCAATAACTGCAAAAATATTAATGGATCAGTACAATTTACTTAACTCCTTTTCCAAAAGACTCAAACAATTTCTTACATAAGAGGACTAAAGACTTCTTTTCATTCATTAGGAAAAAACGGCCAAAAAATGCAGAGAAGAGAACACAACCATACTCATAAAATGTACCAGAGATTCAATTGTACAACTCTGGAAATTGAATAACAAAATGAATTTTAACTCACTTTTGTTAAATATTTCAATGTGATCTTTAAAAGGCCAGTCCTTGAACTGCCACTCTTTTCCCAACACGAAAACTGCCACCACCCGATCCCAATCCTCTGCTTTGAGTGTAGATGGCTTATCCCTCACTTCATAAGCAGTGACCACCCTATCCCTGCTAAGCTTCTTCTGCACCGTGACACAGTCGGGCCTTGCACCCTTCATCTGCTTCACCTTGACATCAGTAGGTATATAAATCCCATCCTCCAAAAACTCCTTCACATTATAAATGGTAATCAGCGTCTGAAACGCACTGGGCACAAAAATTATCGGCACGCCTTCACCAATCTTACTACCCTTCAAGTGCATTTTAGGTTTCGGAGTAGTCTCGTACCCCAACTCGTCTCCATACCCCAAACCTCTCTCATCAGCCCCCATCAACCGACTCTTAGCAACAAGCCCATCCTTTCTCTGCTGCGATTCGATCCTCTGGCGTTCCTCTTCGCGCTTTGTGGCCGCCACCAGAACGCTATAGAAATCCCTATTCTTGCACTCCAACAACGCCTCGCGATCCTTCAAGGGTCTCTCGACCGCCTTAATCATAGACATGAAATCCAATTTATTATCATCAGGGACAGCGGCGAGATCGGTGTTGACACGATTGGCCGCAAAAGCAGGCTCTTCGGGACGGTACTCGATGGAATCAGTGGAGGATATCTTACCCTGGAGGTATTCAAGGAGGGGTTTCCGGTCTGGGAAGGTAACTGCGGGGATTCCGAGGGAGACGGTGTTCTGGATGTAATCGGTGTGCTTGAGGTGGTGGTTCTTGATGTAGTGGACTAGGGTTTCCAGGGTGTAGCGGTTACCCTTGGTGGAGCGATAAGCGGTCTCGACGGAGCAAGGGAAAGAGTATTCATTGCCGAATCGGAACTCACCATCGACTCGAACTATCTTCTCAAGCTCACCTCGAATGGTGAAGTCCCTCAGAGCAGAGAGAGGATCCATGCCAGAGCTCCAAGCTGAGTGAGGGAACTCTAGTCTGTAGAGGAAAAGTTATCGGTGCTTTAGTTATTTATTAGATTATTTATACTTTAAACATTATAATGTCACGATTTACATTTATTTAAATTATAGATATTAAAATATGGGTCATAAAACAATATTAAGAAATTGAAAAGATTTAAATTAAACAATATATACATATATATATACGTGAAGAGCAAAACCATTTGCGTATTTAACCCAACCTCTAAAAAGCTAGGTATCATGGATCCCTCAAGAATTTGTCTGCGACCATTCAAGCCCTTGGACGCGGAAGACTTGCTAAAATGGGCTAGCGACGAGAGAGTGACTCAATACCTACGATGGAACTCCATGAGAAGTAAAGAAGAAGCTTTAGCATACATAGAGAAGGTTGCTATACCCCACCCATGGCGGCAATCTATATGTTTGGACGATCGCTCCATCGGATACGTGTCGGTGAAGCCGGAGTGGGGCGACAACCGGTGTCGGGCGCACCTGAGCTATGCGGTGGGTGTGGATCACTGGGGGCAAGGGATAGTGACACAGGCTTTGAGGATGGCTCTTCCTATTGTTTTCAAAGCCTTCCCACAAGTGCTTAGGGTTGAGGCTTTGGTGGATGTGGAGAATCAAGGGTCTCAAAGGGTGCTTCACAAGGTAGGGTTTGTGAAGGAAGGTTTGCTTAGAAAATATGGGTTTTGCAAGGGTGAAATTAGGGATTTCTTTATCTACAGCTTCTTGGCCACACATAATTAATTTTCCTTGTCTTTTCATTATGGCTAATTAAATTATAATTATAATACTATCTCACAATCTATGCATTTCATTGCTTTTGGAAGTAACTAGTTTGCGTGCTTTTTTAACTTATTTTTAGGATTTTAAATCGTCCACACTCTATAATAAAATATATTTCATATCGTATAATTGAATATAATACGATTATTTATCTTATTTTTAGATATATTAATTATTTAACTTTACTTTTTGGTCTGAGAGATGTGTTATCTGTAGCCCATTACCCCTCATGACCAAGATGGGCCTAGCATTGTTGTGGACTTGTGGATGGGGCTCAGTGAGTCCAACTTACCCTACAACAGATTGAAACGTTTTTTTTTTTAAGTGATTGAAAATAATCGTAATGTATTTATTTATATAATATCACAATTAAAATCTATATAAATAGCATATTTGATTCCAAATATAATTAGGGTAATAATAAAGTTAATATATACATATATATATAATATCACAGTGCATCGCACTGGTTATACTATAGTATTAAAGAGGTCAAATTTTCTTACCAGATAATGTTAGTAAAGGTGAAAGCTCAAACTATAGAAATATTTAGTTCTATATTGGACAAACCTAATGAGTGTCTTTATTATGATACATTTAAATGTTGTTTATGCTGTTATATCACTTCACCTAACAACCATTAATTTTCTTCAATATTAATTTCATTTCATTCTCATAACATACTTCGAGTAGATGTTCAGTGGTACAGTAGTACTGAACTTCAGTACATCCCTCCAATCAGTTGGTCCTAAACCATTCAAAGTGGACCCTAATTAATGTAAGTTTTTATTAATATTAACAAATGGCACTACATGAATGGAGGGATGCATTGAAGTTCAGTGATACGGTACCATTGAACTTTTATCCACATACTTCATTGTTATTTGGTCTAATTTATCGTTCAGTAGTATAATAAATTATCAATACCAATTACAAGCAAACAAAAATATGATGATGATTGAATCAACCACAACCCTAATTAATCTCCATACAAACCGTGAAAGATATGCCATTATAAATAGGAAAAAACTTATGTCCATTTTCTCCATTTCCACCAATCATATATTGTATTTACACTCTCTTTCTTCTATGATTGGTCATATAAAAGGTAGTCTTCTATATTCTCTCTCTACTGTGATTGGTCATTTAAACACTTTTTGCCACATGTTATAATTATATTGGGAAAATAGAAGAAATAAACACAAGGAAATGGACATAAATTTTTTCCTTATAAATATAGTTTTACATCACATTATCGATTGCTGAAAGGTGAATGGGATAAGTAATGTACATAGTCCTCATCAAGTGACAATTTTTATTTTTATTTTTTATATTTGGAGTCAGCAATATATAGCTGTTACCAAGTTGTGCCTCAGAAAATGACAAGTCCAAAATGGCATTCTTTCCTTTTTAGTTTTTATGTTATGTTTTGCATCCTTGGCTAATTACTCATTCCTCCTGTCGTTTGTTTTGCTTTATATTATTATTATTATTATATTTTTTTTATTATTTTGTTATACTTATTACCTTTTTTTTTAAAGGGTAAAGTACCCTTGTTACACTCAAACTTTGCTGCAATGTTCATTTCTGCCCTCAAATTTTTTTTTGGTTCATGCCTACCCCCAAACTTTCAAGTTTGTTCATACTTGCCCTTTTTGCTAACACCGTTAACTTGCTTGACGGAATTTGCTGACGTGGACTATGAATGTGTATATCTTTTGCCACCTCATTGTCCACCTCATTTTACATCTCATTTAACTTTTTACTTTTATTTAAAAAAAATTAACCTAATCCAAATTTTAAAAAAGATCAAACTTTTATCCTAAATTATTATTTTTATTTAGATTAGGTTAATTTTTTTAATAAAAGTAAAAAAGTTAAAGGCGAGGTGAATAATGACGTGGCAAGAAAAATACACATTCATCATCCACGTCAGCAAATTCCGTCAAGCAAGTTAACGGTGTTAGCAAAAAGGGCAGGCATGAACAAAACTGAAAGTTTGGGGGGTAGGAATGAACATTACAGTAAAATTTGGGGACAGTAAAGTACTTTACCCTTTTTAAAATAAATCTTTTTAACTATCAATGATGAAAGATCATCATCCAATTTTGTATTCACCATTTGTTATAGAAGTGATAATAAGAGTTAAGAACACAAAGATGATAATTGATGATAAAGAAATTAAATAAGTAACTCTCGTTTTTATTATTTTGAACTTCAGGATTTCATATACTTTAAAAAAATTATATGCTCATCAAATATTATTTTATGAAATTAATCTAAAGATTGTTGCTATGAAATGTTAGACCTCGTATTATTTAACTTAAAAATTACTTTTGAAATAACAGTTCAAGATCAAAGCGAAAAGTTGA
The DNA here is from genome assembly GCA_014851425.1 of Senna tora. Classification (NCBI taxonomy): domain Eukaryota; kingdom Viridiplantae; phylum Streptophyta; class Magnoliopsida; order Fabales; family Fabaceae; genus Senna; species Senna tora. The sequence continues at coordinate 2,634,730 of CM026262.1, read as the reverse complement.
TCTCATTTTCATACTATTCGAGCTTCAAAATGATTTACTATTTCTATGTTTATGTGATGTTTTTTTTAAAAATAAGATTAAAACATCTCAGATCAACTCAATATTAATTAATAAAGTAAACTGTGAAAGAGATAAAATAAACCCTTTTTTTTTTTTGTAAAGCAAAGGAGAGCATAAACAACACAAGCTCTACTTACCAATGATTATATATAGACTGTAACAATAATTGACTATAACACTTACTAATGTTTTTCTTAATGCTCGAGTACAAGTCCTATGAAGGAAGAATTCACGGAGGGAACGAGTCCCGAAAGTGAACCTCTCCGAAACCTAAGTTGAGGCTTAGTATAGTAAAGTAATGATACAATAATGAAAGAATTATCAAATCATACATAAAAGATATTGAATATTCACAAAGGAGTCAAAAGAGGTAAAAGAATTATATATATTCGGAGAGCACGATTATAATAGTTTACGGTTTAATAATTCAATAATTACTAAATTATACATAACAAGTTTTGAATATTCATAAGAGACAATTATATGGGATAAATAGTCTGAAGAGTACTTATAGTCATAATGGTTTACAGTTTTACACGGAAGTTATTATTGTTATAATATGCTAATGATTGGGTGATAACGACAACAAAATAAATGAGGTGCAGTTTAAATATCTTACTTTAGCGGTTATTAACAGTTTCATATATATAATTTTTCCTACTCTCATTATATTGAAAATTGTAGATTTTTTAAAATAAAAGAGAAAGTTATTAATTAAGTTGGTGAGTGGTGGCGGCGGTAATAGTGCTTGGGTGGTTCGAGGGACAATTTGATTAAATTACCCTTAATTACATTTGTAAATAAATTTTACATAACTATCATAAAGTAATCCATATCCAAGTATAGGATGTAACAATACATTTAAACCATACCAAATAATACAATTTTTTAGAATTTGGAGTATTACATTGTAAATGCAGCGATGTAAGGCATACCAAACACAACTTTAATATCTTTATTGAATACCCGAGTACAAGTCTTGTAAAGGAATCTACGAAAGGCAGGAGTCTCCAAGTGAACCTCTCTTAAACCTAAGTCGGGACTTAGTGTAGCAAAGTAACAATATAATAATAAAAAAATCACTAAATCATACATAAAAGATCTTTATCTTTGAATAATCACAAGGCAAGGGGCAAAAGAATCATACTCGAAGAACACATGTGATCATAATAGTTTACTATTTAATAGTCCAATAATTACTAAAACATACCCAAAAAATCTCGATTATTCATAAGACAATCATAAGGGATAAAAGAATCATATTCAAGAAGCACGTATGATCAGAATGGTTTGTCTCTTTGCACGGAGGTTATTATTGTTATGATATACTAATAATTGGGTGATAACGATAATAAAATAAGCAAAATACAATTTAAATATCTTGCTTAATATGTATGCGGTTAGTTATCACTTACATAAACCTACATAATTTTCCTTATATCATCACCTATATAAAATTTCCTACTCTCATTATTGAGAATGGCAGTTATTTTTTTAATAAAAGAGAGATAAAATTTATTAAGTTGGAGAGAGATAAAATAAAATTACATTAATAGGAATTACCCTAAATTGAAAGTCTTTTTTATTTAATTTTTTTATGGACTTTTTTATTTCATTATTAAAAAGCCTTTTTTTCAAAAAAAAAAAAAGCCCATACTTTACCGAACTTAACCCCTCGGTCAGAAAAAAATTCTCCAAAATATGGATTGAACTAATGAAGTAAGATACAAATTATTAGGATGACCCACACCGACATATAGGAATTGAGACAAATTAGTGGGTATGGACTGTAGTTTCATTATTAGGTCGCAATCGAGCTTTTGTCATCACATATATGAAGTATCCTTATTCTTCGCTTGTACCATAACTTTATTTTTTTTTTATATGTGCCTATACAATTTTTCAGTATTTATATATTTAATTTCTCATTGAGTATGCTTTTGATTCTAAGTCAATATTCCGTAAACTCTTGCCAAACAAATATAAGGTGATCCTCTAAAGTAAATTTTTACATTTTTTTTATGGAGTTATATGAACAATAGAGAGATAATTTTGTTTTTTTTCTTAATTCTTCTATCTCTTAATATTTTCTCTATATTTCTCTTATAATTAAAAAAAATATATATAAAGGATTTCTCTAGAGAACACAAATAGACTACTAAGTTTTGGTGAGTTGTCACTCAAACTTATATATATTTATATTATTAAATTTTACACACATATTCTGTCTAAGTAAACCGCTTTATATAATTTTTTTTTGGACTTAGCTTTCAAAATTATAATTCCGAACTACATGATTTATCTCTAGCATAATATATGTAAGCAGATGCATCTAATTAGATGAGAAAAACTTCAGCTCATTACTTTAAATTTACAAGTTTTAATAATATACTAATTTTATAACATACTTATATTATTTTTCATATAAGATTGTATATTTATATGGCTTTTAGTTGTAGGAAAATGATTGTAGGAAGAAATTAAAGCAGACATAAAGAAGGAAATGGAGTATGATATAAAATAAGCATATTTGGTATGCAATGAAAAGAAATGATATTATATTATAAGAATAATTTTATTTGGTAGAATGGAATGAAAATAGCGAAATAGAAAGTAAATGATGAAAAGTTAATTTTCCTCGTATGTATCCAAGCTCCATGTAATTTTGATAAATTAATAAGGATAAAATAGGTATTATGCATCCAACTTTTCAACAACTTGATCATATTTTCTGTGTTTCTAGTGGGATTTGAGCTTCCTCGTAGAGAGAGAATTAATTTGTCCTTTGCACCATATGCCTTGTAATTAATATATTAATAAATAAAAGATCCCAACGTTCTATTTTTTTTATAAATAATTTTTTTTGTAATATATAATTTACTTCATTATAAATAAAGTAATATATATATATATATATATATATTATAGACATGTCCATTTATAATGTGAGAGTTTTACGCTAAAAACATGACAGTTGTACATATATTTTTTATTGATGGATATATACTATTAGTAACAACAAAGAATATACTATGAGATTAAAAAAAAAAAGAGAATAATAAAAGAAATAAACAATAAGTAGAATTGTTTAACATTTTTTAAGGTGGTTATGATGACAAAAGCATCTAAGGCAACAACACTAGCCGTGGTCATCAAAAGCTCCAGCTTTTCTATATCACATAATTCTGAGCGGTAACGCAGAGATGGTATGAAGCAGCTGAAACTTGCACTCCCCTCAAATAACGCCATCTTACCACCTTGCAACACACAGATGACAGACAGATCATATTATTATATATATCTTCATTTCCTTTGACAGGTGAGTGACGTTAGAAAAATTGCCATTGATGAGATTGAGAACAGAACAGAGTATACTGTATATATGGTTTTATCAATTAAAAAAAAAACCAATGATTTTTATTTGTTTATGCACAGGGCTCGTTACTTTCCTTAAACAACCCTTTGGTTCCTTCCACAATTTCTCTCTCTTCACTCAGCCCGTCCCTCCCCCTCTGAGCCCCACACTGTAACTGTATGCCATTTTTTCAGGGTTTCATGATGGAGGGTTCCAATAGTGGCCAAGCAAAAGGCCAAGGGAAGTACAGTTTAAAGATAACGCACTAGTCTAAAGGGCGTGAAGAGAGAGAAAGACTGGGACTTTTATCACATTTACCACTGCTATTTTTGTTTTGATGCAGCTGGGAATGATGAGTTTTTTTTTTTTTTTTGAGGGGGTCACGTTTTTAGGTGAAAACCTGAAATAGTACTTCCCTTAAGAGAGAAATTTTAAGAAGAGAACAAAAATACAAGCCCACCTTTTGTAGCAGCTGCCTCTTGATGCATTCACGTCTGGTCCTTTTATCCTGACCGCTCAGGCCCTCTTTGCATGTCGTTTCTGTGATTCTATTCTCAGAAACAAGGAAAGAAAGGGCGAGAAAGCCGGGGAAAAAGGTCTTCCGTTTTTTCTCTTTTCCCTTATATTTCTTGCTTCTTCACTCTTCTCAATAGAGCTCACACACTCTCATTTGCAATTTCTGGTTTATGGGTTTGCCTTTGCTCAGAACTAACACTGCATTTTGACTCCACTTTTCCTCTTTCCTTTCAGGCTCATATCAGGCTACTCTTTCTTGGATATATATATATATATATAATCTCGTGTCTTAAGCAAGAATGTTGTTCGCGAATTTCTATAATGAAACTGAGATGATGTCGAGTCCGACATCTATACTGGACACTAAACCATCATCGGGTTTCAAAAACCCTTTCTGGTCCGAATGCCCCGGATTTGAACCGAACCACGACTGTCGTTGGGACGTCAAACTCGAATCCAAATCCGAGGGTGTTGGTCTCGGACTCATCGATTCTCTTCTGGACGACAACAAATCTGGCGACTTGAAATCGAAACCAGAGAAGCGAATGGTCGTGTTGGGATCTCAGCTTAAGCTTAAGATTCCTCCTTTGCTTCCTCCATTATCCCTTCAATCCTCGTCGGAATCCCAAATCAAAACCAAAGATTCCATGGAATCTGCTCCAGTTTTGAAAAGCCATCTGTCCGCGAGTGAAATGGAGCTCTCTGAGGACTATACGCGTGTGATTTCTCACGGTCCTAATCCAAAAACCGTTCACATATTCGATGGCTGCATTATTAACAGTAGCTGCTTTGATGTTGGATCGTCTTCAAAGGAAAATCAGATTCAGTCTCTTCCTCCTCCTGCTCCTCCTCGTACTAGCTATCCCTCTGACAGATTTCTGAGCTTTTGTTTTTACTGCAAGAAAGATCTTGTGCGGCGTAGAATTTACATGTACAGGTAATTGCTAATTCAGAGTTCAAACTTGAGAAGTAAATTTTGGATTTTTAAGATTAATAATTAAGGATGTCATTTGGAATATTAACCCAATTATGTGAATGAATTTCAGGGGAGAGGTGGCATTTTGCAGCCGTGACTGCCGTTACATGGGAATACTATTGGATGAGGATGGAATGGAGTCTTTGCAAATAGAGGAGTCGTGTTCGGAGGAGGAGGAGGAGTCTTAATCAGAGGATGATATATCTGGGAATTAAGTTTTTTTTTTTAATATTTCAACCCCCCCCCCCCCCCCCCCCCCAAAAAAAAAAAATCTAGTTTTGTTCAAGAGCTTACATGAACTCTTGCGCTTTAGTTGTCTAAGTTTGTTTCTAGGCAGAAATGGTCTTACAATGTCCTAGTTTACCTTATCTTTCTTCTCTCTTTACTTTTTCTCAAGCGAAAATAGATAAATAGACAAAGTTAATCATATTTATATATTTTATCATCATTTAGTTTATTTATCTTTTATAAGCAAAATATAGCACCAATTTTTAGTTGTTCGCAGAATGTAGAGGGACTGAAAGGCTGAGATACTGTAAAGGTTAATTTTGTTGAATAATAAAAGCTTTGAAATTGAAGTGCTTGAGGTGATAATGATGATGTACGATAAAAGCTCATAGTGTTGCCTTTGTTTATTGTTCATAAAGTATTCCACAACAAGAATACTGCAATTAAACATATTTGAAGTAGATTCTTTTCTTTTCTTGGGTTTGTCCTTTAAAAAGATAACAATACTTGACGATAAAAAAGCTACAGTACAGATTGAGCATATTTTAATAGATAATCTCAGGATTTGTAGAGCTTTTAAGGGTCTGGAACACATGATGAAGGATTTGCAGGGGAGCAGTTTTTTTTTTTTTTTCTGACTGATATTTAGGGGAGAATTATACAGTGTGTTTTGTTTTGTTAATATATTGGGCCCTCACATATATAGGACTGTAGGCTCTTGTATCAAGTTATTCTTCCAGTCCAAAAAGAAAAAGTCACTTTCAAGCCATTTATGTATTGTATTCCCTTCAAATGAAATGGAATAAACCTAAAAATCTATACATGATAAACGCTCCATTGTGATTCTTAAATAATGATGGTAAAAAAGTAAAAAAAATTGATGTGATTATGAAGTCACTCTTAAGAATAAATTTTTGCAATTAAAGAGCTGTGAACAAAATCGTATCCATCTAACACACTAATATTTTGTTATGATTGATCTGAGTTTAGGGATGACTGAAACGGACCTACCTTAATTATTATTATGATCAATTATCCAACCTAAACTTGTAATTAAACAATATCATTCCATTCCTAGAGTTGACGCACATTTTTTAATACGAAAGCCTTTTTGCTTTCGTTTTTACCTTTTCCCTTTCATTTCCTGATTGAAAAATACAGACAAAAATCTACACCACAAGAGTAGGCGATAAGGAATAATCATAAATATTGAACAAGATGCTTAAATTAAATTATCAATCAATCATTAATATATAATAATAATAATAATAATAACCTTTATGCAAAGTCGTAAACCATTATTATAACCACACTTGTTCATGGAGTATGAATTGCATATATGCATATTGAGCAAGATGCTTAAATTACATCTCGTTTGGTCTATCGTTATTAACCGAATCATTAGCATATCGTAATACTAATTACCTTCATGCAAAATCGTAAATCATTATGACCACACGTGTTCCTAGAATATGAACCGCATACATATTGCTCACGCTTTTTTAATGATCTTTTTTATGGTTATGCCGGCGATGATAGGTGGATCTGGTAATTGGTCTGTTCCGATTCTGATAGGTGCACCTGACATGGCATTTCCACGATTAAATAATATTTCATTCTGGTTGTACAAGATGCTTAAATTACATATCGTTTGTTTTATCGTTATCAACCAATTATTAACATATTATGATAATAACCACTTTCATGCAAAACTATAAACCATAATGACCAAATGTGTTCATGCTTAAATAATTGCACTTTGTTTATTTTATCGTTATCAACCAATCATTAACATAATGTAACAATAACATCCGTACAAAATCGTAAACTGCTATGACCACACGTGTTCTTGGAGTATGACCTTTTTACCTCTTATGATTGTCTTATGAATATTTGAAAATTTTTATGTATGATTTAGCGATTCTTGGATTATTTATTTTACTGTAAACCGTTATAACCACACGTGCTCTTGGAGTACGACTCTTTTATCTCTTATGATTGCCTTATAGATATCAGAGACTTTTCGTGTATGATTTAGTATTTTTTAATTACTATGTTGTTATTTTGCTATACTAAGCCTTGAGATAAATTTCGGAGGTTTATTTTAAGAATTTCTCCCTTTTATGACTTCTTCTTTAAGAGGTTATCCAACGTTAAAAAAGATATTAAAAAATTATTAGTAAGTATATATTTTAATCAATTTTTGTTGGCAAAAGTACCTTTCCTAACCCCAACGTTTGGGGGTCCTGTCAGTTTCGCCCCTAACGTTTTTTCGCTGTCAATTGTAACCTTAACGTTTTACGTTTTTGCCAATGTCACCCTTTTCACTAACACCGTCAAATATTTAACAGTTTTTGCTGACGTGGCATCCTATGTGACAAAACGTTTCTTTTTTCTGTCAATTGTAACCCTAACGTTTTACATTTCTGTCAATGTCACCCTTTTCACTAACACCATCAAATATTTAATAATTTTTGCTTACGTGGCATCCTATGTGGCAAAAATATCTGACTTGGTATATTTTTTTTCCACATCAGATTTCCTACTCATCTTTTCTCCATCAAAGTTGTGTCGTTTTGACCTCGGTCTATTCTTTCTAAAATATAACTCAAACGCACGCGCTATTTTGCTCATAAAAACATCGGAGACGTTATCCATTCTCTACTTTGTCGGAGACGTTACCCATTCTCTACTTTGTCGGAGACGTTACCCTAAAATAGAGAATGGATAACATCTCCGATGTTTTTATGAGCAAAATAGCGCGTGCGTTTGAGTTATATTTTAGAAGGAATAGGTCGAGGTCAAAACGACACAACTTTGATTGAGAAAAGATAAGTAGGAAATCTGATGTGGAAAAAAAATATACCAAGTCAGATATTTTTGCCACATAGGATGCCACGTAAGCAAAAATTATTAAATATTTGATGGTGTTAGTGAAAAGGGTGATATTGGCAGAAATGTAAAACGTTAGGGTTACAATTGATAGAAAAAAGAAACGTTTTGCCACATAAGATGCCACGTCAGCAAAAACTGTTAAATATTTGACGGTGTTAGTGAAAAGGGTGACATTGGCAGAAACGTAAAACGTTAGGGTTACAATTGACAACAAAAAAATGTTAAGGGCGAAACTGACAGGACCCCCAAACGTTAGGGTTAGGAAATGTACTTTTGCCATTGTTGTTACAATCCACGATCATTGCTAAGAGTGAAAATAATTTATTTTAATTAAAAATATTTCATTTCATCTCTTTTGTAATTTACTTTATTAATATTAAGTCACTCTAAATGTTTTAATCTTATTTTAAAAAAGGATCAGGTAAAAATGAAAATAGTACATATTCTTTGGACTTATACTTTACTAAATTCAAATTCTAATACATTGATATTGACCATGAGGTGTATAATTGAATTTAATAAAATAAAGTTTATAAAGTGACCGTCAAATAAATTCTACCATTTCTTTCATTGACCTTTGTTAGTTGTAAGTTGTAACACACTTTTTCTTTGCCTGCTTTAGATTTCTCAACACTAAACTCGAAAATTCTCAGGTGAATTGATTTTCTGCAACCATAAACCCTAATTTTGCTTCTATTGATGGAGACTGAAGGTGAAGACAATGACGCCGTAAATAACGGTGCTTTAATTTTGCGGCCTGTGGCACCGGAAGAATCCGGCCAAGGTTTGCCGTACGCACCGGAGAATTGGCCGAATCCCGGTGATGTTTGGGGTTGGAGAACCGGCAAGAGAGTAGCTATCACCGGCCACTTCAGGGATAGGTACCTGTATCTTCCGGTTCATCTATGTCGATCCGATATTCCAGGCTCCACTAGCAAGCGGAGACGCACTTTTGCCAGCAAGCCTTCCCTTCAACGCTACATCCAAGAATATTTTCCTGACACTGACTTTAATGCATTCTTCGCTTCATTCAGCTGGAAGATTCCGGCCATTGACTCTGCGACAAAGAAAGGTCAGTGACCTGAAAAATATGTTTTAATCTCAATTACGGCTTTATGAAGGAGCTTGGATCTCTGTTGAGTTCGATGTCACTTGCCTGGACTAAACCTTTCTCTGTAGAGTCTCATTGTTTTCTATTTCCATTTTTTTTAATGTAAAACATGAGCTGATAAAAATTTAACGCGATTGTACTAGGTTTAGGGGTTAGGGTTTAGTTTTTGTCCTGAAGTTCCCTCAAATTATGTAGAGCGTTTGTTAATATTAATATAAGTTCACATACCCACCTTGAATGTTTTAGAAACTAGCAGGTACTGAAGTGTATTGCCGTACCACTGAACATTTACTCGTAAAAAATAAAAAAGTTTTGATAGTGATTACGAAGGCGTTGTATAATCAACCTGAGTTGTTGATTATGAATTAGCCGAATGAATGGTGGATGTAGTTCAAGTTGCTTATTTATTTTCTGTATTGTGGAGAAATCGGTGCTAGATTGATTTGGGATTTTTCTTAAGACTTATTTCTAGTATTCATACATCTTAAAGCTACCTCACTGCCCATCAATACTATACTATTATGTTGTTATCATGTCTTAAGACGATTGCAAACCTAAATAATTAAGAATATTGCTGATTTGCTATGCATAATATGCAACGATGCAGATCAACATCCTAAAGCTGTTGTACTTCTTCAAGATATGGCAGTGGCGGAAGAAGTAGCATCTGATCGCCAGTCTGATACTGTTGGATGTAAAGCTGGAAACCAGAAGTGTGACAGCCTGATAATAGAAGAAAAACAACATTCACCTTCTCTGTCTTGTGATGTTTTCTGTACCAAACCTGGATTTTGCCATGATTGTTGCTGCATTCTCTGTCACAAAACTGTTGATTCAAGTTCAACCTATGGAGGCTGCAGTTACATCAAGTGTCAAGAGAAGGTCGGGGAGTTTATATGTGGACATATTGCACATATCAATTGTGCTCTTCGATGTTTCTTGGCTGGAACAGTTGGAGGAAGTATTGGGTTGGATGTTGAATACCATTGCCGACACTGTGATGGGAGGACTGACCTAATTTCTCATGCTAATGAGCTTCTACAGAAATGTGAAACTATTAATTCCCGAGATGACATTGAAAAGATTTTAAATCTTGGTGCTTGTGTGTTGCGTGGTTCACAAAAGATCGTTGCAAAAAGGCTTCTAAGTCGTATTGAATTGGCCTTATCAAAGGTATGATTAGTTGATTCTTAGGTGAAAGTGATCTAAGCTTTCTTGCTTGCATAGTTTCATGCATGCCTCTCTTAGGCTCTGTAAAGGCAATAATATAACCAATCTGATAATTTACATCAGCTTAAATGTGGGACTCATCTGGAAGATATATGGAAAGTGCATGACAAGAACACCACTCATTATCCGGGTAAAATAGTCTCTAAACTATTTTAACATGATTATATTTCACTCAAAGAAGTTCATTTCTCAAATTCACAAACAGGCTTCTCATATTTTGCTTTGGTTGAGTGCTTATGACAGTGCAAATGTTAGTTTTCTTTTTGACATCTTTCGCTATTATCGACCACATAAATTCAGATGTCTTATTGCCTTTGTCTCATCTATGTTTTACTAATATTATTACTAATGAACAGGCATTTCAGATGATGGCAATTTAATGGAAGTTACAGTCATTGATAGACCTTCAGAAGTTATGACAAGGACAGAATCTCATGGTTATCTGCCTGATTCACTAAAACTTGATGAAGAGATTGATCAGGTTCTCCAAGCTTTTAAAAAGTCACAGGAGTTGGAATACAAAATGGCAGAAGAAGTACTTCAAGCACAGAAACATTATCTCCAAAACTTGTATGGGCAACTGGACAGTGATAAGTCTGAATTGGCACGTCCACACTCAACTCATTCTCATGTCTTGTCTGATGCTGTTAGCGAGAGGAAGAAACAAATAAGGCTAGAAGTCATGAAATTCAAAGCTATGAAAATGGTAGCCAATGGTTTTGGTAGAACGTCCAAAGATATTTTAAAGGTACACTTTGGCTTAGAAATTGAAGATTAAAATTGATAAATCTTCTTTAGTAATGACCAACTGATTTTGGCATATAAATGAATTCTTTGAGCTATCAACATGCATAAGTTTTTCCAAGCATATCCTGTATGTAGTATTGAAATAGAGTAGCCAACAAATAGGTATTGTATTTCTGCTCTATTGGCAAAGAATTGAAACAATTGTTTGAGCTGTGCCTGTGTTGAACCAAATTCAGAAAGATGCTGTAAACTTTTGGTAACTGTAGTGGCAGGCATCTGTTGGACTTCCTTTGTAGATTTTGTATCGTTATTGCGGGTTCACTCCGTTCCTCGTTAATATTTGTGGTGTTGGTTATAACTTATAATGGATTGAGTTGTGGAACAGCATTCCTTGTTTTTAGGTTAAAAATGACTCTTGGTCCCTGTAATTATTCCCAAGTTGTCACTTATTCCCCTAGTTTAGGCTTTTTTTAATCTATTTTAGACCCTTCGATTTTCTCACTTTCAAGAAAATCGTCCATCCATCCAATCTCTGTTATGACTTGTGATACCGTGAATTTATATGATGTAGCAAACTTTTTGGCACATGGACATTCTGATAGAACTGGAGAAATTAAAAAAACGCCCGAGTAAAAAGTAAAATTTAATTTTTCCAAATGTCAGTGGAGTATAATTTTTCTATGTGTGAACATTAAATTACAAAAAACAAAATTAAATTACTCTTTTGGTCCTTAACATTTACACGAAGTTTAATATTGGTCCTCAACGTTTGAAAATGTTATTTTAGGTCCTCAACGTTTTTTTTTTGTCAAAATTGATCATCTAGCCGTAACATTTGTCTGATTTTGCCCTTAAAACCCTCTCTCCTACGTGTCATATTTAAATGACATGACACCCTCTCTCATTTTAACTCAGCAAAACGACGTCGTTTTGATTCATTTAAATGTTTTGTTTTGAATCAAAACGACGTCGTTTTGCTGAGTTGAAGTGAGAGAAAGTGCAATGTCATTTAAATATTAGATATGATACGTAGGAGAGAGTGTGTGCCACACAAGCCTTCCACGTCAGCATTTAATGGCAAAATCATACGGATGTTACGCTAGAAGACCAATTTTGACAAAAAAAAACGTTGAAGACCTAAAATAACTTTTTAAAACGTTAAGGACCAATATTAAACTTCGTGCAAATGTAGAGGACCAAAAGAATAATTTGCCTTAAATTAAATTAAAGTTCTGGTAAAACTATGGGACCCAAAATTTTAGTTAGTTTTAAAATGAAACGCTGTTGAGCTATTCATTAGTCCTGACACTCTAAACTTTGAAGCTTCCTCATATTGTAATATGTACTTGATAAGCCTCAGGATTGAAAATTTGGGATGGGTAATATGTACTTGATAAGCCTCAGGATTGAAACTTTGAAGCTATTTCCTGTTTTTTTCCCACCGTGTATGATGTTATCACATTCTTCCACAAATATGCCTCAAACATTATGCGAAGTATATGCCTCCAAACAAAACGAAGCAACACAAAATTTTCTTTTCAAATGGTCCAGTTACTGCAACTTATTGTGAGAGGATTCCTTGAAAAACAGCATACCAAGTACGATTGTAATTTGTATGGAAATAGGGTAATTTCATAATCATGAGAAATTACAATGGCATTCTCACAAGCTCAAGAATGTGAATGGCAACATGCAAGATGACCTGGATTAATGCTTTCCAAGACATCTAGCTTGGAATCAGTAGTTGTTCAGGTCTTGCATGGATACTGGGCATCACAAATATAAATATGAACACGCATCGACAAAATATATGGTATCTAAATATAATTTAAAAGATCATGTAGAGTTTGATAAAAGCATCATCAAATGCATAATGAACACCACAAGGCTCCATTTTTAAAGTTTTTGATAGACCTAGATACCAACAGAATACACAAAAGAAATGTGTTGCCAAGAAAAATCAAATTTAACAGGCAGTACTATTACCTCTCTGTTTTCTCTTTCATTCTAATAAGTTCTGGTTCCTACCTCCACCACTTTGCTAAATCCTGTACGTCTTAAAGCCTCAAGGCACAAGATTCCCGGAAGCAAATGCTCCCAAACCTCAAACAATTGCCTACTGTATGTCTATGTCTATTGTCTACCATTTTAAAGACAAATAGCACTCTCTCCACCGACGGAAACAGAGATTGAACAAAGAACGAGAGCAAAAGAAAGGAGGGAGAGAGATTGAACATGCTTTGATTCATTCAACAGAAACAAAAGCATACAGAAACTAGTTCCAACAACAACCTGAAAATTGAAAACTACTTCGCATACTGAAGCCACGTTGAACGGCAACAAGGTTAAATTAAAAGGAGATGAAAAAGAAAAGAAAAGAATATTACTGTACAAGCACGAGTCTCCCACCCATACCATTACCATCACTCCACATCTCTCCACCACCACCTTCGTTTCCATCTTCAGAATTCTCCAATCCTTCAACCTTCGGCACCGTCACTATCAGCTCTCCGTTAACAAAAACGGCGCTCGCAAGCTCCGGCCGCGTCGATTCCGGCAGCCGGAACCTCCACATATCAAGTTCTATCTCATCCAACGATAACTCCACCGAACCACTTTCCCGCACCATAATCTTCGTCACACCAGGATGGATTTCCACCGTATGCGCCCGCACATCGCCGATACCGTCGGTTTCTGCCACGAATCGGAAGTAATGGGGACCTTCCTCGACCGACACGTCGGCATCGGACCGAAATGGTAGCTCCAGGACCCGACTGAAAACATGAGGAAGCCTCCTAAGCTTCTTATTGGAGAGACCGAGAATCGCCTGAGCTTCGGAGAGAGGGCTCCTCGCATTCATGTCGTATTGGATGGTGATGTTGCGCTTCCTGGGCACGGGATGAACCTTCATTGTTCGAGGATCACTGTGAATAGCCCAAGATTGAACCAGGATTAATAGCAGAACCAATTGGGGAAGAATCGAAACCTGATATAGATTATGAGGTGAGAAAGGAATAATCATAAAAGCAACACGGTTTTGTTGAGTAGAACAAGATGGAAACCCTAACCCTAAATCCCTGTTTTCGATTGAGTAGGGAAAATTAAACTTGCCCCCTTTTTTTCCCGAGAAAATTTGAGAGACTGAGAAAATCTCAAGGCAACGGAAAAGGGTTGTTAATGAAATCTTCGTTTTTGGTGATTGCCGTAGGGAAAGGGACGCGAGAGAATCACAAATTCACAATCACCGCTCAGATAAAGAGAAGATGATTATCAATCACCCGAAAAGAATAAAAATGAAAAAAACTAATAGTAGATTGCCCTCGTAAGTCTTACAATTTACAGAAGGAGCCACATTCAATTATTATCATTTAGCAATTATCTAATTCCAATAATTAGATAGGAGACTCCACTAAAAACTTAAAAGCAAAGGAGTTATATTACTATACATAAATCTTAATTTCTGGGAAAAAAATCAGAAAATTTTATTTATCTTTAGTAAATAATTAATTGATTACCGCTTACAAAATTCATATTAATTAGAGTGGACATGACAAAAAAAAAAATTAATTAGAGTGGAATTTTATTAAATTTCAGGTTGAATATCTTCTATTTGCATGGATCTTTACTCTTGATTTTCATGTATTTCAAAATATAAAATATAAAAGTTTATTTTAAATGGATAAATTTCTTAACTTGGAAAATGAAAAAAAAAGGCTAGAAATTTCATTAAAACTATCAGTTCCACATGTCAAGGATGTTTTGGAGGAGATTCTCATCCCACTTGTTAAGTTTTCGTTAGAGATAATTTCATAGAATTAGATATAAAGAAACATTTGACGATAATTAAACAAATAAAAGAGGAAATTAAACTAGCTAAGCCTTCAAGACAACAAATTAAAGAAGAAAGTAGTTCAAGGGAATGGAATATTTGATAGGAAAAGCATTAATTTAAAAATTAATGAGAGTGTAAAATAGAAGGTAATGACGACAAACGATTAATATAAATGTAAAAAGTGATATAGATGTGTGTTAATTACAATTTTTACCAAAAAATAAAAGATACATATCTATTTTTTTAAACCTGGACATGGCAAAGTATATACGTACTAAACTTAGATTGATGGATTATCTACAATTACAATTCTTTTTCCTATTTTGAATACTTATTTATTAGGAGAATTATGAATATTTGTTTATTTATTGACTGTTGTCATAGTCACAAATGTTTATATTTTTGAGTAATTAACATCAAAGCTATTGGAAGAAACCAGAGACATTATTATATTCCTTGCCGACCCTATCAGGAATCTGAGATTGAAAGGTCTTTTTTAAAATTAATTTTTCTTATTACTTGTTTTTTTAGTATAGTTCTCTCATTGTTATCAAATTGATATTATTTCATCCAATATATTTTAATATACAATTTTCTGAGTATTTTACATTTTAAAAACTCTCACAATTAATTAAATGGTCGTATGCTGTATTTTCTTAAAAAAAAAATTGACAGGACTAATGATAATTTATTTTTTGGCCTGAAAGACTAATGATAAGTTTAATGACGATAAAAAACAGCTATATCTATTTGTTAATGAACAAGAATTTTGTAAGTGATATATGCTAATTTCTATGTGGGAACAATATTGTAATTACTTTGATATATATTATATGTGAATATATGATCATGTGCGATATATATTACAATTGGGTATTTCATATGATAATATGTAATATATTAAAAGCACAAAATATGGATGTACAAAACATCTCATTTTTTAGGTCATGAGTATTTCTTACGTAATTGAAGAGGTAATTGTGAATGGTGAATTGGTAATAATGTATTATAACAATTTCGAGGTTGATACATATGATTAGAAAAAGAAAAGTAAGGTTCAAAGTGGTGAATTATGATAGAGAAAGCTAAAAGTCCATTTAATTAACACGGTTGTGTGTTTGACTAGCGACGATTTTATAAGTAGCTACACACCATTACGCATAAAAACTTAAAAAGGACAGTTACGTAGCAAGAAGCTTTCACGTTTAAATAATAATCCATACATATCATTCTCAGTTTCTTTTAATTTGCCTGAAGCTTTCACGTTTATGACCCCTTTTTTAAATCTAATTTGCTTTCTTTATTTTATTTCATCATAGGTTACGTAGCAAGAATAACTTATTCTTCTCGTGCACACATCATTCCTAACTTTCAAGTTTCAATTACGTGAATTTGAAATTTCTGAAATAAAGTATTCTGTTATAAAGATAGAAGATAATTTTAAAAATGAATATATAACGACAATTACAGTATTTTCTATTATTAATATTCGGTCTTTAAATGAGCAAATAAATAATTTAAGGATTATTATTATTATTTAGTCTTTTAATGAGCCCTTAATATTGTCCTAAACTAATAGACCCACTTTTGGTTCCGGATGCTGGTATTTATGTAAGAAAGTTTTCTTTTGATGTTCGAAAAACAGATATACGAATTGGTTTTTTTTTTAAAAAAAAAAAAAATTTAAAAACAGAATGAAGGTTCCTTGAACCTTCCTAAAAGAAGGCATCTCAATATGGAAGAGTGAAGAATGTGATATAAATGTAAAGAAGACGTTTTCTTGGAAATTATGGTATTGCTATTTAACGCGTGTGGTAGGGTCTCCCTCCTCGGCTCACATTATGCCATTGGGAACTAGACAAAAGCTACCTTCCATTTCCATCTAATTCAAAAGCTTGGTACATGATTAAAACCACTTGCCTTTTGCCATTTTCTTCCTCTTTTTATTTATATGATTGAAGTTTGGTTGCTTTGCTAATCACGAGTTCGAACTCTTACCTCACAAGGGCAAGAATTCAAACCATATGATACCGGTACTTACTTCACCTAAACTTTTGTTTCAAAAAAAAAAGTTTGGTTGCCTTTTATATGCAAAAAATAGAGATAATTACTCCAGAGTTTTATGTCAAAAATAGCTATAGCTGTTAATATCCGAGTCTAAAAAAGTAGAATCACTTCTTTTTGGGGGATATTTTTGGACAGTATATCAATAGGGTGACACTTAATATCTTGTACATGCATATATGGTTACGTATCTAACATCCTCATCTTTTTCTACTTAGTTCTTTGAAGTCAATCAGATGAGAGGCATTGTCACCCTGAAAACACATTTACCTTGTGGGGACTGAGGCTCTCATAGTAGTTCCACAAAGCAGAGAGGTTTCGTCCTATGTTAGTGTTCGACCCCAACGTAATGTTGTAAAGGGGCAGAGAAAATTTTAATACTGGGAATCCTATCCTTTATGCAACAATCTTTTTGGAGAAATGGATAAGATGACTTTGCTAATACAAAAATTCATTCAATTTGGTTCAGACTTCATTGAGGTCTTCATGATGACGAATCCGACGCCTGCGGTGAGATCTTTTATGGGCTCGACTAAGAATTGCTGGTGCTTTTGTTGACGTAATCGAAGGATGAATCTCTTCCACTGGAGGAGCACTATAACCAAAGAGATGATCAAGAGGATCTGTCTCTCCCATCTGATTATAAACATCAGGGTTTATCTGCAACGGAAGATTAATGAAAAGGAAATTCATTCAAATTCTTATATAAATTAACCCCAAAAAAAAATCCCACATAAACTCGTTCAATCAAATTGGAAGATGATTTTGCAAAATATGTAATCCTATAACAACTTCTTCACCAAAAAAATTTAGGCACATCAAATGTTTCATCAAGGAAAGGTTACAAGTTATGGTAATGACAACTGATTGAGAAACTGATGAGAGGTTTGTCAATCGATCACATTACTTGACAAAGAACAAAAAGGGACAAATCCCATTAATTTATTTCTCCTTAGCATAAAAGTAATTGCGGAGAGGTTAAGACTTTCTCAATGCGGCTTAACAGAACCTTCCCTAATGACACATGAGGTAGGCAGGGGTGAGAACTTTAATTAACAATAAAACTCCATCAAGAGTACCTATATCATCTAATTCAAGTACAAAGGAGTGTAGCAATACTCACAAAAATAGGCTTGGTGTCAAGATTGGCCCTTGAGCTGTCAGAGACTTCTTTGGGGTTGGGGTTACCTCGAGCAATATTATTTGAATCATCATGAGAGTCACTGATCGAGATATCAGAATTGTCAAAATCAGCTGTCCTCTGACCATTGACAAAATTATCACTATAGTAATTCCGATATCGCCACCTTACATTAGGGAGACCAGAGGTTGAATCATCATATATTTTCTCCATATAAAAGTGCTTAGAGAAGAGTTTCATATTCGAACGATTGTTCCGATACCTTGTCACCAATCTGTCAATTGAAAAAAAATTCACAAGTGAAATTTAATACGTATCATCTTGCTTAATAAGCCTCATTTTCTATAGTATACTCAAGTTAATGGTGCCAATGCAGGTCCTGGTTCACTTTTCTGCTCTTCGTATTTAATATTTAACAGTTTGCACAATTTTTATAGATCAGTTTTATATATTAAATCCTATATGATAGAGAACAGGAATCAAATTTACAACAAGCTCAAAACAAAAACAAAAAACTTTTCGAGCACGTTCATTAGGCAGAAATAGAAATGGAAATGGAAACGGAATGCATTTGATGTGTTTAGTAGTAAAAGTTTGGTAATGGAAATGGAAAGGGAATGTATTAAAATGACCATTTTACCCCTTATATTAAAATAATTAAAAAAATGTTATAATTGTGTCAAATCATGTCAAATCAGAGGGGTATAATAGATATTTTATATTTTTTTTCTTTTTTTTTAAGTGGATGGAAATGAAAAAGTGAAAAAGTAGTGGGGCCCAGTGGGACCCACATTTCCATTTCCATCTGTTTATAACAAGCTTAAATTTCAACTCATATATGAGTGAGGGGAAAATATAGTGTGGAGAATGAATATTACTACCTCCACAGTTTGGATTCACCTAATATACTCCCCTACTTAGTTAAGAGTTGGCAAGTTAGGTGAGAAGACCTACATATTTGCTAACTCTGCCTGCATTCTACTCCCCTCCAATTCGAGAACTTTCTCCGCAGAGGAATACAAGGACCTACTTAATTTCCACAGCCCAAAGTAAGCACCGCCTCCTGTAAAATATAAGACAAGAAAGAAGGGGAAGGGAGGACATGCCTCAGAAGGGATAATGATACCAGAAATGATCTTAAGGAACATTAATCTTACCAGCTGCAAAGCTGATTCGAAATAATCTATTGAGGTTCCAAGTTGCTGCATGAAGGATTTGAGGTTATCAGGATACATGAATGAGTTTAGACCAAAAAAGAACTAATATTTTAATTTTCAACCAACTTGGAGTTAAAAAAATGATCGTCAGCAGTAAGTTGAATAGATTCTGTAATGCTTTTGTACAGCATATCACAGAACAGATTGTTAATAAATAAATAAACCTTGAGCAGATAAGCCCCCTATCTAAATGTCATGTTATTTCTAAAGCCTAAAAAGCACCAGCATATATCTTGGTGTTAAAAATAATTATCATCTGCGGCTTGTTGAACAGAATTGAGTAGTGTTTTTACATGCTGCAAACAGGCGGACACATAATTAAAGAACAAAAAAAATCTTGAGCCACTCTACCCCATAGCAGGTGGGAAACATTCAAGAACTGAAGTCACAGACCTGCCCATATAGCTGCACCCATAGAGATTGCACCAGAAGTGAATTCCGTAGCAGCTTCAGATTTGCATGATTCAAGAAAACTGGCTTCCTGAAGTGTCAACTTCCCCTTAAAAAAAAAAGAAGACAAAGACATACTTGTTGAAAATGTAAAAAGCAGGAGCAACTTCAAGACTAGTTCCAATGAATTTTCACATGTCTACGCATTAGCATTTACAGGCACTTCCCAATGTTTTAACACCCTTTTAAAATCATTTTGAACAAATTTATCTTTCCATGTTCACCATTTACCGTAATAGTCAAATTAAATAAAATTAATTTAAGTTATTATTAGCCAAAAAGTAAAGCATATACCCCTAAATTGCTGACACCAACAGACATTGAGGCCAGGAATAATTCATTTCAGCTCTCAGAATCAAGAAACGGCAGTCAAAATACCCATAACAACAACAACAACAAAAAGAACAAGAATATGAAAATGCAAGATCAGAAGTACCAAGAATCAAGAAATCGGGTGTGAAGATTCGATGCTGGATCATAGAAAAATCTTGAGAGAAACCCTAGATGTGGTTAGAGTGAATGTACCTTGAGAAGTTGATCGAGGTCCAAAAATGCTTCGCCCATATTACGGTTGCTTGCAGGTGAACAATGAGATTTTCCAGTTTGTGTCGTCTCCTTTCTCTGTCTCACTCTCAGAACTCGTAGCCGCACTCCTCCGCTCCTGCTCAGCTTCTATTATTATTATTATTATTGTCAAGATTAACATTTATAGTTTCATACAGAGAAGAGAATGATAATATTTCTTAATTTTACTAATTAATCTGATTTTTTATTAAAATATAGTTAAATGTTACTCATATGTATAACTCAAGTAAAATTATTTTGATTAAAATATAGATAAATTAACAAAAATTTAATCAAAGTCTTAATATTTGAAACTTCTAATTAAAAAATTTTTTAAAAATTTAAAACGGCATAAATTAAGTCTATTTTGCTCATGATTTAATTATTGTCTAAATTTTTACCAACTTAACAATGCTTAGACAATAATAATTTTATGACAAAACTATTTTTATGTTTTTAAATTTTACATCAATTTATAATTTTGTCCCTAAATTTTATTTTCGGTAAATTTTGTCCAAAAAATTTTTAATTGTAATTGATTTTATCTCTAAAGTCTCAAAATTTATCATAATGCCTAAGATCGTTTAAATTAATAATGACATAACATTTCTTTTTTTTTTTATGGAAATGACATAACATTTCTATTACATATATAATACTAATACTAATTTATTATTCAATACAATATTATTTTTTTATATTACTTTGAACTCATAATTTAAAATGATATTGCTTTTTCTTATTAAAAAATATAAAAAAAATTGTCATGTAATAAATTAACATTAATATTAATATTATAAATGTGATGTAATTATTTGACATTAGTAATTTTTGGAGATACAAAAGCGACCGGTACCTAATTTTATCTTTTTGGTATAATCATGTGTCCCCCACCTATTTGTTTTAACGGTCTATGTGAAGACTAATTTCATTTGGATCGGGAATGGACAGTTAAAACCCTCACAATTATGGAGTACAGCTCGCTTACCACTATACCAAACATTTGATACCTGTACCTAATTTTATTTCAAAGCTCTGCATGCTTTTTGCTTTTAGGTATTTATTTCCCATTTTCTGTAATGGAACCAGTGACAACGAAGTTTTATTTAGTATTCACACACTTTTAAATTTATGGAATGGAAATTGGAATGACTTCTCCCTCCTCCGGCACCATAATATATATTAACCCTGCTTCTGAATTGGAAATTAAACAAGGGGTATGAATGATTAATTATTTGGTAGAGTAGAAGGAATCCAAGAGCTCTTCTTTTCTCTCCATTTGTTCGCCAACGAACAACCATGTCCAGCCTCACACTCACACATGCCACTTTAGCTCTTCCTCCAAACCCAAAACCAAATTCTGTTTGGCATAACACTCTCTTCACAGCTCTTACTTCCTCCACAACTCTCACTCACCTCAAACAGGTTCATGCTCAAATCCTTCGTTCCAGATTTGACCACTCAAACTCCCTACTTCTCAAGCTCGTCCTTACCTCTTGTGCCGTATCCTCCGGCCTCGACTATGCCCTCTCCGTCTTCAGCCAAATTCGAAACCCAGAGACCCATTTTTGCAACAGAGTTTTGCGTGAACTGTCTCGCGGTCCAAAGCCTGAGAAGACCCTTTTGGTGTATGAGAAGATGAGGAGAGACGGGTCGAGTTTAGATCGGTTTAGCTTCCCGCCATTGTTGAAAGGGGTTTCTAAAGCTTCTGCTTTGAGTGAGGGGTTGGAGATTCATGGGATAGCATCGAAGTTGGGTTTTGATTCTGATCCGTTTATTCAGACAGGGTTGATTGGTATGTATGCAGCATGTGGACGGATTATGGATGCACGGTTGATGTTTGACAAAATGTCTCAACGAGATGTCGTTACATGGAATATTATGATTGATGGGTATGGTTTAGTATGCTGCATTTTCATTTGTATGAGCTTGTATTTTCCTTAAGTTTATGTCAAATTCTCGTGGAGAAGATTGCTTCAACTTCAAGTTTACTTTCTTTTCTATTTCTTTTATGTTTTTTTGTTCTTTCAAGTCTCCTATTGGTTTCTTATCCATGATATTGTTTTCCCTTCACATTAAGCCTCTCAGTATGTTACTACTCCCCTCCACCGTTCCATTGAGCCATGAATTAATATAAAGACTTTTCACCGACCAAGGATTAAACAGTATGTGTATCTTCTTACTTATGATGCCTAATTTTGATGCAAATTATTTGTTTTATGTCATCAAAAAGCCAGAAATAAACATATAAAGGCATGTGGAGAAAATATTTAAATGCAAAAGTTAATGGAACAATGTAGCATCTTCCAAAAGAATAAAGAAAGCGAATGAAGGCTAGCTCTTAGACCTAAGACTTCTGTAGTTTTTAAGAATATATAGAGAAAGACATAACTGTTATGGTATACTTGGATTCTGATAAGGTTTCATATAGGTTTTACTGGTGTTGTCTCTGCTAGATAAAATTCACAAAGGGGAAAGAGTGTCACGACCCAAACACGGAAGGTGAGAAAATACTCATCATTCGCAAGCCTAATTAGTAACAACAAATACTATGTGTGATAATAAATTCTTTTAGTTTGCTAACTTTACAATCCTCTGAATATATATAACAAATATTAATAAGAATTTAGGAGAGTCTTTCTCTCAGTATTTCAACATTTAAAAATATATATATAAACAACCGAATAGCCGAGGAACCTGCCTGTGGAGTTAATGGAGCAACATCTAGAATTCTAACAACCATTAAGTGAGGACAAAAATTGCTCTCACAACCATATATCCCAACTCCTAAATGCTCTTATCCATAGTTCATGCTGCTGTTCTTGCATAGTTTTATTGTTGTACTTTGCTGATGGAATTGTAACTTTTGACATTTTGAAACAGATATTGCCAAAGTGGTCTTTTTGATCATGTGCTAGAGCTCTATGAAGATATGAAGAGCTCTGGTATGGAGCCTGATGGGAGAATTCTTTGTACTGTACTCTCTGCTTGTGGTCATGCTGGAAATTTAAGTTATGGCAAAGCAATTCATGAATTCATTAAGGATAATGATCTTGCTCTCGACTATCATTTACAGAGTGCACTTGTCAACATGTATGCAAATTGTGGTGCAATGGATTTGGCTCAGCAGCTCTATGATGAACTCTCACCAAAACACTTAGTTGTTTCAACTGCAATGGTTTCAGGGTATGCAAAACTGGGAATGGTTAAAGATGCTCGCTTGATATTTGACCAAATGATGGAAAAGGACTTGGTGTGTTGGAGTGCAATGATATCTGGCTATGCTGAAAGTGATCAGCCTCAAGAGGCCCTTAACTTGTTCAATGAAATGCAACTACAGGGATTCAGACCTGATCAGATCACAATGTTGAGTGTCATTTCTGCTTGCGCTCATCTTGGTGCATTGGATCAAGCTAAATGGATTCATATGTATGCAGATAAGAATGGGTTTGGAAGAGCTATATCCATCAATAATGCCATGATTGATATGTATGCCAAATGTGGGAGCTTGGTTGGAGCAAGAGAGATATTTGAGAAAATGCCAAGAAAAAATGTGATATCCTGTTCCAGTATGATCAATGCTTTTGCCATGCATGGGGATGCCGATAATGCCTTAAGCCTTTTCCATAGAATGAGAGAAGAAAATATTGAGCCCAATTGGATTACATTTGTGGGTGTCCTTTATGCTTGCAGTCATGCGGGATTAGTTGAGGAGGGCCGGAAAATCTTTTCGTCAATGATTAATGATTATGGCATCTCTCCCAAACACGAGCATTATGGTTGCATGGTTGACCTCTATTGTAGAGCCAATCTCTTGAGAGATGCTCTTGAGCTTATTGAGACAATGCCTTTGGCACCCAATGTTATCATTTGGGGATCCCTTATGTCTGCTTGTCAAGTTCATGGTGAAGTGGAATTAGGGGAATATGCAGCCAAACGACTTCTTGAGCTAGAACCCGACCATGATGGGGCCCTTGTGGTTTTGTCAAACATCTATGCCAAAGAAAAAAGGTGGGAAGATGTTGGACAGATCAGGAAACTAATGAAACATAAAGGTATTTCTAAGGAAAGGGGATGCAGTAGGATTGAAATGAACAATGAGGTGCATGTGTTTTTAATGGCAGATAGATATCATAAAGAAGCAGATAAAATATATGAGAAGCTAGATGAGGTAGTCAGACAATTGAAGTTGGTTGGCTACACTCCAAGTGCATCAGGCGTTTTGATGGATTTAGCAGAGGAAGAAAAGAAGGAAGTAGTTCTCTGGCATAGTGAAAAGTTGGCTCTTTGCTATGGGCTAATTAGTGGGAGAAAAAAGTCATGCATTCGTATAGTTAAGAATTTGAGAATATGCGAGGATTGCCATACCTTTATGAAATTGGTTTCACAGGTGTATCAGATAGAGATTGTTGTGAGAGATAGGACTAGGTTCCATCACTGTAAAGGGGGTATTTGTTCTTGTAAAGACTTTTGGTGACTTGTTACTTAGTAATTGTATTATGAACTTATGTACTCCTCATGTCTAGAACCTTGTTGGTTCATACCTTCATGGCAGGGTATTTGTTCTTGTAAAAGGTATGCTATTTCTCTGAGATATAGTTCTCACAAAATTTCTGGTTGTTCTAGTTGTCGTTGATAATTTTTTTTTCCCTTTCGAAATTGCGTTATGATTTGCAAGGAAAGTTTAATGAACGAAGTGTGAATATAAGAGTGGATGCCGGAACCAATAAATGAAAATGATATATAATACATATATACATATACACATACACAAGCATATATATTTACTTTTTCTTTTGTCCGAGTTAAAAATTTTCCTGTCATTTTAAGCTGCTCATCTCCTTTAATGATGCAATTTGAAGTACAGATAATTGTAGGTTCATATTCTCAATTCTCAGCATGAAAAGGCCATTCATATCTAAGCAATAGGCAGTGGAGTAATCAATTTTCAAAAATCAACCAACATATACAGTTGAGTATCTAGAATTGAGAGGCAAATTCGAAAAATGAATGGAGCTTCTCACAAGAAATGAGAAGTGAATATCTGCCATTATCCTTTGCTCTCTGACTTCAAGTCGGAATTTTAGTGCCATAGTTTGCTGTGAACTCGGCATTACACTGATTGTCCCCAAAAGCAGAAGACAGCCAAAACTCCTTCTTCACTCTTTGAACCGCTCTTGAAATTCTGTACTTGAAGAACTCCAATACTGCTGAATACAGCCTTGAGTTATCAAAAAAAGAGTTCCTTCTATATTCGAGAACCCACGTATTTGGGTCTAATTGCACAACTGAGGCACCCCATTTTGGTTGAACCCACGAAGTATTTGCCTTTCGAATTAAAAACCCAACTTGTCCTCCATTCCACTTTTGAACAAACCAAAACAGAGACCATGAATATACAGAGAAAAGAATCATGAATATACAGAGATTGTAGATGATGTGTTTACCTCAGTAACTCTTCCAGATAAGATAGTGAATGATGAAGAAGAAAATCCAGTTGTGAGTAATCCAGCTGTTTGCAGAGGCCAACCCCAGATTGCCACTTCCTCTGCTGCTGATTTGTACAATGTGCAACGCGAGTTCAATAGAACACCATCCTATACGCAATTTTTAAATTTTAATTGTTCCACATCTATAATTTCTAATAATAAGTTATACTAATTTTTCTTGATGTTTGGGGAAATTAGTACATATTACAAACATATTTACTTTCATTCACCTTTAGTTATTGTCTTATTGAAATGAACTCTCTATATAACCCGAGATTGTAATTCTTAATACTCACCCCTAAACAAAAAAAAAAAAAGTAATTCAACACAAGTGAGATTGAATGATAAACAATACCTGGCTGATTTTCCATTCAGAACTACTACTATTATTGCAATTGAAAACCTTCCCATGAACAATATCTGATAACTCATTCTGCAAAAATCTCAACTTTGCATTCAAATCTTGAACTGCACGTGATTTCTGGCTAGCCTTTCTCATTACATCTGGGGACAAAAGAGGTTGGAAAACCCTAGAAACAACCCAAGGAAAAACAACTTCCCCAGCAAAAATCAAGCCCAAACTCAGTACTAGTTTAAAGAACTTAACCCTACAAAACCCCAAATCTCTCTTCTTTTTCTTCTCCTTTTCAATTTTTCCATTCAAATTGGATCTGGCATTGGACTCAAGGACAGGGGAGGAAGATGTATAAGAAGCATCCGATTTGGGTGTGGAGAGAACCGAAGCATCGAAAGAGATGGGAGTGCGCTCGACGTCGGGACGTGAAGCAGAAAGCTTAGTAAGGGAGCTTTTCTGAATACTCAAAGGCATAAGGTCGAGAGTGGCATTAATACTTTCTAAGCAAAAATTGCAGTTGCAATTGGCGTCTTTGCGGCAACCGGGATAATAGCAGCTGTCTCGGTTTTCCGACGACCGGTCGTCGTCTTCCATGGCGGTGGTGGTGGTGCTGCCGGTGCTTGATTTCGATGGTATAACGGCGGTTCTCATGACTTGTGAGTCTGCCTATTTCTCTGTCTTGTTTGTTGAATGGCTGATTTAAGCAATTTTCCGTTGAGAAAGATTTGGGGTTTAAATTTTGAATGTCAACGGTCATATAAATATTTACTATTTAGTCGCACAGATAGCGACTTTTTTTTTTTTTTTCTGTAAGGAATAGTAACGATGGTGGACGTTGTGTTGGTTCTTTGGTAATCTTGGGTCTGGGCTTTGAATCTAATGACTAAATGATTCAAAAGCTAGCCCAATCAGCATTTTGGTTTTTCATATATGATGATAATTTTTTCATAAGTGCTATCTAAATAAATAATAATTTTGATGACTTGAATGTTTGATTTTAATTGAAAAAATATTAAAGATTAACTAAGTTCTAATTTTTTTTACTTATCAAAATGCTACATCTAGAAAACAATATTAAACGATGTCCAATCAGCAATTAAATGTTGTTTGATTGGAAACATATTTTGTAACTTAGATAGCTTTTAATATTACCCGATCAATGTCATCTAGACATAGGGATTAAATGAGAGAAAGAATATATGGGAGACAGGAATTGGAAATTTTACCATTTATGGGGGACTATTTTTTTTTTTGGGGTGATTTTTGAATTTAGCATCATTTATGTTGACGAAAAAAAAATTATCATCATTTATGCGCAAATAATAAAATGAAAAACCATTCATTAAACTAAATATATAAATGAAAAAGGAACTTGGGATTAATGGAAACCTTGGATGGGTGGGATCCAACCCAATGCCTTATTGCCCATTAGTATTTCTAAAAGCAAGGTGCTTAACGTAGAAGCAAACAACCATAAATAAAGAGCATTATTATTTTCCCAACTAATTACAATGTTAGTTACGATTTTCAAAGATCCTTTGCCTATCCCTCTTAATTTGTCTGTTCAAATCAAGTGTGGTATGGCAATGGCACGTGCAATTTCAACTCTATGGACTTAATAATAAATGTCACCAAATTATATGCTATATATTTGATTAGGTTTCTTCAACCTAGGTTAGCCTAATTTTTTGGCTTAATATCACAAAAAAATATAAATTCTTTTAACCAGCACATGTATGAGCTTTTTTTTTTTTAATTATTTACTTATAGTAAACTAAATTTTCCATTGAATTTGTGAAATTCGTGAGAGGGATGATATATTTTTTAGGCAAAATATTATTTAGTCCCTGAATTGTTGGTCAAACTACTATTTAGTCCCTAAATTTATCAAAAATACTATTTAGTCCCCGAAATGTTTAACTATGTCAACCATTTAGTCCCCGAATTTATAACTATGTCAACTATTTAGTCCCCAAACTTGGTAAAATACTATTTAATCATCGAATTTGTAACTTTGTCAACTATTTAGTCTCCTGACTATTACCTGTTATAGTTGACAAAGTTGCAAATTCAGTGATTAAATAGTATTTTTGTCAAGTTTGGGGATTAAATAGTTGACATAGTTACAAATTCGGGGACTAAATAGTATTCTTTTCAAATTTGGGGACTAAATAGTTGACATAGTTAAACAATTCGGGAACTAAATAGTAGTTTGACCAACAATTCAAAAACTAAATAGTATTTTGCTTCTATATTTTTTTTAGCCGGAAGAGAGGGATGATGATACTGGTAACTGGTAAGAGTAGATGAAGATGAGAGAGGAAAAGAAATTGAAGTGGACATGACAATATTAGTGGTACCCAGATTTTGGGATGCCACTCACAACACACACAATCTCACGAAAGAGAAAGTGGTTCCCACATTTATTGTTAGTTTGACAAAAAAAAAGCTTGGATTGAAGACCATCACCATCATATTCAATATTCATTCATGCCAATCTCATTACCATTTTATTTTTTCAGACAAGCAAACAAATATTCAATTGGGATTACTACACTTGAGAGTATTTCAGGGATCCTATTATTAAGGGAATTTCAATTTACCATATACCTTTTTTTCAGGATAAGTTTCGTTTTATATACAATTCAAGTCCATATGATTTGAAAATTTTGTGATAATTTTTTGTATGTCATATTTTTAATATACATTTTATAATAATACGAAAAAAAGGTTAAAAATTCAGTTTCTTGACATTCCAAATTTTCAAAATTCCAAAAGATACTTTGTGACTGGCCCATTACAAAAGAGCATTTTTATTGTGCCCTACAAAATAATAGGGGGAGCTTGGACCCTATTTCTTAAGGGCCTAGGTCCCCTCTAGAGGTCCATGTCCCCATTTCTTCCTCTAATTTCCATGATTAAACATTTAAACTCAAGCTTTGATATAGATTGAACAATTTTAGGTTATATTTCTGTGAAAGGTGTTGATTTTGTTGTAATTATTTTTTACAATTATCTTCCTACTCAAAGCAATCTCTGCTCAAGGCATTGTTGAGTACTGAATGGGAGCACTTCTCTCAGCAAGAATTTAAACTCAAATTCATCATACTGTGAAGAATTAGTCTCTTTCACTAGAACTAAATCCATTAATTTGTTGTAATATTATTTAGAGATTGTGAAATGCCTCTTGTTTCTCCTCAACTCGTTATACTTATTAAAAAAAATATGGGTTTTATTATTTGCAAAATTCTTTTAAAAAAGTAAATAAAACCATTATTGATCTTGTTAGGACAACATCATAATTTATTGATTGATTACAATTCCAATAAATAAAAACCAAAGCAGTTTTCCAAATTAAAATGGCGTTTGATTCCAAGATTGATAGGGAAAGTTCAGTCCCAAAAGTTTCACACATGTAGGGAAAAAGCTATATACTCTTCAAATTCATCCAAAACCTAATGAAATAATGAGAAAATTGTAGATACATACTACTTACCCCTTGGCAAGTGGCAACTATAATATTAATATGGTGTCCTCCATAAATGGGGCATGAATATGTATTTCCAGTGCCATCTGCGATCTGTCACACTATGCATCTCTTTCACTACATTAATGGAAGAAAGACTTTAAAATATATCAGCCAACTAAGTTAATTATAAATTAATATGATATATTTCTAAATAATTAAGAGTTCATTATCATTTTCTTTCCATGTGCTGAGACTGTGTCTGAGCTAGTGATGTATAGGATTAATGAACACAGCATCTCTAAATGCAAGTTAATGATGATTTAATTTTATGATTCCAAACAAACCCTAATTGATTATGATGGAGTGCCTTAATCATCACTTACACCATGTTTACCCAAAACCACATTAGTGTCTTAGCCACTACATGTTTGGAGCTTTAAAATTGAGCACGCCAAGAAAGCTATCATTACTAACTAATCAAAGATTTAGGACTATATGATACCATCATAAATGTGTAATTTGAAATATTTTGTCAGTGTGTTTCATAATTATTTTTTTCTTTAATTTTGTTTAAAAAGGCGAAAATGATCATTATCTAGCCCAAGTTGAACTTGTAATGTAATGTGAAGTCACCCTCCAAATTCTCATCATGTGTATGGCATAAACTAACCCTAAATAATAGAGTGAGAAGTTCACTAATTCTGCTGATTTATCAATAGTTTTATCAGATTGTCAGAATATGTTTTGGATTTTATTGGGTATGATAAAATCAGTTGAATCTTGAGAATAATTAGTCTCCAACATTAAGCCTAATATTGTCAAAATGCATAAGCTTCTCTTTGGACTTTCTGAAATAATAAAATTCACAGACTGGAAGAAAACTCAGATGTAATATGTAAGAGAAAGGCCTAAGCCTAATATTAAACTCCAAAGCGTAGAACTTGATAAGTCTTTGCTTCACTTGAAGAAGGATTATATGAGATACAGCATGACACTTGAAAGTTGAAAATTGAAGAACTCAATATATTTGTGGTATGTGTCAGAATCAGAGGAGATAGTAAGAGATCAGTAGGAAAGGAAAGATTAAGAAAGAGCAAAATGAGAAGAAAATTAAAGATCCTTCAAGTGAAACCCTATACAGAGCAAGATGGAAAAGCTTAGGGAGAGAAGGCTCTATTTTTTATTCTTATCAAGTAAGTAAGAAAACAGAGTATTGGTGTGCTCTGTTTCTAGGTTGGGAAGAGTATTTAGAATGTGAAGGAGGAAGAATCTCCGACTTGGGAAGTACTTGAAGCTCTTCCATACTTCTTTGAAGGAGCAGGTGAATGTGATGAAGAAGACAAGTCACTTGACCTTCTCCGAAGCATCTGTCTCATGCCATCAGCCACACGAACTGCAGGGTTGGACTTGATCTTGCGGCAGAAGGACATGTGAGCTTTCACAGCTTCTTCCATGGCGGATATTGGCTTTTTCCCTCTCATAACTTCATCTCTTACTGCTTCTGAGCATAACCCACATAGCCATTTCCCATCAAATTTCGCCTTCACTTGGCTAATATAGTTTTGGGTGCAATCTTCTTTCAGCCCACAACACTCACACTTGGCTGATTCAATTTCCATCTCTCTTAGCTTCAGACAGAGTATGGTAAACAAAAGAAGATGGTTTATCCTTTGGTGGGATTAGGATAGAATGATGAGGCTGCTCTCTTATTTATTTACTTTTTTTTCTCACTTGGGATTGATGGGTTTATTGCTTCAAGAACTAGGAAGTGTTTGTTGTTCAACGAGGGTTTTTATGGTGTTTGGAATGAGAGAAAATAAGGCTAATAATTGAATCTACCATGAATCTTAATAACATGTAGAATGATTTTTTACCATTTTTTTCTCTACAAGTTTCCTCTGTAAGATTACTGACTTTTATTATAAAATTACTTATTAGTCATCTTTATAAAATTTCTTTGATTTTTATTAAATTAATAAATATGATTATAGTAATAGGTTTAATATAATAAACAGTGTTTTATACATAGTAATTATTGTGCCATAATTAGAGTTCACATTAGATTCAAACTCATAAATTCATCTTCTTTTTTTTTCCTTTTATTGGGATCATTAGAAAATGAGAAATTTATTTTCAATACTATTGTAATCATTACAATTGTCATTTATATACTAGCATTGATTCTTTTTAATATAGAGATGTAATCTTTTAAATAATTGTTGCCTTATATATATATGTTAAATTTAAGAAAATAATATTTATATGGTAGTATTACAATATTTGGAAAATAAAAATCTAAGTGAGAAAGACTGCCATAATTTCCTCCATGTTCAAAGGCAAGGGACATGGGTCAGAGGGGACTTAAGTCTTTTCCAGCCTTTTAATACTTAAATTTTAGCCCCATAAATTAAACCAAACTAACTACCCCAAAAATAAACAAAGTTGTGGGGGCAAAGGAGCTGTTTATTGTATGTGTGATTATATTCTTTTATGAAAATTTCACTAATTTTCTATTATTTGTCATTACTTTTGTTAGTTTGTCCATTTGTTTAATGAATGTCACTACTCACCTAATTCTTACCTTCATTGTTTTGTATTATTATTATATAAACAGTCTAATCTCACTTTGAGCAGTCTTTCCAATTTTTCTTTTTTCTAATAAACTTCAATTAGATATATTCATATAATTATGTATATGTAGTTATAAATATAAATTTGCATGAGAAATATCATTCTTGATGTTTGCATTTGTTGAAATGGTTTTAACCTCTACATTCAACTTCTCTTGATTTGGCTATGACTAAAAGTAGGATGATCAAAATACACATATTCAATGGGTATTTTGAAAATTTATCCTGTGGGTTTGGGTATGGGCCCAAATACAAAGTTAATGGGTCCGAGTAAGAAGGTACCCTACCTGTATCCTAATTATTTATTTTTATATATAAAAAGTAATATTTTTAAACTTTTTTTTTGTGTTGAGAAAATATATAATTCTAAGAAAAAATGTTAAATATTTTATAGATATTAAAGTAATTTAATAGTACATTTATATTTATGATTTAATTTTTTTTTTTTATGATTATACATGAAAAATTGATAAAAATAAATTTTATATTAATAAAATAATAATTTATTTAAAAAATTTATGGGGGTATGGGGATTCTATTCGTAGGATCCGGAGATGGGGATTGATTTTGATATACCCGCTCATGTTCGGGTCCGGATCTGGAGAATATAGTACCATACCCAAATCCTACCCATGATCATCTCTAACTAAAAAGGTAATAGAATAATTAAGAAGAAGAGGAAACAAACTCAAAGCACATGGCAAGGTAAGATAGGCTTTTCTGTTTAATTGTCTTAATTAAATGAATATGTTGATTGTTGAGTGATCACTTTCTTAAAATGACAAGGTAGAACTTTCACAATCACAACTAAGAAAAGTGTTTTCAACTTTTTAATAAAATTATGTATAAACTTTTGATTACTAATTTAAATTTTAAATTAAATTAAAATGATTTTCAACATATTATTAAAATGTCTATAATCAACTAGTTATTTTTAAATCGAGATTGAATGAGTTATTTTTTTTTTAAACTATGGGTATCCTTTACTTATTTGTTTTAATGGTTTAAGCGAAGACTAATCCCATTCGAACTGGGTAGGACCACAAAGACGACAAAGCTCTCCCAACCAAGTTTTAACAAAGCTACATTCCCACAGCTCGAACTCGAGATGACGAGACCTTTGATTAAATTGGAACAACCCCTTAACAATTGATTCACGTGAATGAGTTACTTTCAACATAATAACAATTTGAACTTTTTAGTTAGATTAGTTTTTGACACCCAGCAAGGCAGTTTCATCCATTAGAATTTAATTGATAGAGTGATATTCATTAAAGATCGAACCTCATATTTAAGGAAGAGACATAATTAGGTCATTCGTTATAATTACAATCATCATGAATTCTGAAAAATTACTGCTATTAAAAGGTTTTCCCTTGTTTGACAATCTCAGTACATATTTAGGATCTTTCACCAAAATTTGTTGTAATATAATACAGGGGTGACAATTGATAAGTGATAGATACATATGTGCATACATTATTTTATTTTATTTTCTCTCTCTCATTTACTGAATCAGTATAAAAACTTATTGACAGACAAATGTGACACAACACTAGAATACGTTGAACTGAAGATATGACTACACCATGCCAGATTTTTCTTTGGTCTTCCAATAATACAAGAACTTTCTCGCTTGATTTTTTTTTTTCTTTTCTTTTTCCTTTTTCGATGAAGAAGGCATCTTCAGAAATTCGAATTAAAAACAGTTATATGCAATATTGTTGTTGCTTTGCCTCCAACAAAGTAAACAATCCAAAAACGTAGAATTGCCTATTTGTCTTGGCCAATCTCAATCAAGATTTTTATGGCTGAAAATGCAAGGATTAGTTTGTGCAAGTTCTAACAAAGTTATATGGTTATGGAACTGTGAAATATAAATAAAACAATTCAGCCCCACTCCAAATTCTCTTATAATGTTGATTTGCTTTTGTGTGACGCCACACTAACCAAATTTTAACATCATTGAAAAGGAAAGTATCAATTATTAGAGGAAGATACTGTTAAATCTTCCTGCAATTTTCATTTTTCACTCCTTTCTTTTGTGTGTGGTCTATACCACCTTGCCCTTCCTTCCTTCCTCCAATGTTGCTTTCACACCTACAATCATGTTGACTCTCTTTCACATGCATGTATACAGGGGGTTTTCTTGAATTTGGACACGTGGAACTTCACAATTGGTTGTCATTATTCCTCAGTTATGACCCCAACCCATTTGTTTGGGTCGGAACCGTCGGTCTCCAAAAATCCACTGAAATCTGCCTAATATGACTCGAGTTAGCTGAGATAGAATTTCTTTAGCAAAAATTTTTTAAAGTACAAAACTCGAACCTAATATCTTGCTTAAGAGGAATATATTACTTACCAACCCCTATAAATTCAATGTATAATTAATTAAATCTATTATAGATGAAATATGCTTATATTTTATTGATGTAATCTATCTAATTTTGTTTAGGAAGCAAGTCAAAGTCAGAGTTGATAATGAATGCTGTATGTAATGGAGGGATGGGTAATCTCTTGAAGGCTCAGGTAATTATTGAAGCACGCCAAATCAAAACAAATAACTTGATGACATAGGAAAAAGTATAATTGAGTGGAAAATTAAAACTAAACAGCAAATCAATAATTCAATTTACTGGCTAAGAATTCCATTTTAAGGACCACACTAATTGGTTATGAATGCCTAACTTCAAATCAGATTTCAAATCCAAATAATCTCAACTTTGATGCATCACTCTTATTATTGGAAAAGAAAAATAGCAATGTATAAAACATGTCTTAATTTATTTTTAATTCCCCCTCCCCCTCTCTTTCATTTTGTTCATTAATTGAACAAGCAATTAGTTACTTACACATCAAGAAAACCCAAAAGCAGAGACCTATCAAATTCTGCCAAATTAGAATTTGTATAACCAATGCATTCAAGACAAATCTCAGGCACTATTTATTAAACAATCAAATCAGTAATAGTGAAGGTTTTAACTCTAGTTTGATAACCTGTAGAGTGTTAAGAATGCGTTTGGATAGAAAAAAATTGTAAGAAAAGAAAATTTTGATTTGAGTGTAAACAAAAGAAAATGTCTAAATCAAACATTCTCAACCCAAACATACCCTTAGGTTTTAAACACAATAAGAATTGATGAAGACAACCAAACTCTGATGACCAACACAAGAAAGTAGGGTTTTGTGTGTTATGAGACATCAAGTTGGAAAAAAAACGAAGGCCTTGTATATTGGTCCACAGACAAAGCATGGGCATGCATGTGAGGTTTGCTCAAGTTGAAAAGGTCCTCTTTATCAGTTTTTAGTGCATTGCCACGAAAAGCCACAGTATCACTTTCATTCTTTTCATTCCAAACAAGGAATAGCTTGTCCGGTAGGTCTTCAGCAATTCCAATGGCCACAATATGAGTGTTTTCCAATAATGTTTATGTCTCATTACTTATACACTAACAATTATATGCAATTCTTTATATTTTTTCTGTTAGATTCTTCGATGATTGATTTTGTACTGTACTGTCTGAGTCAGACACACTGTGAATCAGTCGTGACCCGGTCAAAAAATCCAAAAAAACAGAAAATAAGTTGGACTGCCTTCTAAATCGTGTGATTTTTTTTAGAAAGAATTAATTATGAGATAGGTGAGTTATATAAATTATATACACATGTCGATTTATGATTAAAGAACTAATCACAAAGATATATAAATGGTACCCAAGTTTTTTCTATTACCAATATTTATGATATGATTATGAAGAGTAATACAAATTTTTGCTTCTGGGCAAATTGGATATGGTATTGATTAGGTAATCAATGTACATCTCTTTTTCTTGTCTGCCCTAACTGTATTTAAAGCTTTCAGATAAGTTTTTTCAACCTTTCATATTTATGGATGAGCTTCATATATAACAAGTGGGTATCCTTAAAGATCAATGCTTGTTTGTTGTCTGTATACTAAGATTATGATGTGAATCTAATAATTGTAAAAAAGAGAAAAGGGAAAGCAAAAGTGAAAAAAAAAAAAAATCTTACCTTTAAGGAGACACTTTTATTGAGTTAATTAATAGTGATATTTCAGTATGAAGGTTCCATATTGAAACTACTCCATTGTTGAGCTCACATTAAAATACCAAAATAAAATAATTAACTTTATAAAAGTAATCTTATCACATGGAATTGCACTGTTCCATCTCTAAAATGGCATTTAGATTACAAACCTGATGTATACAATATTCTATTACATTTATCTGACTTTTTATCTGCAAAATTTTTCCTAGATTTGCTTAAGCTCTACAGAAAATTTTCTGACTTCAGGGGTCTATGAATTTTCACATGGGCTTTGTTTGGAATTATGTTATAAGTATTTGTTCATGTTCAGAAATAAATGCCCTTCACATGCCAATTCACATGCATTTTATTGCACTTACCTTCCAAAATGTGGATTCTTAATTTCTTCTCTTCCTACTCATGGATGACTGTTCCTTTCTTTCTTTCTTCGATTTTTTATTTCTTCTATCAATCATTTAGCACCTGCAATACCTACTTTTAAGTCTTAAGAAATTATATATCATTATTATTATCCTTAACACTTTCTATCAAAAGGCCATGAATGGATAACCTTTACTACAGCCACAAACCTCCAAATCAATCATCATTGATGCTTTAATCTTTTTGTCCATCATCATTAGCATTAAGCATTCTTATTGTCTCTCAAAAATTATGAAGGCAGCAACCCCAACCCATTATTAAATGGAAACTGTGCAAGCAAACACTTTGAAAACATATCTGTATATGTAATATGACTTTCAAACAAAAATATTGGAAGAAATGGAAGTGTAGTTTTTGAAGTTTGGATTATCTTTCTCCTAACACTTTGTTTTATTTATTTATTTTTTCTGTGGTATCATATTAAAGTCTTTAAACCAAATGATCAATAAAACTGTGTTTGAACTCTTCTCTAACTGCTTAAACTTTGGGGAGAATTTATTCCATGACATTTTAATAAGCTTAATTTTCTAGAACTTTGTTTAATACTGACATTACCTAATTTGAAAAAAAAAATAAAAAAAGATGCCTGTCACTTTTTCTTCACATGAGTTTTATTGAACCATAGCTTCTAGGAATTCAGAATATAATCAAATAAAGCTTTAGACATGACTGGTTCTGTAACTGTGAGTGAATCTCTGCTATATTTTATTGTGTGGGGCACTTGTTTCCAATACCTTCTGGGAAATCACAGTAATCAGATAACCTGGAACTTTATTTTTTTAAAAAAAAAATGTTTTGCTAACCAGTGTCTTTTGGACATCTTTTGACTGATTAGTGAACTTTTTTAGTTAATAAATTTTTTTCTTTTTTGTTTTCATTAATTTTAAGTCGTTAAATACTCTATTAAGTAATCAGAAAAAATCTTATCCAGTGTCTAAAGGCACTGATTATAAAATCTTTTTTTAATATATATATTTGATTATGTGAGGGGGCATCTTTTTGCCAATACTTTATGGGAAATCAAATAACCAGAATCTCTTATTGGTGATAGAAATGTGAAGTCTGAACACTTTATTTATTTTATTGTGTGTGACATATTTCTTTTTTATGCTTATAACTATTAATAGGGGCATTGGAGAGCGCTTATTATTATATCAGCTTCAATCATTTGGACCAAAAACAGCTACTTCAACTTAAGTCCCTTCCATATGAAAGCTTTTTGAATGTCTGTATCCTTTCTGTCCTAAAGAGCAATTTGCAAAAGAAGAATCTCAACTGGCATACCTAATCTGTGAAAGAAACAAACTCTAGTGGTTTGATTAATATGAATGCAAGAAAGTGATAGAGTTATATTAAACTTTGGGCTCACCTCTTTTTAAATGCAGCATTAATTATAGTTCAATAAAATACCGGTTTTTAAGATTAAAGTAATGATTGATTAATGTTTTGGGTAAACCGAAAAAAAAAACAAGAAACATTAATTTGGGATTGATGTGGCTGTTATATATGCTAAAGGGTTTCTGCAACTTGCATTAATTGTTATCACCTAAGATACTGACAGAGTAGCAATTGAAGTTATTCCAATTAGTATGAACACAAATGGTGCATTTTTGAAATGGACAAAATATCATTAATGAGAAGCATTCAATTTGGATTTGTAGAACAGAGAACAAAATAAAACACATGCTACAAAATGGAATTAGCAACACTTACATTGTTTACTGAGGGAGATGAATGACAGTGAATACTAGAAAATCACTGTCTGTTGTGTGTGGCAAGAGTTTTTAAGGTATATGTCTGTGTCAGTGAAGTTGATGTGGTTAATGAAGGGTTAACATTAGATAGAGAGAGAAGATGGTGATCAAAATACAATACAAGTTACTTAGGTATGAGAAAGATTAAAGATATATCTGAATTGGGTACGAAGGAGGAGAAAAAAAGAATATTTAGTGACCTTCTCTTTATTTAATTTTTAAAATTTTAGAAAGAAAGATATTTTATTTAAATTATTATATTTGAAATATCCAAACAAATCCTCCCCTTTTCTTGCCTTCTAATTAATTGCCAAACATATGGTAAATGAAATGAAACAGAAGCACTTGGGTGCTTGGTGATATGAAGTGTGAGGGAGGGACAAAGAAACAGCGGACAATGACAAAGCATTGGGTTTGAGATAGGACCCACCATGTGCATCAATGACGGTATCATCCACACCCCACATCCCGACCCACCTGTGCTTCCCTTTTTCTTCATTCACCATTTGTTTTAGATATTCTCAACGTTTCTATTTTTTCCATTCATGTATGATATTAATAATTGTATATGTGACAATAATTAGTTATACAGGTGGAAGCAATTAAAGATAGGATGGTCACATAAAAAAAAAAAAAAAGATAGGATGGACTCTAAGATCATGAATAATTTATACTAACAAGCAGTGCCATGTGAACTATCAATTCAATTTAAATGTTCAGCTTATTGCCTCTCTAAGGCGGTAAAACACCTGTGACTCTGTTTCGGTTCATCTGTATCTGAATTACGGAGAATGGACTAACAATTGGGTTTGGATTCTTTTAAGTAAGAGAGAGGTAAAATACTAAACTTTGTAAAATAGGAGACAGTAAAAATAATCAAGTCTTAATCTATTCAGAGTCCCTTATTTGTCTCAATCATCGGCAAACTAGTTGTATCAAAGCATGCATCACCTCTGGACTTATTTTCCATTTTTACTTCCCCTAATAGCCTTTTGCCCATGACACTATCATGAACAGGAGTAGGAATTTGTACATGAGAACCATTTTATTCAAGTCCATTCAATATTTCAAAAACAAGATCATTAAACTCATCTCTTGCAAATGTAAATATCAACCTATGATTGACTTAGTTTACATATTATAATAAGCAGAAGACATAGACATGTTACAGTTCAAGGTGAGCTTTGTTCTCTGGTTATGAACATCGGATAATCATTAACGTTCAAAACAAGCATTGCTTCTTTAATATGTTATTTACAAAATCTCTCTTTCTTCCTCTCTGGTATGTAAACTACATCAGTTGAATTCCTAAGCATTAATATTTGACCCAAACTTAGAAAGAGCTTATGAGGGTCAAGCATTTAAAATCAATTAGACTTCATCTCAATATCATCAGTGTCCTTCTGATTTGCATCAGGAGAATCCTCGGGAAGAAGGCCAAGAAGAGGTAGGGGCAATAATGAGCTGAGATTGCAAAGGATTATCAAAGCGGCCAAGTTATCAAATCTGTCCTTGGTAATGCCAAAAACTTGAGTCAAACCAGCACCTACCAATCCCCCAACAACACTCCCTCCATTAGATATGGACATAAGGGTAGCAAAAAGGGTTGCTTCCATTCCCTCGGGACATAATCTTGCTGCTAGCACAAGAACAGGCATGAAAGATGCCTGAAACAGACAAGTAATTAGATGCAAGACAAATTTTGGACCAACAAGTAAAAATAATTGTCGATTAACAATCAAGGTAGAGTAGAGCAAATTCAAAGTCCGAAATCATAGAACTTATTTCACAGCATGCTTTAGCATTAGTTACGCCCAAAATTATATAAACGACAACATACCAAAAGTAGTCTATATAGAAAGGTCCTACTGAGTTGGGATAGCTTTTCCAAGTGTCTATAAATATTAATTGTGTTTAACACATTTTAAAAGTTGTAAGCGTTCAGTAAATTGCTCGGAAGCTACTTGTGTTATTTCTTTTTCCTTAAACACACAATATATAAACGTGTAATAAATTTGAATGAAATACTACTAAAATAACTAGTTGTAACTTTATCATTAGCCTTTTATAAGGGTAAATTTCAAACTGCACCAACAATACCAAACTAAGCAAAAATCTCCATCTCTAGCGCCACAAAAAATACTGGCTTTTCAATGCACTGGCAGAGACAGATGAATTATTACACTCCAAAGGAGAGATTAATTACGAAAAGGAAACCAAATGTATGACCACAGCCACACCAGAGATGGTTAGCTCTTTTAAGAGCAGGTAGTAACAGTGAAAAATGATGTTCACCTGAGCCAAAACAGTGAGAATTAATGAATCTCCAATTGCAAACCACTCATCACTTATGCCAAACTTCCGGTTTAGTCCAGTAACCAGGAAAACCTGGCAGTAGAATCAAAATAAAGCAAAAGGATATTAAGAACTATCAGTCCAAATTAAAAATAAATAGACTTGAAACATACTACAGACCTGAGTCATCCCAAGAGCTGAACCGACAATGGTAGTTACAAGAAATATTTTCCGCAAAGGTACATTCTTCAGAAATCCATTATAGAGTCCAACACCAAGCAGGGATGCAACTGAGGTTACAAGTTTGACACGTCCTAAAAATTCTGGGGTAAAACCCAAGGTATTTGTGCTGAAATAAATGAGAAACAAAGATTCCGTAAGATTTAAGGAAATCCTATGTGCTGGTAACAGAATAACAAGAGAACATCAAACTCAATCCAAAAGTAAAGGATTATGATCATATTTAGTATTTACAGACTGGACATACGTAAAGTAGAACATAGCAGAGTCAGAATGTGGTGTTGCTTGCCACAGGAAAATAAACAATGTGGGAAGAAAAACATTGGGCTGTCGTACAGCACTCCACAACTGAATAATGTTCTGTTTTGAGCTTTCCATAAAATCATGATAGGTGAAAGGAAGACTTTGTCCCCTTGCAGAGCCAAAAATGGGTTGTTCTTTTACAAGAACAGCAACTGCAGATGTTATCAGTGGAAGCAATGCTGTGACACCAAACACAAACCTGGGATATTCAATCTTTATTAGTTAAAAAAGAAAGTACAGTGATTAGTTAACAGAACAGAAATATCATTATTCACAAATTTCTTTCAGCACCTTACTCCATAAGTTTCTACCAAAGAACCGCTGAAGTAGGAACTCACAATTCCACCAAAAGAAGAAGAACCCCAACATAAAGACTGAAGAGATCCTGAGGTGCTTTGTGACTCACCACGTGCCCGCTCTACAACCATTGAATCTACAACCTAAAACACACTTCAGTATCTGACACAATTTTCTGAAGAACTCCAACATGGTAGACAATGAAAACTAAATCCCTAATTTGGTGAACAGATCAAAATGCTTCTAATAAAAGCAAGGAGGAAGAGACCAAAAAGGAAAAAGACAAATTCACACTCATATGGGAAGGCAGAAGTTCATCGAGACATAAATTGACAATGATTGAATCCTAGTCCTACTTTAACATTCTGTACCTATAAAGAACAGTTTTTTTTTTCCACGTCAAAATAAAGAACAGTACTCACTAATAGACAATTACACATAATCTCACAACCAGATGGGAAAGGAACAGGGATGCACAAGTACAATCATACATATTTCCACAATTCTATTGGGCATAAAATAAGAAACAAAATGGTGACAGAGAAGACACCAAGAGCTTCAAATGTTAAATTATAATTATGCATTTGAACTTTTTAGGTGCTAGGAAAATTAAAAAAGAATGGAACCATGAAGCACTAAAACACTAAAAAAGGTTGGAGGAGTCAAAAGCTAACTCAGCCCTTCTTCACTTTCCCTTGACATGAGATATTATGCATCAACAATGTCAATTATTATAAAATTTCAGAGACTAAACTCACTTTAAAGTATGGTCTGAATTAATATATGTAATGAATGAAAATTTAAAAACAGGCTATAAATGAAATTTTGAGGGGTTTTATTCCAAAGATTGCATGCTGCATGCAGAATCCCAGGTCTAGATGCAATAATAACATTAAAATAGAATACACCCTTTGTTATGATAAATAAAACATATTACCAAGCATTCAAGCAATAATATACATTTCATCAGTCACTTCTTCCAATAAAATGGTTGGCTAGTTCATCTTTTCAAAAAAAGAAAACGAAACATTATGCTCACGACCTTTACATGACCAACAGATTTCTTAATACATAAACATAACAACTATCAGCACATGCAGCAGAATAGGAAGTAGAGCTTCTTAAGCAGTTCCATGAAAAAGGTATATCAGAATCAAGTCATTAACTAGGTAGGAGAAACTCACAACATCTGAGAAGGCAACAGAAAGAGAACCCAGAAGTATGCAAAAAGCAGCACTATATTTGCTGTCAACAACAGAAGCCATCAAACTCCATGAGAGAGCACCAAGTAGCCCTGACAGAACTAAGTATGACCTTCTTCGATACCCAAAAAGTGGGACAGAATCACTACATAATGTATTATAAATATCTTAGAAGCAAATAAATAGCATAGTTCATTGGAGAGAGGGAAGATATATAAATAAATAGCTTTCCAGTTAAGGGTGAAGGAAAAGAGATACAGTAAAGATTCACACCTAATAAATCCATATAGAGGTTTGACAAGCCATGGCAATGCCGAAAACCCAGTAATCACAGCTGTCTAGTCAATCATATGTAACTTGTCAGTCCTTCAAATTATTCGAGTATAATTAGTTGAATAAGCAAAAAAGAGCATAAGGTCAT
Source organism: Senna tora (assembly GCA_014851425.1). Lineage (NCBI taxonomy): Eukaryota > Viridiplantae > Streptophyta > Magnoliopsida > Fabales > Fabaceae > Senna > Senna tora. Next base: position 2,591,398 of record CM026262.1, on the reverse strand, counting down.
GGAAGTGCTATCAATTTTTAGCCTAAGCTCATACTAAATTGATGATAGACTATAGTGTAGAACCAAAAAAAAAGTAAAACTTATACATTCAAACAAAAATATGACTGAAGAATTACACATGACAGCAAAGTTTGTATCCTAGGCCACTGCAGTCTGAAATCATGAGCATTAAGAAGAAGAGATACCTCAGCAGGATCCAGATGTAAATCATCTTTTAAATAAAAGCTGACAGCCAGCCTTGCAAGTCCAAGAACACCTTGAACAAAATATACCATTGCAACAGCAATATTATCTGGGGATAAATCCACCCCAAACAATTTGATGGTGCTCATACGGCATCTATTTTTGCGAGGAGCAGTTTTACTAGTGGAGGACACCTCTATCTCTAGTTCTGCGTCTGTTGTCAGCATATCTCCCTTTCCTGCATCTGGGTCAATCATGGATAAAATCCATCAATACAAAAAGAAAAACTTTCTAAAAAAATATAATGCATTAAATACGTTAGTCTGAGAGCAAGGGGGAAGATTGCATCTGGAAAGGGTAACCAAAAATGCGGTCATAGTAAATTGGGGAAATAACGGATGATCCAATTCAATCTTTCAGCGCAAATAGTAACTTCAAAATATAAAATTATTTCAATCAAATGTTGAAAGTTTATATTCAAGCTTCCGGTAAAATTAAATACTTACCTTGATCTCCTGCCTTTAAGGATGGAATTCAACAACCACATGCAGACATATCATTATTTCAAAATGCAAATCTACAAAAACAAACTAAAACTCACATCAGCAGCCTAACATTTCCTTAGTTATCGTCACTTGTCAAGCACTAGTTGGTACATGGTATAATAAAAGAACAACAAAGTGATATCTCAGTACTGCCTCTCCCGTTCAAACTACTCCTGTAATGTCAATTTTCCTGTTCTCACTGTTGTTTTAGCAATCAGAGACTCACAACGTATTCCAAAGCGAATTTAAGTATCATTTAAACATTTCAAAGTTCAAACGCAAAACTTGCAACAATCCTAAATATTGAATATCCACAAACGCAGAAATGTCGAATTAACGTACGAAAAAAAACCGATTATCCCAAATTCCTGGGGGGGGGGGGGGGGGAACTTACTGGTTCTAGAACCCAAAAAAGGCTCGCCCTCGTCGTTAAACAGTAGAGAGGATCCCGACCTAGAAACAGAGGTAGACATCACAGAATCCGGCGGCTTCCGACGTGTCCTCCGGCGGAATCCTCTTAGATTGGGTTTCCGGCGAATTCCAGAGAGCAAGGGGGAAATGCGGATGGAGTACGAAACTGGATCCGAGGAGGGTAAAAATGGGATTGTAATTGAGAAAGTACATATGCACATTACTATTAACTAATTGGGAAATTGGACGGCTCGAAGATGTTTAGCTCAAGCTCACACTCACTCATAATAGAGTAGAAGCCAACATATATTTTATATTGTTTCTTATTCTGTTTTTTTTTTTAATTATTTGGTTTATAGGTCATCATTTTAAGATAAGGGTAGAGCCGTAGAGGAGATAAGATAATAGAATCCATGGCGGTGGACTTGCAGATTTAATTTTCACAAATTCGTAAGGAATTTGAGTTTGTATTTTAACAAATCTTTTATGTAAATAATAACTGAAAATTGTAAGTTAACCAACCTACAAAAAAAACGGGGTGAACAAATTGTTGAATGAATATATTTCACCAAAAAAAAAGAATGAATATATAAAAATAAACTAAAACAACTTATTTTTTTTAAAAAAAAGGAATTCAGGATCACATTTATTTTAATAAAAATCTAATAATTTTCTAACTGTAATTAATGCAAATTGTTTTAATAAGTGGTGCTGACTTTGGACACGTCATCACCTATGAAGTGATTGAGCACTGAGAGGTCAAGCCCAATTAAAAGATTGAACTTCTGGGCTGGCCATGAAAAGTTTGAAGTTTACACTTTACATTAATATATTAGGCCCACAATTTAGTGTCCACACATAGTGATGGTTAACAATGTGGCAAGTTTTTTTTTTTTTTAAGCTTAGGTGATTAATTTTCTAGTGTTAAGTTTTTGAAGGGATTTTAGTATTATCATGAAATCTTTTTTATATATATCCGAATATCTAATTAAATGCTTAAAAAACCCAACCATGTGCCAATTGTTTTAGGGCTTAGGCTCGTGATTAACAATGTGGCAAGTTTGTTGCAAGAACATTACAAGAAGATTCTTGGAGTGTAATTATGAACTCAAAGAAATTTGTTGGATATGGTACATAATATACCACTTTATAGGTACAATTATTGTTGCTTCTTATAGCTTGTAGCTTTGGGACCCATTCAAGAGTCCAAGAGGAATTAACCGGAAGAATAATGAATAAGTAACTTATGTATTAGTGAGTATTACGATAGTTGTAAATTGTAATTTCTCGGATTAGTGTACATTGAAAAGGGTACTCTCGAGATTGTGAGATAGTTATTAGTTATAAATGAGACATAAGAGCTTAATTATAAATAAGAAAAATCAAACTTAAGTACAGCAAAAATTTTGTTACTTTGTCGCAGATCATATATATATGTATCCTTGATTAAACGCTATTTATTAGATTATGTTGGAGCAAAAGTGTAATGAATTGTGTATCCTTCACGATTTACTGAAGCTGCCTCCAGTACTTAATTTATTAAAACAAATTTAACCGGTTAAACTATGCACGTGTCACCAAGTAATTGGGAGAGAAAATTATTGCTCCAAAACACAGTAGACTTATCTTTCGCTGGAAGTACGAGAAAATACAATGCCAGCCTTCAGTTGTCAAATGAAATGAGAAATCTATTAACTTGCTATATATATTACAACTATATATCTCAAATGGTACTGCAGTTTCCCTATAATGTGAATTTGAGTTAAATTCACTTTGTTGCCCAATACCCCTTATTCCTCAATAATATTTCTCACTTTCTTGTGACCTGTCAATTACATAAAAACATAACGTTTGAATGGATGAGACTACAAGCTAATTAAGCTTCGGTCGAATAGTGAAAAAAGTTGGAGGAAATTAGAATAATTAAGAAGTCATATATATATGTTGCTTTGAAAAGTTCAAATTAAATTTCTGCCTTGGATCAGTTTTTGAGAAAGAGAGTAATAGGTTTTAACCAGAGTTTACATATGTGAGGTCCGCTTACGGGTTACATCTCTCAGAGAAATTAAGATAAGTGGCGATGCAAGTACTCTTCATGGATAACCATCAACTGTTCTGCTACCTGCTTCCATTAAAATAAATGTTTATTAATTAACTATACTTCAGACTTCAGACATCAGACATTTATAACTGATCTATCTGCTAAATATGTACTATATACCTCAATCTTAAAGACTTGAACTAAATATTCATCAATTTTTTGTAAGTTGTAGCTAAAAGTTTTAGGTAAATAATTAAGGGGAAGCTCAACCTATTAGGCATGCTAGTATATATATACTCTGATGTCCGAATAGAATATTAATTAATTTCATTGCAATGATCAGTACTTAAACCACACACACACATATTTAATTTGAGACAAATTTTCATATATAAGTATATATATGTGGGTAGGTACAATATCATGTCAGGATATGATGTAGCTACATCGCGGTTTCTGTATGATGCATGTTAGGTGTTTCATTCATACATGTTCATGGCATATACCCCATTTTGTTTAAAGATGTACAAAATCAAAATGAAGGAATGAGCTAGGTTGGTAATATAAATAATTTATAGAACATGCATGTGGGGAATAATTAAAAGGTGTATACATATACCTCTTCAATGCTGCCATCTTCTATCTCGGTGTTGAAAGTTAGCAAGAGGGATTCGTGGAGCAGAGTTTCTAGATCCTCAACGGGAACGGGCGCTGCATTAATTAATTAATTCTAATATTGAGGAAATTAATTATATAATAAATAATGAGATGGATCGGAAGAAAAAGAAGAAGAAATGAAAACCGTACCGTTGGATTTGGAGAGACAAGAGAAAAGATCAGAAGCGAGCTGGTGGGATTTCTGGAGAGAATCAGAGCCACCCCACTGGTTTTTCACGGCTAGTTGAAGGCCGTTCCATCGAGAGAGAAGCCTTAATATACGTTCTTCCAACACATGATGATGATGATGATGATCACCTTCTCGCTTCCCACAATAATCCATCACAAATTAAACCCCTCTCTCTCTCTCTCTCTCTCTCTGCGCGTCCGTTTGGATCGGAGAAAGGAGAGGGATCATCCACATTAGCTCCCACACAACACAACGCATGCATTTTAATATTTCTGTATTGGTGATTGGGTGGGAGACAAAGAAGGAACCACGAAAAGTCGGGGAAGAGTACATTCATGCCACCACCCCACCATATGCATGCACCCTATACCTTACAAAATATATACCACACCTACCAAAACCCATAATTAATTATATATATTCCCATTTAACATATGTGTAATTAATTACCAAGTTTAATAAAAAGGGAAAAGATATGAACCTCCGTTGAGTATTTTGTGTTTATTTTTTCTTTCTTTTGTTTAAATTTTTTAATAAGGTTCTTCTACGAAGAGTTTAATTTATTTCTTTCTTCTTTCATTTTTATTTTATTGAAATTTTTTATAAAAAAAATAAGAGAAAAATAGACACAAAATATTCAACTTCTCATAAAAATTTTTTTTAATAAAGTAAGAGTGAGAAAAGAAAACAAAGTCCTAGTAAAAATAAGTTTCTTACAAATATTTAATACATGTATTGTTAAATTATATATATTTCTATTTTTGTAGAAATGATTCGGTTTGGCTTTTTAGTTTTTACAATGAAGAGAAGCATCTTGAATACTCTGTATCTGTAGTTGCTGTTGTAGATTACAACAGTGGACACAATCCACTGGACCGGAGAAATGCCAGGTGTAAGAACATTGCCAAGTGTCATAAGAAGAATGCGCCACGCGTCCCCTTTAGTTGATATGATGCCACGTCTTAATTAATTTGTTCTCCTAGCTAATTATTCACATCTCCATTAATACATGCGCGCTATATATATTTATAGCTAGCTCTTTAGGCTGCATGATAATTGATAAGATAACAACCCAATCTAAATATTAGAAGCGGATCAAATAATTTCTCGAATAAATTGAACAAGATCATGAGTCAGGAGCAGCCGAGGAGAGCTCAAGGGGGCCAAGACCCCATCAAATACGGCGACGTTTTTAACGTCTCCGGTGAGCTTGCACAGAAGACAGTTGCACCGGAAGACGCCGCCATGATGCAGAGTGCTGAAACAAGAGTGCTCGGACACACCCAACCCGGTGGAGCCGCCGCTGTTATGCAATCAGCTGCCACTCGAAATGAACGCTCCGGCCTCGTCGGACACTGTGATGTTAATGATGTCACCGGCGATCAAGGTGTCACCGTCACAGAGATGAACGTTCCAGGAAGACGCATTATAACCGAAGCAGTCGCTGGCCAGGTTCCTCTTTCCATTTCAATATCCAAAACAAAAAAAATATTTTGTGACTTTTAGTTTTTGAAAAAAGAAAATTAACTTGTGTATTAATTTATTCATTTTTAAATATTAAAAATAATATATATGTGTGTGTTTACTTTTTCAGGTTGTGGAAACGTTTGTTGAACCGACTCCGGTTCAACCGGGTGGAGGAGGGGTAGCAGTGACCATAGGGGAGGCGCTGGAAGCCACGGCTAGGACGGTGGGGGAGAAGCCGGTGGAGCAGAGCGACGCGGCTGCAATACAAGCGGCGGAAGTGAGGGCGACGGGAAGCAATGTGATAACACCGGGGGGGCTGGCTGCCATGGCGCAGTCGGCGGCGGCTTATAATGAGGGATGTGTGCGTGATGAGGACAAGGTTAAGCTGAGCGACGTGCTGAGGGATGCGACGGCGAAGTTGCCGGCGGACAAGGCGGCGACTCGTGAGGATGCTGAAGGAGTGATGAGTGCAGAAATGAGGAACAGCCCTAATGTGGGGAACACTCCTGGTGGCGTAGCGGCTTCCGTGGCTGCAGCTGCTAGACTCAACCAGAACGTTAACCTCTAAATATCTGAATTCTATATCATATGTCAAACTCTACTTTTGATGCTAAGTGTGAGCAACAGTGAAACTGCTGTGTTTTTCTTTTTCTAGTCAACACTATATATATGTACGGGGCAGTTTATGTTATTATGTTGTGGATGTATCATATGTATGTGTGCTTGAAAGTTCCTTAGTTCCATAAATATTAATAAGTAGTTAAAATTTTGATATATGAGCTTTGATTAGTTCCATAAGTAGTTTCAAAGAATTGGAAGTCAAATTAAACTATGGTTATTGCTTATCATCAGGTTAATTTTGTTCGAATATAAATGTTTATATTTGGTGTTCTAAGATATCTTTTAATAAGAGGTCAATAAAAAAGGATAAAACAAAAAGGATTTGAATTTGTGCAACATATATATGGTAAAGGTATATTTGGGGTAGGTAGGTGGATAAAAGTGAGGCAAAATGATATGGGGGCCGGGTGAGTGAAGTGAGAAAAGCAAGGTGCAGAGAGTGTGGAATTAGTGGATAAAGGTCACGAGATTCCATTAGAATTGGAGGAGACTGACTGATAATGCACATGGAATGGGGACAGGCGCAGATGCTGATGGAACTCACTATATCATATCATATATATATATGCCTTCAAAATGGAGGCAGTTTTGTCTCCCACAATTCCTGTCACACTCTTCTACGTCCCATGCATCATGCACCTCATATATAATCTACTCATCTTTTTTAGTACATATTTTTGGGTACTCTAACAATATCTTCATTCATTTCACATTTTTATTTGTCTACTCTTTTCAATTCTTTAACTTGTTTTCTATCAGCCTAAATGCCAAATGCTTGGGCTTTCACTTTTCATCAGTCATCACCACCCTCCTTACATTAATTAGTTGTTTGTCTCTAAGAGTAATAATTCAATGGTTTCTTTTTCTCTGTTTCAACTCTGCCTACATATTCATTTGTTTTCAGGAGCAGGAGTGATTTTGATCCTCTAAATTTAAGAAAATTAATACATTTATTTAAAGTAAAAGAAAATAAATAAATAGAAAATTTTGAATCCTCTAAATTTTAAAAATAATACATTTTTTAAAGTAAGAAAATAGATAAATAAATAAAACCTCCAGATAGAAATCTAATTAATTAGAGGATCCAATTGCCACCACCTCATAATGAAAAAAAGGCTGGAGTGTAATTTGCTTACGTATATTAGGGCCTTCTTTTAAGCAATGCAAACTGGGTCCACCCAAATATGGTCTAAGGGCCATGTTTTCAAATTACAACTCACATAATCTGCAAGCTAAATATATCAATTCACTCCGCTTTTTTTCTTCCAATAGAAAAAGAGCATTTGATAAAAAAAAAAATTAATAACACTCGTTTTGGGGTAGATCCGTAGATTATTATTAATATGATAATATTGAATTTCAATAAATTGATCTCTAAATTATTTAAAGTAGATTTTTATCAATGTAACATTAATAAATAACTTTACATTATTAGAAAAATATACTAAACTTCAATATCAATAGCGTGATAGTACCAAGTTTTATCCCATGATGTATTATATAAAAAATGCAAAAAAAAAAAATTTAAAAGTTAATGATGAATAATATTTTATTATTAATAAAAAATAAGATAAATAAAAATTGAAAGTGTTTAGGTCCGTGATTTGTCTTGTTGTGAATCTCACACAACACACATAACACATTGAATAATGAATTGAATGATAGTCGTTTTGTGGAAGCAAGAATAATAAAAAATGGCAGAATTTTGGTTGAAAGCGGAGGTGGAGAGGGCCACATTATTCGGCAATGAATGCAGAAGCAAGCGCGCACGCACTCCACTCGACACACCCAAACTACCTCTCTCTCTCTCTCTCTCTCTCTGTTTCTCGCGAGCCAAAACGTCTCTCTAACATAACATGTTTTCCAAGCATTTCCATCTCTGTTTCTTCAAGCTCAAATACCCCACCACTTCCCACCCCCTTCCAAATCATTCTTCCTCGTCTCAACATTCTCCTTCCACTTACACCACCGACGACTTCTTCTCCTCCTCTTCCGACTCTGACGCCTGGGACGACCCCCCGCCGCCCGACTTCGCTTCCGTCTTTGCCTCCCAGCGCTTCTTCTTCTCCTCCCCCGGCCTCTCCAACTCCATCGTTGACAGTCACACTCGTCCCCCCACCGCCACCGCCATCACATCCTCCTCGGTGCCCGGCGTCGGAGTTCCCAAGTACTCTCTCAATCCCTACCTGGATTTCCGCCGCTCAATGCAAGAAATGATTGAATCGCGACCCGTGGTGGTTGATGTGAGCAAAGACTGGGATTACCTTCACGACCTCCTCTTATGCTATCTCGCTCTCAATCCTTCTCACACTCACAGCTACATCGTTCGAGCTTTCACCGACCTTGTTATCCATCTTCTCTCCTCCTCGCCGCCGCCCGATGCCACCTTCAACACCCGCCGCCGCCACAAAAGCTTCTCTGGTCGCTTTCTGTAATCAATGTTATATATTAATTATTATATACTGAAATTGAAATAATTAACCTCAATTTAATTTTATGTGTGTGTTTAAATTTTCCTTCTCAGAATGGTGCATTTCAGATTTTGTTTCTATTCTTGTGAAGAATTAAATTTAGACTATCTCTTCTTAATTAGAAAGAGCAGACGCATCTAAACATCTAAATATCCGTTGTGCGTGCTGCTTAGCTTTTTTTATGCGATTTTTTTTATATATATATTTTAGTTTGCTTTGTCATTGGTGAATTGAAGCGGAATGGGGATTCAGCGATGAAGACAAACCAAAATTGTATTTTGAAGATCGCAGTTCACAGAACCAAGGAGGCGTGTTGGAGAGAGTCCACATATGCTATGTTTGTTTTATTATGTATATTATTATTAATTAATCAATTCTCCATTTTGTCACTTTCTTATGGATGTAAAAAGTAAAATACAACTCTTCTTCTGGGTTTTCTTAATCTTTAATTACTTAATGTAAAACACAAGGAATAATAATTGGGAAAAAAAAAAGAGTATAGTTGTTAATTAGCGGACTTCGTTTATTGTCCTTGCATTTGTGAAGTGTGGTCCTACGTATATTATGGTAATTTGATGATGGTGGAGCTTTTGCACACAAAATCATAGAGGAGCATTTAATATTTGTGAATGAATTTTGGGTACGTACAATGGTGGGCTTCATTTCTTCACAAACATGTCCCAACAAGCTAAGTAGAATAGGTTCATTTGGCTAGCAGCATCGGTAGAAACAAAAGGTACGCCACTTCACATACCAAAGTAAAGGTCTTTCTTTATATATGGTTATAGTCTTATAATCACATGTAGGCTGTGGCACGTAATTAATAGAGAGAGGGACATGTATATATCTCAATGGCCGAAATTATATTACATACATGTAATAAATTACATTATAAATTTATCCACCCTTTATATATATTAATGAGGAAAAACAATGCAAAAGATTTATGCGAAAGATGAAAAAGAAAAGAGTAATACTTTAAAATTATGGTAATTATTGGATTTATTTTAATATCTGTTATTTTAAATTAAAAAAATTTACATAAATCTCAAAATATATCTAATAATTAAAAGATGACGAGTGAAAGCTCTTTTTTTTTTGGGTGAATTGAACCAAAAGAAAATCGAGTTAATGCAGCTATGGTGGCAACATTAGCTGCTTTTTCCTTTTTCCCTCTTGATGAAAAAGAAATACATTACAAAACCAAACAAGGACAAGAGCGTTAATAGCAAAACTGGAAAGTGACAAATAAAACATGTAAGATTCTCTACCAGTTTCACAAAAGTAAATAAGAAGCTTTGTGAATCAATAATGCTGAAAAGCCAAAGGTGTCTCTCCTTTTCTTCCTACTTTAATTTGTGAATCAACGTAACAATATAATTATGCATGGTTGATTGTGCCTTTGCCAATTAGATTAATAATGTTTGGCACAACGTCTTTTGAGAATTATCTGCAAATTAATTATGTATCTTCAAAGCTTGAGAAGCAAAGATGTGACAAGGTCCAAAATCCCCAGATGGTCTACAAAATGCTTAACATGATCATTGAAGAACTCAAAATTAAATTAAATAAAATGCAGTGCGGATTAAAAGGGGTTTTAATATATATAGTAGGTTCATTCTACTTTATTAATTAATTAATTAGTGCTAAATAATTTATATGATTTGAGAGGGGGACACTTGGAAACAAAACCAAATTAAAGGATCCAAAGAACTGAAAGAAGGGTGTGTCAACAACTACATCAAAAGAAAGGATGCTCTTCATCTCTTCTACACTAAAAAATAATTAAGCTGCAAATTAATTAATTAAGGTTAGTTGGTTTAGGTGAGGATACAACACCCAATTATTTGTCGTTATATGGTGCAAATTATTTATGTGTCAATGTTCATTTGGACTACAAGTTCATATATAGCACATTGTTTTTCCTTTTTCTGGCAAAGAAAAAATATAGCACATTGTTTTTGAGATCAGGAAGCTCCACATATATATCAGATTAACATTTCCTTATACTTCTCATAAAGGCAATGAACATGATTTGATTAATACCAGACTCTTTGTATATGCATGTTAATTATATTTTCGTAATACAAAATTAAAAATTTATTATTATTAATTAGTTTTAAATAATACAGTTAATTATATCGAAAAAATATTTAATTTCTTATCTATATTGTAATTAATTAACTTATTCTAAATATCTTTAATTATTTTTTGTCTTTCTTATATCTTCTCTACTCTTCTCACATATTTTATTTTATATTATGTTACGTCATAATTGGCGGATGCTTACGTGATGCTGAGACAACGATAGTCGACCTAATTAACACTCAAATCATGGCTCATTAAAGTTAGATTACGGCCCATAGCCTAGAACGCCAACATAAATATAGGATTCACACGAATCCTTAGGCAAGACATCAACAACACTAAGTATCTCTCCACTATCTCCATCATTTCTCCACATTCTAGCTCCATTTAGAAGTGCTCGATAGCTACGATGTCACGTCCTCCAACATGACCAGCGCCACCATCAAGGGATTTGGCCCTCCACCGTGAGCGCTCCCTCCCAAGCCTGCCATCGGCAACCTTGCAGAGCCTGCGACTCCTTACAGGTGATTTATAGTTGCCCTTAACATCCTAATCACACAAGGCTACACGTTTCAGATCTAATGCTCTATGATCTCTCTAGATGTCTTTTAAACTACATGGACTTTGATCCTCCATAAGATACGTAAGTACCTAGATACTCTTCAAGAACAATCCCTAAAACCACTACCTTTAGTAGTCCTATATTTTTATTGTAAAAAAAAAACGGTTTAACATATGATATAATACATAGTCTTAATAAATATAAATGATAAGAATTAAAATTGAAACCTATTATGAATTAAATAATGTAGATATATGTCATTTACCATGCCCTCCTCTATTCCGGCGCCTTCTTATTTTGCTGAATTAACTAAGTAAGATGAAGGGCTATTTTCGCCATATACAATTTAATTTGAGGGTTTCAACATATATGTGATCAAAAGTATTCCGCTAAATTAAAGGCATTAATTAGTATGATTTCATACTTAATTTCTTTATCATTTTTCTTATTTACGTTAATCAATAAAAAAGGAAGACAATCTCTCATATAATTTGGTAACTTGACGAAGATACGCTAGCTAAATCCCATATCTTACTGAAAATGACTTTGTTGGGATTTAAAAGGTCCTGACCAAATGAAGATTAATGAAGCGTATTACAAAAATTAATTTCATAAAAAGTCAAAATTAATGTCTAATGATTATATATGCATATTAGAAAAACAATTAAAAGAAAGAAACTCAAGATCAAAGGGTGGACAGGATTTGACACCTTTGTCTTGTCCCCTCAAAATAATTGAAAATAATGCAAACATATGGGAGATGAGAAAAGATATATCCAATTATATGATTATAAATGATCGATGTGCCAATAAACCGATTCACGTATCAATCCAAAAATCAAAGGATAACTTAATTATAAGCATGTTTAATCAATATATAATATATTCCCCATTTTTCTTGAATGAATGTATATTCATTCGTACTTTAATTCATTGTTTATTCTGCATGAACGTTGAAAAGGAAGAGGATAGAGTAGATTCATGTGGCTTCGCCTCTGGGGGCGCGCCATGAGTATATGTTCTTAATTTGTCCATTCTCTTTGCAGCAACACAAATTTTTCTTTTACTATTAAAAAAAAGATAGAATATACACTTCAAATCTTGCAACTACAATATATTATATATAATTAAAAAAATAGTGAATATAAATTCATATTGAAATGTAGTGTAAAAGTTCAAAGTTTCTAACAGTAGTACATTTGATAAAATCTTTTATCTATCTATCTATCTATCTATATATGGTTATATACCGAGTACGCAGAAATTAAAGCATTATGGTCAATATATAATATGTTGATTTTGAATGGTTGTTAGTGAATAGTGAAATAGATCTGGGGAATATGAGTGCTTTAATTTGGCTGTCAACTTGAACAGCAATTTCAACCGCACTGTTTTTGTTTGGATGCATAAGGACAAGAAGCATTGCATGCTTCATTTTGTTAATAGTATATGATTCGGATTTTGTCACCTCATCGGCAATATTTTATATTTGTCATAATGTTAGGTTCACCAGTTGCGGGAATCTATATCTATAATTAATCACTCTTTTTTACTCTATTATCTTTTTTCTTTCCATCTCATTGTGACCCAGTTTTTTTAACTGGAATTGGTATGACGTGGCATTTTAAAAGAAACTAATAGGACCTTGAATCTAAGAAAGCTCAAGCTAAGCTCCCCATATATATGATCGCAATATATATATATAGGAAGGTGAAAATATTTTCTACATACTAGTCTTTCTTTTTCATTTTTTTTAAATTTCTTATCAAATCAAGAGCCCGTAAGTTATGCCCATTTACGTAATCCAGTTAAGCCCCATGAACTTATAAAGCCCGTAAGTCCAAGAAAAAAGTAAAGCCCGTATGCCCGACAACACTGGTTGACCCAATTTGTATAGTCACTTTACTAATATTTTAAAAGCTTTAATCAAGAATTTTAAAAAGTTCGATCTGGAGGATAGAAATGTTATTTACTTGGAGGATGTTCCTAATAATGAATCTTACAAAAAGAATTAGTCTAAAAATTAACAGCAACATAATACTTATTAAATTCAATTTCTTTTTTCGGTTTCAATTCTATGGATGTACTCAAACTTTCCTTTGCTGTAAAATTAATTTCTATGGAGGGGTACAATTTTTTAATTAAAAAAAAAAGTTAAAAGTTTTTTTATCTTGGTTTTTGAATAAAATTAATTTTTATTTGAAAATAAAACGTAGAGAAAACAGTATTTTCTAACTAAAATTGGCTGCCGTTGGATTCTGTGGCGTGCCTCCATCTCCTGATTTGCTTGTTTCTCTTTCTCTGTTATCCAAAATCAGTGAAGAGGCACACAGCAATGGCGCTCCATGCTTTCCAACACCTACCGATTGCATCGCCGTTCCCAACACCAGTAACGTTGAAAATCGAATCTCCGACTCTCAACCTCCCACTCCTTCTAAATCGATCTCCACCTATCGGAATCACCGTCTTCGCGGAAAGGCGGCGCCGTCGGATTCCGGTGGCCCATGTCGTCAAAGAGAGCCAAGATAGTTCCGAGCCTGAACCCGCTAGTGCCAATCAAACTCTTTCGGAATCGGAGGAGCAACAATCACCAGAGTCTCAACCCGCTGCCGCCGACGACGATAAGGGCCCCGAGGTATCGGAGTTGGCATCAGAACTGAAGAAGGCAATGCAGGAGAGGAAGGAGAAGGAAGGGGAAAACCTATGGAGCGGAGTGGCGGAGGAGATTAGGGAGATAGAGTGGCCGGCGTTTGGAAAGGTCTTGGGCACCACCGGTGTCGTGATCAGCGTCATCCTGGGGTCCAGTGTCGTTTTGCTCACGGTGAATGCCGTTTTGGCCGAGCTTTCTGACCAGGTATTTGCAGGCAAAGGCGTTCAGGATTTCTTCAGCTGAACGGGAGATAATTGATTGATCATCCGTTGATGGAGATGCTCAGTTCAATTCAAAACCCACAAGAGCGAGTAAAGGAGGACGAAGATCATTTCTTGGCTTGAAATTTCGGTGACTAAACCACTAAACCTTAAACTGAAGTATATGTTGTTCAATTATATTTGTCAGCGTCAAAAGTTTGATGATACTAGTGGTGATAAGTCATTGGATTCATTTGTAGAGCTCTTGTGAAGTTCATGCTGTACAAATCAAAGAATAGTAAGAGTAGTTTCTGATTGAAGTATTTTTTATTGAATGTAATTGTACCCTTTAAATGTTTTAAGGACAAAGTAGAGATGCTGATTCCTGCATACCATATATATCATCTGTCTTGAGGGAATCATAGTTGAGAATTTCAACTACAGCACTGTATATGGTTTGTGTTGGATATTTTAGTAATCTCAAAAGCCGTAGTTAAGAGAATGGGAGGTTTCATAGATTAAGGTTACAGGATGTTACATAGTTCCATATTCACTTTCGCTCAACTTTTTAACTATATATACATATAAGATCAGGGTTTTAATTACATAGTAAAGAGATTGGTGATCAGGTCATTGCCTCATCTCACCCTGGTCTCTCTAGGTTGGTAGTGCTCCACAAGGATCACAAGTCAGAACCAGAGTCCAGAAGCAAGGGATACCTACATAAAGACCATGGTCTACTGTCTTGCTCCTCCACTGGATTAGTGCACCATACTTTTACTTTCAAATACGGATGAAATTAATAGTTCTGTCGTGCTTTCAAGTAAGGCAAAGGGGATGGACATACTCCTGTCTAGGAACAGTAATACAGTATTAATTAGTTGTTTGGATCTTGGCAAATGAGGACAGTGTGGTTATTTTACATGTGCAAAATGATTCTTGAACTTGTAAGGACATAATTGGGATTTGGATCCAATAAATTATAAGTGTATGATCTAAACTGTTAGATGAAAATCGAGATTCGTATCCGCACTACAATACACTCATTCAATGACCCAAATTATATAATTCATGAACTTTAAGAAATTCGAATCCACTTGTTCTGTGATATTTTTTTGAATAAATATGACCAAAACCGCATCGCTGGAAATCGAGGAAAAACAGAAGTTACTACTCAGAAGTGATTTGGGGCTTTTAAAGGGCTCTCTGCCTTGGATGGGAAAAAAAAATAAAGAAGTTGGATAGATAGTCATGTATTTCAATCTGTTCGAATACAGATAATTTTGGATAATTACAAGGCTACGTGATTACCAAAAATGCAATTCATGTATTCTCATGTTTTTTTAAAAATTTTTACATCATATTTTTTACATACTAAATATATTTTTTATCATATTTTTTTTTCTCCTAATTTTTCTCTCTATCTCTCTCTTCACTTTTCTTTATAGTACTTTACATCTCTTTCCTTTCTATCTGTATATTTCTACCAAACGTAGCTTAGTTTTTTCTTATGATGAAACAATAATTTTCTAATACCTCAACAAAAATTACAAAAGAATGAAACTGTTTTCTTTACTGTAAAATTCTCCAATAAAAAGATGACACATGACAAAGTTTATGCACAATCAATTATAATAGAGAGAATATAAAAATCATATTTTAAATGACCAATCATAAAAGAGAGTATAAATAAAAAATATAATTACAAATTTATAGCAAAAATGTGCAAAATTATAAGGAAGCAACCTTACCTAAATTTTTTTCTTTTCTTTTATAGTTTAGAATTTCCTTTAATGATATAACATCATTCTATTACATGGTTAATCGGGTCAGTTTCAAACTTTAAATACACGAGTTATTAGTCAGACATATTTGATATATATGAATTATGCAATTTCTTTCCGGACTAAAAAGTATACGAGCTGAAGACTGAAGAGACTAGTGTCTAGTTGGCTACACTTGTATAAGTAATAAGATTAGTTCAATTTTCAATCCTCACATGGGATATACCGAACCAACCCAAAAAGTTCAACTAATTCAAACTGCTGACAGTCCTAAAAGTAATGGAATGATCAAATAATACACACAAAGCTCAACTAAACCAGCAGCAGCCATAAGCGAAGAAAATAACTGCACTAACATTATTATTCCAAAAGTACATCAAGAAAAATACAACACAGCCGAATGTTTTTGGAGTCTTGTGGCAGCAGTGTTTCTACGTTAATTTTATTTCAGAATCACAAGCAGTACTATGAAGGTAACTAGCTTTGCCAATGATAATTCAGCAATAGAAATCAGAACCGAAGAAGCTTAGAGCCTTAAAACTGGAAAACTGGAATTTCATGGCTCAAAAGTCATGCTTTCAGCTTCCCTTCTAACTGAATCAAACAACACAGAGGACAGGTATCTCTCACCAAAGCTTGGAAAAACCACCTGCATCCATATCAAACGGAGCTGTAAGTCCCACAAAGTGTAAATTTTGACTGTAAAATGAATTTTTAATTTTAGTAATCGTATCAAATTGTGCTATCAATATAGAGAGAATTATGCAAGTTAATGAATCCATTAAACCATGATACCACTTATCGAGTTACTCACTTTACAAGTTACAACCACCCATAAAAGCTTTGAATCTACTTGAAACAGGTTTATGTCTTATAACAGGATAAGCCTCCTAGATGTTAGATGAAACAACTAAGCATGTACGCACCCACACACACCCACACATAATAAATACACAAGCACAATAAGACATACGACAAACAAGGCCATAATGTTTGTTCACCATATTTTCACCATATGTTAATGGTATCACAACCAAGTACCAACATAGGGAAATTTGCAGTATTCTAATTTCTAGTTTTTCTTCAGAAAAACTGAAATATCAATAGTCGAATATCTTTAATCTTTATCAGCTAAGCAGTCAGCAGTGAGCCTGTCCCATCCATGGAATTTCCTCAAAACCCAGGTTTTGTCTTGTTAATATTATACACGAGACTATACCAGATTTTTAATCTTCGCCATAATTTTTAGGATTACGGTCAACTTACTACAATAAGCTTTCCAGCATTTTCTGGTCTTTTTGCTATCTTAATTGCAGCAGCAGCAGCAGCTCCAGATGATATTCCCACCTACAACAATATCCAAATAGGTTCAATTTTTTTTTTAAAAAAAAAAAAACAAGTTGAATAAGAAAATTGTATAATCACTTTCTTCCAAAAATTCATATATGCATTATGAAAGAGACACAATAAAATAGCTCTGAAGGACAGCTTCTAGCTCACTACAGGATGGTTCTAGAGGTTTAGAACTTACAAATAGGCCTTCTTTGATTGCAAGAAGCTTTGCAGTTTCTATAGCTTCATCACTTGATATCTGCAAAATAAAACATGATATATGTCAGGATTAACAAATCATTCACTGTTGCACTTGCACGTATATAATCAATTCCTTTCTAATATCAAAATCAATTTCAGTTTTCTACTTTTAGACCTAAACCACTATTAAAAATGAATACAGAAATGCATCAAATAAAATATTCAATTATCACATCATTATTTATCCATGTTTACATTTGTGGCACTGAAATCAACTCCTGGCTTCAGACTCAGAGCCATCAAACTTGGGACTAACCCATGGAAGGGAATAATCATAATGCTTAATTTAGGAAAAAATATACCATCAGAAATTGATTGAATGAATGCTCAAACTGGAAAATCTTGAAAAATTACAATAATCAGCTTTGCTTAAGTCAACAAATTGTCTCAATATTACCAAAATGATAAAACAAAAAGCTACTACTATCAAATCCATATTTATAAATGGATGGTATATGAAGTATGATATTGATTTCTATTATAATCATTGTTTGAAAGTTGTGAAGACGTACTTGAACAACTTCATCAAGAATACTGACTTCCAACACACCAGGTATAAAACCAGCGCCAATCCCTTGAATTTTGTGTGGACCTGGCCATTCACCGTGGAAAATTTCAAATCAATTGTTAAAGATGCAAATTCTTCTTCTCCAAAACCTAAGATATATTAAATTTAAAAGGAAACTTGCTAATACAAAAGAAACTACCAGAGGGCAAAACAAACTAGGAAAACCAATAGGAACAAACTTACAAAAGGGATAGCTTTAAGTTGAAGGAAATACAGAATAGTCTAAGCGTCACTAATCACTATGGTCAAGTGACCATGAATTGAGGTAAAAAAAAATCACAAGAATGGATACAATCAATACTCTATTATCAGGAACACCAATTCCTACAAATGATTTAACAGGAGATTAGATAAAAAATCAACTTGCAATGCATCACTGTTAAAAAAAACTAATATGCTTAAAAAACATTGTAAACAAACATCTAGAAATTATTCAATCGAATTAAAAATCACCCTGCAATGCAAAATTGTAGTGGATAGTATAATAGAGAATATTAAAAAAAATAAAAAGCAAATATCACCACAGGCACAGAGGAGCATAGCATATGTTATAACTTACCAGGCTTTCCTCCAGAGAGAACAGGACTTTCAGTTGGTTCCACACCGTACAGCTACATATAGGAAGAAGGAAAACAATGAGAACACCAATATATGACATAGTTCCAGCAGAGACAAGTTATCACCTATTTCCTAAGAAAACTACAAGCTAACCTTTATGTTGGGGTTTTGTTCTTTAAGAAATTTCCCCGCACCTGTTACTGTACCACCAGTACCTATCCCAGACACAAGTGCATCAATTTTCCCTTCTGTGCCTTTCCATATCTCTGGACCAGTGGTTTCATAATGCACCTGCAATGATAACAAACGTATTAACCAATGTTGTCAAGCATCTACTTTATACGTTATAGAACAAATGGGCACATACCTTGGGATTGGCAGGGTTTTCAAACTGCTGAAGTATGTAGGCATTAGGTGTCTTAGCCAATATTTCTTCAGCTTTCTGAACTGCTCCTTTCATTCCCTTTGCAGGATCTGTCAGAACCAACTCAGCCCCAAAAGCTTTTAGAATGATTCTTCTTTCAAGGCTCATAGAAGCAGGCATTGTAATAATAAGCTTGTAACCCTTCGCTGCTGCCATGAAGGCTAATCCAATGCCAGTGTTACCACTTGTTGGTTCAATGAGGACACTCTTCAGCAAAATAAGAAAACCACATTAAAAAAAAGAAGAAGAGAGAGAATAGCTGTCAACTTGAGAAACACCAAAACGAATTACAATTTTAACTTTCAACATAGTACTTCCTAGCATATGACACATGAATGAAACTCGTAAAAACAATATATTGATCAAGAACCCAAATAACTACTAACACAAATTTCATATTGCAATTTCCATGTGAAAAAACTAGCACATTTTATTTGAAGTAAGACCAAAACTATCAGAGATATATGATATTCTTTTGAAGTCATTCAATAAAATCTTCACCAAAAAGCAGAATCCATCCAAAATGATGTTCCCTTGAAGGAAATTTGCATAGGCTGTTAACCTACATATGTTGAAATGTTGAATACATTGTTTTACTATCATTTTCTTACTCTAAACTCAGACATTAAGGAGCTTCAAGATTAACACACACACACACAATAATGACTTAATCATGACTGTATAAATTACAATTAAAAATCTGGAATGACAAAGTGACAGCGTTTTGTTCCCAACTCATACTATTCAAGGCAAACACTCCTAATATATTACTACAACTCGGCTCTTCTTCCAAGCCCAATACTAGAGGGTTCTTTGTGAGGTGTACCCACCTGTCCTGGTGTGATAAGGCCCTTTTCCTCGGCATCAGAAATCATACTATAACCAATCCTACATGTCACATAGATGTGATAGAAACAGGACGGTTACATCAACCGCAGAAACTCAGGCCTATTAATAATGCTAGCCGAAGGAAGAAACTCCACAATGAAATAACAATGTAAGAAAATGAAACCTGTACCTGTCTTTTACACTAGAGCAGGGCTCCATCAATTCCAGTTTAGCAGCAATCCGGCCGACACAACCATCCACAACTTTATTAAGATATACTAATGGTGTTTTGCCAATCAACTGTGCAAAAGACAAACACTGAATAAGGGCAAAGCCCATGAAACATAAGTCAGAGACCATCAAGGTACACAAACTCACTTCTGTAACATCTTTGGCGATTCCAGACTTCTCGACCGCCATGATTTCAGCTTACTGCAACGTCTGAAAGCAAAGGAAAAGTTTTAGTACCAATATAGTTCTTTAAAAAAATTTCGGCCTGAAAATTAAATCCTTTTGATAAAAAAATTTCTATCCTGCTGAATATTCAGACTTCTCCAACCTTTCGCATGAAAAGTCTGATTCCAACTCGAATATATCATAACCCAAAATTCACAAAAAGAATTAAAAGAAAAAAAAATTCTGGTTAAATATATTTTTAGACGGCATCTTGCTAAACGTCATTAATATGTATAAAGACAAAACCGTACATCACACACGGGCAGAACACAAGACCAGTTTTTGAGAGTTTAAAATTAGTCCCGGTTCGAACGTCACCGTTTTGTCACTGAAAATGGTGCATTTCAGTGAGGAATAAAATCGGACTTCGCTTTCGCATGGTTGGTGAAAAATGACCCCAATTCAGATGCTTAATTGACAATGAAGAGCATAATTAACCACAAAATGAGATGAAAGAGGAAGAAAAGTCACCTATAGAAATGACGCCTCTGCTTCGTAGCTGCCAGCTGCTGATAAGCACGATCTACGAACCAAGTAAAGTCACTCTTAAACCCCCCTCACTCACTGTTTACTTATTTATATATGAAGGCGAAAAAAGTCATAATTTATAATTAGGTCATTTTTTCTTAAATGGAAACTCTCGCTTGTTTAGGCAATGGGGCGTCCTCACTCCTCAATGTATAAGATTAGATCAGGTTCGAAAATTTCCAACTTTTGTTTGAATTTTTATACCGAGAATTTGGAATAAAAGGGAGGAAATCTCTGGATTTAAACACGGTCCCTTTTCTAGTTTTTCTTTTTGGTTCAAGTAAATTGATTCATTTTTCTTTTAAAAAGAAAATCTTTACCAAACACAATATTTTAATTGTTGTGTGGTGCTATTTCATTTAGTTAGAACCTATGTTTTTTTTTGGGTCAAAAGTTAGAACCTATGTTGATCAAAAGGTTTGTCTTATTTAGACCTGATTATGGGACAAAAGGTTTGTCCAATCCAGCAAAAGCCAACTTGGGCCCAAAAAATACAGTTGATCGAAATCCAACCTGAAAAGCCCATTTGTAAAATGGTCCAAGCTCATGTTTTTCTCAAACTCAATTCAAATGTCGATTATTTTTGCTTTATTAAAAAGATTTTGATGATATATATAAATGTTATTATAATGATCGACCAATAAAAAAAAGAGGTGATTATAATGTGAAAGATAAAATAACAAAAAATTACCATCTAACCTTAATGCTGACCTCATTTTATTTCCTAAAATACAAGTGTCAAGTGTGATGTATTCAATTTCAATCCTTTACAAGTGCACATATCAGGATTTAGAAAAACTACCAAAATTCAACCAAATTGGGACTAGACCTACTTTGAAAAAAATTAAATTAGAACTGAGCTTGAACTCATATTTAATGTCATCATTCTCATGTTAATAAAATTGTTCAAGTAAACCAATTTCTTTTTAACATGAAATTTAAGTGACAACCAAATCCTTGCCAACAAAAAAAAATGTCAATTTGAGTTTAAATCTGAGGTTGAAAGACAATGTTGTAGATACTAGCCAAAAACAAGTTTACCTAGAAATAACCAGAGGATCAAACAGCAGTGGTTTGTTTTTTAATTACAAATACATACTTTTGTAATTTTGTTCTTTAAACTTTTAAACATGACAATTTCATATTAAGTCTGTTTAAGCATGCTTTTGGAGAGATAAAAAAGTGGTTCTTTTTATTAAAAGCACTTATTTTAAAATTTTGAAATGTGTGAATAATTTTGAAAAATAGTTTTAGGTGATAACTGAAACAATTTTTGATGGTTGGAAGAGAGAAATTAAAAAGAGATAAAAAAAACATTATTCCTTTACCTCTGTGGAAGAAGGTGGAACTTGAAACCAAAACCCAATACAAACCCTTATTAATCTTATCCTTTCAACCACCACACACTCTGCTCACAAAACATGGCAGCCCTCCCTTTCACAGTACCTCCGTCCTTCACACTCCGCACTCAAAACCACCTCGGCGCCGCCGCCGCCAAGCTCTCCTCTGCTTTCCCCCTCAGCAGCCGGCGCCGCCGTGGAACAGCACTCATTGTGCGTTCATACAAAGTGGTGATCGAGAACGAGGGCGAGTCGACGGAGCTCCAAGTGGAAGCCGACGAGACCATACTGTCGAAGGCCTTGGACTCAGGGTTGGAGATCCCTCACGACTGCAAGCTGGGCGTGTGCATGACCTGCCCGGCTCAGCTCGTGAGAGGCAGCGTGGATCAGAGCGAAGGCATGCTCAGTGACGACGTCGTCGAGCGTGGCTATGCGCTCTTGTGCTCCGCCTACCCTCGCTCCGATTGTCATATTAGGATTATTCCCGAGGATGAGGTTCTCTCCTTGCAATTGGCAACCGCTAATGACTGAATCTATCTTCTTCCTATGTGTTTTCCTTATATATATATATATATGCAATTGCTTTCCGTTGTTGAACCAATTATGATATTCAATTTCTGATTCCAATCGCATTAAGCTCTAATTGCCCCAACAAATTAAATGTTGATCATACCATAGTCTTTCCATGAAATTCTTTTTGAATTTACAATTGCTGTTTCCTTTGTAATAGTCCTAATCATCACACAGAAGAAGGAGGCATTCTTGCTAACATATGGAGCAGTCATAGACAATGCTTGAATGAACCTGTCACGTATAATATAACCACAGGAAAATGAAAATAATGCCAACTGAATTGCTTTTCAACTGATGTGGCTGAATTGTGCCTTCATTGGGCTCTTTTTGCTTAATCTTTACCTTCACATCAATGCCATCATCGATTTTAGCTTGAAGAAAAGTTTGAAGCTTCGCCTCCAATCTTCATCCTTACTTGGAGTGTACTTCACGTCATGAATATCATCAGCTAATGCTCTCTGACCTAGAATTACCCTCATACAGCAGCACAAGTAGTTATTTTTGGGTTAGGATAAAGGGGGAGAGAGATAGAAATAAATTCGTACACCGGTTTTTTTTACCAAGTTTCTCTCATTATCTATTCTTATCTTTCTCTCACTTTATCAATAAATTTTCAAATTCTTTTCCTCTTCTTCCTAGAAAAGAAGCCAAGTCAAAATTCACATGCTTAGAAATGAAATGTGCCAACCAATGGGATTGAGCAAATCCATCACAACCTCAAAAACTAAGGATCAAACTTTGAGAGTACTTCAAACAAAATTGCCTCGAACACAAAATATTGTGAAACTGTGGCACACATGCTTTTGATATATAAATGTCTAAGCAAAATGGTTCATGCTAAGGACCCTTAGGCTGGTTAAATGTGGGAGACCTCTGCTTCTTGTTCCCAAGGTAAGTATTTGTGAACCAGGCGATATACTTCAACTCTTCGAAACTATTTTCATGTTTAAAGAATAGATTGGTACGAATTCTCATATTATCAATGTCTTTAAAATCCAGTATACCCTCAGCATGCAAGGAATAATGACAATCCAATAGTTCATCGAGTACTTTTCCTATTTAAAGTACTTGTTCAATTGTTCCTGATGGCGATGCAGCACAATCCCTTTCTCACCAAGTTTGTGCCACTCGCCAAACATCATGATCGCACGTATAAAAAATGGTGCTCTGTAATTGAACACAACAAAGACAAGATTCGTTGACATTGGGATGTCAGAAAATTTCATTTCTTTTTTCACTGAAAGACTCATGTTATGCTTTTAAAAAACTATTTATTAGAAAACTGGACAATAAATGCTAAACATAAGTTTATCCTATACAGTAATTCCACAAAGTAGATTTTGCTGACAACATTGTCCCACTTCCACCCTAGCCTGGTTTTAGAGATTCTAACTCTTCATCCTGATTAGGAAATGGAAGATCTGAACAGAAGCTTAATACAACCCCACAGAATTGTATCACAGTTCCTTATTTCAGTCTGATGAGAATGGATAAGTATGAAAATATCCCTAAGATAATATTAGCTACTCAAATCTCACATTAAATAGTATGGAATATTATTTGAAAAGAATTTGATTCTTCTTCCTTAACAACTAACTAACTTTTAAAGAAGAGTTCCCCAAATCACTTGGTTCCATCACACTCCAATTGGGTGATGCAGGCCCCAGTCGCCAATTGATGAAAAGTAGAACCTCACCTCAAACAAAATAAAACACATTCAACTTTGACAAGATTATTTCCTTCATATATTTTAAGCCAATGTCAACAGCTGCCAAGAAACATATTACCTTCTTTTCCCAGTTTGAGCTCATAATAAACATGTAGTAACAGCAAGTCTTTCTACAACTGATCAGGACATTGGTAATTGAGTTTCTGATGTTTCTTGGCCATCCTAGTTACTTTCCACAATCACCTAGTACTACGGGATCAACATTAGAAATACAGCCTCTCACCATGCAGAGCAAGAAGCAGGACAGTTGTTATGATTAACACACATAACTGCTACCGTTAAACGGTTAGTGATTACAAACAACATTGTGAAAGTAAATGAGATCAAGGTCGTCACATCAGTGGTTACTATCTTCAAAGGGTTGTCATATCTATCGGTAGTAAGCCTGCTGATAAGTTGGTGCCAAACCATTACCATAGCCACCATATGCAGGATAATTCATGGGAGCAGCTGGGTATGATCCTGCGAGAACTGGTGCAGCCTCTGGTGAATAAGCATAGGGATTTGTGGGGGGGCTTCTGCTGCCATACATGTGAGGCGGGGAGGGATATGGTGGAAGAGCAGCTGGGTATTGCCCGTGAGATGGAGACCTCACAAAGGTAGGAGCAGCAGGGAAAGAAGATACATATGCATTGGTCAGACGACCAGCTTTGGCTGGAGGCATTGGACCTCCATTACTGTTGCTTGCTCGCGTTCTTTTGTTGGCAGGGACTGCAACTGGTTTTTTCTTCTCAATCTTGACCTTCTCCAACTGTTCAAGACGCTTCTTCAGATTTTCAGGGGGGAACTCAGCCTCAAGTTTGTATTCTTCAACGCACTTGATGACGGCCCTGAGTGCAGACTGCTCCTTTCTTGCAGCAAGGTACTGGGTAAATTGTTAGCATAATAAAAGTCAGTTTAAATAGTAAACCCATTTCTTAAAAGCCCATAAGACATACAAATGTACCATAATTTTCCAGCCCTTTTGTTCCACTAATAAAAAAAGCAACACACATAGATGAGAAAAATCAGATATAATATTAATATCAGTCCTCTTAAAGTTACAAGCATTAATGCACCCCTCCCCTAGTCCCCTCCCTCCCTCCATCCCTCTCGTTCATCAAAACACAAGCACAAAGGAATAACAATCTCAGATGCACACTTACTAAACTGCATACTTCAATACAGAAAAGCCCAAAAAAACTTGCTGCACTTCTATCAAATACAAATTCAAAAGGTAAAAGGAACAGAAACCTTGAGTATGCAGCTGGGCTATGCTCAACATAGCTGATAGAAGGTAAAACAGACATCACTTTTATTGGGCGTAGGAGAAATTTTTGCTTCGGTGACATTGAACTAGAGATTACTGAATTAAACAAAAATATTGATAAGACATAGGTTTCTAAGTTAGATAATGGGTAAATTACCGCAGCTCGGCCTGCATTATTAGGATCTTCCAAAATAGATGCTGCAGCCTTCTTTGCATCCTTCAGAAATGCTTTCAGAAGTGGAACAGGGGGGAACTTGTCCACAAGACCTACTTCGTATGTAAAGTGTACTGCATCAAGTTGCTGGCCTTTGCTGATTAATTCTCCAATCAAATCTGCATATAAAATAGGATTTTTGCATTGAATACTGGATGAGTAGACCAATACACACACGAAACACAGGCAGATAAAGAATAAGTTCAAATGGCCCAAATTGATATTCCTTCAAGTTGTTAGCAAAACCAGAATGGCTCGCTAATCACAACTAGAATCTAGATCCTATTACTACAGCTCTGAGACTCCTCATGCAGGAAAAGTACAGCAAACTTGGTGCTCAGATTCATCAAAATAATCAAGAAAAAATTAATCCAACCCACAACAATAACAAAGCCAGAATGGTCAATTTACCATGGAATTTTCAGAAACACAGAATGGTTATGGAAAAGACTTTATTGCAAGTACTTGAACCCCTACGTATGCATTTGTGCTATCTCCTCAAATGATTTAAAAGTCCCCAAATATAATACTTGTAAAGCAAGGAGATCATCAGTCACATTATCTAAGAGTTATATATACATGGTGAATACTTAGCATTCAAAACAATACATCATAACCGTGATTTGCATTTCCCTGTCACTGAAGAAGATGCTGTCGTCAAAGACAGTAATCGGACATCTTTGATTTGCTGAAAATATGTGGTTGCTATCTCAAGAATGCTATTGGTTAGAGATACTCCATTAAAAAAGAAGGCAAGAAACGTGTCTACTGTCCACGAATGAGGAAAGCAGCTAAAGTAACATCTCGCCCCCAAAATATTGCCGCCAAATACCAGTTGTTTTCATTCTAAACCATCACTAATTAGTATTTGGTCATTGGCATCTGTAATACTTTCTCATCCTTTCCCCATAACTTTAGATGAGTTCGCATTGATTGTTCACTTTTACATTTGTAGACTTACTCAAATATCAAATCAGAAAGAACACGCATATGGAGTATAGACATAGAAAAGGTGACCAAACATATAGCACGGATCATAAGGGTAAAAGAAAACGCACATGAAGTATGGGCATAGAACAGCATATTGTTACCACTCAGAAGATAATTAGAGACAGAAAACAAGAAACATACCGGGCATTTCGTCACCAAGACCAAGGGAAACGGCAAGCTTGGGCATCTGTTTCCTCCATGCCGAACCAACCACAAGCTTTCTATACAAATTCAAATCCTCTTTCTTCACGATACCGAAAGTCACCAAGTGCTGCAAGAAAGTATGTACGTCAGGAGTCTTAACATTCTCGATTCCACCACGCTCCTCCAAGCTCGCTTTCCAAGTCTCAGCAATCTCTTTGGCTCGCTCCTTCACACTGGGCGTCACGAAAAGCCTGGATTTCCCAATCACTGGGTCCACCATGACTGGGATAAGCGATTCCAGCACCAGCACACAAGCCCAACCCAAATCGTTGTTGTTCTTCTGGCTCTTCTCTCCCCTCTTGTCCACCGGAAATACCACGGATATCGCTTCTAACACGAACTTTGCCGGATCGACACACTCAGCCAGAGCCAAAGGCATCTGAGCCCTCAAAGCCTCCAGTTCCTTCTTCTTCCCAATTACAAACCCCCAAAACCCCGAGGAATCCATTCTCAGGCAGAAGGATTTCAACATGAAAAGCAAGCCATCCCCATTATCAACCTCACCATTTTCATCATCATCCTCGCGGGGTTCCGCCTTCTGGAGCTCGAACAGAGCAGCTTCCTTGTGCTTCTCGACATTTCCCAGCGCGATCTCGATGCTGCCGTCGATGGTGACCTCGCGCTTCTCGAGCTGGTGAAGTGACTCCTTGGTCTGGTGATCCAGAGACTGAATCTTGTTCCTAAGGGCCTCAGATTTCTTGAGGAGGTCTTGTTCGAGAGAGGAGAAGTGGTCAGAGAGCTCCTTCCAGAGTAGGGTGCAGCTGGTCATGAGAGAGGTTTGCCTCTGAAACTCGTCGAAGCTCGGCTGAGCCAACTCAGTCAACTCGCCGGGATCGGGGATGGACCCCATACTGGTGTACTGTGCCTCAGCTGTAGACGCAAGAGGAGGAAAAAGAAACCCTAGGAATGGTGAAAGAAAGAAGAAGATGAAAGGATGAGAGAAAGAAAGAAAGAAAGAGAGAGAGAGAAGAGTAAAGCTAAATGGGGAGGATTGAGAAGAACACAGTGAGGTGAGGTGGACGGGGCAGGTGGGGACACGTGTGATGGCGTCCGAAGATGGTAGTTGAGGGGGCGGTGCTAAATTGCGCTGGGAGTGCGCAGGAAGAAGCCTTACCTAGAGTATAGCATAGGTTAGGGGGCTAGAGTAAAGTAAAGTAGAAGGTTGGTGGCGCAGGATAAGGGAAAGGGGGAAGGAATGTTTGGATGGTAGTAAACTGTAGAGTGAACTTTCCCGGAAATCGAAGTTAGATCAGAAAAAGCAAAGAGAGAGAGAAGAGGATAGTGGGACACATGGAGTGACCACCACATGGGAAGCGTCAGAGGTGGTAAAGAAATTGCCGGCTATAAACGTTACAGTTGCAAATCAAGTAATGGGCAGTAATGACGTTAGCCAGTGAAAAACTGAAAATACTCAATAATTCCTCTCACACTCTTCATTTTTTTTTTCTAGATTTTTATATATAATGTGCTGAATTTGAAATTAATTTTATATATAACATGCCTCTCATCACAATAATACCAAAATGGAACACACACTGACGTAGTATAGCGTCACAAAAAAATTAATCCATTAAATAATTATATTTTAAAAAGTAAATAAATAAAAGGTTGGGGTAGGTGTGTGCAGAAGTGCAGAACGACAAAGGCATGCTTACAAAGTACAGACAAATGGATGCAAAAAAAATTTAAATAATAATACTAATAAGTGTACAAAACCTGAGACGTAAATGTCCATCTCCTATGTATCATCACACTCACCTCCACAAATCCACACGTATACAATCCTTATCCTTAATATCACAGTCAGTTTCAATCATAGTAGAATTTCTTGTTTTGTTTTGTTTAAATATTAGTTTAACGCTTTCCTGTCTATGAAAATTTCAAAATAATTAATAGTATAAAGCAGTTTAAATCTTTTATGATTTTTATATTCGATTATTATATATGAGCATTTATTTTAAGACAACTACCTTACACTAATTTGAAATAGTAATTACTACGAGAAGAGAGAACTATAACAAAATTAGCACGTACAATACAAAAATACAATATGAAGTATATTCCTCCAAACCAAAAAGGAATAACTCACATCACTTCACAAAATAGTTCGGTAGAATCTTGGTCCCATTTCGGATTCTCCCAACTCTGTGTTGCTGTGTATGATGTAACTCTATAATAAACATTTATTTTTGGTAAATTACCAAAAAATACACAAACTAATGAATTCATTAATTAACTCAAAACATTTGGTTATGTCCAACAAAGGGAAGAGGGGCACAAGGTCCAAGGATAAGAGCAATTTTAGACTTTAGAGTTTAGATAGTTTTTCCTTTGCATAAGATATATATAAAGTTTAAATTCTTTTAAAATGGACTAAAATTTGGCATTCTTTATTTGCAATAAAAGAACTGTCAATTTTTGGTTTGGTAAAAAAAGTCTATCCGAATGGCAACAATAAACATAAAGCATAGGCCCGAATGGCAATAAATTCCATATATTTAAGATTTAATCCGTAAGATGAAAACTAGTGCGTTCCAGGGTGTCAGTTAGTGGAGAGGAACTAGACAGTTATCTGCCTAATGTACACAGGAAAGAAAATCAATATGGACAAATCCATAATCACTTTTTAATTAATTAAATACAACTTTAAAAGGAAATAGAGTCAAGGACTCAAGGTTAAGAGATATTGCAAAAATGATAAGTATTTGAAACTATGAAGAATTCAAGTTCACCAGTTGTTAATAATTTGATCTGTCTTAAAATTTGTATTATCTTAAATTAAAAATATATATATATATATATATATATATATATATATATATTTTAACAAAGATCCAACGACTGATTAATGGTGAACTAAAGTTGACCATCTCTATATAACATTACCCTTACAAAAGAAGAGATTATGTGCAATAATTGGAAGTTTGGGAAGGCGCCTTCTAATATAGCAAAGAAACAGTAATGAGAGTACGTGTAGGTTTAGTGCAATAATTGAGGTTGAGGGTTGAGGCTAGTACTTGTAAATGTTCGTGATCTCGCCTACTCTGACAGCCCACCTTCTTGCTTGTGTTAACGTCAGAGGTAGTCCCAAGATAGCCAAACAAATACAAAACGATACACCCTACACCCTACTCTTCTCTCCTTCCTTTGCAATTTGCAATTATCATCATCATACTCCTTTCACATCCCTTTCCTCCATCTCAAACTTCTCGCTAACCCATTGCTTTCTTAAGGCCTTATTGGTCCCCTACCAAATTTATCCAAGACTAGCCCAACCCTATTCACCACTAATGTGGTTTCACACAGCCTGCAACAAAATATATGCACGACTCTAGGTCCTAGATCAATTTTGTTTAGTGATCTCCTAATTTTCTCCCAATCTCAGGAGATCTTGATCTTTTAATAATCACTTTGATTTGGCAAAAGTATCTCGTCCAAAGCAGACTAGTATCATCAAGTAATTGAATGGATGACACAAATTTTATGGTCTCTGAACGCTTTAAAGTCGTACATATTGATATAAGATATTGGCAGTTATACTTATATGTCATTAACACCTCGGGCAAGTGGCAAAGTCGGTTCGGTGCTTTCCTATCTTTCAACTCAACTTTTCAATATGAAATAATAAAATTTTATAATTAGTGAATAATTACACACAGTTAAAACTAAACCGCTAAAACTACTTCAATATATTAACTTATAAAAAAAAAAGCATGTTTAAATGCATATTAATATATATCAATTTTGTAGTCTGAATTAAAAATTTTATTTCAAATAGTAATTAACGTAAACGTTAATGTATCTTTTGAAGTAAAGTTCTTTATCCAAATTCCGTCCTTTCACAAAAAAAAAAAAAAACAATAAAGTTCTTTAGGAACTATGGGCACGTTTGGTTTGTTTCTTTGAGTTGAGAAAATGGGAATTGGGGTTGGGTAAAACTTAAAAGACATTGACATGTTTAATTTGTTAAAAGTGTGTGGAAATGAGATTACCTTCCTACCAAATGCTGGCGTTGGATTACCACGGTGAAGAGAGTGATTGGAATTACCAGGAGAGAATGAGATGAAAAATACCATAACTCACCACCGCCGCCATAATTTAAGCGGTGGCAAAAAAAATGTAATATAACACAGATAATTTAAGCACGGGATAATTCATATTCTGATTGCGTTATAAGATGGCGAAAGTTTACTTTGCTGCTTGAAAAATTAACACTGTTTTAAACACAAATAAAACAGATTAGCCAAGACATTAATATAGATTAAAGAAGCAAATGACTACATTAGTAATGTTAGTCACATCTACTGGTATTAAAGGAGAATGATGTTCTAACAATCTCTCAAAACAACAGTAACAGACAAAAAACGGAATGGTGTAGTAGACATTTAGAGATGATATCGCAAAGGAAAACTGAAACAGCAAAACATGACTGGATATGAGAACCTGTTGTGGAGTAGAATAAAATCTCAACGCTTTTTAGAAACACCAACAGTCTTGCCCCTGCGTCCTGTGGTCTTGGTGTGCTGTCCACGGACTCTAAGACCCCAGTAATGTCTCAGACCACGGTGGTTTCTGTACATTAACAACTCATATTACATTTGTGAAAAGGGACATGTAAAAAAGAATTTAGTTAAGGAAGACAAGCAAAACAAGGAGGAGTGAAAGTTAAGTCACAAATGGTGTTAAAACTTTAAAACAATCAGAAGCTAAAAGGGATCACATTTGAGATCTTCTATATGCTTAGAAAAAGTTAGAACAAACCACATGGACCAAATTTACTATCAGTTATGGATATAGAGGCCGTTTAGGTATGATACAGTTGAAACACAATGAGTGAATGGCCAACCTGATCTTTTTCAAACGCTCAAGATCATCCCTCAGTTTCATGTCCAATGCGTTGGAAACAACCTGAGAATATTTGCCATCCTTGTAATCCTTCTTCCTGTTGAGAAACCAGTCAGGAATCTTGAATTGGCGTGGATTTGCCACAATCACCATCAATTGATCAAGCTCTGCAGCGGATATTTCACCAGCTCTGTCACAATTCGTTAGGGATCAATTAGTTAGATTAAAGAAACAGTTTCAAAATCCTAAAACACAGCAAACTTGGTAGTCCATATGTTAATACATTGAAACTGAAGGCCTAATGCTTATGAGAACCAACTTTTGAATAATGAATCATGCAAGGAACATTTTGCTATTAGTTAATTCACTTCCAAATATACTTATAGTGCTTGAACTCTTGTAAACGCCTAGTCAAATCTATGCCAAATTGCCAATGCCTTGCTACTAGGAGATAAACACGTACATTATGAATCTCAAACAATTATTCGATGTTGCCGCATGCTAATAAAGGAATGCAGAACAAGTCAGGTTTTGCCCATTAATCAAGTTCATCCCAACCCAAACTACATCTTCTAGCAGAGATCTAAACCAAAACCTAACAAATTCTAAGTCGGAAAGGCAGATGTGAGGGGGTACAAAAGGAACCTTTTGTTCATGTCCACGTCGGCTTTCTTGCAGACAATGTTGGCGAAACGGCGACCAATACCTTTGATGGAGGTAAGGGCGAACATGATCCTCTGCTTACCATCGACGTTCGTGTTAAGTACACGAAGAATGTGCTGGAAATCTTCATTGGCTACAAGAGACTGCAACAGAAGAAAACCCACAATCATCAGATAAAGATCTAAATAACAGATATACATAACAACATTGGGTGAGTGAAAACGACTTGGCTCACCATGGTTGAAGTCTCTCACTCTCTCCTCACTCTGCGGAAGTATGAGACAAAAGGCCGGAGGGAAGCGAGCAAACCTCAAGATTTTGCTTTTAAAGCTAGAGGAACCAAAAACCCTAGAGAAGCCGTGGAGCCAACCAGACACGGGGTATGAATAATATTAAGGAAATAATTGGGTAGCTTTCGTTAAAAAGGAAAAATTAGGGCACCGAACTTTCATTTAAAATTATTGAAATGACGGTTTTACCCCCAATCTTTCAGAGAGTGAAGCTCCTGTCCCTTTGGATAGAATTCCAGTTTATATGAACCTCCAGAATCGCCGTGAGCAAAAGAAGCCGAGATAGAAGAGATTCTTGGGAGCCTGTGGCTGTGAGCTGCTCAGGTAAGCACAAAGTGCTTGAATGTTTGGAATTTTAACATCGATTATGATATCTGGATTAATTTTGAGTTATTTTGCTTCACTTCCATGAGGAATGGCAGCTTAAAAGCAAGATGTTCCGAAGGTGCATTCTCTTTTTTACATGTTTGTTCGTTTGTTTCTGAAATAAATTGCCAACGCAAATTCCATGGTTGAATCTCTGAGGTTCAACTAACTTTAGTGCTTGCAAATTCCAGCACGGTGACTGCCCTGGCTGGACATATCCATTCTATTGATTTTACGTGTCTTCTCGAATTAGTTTTTTCTTGAATGAGGCTCAACGCAACTGTGTAATAAATAATAATTCCTTTTATCCGCATTCTTCCCTTACATTGCTAATTCCAAAATGACATTGAATCATCTGTGTTCCGTAGTACACATTTCTCTGTAACTACTTGTACTTGGTGTTTACTTTTTCACACTATGAGTTGCTTCTGAAATGTACAGCTTTACGTCTTAAATAATCTTATGCATAGCCGCTTAACATACCAGAATAAGTTAACTCCTGACTTCTTGCTTATAGCATCAATGCACAATGGTTTGTCATCCAGTTAATTCTTCTTTAGTTTCAATTCCTCCCTTATTGAACATTTCTCCAGCATATTTTCCATTACCATTCTACGAAGAGGGTACTCAAAGAGCAGACATTATGGATTCCTCTTCCCCTAATATTTTCTTTCTATTATACAGCTCTATTGAATTCCTCTTATTAGCAGGCAGAGGATAAATCTTTTTTGTTGCTAAGCTTTTCTAGTGTATATTACTATCTTCTTGGAAGTTTTGAGTTTTGATGGCCATTTCTAGTGTCCTTTTGATCTTTGAAGAAATAACGGAAAGTGTGGAGCTTACTGCATGATTGATGATTGATGGTAATATTAACAACAAAGTTTCCATTGTCATGAAGGTGAAATGCTGTACTTTACAAGCAAGATTGAAGAGACTGTTGCTGCTTTGTGTACTCGGTGAATGTAACTCAGCATTTTTGAGCTTTATAAAAGAGGATGGCGATTTTCTTAGCAACAAAAATATGCTCCACTATAAGTGCTACAGGCACAACTAAAGGAATCAAAAGATTTCACATTGAGGGTATGTAATAGAAATTCTAAAATCCTTTTCCAAGTAAATTATTTTGCAGCTTGTTGCTGCATATTATAAGTGCTTTTTCCTTGTCAACTAATTCATCTTGAATTCTTTTCCTTTTTCTTTCCCATAGCCATAAGGAAAATTGTAGCAAAAAGGACCAAAAAAGGGTATAAATAACAATATTAATAATTAGAGAAGGATCTGCTCATGTTTGCAACTAGTTCCTGGTTTCACTAATTTAGATTGTACCGATTTGTCCATTAAATACGTAGTTCCTTTGATGGTAGGCCAAGCAAATAATGAATAGGCATGTAAGAAAATCGTACTTTTAGCGAGATTCATCTTTGACATGATTACATGTCTATTTATAATTGACTTTGTCTACTTATATATTTGCTAGACCAAATTCACCTAAGAATCTCTCCACTTACATGATGTGCTCCTGATTTAGATATTCCTAGTAACGGCAGCTTCTTTTCTTTCTTGATGGCTTCTGCAATATAACAGATAAACTGCAATCCAGGTCTAATGTTGCACTACCCTCTTCTAAAGCTTCATCAAGTCGCAGGCATGCTTTAGTAAGCGTTGGCACTTCATTGGTTACCATGACTTTCTGTTATGGTTTATCACCATTACTGGTAGTAGCTGAAGAGAAGGAAACTGCCGAAGAGGAAGAGGATAAAGGATTAATTGATGCCGTCAAATCATTATTTGATCCTAACGAGAAAACTAAGTCTGGGAAGGTGTTGCCCAAGGCTTACTTGAAGTCAGCAAGAGAGGTTGTGAAAACATTGCGAGAATCATTAAATGAAGACCCTAACGATAATGCCAAATTCAGAAGGACTGCAGATGCAGCAAAGGAGTCAATTCGGGAGTATTTGGGCAACTGGAGGGGGCAGCAGGCTATTGTTCAAGAAGTATGCATCTTTGGTGATTCCTTAATAGACTCAATTTATAAACAATAAATAGATTTAATCTGTTAGGAATAAACATGTAAATATATGAAAGAAGTATACCTAATATAATTACCTGTTGATTCATAAGTAGCTTGGCCTACCTTATCTTTTCTAAGACCAAGTCTACTTCTACTCAAGAAATTTTTTTCTCAATTGACTTGTAATGAAAGTTAAATGATTTGATTACCATGTGTGTTCTCATCTTGTTTCAAATCAGTGTATTACAACTTTGCATTGGTTATTTGCAGGAATCATACGTTGAGCTTGAGAAAGCGATAAGATCTTTGGCAAACTTTTACTCGAAAGCAGGACCATCAGCCCCATTGCCTGAACAAGTCAAGTCTGAAATATTAAAGGATCTAAATATTGCTGAAGAATCTTTGTAGAGGTTTTGTAGACAGCACATCATTTCGAACCCTGTGGATACCAGATGAAATGTTCTTGATTGTATTTATTTCACAGTAAAATTAAACTTTTACACCAACAGACACTTGTGCTGCCATCAAAATATCATGTGAATTTTTTTACACTGAAAAATAATTATAGGTGAGAGAGTCATGCGTTTTCTGTTTTTCTCAAAATAGAGAAGTGCAGTAACGTGGAAAAGAAGTATAATATTTTTCCACCCACTTGACTCTATGCATCTAGCTGAAAGAACAGATCCAACATAAAAAATTTGATCAAACATATATCATATATTATATAAAAATGTGTCAAGACTGAAACTCATTAAAAATTAATATATTTACTAATTGATATGGCGAATCACATGTATGAAGTATGAAGAAATAAATAACACTGCCCACATTAACAGTAACTATTATCAAAAAGCATCTAAGCACTGTCGTGAAGAAGCTAGTACTGGCAGCTCAATCCAATTCTGCATATTGACCAACGATATCAACTACGCGACAGAACCCCTTTTGAACTGCACATACAAAACGGCGCAACATATTATAAGCTCTTCACGCCATGTAATAACAAATGACTCTATGCCTTTGCGTATTTTCTAAGATATGAATACAGAAGAATGAAGAAAACAAAACCATGATTATGCCAACGTGCAATATTCATTATGATTAATGAGCGAATATGCTGATAGACATTTTTTTCAAGAGGGGTTATTCTGGCCGTCCAACTGAAGCATGATAATCTAGAAAATTTTTGTTACATCTGTTGAATCTTTATATTTCTAATTTTCTATCAATAAAGAACAAATGAATTCCATTTTTAATTCATGACAAACGAATACGATTAACTTTAAATGTGAGAAAATCCTTTCTTTAAATCTTTCTGGCAAGTAAAGAATATTTTACTTTATCATCTGAAATTATTATACGGAATCAAACATCTGGTCTCAGTGCAGAGAGATCATTATGACAGCAGAGAATACGAAAAACAGAAAAATAGTTAATATTAATCTAATCCCACTCATTTTATATAAAAGTCTAACAGAAGTTTCAAAGATATCAGACCTTGGCACAGTCCCACGACGACGTGGGTCATACTCTGTTGCTTGTCTAAGAGCCCTAGCAAAAGCTTTGAAGGTAGCCTCAATGATATGATGAGAATTTTTTCCAGCCAGCTGAATAAGAAAATTCATTTATTCAATAAAAAAGCTCTTATGATTGGAATAAAAAACATCTTAAGTTTCCAGTTTAGTAAAATATGTAAAAACAACAGGCATCGTGAATATATAACAGAAAAAATCAAGTTGGAATATGTATACATCTAGAGTATTGAAAAGAACGTCTCGTTCGAAACCTATGCCATACTGCAAAGTCCAGGACAATGTCTATGGCATTAAGTTTGTCTCTTCAAACGATGTGCAAAAAATTACTTACAGTGGTTATAACAGATTATTAAAAATTTAAATTCTATGTATTAGTACCTGTCGAATGTGAAGTGTCATACCAGAAGTATTCACTAAAGACTGGAAGAAATGCTCCACCAACTACAAATAAGGATGTCCAGAGAATTTTCAGTAAGTAATAAGACTTAAAAACACAAAAGAAAAGTAACACAAGACAACTTCATGGCTAGTTTGAGTGCCACTGGCACTGTTAGAACAATTTTTCAGCCAGATATCAATTTGAAGCTCTGTACTTGAACAATATATGAAAAAAAAAAACCAGAAACTTAAATATGAAGTACTTCAAAAGGTATGCAGTACCTGAGTGTCGTATGTTCCAACCCTTTGAGTGGGTATGTCCAAATTATAACTTAGATGTGGTCGGCCAGATAAATCCTGGAAAAGGTAAGGGTAAATTGCTACAGCAAACCATGAATTAAACTTATAAGGCCATAACAAGCTTATAAACGTGGTCAGAATGGCGTTTAAAACATTCTGGTTGAATGCAGTAGCCTTGCCTACAAGTACAACTAGGATTAATGAGCGAGACTCAGAAACAAGAGCTCACGGTGCTCCTATTGTTTAACAAAAGTTGAACCTTGAGTCTCTGAAACTCCTTGATAAACATTGTTCTAAATGTTAATATATAATTGTCAAAATTGCAGATGTCTTACTGGAGTTATGACTTTCAAAGTTGTTACAGTCTATTTAACATATTGGCGAGAGAAGACTCTGCCCCACACCTTTTTACTCCTCAATCCCCATATATTTAGTTTAACTTGAACCTTTAACTAATCATAATTTTTTTTCCTACAAACAGTATGCAACTTACCAGAGATACGTGGATTAATGCTTCATCAAGTGGAGCAGAGAAGTCACCAAACCGGTTTATACCTTTCCTATCACCAAGAGCCTGAAGTAAAGCCTGCAGATGAAGTAACATAAACCTATTAGTTTTAATAGGATAGCAGATGAATGTGGATTCAAAAAGTCTAAGGTATTCCAAATGGCAAATGGCAAATGCCCACTGATTTAAAATTAAAATAAGCAGTATAATTGTTAGAATTGTTAACAAGTAGATGTCAATGTGCGAAAAGGATAAAGTCAATGTTAGAAATATATATATATATAATATGCATATCAGTCTTGAAAGATCTCTAATGAAGGATAATGAACTTGGAAGGTCTTGAATGTAAGATAAAAAAGTTATTCTGAGTTTCAAAAAGCAACCACACTACATAAGAAAGCAAACTAAATCATGTAGCTGTAGGCAGTACCGTTCCTATGGCAAGAGCAACATCTTCATTCGTATGATGATCATCAATGTGGATATCACCAGTTGCCCTCACATGCACATCGAACAGCCCATGTGAAGCAAGTTGCTGAACAATCACAATCAAGTTAGATTTCCAAACTGTTTTGACCATTGATCAGTGCCGATTCCGTAACAATCATTAACTTTCATTTTCAATTTAGAAATCAGAAGAACTATCTATGATCCGATTCTGACCATTAAGATTTCTCCATCTATGATCAGATTCTGACTATAGATGATTGAAGGCCTATAATATGAAAAAAAAAAAAAAAAACTCCACAGGATGCCACACTTTATAACTTTAAATGCATTTTACAGTGCTAACAACTAGTGAAGGAGAAAAGTAGAGACAGAACTATAAAGGTTTAGGAAATGCGAACTACTTGTACGGTTTTATAAACAAACATTACTTTCTAGACTGCTCATGACGCTCGCAAATTAAAATTGAAATGCCAAATAGGACTGCTTCAAAGTGACTTTTGAACGGTTATTGAAGTCTGAATCAAAATCAGCATTCTAAGGTAGCTAAAATCAACTGAATTCCCGCCCTTTTCTTCCTTGAAAAGAATAGAATTATAGAAGAGACGAAAAGAAACAAAATATACAGCAGTTCATAAACTACAGTTGAGTGAGAATTACTGACATCTAGCATATGGTCAAGGAAGGGAATTCCAGTACTACTATCAGCAAACCCACAACCATCCAAGTTAATTTTGACCGAAACGTTGGTTTCCTTGGTCACCCTTTTCACCTCTCCAATTCTAGTTCCTGAAGACGGCCAAACAAGCGTCCAAAATCATCGGTATTTTCCAAATTGGTCAGTGATTGAAATCATCTGTAGAATAAAAACAGAGTGAAAGAAAGACCTGAATCAGCTGGTGAAGTTGTTATTGGTGTACCGTTGTCTTCTACCAAAGCAGAAGTGGAGATAGTTCTGAGAGGATCCATTCGGATGATGTTGCGGTGATTTACTGAAAAGACGGAGCGGTGTAAACATGTGGGAGTAAGACTTGTATGAAAAACCCAAACCCTAGATTTGAGCAGAGATGAAGGGCACTTTGGAAGACAAGGAGGTGCAGACAGCTCCATTCAGTTCGTGAAGCACAAGGTTCCGACGCCACAGTCGGAAGAAAAAAAAAATGAAGAGGACAAAATTTGATTGAAAAAATAAATGTACACAACAATTTGGTAATTAAATATTACAAAATTATACATAAACTTCAGTCTATTTCATTAATAATATATTAATACGATGTACAATAAGGTGTTTGTGGATAGTTTGGTTCGGATTTGAAAAAAAAATAAAATCAACTCAATCAAAGTTCAATGAGTTTAATCGGATCAAGTTTAAAAAATGAGTATTAAATCCGAACCAACCCATCAATGAACGGGTTGGGTTGGTTCGAGTTCAGCTCTTTAAATTTATTATTATTATTATTCTTATTTTTTAAAATTTTTTATTTTTTTTTGGACTTAATACTTCCTTCCATTAAAAAAAAACTTGTTTTCATTTGAGAAAAAGTCAAAAACTTAAAATAAATTAAAATTAACATATTAGAAATAAGAATAATTTGTATTTGTTGCTTATAGTAATTTAATATTTTAATATATTATAAATTCTTTTTCTAATAATAATATATACTTGAGCAGGCTGACGGATTGATCAAGTTCATAATTTCTAACTCCACAAATCAAACCAATCAATGAGCGGATTGAAATTTTAGACTCGAACCAACCCAACCCAAACTGGTGACTTGGGTTGGATTGAACAAGTTGGCATGTTGGCCCAACCCAGTGACCACCCCTATCTACAATCATGATATAAATAGATATTTCTCATGTACATTTATTATTTATTTTCTAATTTATAAATTATAATATAAAATCTTTATTATTATATTTTAAAATAATAAAAAATTATTTACTTCTTCGTTTTTCTCGTATATAATTATCTTACTAATTATCCCTATTTTTACTCTCTTCTCATCTCATCACATAATATATTTTATTTTATTTTTAAATCATAAAATAAATATGGTGTGACATCAAAATAAATAAATAACAATCATATTAATATAAATATTTTTATACCAAATTTTATGGCCTCATCTATACCGCCCAATTATTTGTTAAATCATAAATGATTTTTTTACCTAAAGCCAATATTAAAGATAAGTAAAATAATTTTTGGATGATTTTGGAATAAGAAAGTAAATAAAGATCCAAAATTTTAATTTATTCTCAATTTTTTAATACCAAATTAATTTTAAAAAAAAGAGAGCCAATAAGTTGTGGACCATTTCCACAAGATTTATTAATGGATATACCATGCATATTTTATCTTAAAATTTGGAGGCACTACTCCTTAATTTTTTGTTTCCTGTTAAGAGGGAAAAAAAGAAGCAAATACACTAAACATATCAAATCTAGCACATTTTCCAAATAATTAAATTTCATTATAATAGAATAAGCCTTTGGAGGCTATGTTCCTACTTCCTACATCATAGTCATACTAACACCGAACATTGGATGTTGATCATTTTAAGAGAAAATCACCCCACTGCATGTCCAAGAAACAATCCATCAAAGTGAGCATTTTCTAAAGATAATAAATTAAGATATTTGTTGCACACAGGCGTTTGACAGAAGAAGAACAATCGTGGAATGAAACACAGATATATTTCAACGTGAAAACAAATGTATAAGAATATTATTTGAGACAGCGTCTGTTAACGTTTTGACTAAAGCATGATCTTAATTACAGAAGGACAAAAAGAACAAAATCAAATCCTCACTAAATAATAAGCCTGAACAGGATAGCGTAGTACGTCTCAGTAACACCACCATTTGATCATCTTAATTCTCAACATCTTGTGCCAAAAGCAATCTTGAGGCTTTCCGGCTGACAAAACATGGACATGAAATAAAGTAAACTTAGAACCTTAAAAAATTAATACATTTCGATGATGCAAGAGACCAATTAATATTCCCTTGAGATCAATAATATATTTATTCATTTTTTCCAGACCAGAGCATGAAGCATAAGCTCCAAAGCCTAAAAATTGATTGCATACAAGGCGTTGTAGCTTCAAAAGAAAATTGGTGACTGGTGAGGAGTAGCATAAGCTGCGGGACAGAAGCAAACACATTGATGATACAGATTTAGCCTTTCTCTTATTCTGAATCTGTCTCTGAACTATCAGTAGATACATTTAGACTACTTTCATCTGAATCAGAATGCATTACATTTGAAGCAACTTCTGTGCCCACATATAAATTTGTTTCTCCTTTATATGCAGTTTCACCATTCAAACTAGATGTGGCTAGCAAGAAACTTGCATCAGCACGATGACGAGTAGAACCAGAAACATCTATATTTTCATTGATCCCCTTGGTAACATTCTCTTCAGATAAATCCTCAGAAGGAACAGCTTCATCAACTTCTCGGGCATCAGTCATATCAACATCTTTAGAAGACATAATAGCATTATGCACCACTTGAACTTTCTCAAGATCTGATGAATCACAATTCATAGTAGGAGAGTGACATTTCCAGTTCGAGACAGGTTCCACCAGATTTTCTGCTGAATCAGAATTAGAACAAGCAGTTCCCCGAACCAAAGTTGGATTTTCATGAGAATCAGGAGCATCATTTGGCGAAATGACTTCACATTTAGGAGAAGGATGGAATTTTTCTTTAACAGGAGTTGCCAATACTAATTTATTTTCAATCTCCACATCTCCATGGCTAGTAGTACTAGAGGGAGAAACACATTTACCTGAAGCTGATTCAGTCAATCTATTTCCTGAATGGGACTTGGAACATACAGTCCCATCAACCAAAGCTTGATTATTAAGTTCCACATCGCTGCATTCATCAGTTGTCTCATTTGCAGGATTTGAACCAGTATCATCACTTCCACGAGGATCATTCTGAGCAGAGGAATCCATATCCAGTCTATCTGACATATTGGGCTTAATGGAAACCTTTTCTTGCTTTTCCATTTGCTGAGCACCTGTTAAAATATAAATGTTATAACTTTGTAACAGGTAAAAATAACTGGTTGGAATTTGCAAAATGAAAATACAACATCAACCTGTGGTGGTTGTCTTCCCTTCAAGCTTATCTTGCTTCACTAGTACCTTCTGTAACATATCTATACCAGGGAAGACCATCATATTCAATGACCTCATATCTTGCCTGAGTGATTCCTGAAGAGGCTTGAAGCCAAAAACTGTTGTCCATGTATGCACGAGTTCGGAAATTGCAGGAATAACAAGTTTCTCAACCTTCAGAGAGCAGAGTGCCTTCAAAAATAGGCGAAAAGTGAGAAAAATTAAAGCATGTTGATGTCATAAGGAATGCAAGTGAAAATGCGAATGCCTGCCAAAATTTTATATCAATACAAAAGGCAAATAAATCACCAAGAACCATAGCTCTTAAGGTTTACCGATTCAATGGCAGAAAAAAGCCGGCGGCACATCCCTTGACGCCTATATATATGGCGCGTTCCAATGAAAGGCATCTCTGCTAGCTTTGTCCCATGGAACCTAACACAGCACTGTACTGATAAGTTTATTCCATTTATACTCAAGATGCCACTTAACAAAAGCACCTTAAATACATTAGAAAGTAAGCAAATAACAATGCAGTGGCGAAAATATGTCACTACTGCCTGCCCCTGGAGACAAACTGTTCAAAACCAAAAATCCATATTGAGTATCTAATAACTTACAAGTCATCAGCAGCATACTCGATAGCATTTTTTTTTATCAGTGAGAATTTAATTTAATTAAAGTATCCATAGAAATGTGCAAAGACAGAACATATTGGCGTCGCTTGATCCATATAGCCGACCCCACCTAGTGGGAAAAGGCTTTGTTTGTTGTTGTTGTATCCAGATAAACTCTTGATTGATAAGTAAATAAAGATATTCATTTTAATACACATACTTTTCTTCCATGATACTAACAAAAGAATAAAAAAATCATGGGACCAGATGATGCCCTCTTTTCTTTCTTTTTGCTTTTAAAGCTAAATAAGTAGAATTCCTCATCTTCCAGAAGAGGTGTGGGCGGGAGGGGGGGGTATACAAAGGGAAATCAGAAGCTAGTAGTTGTCTCATGTCTCTCGATTTCTCATCAGTTAGTCATACCAAGCCTTCCTTGGGAAGAAAGCAAAGCATTAGGGGACAATCAACAAAACTTCCCTCCTTACTACCAATTACCAAAAATAATCTAAGTATCTAACCACCAAATGTTGGGCAGAAACGTGAGAAATAAATGTGAATCATGGATGTTAGAACAAATGAATAGATTGTGGACATGTCCAAAATGAGGAGGTTTTCAAGCAAGTCATGGCTGATTATACAGTAGTACAGCCATTTCTTCATTAGATTAAAACAGATTCTCTTCAATACAGACAGCAAAAAGGTTTCCACCACAAATTGTAATGAATTACTTTTCTTCTTTTGATACTAGAAAAAAGATTCACTGGATGACTAAAAGCTCCAAGAAGTTCCCAAAAAAAAAAAAGAATTTGTTAATGTCTGAGGAAAGGTACCTGATGGATGCTGCAGATATTATATCATCACCCCGCTCCAAAACAGCAGTGTAAAAACCACTATAGTTCAGCCTATTGAAGTTTGACCTGCAAAAGAAAAGAGCACAAGAATCTGTAAGGGCTAAAAAGCATGAATCTTTTAGAAACAAATAAAAATAGTATCCATGATTTCAAAATAATGAAATCAGGGACACCATGAGAATTTATAATAGGTGGAGACAAAATTATCATAGTCATCAGGGAGACCAAAAATAAATCAATCAAACAAACAAGTGAACTAAGCCTCCAATCATGTAGAAAGGAAATTATAGATATCTCCACGTGGAAGCTTCGTGGGGGAGAGTGCTATCTCCAAACGGATACCCATCATGTC
This sequence comes from Senna tora, assembly GCA_014851425.1. Classification (NCBI taxonomy): domain Eukaryota; kingdom Viridiplantae; phylum Streptophyta; class Magnoliopsida; order Fabales; family Fabaceae; genus Senna; species Senna tora. Next base: position 2,546,974 of record CM026262.1, on the reverse strand, counting down.
AATAACTTAGGGCCAGTTTAAATAGATTTTTGCAAAGTTGGTGATCAGTGGCATATAATCCAGCTAATCAGGTTTCAACATCAGACATCTTTAAAATTAGAAAATGCTTTCTGCTGCCAACACCACATTCCAATGCAGATAGAATATGAAGGCAATGCATACTTTTAGTCTTAGAGGCAACTCAAGCAAGAGAACAAATACATTAGTCTTAAATTTGATAGTCCACAAGGCACAATGAGAAAGTTTATGCAGACAACTCTATGAGTAATATAAATCCCTTTTCTACCTACATAAAATAAACTAAGTCAACCTCAAAGAATTTGTATGACAACATTAGAAAGCAAAAAAGAAAAACCAAGCATCCATCAATTTGCTGTTTTACAAATGCTGAAAATCCTAACATAAAAACATAACCAACCAATGGCTAAAAAAGAAAAACATTAAACAATATACAATTCATCCATAACGTTTGTGACTAGTGCTTACCCACTATTATATAGTACATTGTGAATTAAACTGATCCCACTCCTCCGGTCAACAACAGGTAAAAAACACTCATCCATCACAGTCAGTGCAACAGCTAGCTTGGAGTTGCATTCTACCCTTTGAGAAATCCCTCTAGTGGCTGCCTCATACTCTTCATCTGTTCTATGAATGAGAGACCATGAAAAACCGGCTTCTAGTTCATGCTTGGCACCAAGATACTTCTTCAGGTGCTCAAAAAGCTGTAGATGCATAAAGAATACAATTCAACATCATGCTTTTGTGCTACAAGAGTTCACTTCTTAATTGCTGCTTCTTCTTATTTATTTGTCCGTATAAGAAAATTATAATACAGCAATATAAGCATTTCATTAAACCTAAATAAACTCATTTTGATTTACTGATAAGAGCAATTTAGGTGACAAATACAAAATATCACATGAGCATTTTTATAATAGAAGAAAAGAGAAGAGGGGCCCTCTAAAGAAACATTTGCAAAGCACAACTACATTTCCCAATTAACATTAGCTTTAAAATAGTCACAGCAATGAATGCTGGCACAAAATTCAGATGAATAAGGCAAGTGCGGCATCTGGAAAATGGAATTTAATCAGAATATATAATATTTTTCAAGACATTTTACATGATTGGTATCAAATACACTTAAAATTAAGTCCAAACTCAAATACCGTTAGTGCAGTGCATAACGTTATGTAGTCTAGGCTTATCTACTATTTATACTCTAATATAATTTTAGACTTTATATTGGCCACTGGTGTATCAAGTTACTCAACTTCATATGAATATTAATCTAGAAATAAAATACCAAACTGCAAGATACAAAGTGCTTATTGCAATTTAATTGAAATCATGTATGGGTTTCAGTGAAGAATTTCCAAACGAGCACATAATAATTGAATTTGAAAGTATAAACATCTCCAAATAAATACAAGGGTAAAGTAGCAAACAGATACTAGATAAAATTGATGCACGCATCAGCATTTTGTGTGGTAAAGTAGAGATGCCAACAATTTCCTTATATGTGTATAATGTACTTACAAATGAAGTAGTATGGTCAGAGGTTAAAACCCCATGTGAACAGAAAATCATAATCATGACTGAAACTCATGAATAATATATGATTATGTAGCAAAATAGATTGATATTCAAATATTTAAATTTAATTTTAATTAATGCACAACAAAACACATTCAAAAGTTAACCAGAATGTAATTTCAGAGATACCTCTTTGCACTCTTCTCCACAAAATAAAGGGCCTGAAACATTGGCATTATCAGGAAGGGCATCCATCTCCTTCACGCAAGATTCATGATCTATGTAAACAAATATTTATATATTAAAACCAAGCATTAAGGAAGAAGAAGAAAAAAGGGACAAAAGCAGCTGAGAAAACTAAAAGAACTTCATATCTTAAAAGAACAAGTAAATACATTTTTTCTCGCATAACTTGCAAGTTTGTAGGTCATACACAGTTACATCATCTCCTTTTTTAAAAGTCCCACTGGCTATTCCACAGAATTTGCAGGTGCAATTTGGACAATGCCATTCTCCAGGTGGAAGCATCTGAAAGAAATATATATATATATATTAATGCCTCATGAAAAATCATCCTCTTAACTCTTTTAAGAATAAGATAGTCAAATACCCTGGGTATCTTATGCAACGAATCAGAAATTCCATGGTTTATAAAACCATATCACGTTATATATGGCTAATAAAATAAGTACACCTACCTGTATATCCAGACAGTTCTGATGAAAAGTAGATGGACAACCATCACAACAAATTAAATCCCCGCCGTCTCCACATATACCACAAGTATCATCATTTGGATCATCACCATCAATATCTACTGAGTGGAATGTGATCTTTTCAGAATTCTCTTGTCTATTCCATGCATCTATCTGGCACTGTAGAAGTGAAACTCCGGAATCCAAATATATGTTTTGAAAGGGCTGGCGCAATTTGCTTCCTGCATGTATCTCAAACTTTGAAACTGTGAGGATTTTACTACAGCAGCCACAATGAATGCCATCTCTTGTTATCCATCCCTCCAGCATTACTCGCTTTCGCTTACGATACTGAACCTTTTGGCTTAGCTGCACCGTCCCAGAGTCAATTAACCAAGAAAGCACTGTCCGTTTTCCCGTATATGGAACAAAACCATCAGATTCTGAATTTGATCCCTTGTTAGAACTACGAACTAGCAAAGTACATCTTCCATGTTTTCGAGTTCTCCTTCCATGTAGAAGATGGGGATCGCCTCCAGAGACTAGTTTTTCTGAGCCCTCATTTGAGTGATGAGTAGGGTCATGAGACTTAGAGCTAGCACCAGAAATAGCATTTTCAGTTATCTTATTTTTCATTGACTTATTTCCCTGCTTTATAAAGGAGCTTAATTTCTCTTCGTTGCTATCGCTATCAAAGCTATTAATAGTACGCTTGTTTCCAGCAGATCTTTTAACCTGAGGTTCCTTTTCACTATCACTCTCACTACAATCTTTTTGCTTCTCCTTCAATTCTTTCTCCATCTTCTTCCGAGTTTTCCTTGTTAATTGACTGAGCACCTCATCAGAAATAAGAGCAAAGGAAGATCCATCTCCCCTAGGCTTGACCTCCTTATCATCTTCAATCAATTGCTTTTGAAGTGCGTCATAGGCCTTGATGATTGACCAGTAGGCAGTACCCCCTGGATTAATATAAACTGCATCTAGATAGTCTCTATTCCTTCGAGGTCGATAGTCTATTGTCCAACCTGCACCCAGCAGCATCTCCCTTATTTTTTCTCGCAGTTTCTGTTTCTCTGTGCCACTACCACGCCTGACCTTTCCTTCTTTCACTTTTGTAGTAGGGAGCTTTTCGTGCAAAGGAGTCTGTTCGTCCTCTGAACTTGCCCTCTTGACTGACTTGCGAGCTTCAGTATTTTTATGTACTGGGTTCAACGATGTGTCACTGTTTTCTGAATCCCATTCATCACCCTTACTTTCTTTACTTGACAACGATTTTCTTGATATTATTTTCTTTTTATCTGGCCTAACAACTAAACCTGATTTCTCCACAAGTGTTGTTTCTGAGTATGATGAAGGATGGATCAGAACATTCCTCTTAGCAGAGCCCTCACTCCGCAAATTCTGTTGGCTTTCTACAGGCTTATGGTGATCGTAGTGTTTTAATGTCCCACCCACCTTCTTCTTGTTGACCATCACCTTCAAAACACCATTTTTCCCTTGAACTCTAATGGATTCATCTGCATTGCCAACAAACTTCTCTCTCAACAAGGGTAGAGGCAGCTGAGCTCCATCCCTGTCCATCTTAAACCTGCTGTGGTCTAAATTATTTCCCGTATACATGCCACTAGCCCTGTCATAATAGGAGTTCTTTCTCTTTTCAAGAATGGGTCTGCTTGACCCTGTATCAAATTCCCTTTCAATGCCACTTCTAGCTGCATGCATGGATCCCATATACCTGCCTCCACCAAAACCACCTCCATTATCATCAAAATGCCTCCTTCGCATATTTTCCACATGAATACCGTCATATTCATCAAAATCATAGACATCCAACCTATTTCGTTTTGTTTCCCTCTCCTCAAAACCATTCTTATCAATTAGACCATCTTCACTACGCCTAAGTTGCGCCATTCTATCCCTCTTTCTACCAAATTCACTCCCTTCAACAATACCCCGCTCAAAGCCAGTCAAAGCATTGCAGACTCGCAGAGTCTCAGGACCCACCCTTCTGCTCGGAGGCAACAGTAATTCATCGCTTGATCCTGAATCACTTAAGGCCATGCTATGTCTTTTCCTCACCTTTTTCGTATCATACAGCTTCCGGGAACTTGAAGAACCGACCCCACCAGGCAACGCATCTGCTTTCTTTTTAACAATTAAACAACCCGAGGAGTTCCTGTTCTTCACCACAACCCCAGAAGGACCAGCTGATCTCATCCCCGGTTCCATCTACATGAAACAGCCAAAGCAAAAACCCCCTTAAATCCTCGAACTTTTCCCCCAAAATTTCATCCCCAGAATTCACCGAAAAGAATATAGAACAAAAAGGATCCAACCCAGAACCCCTAAATCAGGAGACGCTACCAGATCTGAAGCACAACAATCCGGAATCGGCAAAAAAAAAAAACCCAAAGGAGACAGAAACGGCAAAGAGCAAAATTGTCAAGAGCCTTACCTCGCCTGAAAATTCACCGATTCCCTCACCGGTAAATATTCTCTCCGAGACGGCCGATCAGTGGCGCAATTACCCGGCGGAAGGAAACTGATCGGAGAGGTATGCGAGTCAGAGAGAAGAAAAAAGAGATATTTTTGGGTTGGGATTTTGCACTGCCACTTTATAAATACCCAAACCATTGTTGTGCTTTTTCTGTCATATTATTTCTTTTCCTCCCCTCTTCCTAATTTTTCCTATTTCCTCCCATTCCCATCCATACTCACTTTCCTTTTCCTATTCCTATTCCCTTTCCGTGTACTAGCATTTTATTTTTTTTAACCCACATCCCCTGTTTACATCACCCCCTGAAATACTTTAAAAAAAATACATCATCCCCTGAAACTGTTTCCATCGTCATGATCTTGCCACGTCATATAGAGGAGACACGTGGCAACCTGTACATGACGTGGCATCATCGGGATGGTATGAAACTTGGCCCTACTGTGTTCCCTGTGAATGAATTGATGCTTTTCTGGTGTGGGGGAATTGAAAAAACCGAGGAAGCTGAGGAACACGCGCGGGGATTGTGGGCGTGGAAGAGGAAACAGAGATCTGACTGTGTGTGAGAGACAATAGGATCTGAGCTGAGGATTGAATTTGAGGAAGCAAGCATGAAGCATGGATTTGGGTGAGACCGGTCCTGGGCTTGCGTTTACTATGAACCAATGACCTCAGGATGTTTGGGCCTTTTGCTGTTTTGGTCAAATTTAGGTTTATTACTTCCTCATGTGTTCAGGTTTTTTTTAAACTTTGTTCAAATTGATATTTTTATATATTTATTACCTTTTTTTAATGATATAATAATATTATTAGTGACATATTCAAAAGACTAATAAAAATTTAATTCAAAAAATTACTTTACTATTTAAAATACAAACAGTTTTATATATTTAATTGTTCATTATCAATACTTAAATATAGGTTTTGAATTTTTCGGTTTCTTTTTCAAATATATATATATATATATATATATATATATATATATATATATATATTTGAAACATATATATATATATATTAAGATATATAAAATGTTTTTTTTCTATAGTTTGATCCAAAATAATTGTTAGGTTCATTTTTTAGTTGATTTAATATTTTTATTTCAGTTCAATTTTAGTATTTTATATAAAAATGATTTTTAGTTAATTAATTAGTTTGTTATAAGGTCATGTGATTTAGCAATATTTTTTATTTTTACAAAATTTTCTTCAATTGAACATTTTGTTTTTATTTGACACATGTTATTCACTTAAATTCAAATTGTAAGGATTTACATGGCACAAAATCATATAAAAAAAAGGGGGGATCAATTCTGCAGAAAGAAGGAAGTGTTATCATTTGACATTTGAGTGATCACACTATGGAGATGTTGGGTACATGGACTAAAATAATAATTTTGGGATTATAAGTTTTATCATTTTATAATCGCTTATTTAGTATACAAACTGAAAAAAATAGTTTTCGAGAATCTTGTAATCTCATGCTTTTTCACTTTTTTAATCATTATTATTGTAGTCATATGTTATTGGATTATTTTCAACTATAAGATGAGAATTTCATAAAGTAGTTATGTGAATGTAAAAGTTAAGTCAAACAATTTATTATTGTTTTTTTTTGGCAAAAAAATCAAACAATTTATTTGATATTTCCAAAATCCTAGGGCCAAAAATCATATTTGTAGGACTACGATTCTTAAAAACAAAATATCAATTCATGTACTAAATACACTTTTTAAATTTAATTAGGAGGCCAAAACCCTCTCCTCTTTTAGGCTGACGACCGAGAGGGTGCGAGGACTTTTCCTTGATTTAAGAATTTAATATTCTAATATAATTTCATAACTTTTTTACGAGTTGTGACTTATAAGATTAAGAATAAGGTTTTATTTATATTTTTTATGATATTATGTGTTTTTTAATTTATACTTGTTATGTTAAGAATAGATTTAATATTTGACACATTGTTAAGTAAAATATATTATAAATTGTTAAATAAATTAGATCGATGAACAAATGATAGTTGTTTCATAATTATATATTCTTAATTATAATGAATTAAAAATTTAGGTAAAATTTCTTATATTTTTACTATAAGGTTTTTAATATAAATAATAGACATGACAAAAAGTATTTTTACGATCAATTACGATAAATATAAAATATAATAGACCATTTTTTATATTACAAATCATAAAAAAAAAGAGTGTGTAAATGAGGCTCATAATTAGAGGAATGTTATGACAAATATATAAAAAAATTGACGTAAGTTTTTTTAATTATAATTTTTTATTAATTGAAAAATTAAGTCCGATTCCAAGAGACCTAGAGGGTGAAATGAAAGAGAGAGGGAGTGGTAGGCGAAATCGATGAATACGAGGAGCTGTGATATAACGAACCACCCACCAATGACAAGACCACCAAGTGCAGCGACGATCTAATGCAGTTGGTATGAGAATCGCATTCACAGTACATGCCTAAGTTAAACCAAAATCTTGGATTATTGGAGTAATTGAATAAATTGGTTGCTATTAAGAAGTTTGCCCGTGAGTATTTTCAGCCGTGGGCCTGTTTGTTAGCCGGAAAACGCAAGGGAATGGTGGTCTTCCATATATATATATATTTTTTTTCTATCAAATAAATTTTATTTTTTATAATGCGATGAAATTATGTTTTTGTTCTTATTTTTTTATTCACTTTTATTTTATTCTCACTTTTAATATAAGCATAAAATAGTCAATTTATCCACTTTCATTCCATTTACATTACATTAACATGACATTTTTTATTTACAATACACCCTAAGTGCAAAGTTGGTTGTTCTTAGGGGTGAACACCGGGTTGGGTTGGCCCGCCAAACCAATCCAACCCGCCATGTTGGGTTGGTTTGGTTCGGGCTGGCGGGTTGGTTCGGGTTGATATTTTTCAGCCGAATTATGGCGGTTCGAGTTGCGGCTTTATCAATATTGAGCCCATCGAAACCGAACCAAACCGTCAACCCGCCAAAAATTACTTTTTAATTTTTTATATACATTTATGATCAAAAAATTATTTGATAGGTTGATTTCAAAATATTTTTTATGATTTTTTTATCATTCCATTACCCGACACGCAAATCTCTCCAATCATGAAATTAATTAGATAACCACATAGTTTAATTATAAATATATTATGTGCATAATGCATTTAAACTTCAAAAAACAAGATCACAATTAGTTAGATTAATTATAATTCAAATGAATTTGAAAAAAATGAATGAAACGTGATATTTAAAATTTTATGAAATATAATTTATTAAACTATATTTTATTTTATATTAAGCATTTTTAAAATTTTGGCTAGTGCTGCTCAATGAATCATGGAAGAAAGAAAGAAAAAAAAAGAGCTGGCTCGCCAACCCGAACCGCCAGTGAATAGTTTGGATTGGTTGATACATTTTTAGTAAGTCCGAACTAACCCAACCCACTAATATTTGTCTCCAACACGAACCAACCTGGCACTAGGCTGAACTTTGTGTGTACCCCTAGTTGTTCTAAAAGAAAAATATATTGTTAAGGATAAGTATTTTTTGTTTAACTCTCAATCCATCAAACAATAAAACAAAATAGTTTAACTCCACCTCCCTTAATAACTACCGCACCTCATTCTAAAATTCACAACCAAGGCCTAAAAACAGAAATTGTAGGTGATGTTTGGTAGGTAGAAAGGGAGAGGGAGGAGGAATGGGTTTGATGTGTTTGGTAGTAAAAATTTAAAATGGAAATGGAATGGAAATGTATTAAAATTACCACTTTGCCCCTTATATTAAAATAATAATAAAAAAAAGATTAAGATTGTGTCAAATCAAAAGGTATAATAGACATTTTATATTTTATTTGTTATTTTTAAAAAGTGTGAAGGAGAGAAAAAAGTAAAAGTGAGTGAGACCCAGCCATTCCTTGCTTAAGAAAGCAAGCGAACACGCCCGTAATTTGTAATGTGAAACACAAACTTTTCACGATGCCGCTCAAACCCTCCCAAACTCTGGTCTGGACTCTCGGGTTATCCCTCCTCCACGCGTTCGTTGCCGCCGCTGCTCCTGCCATCACAACCTTGTCCACCATGGCCGAGCCGAAGTGAAGACTCCGTCTCTAATCTCTAGCTGCTTCCGCGATGGTACTTGCCTCTTGCTTATTTAATGTCTGATGCTATGCTATTGTTACTTTGTGATACTGAAAATTAAGTATTTAATATTTTTCAACTAGAATCTGGGTATTGTTTGATCATATGCATAAACACACCCTTACTTGGTCTGATGCTATGCGAATCTCGGTTGTTGAGTTGTTTGTGTGCACACTGCACACCCTTTTGAATCCGGGTTGTTGAGCTGTATGCAAACTTATGCTCTTCCATTTAGTTTATGACTCTTTTCGTATTTTAGTTGATGACTTATGGCACTTATATCAAGTTCCATTTGTTTAACATCCCTTAATAATGTTTTCTTTTTAATTTATAACCAGGTGAGCCAAGCTGTGTAACTGTATAAGAGCTGATTCATTGTGGGCCAACCCGGGTGGGCTGGGTTGACCCTGTGGCTCTTGAATTTGATCCTGCCTTCTTATACAGCCTTCTGTGCTATTTCTTTTTGTAGCTAGATGCTTGCAAGTTTAAGAGTCAGTTTATCAATTCCTCACCTATTTAACAGTTTGGGAGTGGGGTGATGGAGAACCCAAAACCTCCCCTTGCTGCTTCCCGTTCAGATCTGTATGTTTATCTCCTCCAAACAGGCATCAAATCCAGAGACCTATTCATTGGCAGATCAGTTCATGGTCGAATTATCAAAGAAGGACTTTACCTGGGTGTCTTCTTGATGAACAACCTCATTAATTACTATGCCAAAACTGGATCAGTCTCTGATGCTCACTATCTATTCAATGAAATGTCAGCAAGGACCACATTCTCTTGGAATACGATCCTCTCAGCATTTGCCAAAGGAGGCAACATGAAAGCTGCACATAAAGTTTTTGATGAAATTCCTGAACGTGATTCTGTTTCTTGGACTACTATGATAGTGGGTTATAACCAGAAGGGTCTTTTTAATAATGCAATTCATCTGTTTCTAATGATGATTTCAGATAGAATTCTGCCAACCCAGTTCACATTTACAAATGTACTTGCCTCTTGTGCTGCAATTGAAGCACTAGATATTGGTAGGAAGGTTCATTCCTTTATTGTAAAACTTGGGCTCTCTAGTGCTATTCCCGTAGCGAATTCCTTGCTTAACATGTATACAAAGTCAGGCGATTCAATGACAGCAAAGGTTATTTTTGATAGGATGAGGCTGAAAAACATATCCAGTTGGAATACCGTGATCTCAATGCATTTACAATTTGGTAGACTTGATCATGCTGTTGCACTTTTTGAGCAAATGACTGAGCGAGATGTTGTGTCTTGGAATTCAATCATCTCAGGATACAATCAGCAGGGATTTGACATTGAAGCCCTAGAGATGTTCTCTAGTATGAATAAGTATTCTCCTTTAAAGCCAGATAAATTCACACTAGCAAGTACATTATCAGCTTGTGCCAATCTTGAAAACATGAAATTTGGTAAACAAATTCATGCATATATAGTAAGGAATGGTATTGACAAGTCCGAGATGGTGAGAAATGCTCTGATCTCAATGTATGCAAAATCAGGTGGCATTAAAATTGCACAAAGAATCATTGAACTAACTGGTACATCAAATCTCAATGTTATATCATTTACATCCCTTTTGGATGGCTATCTCAAAATTGGGGATGTGAACCCAGCAAGAGAGATATTTGATTCATTAGAAGGCCGTGATGTAGTTGCCTGGACAGCCATGATAGTAGGTTATGTACAGAATGGCTTAACAAGTGATGCTTTAGAGCTCTTCAGATCAATGATTAGAGAAGGTCCAAAGCCAAACAGCTATACTCTGGCTGCCATATTAAGTGTTTTTTCTAGCTTGGCTTCTCTTGATCACGGTAAGCAGCTTCATGCAATTGCCATAAGATCAGCAGAATTACCATCTGTTTCTGTAGGTAATGCTTTGATTACCATGTATTCGAGAGCAGGAAGTGTGAAAGATGCAAGGCAGGTATTCGAACAAATATGCTTTAACAGGGATACAGTATCTTGGACTTCCATGATTATAGCTCTAGCTCAACATGGCCTTGGAAAGGAGGCCATAGAACTGTTTGAAAAGATGCTGAAATTTAATATAAAACCAGATCACATAACTTTTGTCGGTGTACTGTCTGCTTGCACACATGTGGGATTGGTAGAACAAGGTAAGGGCTATTTTAATTTGATGAAAACTGTTCATCATATTGAACCTACGCCTAGCCATTATGCATGCATGATTGATCTGTTTGGACGTGCTGGTTTGCTTGAAGAAGCATATAATTTTATAAAAAGTATGCCAATTGAACCAGACGTTATAGCTTGGGGTTCACTTTTGGCTTCTTGTAGGGTTTGTAAAAATGTGGATTTGGCTAAAGTGGCAGCAGAAAGATTGCTTCTTATTGATCCCAACAATAGTGGGGCTTACTCAGCGCTTGCTAATACACTTTCAGCCTGTGGAAAATGGGATGATGCTGCTAAAGTTAGGAAGTTAATGAAGGATAGAGCTGTGAAGAAAGAACAGGGATTTAGTTGGGTGCAAATCCAGAGCAAAGTCCATGTCTTTGGGGTTGAAGATGGGCTTCACCCACAGAAAGATGCAATCTACAATATGATTTCAAAAATCTGGAAGGAGATAAAGAAAATGGGCTTCACTCCAGACACTGATTCTGTGTTGCAGGACCTTGAGCAAGAAGTGAAGGAACAGATCCTTAGACATCATAGTGAAAAACTTGCTATTGCATTTGCATTAATAAATACCCCTGGGCATACAACATTGAGAATTATGAAGAACCTTAGAGTTTGTAATGACTGCCATTCTGCCATAAAATATATCTCTAAGCTTGTGGGCAGAGAAATTGTAGTAAGAGATGCTACCCGTTTCCACCATTTCAAGGATGGTTTCTGTTCATGTATGGATTACTGGTAGAAGAAAGGGTGAATATTTCAAGTTGAATCTGACTACAAATTTATCAAAACAGTTCACAAATATTTGCATTGCAACCGAAGATGGAATCAAACATGAAACTGATGAAAGGAGGCATAGATAAGCTGTCATTTCACTCTTCAATTCTGTGTTAGGTGGCTCTCAAATGAGATTTTGCTTCAATCAATTGCTTGTCCATTGAGATTCAAGGTAATGGTTCATGCCTTGTCAATATACTTTGCAGATGAAATCTCTCTTTACCAAATTGGATAGCTTTTACTATTATGAAACAATTATCAATCCATGTTGGATAATGCGCTGCACCCCATTTTAATATTATTTGAAGGTTGTAAATATTTATATGAAAGATGTTCTATTCACATTTCTGTTGAATTAATCTGAAATCAATATTTTCTAATAAGCACCTAAATTTGTTGAATCTCATTTTTTTAACTTCTGCTTCTTAGGTACGAAGGAAGTGTGGTCTATTGGTTTTATCTCTTAACCGGTCAAAGTATGTTGGACATGGCATCTTATTCTCTACAAAGCGGACTTATGCAATTGAGTCAATCTGTGAAAGATCATTTTGCAGGATGTATGCGTTGAAACAATACAATTGTGAGGCAGGGATACGCATAATATGGAAAGGAAATTTCTTGAGAGAACCTGTTGGAATATTCCCATAATTTGTTTTCCAGTTTGGAATATTCCAATAATTTGTTTTCCAGTTTTCACGCTAGAGGCTTTTATGGAATGAATTATTGTAGATTATCTTCTAATTATTGCTGATTATCTTTTATTTATATTCATTTAAATTTAAATGTATTTTATCTATTAGGAAGTGGACATATTGTAGGAGGATTATGTGGGAAGTTGAGTTACTGACTTAGTGGGTTAGTCAGTTTTCTTTTCTGGCCAGTACGTGAGCCTTTCCTGTAAACTCCTTTATAAGGCTATTGCATTTTGCAATAATACTCAGCGAACTTAACGTGCAGATTTTTCCTTCGTATTTTTCTCTTCATCTTTCCTCTGTTTTATTTTAGCAAAAATAACAGAACCAGTATCTTTGAATCCAATCCATACCTTTCCCTTCAAATATGCAAGACAAGCTGCACCAAGATCACATGGCGCTGCAGTTACTACTTGCTCATCATTTGACCACAGCAATGCTCTCTCAAGGCCTTCATCCATGCCCCCATGGATTAGTCGAGGTAGTGTCTTGGAGACCGGACAGGCAAAAAGAAAAAAATGGTGGCCAAGCGATCTTCATGCTAAGTATATCTCATATATTTTCTCCAATTTGGCTGAGGTATAGAAGACAGAATAGAACTATAGAGTTCTTTTAATGGGGAAATGAAGTGAAAACTAACATAATTAATTCCATCAATTCATTCCAAATGATTTAAGCATCTGGTTAAAAGGGTATTTACTGCTTACTTCACTCAACAGGGTAATCTCACTTTTCTGATATGACTCAGCTCACCAGGCCAGGCTAATTGGAAAGGTGAAAGGTTTGTTTGATTAGAAAATTGCACTGTAATTGAGGAGAAAAAGACACTATTAATGCCCACATTCAACCCATAAATGGGATCCACTGATTAAGTGGTAAGCCCCCACGTGTTGATGTTGTGAAAGAGGACTCTTTGACAATTTATTGTTTGATCACCACTGCTAGGCTGGAATAGCTGTATGACAAATTATGTTAAGATAGCACTTGGAAAAGGTGCTAGAGATACCCATTTCATGATAGTTATGCTCATGATTTGATGCTAAGATTCGTAATTTTGCTTCTTTGATCATATCGTTCAAATAATTCCACGTCCAAGCATTATATGTGAACAAATTTTAGAAGGAATTTCATTAACATATGCATTAATATAAGGTTTAAATACTTTCCGTGAATTGATGTTATATAAGACCCTTTTTTTATAAAAAAATGTTATCTTTTGTTATGGGATTATGGATGTGATGGCCATAGATTTTGTAGCAAAAATATAAATTAACTACACTTTTATTTATGGAATTTTCTTTCCTACACTGTAGTGTACATATATACAACAGAGGGTCGAGATTTACATTATATGCAAATAAGAATTGCCATATATGTAATTAATATTATCTGCAGCGTACAACAACTATATCTCTCTCTCACTCGCGCGTACACACACACGTGTACAAATTATATATAAAGGTCAAGTCTCTTAATAAATTACTGAAAATAAAACTTTCTAGTATCAAGAAAATTTACGGTCCAAAAAATATCAAAATTTCATCATATGAAGTTCAAATGGACTAGAACATGCAGTTCTCTCATGCATTCAACCAGAAAGTAGTCCGATATGGATTAAACATTACAGGCCAAAAATGCTTAATACCATTTAATCCTGGAGAAGTATTTATTCTTTTCAACGAAGTGATTAAGTGAAGAACATGTTTACTACACAATCTTATAGATCCTAAACTGTTTGTTTCTGCAAGTCTCTTCCCTACACGTAGTTTAACCCTGTGCTTGTATTAAGAGCTTACAGATTATTACAAAACTGACCTTCAAACTTCAGTAAGATCTCAAGAATCTGGTCTTCTTACAAGCCATACTTCACTAAAAATTTAATGACAAAATAGTATTTCTTCTATCAAACTTTTTTTCTTTTCTCTTTCTTCCTTCTTAAAAATTAATTAAAAATATCAAGCTAACTGTCATAACTAATCATATTTGATTTCTTATAGTATTTTACAGATAATGGTCCAATCAATTTAAGTAGTAATTAATGTGATAGTGACAGGAGGACGGAGTTGATGAAAATTAAAAGAAGGTAGTGAAGATGGGGCTGGCTGCTATTTGTACCTCGTTTTTGCTTTACACTTACTTTTGTGGTACTTGTACCAAAGTTGAACGTGGGAAGGCTTATTACTTTATTCGTCAAGTCCCTTTATAAAGGGACCCGCCTACGTTTGATTATCGCAACATTTGTATGGCTCTGCTTTTCCCATGTTATTGCTTCTAAAAGCTCCATATTCTCGTGTTGTGGTCATCCCAGTACTTGATATAAAGCTTTCATTCATGAGTTAGTAGGTACGCTTGGTATATTATAAATGTATGGATATAAAGTACTGTAAAAAAAATATCGTAAAGTAAAGTATTATAAAATAAAAGAAAGTATTGTAGAGAAAAAGTGAGTAGAGAATTAGGAAGAAAAATTAAGAGAGAGAAAAAGTATAATAAAAAATATGTTTGATATGTATAAAATATGATGTAACATTTTTTTAAAAATCGTAAAATATTATAATTATACTATTTGGTATCCTTACCAAACATACCCCAATTTCTCTGACCAAAGTATGATATGATATTTGAAAATGCCAAAAGTACTGGAAACTTGTCTAACCTTTTGGCCATGAATGGGTTTGTTCATTAATTATCTGCCATATAGAGGCAGAACACACAAGTTTTGCAGGGTGTGTGTTACAGAAACACAATTGTGATTTTTGAGGCAGGGGTGTGCCTATTATGACAAGGGATTATCTTTGAAGTTTGAATCCAATGCTTTATGCACTCCATTTTGAGAATAGAAATCCTGCTAGCAAGTTATTATGTAAAGTTGTAATTTTTTTTTACATTAACCTGCTAGCGAATTGACGTGCAAAAACGACACACTTTGCGTACATAAAATGTACAATTCAAAGGATCTAAATACCTCAATTTCCCTTCAAATATCTGCCAAGTTGGCCACCCCTACTGTCACTGGGGACATGCTGCACCAAAATCACATGGCGCCGCAGTTACTTCTTTGACATTAGTTGACCACCACACTGCTCGTCTCTGGACCATTCTGTTTTGCTCTGAGTCCCCATCACGACCACAACCACAACGATGCTCTCAAACTCATGGACCACTACAGAAATTTTTAATGTGGGAAGGGAGTGAAAAGTAGAGGTTATCATTTAGTCCCTCAAGACATGCCTAATGGTTTAAGGCTTTAATCTTAGGAATCTGGTTAGAGGGGTACAGACAGCTTGCTTCAAGAGGGTAATCTCACCATTTCCAATGAAAGGTTGATTCATAAGTGTTTTTATCACTAGGAAATGAACTGTCATCCTTAAGTTCTAGAGAAATTTACACAGAAATTTTAGAGAGAGACACACACTATTAATCTAGAGTCAAGATTTCTAAGTGATGAATCCTATATCTTCTGTAAAGTTCTCAAGAACTTTGGAGGATTTCAATGTTGAGGAAGATTACCATTCATTTGACAAGTCAAATAAAACATCTCATCGAATGTATCATATCATTATTCCATATATGTGGATTAACATATTGGTTTGAGCTAAAGTTACAACTGAGCAGTAGCATAAAGAAAAATTTTGGCTTACATTAATGTGATTCTGTAAATTTGTGTATGATGTACATCTGACTTAATTCATGCCAAACAGTGCCTATGCTCCTTTCAGTAACTTCCATCACCTCTGGTTTTCCCTAAATCAAGAAGACAAGCAACTTCATTGGTATAGTTTCTGTGGTGTCCACTATTCTGAGAAATTCATTAGCTTTATTGGCATCTACACATCTATTGCATCAACTGGCAGAGACGTCGCTCTATGGAGGGAGTGTGGAAGCAAAGCTCCGGCATAAAAATCCTTGGCTGTGACCATTTGATCAGGACTATTAGATCCACTAGTCTCATCCACATCTTGCTCTTGCACCATTTGATTAGCTGTTATGGGAAACTTCTTATTCTTCTCACCATCAACTGAATATCTCTTCTTGGAGGCCCAATGCCCCAAGACTGGTTTTCTGTTCTTTATCTTCAATTGGTTTGTGACTGATAGCTTTGGAACCCCAACATATTTCTTATGCTCTTCTAATTCTTCAGGGTCAGGAGATATGCTTGTGAGTTTTGGTTTTCCTCCTAATTGCTGGTCCCTAAGCTCTCTTAACTGCATTTGGTACTTTGCTTTGAGCCATCTCAATTCCTGCCTAATTTCATTTTCATAGTCCAAGAGAACACAATCTAATCCATTACTAGAAGAAGATGTGGGCTTTGTGTTGGGATCCCTTTGGTCATACACACTGATAATTCTCTCATCCTCCTTACTTGTTGATTGGTTTGAAGCCTCTTGTGATTTATCACAATGTATATCTCTTAACTCCTCCGAACTTAATTCTGGTTCATCTCTCTGAGCCCAGATATCAGTATAGTGAAGGCCAGCGGATTGGCTTGATGGTGCAGCTGGTACTGCTCCTTGTGTAGTAGTACAATTTTCATGCCCTTCAACTTGGTATGTGATCTCTTCGAACCGGCCATGAACTGCAGCGCAGCCATTTCTGGAACAATGAAGAAATTGCAGATTTTGGGCTGATGGGCTGTTTGATGATACATAATCAAAGAAGGTACCATTTGAAGCACAATTATGGCATAAACCTTCACTTGTGCATTCTGGAATTTCCTCCATTCTGAGTCCAGTTTTCCACTCTGGGACCAAGTTTGAGATTTCATTGTCTATCATGTCTGCTATTTTGGTTACATCTTGATCAGTAAGGTCTAGCTCAGCTACCATTTCAGTTGCAACACTCAGTGCCGTATCAGTATCGATGTCAAATGGGAAGTAGATGTTTCTAACTCGGCCTATGGAACAATGAAAGATTAAGAAATTAATCATCAAAGGCTAAAGAAGTTCCAACAACAAAAATGAGAAAAGGGATAGGATCATAGGACTACCTTCCTGATCTGCTATTCTGAGTCTCAGAAAGATGCCATCATCTTCTCTTCTCCTTCCTTTAATTGCTGTGTCAACTTCAGCCAAATTATCATCATCTTCACATTCAAAGAGATCAATCTCACTGGTTAACTCAGATTCAGGGCCATAACCACTGAGATAATCAGTGTACTCATTGATGAATGAGTTGTTGCTGTTGTGAACTCCATCAAGAGGTTGTCTAACTAATGGGGTTACTTCATAGACATCTCCTTGATAATGAATTGTTTTCATCTCAGACCCATAATCATCAATTTGGAGAAAAGGGTCTTCCAGAAGTTCCTTAGCAGAAAGCCTGAGGGACGCAGTTGCTAAGCATTTCTCTACAAATTGACGAACCTCAGGATTCTTTACTTTGTATAGTGATTCTGGTTTCTTCCCCTAAAGGAAATATGCACGTAAAATAAATGAACGAAAAAGATTAAAAAAAGAGATTAAAGGAATTCAAAGTGAAACTTGGTTCTTACAGAGACAACTTTCTTGTAAATTTGAGCAGGATGGGTGCATTCACTATAAGGATATTCAAATGTGACCATCTCCAAGATACACATTCCAAAAGAGTATATATCAACCAATTCGTTATAATCCTCCTCATACACTTCTGGAGCCATAAACTCAGGCGTGCCTGAATTGAAATAAGGAAGGAAAACAGAAAAATCAAAACCCAACTCCTAAACTGATAAAGTGACAAATTTTGCAGAAAGCATCATAAGATACAAAGACTTTGGTCATTTTGACAAAAATAAAGTCTTGTTTTCTTACCAACACAGCGAGCAGCATTAGACTTTCGAAGAATTGCAGCAAGGCCAAGATCACCAATTTTGACTTCTCCTTGGTTGCCATTGATGAAAATGTTGTCACACTTGAGGTCTCTGTGAATCACAGGAGGATCATGACTGTGAAGATAGAGGAGCCCTTCTAGAATTTGCCTGCACCAATGCTTCACAGCTCTGATGTTAACTCTTTTGTGTTTTATCCTGTACCTGTTCAGGCAATTAATTTTATTAAATGATCCCACATTAATTTTATTACTGAAGACGATAAATGAAGACTTACTGTCTGAGAGTCCCAGAGGTGAACATCTCAGTGACAAAGTTAATGTGCCTATTGGCAGCATCAACCCATGAAGTATAGAATTTCATGATGTTTTTGTGTTTCAAAGTCTTGAGAAGATGAATTTCACAGTACAATCTCTCAAGATCTTCAGGATTCTGCAGAAAATCGTAGAGCTTCACTTGATTCCATGCTACTTCTATCCCCTCGTACTCATCGAATGCTCTGTAGCTGCAACAAATGAATACACCCCCATAATAAATAACAAGAATCAAAAAGAAAAACTTTTGACAAAGTTCAGTTCAAGCTAAAGCAAATAGTGTTGAAAAACAAGAGAAAATAATAAGGGTATGATTCGTACACTGTCTTTGAAGCTCCTTTGCCAAGAATTTCGTTGTACTGCCAAATTTAAAATCCAAAGCCCATAATCAAAATGGAGAAACAATAGCATTTAAAAAAAAAACCAAGAAAATATGAAAAAAGAGAGAGTATATAATAGCATGTATACTCGTCCATATCTTCCAGTAGGATCAACTTCCACAAACTCAGAGTCCTCTGCCTCAATACTTGCAGAACCATTCATGCCTCTCTTTGTTCTTATCTGTTGCTTGTTCAAATTGCCAAATCTTCTTCAACACTTGCAGAAAGAAGTGAATAATGCTAACTAGTCAATGCATGTAAAAGAATTCAGAGGACACAATGATAGCAATCCGTGAAGTGAAATAACAGAGAAGACGAGGAAAGGAAAAAAAAGAAAAGAAAAGGTTAGAGAGAGAGAGAGAAAGAGAGCATAGGAAGGTCCATCAGAAGGACAAAGTTAAATTGCCAACTACCCAGAGAGAAGAAGCCAACGAGGCAAAGATTTGAGATTTCACAAGGTAGTAAGAGAGAGAGTGATATGATGTGATATAGCCCTAACCCACTATTCCTATTGCTACCACTACCACTACCACTACCACGCTTGAGACACAAAAGCTGCCAAAACAGCCTCTCGCTTTCACTTGCTTCCTCTTTTCTATCTCATCACGAGCTGTAAAACCTAAATCACACGCCCATTCATGCATGGACCAACCAATTTTAGGGCTCTTCTTTTTCTTTTTTTTTCTTTTTTCTTTTTGCCTCCTTAATTATTGAACAAATATTTTATGTGGTATTTGGCACAAGACAGAATTATGGGTTTACTTCAATCACGAAAATCCCATGAAATCCTTTCTATTTTGGAAACTGGTGGGTCTCGTTAGTGTTTCTACTTTAATGTAATTCGCTAGCTTAGGCCTTCTTGTTTGTATTCTATTTCTATGTATGTTTGTATGTATTGTGTGCTGGCTATGGTCATGAATATATATATATATATATGCATGGTGGTGGACGCAAGGTGAATTTCGTCAAGTGTGGAAATACGTTTATTTTATATATTAACTTGTTAATTCATTAATATATAAATTAATAATTTATTTTACACATTAATCAGTAATTAATGTTTAATATGTAAAAACAGATTTAAATAATCTGAAATATGAAGTTGGGAGTTAGGAGTTTGGACCACTGGTTCAACTGTACGTACGTGGAGATTATTGGATCAGAAGTGAGGCTAAATCAACTTGGTAGGCCCTATTTTGCCTTGCCTCGTATTAAAGGACTAGTTTTTTTTTTTGTTGGTTGTATGTCCAGAGATTTTGTCTCGATTAATCTAGATTTGATCTGGGTTGTGCACTTGGCTATGATAAATGAGTCTCCCAATGAAAATAATTGTATTCACAGGCGATACCAAACCGTTTACCACTTAGATAATCTTATTAGTAAATGACTAGTTACATGATAATAATTACATGAAAGATGATTTTAAATTCATAACAAAAAATATATATTTGTTGAGCTTTTTTAATATTTTGAGGAGTATATATGTATGCTAGGGCTCCATGGAAATGCAGTATAAATTATGAAGAGCTTTGGTGAGAAGATAATGGGAGCACATGCCCCAAACAAGGTATAGTGCCTAACATGATGCGGAAGGACGGTGCCAGATAAGGCATCAAACACTCAAGTCTGGTCGCTTTAGGATATAGCAGATTACGCCCCCAATCTTCCAACATTATTAATTATGTCCACTTATCACTAATCAATTTTGTACTAGATAGGTTTAATTACAGTATGCTTAACAAAATACAGAAACTTGATAGAGTTTTAATTTTATACGCTTTCTCAAGTTGCTTAAAATATTATTTGATTTGATTGATTCTTGCTTTTTAACTATATGTCAACAGAATTATTTAATGATATACTAAGATTAATTAGCTATAAAGACTAAAATAAATTTTTTTGAAAGTATGAGGATTCAATTGTAAAATTTGTAATAAAAAAGGGCCAATATAATAATATAACCAAGTTTCATATACGCAACCATTTTAATTGTTTGGGAGACAATATATATATGACTTATGAGAAATTAATTAAAAGTTATAAAAAGCAATAAATATTTACCATCAAACTAGCTAGCTAGTGTCACAAGTCATACGGCCCTTAAAATTTGAGATAATTTTAATATGGGCTTGAATCTGTGATGAGTATGTGGTATAATTGGTGTCGTTACGTTAATGGTTGAAATTGTATCCCATCTCAAGTCATCCTACTCACATATCAAAATTTTATTGGCTGAAATTGCATTACATACATACCAACAAGATGAATCATAGACTCACCATGCAAAAGTAACATAGAGATGGATTGAGATATGACAGAGAAACTATTGGAGATCATTTTGATGAGGTGTTCAATGTGAAGTTATTGTGTGTCTCTATTCTGCTTCAACCTTATACGGACAAAACTTAGGGCTATTGTTGTTTGATGATGAATTTGATAAAGATATGTAATGCAGACAGAGGAATACTTGTTTCAAAAATTACAAGAAATAAATATACACAAACAAATTAGTGTCATATATTTTCCTTTTCTTTTAGTTTTTAAGCTTCTGATATACATTAATACATATTATTGGTATCAAATTAAAGGTGTCGTAATTATTTACTCTGATTATCATTGAATTTGGTACTTATCATAATTCTTTATAATTTATTTCAAAATCCTTTCATATCCTCTAAATTTTGATTCTAAACAAACTCCCTAATTTTCTTATCCAATGAAGAGCAAATCTTAGATCTCTATTGGCCAAACAAAATCTCAATTTCAACATACATATATAACATTATATTTTCCTATTTTTTTCTGTTTATATATTAAACGAGTCCTTATTAAGTTATTATCTAAATGCCCAACTTTCTGTAAAATCTCTATTTTTGTTCAAAGAAATTGGAGTTTAGGTTTTCATTTCATATATTGGACACTTTGAAGATTAATTAGATTTTATCCCTTCGTAAATAGTTAAACATATATATATATATATATACATCTTTTTAAGCTTATAATGATCACATGTGGCTCTTGTTTTTTCCCAACTACCCCCCTACGTACATGTTTTTTTTTTTTTTAAAAAAAAGCATCAATCCCCCTACATGTTTGATGCTTTGTTTTGTTTATAAACAAGCATTGGTTTCAACTTTTTTTTTTTTTTTTAAGTATCCAAATCTAATGGTAGCCTCGTCCCTCAGAAAACTAACAAATTGACAGTGAAAAGTGTATGTGAGATGCGAACATGGCAGCATGCAGTAATGTGCGTTAAAAGATAAGACAAAAATGAACCTAGGAATAAACGAGAGATTAATATTAGGAAATTAAATAGATCAACATAACATGCACAAAACAACACGTTGCATTAATATTCGTAGAAATCGAACAACAAAACAAAACCATATTATATGTTTTGTTGTATTCGATGCAGCATCGGACATATATACACCGGCCGGTGCTGTCACGTTGGATCACTCTTCAACATAATCTCACTCCAAACTTATTAATATCACAACACACAAACACATATATAACTGCTCAATATAATTTACAACCATTTCCTTTTGTTTTTGACCTATGATTATTCAATTATTATATATAAATCTTTAATTTGCACATATGTCTGTGTTTTTAATTTAGTTAATTTTCAGCAAATTAAATATTTCTTTATACGATAGAGTAAGGATTTGAATTTAGAATGTTTGTAACACTTCACCATATCTAATGACTTTATAGAACTGATTCAAAATAAAGTGTTTATTAACCAAACAAAACCTTAAGAGGTCGTCAGGGGAGTCTACGTGCTAATGGTTCTAATATAAATACGTTTCAACAGTAAATGAAATGACAGTTCTTTTTGTGTCAAATTTAAATAACATCATAAAAAATGTTAATGAATGATTTTTAGGTATAATTATTTTATACCTAAAAAATACTATATATTCTAACAGTATGTCTCATAATTTACAGGCCAGTGATGATAAAAGCCCGGTTTTCAGGTAAAAAATTGACCAGTTATTGAACAGCCCATAGAATAAGGCCCACTCTTAAGATGAGTTTGAGCTTTAATTCAACAAATTTGTTTTAAAATATATCCATTTATATTTTGTGTTATTAAAAAAAAAAATCAAGCCACACGTATTACTTTGGGTTAATGATGGCCTTTAAGGCCTCTGTTGAAAAAGTATAAGACAAGTCAAATTTTGAGAAATTGAAAACATTATAAATTTTATTTTATTTTAGATGTATAATTATATTTAAATATAGAGTAAAACATCATTTTGGTCTTTTTTAGATAGCACTTTTCTCAATTTGGTCCTTTTTAGATGGCCTTTCTCAATTTAGTCCTTTTTAGATTAATCAGTTATCAATTTGGTCCTTACCGTTAAAATTACTAACGGAGTTAGTTGAGATGGATAATTTGGGGTAACTTTATAATTTTTAAATATTAAGAGGGCTTTTAATGTAATTATTTTGGGATAATTTTGTAATTTTCACAAATTGAAAAAGAAACATGGTACCATTTTCAATTTGTAAAAATTATAAAATATCCCAAAATAATTACATTAAAAAACCCTCTTAATATTTACAAATTATAAAGTTACCCCAAATTATCCACCTTAGTTAACTCCATTAGTAATTTTAACGGTAAGGACTAAATTGATAATTGATTAATCTAAAAAGGACTAAATTGAGAAAGACCATCTAAGAAGGACCAAATTGAGAAAAGTACTATCTAAAAAGGACCAAAATAATATTTTACTCTTTAAATATATAATTTGACAAGAGAGTAAAGAGAGACACACTGGAGGTTGGTCTACTACTAGGCAAAGGCCAGTGTTGGAAAATCACCTTCTTTTTCTCTTTCACGGCTAAATTCAATGGAAGACGGTAAACGACCCACAATTCTGATAACAAACGACGATGGAATCGATGCAGCTGGGTTGATAGCTTTGGTTCAGGTTCTTGTCTCCACTAATCGTTTTGACATTCAAGTCTGCGCACCTGATAGGTATCCATCATCATCATCATCTTTCTCTCTTATTCCCGTTCAAACCTGCACAATAAGCTTAGCTTTCGTCAATGCTAATAATTTTGTGGTTCTCTTCTTTGTTTTGATTAAATTAATTTCAGGGAGAGGTCAGCTGTTAGTCACAGTATAACTTGGCTTCATCCTCTGGAAGCCAAACCAGTCAACATCCCTGGAGCCTCAGCCTATGCTGTTTCTGGTTAGTTTTCTGTCCTCTTCATCTATATTATCATCCCAACATGCTCAGAAACAATTTTTGAGCCTCTTTTGAATGGTGATTTTGACAATCGGAGGGAAAAGGGTGCTCCTCACTCCTCATATGCTTTGTCCACAATTCTATTGCTGAGACAATTTTCCTATCTGTAACATTAAAACCACTCCTTGCATTGCATCATTGTTTGAATATTTGATCTTTTCTTTCTGATTATTTTTAGGTACATATATAATCTTTTCTTACATAATGTCAATATTGCAAAAATTTTGCAGGGACTCCTGCTGATTGTGCTTCTTTGGGAATTTCCAAAGCACTATTTCCTACAATAGCTGATCTGGTACCTTGGGTTTGAATTATATAAATATGGTTTTAAAAGTTTGACATTACTTGGGTGGACTGTTTTCTCTATTCCGCTGGTATCTTGGCATTTTTTTTGTTGGAAGGGTCCTTGATAGGGAATCAGGGACACAGAAGCCATAGCTTTATTATTTATTTAGAGAAACCTTGTGAAGAGATTATAAAACTTCTAATGACAAAAACATCATGTCACTTGTTTGCCATAGTTCTAGTCATTTTTTTACACAATTATTTTATGCTGACAAAACAATTTGCATATATGACCTACTTGACTAAAAGTCATGCCACATATTGAGCTAATTGCTAATATGTGATCTACTTAATGCGCAGGTACTCAGTGGCATAAACATGGGTAGCAACTGTGGTTATCACGTGTATGTAGCACTTTCTTTCTTCTTATTTCTAAATATCAAAAGACTCTGCAACTATTAACTCTTCCACTGCTATGAGTAAGTAAGTCATAATTAAACTAATTTGATGATCAGTATATATTATAATTCATTGGCAAAACTACTTTTCCATTGAAAATATAGGATTGGTTATTTGGTTTTTAAGAAATCGGTTTAATGCTTCTTGAAACCTATACTTGTTCTGAGGTCATAAGAAACATGGATGTGCTGGTAATGGATCTAACGGGATGTTTAATAAAAGTTTACCTGTGGAATTATTTTGGAGGGACCCAATGAAAATATGACAGACTTGGTCTTTCTAAGCTTTGAAGAGACTCACGATTGGATTTCCATAAATTTTGAGATGCATTCAGTCACAATTCAAACGACAAGACATTTCTTTTCACTATAGCTGCTTCAGTAGCTATATGCCTATATCTATTATTTTTTGCTCATTGCTGTACTGAATAGGTGTTGTTTTTGCAGTGTGTACTCAGGCACAGTGGCTGGAGCTCGAGAAGCATTCTTCAATGATATACCTTCTATCTCTATTTCATATGATTGGTATCTTTGCCTACTTCTGTGGCTATATATTGCTATTTTATCCTCAATATGTGTTTTCAATTAAATTGAAACAGATGTTGTATAATGTCTCAAAGTAATATGGGTGGTGATCATAATAAACTATATCAATCATCTTTTATCTATCTCCTACTACTGCAACTGCTTTTTATTTCCCTATTTGACCATTTGGAGGACTAATGTCCAGGGTTAGAGGAAAGAGTAATGTACATGATTTCACCCTTGCTGCTGAAGCATGTGTGCCTATCATAAGTGCTGTACTTGTTGAGATTAAGAACCAAAGACACCCTCAACGGTGCTTTTTGAATATAGATGTGCCAGCTAATGTTGCTGATCATAAGGTACAGTGTCACTGTTGTTGCATTTTGTATGGTTTGCTTGTGGAAACTGATGTAGCTTGTGGAAACTGATGAATTAGACACAGCCAAATTGGCCTGTTTTCAATATGCATCATCAAGTTACATCTTCGTTGTGATCAAATGAACAATTTCTATCCATTTGTATAGATTTGAATTCACTTCTAGAAATCTAGACTTACCTTTAATCTGTTGATATGATGATTCTAGCACATAGCTATACAATATTTTGATCCTCTACTTCCATTATATAACTTATAAGACTTAATATTGTCCGAAGCCTTCATGACTAATATTTATGTCTGTTCTGTTTTTTAATACCTTCTTTTTTTGGTATTATTTTTAAGTTATAGCATTCTTGTCAAACGTATTATTTTAGAGTGTTCAGAGCTTCTCCTCTGTATGTGTGTCTGTTTGTTATTTTGGAGCTGTTGGTCCTTTCGGTAGATGGCTGACCCTAGATCCTGTTTCAATTCTACCCAGTGGACTGTGCTTTCTTAAGAACTCATAAATGATTTCTGGAGCTTATTGCTTGAAATTTCATTGAATTATTGAACTAGTTTAGCTCAGCATGTAAAAGTGAAAATACTAGGACTAGGATCTAGTGTCTGATTCCGTGAAAATAAAATATTTGTCATTCTTTTATGAATTGATGCATTTTTACATTGTTTTGTCTTCCTTGAACAAGTTTTTAAATCTTGTTTCGGATATTTCTTATGAATTTTCATATACTAAATTTACTCATTATTTTTGGTTGTCACTTCTACCTCATAAAAAGGGGTACAAGCTAACTAAGCAGGGAAAAAGTATGTTTAAGATGGGATGGAGGCAAGTCACCACAGAGACACATGGGCAAAAAATGTCATCTACAATGACCATGGATATAGATACAGCAACACCTACAGAAACTGACACAACATTTGTATCGCCAGAACATCTTTTATTCAGTAGAGAAGTGGGTTCTTTTCTTCACTCTATCTTTTACTTCAAATATTCGTACTCAAGGAGGCTCCTATATCTTCCATTGCTATCACATAAACTCATCCTATTAGGAGAGTTTTTTTTGGGCCATTGCTATTAGGAGAGTTTGATTATATAATTTTGTCTGCGTACGGAGTAAATGTGAAATTATAGGCCCAAATGATCCCTAACTTTTACCCCCTTTACCCCCACTGAAAGGATGTAGAACTGTGTTTTAACTTGTGTAGGCAAAAGGTGCTCAACTTGATGATGATGATGATACAGATCACAAATTTTTGAAGGAGGGATACGTGAGTTTCTGTATTTTTTCAATTAATTATTTATTGAAAACAAAAACTGTTGCTAATCAATTTCAATTTATTTTTTTTCAGATTACTGTTACTCCGCTAGCTGCTCTCTCTCCAGCGGAGGCAGATTGTCATGCTTATCTAAAGGATTGGCTATCAAGTGTTTCTGAACTGCCCTCGTCGTCAGCTTTATAGTGATGTAAGACTCTCGTGTGCTTGTGATCTGTACAACAGTTTTGATTGTGATATATCACTAGCAATAATTGTACTTATTGTTAGCATCCTGATCAATGAAGAGCAAAGATGATGCTTCTGAAATGAATATAACGTTTTATCTTGGAGGCTAGCTTTCATGTAATACGTTTATCTGACAGGGTTACAATTGACATTTGAGTGCCAATTCAATGTATATGGTTAACGTTGCTTGCATTGTTTATGTTAGTTTTGCCTGATATGCTGTGGAATGTGGACCTTATACCTCATTTTATCTAATGCCTTTGTGCATGAGGGACAGTCATACTTCTTATAACATTCCACACTGAAACAATAGCCATGTTATAAAACACACATTTTTACTGTTACTAAATAAGCATGATCAATGGCTGCTTGCTGTGTACATGAGTAAATTTAGGAATAAAATCTAATGGGTTAAAAGAATAAGTTGGAAGGAAGAACATCAGACTGAGATAAGCATATAAAGTCAATTAGTATGAAAACACAAATAATCATATAAAAATCTATATTGGGACTTGGGGTAAATGATTGACAAATGCACAGATATCTTGTCCTTTTTAAAGTAATTTGTGCTTCTGCCACCTACCTCTGCAGAGGGTTTGTTGGCATTTTCCCCCTGGAATCGTTTCTTCTAAGCAGCATTCACATAAACTCCATTCATACTAACAAATATGGTTATTGATTTTGCAGTTTGTATGAGTTTGGTCTCATGGTCTCTCCCAGACTCCAACGTACATACCTCCTTAACTTAAAAAATTTGCATCCTCTGATCAATTGTAATATTAATTCCTTCCCCTTTACTTATTTTTTTACTGATTGCGATTTGTTAGCTTTTATCTGCAGATGACTTTAAGGAAAGTGATATGCTCTTCAATCTGCTCTTGAAGAAATTATTAAGATCCTGCATGCAGCATTACTATTTGTTTCAGTATTGTTAAGAAGATTAAGACATTTCCCCATAGCCTGATATATAATTCAACGATATCTATCATTTATGATTAGTCTGTATGCAGATCGAAGTATAGAACTACTAGAATCAATTACTATTTAATATTAGAAGGATGTTCGTTCTTAATGCCTATCCTTTCAGCTTCAGCGCATGGTTCTAAGAATATAGTTTTGCATGAAATGTATGGATAGTAGGAGATAATGAAGCGTTAGGGGTTTATTAAAGGACGATATGATAACGAAAACTTTTCAACTATTTTTTCAAAATTCTCTAAAATCTTCACTCGTTTACATCTTTTTATTTTTGGCCGGCTTCCTCCCTCCGTGATATCTTTAAAGCCCTCCAATTTGGAAAACTTTAGAGGACAAAGTTTTACTAAACAAGGAGAATTAAAAATATTATCATTATGTGATATTGAAATGAAAGTTTGTTGAAGCTGGTGAGAATTCGAAAATCCAAATGAGGATAAAAAATAGGTAGGTTATACTGTCCATTTCGTAGAAGCTTTTAAGGGTCAACTTCAACAGGTAATAAAAGGAACAAACGACCATCTCCACTGCGTATAATAGATAGCCTAACGATAAGAAGCCTTAATGGAGTGTGATTCAGAAATATACAGATGAAACTTAAAGAAGTTGAGAGTGATTCATATAACTGAGTGGAACCTTTATAAAGCACAAAAATGAAAGGAGAAACAGTGTAGGGCCATGGTTATTAATACATTATTATATATATTTGCACATGAGAAGTCTCCTTTCATTTCTGTCTTCTGTGCATGGCCTTCATTCTTTCAATGGCAAAGAAGGAGCATGTGATTCCACTAGTATTGACCACAGGACATGAACATCTTCGTAAGGACATGATTTCACATCTTCATACAGAATGTAAATCCCTCTTCCTGGAACGATGAAGCAACAATATTGTAAAATTTAGAATGAGCTAGGCAGTGGGAGGATAATAAAAAGAAGAAAAGGTAAAGTATGCAATGATCCTAATGGAAATGAATGTAGAAAGAGAAAAAAAAGGAGGATGTGACAAACATGTTTCCCAAAATTCAAATGGCAAATAATAAATAGTAGAGTCTGAGATTAATGTGGAAGAAATGCAAGTGAAAGGCAAGAAAGAAATAGCATTTCATGGTGAATATTAGCATGCAGAAAAGAAGACACTGAGAAACATACTCTTCTTTTGAGATGAATGCAATCGGAACCAGAGCTTCTTCAATGAAGAAATGAGGGGTTGCAGCCACCTCATTTTGTGAAGTGGGAGTGGCTCATGTAGGTGAAACAATTTAAGAGAAATAGCGAGAAGATAAAGAGGAGAAATTATAGGCATTGCTTAGACAATGGTAAAGATTTTGTGGGTTTACTATTCATATTTGGGACATTTTACACTTCCTTGCAGGAAAATCTTGAAACTCATTGATTGCTGGTAAGATATCATTTTCAGACCCTTTTGTTCCTTGTGGAAGAAGCCCACTCCACCAATAGAACTATTAAATCCACAAAGAAGAAGCCTCTCTCGGTATCCATTTTTCCAAATTAAGCAATACATCTCATGTTTTTCACCATCATTTGGCATAGACATAAATGGAAAAAGGCACACATTCAGAATGTTTCTTTATTTCTTTATATTTAGCACATAACTTCCTCTTGCATTTCAAGCAAATACAAAGCCTCTTCAGAAGAGTTTCCCACAAGAATCTGTCTGCTATTAGTGCATCTGTTCTATTAGTATTTGGGTGCCTTACAAGAGTAACAATTTCTTGAACGTCTTGCTGGCTCAAATTAGACAAGTGATGAGTCATGACAATATTCCCATGGATGACTTATAAATTGCGATTAGATAAAATTTAAAAAATATATATAAATGAAACGAATATGTTTCCAAGTTCCAACACAGCCTTCCTGAAGAGGTTGAAACTGAAGCATCAAACGAGGAATTTGAAAGAGCTTTGGTGGAGTGATAAGGATTGAACTAGGGTTGAACAAAAAGTGTACCATTGTAAATTACTTACATAGTCAAAATTTCCCAGCATGGCCAGCTCTCCCTGTTTAGAGGGAAATGATGGGTACATTACATTATTTGTAGGCGTGGGTGTGAGTACAAATTATGGGTAACGACAGAAATAACAATTTCTGGAGAGAAAGCAAACAAACAGCTAAAAAACAAAAACAGGTTTTGATGTGTTGCATCAGTACTGAGTAGTAGTACCTGTAGTTACCAACTTGAGAAAGATTATAGATTGCAGGGTGAAAGGGTCCAGAGTCCAGAGTCCAAACCCGTCAAAGCATGGACCTCAGAGAGTCAGTGGCTCAGCTTGGGTCCGGTGGGTGTGGGTCAGACCCATTTGATCCAACAGTTCAACACTTGAACTCTTATTAGAGATGATGATATTACCCAAAAACAATGTGAGTTGCTTTCTGAATTTGATATGGCCCTTGAAATCCCCAGAGAATTTCAATAATGCTTTCCTCAAACTTTCCATGGTGATGGTCCATGGATATTCTGCTCCCACCATTGATTCTCACTGCCCTCTCTCTGTCACTGTGATCATGTGCTTTCATCTTATTCTCTCCTTTGTTTTTTAGCAGATCATCATCATGCATGTGATCAATTTTTCTTCTTTTTTTTTTTTTCAAATCTTACTGCTTCCCTCTCCAAATTTACAAACCAGCAGAAATTTCATCATGCACAATTAATATTGCAAATAATCAAATTGGAGAAGGATTTTTTTTTTGATCTTAACAGAGCAGTCCTGATCACTAATCCCTAAGATACTGTGAGTTCAAATTTTAGGTAGGGTTTAAATTAACAAATTAGTTGGGGTTTTATTTATTATCAGACATTGATAAGAAAAAGTTAAGTGGAGATATGCTGAATGTGTGCCTTTTCTTGCTGCTATCTTATACTTTTGAGGATGGGTTATAAAGAAATATTATTAAAGGGTGAATCCTTATGAGTGTTTGGGGGTCCCATTAACTAACTTTAACCAGATCCATGAATTAAATTGCAGCATGTGTTTTATTAAATTAATATAAATTTTGCACAGTTTTGGGCTTTGGCCCTCTTTATTTACAAAAAAAACAAAAACAAATGCAGTTTAATCCTAAAAGGTTAGAAAGTGAGTCTAATCTCATCAGTGTTTTTGTGATGCACTGTGTACTTTAGCTTTAAATTTGCTGTCTCATTAGATTATTACCCACGTACAACTGTTATTTTCATCATTACCTTTTTCTTTTTCACTTCCCCTTCTAAACCACACTGTAATAAACATATTCAGAAATGATAATTATATAGATTTTATTTGAACGGTAAATCTATGATGCAACTTGTTGCATGCATGTAATGTAATTTCAGCCGATAGGATTGTGACATATGGGAAATTACATTGCATTTCAAGTCATCCTATCCACACGTCACAATCCTATTGACCGAAATTACATTGCATGCATGTAACAAGTTGCATCATAGACTTACCCTTATTTAAAATTAAATTTATATACAACCGATCAGGTCGTAATTTGGTTAATGTGAAATTCAAAATTCAATATTTTAAAAAAAAAATCAAGATTATATATATTGGTCATACTTGAAATCTATGTTGTTCAATAATTATGTTCCTGGACTTGAATGTGAAAAGTTAAAACGTTAGTGGTAGACTAATTTTGCACTATTTACACCACGGACACGATGTTGGTTAATTACACATCATTATCAATTCAACAATATAATAGATGGTTTTAAGACAAAGGCATAACTATGGAGATATGCATGCATCTTTTTTCTAAATAGTAAATACTGCAGCAAGAAAATTTACCGAGATGTGACAAACATATCTAATGAATTGCTGACACATGTCCACATGAGAAGATGAGCAACTTTAACAACAAATTGTTATATTAAATTAACATCCAAATTTACTCGGACGTAATAAGCAAACATGCATCCAAATAACACTTTTCCTTCTTAAAACAAAAACAATTATATAATGAGCCGGAGGTCTTGGGGGGGTCCAAGCCGTAGAATTGCAGTGGAAAAAGGCATTGACTAATGAGTTTGCTGTTTGCCACATTTTTTAATTTTTCAAACGAAGAAGGCCATATATGCAAATTCATTAATGATTGTGCATGTGGGTACTAATTACTAATTAGAGATTTGCTTTTGTAACGGTTGGGACTTAAGAATCAAGGACAATAAGTGCATAAAGCAAGTCAAAAATCGGCATACAGCATATCATTCTTTCCCTTATTTTTTTTTTTTAAAAATTTCATTCATTCATTTGTCATAAGCAACTACTTGGCATGAGAAAGCCTAACGGATCAACGTATTTAGTCAAATTTCTTTAAAAAAATAAAAAAAATTGGACGAATCATATGCTTTGGTTCAAAATGGTAGGAATTAATTGATTTCGAGTCATTAGGTTTATCAAAAGTTTGACAAGACACAAACAACCTTTTTTCCACACATAATAATCTAGTTACCGTTTGAGTATAATTCAGTGCTTTACGGCTGTTCCTTTGGGGGGGATTCCGGATTCATTCAACCCCTCATTTTTTTTAATTTCTTAAATCACTTTCTTTTTTCTTTTTCTTGGAATTTTATTTTTGATATAGTTTTGATTAGTGTTTTGGACATACAATGTGAATTGTGAAGGCCTCACAATTAAAACAGACACACAGGCCCTACCCATAATTCTTTTTTTTGTTTTTTGGGTGTGAGTCCCAGTTCTTTCTTCTCCTATTAATTCTTTTAGCAAAAATACTGTTACTCCGTAATCTTCCACAGTATTACTGATCACATATATACTATTATACATATGAAAATACTGTTTTTTTGCACACAGATCTAGAGAGAGAGATAGTTGAAGGCACGGAGAAAAAGCATTGTGCACTTTGAAATTTAAAAGGTAATGATTCAATCATGATGTGGTGTGTTCATATAGCTAAAAAGGTGGTGTGTGTGCAAATGCATTTGGTCATTATATTGAGGCTATGAGAGGGAGGGAGAAGATATGTTAGAGAGGTTGGCGTTTCAAATTTTGAAAATGAGAGAGAAGAATCAAAACCCTTTTTTTTTTCCTCATTAGGGGTAGGTGAGTGAGGTTGAGAATAAGGGAAACAACTTTAGCACAATTGGGCCACGTGAGAGGGTATTCAAGCAAACACCATCATTCATATCCTTCTTAAATCCACAATATTATATTATTTACTTATTTTAATTACCTTGTTAGTTTATATAAGGTTTAATTCTAGAATTAATAATGCAAGTCTTCATTAAAAATAATTAAAAACAAGGAAACATTGGTGTGAGAGAAGAGAGAGAGAGAGGAGAATCTGAGGGGTATTTGAATGAGGACAAATGAAACAAATTTCACACTAAATTCCAACTTTTGTACGAGTATTAATTTTAACTTAAAACGATAAAGCTTACAACTTTAAGCTTTGGGAAGCTCAACTTAGCAGCCTAAATATCGGTTTGGCTTACTTAAATTTGTGTTTCGATCTCTCAACCTTTCATCTTTTCTTACTTATTCAGTACAGTTAACCGACGACCATTTCCTTTTACTATTGTTTTCTCATTTCTATATCTATTTGACTTTCTTCTTCGACATTAGGTAAACCCGCTACATACTTCTAGACTAATAAAAAAAAAACACTATATATAATGAAATTTATTAAAAAATAAACCCTCAAATTGAATACAGAAACTAAATATATAGAGAAAGATTTGACACGTAGAGAATGTTGGGACATCAAACGAATTAATTGTGTTAGTGTTTTAATTATATAATTAAAGGGAGGTTGCCGTAAGGACAACGGACTTGGAGTTCTAATGCATGGAACTTAATTACTAGTGGTTTCACTTAATGGGTGTGTTCACTTCCATGTTTCCATGATATGGTGGGAGTCAGGTGAGGAATGACAATCGAGGTTTTGACTTGCACACCCACACGAGTTTTTTGTGGTTTTGTGCATTTCAGCTATTGTTCTCTGTGTCTCCCAACACAGTTCGCACAAGCATTTATCATCCAACGTTCTTTTTTATTTATTTACACCATGCATACACATATATAGTTATGGGAAACAAATTAAATTATGCATTTATTATGCTCATTGTAGTACTGTTATAATATACATGCATCCATCAATTTGAATTTGTCAAGCCATATACATATGATTGCCATTCATTAAATGTCAATCGGATCTATAGTCAAATATATATAATTGTTGGCCCACGCCCACCATCAATACTGTCATTGATCATGCATATATATATAGCTTTGAGACACCCACTTATCCCATCAAATTTTATGCACGCATAATGCAATTAGGCTTGATATATATATATATATATATATATATATCATCTATATTTATATTATGAACTAGCTAGGTTTTATATACATATCATTGTTATAGGTTGCAGGTCAATTTTGCTATCGTATGCATCCCTATCATTAATTCATTTGAATGTGAATGTGTGTCAATATATATAAGAAGTATTGGTTCAAAAGAAGTAGTGGGGAAAAGCATGATATATATGCATGCATGCATGCACATAATAAATCCAGATCTTACATTACATGCATCTTATATATAATAATAAAAAATGTGAGGAAAAAATGAAAGGAAAGAGAGAATATATAGGATGTGCCATCATAATCAAATCTCGTAGATATAGAATAATAAATAGCAAGTAGCTAGCTAGGTATAAGGTATAGTGATGGATCGTAGCTAAATGAGTTGGTATATGATTCTTGCCTCATACACAGGGCAAGAACATGGATGAGTGATATTGAGTACTGTTAATTGAAAGAAAAAAGAAAAATCCAAAAAGAGATAAGAAAGGGATGGAGATGGGAGACATGAATGGGAATGAGAATGGGAAATATAAGACAGGATATGGACTATAGAGTTATGAAAAGAAGCACAAGAACTCTGCGTATGATTCACTAATCATACGTCTACTTATCCCGCAATATCCGTTCACGTGCCTCTTCTTGTTTTGGCCTCTTACTTCTTCTCATCCCCAAAACCCCCTTTCTCTCTTCTGTACTACTTCATTCCCACAATTAGCCATCTCCTTTTTCTTTTATTCACTCCTTAGTCCTTATCCCTATCCCCTATGCCACTGCACCCTTTTCCTTTCCATTCATTTCACTCCTTCTTCCCCCATCATTATTGAACTGTCACCTTGAAAATTCAATCTCTCACTTTCCCACTATACTATTACTCTACTGCACCATACTATATCAATTTCTTGGGATTATCTCCCAAATTCATATCAAAATTCATTCCATATATTTTAATACAAGACATCAGATACAACTTCCCAAATGCAAAGTATAGTATTGGCTCATAATTTCATAATTAATTAAGAGTTAAGTCTTCTGCTTGTTTCTTTGATATCTCAAGCATGTCATACACTTTTTTATATCTTTATTATTATTATTATTATATTATTCAATTAAAATAAAACATGCAAATAATTTCTTAAAAATCAATTTTTTAATTGAAGAACTATATGACATAAAGATGTAAAAAATGTACTTAAGTTTTTTTCTAATAAAAAAAAAAGATTTGAATTGAATTTAGCGAGGGGAGAGATACGATGCCGTTTGGTGAGGGGTAGGCGAGGTTTGGCGTGAAAGTAAGAAGGCATTGACCAAAAAGCAGGGAGGAGTGAGAGTGTTGAGAATAATAAGTGGGTTTGCATGCGAAAGTGTGGTATCGCTGGATAACGGCGTTATCAGGCGTTGTTTGGCTATATATACTCCATTTTAAACTCCAAACTCTCCCTCACTTTCGTTTCTTCAGTTTTCTATTACTACTCAGTACTCACCTCCCATCTTCTTACTTCTACCTTACCTCCTTTCTCTTTCTCTCTCTCTCTTAGCTTACTCAACAACAAGTGCAACCTCCATCCATTTAATTTTAAACCCCTTGCCTTTTATATATTTATATATGGTTGCGTGAAGCAGAAGCTTGGTATATTAGTCTGTCTCTCTTTGGAAGCCTACCCACCTACCTACTCATTTTCCTCACATTAATTACTAACACTTGTCCTCATGGGGAGGAAAGAGCAGGCAGATCACAAGGACAATATTGCTTCATCAGTTGAAGCTGTTCTTGAGCTCATCCGAAAACAAACCCCACTTACTGTTAAACAGGTTGGTTATTCATTTCTGCTACGTTTCATTCATTATTTAGTTAATTAATTATTGTTGGTCTCATTCTGATATATATATATATGTACAATTATATTTGTGTTGTGTTTGATGGATGGATGAATGTATATAGGAGAAGTTCTGCAACTATGCTTGTGTGGAACGGTTTCTGAAAGGCAAGGGGGATCATGTTAAAAAAGCTGCAAAGCAACTCAGGGCGTGTTTGTCTTGGAGAGAGAGTATAGGCACGGGTATGTTATTATATACACATACATACATACTCACTTTTTAATTTACCCCTTCTTCTTCTTCTTCTTCTACTGCCTTCTCTTTTAATACCTTTTTCTTTTACTTCTCCCCCTGTGAAAACTATTTACTCTTTCTCTTTTCGTGATTCATCCGCTTCTGTTTTTGTTTTCTTGTTTCCCCCATACAATCTTGCTTTTTCTCCTTTCTTTCAATTATTTTAACGTTAAAGTGGACCGTTCAAATCTCCCTACCTAGTAAGTAGTAATCATTAAAGCCACACCCAGCAAAAAAGAAACAATTTTGTCTTTTTTTCTCCTTTGAGAAAATCTGCTCATTATTTTCATTTTTCAATACCAACATTTTGTTTTGTGGAAACAGAGCATTTGATAGCAGATGAGTTCTCAGCCGAACTTTCTGATGGGTTGGCGTACGTGGCGGGTCATGACGATGAATCCAGACCTGTTATGGTAATTTGATTTTCGTGTGTTTGTTTGAAAAATAGAGAGATGTGTTTGTCGTCTTGTTTTGGAATATCAAGTTTGTTGATGGATGGTTTTGAATTTGGTTATCAGATCTTCCGAATGAAGCAAGACTATCAGAAGTTACACTCTCAGAAACTGTGAGTTTCCTAACAGAAAGATTTGCTTCTGCTATATATTATCTTTACCAATTACAAGTACTAAACTTTCTCTCTCTCTCTCTCTCTCTTTCTTGTGTTTGTTTTTGAAAATTCCGCAGCTTCACTCGTTTGCTAGTGTTCACACTGGAAGTGGCCATATCGACCATGCCAAAAAACGTCCAACAATTTGTCATGCTTTTCGACGCAAGTAAGTCCACCCGCAATTCCTATATTGCCCCTTCTTTACTTTTTAAAATATGAAAGAGAGAGAAATAAATTTAAATGTCAAAGTAAATAGTAAATAAATGAAGGACAGAGAAGACAACGCATGCAAAGTAAAAGTGTGAGATGATAGGCTTTCCAACTCAAAGGGGGGGTATTATCGGGAATTGGAGTGATAATTAATGAAATAATATTCTCTCCTAGAATTGGTCCATTTCAATGTTTGATCTGATGCTTCACTTCCTTAAATTATAAGGCATGATTCAGTTTTAGTAAAGCTATTTTTGCAGTAGTGATTTGAAAATTAGGGGTAGTTATATAATATTTTGGGGGAGTAAGTAAGGGGGTTGTTTGGTGCAGGCTTTTTCAGGTCGGCATCTGCTTTTATGAACTTGCTGCTGGCAGCACTGAAAATTGTGGGCGAGTACTACCCAGGTCGGCTATACAAAGCCTTTGTCATAGACCCTCCCTCACTCTTCGCCTATATGTGGAAGGTAAAATTTCAATTTTCAAACTCCAAACATTGCCTACATTTGGTACTCTTACAATGTAATGTAATATTACTATTAAACCAGTGGCAGTTCAGTTGCAACACCCTCCTATATTTCCTCCAAATGTCTGTCTAATCCGCATGCTAACTTTACCATCCTCCTCTTCCTCCGTACCTCCTCAATAATGCATTACTTTCCTCTAATTAATAATAATATTTTTCAGTTGTCACAAGTCCTACAGTAATGAATAGTTTGCAACTCACTCCATTTTCTGTAAAATACCTTCATTTTTCTTCGGTTAGATTTAATGCCTACCCTATTGTTTTGCATTGTTACGAACATAGAGTTGAAAACGACATTTCTTTGATTCCGCAATCATTAACAGTAGTGCCATCTAAATTAAGTATGGGCAAATGTTGAGAATCAAAATCTTGTATTTTCAAATAATTAGCTTGTCTTATATATTTAGCCTTTTAGATTATTATTGTTTAAAAAAAACAGAAAAAGAAAAGTGATTGTGTGCATTATATTGCGGGTATAGGGAGTTCGGCCATTCGTTGAATTATCAACGGTGACGATGGTGGTATCATCATTAGACTTCGAAGAATCTCTGGACTTCAATGACTTGGCAGCGTACCCACGAGCCTCGTCCCTCCGATTCGACCCTTCCACCATCAAATCAACGGCCAAGGTTGGGTCATGCTCCTCTTCCCGCTTCTCCTTCACAGTGTCTCATCACTTTGACTCGCTCAAGCCTTGGTACCTCAGTCTAACTGACACGTCAGCATCCAAAGTAGGACCCACCACCCCCTCTTCACTGGGGCCTGCGCTCATCTCCCCACTCAACGCTCGGTCCTTCTCATTTGCATCGCCGATTGGGAGAGCGCCACGTGGAGACATCAACGGCGGAAGGCTAGCAAGGAAGAGCTTGTTCCCATCGACGCCACTGCCGCAACGTGTGACAGCAGTAACTCCGAAGAGGGCCCCACCAAAGACCCCACGGCCCTCCTTCCTCCAATCACCGGCGATGTTCTTCCGAAAGGAGAGCCACGTCAGCAGAGCGGACAGGTGTAGGGAATCGTTCCTGCCGTTTTTGAAGTTTTACAGGAGGCCGTACGACGAGATGATATACAGGTCAAAGATGAGGCCCCCACTGGGGGGACTCATCTCCATCGTCTCTCCCCAACTTAGACGACGCCACGTTTCGGTATCTCAGCGTTACTAAAATGCGGAAACGGCACAAGAAGAAGTACATAAATAGTATTTGGATTTTGATTAAGCAACGTGTCAACGACACTTAATAAAAATGTGTAGGTCGTTTGGACCGAGGAGGGAAAAAGGCGAGGACGTAGTGAGCGGGATGTGAGACGGTGTGCAGTAGGCATAATTTGGTCCTTTCGGAGCTTGGAAAGGGGAATGCCTGGAAACAAGGTAGCGTAGTGGAAACGGCGAAGCATTCATTGAAAATCTTGTGGTGGGAAATAGTAGAAGAAGAGGAAGAACAAGAACAAGAAAGCAAAAGCGTTGAAAATGAAACGACAATGTCGAAATTGGTAATATTAATTATTATTATTATTATTAATATATTTAATTTGTTGTAGTTGTTACTTGTTGTAATTTTGATTATCGAGGTGCGTGTGAGAAAGAGGAGTAGAGTAGAATCTTTTGGTTGGACTTTTTGTTTATAATGAGAAAAAAGAAAGAACGAGTTTGAAAACTCTGATACTTATTGTACTGTTGCTCTTTGTATTTGCAATAGTTTAAGGGAGGAGTTGGTGAGAATAAGTGTCGGGTTTTGTTGTCTGAGAAGTCAAACACAGTTTTAGCTTTTTTTTAATTTCTATTCGTGCGACGGAGCGTAAATTAAAGTAATTAATGGGAAATTGAGAGCGCAAAAATTGATAGATAAATAGATGATACAGTGAGTGCAGTATAGGGGATTGGGTTTGCTGTGTCGTATAGCAACTGAGGTTAGGGAATCAATCAACATGAATGCATGAAGAAGAAGAAGAATCAACATATATATATATATATATTTGTAATTCTATAATATACTCTCTTATGGACACGTGATATGATCTTTTAGCAAATTAATCAGACCGCAAATCTGTGACATATGGCACCGCTCGATGGCCTCGTATGTGGCCTCTTTCCACAATCACCCGCGTATTCTCCCGCAATAGAGACGTGGGAGAACTCTCTAGATCGTGGATCGAGTCCCATGTACAGGAACGTGGGTCGGCCACGTCGTCCTCTACCTCGAGTATAAATATCCCTCACCTGGGAGACTGAAATATAAGATAACATACGCAATAACATACCACGAAATCCTTACCACCTAAAGTCTATCTAATAGACATCAAAGCATACTAATTTTTTCACTGGATACTCTCGTCTTATTGCTTTAAGCAACACCCAGAGACTCTTGCTCTCTCTCTCGTCCTCTACATACGAGGTATCTCCAACAAGTGACTCGCTCGCCCGAAAAATACACACGGCCATCACAAATAATATTGCTGCCTAACAGCTCCTATGGACGATCTCCTCTTCGAATTACGTAGACTTTAATCCCTTAACAATAATACGTAGACACCTAGGTCATCACCTAAAAACAAGTTCTCCAAGACTCCTTGCGGTCCTTATTTTACATTGTGAATTATAAGGGTGTTCAGAACCAAACAAAATCGACGCACTTGAATCAAACCAAACCGAATTAGCACAAATCGAATAAAACCGATCAATGTTCGGTTTGATTTGGTTTGGTATGTCAAAAAATCGAGCCAAATCGCATACACATTCATGTATATATATATATGTACATATTATGTTAAAATTTCTAAATAATAAAGTTTAAAATTTAATTTTAGAAGGTTTGATTAAATTTAGTCAATCTAAAATTTTAATTTTAGAATTAAATAGATTGTATATTGTAAGTAAATGAAATATTACTATACTTTTTATTATTTATATCGAAAAAAATTATATAAAAATCTTAAACCACCAATTCGAACCATTCAAAACCGCTCGTTTATAATTTGATTTGGCGCTATCAATTTAATCGACATGTACCCTAAATTTTGATAAAAAATAACCCAAACTACCCACCCAACACCCCCAAGTAAATTATCTTAACAAAGAACTACAGTATTTTATATATATATATATCCATAATATTGAGAGCTTTGATTTTCACATGTCCGAAATGTGGGATTTGTAGTTAGAGCGGAGATTCGGGTGCAATGTGGACAGAGGCAGACTGTGGTTTGTGGTACGTCATCAGCTAGTCTTTGGATTATGTCGTTTGTTTGGTTGTGGCTTTGAAACTCAAAGTCTCCGCTTTTCTCTTGCCTTTGAAGTTTGTGAGGACTTCCAAAGGAATAAGGACAAGCCAAGTTAAGAGAGCTGAGGATACGATATAACATATATATATGATTCAACTCCTACCACCTAACTGCTCCTCATTCTTCAATTCAACTTACATATATAGGAATTAGGAAATAAGGGCCTCTCAACCCATTACCCATACTCCTATACCTTTCACCCATGAATCCCACACACTTTCCTTCATTTATGCCTTTCAATAAGGAGTTTACGTTTCTACTTTTTAATCTTCTTTGTCCTTACTCTTAGGGACTTGGGGTTTTCGTTTTTCTCACATTTCAACGCTGCATTTTTGTTACAACTTTTTTTTTCTTTTCTTCTAGGTCAAAGCATGAAAAGCAAAGTGTAGTACAAACTACAAACTAAATATTCAGCAGGGCTAGCTCTCTGCATATGAATAACATGTAGAAGATATTAAAGCAATTAAATATATACTTTTGAGTCCCATCTGGAATTGCAATCCTCTGAATTATGGTTCCAAATTTTTTATAACAATCCTACCACTTGTCACATTCTTCATGATCTCCATCCAAAGCTTTTTAGGAAGAGACTCAAGTCACTCAACATTTATTTAATCAGATCAATGATAAAAAGATAAGTCTCCTCTACACAATAATAATAAGCTCCCAATAATTTTGTCCGCTGATGAACTTCAAACCTTTTTACAAATAATATTAGTTTGATCAATTCCACTTTCCACATTAATCAGTTGGTTCATATTTGTGTTGAATAGGTTACATACAATTAATCAATTATGATTTAGTAATTTTTTTGGGACCAATGATTTTTTGTTTTGGTTAGAACTTTTTAGTCTTATTTTGAAAATAATCTCAGATCAACTTCTATGAGTGATCCTATGTATTACTTGGGCCCACGATGGAATTGGGCTGCTTATGAAACACAGGCCGTCCTCGTGTACGCCGTAGACATTCCAATTTTATTTAGATAAAACCAGAGAAAAATTGGAACTTAAAACAGTTGTGAAAAATGTTATGGTTAAATTTTGTGAGGAGATAAATTATTATCTCCAAAAGTTGAAACTCATTGTATAGGCAATTTGTGAAACTAGTATTATTCAAATTACAAAATAGGTGGATTCCACAAAGTAATTGAAATAGGGTCAGTGCCAGATGGGATAAATCTCAGTAAAATCCTTATTAAAAGCTCCAAAACTTTGTCCCACCAAGTCAGGTTTGATGTCCTCGTTGAACATAGAGTATATATAAACCTCCATGTAGTTTTGCATTCTAGGAGTGCCCCCTACGTTCTGAACATGGTCCTTCAAGTTCCTATTATAAGTCCGAGCATTATCCACACAAGTGTAGGGCTCATTCCCTTTGGTAGGCCACCCAGTCTCAGACACCACCACCTTCACCCCATTCTGGTACCCCACCACCTTCTCCACAGCAGCCACAAAAGCATCCACCATTGCATCAAACAAATTAAAGTACTTATATGGTCCATCTATGATGGGATTTTGGGCCTGAAACAACGCATAGTCCATAGAAATGTGGGCTGGGTCACTGGCTAGCGCAAAATAAGGGTAGGCATTTATGAGAAGGGGTGACCCAATGGTGTTGAGGAAATTTATCACATCCCTCATGCAATCGGAGACACTATTCTCGAATACGCCTGCAGATGGAGGGAAGGACTGTCCTAGAACTGTAGGGGAGACGACGGTAGTGACCTTAACGTCAGAGGGTACCCCAGAGGAGATAAGGGCTTGGTGGATGTTCCTCATGGCAGGGGCGACCAAGGAGGCGGTGGATCCTGGGATGGCCTCGTTTCCAACGGCAATGTAGCGGAATCTGATGGCGCCGTTTTGGGGTGAAACGAAGGGGACGATGTGGGATTGGACCCAG
Source organism: Senna tora (assembly GCA_014851425.1). Classification (NCBI taxonomy): domain Eukaryota; kingdom Viridiplantae; phylum Streptophyta; class Magnoliopsida; order Fabales; family Fabaceae; genus Senna; species Senna tora. The sequence continues at coordinate 2,503,612 of CM026262.1, read as the reverse complement.
TCGTTTGCGGCGGATTGGGTGGCGGCGATAATGGGGATTTCGTCGTTTAGGAGAGTGACTGTTACTACGAGATTGGTGCCCCTGAAAGCTTCCAACACTTGAACGTCTGCGTCCAATAAGCGCACTATTGGGATTGCGTAGCTCAATTTTGTTGTTAGAAAATTGACTACTTCACAAGGTGGAGGCAGATTGTTTGCTTTTCTTCCATATATTATCCCAACGTCACCTCCTGCCAAAAGTCATTTATATTATATATTTTTTAATTTATTATTCCATCATTGTGAAGAAGAGACTTACCCGCAGAGACTAGGGAGATGGAGAAGCTCATCATAATAGTGGTTGCAAGTAATTTGACGTAGAAGGCGGAGAGGGAGGCCATGTTGGTCCGAAGAATTTTTAAGCTGCATCAAATTAAATACATAAAAAAAGAGGTGAGGAATGAGGATTGAAGAAGAATATATATATAGATGAAGCTCATACTTACAAATATCCTGACTTCTTGTGCTGCAAGAGCCGCTTCTGATCCTTTTAAGTTCTCAGAGATAAGCAGAAACTGACATTCAACTGACTCAGGTTGAAGCATGAAATGTGAGTCCCTCAACTATTTAGTGTTGTCTATGCCGCAAGAATTTCATGAGTTTAAAATAATTGGAGTTTTGGTATTAATTCAGCAATTATTATGCAGATTTTATGAATATTTAAAGAAAACCATTCAACTTTTAAAACTATTATTATTATTATTATTTTATTATTAAATATGCAAGGCATAAGTTAAATGCTTATTAATTAAATATTTATGAATAGTTAAAGTTAATAATGTTATTAACTGTCTCCTATTAATAATATTATTATTGGTTTATCATTAAATGTGCAAGGGGTAATTAAATGCTTCATAATTATAAATATTTATGAATACTTAATGTCAATTAGAAAAGATGTTATACTGTCTGATACCAATCGTTTTCACTGGTTAAATGTTTAATAAAGCATTGGATTTTACTTCATTCAACCTTGAAACTTGATGTAAATATCATCAGATTTACTCTTATTAAATCCAGAGACATCAAATTCTGAATACCTCACCGCCACCCTCCTTTCTTTCTTGTAATTAGATCAATCTAAATGTTCAATCTATTAAATTTTTGTACGCTGAAGTTACCCCAAGAAATTGGAACAAACAAAATTTAAACAATGTCAAGAACTAAAGAAGGTTTCAGCAGCTGGTTTTATCTCTTGATCTTACTACATACAAATTTGTGAAACCACAAAAGCAGAGTACCATTTTACAAACTCAGACACTGTAAAACAACATTTGCTCCTCAAACACTATAAGACCACAGTAAAAATAGAAAAGTAGAACAGGAACACGTTGTATCATTTTATGGTTTCTTCTGGACAGTAACCAAGTCTATTGTAGAACCATAAGTTCTATTTAAGGCCTCACCACACCAACCATGGCCATCATCAACCGTCGGCATCCTCACTTCCATGACCGGAATAGCCGGCTGCCTAGACCCTGGCATCACAACACCAGCTAAAACTCGCAGTACATTTGTAGCATCGATGTCCATGCATACATTGATCTCTGGAACTCCTTTGGGAGCTTCAGGAATTCCCACTATTTTGAAATATCCCAACAAGTGATTCTCTTCAGCCTTCATTCCCTCACCTTCATAAACAATGATAAGAGCTTCAGTTTGATTATCATGAATGGTTGTGAAAACCAGGTCCTTCCTTGCGGGCATTGTGGTATTCCTTGGTATTACAGGGACAAAGTTGTTTCCATCAGCTCTAATTCCTATAGCTAGAGGAGTGGCTTGAATAGTCAACAAGTCTAAGTTTCCAAAGGGATCATTGATACCTGAAGCCACAGCTCCCTCTACTGCTGCACCACAAACCGCAGCCTCCAAAGGATTCATCCCTTTATAAAGTTCCTTTCCCCTAAATATGCTAGTCACAAGATTCTTCACCTTTGGAATATATGAACATCCACCTACGACTATCACGTCATTAACATCTTCAATCTCTACCTTTGCATCATGCAAACACTGGGTGATGAGGCTTTCACACTTCTCAAACACCTTCCTGTTCACTTCCTCAAACTCGTTCTGGCTTACAACCTTGTTTATCTTCAAACCATCTCCCAAGTCTACATCAACCTGGACACTGGTCTGAAAGGAGAGCCTGTGAATAGCATCCTGGGTTGCAACTCGGAGCAACCCCATGGATTTGATTTCTTTGACCCCATGGTTCTTGAATAGAGTTCCAGAATCTGGTAAGAGATAATGCATCATATTCTGAAGCAAGTCTTCTCCCCCAATAGTGCTTCCTGCCAAGGCTTTTATCTGTGAAACTCCTCCTGCTGTAGCAGTCACTGCAACATCACAATAGCCAGCACCCATGTTGAAAATTAGTGCAATCTTCTCACATCCACTTCCCATATTCTCATGAGAAGTCTGCTGCTGTTGCTGTCCGTACAGTAAAGCCACGGCTGTTGGTTCAGGCATCAGCCTGAGAACATGAAGGCCAGCCATAGCACAAGCTCGTTCTATCCGGGTCAGCTGGAACCGACTAAATGAAACTGGGACAGTGAGAACTACATTTCTTATTCGATGTTTCAGCTGAACTTCAGCCATCACTCTTAGTTCTACCAGAAATATTGCCAGAACTTCTTCTGGAGTGGTAGATCTCCACATATTGTTCACTAGTGCTGCAATAAATGGGCGAACACCAATATCCAAGGTCTGTACCAGAAATGGAAGATTCTTACATGAGTGGACAACAGGGTCGGTATCAACTCTGCCAATCAACCGTTTCATGTTGAAGATTGTGGATCCAGACAACAACTCTTGCTCATGAGATAATTGACTGCTAACTCCACCAGAAGGGGTGTCATCTTTGAAAGTCACATAAGACCTCATGATCTTCTGGTTTCTTGTGTTCTTCAGAAGCTCTACTTGGGAGCCATTCCACACAGCAACACTACATTGTGATGTGCCAATATCGATCCCTATAGCAATTTCAGGAATAGTTGAAGATAACCTTTCCTCCCCAGTGGTGTCACTATCAGATGCCACGGTATAAGCAGGTTCTGCCATTCTGAAACAGATAAAGGAGTGATGATATATTTTTTGTATCGATCATTAAAATTTGTAATGAAACATATTTCAAATTTCAACTATCTTGAATGCTCAAAAAATTATTTGGTTTAAATCATACGACCATCAATGTCATGCATTGCAAAGAATGTTATAAATACAATAGGATCAAAAAATGTACAAGGCAAGTTATTTGTTTCATTTTATTGTATAATACTTAGATCCAACCATTTTGCAGTTATTGATAGGGACTTGTGATAATCCACATAAATAACCTTCTTGTATGTAAATTTGGATCAATACACTTTACACACACAATTTACCATTTGAAAGATTCTGCTTTAATCCCAAATCTATATGTTATCAATAGCTCTTGAAATTGTTTTCCAGTCCCATCCCTGATCAGAAGAATAGGAGGAGAAGATCATATGCATCTAAGTGCTCATGATCTTTAAAAAAAAGAATTGAAGTACCAGCATCTAGGTGATATTCTGTGAAAAAAAAGACAGCAATGCGTTTCTGGTAGGCCTTCTTACAAACACCTCCAAGACAACTTTGCTCAAGTCACAGAGACTACAAAGTAGAGACTAAATACTCAATAAAGCACATATTATATATCTCTTTCGACATATATTGCTACAAATCAAATCAACTTAATTACAGGACTCTTTGAATGTTAACTTTCATAAACACCCAATACTAACACCATTCACAGGGACAATTTCAATTATAAGTTGCTTCTCTAAGTTGAGACTTCGGTATTCATGCCAAATGGACTAACTAGAAATACACGGGTCCTGTCAGCCTAAATAAAGAATACTTGGAACATAATACACATTAAGCAGAATAATAGGAAAAATAGAACGAAACAGAAGGGGAAAAAAATCTAGTGTCTTCAGATAAACTTAACTATTGTTATTAAGTGCAGATGAGAGTGGGAAATTGATAGTGTTTAGATAAAATTAGCAGAGTGATTGTAATCCTGGAATATGAATAGAGAAGAAGAAGTAAGATTGGAAGAAGCAGAGGTTACGAACCTTGGTGCAACAAAATGTGGAAGAATGAAGTGGGAGGAGAAGCAGCAGGAAAATGCAAAGCTCAAATTTATAGTGAGAATGAGAAGCGGGGTCGTAAGTCGATAGAGTGAGGGAAGGGACAGAAATAGAGAGGAGCGTGGAGTTCTAGAGCGTGCGAGAGAGAAAAAAGAACGAAGAGTCTCGTAATGAAAGGTTGTACCAGAAGTGTCCAGAGGAGAGGACTATGACTATGTGGCAACATCATTCTAGACGCTTTGCATATTCCGTTTCCACCACTAACACAATGCCGCAGTTGCACCTACTTAATCTCAATCAAATGTATACTTAATTTTCAAATTAATTTTAGTTATAATCGTAAACAAGATTCCAAAATATATATCTATTTTTTCACTCTTTCTTTTATGAATCCCATTTATTAAAGAAAATAAATTAATTATTAAAAAACTATTAATTATTGCATAGATAAAGTGATAGTGCCGAAAAACTAGTGAATCGGTGTGGTATCGCTCCAGAATGTCTTTAAAACCAAGGGTGATGAGAAACGGTGAATGCTGATTTTATTTTTTAAGGAAAACAAACGCGAGTGCAGATCAAGAACGTTTCGTTTGGGCCATCATGTGTTTTGGGTCTTTATTGGGCCTCCAGTTTGAACATAATTTCATTGGGTATTGACTATTGATATCAGCTCTCACTCTCATTGCAGCAATATTTTCTGTTTTTCTTGACATATTTGAATATCCACGAGAAGAGAAGAGAGTGGATCCTTCTACATTGAAATATTCACTAAAGTAAAGAGAGAGATAGAGAGAACAACTAAGAGAGAGAAATTGTGAAAATGTAAGACTCATAATTTTTTTTTATCACTCTCTTCACTTTAAAGAACACTTCAACTTATAATGTAAAGGATCCACTCTCGAGAATTGGAGAATGTACGTAAGAAATAAATTAAATCAAGACGTGGCTGTGGCCTGTGGAAGAAAGAAAAACCAAGGTTCCTTACGTTGTACATTCCTTATATAATGAGACCAATGTTTTACTTGGAGAATGGAGATAGATGAATATATAAAAACATCAGACGTACAAAATGCTCTTATGTATGAACATATACCGTTCAAGTGGATACCAAAAAATAGTAAATAATTATTTTGCTTAAGAAACCGTTAATGGTTTTCCGTGCCATTTCTTGCTCTTCATTTTACTCTTTCCTTGCACTCCAAAGGCATCATTAATTAAGTATACTGTTAATTTGCTAATGGGGTTTTGCTAACCAGTGCCCTAAGCACTGGTTAAGAATACATTTAATGAGGTGAGATAGTAAAAATAATGTATAAAAATTACAACTTGTAATAAATGTGTTTCTTATTTTTTTTAAAGACATAAATACCCTTCACCTATTTTCTCTATCTCTCTCTTTTTAATTTATTACAATATTTTTTTATTTTGTATTCATATTTATTATTTTAATAATTCGTTATTTTTATTTTTTATTTTCAATTTATCAATAATCACGTTATTTTTTATTTTCAGTATATTATTATTGCAATTATCCTCACATTAATATTATAAAAAAAACCACATTAATAATACCATTACGTCATTATTGATAAATTGAAAAAAAAATTAAAATAATAAATATGAATATAAAAAAATATATATTGCAATAAATTAAAAAAAGAGAGATGGAAAAAATAGGTGAAGGGCATTTATGTCTTTAAAAAAAATAAAAAACGCATTTATTACAAGTTGTGATTTCTATACATTATTTTTACAATCTCACCTCATTAAATGCATTCTTAACCAGTGCCCTAAGAGCACTAGTTAGCAAAACCCTTTACTAATGTAGCAAAGTACATAACTACATATCTACTTTCATGAAAAGGTAACGATTAACGAATACTCTGATTCTTAGAAAGACACAGAAAAAGCCTGTCAATGGATTTTCCTTCACAATTTATTTCTTGCCAAAATTTTGAAGGAGTATATATTTTTTAATTATCATCTTTTGTGTTTGAGACCGGACTGGAGAAAATTCACTTGAGAGATTATTTCTTTATGGCCCGACAGTAAGTCATAGTAATGTGTTCACTTGTATACCATTTTGTTTACCAAAATATATATATAGCTGCAAAAAGAGAGTTTTTTTTTTTTTTTAATAAGTATCCTCCTCTTATTAAACAATAAATATATATATTTTGTTTGAAGTATTATCAAACAATGCTTGCAAGTTGCAACGCCTTACGCACCAAAGGCAACTTTAAATAATTAGGCAACGAATGAAGAGTTGGCCAGGGAATAAAAGTTCGGAAGTCTAATAGTGAATGCTCAAATACTATGTCAACGTGTTAATTAAATATGCAATCAAATTGAATGCAATTTCAACATAAACGAAATGTAACATAAAAACTAATCATAAACCAAAATCAATTGAGACTTTTCACCAAAAATAAAAGATAAAGATGAAAGGAGGCTCCAGGAGCTTGTGATTCTTAATACTCAAACAACATGTGATTCATTCACAACAAAGGTAAGCACGCCAATGATCTCATAGTCTTTGTTCCACTGTACAAGTAAAGTAACCTAATTAATCAGCTATTCTTGCCGCCATTACAAGGAAACAACATTTAAACATTTGCTACAAATTGCTGTCCCAACTTTAAAATTAAGTCTACCCAATACTTTAAATCTAGGAATGGAATCCCTCGTGAGTAAAATATAACATAGTGCCAAATTCAACGTTTTCATGTCATTCAGACACTTACTATATATAGTTAAATACCAAACCTCTCTTTTCCCAAAAAAACACTTGTTTTTCATCAAACCTGGAAAAGAAACAGCATCCATGATTTCTCAATGTGCAATTCTAGTCTTCTTCCTTCTTAATTATTTCAGCTTCTGCATAAATGGCTTATTGTCTCACCCTTTGGATCCTCTGAGCCCTGCTGAAATCAACCAAACAAGGCACATAGTTCAAAAGTCCCACATTGGTTCTCTTCCAAATCTGACCTTCCACTTCGTAGATCTTGAAGAACCAGACAAAAAAGATGTCCTAAAGTGGCTATCTTCAGACACAAAAGGAAACCCAAAGCCTATAATTCCCCGTCAAGCCAAGGTGGTGGTTCGAGCCGAGGGTCACACCCATGAGCTCGTAGTTGACCTAACCAGTGGCTCTATCACATCACACAAACTCTATACTGGTCATGGCTACCCTCCTTTTACTTTCAAAGAGCTTTTCCAAGCCAGCAAATTGCCCTTAAACCATCCCAAATTCAAAAACTCTGTTCTCAAAAGAGGCTTAAATTTATCTGAAGTTTCTTGTGTCCCACTCACCGTTGGTTGGTATGGAGAGAATATCACAAGAAGAGCCCTCAAAGTAGTTTGCTTTTACAGAGGAGGATCTTTCAACGTTTGGGCTAGGCCCATTGAAGGGATCACCATGCTGGTTGATGTTGATTCAATGAAGATCACAATGTACAGAGACAGATACGTAGCCCCTTTGCCTAAAGCTGAAGGTACAAACCTTGAGATTTCAGAGAAAAGGTCAAGAATTTCAGCTTCCTATAACATAACAAATAGTGGGTTCACCATTAAAGGCCATGAAGTGAAATGGGAAAACTGGAATTTTCATGTTGGGTTCAATGCTAGAGCAGGGGTGATTATATCCACGGCTTCAATATTTGATAAAAGAGAGAAGAAGCAGAGAAGAGTAATGTACAGAGGGCATGTGTCAGAAACATTCGTACCTTACATGGACCCTACAGAAGAATGGTACTTCAGGACATTCATGGACATTGGGGAATTTGGGTTTGGACGTTCAGCTGATAGCTTGCAGCCTGGGATTGATTGCCCAGAAAATGCAGTGTTCATGGATGGATATATGGCCGGGGGTGATGGGGAGGTGCAGCAAGTGGCTAGGGCTATTTGCATATTTGAGAAGTATTCAGGAAAAGTGGCTTGGAGGCATATGGAAATCAACAATCCTAATGGAGCGGTAAGGTATTAATTATGTATAATATGAGTGCTTTCTTGGTTTTCAGCAATGTTTGTTTTGGTTAAGGAAATTGTGTTGTGAACTAATTAGTTTTGTACGCAGATAAGGAATGGGGAGGCAGAAGTTAGTTTGGTGGTGAGAATGATTGCTACTGTGGGGAACTATGATTATATTCTTGATTGGGAATTCCTGAGAAGTGGGAGTATCAAAGTTGGGGTAAGACACTAATTAACATGCACTGCTCTCTTTACTTCTGACTTTTGAGTATATTCATGATGTGCAAGTTTCACTTTATACAAGTTAATTGGATTCAGATTGAGGGTGAAGCTAAGGAAGAAAATGAATTGTACCGAGAGCAGCATCTTTTTTCATCAATTTAATTTGTAGGGTTGTACAATCTTAAAACAACTCTTTTCTTCTTAGTGATGAACATGTTCATATTATAATTTGTAGATAGGTATATATATTATATTATGTGTTTAATTAAATTACAGCAAGCTTATGATTTTTTCTTTAAAAAGAATATGATATTAATGTTTTGACTTGATCTGAATAATTAGTTGAAGTAGGAATAAGGTAAAGTATAAATATTATGCTACATGGGAAAGAGTTTAGAAAAGAAAAATCCCTTTTTTGTTATTGAATTTGTAGGTAGATCTGACAGGAGTATTGGAAATGAAAGCAGTGGCATATAAAAAAAAGGATGAAATAGAAATCAGCGAAAGAATGTATGGAACATTAGTGGCAGAAAATACGGTTGCCAATCACCATGATCACTACCTCACATACTATCTGGACCTTGACGTTGACGATAACGGCAATTCTTTCGTGAAGGCTAAAATGCAAAGTGCAAGCAGTGGTGAGTCGCCAAGGAAGAGTTATTGGACGGTGGTTAGAGAAACAATGAAGAAGGAAGCGGAGGGTAGAATTCGGGTGGGGTTGGAGGCAGCTGATTTGCTGATAGTGAACCCAAATAAGAAGACAAGGGTAGGGAATGAAGTGGGTTACCGGCTCATTACCGGACATCCAATTACTTCTCTTCTGTCCAACGACGATTATCCGCAAAGAAGAGCATCGTATACAAAATACGAATTGTGGGTTACTGCCTATAACAAGTCTGAGCGCTGGGCTGGTGGCTTCTACGCTGATAGAAGCCGAGGAGATGATGGTTTAGGCATTTGGAGCCAGAGGTAATTAATTTAGATGATTTTAACAACTTCATTTTGGTTTTTATGTACGTGTATTGAGGAAAATAATTAGAGGTAAGTGTTGTAATTAATGATGATGCAGGAATAGAGAGATTGAGAATAAGGACATAGTGGTATGGTACACACTGGGAATTCATCACATTCCTTATGAAGAAGATTTCCCAGCCATGCCTTCGGTTCATGCTGGATTTGAGCTCCGACCAGCTAACTTCTTCCAAGCCACACCATTGTTTCAATAACTCATATATACTGTACTATGTATATAAATATGTAATATGTATATGATCCATACACTATTCATTATATTGTTGCTCAACCTACACTGTCAATCTGCTTATTAATGGTTTAATAAAATTGGACTGATTTTGTTCAACATGCTCTGGAGTGGACCAATAAAGCTTGATATTAAAAAAAATTCATATGCTAATTAATAAATTCATAATGCATCACTGTCTTTTTTTCTTCTTCTTTGGGAGTAAGAGAGAGAGGATCATCAAGTCAAGAGTAATATACTATTCCTGTGGGCTTTTGAGTCAGTTTTTGGATCCACTCTAAAAAAACAAAAATTTCCAAATGAACCCGGTTCTATTTCTTGAAATGAAATGGACCTTAGAGTCAGTTCTTAGAGTAATATACAATTTTTTTTATAGGGTAAAGGTTTATGATGGCCGAAATCCTGCTTGCTTGTTTTTAAAAGCTAAAAAGTAGGTGGCTGAGACACCTCTAAAATTTTTTTAATAAAAATGGACCCAAAATAAGCTTAATGGGAGAGAGATAAAATGAGAGAAGCAAGGGTTGACTCTATGATGTAATGTAATTTTAGTTAATAGAATTGTAATACTTATTATTTTGTTGTGTCATATAATACGATTACATTAATGATTACAATTATGTCACATAATTCATTGTATAATTTGTTGTATTATACACTCTGTCCGAAGGAAGGGAGAGAAAGTGACAGGTCAGAGAGAAAGAAAGAGAGAAGATCAGACAAGCTTCCAATTTTCGCACCCCAACACCTTCCGTTTATTTTTCTTCTTCTCCTCTTACCAACGTTCTTCTCTTTTCTCCTTCCCAAAAATATTATTCCATCAATAAAAGTCTCACCTTTTCATAATCACACACAACAACATGGACACACCTGTTCTATGGCGTGTCGGATACGTGTCTGTGTGTCTGATACACGAACACACGTGTAATACGCCTATAACATTCTGTCTCTATTTTTCTCTTCAAGATGTACATATATATATATATATATATATATATATATATATATATATATATATATAATATACTGTGTATATATATATATATAAACTCTGTTAATATATATGATATCATGAATATTATAATTTTTTAAGATTTTATTAATATTTATAAATATTTTATGTCCTCTTGAAATTAAAATATGTATATATATATAAATATATGTCGTATCGTGTCCTGTAATTTTAAGAATCGGCATGTCGAAGTGTTCGTGTCGTGTGTGAGTGTTTGTGCTACATAGCACACAACCCATTTATTTTATTTCTTCCTTTCTTCTTTGTTTCTGCAGAATGATGAAGAATGGAGACCACAAACAATGGTTATAGGAAATTTCAGCTTCTCCCACCTCCCTTCTCTTTTATATATTTTTTATTCAGCCACCCTTGAAGACGTTGAGGGTCCATTTGCGTGAGAATGAAAAAAATTTGAGACAGAGAGAAATCAAGATCTAATATTTGTGTGAGATTGGATCTTGCTTGAAGATGCTCCCATGGGTGTGAAGCTGCATTTGCTAGCGGATGTGCGGGGTGTCTGTTTGCCAAAGATTGAATAAATGAATAATTTTTTTTTTAATGTTTACTCTCTCTTTCTTCCTTCCCCACTTTCTTTTATTCTTTTTCTCTCTCTCTCTCTCTCTCTTTTCTCTGATCTCCTCTAGTCCTCTTTTTTTTCTTTTTTTTTTTTCTCTCTCTCTCTCTAACTTCTCACTTTCTCCTTCTCTCCCTTCCTTCTCTCATTTTCTCTCTCTCTCTCTCTCTAACTTCTCACTTTCTCTTTCTCTCCCTTCCTTCTCTCATTTTCTCTCTCTCTCTTTTTTTTTTTTTTTATCTGACTCTCTCTCTCTCTTTGATTAAGCCTATTTTATAATTTTTTTTTAGAGGTGTTGCCATAAGCTGTTTTAAAAAAAAGCCTACAGAGGCTCTGCAAGCCTGTAAAAAAATATAAAACAAATGGAAAGGTCTATTTCTTAGTCATGTGATGGGATCGGGTTCATTTGAAAATTTTTGGTTTTTGAGGGATCCATACTGATCTAAAAGCCCTTTTGAGTGAGTCCATGAGCTTTGGGTCCAACTAAACCCACGTGAGAATTTTCATATATTGGTCATCTTTTATTATTTTTTTTAGTAAATTATACCCTTTTTGTTTGAGAGAAAAAGAACCTACAATTTTGTTAATTTTTTTACTAAAATGCCTTTAGTAATATTATTATTTTTTTAAAATGATGTTAATAAGTGTAAAAAATATTTTCTAAAAGTAATATTTCAAAATCATTTATTTTGTGTTAGAAATAATTATTTAATTTTTTTTCAAAATACATTTTATATTAATGAACAAAATAAAAAATATTTTGATTAAAATAAATAAAATTGTATTTTAAGGAAAAAAGCTATAATTTTTTAAAATGGAAGGGAGAAAAGTATAATTTACAATTTTATCATGGAAAGATTTTTATTTTTTATATCGAAGAGAAATAAAAAAATTATAATATAATTTAAAATGAATTGCATTCAATATTTTTTTAGCGTCCGCCTCAAGAAAATCTAAACACTCATCTGGAGGATTCACAATAACATAATCATTAGTTACTTACTCCTACTGCTAATGTTCTTAGCAAGACAATTAGCAACCATATTTGCTTCACGACCTTTCTAGTTTTTAATCTTCTCAGCAACCAACTTCAGAGGATGGTTCAACCGCTTGGCGGCACAAAGAAATATAATTAAATTTGTAGGAAGTTTTAACAAAAATTCTTAATATAAGAATATAAATTGACTTGATTCATCAAAAAAAAAAAAAAAATTGACTTGTTCTATAAGTTGAAAAGTGGGCCTCCCATTGGCGGCACAAAGTCATGTTCAACCGCTTACCAGTGCAGTACTTTCCATTGGAAAACCCGTCTTCTTCGTTATCTCATCTGAATGACACAAAATCATTATCAAATATCAACCATCATTTTTGAAGACTGCAAGACTTGGACTGTTGAGAAACGAATTCGGACCGGTTAAAATAATTCATGTAGAGAGTGTTTGATTTCTCACAGATATTTTAAAGATATAATTTTATTATATTAATTAACGAAGTGTACGTAATAAATTTTAAAATAGATTAAAACGCCACTCACCCATGCCTATTGCCTATTGCCTATTGCCTGCCACAAAAGTCTTGTCCCACTCCTACCTGCAAAACTAAGGTGTACCAAATTAATGGATCTGACTTACACAAACAACAAGAAAATATCCATAATGCTCCTCTGTCTTCATCCACTAAGACTTTTCAACCTTCTTTTTCTGGAGTCATGCTCCTTTTAGTGGATGAAGGTCCCAACATGTCGTTTCCATTTCCTGGCAACTTCCTCTCCCTGTCCTTATTTTGACTTCAACTTGTTTTTTTTTAATACTAGACACAACTTTCACCTCTACCTTTCCACTTCATTGCTCTTTAACCTATCCTGCCAAAAATGGATGTTCACGTTGATGTTATTGTTACCACTAAACTCCTCCTATCCTCTCTAGCTTTTTCCCTCTTCATCCTCTCCTCTCATTTCATTCAACTGGCTTCAACCCTTACCGCAGGCTCTTCTAATTCATCTTGGGAATCACCCTCTGCTGATTTCGCTTTCGGCTTCTACGGCCCTCTTCTCAATGGCCGATACCTTGTCGGAATTTGGTTCCACAAGATTCCCAACAAAACTCTGGTTTGGTCTGCAAACCGCGATGATCCAGCTTCCATCGGATCCACCCTCAATCTCACCCTCACCGGCCACTTTCTGCTCCATCATGCCAATGGGACTCAATTTTCAATCTACAATGGAACAACAAACAGTGCTTCTTCTGCTTCAATCCAGGATGATGGAAACTTGGTCCTCAAAAACTCTACCTCCCACACAATCTGGCAGAGCTTTGATTCACCCACAGATACGATTCTTCTAGGCCAAAAACTGGTTATGGGTCAGATTATCTACTCCAACGCCAATGGAACACAAGATTACTCCACTGGGACGTATAAATTGGAGGTCCAACAGGATGGCAACATCGTTCTCGCTTCTGTGAGGTATGTTAATTATGCTTATTGGAACGCTCAAACTATCTACAACAATAGTGTCAGTACTGTGTTCGATAACAACACAGCTCTGCTTTACGTTAACAATGGCACCCGCACAATACTCAATATGACAACCCAAGTCCCAAATCCCATTCAAGATTACTACCATCGAGCAACCATCAACGACCATGGAATCTTCCAACACTTAGTTTTTCATAAAGAGAACAACACACAGTGGACAAGTATATGGAGTGCTATATCAGAGCCCTGCACGGTGGATGCCATTTGTGGGGTGAATGGTTTTTGCAATTCAACTGACAATAAGGAGATTACTTGTAGCTGCTTGCCTGGATATACACCTTTGGATCCTTATGCTCCCTCCAAAGGATGCTATCCCCAAGTGGACGTGGATTTTTGTGCTCCAGATTCTTCTGACTCAGACTTTACAATTGTGGAAATCACAGATGCTGATATATACAACCGTGAATTTGCTGATATGCAATGGATAGATAATTCTGATTTGGTGAATTGCACGAATGAACTAATGAAGGATTGCTTCTGCGTGGCTGCTGTTTTGTCTGCTACTAGTTGTTTCAAGAAGAGGACACCTCTCTTAAGTGCAAGAAAAAGCATCCCTACTACTACCAACAAAGTGGTCTTGGTTAAAGTTCCTAAGCTTCCCAAAGATGATGGAGATTCTTGGGTTGTTTTGCTGGTTTCCTTCTTATCTTGTACCCTACTTGCTCTTGTGTTTGCTGCGTCTGCTATTTATCACAACCCAAAGTTTCAGCGTTGGATGCATAAAAGCCCAGCCCCCAAGCCAGAGCCAGTGGACATCAATCTCAAGACATTTTCATTCCAAGAGTTGAGAGAGGGAACAAATGGGTTCAAGGACGAACTTGGTCGAGGAGCATATGGTACTGTGTACGGTGGAGTTTTAACCTTGGATGGAAAACAAGTTGAGGTTGCAGTGAAACAGTTGGAAAACGTAGTGGAAGTGGAACAAGGAGAGATTCGTGAGAAGGAGTTTGTGAATGAAGTTCAAGTCATTGGTCTGACTCATCATAAGAACCTAGTCAAGTTACTAGGTTTCTGCAATGGACAGAATCATCGGCTTCTGGTGTATGAGCTGATGAAAAATGGGTCAGTGTTCAGTTTCCTTTTCGGGGAAGGGGACAAACCCAGATGGGAAGATAGAGCCAAGATTGTGCTTCAAGTTGCTAGGGGTTTGCTATATCTACATGAAGAGTGTGAGCCACAGATCATCCATTGTGATATAAAGCCACAGAATGTGCTTCTTGACTCAAACTACACTGCAAAAATATCAGACTTTGGCCTTGCAAAGCTACTAAGGAAAGACAAAACTCGAACACAGACCAACGTTAGAGGGACAATGGGGTATATGGCACCAGAGTGGCTCAAGAACGCACCTGTCACAGCAAAGGTGGATGTCTATAGCTTTGGGGTGATGTTGTTGGAGACCATATTTTGCAGAAGGCACATAGAGATTTATCGAATTGAAGATGAAAATGGAAGAGAGGGAGAAGACATGATACTCATTGATTGGGTTATGTATTTGGCAAAAGAAGGGAATTTGAGAGAAATGGTTAGTCATGATGTTGATGTATTAGAGGATTTCCAGAGGTTTGAGAGAATGGCAATGGTGGGATTATGGTGTGTATCTCCTAACCCAGCGGCTCGACCATCTATGAAGAAGGCCACACAGATGTTGGAAGGAACTGTTGAAGTTGCTGTTCCTCCATTGTTGTCTGTTTGATGCATTTGTGTTTATGTAAATTGTAATTTTCTTTTCACAGTGTTGTTTAAGTTGTTCAATAAAGCTATTCAAGCGCTGAATAGCTCCAAAATCTTTATTTTTTGTTCCCACACCCACAAAAGTGGGAAAACATAAAGCTTCCTATACATTTCCTCACATTCTTAAACAAAAATATAATTTATAAATATAAAACTTGCCCCTAAATTTGTTATATTGATTCCATTCAAGAGTTGACGTTTTCTTATATATATATATACCTATATTTATATAGATTAATGATATCTCAAAATAATTATTTAATTAATTAAAAATAAAATAAAAAATAATATGAAAAAATCAGAAAAAATAAACAACTATGACACCTCTAATATATATATATAAATATAAGAAGACCCAAGAGTTAATAATTCTATTTGGCTGGATCGAATGTTTATTGTTCCTGTCAATATTCAACAATACTATTTATTTTTGTAATAAAATATTATTTATAAAATATTCAACAATTTGAACCAGTCAGGCATCATTCTTTTCCTTATGTTTTTTTTATTAGTCCAATTTGTCAATTGAATTATTTGCGTTTGAAAATTCAATTTTCTTAATTCAAAACCTTGAGCAGTTTTCGTCAAAATATCAAAATTCTCAACAACAAAAAAACTAATATAGACTTAATATCAAGATTTTGTTTAATATAATGTTGGATAAAATAAAAATGAGAATGACGTTATATCAATATGATGTATATGTTGTAATTTGAATAAAATTAAAGTAAATAAAGTTATCTTTTTAATTATTCTTATATTAAAAGTAAAAATGAAATAAAAGTGGGTAAAAAAGTAAAAGCAATAACATAATTTCATCAGATTATAAAAAGTATGATTTGTCTAGTATACAAAATATTAAAAAAAATATTGAATTACTTCCAAAATTATCTAATTATTTTTTACTACCAAACATGGCCTTAGAACTTTCCTTATAGGTTTGTGAAATGAAATGAAGATTTTGTGCCCACTTTTAATTATTAAAATGATTAACATGTCCCACCTTTAATTTTTTTAATTTGATATTTTTTTAATAAAAAATAAATTATTTTCAATAATTTTTTTTTTATTTTATCTTATATAAAAAATAATTATATATTTTTTATTTTTTTAAAGTAAACTTAGTCTGTTAAACAAACTCTTTATTTTATTAGTCTCAATTAAATTTTTTTTGTTTGAATTATGTAACATTTAATGGTATACAATTTAGGGTACTTTTGATTTAGAGTTTTATCAACACATATTATTTTTTGTAATGTAATGAAATTATGTTTTTGTCCTTATTTTTTACTTACTTTATTTCATTATCACTTTTAATATAAAGATAAATTACACTTTTATCTTATTTTTTTATTCTCTTTCATAATCACATTACATTCTTTATTCTTATTATATCTTTCATCTCACTAACCAACGCCCATAATTTTCTTTATTCAAAACTTTGATTAGTTTTTGTCAGAAAATCAAATTTCAGACAAAAAAAAACTTGACATTGACCTGAGAAATAGTATGGAATGTACATTGTAACGGCGCAATAGATTGAAAGCAACAGATCTAACAAAAAAGTTAAAACACCACTATACCAGAACCGGAGTATTATAAACAATTTTATGACTTTTTCCTTATTGTTTAACGATTTATTTGAATTAATAAAAAATTTTAATTAATTTTTATCAAATTTAAAATGATATATTCACTCAGAATTAATAAAAAAATTTAATAAATATAATGAGATACTTATTAAATAAACTCTAATTTTATATTGCTTGCTCTACCAAGGGTAGAAAAGAATTTGAGGGAATGATTAAGGAGAGGCGTGCAAAGGTGGACAACGTGGGTGACTTTGACTTGTATCATAAATTATGTGACAATTCAAAATGACTATTCAATTGAAGTGACAGTCTCAGGTTCCTCCAACAGAGTATGAGTATCGTTCAACCACCGCAATTTTAGTCTTCCTTATCTTATCTTTTCACTTTGACCCATAAATGCTTCTCCGTCATCATTACTCATTACACTTGTGCCTCTTAAACAAGCTACCTATCCCATTTTTGAACCAATGCAAGATTATACTCTGGGCTCAATTTCCCATTCCCCTTCCCCTTCCATGGGTTTGGCTTCTCCAAATCACAATTCACAAACACTCTCCTTCATTTTGCTCTATTCCCTGCCATTCACTCACTAGCCTGAATTAGAAGGAGCCTATCCATATAAGCTCCTTAGACTTACACATCTTCTTCCAATCCAACCTCTTTCTGCTCTTCGCATAAATTTTGATGGCTTTTTCTATACTCTTTACATCTATTCTTGCCCTACTTTCTTCATTCCCCACTGCCTCACATGCAATAGATTTGAACAATAAAATCGTTGCTGGATCAAATTCATCTTGGAAATCTCCCTTAGGTGACTTCGAATTTGGATTCTACCATCTTCCCCCCTATGATCTCTATCTGGTGGGAATATGGTTTGCCAAAATCCCAGAAAGAACTCTGGTTTGGTACCAGAACCCCCCTGTGGAACCAAATTCCGAAATCCAACTCAATTCCGAAGGCCACCTTGTAGTCGCATATCCAAATGGAACCACAGCTTTCTCGATACACAATGGCGATGCTGCAAGCTCAGCCTCCATGCAAGATGATGGCAACTTTGTAATGATAGACACCACTCCACGAGTTGTGTGGCAGAGCTTTAACTCTCCCACAAACACGATGCTACCAGGCCAAGTCTTGAACAAAAACGGAGCTCTCTATAGCAAAGCCAAAGCACCTCAAGACTACTCAAATGGAGACTACAGGCTGCTAATGCAAAACGATGGGAATTTGGTGCTCATTGCTTACAAATGGGCAGATCCTTCTTATTGGTACTCAGATACGACAATGTTCCAGAATGTAAGTCTAGTGTTCAATACAACTGGTTCCTTGTATCTCATCAATGGCACCTCCACCATCATAAAAAATCTAACTCAGCCTCCAACCCCAGCAGAGGATTACTATCACCGAGCAACAATAGATGAACAAGGCAGGTTCCAGCAATATGCTTATCACAGAACAAATGGCAGCAGGTGGACAAGGGTGTGGACTATGGTTGAAGATCCCTGCAGGGTGAATGCTATTTGTGGGCTGAATGCCATGTGCACATCACCTGATAATGAAACAGTCAAGTGTGATTGCATCCCAGGTTTCATCCCATTAGAACCTAATGATGTCACTTTAGGATGTCGACCAGAAACCTTGATTAATTACTGTGTACAAGAGCCTCCTCTTTTGAACTTCAAGCTGGAGGTGCTTGATGATACGGATTTCCAGTTTGATGCCCTTTCAGACTATGAGGTTGTGCAAACTGATGATTTGGAAATTTGTAAGAAATTTCTTATGGATGATTGTTATGTCCTTGCTTCTACCTTCGATGCTACAACTTCAAGATGTGCCAAGAAGAGGATGCCATTGGTGAACGCCCGAAAGAGTTTTTCTTCAAAGGGAATAAAAGCTATGCTTAAGGTTCCTAATTCCAACAGCACATTGCAGAGCGAAAGTAAGACTTTTAATTTCAGAGTTTTTCTCAAGGTCATGGTTGGTGTTAGTTCCACCCTTGCTTGCTTGTTTGGAGCTCTTGCTTTCTACTACCACCCTTCAGCTCAGAGACTAATAAGGAGAAAGAAGTTTCTGAGTGCAAGTGCCATTGGAATCAACTTCAGAGAGTTTACATTCCAAGAGCTTCATGAAGCAACAGGTGGATTCAGTAAGACAATAGGCAAGGGATCTTCAGGCAAAGTCTATAGCGGAAATCTAAACATAGATGATGCAGAAATTGCTCTTGCTGTGAAAAAGCTGGAGATGAGAATTGAAAAAAACCAAAAGGAGTTCATGACTGAGCTCAAGATAATTGGACGAACTCATCACAGGAACCTAGTGAGACTTTTGGGATTTTGCATTGAGAAGAACCATGGATTTCTAGTCTATGAGCTTATGCCTAACGGAACACTGTCCACTTTCTTGTTTGGGCAGCGAGAGACACCTCATTGGGGTCAGAGGATCGAGATGGCTCATGGAATTGCAAGGGGCTTACTTTACTTGCATGAAGAGTGTGAGACCCAAATCATCCATTGCGATATCAAGCCCCAAAACGTGTTGATTGATGCGAACTATACAGCAAAGATTTCAGATTTTGGACTTTCCAAGCTTCTGAGGAAAGAGCAAACCAGAACAGACACCAACTGCAGAGGAACAATAGGGTACATGGCACCTGAATGGCTAAGGAGTGCACCAGTAACTGCTAAAGTTGACGTCTTTAGCTTTGGGGTTATGTTACTTGAGATTATCTGTTGCAGAAGGCATGTGGAATCTAGTCAAGTAGATGATGAAGAAAATGAAGAAGATGATAAAGTTTTGGCAAAATTGGTTTTAAAGTGTATCATGTCAAAGAAACTAGAGCAATTGGTGGGTCATGACTCAGAAGTAGTGAATGATTTGAAGAGGTTCGAGCAAATGGCGTTGGTTGGGTTGTGGTGTATCCATCCAGACGCTGCTCTTAGACCAACAATGAAGCAGGTGAATCAAATGCTAGAGGGAACCATGGGAATTGGGATTCCTCCATTGCTTTATGATGAAATGACTGCAGATGAGTGCGTCTAGGTTTTTAATCCTCTGTTTGAGCTTCCAGAAAATGTCTCAATTTATTGTTCAATCTAATTTTTGAATTACACTAATTATTGCAAGTGTAAAATTTCACATAACTTGTAAATGAAGAAGTTTGATTGAGAATTGCAAATCTAAGTAATTAAGCCTGAGAAGTACAGTTAGGCCAATTTACATAGGTTGGAGGTTTCACTTTAAGAACTGGATTGCTCTCGAAGAAATTCGTAGGCCTTAGCTCAAATCCAGCGCTCAGTGTGGGCATAACTGGAAAATCTTCCTGGCTTGGCACATGATGAAACCCTACAGTATACCACACAACTATATCCTTGTTCTCTATCTCTCTATTCCTGGACAAATCACAAACACTTAATTAAACTATAATGATTGTTTCAAGAAATTACAAGTGAAATATAATTACCTGAGATTCCAAACAGCTAAAGTATCATCTCCTCTGCTACGATCTGCATAGAGTCCTCCAGCCCATTTCTGAGATCTATTATAAGGGGTAACCCATACGTCATAATTGGTGAAGGCAGCCCTAATTTGTGGATAATCATTTTTCGCTAGAAGTGAGTGTGACAGTGAGCCTGGAAATATACGATAGCCTACATTATTTCCAAGTTTTGTCTTCTTATTAGGGTTTACCACTAGCAACTCGCCAGGCTTTGATCCTCTACCTAGGTTGATTCTGGCATCAGCTTCGGTTTTAGCAGTTTCACTCACAAGTTTCCAATAACTCTTCCTTGGTGAACTATGATCTGTGACTCTTGTAGTCTCCAAATTGGTCTTGACGAAGGAGTTGGCTTCTCCATCAATGTCAAGATCAAGATAATATGTCAAGAAGTGGTCATGGTATACACCAATTGTGTTATCTGCTATCAAAGTGCCGTAGATTTCGTCTTTGATCTGATCTGTGTGGGTGTAGGTTCCTCCCTTAACCTCTAATATACCAGTTAACCCAACCTGTTTAATTAGATATAGACTAGTTTAATTTTATGCCATGCCTATGCTATGCATATGTATATATATATATATATATATATATATTTTGGCCTTCAAAGTGGGATAGTCCCCAATGCATATGTATATATATGTAGCTTCGGAATTTATCAGATAATAATTAGTGGTGCTTTTATTTCACTTCATACCCCAAGTTTGATGCTGCCACTTGGCTTGAATTCCCAGTCTATGATGTAGTCGTAGTTTCCCACAGTTGACACCATTCTTACCACGAGGCTCACATCTGGCCTAACTTCTGTTATCTAAAAAAAAAGCTCAATATAATTTATAGATGAAAATAAAATAACCATGCAAAATATTATTTAGTCTCTAAATTATTAATCAAATTATTATTTAGTCTTGGTATTTGTAATTATTTAGTCCTCAATTTTGTAACTCTGCCAACTATTTAGTTTCTTGATTGATATCCATTAGATAACAAGCCGATGTGACCATTAAATGCTGATGTGGCTTGTGCTCAAGCATTTAACGGTGCCACATCAGCTGGTGTCTAGTTATCTAACCGGTAATGGTCAGAGGACTAAAAATTGACAGAATTGCAAATTTGAAGACTAAATAGTATTTTTTTCAAATTCTGAGACTAAAAAATTAAGAGAATTACAATTTCGGAGACTAAATTATATTTTTATCAAATTCGGAACTAAATAGTAATTTTACCCACAATTCAATGAGTAAATATAATAACTTCCATTTTTATGGGCTTGGACAAGTTCAGTTTGGGCTAAAACCCAATAATCAATAAAAAAAATAAAAAAGGTTGATGATAGGTAAGGTACCAGTTGATCTGGAATAGCAGTTTCAGTGTGACGCCACATGACATCACCAGCATACTTTTCAAAAATGCAGAAGGCATTGGGTATATGGAGAGGGGTGCCATCAGAGGCCGCATAGAATGCATCAATGAAGGCAGCGTTTTGCGGGCAATCGGTGAGAGGCTGAAGGGAGGAAGCGCATTGACCCAACCCGAATTCACCACTGTCAAAGAAACTCAGGTAGTACCATTCCTCTGTAGGCTCCATGTACGGCACAAACATCTCTGACACCATTCCTCTGTATAGTACCCTTCTATACTCTTGCTTTTCCACGTCATATATTGAAGCCAGAGATATGATTGGTCCAGCTCGGACATCAAATCCTACATGAAATTCCCAGTTCCCCCAACTGATCCACATTTAATAATTAATTAAAAACTCTACCATGTCACATAACATATATATTTCTCATTGTTGAAAATAAATGTAAATAATATTATTATTACCTTACAGTATGGGCATGGATGTGAAAGGCAGGGCCATGGGGTTGATGGAAAGCTATTCCTTGAAACTTAGGAGTAAAAGGAGGGTTCAATTTGGAGGCGCGGTACTCTGTACCCTCAGCTTTAGGAAGTGGAAGCATGGCCCTATCAGAGTAACCCACAATGCTCATTTCATCCAAATCAACCTCAAGGGTTATACCCTGTAAGGGTCTAGCATACAAATTGGCGGTTCCGTTGGTGTGAGGCTGCCCGAACCACCCCACCGAGAAGGTAGAGCACACCACCTCACACAAATTCAGCCCTCTCTTCTTCACCGACTCTATGAAGGGTGCGTAATTAAAAGGAAGCTCCATGGCTTGGACTTGTTCGTCGTTGGTGAACATGGGGAATCCATGGCCTTCGTACACTTTGGTTGAGATGATGGAGTGGGTTGACAGGTCCACGGTCATCTCAAGGGACTGTTTTCTAAAGCGAGCAATGACGAATGCTCGGCGAGGCACTAAAGTGGAAGAAGTAGTAGTGGAGGATGAAAGGAAGGAGGGTGGGCTTGTGGGGGTCGTCCAACCCCACGTATTGGAAGGTTAGGTTGCACTTGCAATTGGGATGGGTGGAGGAAGGTGGGTAGGATTTAAGGACAATGGTTCGGACCAGGTTGAACTCGGTTGGGGTTAAGGGGTCAAGTGGGTGGTGGATGGCAGAAATTGGTATACAAAACAGAGTGAATACAAGGAACAGAACAAACAATTTCATCCTTGTATTTGCAGCCATTATATTGCTGTGGTGTGTGCCAAAATCACTGCTCTATCTATGATAGTCTTATTATGGTGCTCATTTTTATTGTCAATATATATAGAGGTTGAGAGTTGAGACAACCCAAATCAAATTCAAATTGGTATCAATAGTAATAGTAGGCTACGCACAGACTATAGTATATGGTGGCAATATATAAACATCAAACTGGCGTATGTATTGGTATATGCAAATAATTCCTATATATCATGTCAAACACAAATATACATATCTGAATAACATCTGAATGAATGGACTGAATATCCAACTTAGTTCCTATAAAGAAAAAATCTGACGTGTATATATGAGCCATATATATAATTGGGTTTTGTAGTACTCAATTAGCGTGTGATTTTAAATATTTAGAATTTCACGAAAACCTATTGCAATTTCTCTTCCGTATTTTCAAACATCACGCAGTCAAATTTGGCATATCTGTGATTTTTTTTTCTTTCTCTATGTGTGGTAGCCACGGACCACGGTGCAAGGAACTTTAGTTGAGGTAATAAAAGTGAAGCTCAATTAATGTGAACTTTTATCTGCAGTGAGTGTTTATATAAAATCAAGCTACGCACCATTACACCCAATTTTCAGAATGTGACATAATCATACAAGGAAAAAAAGTTCAATTATAGATGAGTTAATTTATTCTTAACAATGACCCTCTCTGTGTCTATTTCCTTAAACATAAAAGTCTAATATTACATACACCTTCGATCGATAAGAAGACATATGTGAAAAATTTTAAAAAAAATCTAACATTATATATATATATATATATATATATATATATATATGATTATTTATTCAATGTTATTTGTTAATATTAATACATTTTTTTAAAATTTTTTACAGATATTCTTATATTGGAAGCAATTCCGTTCGAAATACTGTCGGACACTAAATGTAAACACACTTCTCCCAACAAAAGTTTGAACATGATTCCATCACATTGTGAGGGATAAGGAATTAGTTCCTTCACTTGAACCAAAAAAAAAAACAAATTCTTATTACTCCTGTGATACCGAATTAATATCCTCTCCTCCCTTAAATTCTTTTGTTTAACGTATCAAGAAAAAGAAAGTAAAAAAAAAAAAAAAACTTTGACTTTTTAAAATGCGACGAGGACGGAAAGCTAGAGTTTAAGTAGAGGACCAAAAGAAGGCTATTTTTTAAATGTCCAAAACTAAAAAAATAGAATGAATCTTATGCTGTACAGTATAAAAAAAGTAAGTAGAAAAAGTGACACATAGTAAGTTTTACATGTCGGTTCTAATTATGTGTGAGTCACTCTTCTTATTTTTCTATACTGTATTGCATAATTTATTCTAAAAAAAGAATGAATTAGCTGCATCTATAAATTGATATCAAGAAAACTACATGAATAATTGTGCGGAACAACAATATAAATATATAATACCTCATTTGCAAGGACATATTTATTAAATGCTTATTTCTTTTTTAATGTGCAGAGGATTATATAATAATTTAATTAAATTTATTATTTAATTGATGAACTTGTAGAAAGTAAGTTCATCAAATTAAATATTATATAATTAGGTGGCCATAAAAATGATAATTAGTAATAACTGTGAAGTCACTGTTGTGGAATTTGGAATCCTTACCTAGATAGTTGCATTCGTCATATTACGGATAAAAATTTAATATGTTACAAAAATATTAAATTTTAGTACATTCTAAACTTATCTTCTGTTTTTTATTTAATCAAACTAAAGGAATCATAAATATTATTTATATTTTTTTTTTCTATTTGATTGGTTATATCATTTATTACTTTTTTATTTTCTTTCTTTACCATGATTGGTTATACAAAAATTTTTTGTGTTTTAATTATATTGGTGAACTATCCCAAGTGCATCAAGGTAAATAACTATTTTTTTATTAACAAGTGTTCCAAAGATATTGTTTAAGGATTAATTTCAATTAATGAGAGAGTTTTAAAAATTATTTCTTTAAACTTTTTACCAAATTCAAGACAATATATTCTCTCCCACCCAATAAAAAAAAACTTGGATAAAATATTATCCTTCATATAATTGGATAATTAATGGTAGGAAGTGCAATGTTGGTTAGTGAAAGGCTTTGGTGGTTTGGCTTTAAGAACAGGATTCCTCTCAAAGAAATTGGTTGGTCTTAGCTCAAACCCACCACTCAGTGTTGGCATTATTGGAAAATCCTCCTGACATGGCACATGATGAATTCCCACCGTGTGCCACAATACTATATCCTTGTTCTCAATGCTCAATACCAATTCAACTTTATATTATTTAATCTTAAAAAAGGGTATTAATTATAGTCTATATATATATATATATATATATATATACCTGAGACTCCAAGTAGCTAAAGTATCATCGCCTCTACCTTGATTAGCATAAAGGCCACCTGCCCACTTCTCAGACTTATTATAAGGAGTAACCATTACATTATAATTAGTGAATGCACCTCTGATTTGTGGGTAATCATCAGCCACCAAAAGTGGATGAGCCACTGAATCTGGGATTAAACGATACCCAATTTTATTTCCAGGCTTGGTCTTCTTATTTGGGTTTACAATTGCTAGCTCGCATGCCTTCAACCCCACTTTGATTCGAGCATCGCCTTCTGTTTTTGCTGTTTCATGAGAAACCTTCCAATAACTTTTCCTTCCTGAACTCTCACCCTTCACTCTCACTGTCTCTAAATTGGTCATCATGAAGGAGTTGGCTTCGCCATCAATGTCTAGGTCGAGATGGTAGGTCAAGTAATGGTCATGGTGTACCCCTATGCTGTTATCTGCTAGCAATGTCCCAAACGCATCATCCTCCTTGATTTCATCTACGTGAGTGTATGATGTTCCCTTGATTCCTAAAATTCCCATTAGCCCAACCTGTCATATACACACACACAAAATTATATATATATATATATATATAGCACTCATTAATTAGTTAATTAAAGCTATATATATATATATATATATATATATATATATATATATATATATATATATATATATATGCACATGATACCCCAAGTTTGATAGAACCACTAGGCTTGAACTCCCAGTCAATGATGTAGTCGTAGTTACCCACAATTCTCACCACTAGGCTCACATCTTGCCTAACTTCCGTTATCTGTGAAAAATAATATATATGATATATGATTAATTAATTTATTGAAAAGAGGTAAAAATGAAATGAAATGAAAATAAATAAAATTAATTTACAGTAGGATGATTTGGGATTTCCATTTCAGTGTGACGCCACATGATATCCCCTGCATGTTTCTCGAAAACACATATAGCATTAGAGATTTGAACTGGCTTGCCATCTTGAGTCACATAATAGGCATCGAAGAAAGCAGCATTGGGAGGGCAATCGGCGAGAGGCTTAAGAGAGACCATGCATTGGCCAAACCCAAATTCTCCACTGTCAAAATAGGTCTTGAAGAACCAGTCTGGTGTTGGATCCATGTATGGCACAAACATCTCTGAAATGTATCCTCTGTACATTACTCCACGATACTTTTGCTCTTCAACATCATATATCCATCATACCCCAAATGAAATTTCCAGTTCCCCCAACTGCTTCATTTATATAGAGGTCAGTAATTAATTTTATTAAGGCTTAGTACAATCAAGTAATTATATTTAACCTGATAGAATGGCCTTCTATTTTGAAAGCAGGCCCATGAGGTTGAAGAAAGGCCGGTCCATGGAACTTAGGCCCAAAAGGAGGGCTCTGTTTGGAAGATCTGTACTCGGTGTCCCTAGCTTTAGGCACTGGAATGTTAGACCTATCAAAATATTGGACAATTTTTCTGTCGTCAAGATCAACCACCACAGTGATTCCCTCCAATGGCCTCACGAACAGGTTGGCACTTTGCTTCTCGTCCGCGTAGAAGCACTGAAGGTTGAGCCTCCTCTGGCTGTTTGCTTCTCCGAACCATCCCACAGTGAAGAAAGAGCAGGCCACGCGAGATACGTTAAGACCCCTTTTGTTGACGGAGTCGATGAAGGGTTGGTATTTATGTGGGAGTTGTGCGGCAAACTCTTGCTCGTCGTTGCTAAGCGTGGGGAAGCCTTGGCCTCGGTATATTTTGGTGGAGACTATGGCGCGTTTGGATAAGTCAACTATGATCTCTAGAGTTTTTCGGTTGTAACGGGCTATGACAAAGGCTCTACTCTACGAGGTGCTTGGGCTTGGGCTTTGGAGTTGTTAGATTTAGAGGATAGCCAGGAGATGACGGAGGCTTTGTCCGGGTCGTCCAGGCCAATGTAATGGAAGGCTAGGTTGGCAGGGTAGGATTTTTTGAGGATGGTTCGGATGAGGTTGAACTCGGATGGGGATAGTGGGTCTAGTGGGTGTTGATGGGTTGAATAACTTGTAGTTGAAGCTACTGTGAGACCAAGGGAGAAGAGAGCCAATAAAAACACAACCTTTAGATTCATTTTGCAACTCTATATATGTGCGCAACAATATCTAAGCTTTTCATGTTCTTATATACTGCTCATCTCTCTTTAATTTGCTTTCCATTTTTAAAATATACAATTGAAATTGGAATCATCTCTCATGTGCAATCACTCAAGCTTCAATTTTTTTTAATCAAACTCTCAGACTTTTGAACTTGTGTATAAAAATATATTTACTTATAAGAATTAAATTTTCTTACGGAGAATCGTCGATGCAAAAACAACACCAACGGCCAAAATAATGAAGTGAAGTAAAATTATTTAATAGATATAAGAAGTCGTGAATCTTGATCCAAGAAAATAGATATTATAAGAATTAGCATTTTAAGGTGTGTTTGGTAGGTGGAATGAGTGAATGAATGAGAATAGGAATGGCAATGGCAATGTTAGAGGGAATGGAAATGTGATGTGATTTGAATTGAATAAAAGTGAGTAAAATAATCATTTTACCCTTACATTAAAAGTGAGAATGGAATAAAAGTGGATAAAAAAATAAGAACAACAAAAATATAATTTCATTACATTGTAAAAACATAAGGTATGTTTAGTAGAAATAATATTGAATGTAATGTTCGATTACATCCAACATTACATTCTCTACCCCACTAACCAAACAAACCCTAAGTGATTAACTTTAACTAACATCTTGGCCAAAAAAAAAAAACTTTAACTAACATGAAACTACCATAATAAAAAATTTTCATAATATTTTCCGGGTGTATATACATGAATGCAAATTGCAAAAGACACACAATTGTTTACAAAAGTATTCAGGGTGATATGCGACGTCGTGCATGGAGGTGTAATATTTAAAGAAAAAATTTACATCAAATTTCTTATATTTTTATCATAAAATTTTTTTAATTACAGGTTGCATTTATACTATTTTTTTTATGATTGATTATATAAAAGGTAATCTTTTATATTCTCTCTCTATCTTAATTGATCATAAAAATACTTTTGTCATGTGTTAATTTTATATTAGAGAACCTTATAACAAAGATTTAGTCCAACATTTAAATGCAACAAGTATTATGGCATGAGTTGCATTGCATTGGGCAGCATTAATACTGAGGATGCAAATTGATCCTAGGGAATAGCTTCTCATTTGCCAACTTTACCCTTCATTAATGCATGTTTATCTTCTTCAAAACACATCACGTGTCCTTAGAGAAGTCAGTATTGCTTATATATAACCCACATAACAACTTGCCACATATAATATAATTCATGTTGATGATTTAATTATGTATAAGCATCTTTTTTATCATAATGCCTAAATGCTTTTTAATTTAATTTATTAACGTGCTTTGCAGTTTGAATTATTTGATGTTTTATTTTTATTTTCTTTTTTATTTAATATTAAAAAAGGCGGCATATGCCCAGACTGTCTATGCGATTTTGTTTTTGTTTCGGTTCGGTTTGGATGATTTTGTCAATCGAACCGACCTAATCGGATGATAAAAATGTCATCCAATCCAATCCGCTCAAGCAGCATCAACCGAAACGAACCAAACCGATTATGATTTGGTTCGGTTGATCGGTTTTTGGACAAAAAAAAATAGAGAACAACTCTTGCAAAGAGAAGAGAAAATCAAAATGATTTCACAAGCACACCGACCTTAGACAGCTAGCATCCTTTCTAATATACATATGGAGGATGTGATGAAAGAAAAAGGCTAATAGAATTTACAGAAAGTAGAAAGTAGCAGGTAGCCAAGTATAAAAAGAAATTCATTTAGGGCTGAAAAGAGAAAAGGGAAGAGAGAAATGGATAAAATTGCAAGAAAAGTAAAAGGGAAAATGTAGCCGGAGACGAGGAGATGGAAGATGTGGCACCGTCGCAGCCTTTGATGGAGATGCAGCCGGAGACGAGGAAGGGATGTCACCTTAGGAGACGAAGCCAGAGTTGCTGTGGCCTTGGGAGATGAAGCAGGAGGCGCAGATTTGGGAGAAGCAATAGGGAATGGTTGAATGAGAGAAGAGAAAGGGTGGTGCGGCTAGGTTAGAGAATGGCTGAATGAGAGGGGTAGTGGTGGGATAGCTAGGTTAGTAATTAGGGTTTTTAATTATGTAATTTTATATTTTTAATATTTTTTAAAAAATATAGTCGGTTGGTTCGGTTGAAATTTTGCCTCATCCAACAATCGAACCGAACCAAATCGGTTGTCAAAAAAATTATCCAATCCATCCGATTATGTAGTCGATTTTGGTCGATTTTAGTCGGTTTGGTTTGGATTGGATCGGTTGGTTCGGTTTGGATCGGTTCTGCACACCCCTACTTAGCTAGACCTTTTCTTTTTCGAGAGATCAGACTTGTGGTGCCTATTCTTAACGGAATAATTTTTTTTATTTATCTTTTTTGAATAAAGAGCCTGGATATATATTAATTACCAAAAGAAAAAGTGCCTGGATATTGAAAGCGTGTGAGATAATAATTTATTTTAACAATTTGGATCCTGTTAAACTACAAATAATTCTAAGAATAAAATAATAAGGACCAGCTCCGTACTTGATAGAAAATAAATTCTGCAATAATTAACTCTCATTAGATAGGAAACTTCTTACTAATTTTAGGCCCACTTCATGGTATGGGCTTAGATTGGGCTTCTAATCATACTCATCCATTGAAGATCAGACTTTTATGTTCTTCAACTGTGAGCTTCTTTTTTGGGCCTGAGCTGTAAGCTGATTATCCAGTTTCTTACAAATTTTTTTTAAGGCGAATTCTTACAATTTTTTTTAAATAACAATTATCCAGTTGCTTTCTCCACCTATTTACCCCAATTTCAAATAAGGAGATTTAATTCTATTCATTTAAAGATAGAGAAAGAGGGGTACGATGTATATATATGGGTAATACTATAAAGTTATAGAGAGTCATCAGTTTATAGTTATTGGATCTGTTTTGAGATTTGTGTTATCTTAAATATAAAAAATAAATAGTTTTTTAACACAGATCCCGAGACAGATTCAACGATTAAAAGCTGATGAGCCAAAGCTCTCAAGCTCCCTTCAACATTACCCTTATATATATTAGGTGCATTTAAGGAGATATAGAAATAGTAGGTAGATGGTCTCGGTTTAAATCTCAACAAGGCTAAAACTTTAGTATTATGATGGGTGACCTCTTAAAAATTTCTCGTGTTGCATCACTTGACATATGACAACTCAAGTGATTAAAGCTCTAAGATACTATAATTCAAGATAGCTAGCACGTGGTTTTAGACATAAAAATAATTTATTTTAGTATATTTGATTTCAAATCCTGATATTAGCAGCTATCATCACTTGAATAAACTTATTAATTTTTGCAGATCAATGCTTTCCGGATTCTTTAACTATCGGATTTGTCATATTCATCAAGAAAGCAACGCTTGTGCAGATATACAATGGCTAAGCAAGCATTTGTTCAGCAAAGTCCAGATGGTGTCATTTCTGAGA
Source organism: Senna tora (assembly GCA_014851425.1). Lineage (NCBI taxonomy): Eukaryota > Viridiplantae > Streptophyta > Magnoliopsida > Fabales > Fabaceae > Senna > Senna tora. The sequence goes on along the minus strand of CM026262.1, from coordinate 2,472,539 downwards.
TGCCTCACTTCTTGAGATTGTTTTTTTGCTAATTATGGTGTCACTAGCTTTCTTAGGTTTTTTTGGCTATGCTTTATTGTTTTGTGTTGAAATAGGGAGAGTCTATGATACAATTTGTTGTATCATGCAATAGGTTATATGGCACAATTATAGTCATTGATGTGATCCAATTGCATTGCATAGATGCAACAAAATAACAAGTGTCACAATCCTATTGGTTGAAATTACATTGTATGATGCAACTTGTTGCATCAAAGACTGAGATCTTACATGAATAATCATAAGTGCTTTTATATATATAGATGGGTTTTGTAAACTAGTGTCTAACATTAGTTAAGAATTTTTGTTAAGCAACAAGAAAATTTATAAAATTGTTTTATTAAATTGGAGATAATAATTTTGGTTACTAATAAAGAAAAATCTTAAAAGTGTGTGTCATAAATTGTTAGATATATGTATGAATTGCAACAAGAGGACAGGGAAAGAATCATAAGTGCCCCATAACCCCCAACCAAAGATGATTTGTTGTTGTTTTGATAATTGATGGTTTGGTTGGGTAACATGAACATCCATGATATGATATCATCATGCTCGCATGCCAACCTTACATCAACACAAGTCCCACTGAAGGAATTAATATATAATGAAGGAAGGACGTTTTATTTATCATATGGTATATTTATATATGTATGTATATATATGGCGATGGGTAAAGTAATGGATGGAACTCATGGAAGTTTGAAGTATGTATGATGGATGATGGATGATGGATGATGGATGGGGATAGATATATAGATAGATAGATAGATAGTAGTGAAGAATGATGATGAGTGAGTTCTGGGGATGGCACGCGCATCTCTCTCCTAATTGCTTTTGGAGCACCAACACAGAATATCTATGATGCTCTCCACTGCACGCCTCTCTCTCTCTCTCTTTCTCTCTCTAATCCTACATTTTTCACGCATTTCTCAACCCCAACAAATTCTAAACAATACAACTTTGAGTAATTATCACTCCCTACCCTCCATCATCATCTTTTATCCTTTTCTGTCCTCTCTTACATACATTTACATTTACTACATCACATTTTTCCCTTTCCATTTCATTAACTACTATTATTTCATTTTATTCAACCCTACAATATTACTCATAAAAAGGCACAACATATTATCGGACATTACAAATTCTATTAACATGCCTTTCATTTTATCATGCTCTCAAAGAAAGAAAAAAAAAAAGTCTTGAAAACTTTTTTTCTTAAGCTAGTATAGTGTAGTCTAAAGTTGTAAATTAAAGAAGTTGTTATTGTCAAAATATTTTTCATGAATAATAAAATATATACATTTTATAAATCCTATCTATCTACTTGGAAAATTTTGATTCACGCACAATTAATATATAGCATGCATTGGCATCATTGCGCTGCAGCATCCATACCAATACCATGGAAGTGCCTCACATTCCGAATCCACGCACGTATCGAACATCCCATTGGATATAACATAGAAAAGTTTCATCTTAACAACTCTCATAAATTCTTTTGCATTAAATTAAATACATAATGAAAATATAAATATAAATATATATATTACAATTTGCGCGTTATGTATGTATGTATGTGTACATGTTATTAGCGTCCTAGTAATAGGTATAGTCGTTGATGTAAGGATGATATAGAATACATGGGCATAAGCAGCAGATCAAATCATGCTCAGAAATCCACTTTACGAAAACCCAGGATGATTTTTCTCTTTTCAAGTCTCCTTGAGCATATCCACTTAGAGGCTGAGGCTGAGACATAGCTACCAGATTTCCAGCTATTCCTTTCCTAACCCCAAATCATTGCCCTTTTTTATTTGCCTCCCACCTTCGCCTCCTTATATTCTCCTCTTCGCTCCAACATTTCTTCACAAACCATCTCCTCCACTCTCTTAACTTACCCCCCCATCTTTCTCTCTTTCTTTCAATCCTGTCACACTAAAATGGGTGATATAGCTTTCTCCAATGGGAATGCCGTCAATGGAAAAACTCATTCTCTCAATGGCTACAGGAAGAGCTGTTGGTATGAAGAAGAGATTGAAGACAACCTAAGATGGTGCTTTGCTCTCAATAGGTATATTATATACCTATTTCATTCATTTCTTCTTGTTCCTGTCAATCCCATTTGGCTTATACTGTCCAAACTTCAAATCAAATACTTTTATAATATAACAGAATGTCCAATTCAAATGAAAATATAGTTTTATTTTTGTGGTCAAATTAAATTAAAAATCAGTCTCATTCCCTCCCATTATATTTTTATTCTTGAACTCTCCGTTATCTTGTATGGTTCTTTTTCCTTTATGAGTGGCGGGACTTCTGGTCCATCATGTTTGTTTTCTACTATTTCATGCCTTTCATTATGAATATTTTAGAAGATTCATGGGGAAAACAATAGAAGCCTCAAGAAGGCAAGAGCTTTTCATGGGGTTTTGAGTGGGACAAAAATAAAGTACTCGTTGTCTGCGGCTAGTGTCTTGTTTTCTTGGTTGTGTATCACAAACATTTGTTGTTGTGATTTTAGCTTCTTCTTACCTTGGGAAAAAGTAATCCTAAAAGGTGAAAGCTCTTGTCTCCCTTGGCCATGGGAAAGGGAGACAACACTTACTAAATTTCAAATAAAGACTTTGCTTTTCTGTTTCAAAGTTGAGCACTACTATCTCTATCTGTTGGATAATATGTATATTCTATTCTTAAGTACTTTTTTCTCTTCTTTTGGTGGGTTGCAGCATATTGCACACAGGAGCTAGCCAGTACCAAGACATTGCACTCTTGGACACTAAGCCCTTTGGAAAGGTTCACAGTACCCAAAAGATTGAACGTTATCTATAATTTACCTCTTAGCTGTCATATGATATGCTTAACATTCTTAGTTGTACCCTCCTCACAGGCATTAGTCATTGATGGAAAGCTTCAGAGTGCAGAGACAGATGAATTTATCTACCACGAATGTCTTGTTCATCCTGCTCTTCTTCATCACCCCAAGTACTTCCTTTGCTCTTTAGTATAAAGATCTTATATAGGATATGATTACATTTTCACTATCTTGTTTGAATTCTTTTCAATTTATAGTCCAAAGAATGTTTTCATTATGGGAGGAGGAGAAGGATCAACTGCAAGGGAACTACTGAGGCATAAGACCATTGACAAAGTTGTCATGTGTGATATAGACGAGGTAAACTTCCCCTTTCTTTGTACAAAGCTATGTTCATACTTTTGCCTTTCTTGGCTAATATGCTTGATGGAGCAGGAGGTGGTGGAATTTTGCAAATCACACTTGATTGTAAACAGAGAAGCATTCCATGATCCAGGGCTTGAAATAATCATCAATGATGCTAGGTCTGATAAATAATCATATTTGTTTTGAAGAAAAGGTTAATGCTATGATTTACATTAATATGAATAGAGAAATTAATTCCTAATAATATGTGGCATATTGTAGAGCTGAGCTAGAATCAAGAGAAGAAAGCTATGATGTGATAATTGGTGATTTAGCAGATCCAATAGAAGGAGGTCCTTGTTATAAACTCTATACCAAGTCCTTCTATGAATTCACTGTGAAGCCAAGACTGAAGCAGGGTGGCATATTTGTGACCCAGGTACAACTATGAAGACACAACTGTATCATTTTATCATTGCACATCAAATTCTTAGAAAAAGGAAACAAAAAAGTAACTTTAACAACTCATCTATATTGTTCTGCTTATGCCCGCAGGCAGGGCCAGCTGGAATATTCAGCCATACAGAAGTGTTCTCATGCATCTACAACACCTTGAGGCAAGTTTTCAAATGTGAGTCATTTTTGTGGTCTCAGCAAATATTTCTATTCTGTCTTGTGCCAACATTATCTTCTTCTTTTTTTCCCCATATTTCTGTTTGAAGCCTCAAGTTACCAATTACTTTTTTTTTTTTAAACTTTGTGTCCTTTCACTCGCAGATGTTGTTCCTTATTCAGCACATGTTCCTTCCTACGCTGATATTTGGGGATGGGTCATGGTAAATTAACTAGCAACAATATCTCCAGCTATAGGATAGAAGCTAAGGGTGACTTAATATTTATTAACTATAGTTTTTGACTGTACCAGGCTTCAGATTCTCCATTAGACCTGAGTGCTGAAGAGCTGGATCTGAGAATGAAACAAAGGATAAAGGGGGAAAACAAATATCTTGATGGGAAAACATTTTCATCAGCCTCGACTTTGAGCAAAGCTGTTCGGAAAACGTGAGTGAAATGCCATATATATCATACGTACAAGTTTGTTTATTTATTTAGGCTGAAATGTTGAGCTGATGATTGAATTTGAATGAGTTTTGGCAGGCTGGATAATGAGACTCATGTATACACAGAGGGAGCTGCTAGGTTCATATATGGGCATGGGAAGCAGATGTAAGCAGGCTTGGCATTCATGTGGCACTTGCATTTCTTTATATTCTGTTTTTGGTTTTGGGCTTGTGTTCTAATGGCAATGGGTAACAAAAGGAGTCCTAGTTTGTGTTTCTATGAAGATGGTGAAGATTGAGTGTGTACATTATTATGGATATGAACAAGGAAGCCAACCAGTTAACCAAAGGAAAAGGCTTATTATTAATTATTACTTATTAGCTTCTACTAGACTACTACTATATCTCATATCTACACTTTACTTTTTCTTCCTCAAAGCCCCTATGTTAGCCATCCACTGCTGACTCACATCGTTAAAAGTCGAGATTATTTAGGTTATAAAATTCGCTAAACACGTGAAGGCATTAAACGGAATTAAAAAACCTATAAATAATTAGTCAACTTTTGCCCTGAAGAACAGGACATGAATTAGGACTTAGGAGCCAAGATAATTCAAAAAAGAGGACAGAGTAAGATCACCCCCAATCAAGAAAATACATGCTTCTAATCAAGTAATTAACCAAAAGTCTTGAACCATTCAAATAGACTCCGATTTTGTTTAACTATTATGCAATAGTGCAGAGAATATAAATTTATAATTTTCAGATTATTTGACGAGTGAAATTGAACGGCTTAAAGGGCTTCATACAAACTAATTTAACATGAGTGACTGGATTTGGTTGCAAGGCCCAAGTGACTGGTGTGACAGCTTATATTGCAGATTTTGATTGATGGATTTGAAAGGTAAATTTGGATTGCACGAGGAAAAGGTGAGAAAATGACAGATAAAAATTAAAAAAATATAATAAAATATTCTTCCCTGTCACAAATTTAATAAACTTTAAATTAAAATATTTTAAAAGAGGTATTCCCTCCCCTTCTTTCTCCTTTAATTACTTTCATTTCCTTCTCTTATTTTTCCTTCTTAAATTCTAAACAAGGTTTCAATGTTTCAATTTTCTTTTAATGGGGCAAGATTTAATTTAACATTTTAATATGTAAAGTGTGGCGTAAGTTTTAAAATTTAAATATGCGCAACTAATCCTCCACCGACCATTAACGTATAAAGGACAGGTTGGTTGCATTGCATTATTGAGGATGTGTCTATCTCATATAAAACAAAACAAAAAAAAGCACGTTGTTTTTATCCCTAATTGCTGACATAGCCTACACTCAGTCCACATCCTTTCCCCTACCTAAACAACTATTTTTATTTAATGTACATAAACAACAATAATATATTTGATTCTGTTGTCTCTGTTTTTTCATAAATTGGGATGTTCGCTTCAACTTCAATATGATTAATATGGTTGTCAATTAAATAAAATATCCATAATAATACAGTTATTGTTCTTCTTTATTTAACCCTCGCACTTTGATATGTTGTTGTTTCCCAAAGATAATTTTGTTAATAATAACGTATGAATATTTGACTTGTAATTGTAATCCAAACAATAGATATGATGCGACGAGTAGGCCAAGCCCTGGTTCCCAATTTTACCCATACTGGTATTAGGCATTAGGCTAGCTATTCCGTGTAGCAGAGATGGGCATTATCGTACATCCATAAATTGTCCTGCCCCGCCTCCGTTAGTCCGTTTGGTAGTTACAAAGTTGGAAACACGCTTCCGTCTACTCGGATTCCAATTTCCAACTGTGATAATACGGCTACTTTGAAATTCTGTCCAACCAACGTGCACCACGTCACCATCCTCCTATCCTTCTCTCTCTCTCTTCTTTCCCAATAAATTCCCCTCCCTCTAACCCCTTTCCTTTCTAATTTCCAGTCCCATTAACGACTTCACATACTATTCTTCTACACTCTATATCGTTTTCTTCTTCTTCCAAATTATATTAGCTATGGATTCTTGCAGCAAATTATCTGCTCCTGCTTCCCCTTCTCCTTTCGACTGCATCATCTTTGGTATATATGAACAATTCCTTGCATTCCACCTCTCTTCCTTTATCTTTACTAATAATTAAACTTATTTCAACTTTAATATATATAATTAACCCCTCAATTTGTTTGATCTTTTTCTTATTGGAAAAGATTTAGATGACACCTTGTACCCAGCCTCCACTGGAATCGGTGAAGCTGTCAAGAAAAACATTGATGGTATATATAATACTATAACCGTTTTTTTCTTTTTCTTTTAATTTTTCAACTAGTACCTAACTACATATATATTATTCCATTTTTTGCATGCAGTATTCCTAGTAGAAAAATGTGGATTCCCAGAAAGCAAAGCCTCAAGTCTCCGAGTTGAACTCTTCAGAACCTACGGAAGCACCCTCGCTGGTTTGCGAGTAATAATTCCATCCCTAGCTTCGATCTAATTATTAATTATCTTGTCTTCATGCATCTATTTTCTAGCTATATTCTAATTCTAATATTCCTCCCTCCCTTCTTCCGATCCCCAGGCCTTAGGCTATGATGTCACTGCAGAAGATTACCACAGGTGATTGCTCATTACAATTAACCTCTTCCATCTCAATCCTTTAATTTGATGGATTTGAATATTCATCTTTCTATTCTCCTTTTTTCTAAACTTAATAATTTTCTTTCTTCGCAAACTAACAGTGTCGTGCACGGAAGACTACCTTACGACTCCATCAAACCGGATATTCAGCTACGCAACCTCCTCCGTAGCATCAAGCAAAGAAAAATTGTAAGTTTAATTTCTACTCAAATTTTCTTTACAATCCCTTGATTATATAATATATCGTTAATTTTCATTCTAACAAGCCCCGATCGTTTTTAAAATTTCAGATATTCACAAATTCGGATAGGATTCACGCGATAAAGGTGCTAGATCGTCTTGGGTTAAGCGACTGCTTCGACCAAATCATATGCTTCGAGACCATGAACCCAAATCTCTCCGATTCCACCCGGCCTGATGAGTTCCCGGTCATCCTGAAGCCTTCGCTCCACGCCATAAACATTGCTCTCCGCGTTGCCAACGTGGATCCTCGTCGTACGGTAGGTAATTAAGCACAACAAGCGCTACACAAACAATATTTAGGTTATTTTGTTGAATATTACAATTCAACAAAATAATTTTTTTTTTTTTTAAAAAATATTGATTACATTTTCCAATAGCTAACACGGAACTAAAGAATTGTATTATATATATTTGATATTGTGAGGATAAATAAAATAAAAATAATTAAGCTAAGGAGTGTTAAATGAATTTTGCAGCTGTTTTTGGACGACAACGCTGGCAACGTGGGCGCGGGAAAAGCAATGGGCCTCCAGACGGTTCTGGTAAGTACGTAAGCGACGTCGTATTTTAGAAAGTAGGTGGTCTAATATGGTGCCATCTGTACGTACTTGCATAATTAATTAGTAATGAATGAATTAATTTGCAGGTTGGGAAGAGAGTGAAAAGCAAAGAAGCAGATTATGCGGTGGAGAATGTGAATGAGATAGCACAATCAATTCCGGAAATATGGGGAAGTGAAAGGGACGGTGATGATCAAAGGATCACCCCATCGAAGAGTGACTTAGATTCTATCATTACCACAACTGCAGCTGTTGGAGCATAAAAACCCAGGGTATGGGCCCCACTCATGTACACACCGATGCCCCCATCTACTTAAGCACCCAAAATATAATCATATTTGTAATAAAATGTGTACATATGAATTATGATGATGGTTGTGTGAATAACGTAAGGTAAATTACTAAATTGGTTGTGGATTAATAATTCTATGTACAAATTGGGATTATATTCACTCATCCACGCCATATCCTTTTTTCTTTAAACATGAATAAAGCTCAATTATTCACGTTCTAGAAGTATCCTTTGCTCTATCATTATGGTGATGTATATGCCATATCATCTCATCCATGTGTGTTCTTCGCATCTCAATTTTAAATTGGTGTTGGAAGAATTTGGTTATGTAATTGCTTGCACATTGGACAACGAATATATATATATATATATATTGAAGAGCTCACTTCTCCTTGGGGATGTTGTTTTCACTCATCGTGTAATCCAATGGATTTCATCGTAATAATGCATTATTATATTGTGGGTTATAATTTAATTGTTTATGAGATTCTTTAATCCATTAAGTCTTGTCAATTACACCCACTGAATTAATAAGATTTAATTACCTTTCAAATGATGGGATCGGATTCTTGAAGGCGTATTATTTATAGCATTGCAGTAGTTTTTAATTGAGCCAAGATTAATAATTCATAACTTCAATTTAATACCCGGGAAATACTTTACGCAATTATATACACTGACAGCGGCAAAAACTATAAAAGAATATTGTAAGTTTAAATCATATTTATAATTTTTCATCAAATGATTTGATTTAATTTTTTTTTACAGCTCTGGCAAATTTGTTCTTATGAAAATTCACTAAAATATACATTTAAATAAAAATTTTGAAGCCAAAACAAACATTCAATGATTCAAACAAGTTAAAAGAACGTCTTACAGTTCTGCCCTTCAGAATTTTGATGATTTTCAGTTATTTTTTTATTGTAAAATTACTAAAAAGAATATTTATAAATTTATGTTAGCAATATTATTAAACAAATAAATGAATATAAATACTTTTCATTGTTAAATTTTTATTAAATAAATATAAATTTTCAATTATTTTATTAATTTAATAAAATGTTAATTAAATAAATTATTATTTTTAATTAATGAGATTTTATTATTTATGATTATTACTGTATTAATTGAATATCTATTAATTTTATTTAAGCAAGTATAAAATGTGTCAAGCAAACAGAGGAGAAATGACAACCCAAAAGGCCAAAACATTGTGAACCCCTCTCTCTGTGTCTGTGTTACTTAGTGATTCATATATAATTAGCATTGAACCATGATGAGAGTTGGTTTTAATTAGATGAGACGAAAGCAAATGGTTATAACTTATAAATCGAATTTTGAGTTAAACTTGTAGATGAAAGAGCGAGTTGAATCTTATAAGCGAGCAGGGGATGGGCTAAGCTCCTAGAGCTCAATATTCATCACAAATTCATGCTTGATCAATCTAATACAACACAAAATAATATTCCAATATATATAATATAATCAATATGCTTCAGATGGGAGTAGAATGACAAAAAAAAAAGTGTTTTTAGAAAAAGAAGTTGCAATTACAGAGCTTAAAAGTACATGTGTGACATAGTCTGATGAAGAGATAACTTAAGTTGCTTACAAATCATAGACTTGCTTGCCAGTGAACTTAACCTCAATAGGGTTAACATTCTTACCAATAGACCTGAAGTTCTGGCCAACCCCTTGGCGTCCCGGGTTGACCTTCTCTGGGTACACCCCATCCTTAGGGTGCAAATACTGCACCTCCCCATTGGGAAACACCCTATAGAATTGGTACTTGATCTTGTACTTTGACCTCAGCCTTGTCCCCAGAGCCAGACACTGCTCCTTCCTAGCCAGCTTCAGTAGGTTAGGACCCTGCCTCATTATGGCTGCACCACCCGTTGGCATCTCAAATATCTGTTCCTTTGGGGAGTCCCATGTGATCACATAGAACTCCTCCACCTGCGCCTTTCTCAGCAGTCCTCCCGTGCTCCCTCCGAAGATCGGCGACGGAGTGTTGGGGTCCAGCTGCGGCGGCGTGAATCCCACCGGCGCTGCTGCTTCTTCCTTGGCGGTGGCTGTGGGTGCAGCCTCCTCTGCTGCTGCTCTGATGAGTGGGGTTGATTTGGGGGTGAAAGTGAGGGGCTTGGGGGAGAAGGAGAAGCCCAAGGATTGCTTGAAAGGAGAGGGCTTTTGGGTAGAGATGGGAGGGGTGAAGAGGGAAGCTTGGGTTGCCATTGCCATGGAGGATTAGTTAGAGAGAGGGAGTGTGTGTGAGAAAAGATTAGGCTTTGGGAGTGTGATGAGAGATGAATAAGAAAGACAGAGAAGCTATGGTGGAGGAGATTTTGGATGTGGGAAGTGGATAAGGTGATAGGGTTCAACCAATTAGAGTGTGTGATTTTGATTCCCTGCTACACTCACATCTATTTCTCACCACTTCTTTTCCTTCTTTATGTTGCTCAAATTCATAATATCCACTCTTAAGTCCCTATGCAATTTCCCCTTCGCCAACCAAAAATCTAAAATAATTTCCCTTTTTCCATTTAAGATAATGTTTGTTACATGGAGGATTTTTGTTTGTTTGTTTTAATTATCTTTAAGTTTTTATTTTTTATTATATTTAGATATAATTAAAACTTACATGTTATACATATATGTATTTTTTTTGGGTACATACATTTATGTATTTTTAATTTTTAAGCAATAGAAGAATTTAACTTTTCTTTTGGTAGGGAGAAGAATTTAACTTTTTATACTGCTCAAATCAAATAAACCTTATCACCCAAGCAAAGATTAAAACCATGGTGCGCAGATAAAATTTAGAGTAAGTTAATTTTTTATGATATAATTTATTTTTTATAAAATGAAAATGCTAAATTTAATCTTTAAATTATGAAAATATGAAATTTAATAAGATGCAATTTATCTTAATTTAATAATTAAAAATCTACATTAACTTAACTACAGAAAATTTTACAATAACTTGTGATAACTATCACTTTTCAATGACTAAATTTGACATTTTATATTTAAGTGATTAAATTGAAAAAATTATATGTTTTAATAATTAAATTTGATATTTTTATCTTTGAAGACTAAATTGAGATGAATTATATTTTTTTAGAGAACCAAAATGTTAATTTATTCTAAATTTAATTTGCACCTTTATCAATATCTAATTTTTTTCTAAAAAAAAATGTGATTGGAGCATATCTACTGCCTTGTTCAGGCAGGCTGTAAGTCGTGTTGTATGCTTTGTTTGCAATTTCCATGCGGAGAATTCCCATGCAAACTAAATCATCATGAAACCTTGAAGAATGTTAATTTCTATAAAATTTCATATGTTCTTCCCATAACAAATTAATTACATTATGTAATTTCTCCCCAAGCCAAGCATTGTGGTCTTTAAGCAATCAAATATTCAAAAGGCATCATATTTTACAACCAGAATTATTCCTTCAACACTGAACAAGGGAATAATTTAGTAGAAACACACATCTATCGGAAACCACGTGTTCTTAGATTGAAATACTATTGGGAATTCCCTTCCCAGTAAGTCCACTCTCTCTAGAGTAATCTGAGGTATTAGGAAAAAGCAGGGTATAAGGAATTTTCACTAATCCAACTCTGTTTTTCCATCTTTCTTCGTCTTTGTTCATTTCAATAATTCTGTTCTCAATTTCCATCAACCTTTGTCCAAATCGATCAAATGCCGTTCGTGCTTCCTCATCTGAACTCCATTCATCACTTTCATTCTGCCCAAGATACACTTCATCAGATGCATGTCTGGACAAAACTTCTATCAATGATACACCCAAGAGTGTTTGGAACTGGGCTGTGATTGTCTTTAGGATTGCCATGTCAGGATTTGACTCAAGCTCTGCGTATTCTGGGGTTCCTGGCTCAGGCATGAACCTGCGACTTACAGTTGGACGATTAGGGAGGTATCCAGCATAAGGATATTGCCCAAAATTCACAGCTGCATGTAAGGCCGAAGCCACCCAAATGATAATGGTGCATGATTGAATCAGCTCAGCTCTTGTCTTCATCTCTGGCCACCATGACTCTTCTTTTAGATCACCATGACCCTCATTGCGAACTTCTTCCCACCATAACTCAAGTTCTGAATCCTTCTCAACCATGTCATCAGATGGATAATAGAAGGAACAATATTCACTTACCCATGTTTCTATTGCAGCCCATATTTCTAGTCCATCAACACCATATGGGTAATCTTCTATAACAAGTTTAAGTCCATGAGGGCAGCTTGAATCTGGAACTGCCATTCCTCTGAAATGTAGTAAAAATAAATAAAGAATTACAATTTGCATTAACCAAAATATAATCATTCTTGCATTGAGCTTTCTTGACTCACCTCTTGAGCAAATCAACAGGTAGGGCCTGCTCAGTGAATACCCAGTTCTTGTAAACTTGAGCTGACATCTCCAAGGCAAATTTACCTGGAAAAACTGTTCTCTCAAGTACCCCTCCGGCATTGATGAGGATTTGTCGAGCTAAGGCATTTACGTGCATTGTGTCCTTGAAGTGGGGTTGTAAGAGCTTATATATGGGGTGAAGGACACTTAAGTGCCTATTGGTAGCTATAACAAATGGTTCAATTACTGCATGAGTGTTTAACCTACGTACATATCAGAGCTTTCTAGTTAGACCCAAAAAAAAAACTAAGTTTCAAAATTGAGACTAGTTATCTAAAGGTCATACCAGTGGCTAATAAGTTGGTGGTATCCAGAATCATTGACAGAAGCATAACACTTGGCTAATTGCCACACTGAAGCTGCCACACCTTCTTGGGATGGAGTAAAAACTTTGCTTACAGCACCATGATCATTCCCTTGTGGATGGGGTAAGCTTAATTCAATGGCCAATGGCTTCAATGTACCATCATCTTGTAGAAACAATAGCGTTCTAGTGGCATAAGTCTTTGTGTCTGTAGAGTTTATTCGACTCAGGTATGGCATAATTGCATCATGATGATCTAATATATATAGCTTCTTCTTTTCAAGTGCCTGTAAAGAAAAATAAATTGACACGTTGGCTGAATATGATTTATCTCAAAATAGTATTTGACTATGACTACCTCTTGTATTGTGAGCCCTTCCAAATTCTGCTCTATGTGCTCTGCTCTGATGGAGCTATTCTGATTTCCATAAATTTTTGGGTCTAACTTGCTGACAGGGGGAAATTCCTACATATAATATTTAGATGTAGGTTATGTACTGAAATGAGAAGATTTTAAACATTCACAAACTAATTGTAAATTAACATTGTTTTGTGTAGTACTAGGAGGCGACTGATGATGACAGGGTTAACCCCAGCTAGCATTTGTCTTGCAAATTCTTCATCTGTCCTCCATGCTGTCTTATTATCTGCAATGATACGATGATTAGCTAGTTACAAATCCTAAAATAGAGTCCATCTAATCCAAGAACCAAGTGAAATATAAGAAACATTGAGGAGTTGACCTTTGATCACATCAGGCACTGGAAATTTGAGGAATTGTTCACCATCATGTCGAACAAATTCTCTCACCATCTGCCATGGAATCCATTCCCTAACTTTTCTAAGTGTAGTTCCATTTGGTAGCTTGACTCCCCCATCGTAAAGAGTATGTACATCTTCAAAGGTATCGAACTCGTTGATGGTTTTGTCACAGAGGGACTTCATCTCTGGAAGCAAAACCTGAAGAATGGATTTTAGACCATAGGCTAGGAAATCTGAAAACTTCAAGTGCTTAAATGCTTCATCTCTTGGAACATAAATGTCTAGGCTCAGAAGAGGCAATCTACTCTCACTTTTGGGATCTGCAACCAAGACACTTTAGCACATTAATATTTAATATATATGTAATGTGCGTGATTCACAAAGTTTAGTATGATTCACAAACCTTTGTTGGTAGGTTTCCGACCAGTTCTTCCTCTACGAGGATATGGATACTCCTTTGATCCTCCAAGGATAGGGCGTGCATAATGTGGACCCTTGTCGGGGCTTCCTAGATCATTGTAATAGGCATAATCATAAACTCGGTCCCACTCCTTAAGCTCCCCTGACCCATTTCCACGCAGGTTTTCTAATTCTTCTTCCCTGAACTTGCGCAGTGGTTCAGGTGTTTCACATGGCAGATAACTCTAAATTACAAGTGCCATTTCAGTATCACCACAAAGACAAAGACAATATTAGAATTTGTTACATTGTAGAAAACATATCTAACACTTATTTTAAAACATTTTGAATTAGTAAAATTCAAAATTCAAACGTGATTATTATTGAATGAGGTTAATTGATACATATAAGAAATTAGAAAAAATATTAAAACATATCTAACACTTATTTTGTACAAAAAGAAAAAAAAAAATCAGTTCTTCATATTGGAATAGCTTCAATTTTTCCAATCCACAACACAAACCTTTCATAGCAAGTTAGAACAAAAATAAAACCAAATTAATCTGTTAACCCAACCCAATTATGCAAATTGGGTTGGACTTAGTGGATTGGCTGCCCCAAACAAAATCTGGGAATGGCCCATATATGAAGTATAAAAAATTCCATACGGTTGGTTTGAAGTGTTTATCATAAAGTAAATATAAATGCTTAAAATTGTAAAGGATACCTTGTTGGAGAAGAAGACACGATTATAATTGTATCGATGAGCCGGGTAAAGCCAGGAATTGCATACAAAATGTATGGGACCATGGCCTGGAACATCCTCCAAGGTTAGTGTTTTAAGGTAAAAATGGGTATGGTGATTGTTTCTGATAATGAAAGCCCCTGGAACTCCCATGCTCTCATCCCACTCAAATGTAAGGCAAAATTCTGCTTCCCCTGCTCTTGTCACTGAGGAAATCGTAGTAATCCATTTCTCCAATCGTACCTCCTTTCCTAGCTTTCCTCGAAACTCATTTTCTGCCATAATACAAATACAAATCTCAGTCTGAACCAAATTAAAAACTAGAATGTCCCAATTAAGTGTGAAAAAGATAGGGAGAAAGAGAGGGTGAGCTCACCTGGGTCTGGTTTATCACCACTAATGAGCTGGAGGGACACACCTTTGCCTAACATCTCATAAATTCGATCAACAAGTGAGGCTTTCATGTCATGGAAATCCAGCACTCTCTTCTTCATCAACACTAGTCTCCCCTTCATCTTTTGCCCCCCATCCACCACCTTCTGATCCATCTCCTTTCCTTTGCTCAACAAATCCATGCTTTTTCCACCTATTTCTAATACAAATCCTTGAATGTTCTCTTCTGCTGATCAAATTCAAAAGATAGCTATTATATCTTGTGGTAGTCTTTGGCAGCATATAGCTACTGAGGACTATATATATATATCTTTTGGTTTTTGTTTTATCTGCTTTGTTTTGAACCCATTGTGATTTGTGAACCAAAAAGGAGCAATTTGGTACGTTAAAAATATAAAATATAAATAAACAAATATGTACATGTATCACATGGAACCCACTTTTTAAAAGAATTCCCACGAAAGCAGATGCTTAAGACTTGAGATCAACGGTGAGGTATTCTTAACATTATCAATACTGTTAGGACCATACCTACCTTTTTTTTTTTTTTTTGGCCTGAACCATACCTACCTAATACGTAAAGCAGATGCTTTAAATCAACAGTGAGATACTCTTTAACAATATTCTCAATAAACTATTAGCTAGGAGCAAGTAATAGAGGAAGCTTATTTTATTAAACATATTGTTAAATACTAAATATATATATCTATCTATCTTTTTTCAGCAAAAATTTGAATCATAATTCATCAATATAATGTGAACTCCCATTGATGAAACAATTTATATAAAAATATATATACTCTTAAATTCAATTTACTCCCTGTTTCATTTATGCCAAAATAGCATAGAATGAATTATCTTATTTACACAAGTTAATTAGATAATATTATTAATGTTGTTAAGAAGTTTGCTTGAATTCTTAACTAGTCATTGATCATTTTCAAATATTTCTAGCAACGAGATGGTAAGGCAAATTAAAGTAGAGTATTAACGAACATTTGTAGCATATGATCATTTATTATTTATTTCCCCAACTATATCTTAATTAATAAACAAATATCGTAGCAGCGACTTTATTGACAGAATCTTTTAGAGAATATTAATATGGTTCACATCTAGATCAGATCTAGTCGACTTGACTTCATTAAATTATTATGATCTATCAACTTTCGTTTCGGATTTAGTTATAATTTATTAAATTTATGGATTAATTATGGTGCATGTGATGGACATTATTTATTAGAATAAATTATACTGTCTTCCTTTGTGAGATGTTAAAAACTTAAAATTACTAACATATATCTCAATAGAAGATAATATAATTTACTCTATTTATTATTTATTATTTATTATTATGATTTATGAAGGTTTCTCTGTCATGAAACTTCGGCTAACCTAACAAGTTGATTGTCTCATTCACTTTATAGTTATACTACCCAATACCCATGCAGATTCCGAAATATATATATTTTACATCGGGATTCATTGATAAACCCAATAAAATAAAGTGTCAACCAATTATATACGTTAACCACTTCATTATTACGGATCGAAACATTTGCTATTGACGTTTGAATGGATAAAGCAAATTCAAATATAATTTAATTAATATATATAAATCTTAATTCAGTTAACTGGAAATGAATTATAGAATCAAATTTGCTTACAAGTTTTTACTTTTTATGATCAAATTTACCATAAAAACAAAATATGTAAAAATTTCATGGTATTATTTGCTACCGCCAACCAATATATATTATATAATGATTTAAGAGAAAGGGTACTAATTGAGCATAAAAAGAGTTAAAGACTCAAACTTTACAGATTGTTCGCTGCTTTTACATTTGCATTCACAATTATCAGACTTCTTTTGGGATTTGTCTCCGCACTTTCTTCTTTATTACATAATTAAATATAAAAATACTTTACTTAATACACACTCCCTTTTAAACGACCTGTCGTTCTTCTTCCTTCCAGCGTTTTAATTCAACTACTTGCACACTGTCTGACTCTGAGTTTGACTGAATAATGGTAGAACTTGAACCCTAAAAAACTCCGTCACATTTGGCTTCCAATGGAGACGCGAGAGAGAGAGAGAGAGAGAGAGAGCATGGTGAAAGAGGATTTAAGGAGACCATGTGGTTTTCTGGAATATGCATTACCAAATTTAATCCATCTTCTCATATTTTATTGCGCCACACCACGGGTAAGCTGAGAACGGATCCTCTACTGTCCATCTCGCCTGCTGTTCTGCTGTCTGCTTCAAAACGCACCGTTTGGGCTGTGTTTTTTTTTAAAAAAAAAAAGCTTTCCCGAAAACGCAGCGTTTGGAGTGGGTCTCAGACTCTCAGTTTCTTCTTCACCTATTCATTCTTTATCATGCGTGGCTACTCCCCTGCGATTTTTCTCTCTCGCCTTCACAGCAACGAAGTCTGTCTATCTCTGCTATTCTCGCCGGAGTTTGTCTCTCTTTTCTATTCTCGCCGCAGCAGACCTAATGCGTCAGAATCAAAGGATTAAAAGGTTTGGGTTTAGGGTTTCGATTTTTTGATCTGGATTTGATATATATCAAGGCCTTTTATTTCTTTGTTCGATTTGTAAAGCAAGCTTCACTCTAATGCTATATTGCTTCGGCATTTTTCTGGGAAACATCTTAGTCTTACATGGAAATACTTAGCAACTTCTTTGAACCTAAAATATATCATCATCTCTTATATTAATGGTTGCCTTGCTGCTTGTTGAGACCAATGCTCTGTTTTTGGATTACCTAAAAGTATGTATCCCAAATTTAAAATTATTAATATTGGGTATCTAATATTATATTTCTTATTATCAATTGCATTGCTTGAGTTATGTTACTGGTTTTGTGAATGGGTAGCACATGCTCCAATATATTTCTTTGAAATAAACAACTTGCAAATGAGCCTTACTACAACTTCTGTATGAGTAAAACTAATTTATTTGACTGTTTGAGCCTTACTACAACTTCTGTATGAGTAAAACTGTCAAACTGTCTATTTTTTTTCCTGTTTTTCTGCATGCTTTTTTTCTATTTGCTGTCTTTTTTTTCTTATCTGTTTGCTGTATTTTTTCTTCTCTGTTTGCTGTCTGTTTTATTTTTCTGTTTGCTGTCTGTTTTAATCTCATGTTTGGTGTCTGTTTTAGTCTCCTGTTTGCTGTCTGTTTTAATTTTCTGTTTGCTGTCTGTTTTAATTTTTAGTCTGCTGTCTGTTTTAGTCTCCTGTTTGCTGTCTGTTTCAATTTTCTGTTTGCTGTCTGTTTTAGTCTCCTATTTGCTGGCTGTTGTATTTTTTCTGTTTGCTGTTTATTTTTTACTCTCTGTTTTTTTTTGCTTTGCTGGTCTGTTTGCTGTTTTTTTTCTCTATTTTTCTGTCTACAGATTAAGTAGGCTCTAACAAATTGGAAGACTTCTAATTTGGAAAGGGGTGGAAGACTTGCAAACTGGAAAGAAGATGAAAGACGTGCAAATGCTACTGTTTTCTTTTCTTCTTTTCTTTTATGTATGTTAGATGTTGAGTTTTATGTATGTGAGAGCAAAAGGAATTGAGTTGTTGTAAATAGGTGGGAATTGAGATGTTGTAAATAGGTGGGAATTGAGATATTGTAACCGGGTATGAATTGTCATTTTGTAAAAGAATACATTTATTCAATAAAAATATATACTTCCCATTGAATTGCTCTAAAAAATGATCATATATATTTTTCATTCAATTATATCACGTACTACATAGCTTGTCACAATGGATTTTTCAATGCAAGCATACAAAAGTTTCATACATCAGTTACAATCATGACAAAATAAGATTCAAATTCTTCATAGCTTGTCACATCTATGATTGGTTCTCTGATTCTCCAAGAGAGATTGATCCTTCACTCTGGTCCTTTGTAAATAAAACAAAAAAGAATAAATTACTTAATCATTCGCAAGGAAAAATAAATTGATGTCCAACTAAAAATCTTACCATTAACAATTTGGTAAAACTAAATGGATTTTCAAATTGAACTTGACTTTGAGCTCCAATGTCCTGCAAGGAAAGTGAAGACATGTTAATTCTTGGGCATTAAAATAATACACATGCTTGGGGACTAAAATGAGAGATAAATGCATTTTTCGTTGCAAAAGTATATTCTATCGGGACTAAAATGTAAGAGAAACGTTATCCCAAATGCAAAAAATACAATATTCTCCTTTTAACTCTACCATACGTCCATACATATTGAAACTCGCATGAGGTCGCATGAGGAAGAAGAATGACGTTGAAGGCACAAACTTGATGCTGCTCTTCTTTATGTTGAAATCGCACCCCAGAACCCTAGAATGAAAAGAATTTTCTGCTCTGCTAATCTGATGGATGCGCGGGAGAAGAACGAGAAGAAAAATTGGAGAGAATAAAGAGTCGCACCAAAACGCTGCGTTTAAAGACATTAAATTTTTTTTCAAAAAAAATAAAGAAACGACGTCGTTTTTTCTGAACAGTAGACACAGTACAGAAGCGGACAGTAGAGGATCTTCTCTCCGGGTAAGCTATAGCTTATACATATTAATCTCTCTCTCTCTCTACATTAATATATTATATTTCTGCAAATGTTTCGATTTTCACACCCGCACCTGCCTTTAGAATTGAAATAGAGGGAAATTATTTATTTTACAAAACCTTATCCAACGCATTAAGGAAATTAAAAAGCTGTGATTTTAGATTGAGATGCTGTTGGGAATTCCCTTCCCAGTAAGCCCGCCCTTCCCAGAATATTCCGAGGTGTTGGGATAAAGCAGGGTATACGGCACTTTCACTGGTCCCACTCTGTTTTTCCATCTTTTGTCTTTGTTCATTTCAGTAATTCTGTTCTCAATTTCCACCAATCTCTGTCCAAATCGTTCAAATGCTGCTAGTGGTTCTGCATCTGATGTCCAGTTAGGAGCATCTCTCTGCCCTAGATACACCTCATCAGTTGAATGCCTGGACAAAATTTCAATCAATGATACACCAAGCAGTGTTTGGAACTGAGCTGTGATTGTTTTCAGGAATGCCAAGTCAGGATTTGACTCCAGCTCTGCATATTCTGGGCTGCCTGGCTCAGGCATGAACCTTCGGCTTACAGTTGGACGATTAGGGAGGTATCCCGCATAAGGATACTGCCCAAAATTCACAGCTGCATGCAGGGCTGAAGCTACCCAAATGATAATGGTGCATGATTCAATCAGCTCACCTCTTGTCCTCATCTCTGGCCACCATGCCTTATCTTTCAGATCACCATGACCCTTCTCACGGACTTCTTTCCACCATAACTGGACTTCTGCGTCCTTCTCAACCATGTCATCAGATGAGTAATAGAAGGAACAATATTCACTCACCCAAGTTACTATTGCATCCCATATTTCTAGTCCATCAACTGCATACGGGTAATCCTCTATCACAAGTCTAAGTCCATGAGGGCAGCTTGAATCTGGAATTGCCATTCCTCTGAAATGCAGTAAAAGAGAATTACAAATTTACCATTTGTTTTGATTCAGGATATACGAAAACGTTTCTTTGATTGAACTATCTTCACTTACCTCTTGAGTAGATCTGCTGGTAATGCCTGCTCAGTGAATACCCAGTTTTTGTAAACAACAGCTGACATCTCCAAGGCAAATTTACCTGGAAAAACTGTTTGCTCTAGTATCCCTCCAGCATTTATGAGGGTTTGTCGAGCTAAGGCATTTATGTTCATTGTGTCCTTGAAGTGGGGCTGCAATAGCTTATATATTGGATGAAGCACACTTAATTGCCTGTTGGCAGCTATTATAAATGGTTCAATTACCGCATGAGTATGCAACCTGTAGGTAAATTAGAGCCATCTAGTTTTAGGTCAGAAATAGCATTAGACAAAGTTTCTGGTGATCAACTAGTTATCTAGGGGTTATACCAGTGGCTAACAAGTTGATGGTATCCAGAATCATTTACAGCAGCATAAGCTTTAGCCAACTGCCACACTGAAGCTGCAACTCCTTCTTGTGCTGGAGTAAAAACTTTGCTCACTGCACCGTGATGATCCCCTTGTGGGTGGGGTAAGCTTAATTCAATGGCCAATGGCTTCAATGTACCATCATCTTGTAGAAACAATAGTGTTCTAGTGGCATAAGTCTTTGTATTTGTAGAGTTTATTTTACTCAGGTATGGCATTAGTGCATCATGATGATCTAATATATATAGCTTCTTGTTTTCAAGTGCCTGTAACAGAAAGATAGACATGTTGATGGAATGTCACTTATATCAACAAGTTATTTGGTTTTTTTTTTTATGTTATGTAACTAAGTTCAACGAACTAGAAAAGCTTGGTATGACCTCTTCTATTGTAAGACCTTCCAAATTATGCTCTAAGAGCTCTGCTGTGATGGTGCTATTCTGATTTCCATAGGTTTTCGGGTCTAGCTTGCTGACAGGGGGAAATTCCTAATCATAATATTCAGATTCAGATTATGTATTGAAATGAAAAGCTTTAAAACATTACATTGAAAATTGAAAATATAGTACTTGTAGGCGGCTGATGATGACAGGATTAACCCCAGCTAGCATTTCTCTTGCAAATTCCTCATCTGTCCTCCATGCAGTCTTATTATCTGCAATTATAACATGATTAAGCAGTTAAAATTCTAGAACATAATAGTCCATACAAAACCACGTTAAATTTAATTATATAAGAATTTATGAGTTCACCTTTAATTACATCAGGCACTGGAAATTTGAGGAATCGTTCCCCGTCATTTCGAACAAGTTCTCTCAGAATCTCCCAAGGAATGCATTCCCTAGTTTTACTAAGTGCAGGTCCATTGGGTAGCTTGAAACTCCCATCGTAAAGATTAAGTACATCTTCAAGGGTATCAAACTCATTGAAAGTTTTGTCACCTAAAGACCCGATCTCAGGCAACAGTGCTTGAAAAATGGATTTTGCTGCATAGGCTAGAAAATCTGAAAACTTGAGGTGCCCAAACCGTTCATCTCTTGGAACGTAAATGTCTAGGCTCAAAAGAGGCAATCTTTTCTCACATTTTGGATCTGCAACCATGGTAATTTAGATTACTAATTCAAATTCAATTTTTTATAGACTGCAGCTAAAACACCAAAAAGTCATCAATTTCAATGGGTATTTATTATACCAGAAGCTGGTAAACTAAAATACCTTTCTTGGTGGGTTTTCGACCAGTTCTTCCTCTACGCGGATATGGATACTCCTCTGATCCTCCAAGAACAATGCGTGCGTATTCTTGACCCTTGTCAGGGCTTCCCAGATCATTGTAGTAAGCATAGTCATAAACTCTGTCCCATTCCTTAAGCTCCCCTGATCCATTTCCACGTAGCTTCTCTAGTTCTTCTTCCCTCAACTTCCGCAGTGGCTTAGGTGTTTGAGATGGAAGATAGGTCTAATCAACAATTAACAAAGATATACATTATACAGTATCATGAAACGAAAATTTGCAGAAGACACGGGTAATGATCAAGATTATAATTTTTTTTCATATTTCATTGGTTTCTGATAGCTTTAGGTCCACAAGATAAACAAAGAATCATCATGTGGAAAACACAGTAAAAATTCAACTCTGAAGAAAGTGATTATTGAGGTAAGTGATGACCTTGCTGTCAGAGGCAGAACTTGCAACTTTCCACATAAAAAAGTAAACATCACGGAGAAAAGAAATAATTATGGACATTTAATCTATCAGTGGTCCACAATCCACATGTGAACTCAACTGAAGTATATAAAGAAGCAATAATAATTTCCTAATATTAATATATGCACAACTTTAATTTTTCCTGCCTACATCCTTCTGCATAATCTGAATAGCATTTGATCAAAAGCAGCACTGTGAGATTGAAAACTTAAAAAGCTATAACATTACCTTATTTGTGAAGAAAACACGATGATACTTGTATCGATGAGTTGGGTAAATCCAGGAATTGCAGACAAAATGAAGTGGACCATGCCCTGGAATGTCCTCTATGGAGAGTGTTTTGAGGTAAAATTGGCTGTGGTGATGATTTCGGATGATGAAGGCCCCAGGAACTCCCATGCTCTCGTCCCACTCAAATGTAAATGAGAATTCTGTGTCTGTTGTTGTTGTCACTGAGGAAATAGTTGAATTCCAATTCTCCAAGTGTGAAGCCTTTCCCAGCTTCCCTTGCAGCCCATTTTCTGGCAACATGCAAATAAAATACCAAAAAAAATTAGTTTCTGCATCTGTGAAAGTCAAGTCAACACCAGATAAAAGCAATGCTAGAATAGAAATTAGAAATTTTGAAATATGGTGAGTAGGAATATTCCAGAACACCCCATTTGTCTGTGCCTTGATGAATGAATTAATCTGAGTGAGAAATTGTAGTTAAAAAAAGAATTGATTAGTTTTTGTTATGTTGTTTTCTTCTGGAGTTGACCCTTTTGCTTCTTGTACACTCAATACATGATGAGTGATGAGCAAAAGCTTATGCGTATAAGCATGTGATGAGTGATAGAGAAAGAGAAGGTGAGCTGACCTGGGTCAGGATGATCAGCACTAACGAGTTGGATGGAAACACCTTTGCCAAACAACTCATGAATTCTATCAAGAATGGAGGCTTTCATGTCATGGAAATCCAACACCCCCTTCTTCATCACAACCACTCTCCCTTTCATCTTCTTCCTCCCCTCCATTCCCTTCTTTTTGTTCTTCACGCACAACATTTCCTCTACTTTTTCAGCTATCTCTGAGATCAAAATGAAAATCTACATATATAGCAGCATAGGAGGTGGGGGGCACTATATATAGACACCATGAAAGGTAGATTTGGGTCTAAGAAGGAGACTTACAAGAAGACTTGTGTTGTATTGTAAATTGAAGCAATTCTTGCTTGTTTAGAGTCTTTTTGACCCAATTGTGACAGGTCCTCGTCATTAGTATTATTTGCTTATTTCACATTTGTCTTCGTCCTTGTGGCTTGTTTTGCAAGGGAGAAGAGGATCAATTAGAGATGGAAGCTGAAGGTGCTAGTAAGTGACATTGATATGTGGGACCCATATGGGGTATTTCACTGGTTCTTCCTTATCTCTTTAGTACTGAATACTTCAAGGACCTGATTCCTCTATTCCAAATTATCCTTAATTTTGTCCTACAAATTAACCCACCTGGAAATCTGTATTACAAACGTAGTAGCCAATAGAATTGTCATTTTAATAGAATTATGGTTGGTACAAAACTCTCGTTCTTCTACATAGTTGGAATTCACGTTCACACTTGATTGATTCAACTATATTTTTTTAATGCAATTAAATATTTATTATTATGAAATTTTAGGTTCATCACTCATCAGCTTATTATAACAACTTCCATTCTATTCCAACATGACAACTGAAACACAGTGGAATCTCAAGCGTCACCCAAATTTATATACGTTAAGGAACATTTGCAGTATAGACTATAGAGAGGTTTAAAAGTCTGGACCAATCAGAGAGTGCCATTTGTTTGTAGTTACTTCGCTTGATCAACCATTATGAAAATAAGGAAAGGGAAGGAAATTACATTAATGCCTACCTCCCAAGTCCGTCCACATGATAACTCAATTCTGGTGAAAAAGATCAAATTAATGCTTTCCTCCGCGGTCTATAATAGATACAACTTAAAATTGATTTATATTTTATGCTAATTATGACAAATTTATAATAACTACATCACCTTTAAGCTGCATTATTTTATAATGAGGCAAAAAAAAAAAAAAGAAGAAGTACCTAACTATGTGAAAAGTGAACAATCACTTGGCACGAAAAGAAAGAAAAGAAATGTAAGATGAGTCTAATTTATTTATTGTGGGTCTTCATTTTTTTCACAGAATTTTGCACTTTAAATAATTCAGATTCCTCTATATATTTATCTTTTGATTAATGCGTTGAATAGGACTCTATTTATGATTTGAACGTCTCTTTATTAATTATTAGTTTGTCTTTATTCCCAATATTTAAAACTAATTTGCAACCTACTTTTTTAAGTGCAAGTGATTATGGTCATTGTGGAACACAAAATTTCCATGATTTTTGTCATTGAGCATAAATTTGCAAATTTTATTTATTTAATTAGCTTCTTAACATATAGCAGATAGGTCATAGGCCAGGTAGGAGGGAAATTAATACCTAAAAATATCTTGCCTTCCATTCCAATTCCATACCACAAAACAGAAGTGGGGACGTAGATATAGAATGTATTAAATTATTGAAAAGAAGAGAGACACGTGAAATTTAACGCAGAAACAACAAGTCATGAAACCAATTAGAGTTATAATGTGTACTAGAGACGTTGATGGACCCTCTTAATTTCCTCCTCTCTATCTCTCTCCATTTGCAAAAATATATTTACTGTTATTTATTATTTTCGTCATTAGGATAACACAGGACTAACAACAAAATAATTTTTTGTTTAAATTTTAGAAAATGCCTTCATTTGTGTTTACTATTGAAATATGAAACATAGACAAAAATCAAACTTTAGACAAACTCTTCATCAATTCCTGCCGCCGGCTGCCACCAATTAATTATTTCTTTGCCCTTAAAAATAATATTAATTTTTATCATATTTTAAGTTCAAAAGATTTTAAAATAAATGAAAAGTTGTACATAATTTGTGCTACAGATAAAATACACTTGAAAATATAATAATTATATTCGATCGGATATTCAGAACTTAATCGTCAGTATAAATGTATAATTAATTAACAAGTCAAAGAAGATCGTAATATATACGAGAAGTCCTACTTAAATATAAATGTATGATTGCAGGTTCCATTGGTACAGGAAACTACTGGTTTATATATATAATTGAAAACAAAGGAATAATCATTGGACAAATTAAGTGGCGTGATAATCACAATTTTAATATTCATTACAATTATTATTTGCTCCATTTTTTTGTAAAAAATAATATATTTACGGTAACTCGAGGATATGAATAATGTTATGGTTAATAAACTAGTGAAGCATGCATCTTGCACATTTTGACCCCGGAATTTTTTTTAAAAAAAATATCAAACTAAATCATATTATGAACAAGTCAGATGATATTTACAGATATTTAAATAATTCTAATCCAATAATATAAAAAATAATAATTTGTAAATGTTGTTGAATTTTTTCAAAAAATAAAAGCACAAATAGTCTTATAAATAATATAATTTTATGGTGAAAATTCTCACCAATTGCAACAAAATGTATACCGCTACAATATATGCGTAGTTTATGAGTTTGTGTGGTCGATCAACATTTTTTTAATGACCTCACGAAAGATGGATTAAATTTATATTGTCATAATTATGACTATTAATTCAATCACAATATTCCGAAAATTATATATATGATGATGGTTGGTGAAAAGTGAGAAGTGAAAAGCTTTGAGGTTATTATACATAAATATATAAAAGAAATGGGTTATTTTCTTGTAAGGCATGGACAAGCCAAGATCAAAGTGTTGAAAGGAGATTTTGAGTTTTGAGCATGAAAGTTAAACACAGAAATAAAAGTGAATTTATATATTAAATGCCAGTTTAATTAGTGTTTGAAGTGTCATTAGCTGAAGTTTATTTTTGATTATATTGGATTTGAAGTGTGATTGTTTTTGGTGTGGTATGATATGATCCAATTTCTATCACATCTCTCAAAATTTCAAACGAAGCAGCCCAGTCCGATCCCACCTTCATAATGACGAAAGCTGACCTGTACGGGAATTAAACCCATGCAAAAGTAATTGATACCACATTTTTCTTCTTTTTTTTATTGGAGACTGGAGACTCAGTGATGGCGTCCGTGCTTCAAGTTTGGGGTTCACATAAAAAACACACAAGGTAAGATTCTTAAACTAATTTTTTATATTTTTTGGTTGAGTTATAAGAAAAATAAAAAAAAATAAAAATATTTTTTTTTATTTTTTTTCTCCCAATTTATTTTATCTCTATCTCTTTCATAACTCCACCAAGAAATATTAAGAATTATTTTAGAGGATCCATTTTCAAAAACACACTCTCTTTTATTATTAGTATTACTTACCTTATACCATGCTCACTATCACTTTTTCCCACCTCGTACGCTACTTATAATCCAACTCACACCGTCAATTTTTTTGTTTTTTTAAATTAATTCATCTAAAACCATTTTTTAAATTAACTAGAGAGAATAAAATAATTAATAAAGGATTAAAGAATTACATCATTTTTTATTATTATAATAATTCATTTTATATTTTAAATTAATTAATTGGTATACTTATTAATATATATACCTACCAAATAACTAATTTATAAACTCATTTTTCCCCACATATAATTTCTTCAGGTAATTATTTAGTTTTTTTTTTTTACTGTGGTGCATGTGATCCACACTCCTTGTAAATGTGAAGCACGTGCATTTAATTTGTAGGATTTATTGTACTATTCTTGTTCATAATTATTAATTCATTTTTTTAGTTTGAATTATTAGTTCATCTTAAATTTTAAAAATATGAGATAAAAAGAAAATTATCCTTACTAATTAATTACTTTTACTTACTCTTTCTCCATTAATCTTATCTTGAGAATATATATTATTGATATGAATAAAATTGTAAAAAAAAAAAATTACAGTTTTATTGATTTTGTAAAATAACAAATATTTTGAAATATAAAAAATCTTATAAACAGATGGAGTATTATTTATGAGAGGGTGGGAGAAATGTTTAAACTGCAAAACTTCAGGTGGGGTTTGATAATTAAGAAGTGAGTATATTGGTAGTAAAAGGAAACGAAAGTAGAAGTGGAAGAGAGAGTGGAATTAAGAGATAAAAAGTGTGTTTTGTATGCAAAGGAATATAAATAGAAATAAAAAAATAAAGTTTTGTATGATGGGAAGAAAACTGTGAAGTAAAAGATAAAATTATAAATAGACATTTTTGCTCCCACATGATGAAAAATTGTAGAATTAACCAAGAATAAAATAATAATTTCACAATTACTTTTTTCTCCCACCATCAACTTCTCTCTCTTCATGTGACAACATTCCTTCCCTATACAGAAGGAACCATCATTCTCTTTCCCTCTCCAAAATAATATATAGAACATAATAAAATTTGATGTGTTTCCCTATTTCTCTCTCAACAAGATACCAAACATACCCATTTTAGATTATGACTGACACAGCGTGCCTATTATCTTTATTTTTTTTTGTCAATAAAAAAAGATTATGTTGGGTATAGGTTTTTTTTTTTTGATAATATGTTGGGTATATATAGTTATTAGAAAAGTGGGAGAGTGAATAATTTCTCATTCTTTAATTTAATATTCTAGAATATAATAATTATAATTTTATATTGTATTTTAAAAAAAATGCACATGTGTGTATCCAAGAGCCTCCCTCTAGTATCTAAATGATAGAAACGAAGTTAGATAAGGGGGGAAAAAACCTTAGGCATAAATTTATTTATTTTTCTATCCTGCATATATATTGTATACATTCCTTAAAATGGCCGTTGGAGCTTGGTATATATTTTTTCACATGAATTAAGGAAACAATTTAGTTCTTATTTTTTAATTAAGCCAGCATTGTTGATTTTTTTTTTTTTTTGTCAAGAAGGCAGTATAGATATTCTTGGATTTTTTTATAAATATGTAATTATGTATCCAAACCTTTCTTAATATTGTAAAAAGCTCTACAAAAACTTCATTCCAACATCCCTTGAAAAAAGCCTTTTTTTTTTAAATGAGAAAAAAAGCTTTCTCAAACTTATATTTGAAAGAATTATGGGCCCAAAGGACTTCATTGAGTATGACCTTGGTCCTAATTAGGTCAATGCCCAATAAAAGTAGCCCTTTTGGGCCTTAATATATCTTAAGCAAACAGAGGCCCTAGTATTTCAGAGTTCAGACCCAACATTCATATACCTCTCACTTGGTGAAGTCCCAATAATAATGGCAAAAAAAAAAAAACAACCTTAACCAAATATTATCATTGAATTCATCATGAGGATCAGCTATAATTTAAAGCTTATTCTATACCCATAAATAAAATTCTGATTCTGAAGTATATCCTCCACAATATCATCATTATATTGTTACTTATGAATGATGCTCCTTCCTCTTCCCGTTTCTTAGTATTTTAGTCATCTTCATAGATATATAGTATGTGATGAAAATATAACGTTGGATTTGACATTGGAAATTTGGAATTATTGAATGCCATCTATATATGAATCAATGCAATGAAGGGCTTTTGTAGCTTACAATTTGAGTAAACTGGATTTTTGAAATAAACAAATAAATTGTACATAATAAAAATAAAAACTTATTTTTTGCACTCTGAAATATTAGTCAATTTACAATTTAACCTTTGAAAAATTAAATGAGATGATTTAATGTCCAAAAAATTACCATCGTCAACTATTTAATCCTTAAGACACTAGTCATTATCTCTCTATACAATATGATCAATCAATGTTGATGTGTATCATAGAATGTCACGTTTGCTGCTAGGTCGAATTGCTATATCATCTTAAAATAATAAAAAAAACACAGAAATTATTAGGAATAAATTATCCATTTAGTTTTGATCTTTCTAAAGCATTTGAAATCAAGTCTATTCAAACGTTTTGTGAATGTAAAACTGGGTAAATAGTATAAAAAAAATTGCGCAATTTCAAATGACATGCACATATTAAAACCTTTAAATTATAAATAATCTTTATTAATTAAGTATTAATAGGTAGGCGTAACTCTCATCTCATGTCTTTAAGCAAACTCAAAAGCACATGCTTCGGCTAAGGAATCTTAAACTAGAGTTTTGCTTATGAATTCAAGATTGTTTCTTGCAATCAACTATTTATTAGTCACTAAAAAAATACATAGAAATAAATAGAATTAGTAGGAACTTTAGATAACTTTAGCTAAATACTCATTTGTGACTTAGTCAACGCTTTGAGAATATTTTTGAGCCTTAGAAGTTTTTTTTTTTTTTTTTTTTTTGATTTTGAGCCTTAGAAGTTACAAAGAAATAATGCGTGTGATCAACAATGATTACAACCAATTATTTTAATTTGTCCGGTTTTGATCATCATTTTCAAGGCACGACTTAATCCATAAATATTAGCTAAACGTTGACTTCTTATACAGAAGGAAAAGTGATCAACGTTTATTTGTCTTATTATTTTTTTAGAACTCACATAATATTTATTCTTATTGGTGGATGGGAATAAGTGGCGAATTAAACAAAGTGATGCATTTTAATTACGCTAAAAATATTTTTACTTGGAAGGCAATTAATCTACAATAGTAGGTTAGCATGTACTAAAGTTTATGACAAAATTTTAAATTTTCTAATAAAAAATAAATGATATTAACTCTTTAAATTGATTTAAAAAACTGAGAAAGTTTATACGTACAAACACGTTTAGATTTTATACGCGTGTGGGCTAGAAATATAAATTACAAAAGTCAAAAAATATATTAATAATTTAAACTCTTCGAATAGTTAGTTCTTTAAGTACTCAATGGTAGTTTAATTTGTGCTAATTAAATGTTTGGAGTATTATTCTCTGTATTTTTATTTACATTTTGAATTTAATTTAAATTGTATATCGTGACTTTTTTTAATTAAAATAATTGGCTCCTTGACATAACGAAGAGTTATTTAATTTTAAAGTCTTCTATTAATCTAAATAATCCACTCATTGAATTCCAAAGTCATAATATATATAATATAAATTGACTTGAGGTGTTTAAATTAAAAAAAAAAAAAAAAACAACAACAACGAAGAGAAGGAAAACGTATGTACTGTGTAGCGTTAAAATTTTGCTGAGCTACAAAGAGAGCATAAGAATTAAGAAGGTGAGAAGAAAGCAAGATGGTGGAGAATGAAAGAGTTTCTTAAAAGTTAAATGTAGAATATAATATATTCCTATTCCATGGAATAAAGATGTCCTACCCACAACGATAACTCTATCTGCTTTTTTTGGTGAACCATGCATGCAAGTTTAATTACTGAAATCCAACTTTGAATCGTATTTATCACAACAAGTTTTAAAAGTGCATCCTCTTAATCTTAAATATCAATTTCAAAAATCATTCATCATCTCATTGCAACAGTGTTTGTTAAATGAAGATTAATTTTTCAAAACATTTAAATATTTATCTGTTAAATACCATCTAACATAATTTATGAATCACCAAATTAAATTTACCAAGGAGTATATATATCTTAGCTTGAAGAATGAAAATGTCAAAAGTATATGACTGAACATTAAAAAAACAAAACCAAAACAAAGAATCTTTAGTTATTAGTTATACATATATTTTAAATGCTCGAGGAATGTGCTTTTAATATGAATTAATAACGAATTTAGTTTCGCTTAAACAGCTAAACGACATGTTAGTTCCAAGATATCCTTATCAATTTTATCATACATAAGTGCAACAAAAACATTATCCAAAGCCGTAAAGTATTTTGTAAATTTGTATGTAAAATTTCAAATTAACGTATTTGTTCAAAGAAATATTTATCTCTTTTTTAAAAATATTACAATCAGCAAAAATTAAATAAAATTATTTTTATAAAAAAAGGTTCAACTAATATTTGATTTAAATTAAATTCTAGTACCCAGGCCACAATATATAATAATAACCTGGGGTGGGTAGTTGTAGTTGAGGATGACTATGATCCCCACATATGAGAAATCAAATTACATATAAATACTAAAGAAAGCATCGGGTGTTGTCGCCGGTAACTCCATTAGCGGCACCGATAAGATAGAGAGCGAGCGACGGCCGGAGGGGTATTCTACAGATATTCACCCAAAAACTGATTTTGTTATATTAGATCTGCAAATCTTAATGAAAGCATTCCTAAAACCAAACGCCCAAATTCTGGGTCTTCAAATATGACGGATTTATTCTTCCCGATTTCTTATTCACTTGTACTACCTATATTGTGAGCCTCTTCGGGGCACCCCACAATAACAGAGAGCAAGAGGGACAGAATATTGTGTACCTCCCTCTTTTTCTATATGAATACAAAATAAAGAAAATTATTTTAGTATGTGAGCGGCAATGAGTTCTCAACGACGCACTGACATGTCGATCTCCGGTAAGTCCTTTGATTTTCCGTTCAATGTTTACTATCCCCCCCCCCCCCCCCCTCTTTTTCTCTAGACTTTTATCGTTGACGTTGAAAAGCTTGTTATTTTAGTCGCTGCTTTAACATTTATTAGATTGTTGCTATTGCTAACTGTTTACTATCAAACTAGATTTTTTTGTTAGATTGCTATCTGGGTTTAGGGAGCATGCTAAGAAATCCTAGGTCCTCATATTCTGATCTATGAAGAAGGTTATACTGGAACTGGTTTTGTTTTTCACCCAAGTTTAGGTGGATTGAAGGCTTATGAGTTATGCCTAATTGGATTGTGACGTACAATAGAAGAGGTTTTCAATATCTTAGTTTCCTCAGTTCTTGGAAAGCATCAATTTTTAGTGTCTCACTTGTTGGTCAATTCATATAGTCTAACAACATTAATCTCATTTTTGTGAGGGGGCCGATGTGAAAAGTTTATGGAATTGTTATCATGGCATTGGTCTCTAATATAAGGGTATTGAAATGTTAAGGGAGATGAATTGTTAAGCTTTTGGTTTTGAATTGGTTGAGACGAAAGTGGACTAGTGTGGAAGACCCATGCGTTCTGCATAAAGTTGGTTAACTTCTTGGTCTAAACAACATATGTTGGCTTCTGAGCACCACCTGTGTATTGGTTAGCAGGAGGGAGGTTCATTTAGTGTCTAGGCAGCCATAAAACTCTGCAAGAATTACATTTTATTCTTGACTACCTGTTGCACAACAGAGCTATGAATTAACGCTTAAAATTTCTAATCATCCATTGATTAGTTAGCCGACCCCACCAAGTGGGAAAAGGCTTTGATTGTTGTTTTGTTGTATCCATTGATTAGTTGTAATTGGAAGGGAGTTTTGGAGTCCCATTGTTTTATGAACCTCCTTTATTTATGAATTCTTCACTTATGATTATAAAGTTTGTTATTCTGTTCTATAAAAGGGGGGGGGGGGGGGGGGGGGGGGGGGGAAAGTTATTCTGAACGTTCAAGTTGGGGTCTTTGGTGAGTTGTGAAGGCAAAACAATCATATTAGGGGGGTGGGTTGTAGTTTAATTCAGGTTTTTCTTTCTTTTTGTGTTTCAAAAGTACATTCCATTTAATAAGAAATATTATGGCTTTTCACGTTATAGGTCTTCTAGTTGTTATTATTACTTGAATTATTTGCATTTGCAAAACTTGGCTTCCGTGAAATGTAGACCTGGCATCTTAGCACGCAGATTTTTTTACTTTTAGAGGTGGCAGGGGGCTATGGTTCTTGGGTAGCCATGATGTTTAGCCTTCTATTTCAAAATTTACTTTGATAGCTTTTTGTTGTTAAGCTCCTATATCATGTATGCAATGACTTCCATCTACTTTTCATGATGAAAATTTTAGATTCCAGTATCTCTATGCTCAATGGCTACCATTGCCATTTTAGAAATTGTTATTAAATTATACTCTTTCCTCTATGACTTCTTGAATGGTTGAGTGAGGGATGTTTATTAATATATTTATAGGTTGAAAAGAAAAGAAAATTTTAATATAAATTAAAGGTATCCTCAGGGGTTTAGTTAACTAATGGCATGAAGATAGATGATGCTAGTCATGCGTCCCCTTATTGTTGGAGCAGGAGAATTGAACATGTTTTGCTAAATTGAAGTCCTCTATGGGTTGAATTCTCTGATAAATTTCTCATTGTTATATTTTATGCGGGTTTGATTAGTTTTGAACTTGTAATTCAAAGAGATATACACGCTGTTTCAAAATTATGATTATAATTTCTTCGTTTTACAGGGCTCTGTGAGATGCACGAAAAGGAGCTAAAAAATATGACACTAACCAACCAACCCTTCAAAACAATGAAATTTTTCACATTTGCTATTATTCAATATATGAAGCAGACAATATCATATCTGTTGGCAAAAGGTGGGTGGCTTATGCTTTTCAGTATTGTAGTGGGAGCTCTTGGCATAGTGCTGATGACCATAGATGGTCCTCATGAGAAGGTATTTGCATATATTCTATTCATAGCTTATGCATAGTGACTAGAAAAATATTTGAGAATTTGACTCCTTAAGAAACTGTATATGGTATGAGTTACTGTTAATTTCAGTAATAACAATAATGAAATTCATATATATATATATCACTTTTGCTACTCTTCGTTTTATTTCGAGTTGTTTTTCTGTTTATGTTGTTAAGTGGATACTATAAATGCTTGTTTTTCTTGCAGCATTTTGAGGAGATTGTTGAATACTTCCGCTTTGGATTATGGTGGTTGGCCCTTGGTGTTGCGTCGTCAATTGGTCTTGGTAAGTAAAATATGCTTAGACGAGGATCATCTATTACCCTACTCAGATGAGCCTTTCTGATCTTTAGACAATTTTTGTATCTGCACTTGAAAAAACTTGTTTGCAGAAGTCCTTGTGTTAATATCTTGGATATAAGTTTTGTAGCCAATTTACATTGTTGTCCTCTTACATCTTTCTTTGGTTCAGGATCTGGTTTGCATACCTTTGTCCTATATTTGGGTCCTCACATAGCATTGTTCACGATAAAAGCAACGCAATGTGGCCGAGTTGATTTGAAAAGTGCTCCATATGATACAATACAGTTAAAAAGAGGTCCTTCTTGGATTGATAAAGACTGCTGTGAGTTTGGACCACCATTATTTCATTCAGGACATGGCTCAAAGGTCCCACTTGGCAGCATTTTGTCTCAAGTTCAGCTGGAAGCTGTTCTATGGGGTGTGGGAACAGCTATAGGGGAGCTTCCTCCTTACTTTATCTCCAGAGCAGGTATACTGAGCTTATAGTTATATCGGGCCATTCCCTTAGTTTTCCGTATACCTTTCTTTTTTTGGCCTTTGTATACCTTGTATATATAGTTATCTCAATACTGGAATAGTGGGCTGCTATGAAACTTTTTCCTTCTGATAAATTGCTTTTTTAGTTTTAAGCATTAAAAATCGGTTGTTAGTTTGTTGTAATTTTGAGTTGACTGCTAATGAAAATTTTCTAAACTAAAGTGCAATAATAGCTTCTAAATCTTTATTTTTATTTTTTTCTCATTGTTATCTATTCAATTCATATATATATTTAGGGTCAGCTTTGAAGTTGTTTTTCTTAAAATAAAATTAATAGTTGTCATATCTTCTGAAAATTATTGGAGTTGTCATTATTTATTATCAATCCCGTGTATCCTTAAGTTCATGCAATATAAATATAGTCCATGGTTTTCATACCAGGTTTTGAAGTCTGTTTCTTATTTTCAGATCTGATTGTTATGTCATCACTTAGTTTATTCCCAACATGCACTATGGTGAAAATATAATTATCTTTAGTGTTCAGTTGGTCCATTTTTCTTCAAGTATGTTGTGATGGCAAACTTATGTCTTATAGAAATTTCTGACTGACATCTGTTCTGTTTTAGATACCGCACCAATCTACGTGTATAATTCTAAGTGATTTGTTGCTTTGTTAATTAGCTTCTTTTGGAATTGGTTTGTGCGTACTTATAATAATCATACCCTTGTAGCAAGCTTGTCTGGGAGCAGATTGGATGCCATGGAAGAGTTGGATACTGAAGATAGAGGATTCATTGCCACGCTGCTCACTCAACTCCAGCGTTGGTTTCTTACACACATTGAACATTTGAACTTCTCTACCATTTTAGTGCTTGCTTCGGTTAGTATCCACTTCATGCTTCATTAGCAGGATTGAACTTTTTTCCCCCTAAAACTTAATGATATCATATATTATCTTTTGACATTTTTTCTTAGGTTTTTACTGTTAGCATTTCTAGCAATGTATCGTTTATACTTGATCTACATGAAAATGCCATTAACTGAAATTATAATTCAGGTGCCAAATCCCCTATTTGACCTTGCTGGCATCATGTGTGGACAATTTGGGATTCCATTTTGGAAATTCTTTCTTGCAACATTGATTGGAAAGGCACTTATTAAAACTCATATACAGGTTTGTAATTTATTATTTTTTTTCCTGGTCATGGGTTTTCAGCACTTCTTGTTGCTTTTAGGACTTATTTTCTAATTTTTCTCTCCTTCTAGTTTAATATGAATTTTTTTCTCTCCTGGTCATGGTTTAGTGTTACCTTGCAAATACTATGAATTTAGTCTTGTTAATGTATCATGCTAATGGTATAACTTTTAAGCAGAGACATAAAGTAGGATATGCAAGTGTCAAATTCTGACTCTGTACTTTATTATTTTATGTGCAGACATTGTTTATCATATCAGTTTGCAATAATCAACTTCTTGACTGGATAGAGAATGAATTCATCTGGGTTTTCAACCATATACCTGGTTTTGCTTCTGTGTTGCCCTTTGTGATTGATTCTGTCAATACAGTTAAAGATAAGTATATGAAATCAGACCATTCAGTTTCCCCAAATATCGAGGTACCTTCTTACTGCCCATTTGAATGCTGGATTTCCCAATATCGAATGAAGTCATCATACTCTTGTTGTTACTTTACTTGAAATATCTACTTTTTGTTCTGAAATCATTTCATATCATCTTCAGGAGAAAAAGTGGAATTTCTCAATTGCTGTACTCTGGAACTCTATTGTTTGGCTGATGCTTATGAACTTCTTCGTCAAGATAGTGAATGCAACTGCCCAGAAGTACCTAAAGCAACAACATGAAGTAGAGTTAGCTGCAATAACAAACAATTCTTCATCCACTGAGTCAGACACACAATAAAATGCTTGTTTTTCTTTTCTTTTTTAAAATAGTTCCTCTTGCAAGCAGAAATAGTGAAATGCTCAAGTCCTTATTAGGAGCTTCTATAGGAATATACAAACACGATATGCAACAGAAGTTGCAACTTCATTTTACTAGTTTAACTTGAGGGAGCATTGTTTGGAATCAGTTGTTAGATTTTAACCCAATGTTATTATTACTTATTAGCTACTGCTACCATAGAATTATGGGACTCCTACTATTCTTTTGCAATGGCAAGACAAGTTATTTTTAGTTCATTTACCTCTCAACTTGTTGACTCTCATTTTTCTCTCTACCTCTCTACCTCTAGCCTTTTGTTTTGAATGCTTTACAAATGAAAGTTTTATGGATCACCTCATTCTTTTTTCACAAGTTTTAGACTCATAATCAATAATGCAAAATTAGGGAAAATTTTATGATGTAAAAATTATACTCTTTTTCTAACGAATATTAACTTGCATTTTATTTTCTGAGTTGTGTCTCAAAATGTGGTAGGCTGAACCTATAAGAAAAAGTATATTATAGTATCACTCTCAAAATTACAAATGTGGTTTTGTTGGTGTAGCATGAGATGGGTTTCAGCTAAAAACAAGGACTACTAAATTAAGATGTTGTTACGAAGCACAAGACTAATTTAGTGGCCGCATCATGAGTTATTATATAATATATTCCACATCATATTAAATTATTAATAATCATGACACTCCAACCGACTGCTTAATATTTTAATTTAAATTAACAAGGTACAATTATTCGTAAGTAAATAATTAGAAGCAATCCCGTCTTTGTCCCAACAAAAAAAAATGGAAGCAATCCAGTCAGCAAAGGCTATCAAAATTTGTGTCCATGTGCTTCAGAATTCAGATCATGCTCTCGTCTCGTCAAGTATCATATAATAATCATAAACCAATAATAATAATAATAATAAAACACAATTGGCAGTATGTGTCATTTACATATTCAATTACCGTCATAAGTATGATTTAATCATATTGAAGAAGATATAATTATAATTCTGTACATTTAAAAACATTTTGAAGATGTTGATTGCATTTTCCCCTTTCAACAAGAAAATGGTTTGATGAATATAATAAAAAAGAGATTGTTGAAGAATATAATATTATAAGAGGGGAAGTAAAGTAAAGGGTGTTGATTGTCCAGTTCCTAGCTACCTGCATTTACTTACTGCTACAACATTTACATATATCCAGTCAATTAAGTACTGAATATTTAATTAATGTTGCGAGATCCAAGGTTAGGTTAAGTGGTGCACCTGTAGTATATAGTAATACTTTTTGTTTAGAATCTGAGCCTTATATTAAGCTTATAATGTTTGAACCTAATTTTCAACAATATCCTAAATGGTGGGCCATACCCCATATATATATATATATATATTCTGTACATGGAAGAATAATGTTGAGGGAGTTATTTTGGGTATATTAAAAGTTGGGAGGCGGAATTATTTTAAATTTAAAAATTTTGTTTTCAAAAATGTGGTAAATTAAGAATAAGAGATGGGTTTGGTTGCATATTATGATTAATTAGATGGTTGAATGTTAAATAAAAGAAAATGATGGAGGATTTGTAATTTGAAAAAGAAAAAAGATAGTGAGATGGTGAACAAGTGAGAGAGGGAAAGGTGGAGTAAGTAGAATGATTTGAGTGGGAGTGGGAGTGGGAGTGGGAGATATTTCATGTGATGTAGTGAGATCATATTCATATGTATGATAATACTGTGTGTATTGTATTGGATTCAATTGAAAAGCAATTAACTGCTGCT
Source organism: Senna tora (assembly GCA_014851425.1). Classification (NCBI taxonomy): domain Eukaryota; kingdom Viridiplantae; phylum Streptophyta; class Magnoliopsida; order Fabales; family Fabaceae; genus Senna; species Senna tora. The sequence continues at coordinate 2,433,863 of CM026262.1, read as the reverse complement.
GCTACATTCATCAAGTTCAACGCCACTTTTTGTTTGTTCTACTCTACTCACAACTTTGATTCCATTCTTCTTAACTTACGACACATCATGTCCATCTACCAATCCACATCTGCCACCTCACATCATTCCCATTTATAATGAATGCTTCATTCATCATATCCCATTTTTCTTGTTTCCCACTAATAGTAATATATGATATGATCATCTATTCATCTTTCAATTCAGACTTATATTATCGAAATGACCATTGTGCCCCGAGAAACTGAGTGATTCACACGACTGTCTGTCACTGGGATCACATTTTGGTTTGAAATTACTACTATGTCCCTCCCTAGCTTTACTATTAATTGATTATTGACTGTTTTTGTTGTGGCGATGAGCATGAGTAGATTTTGATGTGGAATTTATAATTTTAGATAGAACTTCCTAACAGAAGAGCAGAGTGAGTAGGGGTGGGTCCCAATTCCCCCCCCACCGAGATTTTGTTTTTGTGACAAATTCCGTGATGGCCCCCACCTCCCCTTCTCTTCTTCCTTTTCCTATCTATTCTCGTCTCCTTTCTCATCCTATCTTCTTCCTTTGTAAAAAATGGTTGCATACACACACACACACACAACAAAAATGGGCAAGTGATGAGAGACAGATAGTGCTTCAACATCGACATCAAGAATCATGTTTTTATACATATACATACATACCTCTTACCTTCACTCTTGCCTTCTGCTCTGTTTCTTTCATTTGCGATCTGATGGGAGAGCAAGATTATATTATTGATTACTTTTACACCTTCGCTTCAATTCAAATTCAAGGTACCGCTTTTCAATTGTGTAACTCCCTTTCCCTTTCTTTTTTAATTTCAAATATATATATATATATGTGAAGGCCGGCCTTGAGTGGAAGGTTGGACTAATTAATTCTGGCCCCAACCAAATCCACCCATCTCTATTCTAATACCATTTTCTGTTTCACATCCCATCTATTCTCTATTCTAAATCCACTGCTTACAGAAATACAACAATATTATATATGGAATGGATGCTCTCACTCTCACTCTTCACTCATCTTTAACTTGGTTGAATCAAGCTTTTCTTTCTCCACAGGAATTCAATGGATGGATGATGATTCAAGAGAAGTGGTAATTATATGCTTTTGAGCCTCAGCCTCAGCCACATCATTTATGTTATTAATTGACAGATTTACCAACCCAATTTATGGCACAAGAAATATATTATGGACCCAACTACCCACTGCTACCATTCTAATTACATGTTTAGGGTTACGGGGAATGAATGAATTGTACTCCCATCCCTTCTCTATTTAACTCTTTTTCCAATCATTGTTACGTTGTTCCCATTGATGCCAATTGGCAAGGCCTTTACAATTCATCACATTGCCCTATTCCTATTGCTATTGCTATTCAATCACTTTTTATTTATTTTTGAGTCTCACACCCTTTCTATTCTAATTCTTCCAACGGACACAATTACCTTTAAAGCCATGGAATGGACCCTCCAATTAATTACGGCCCACATCATCTTTCTTCATATCTACAATGTACTTGTTTTCTCTCCTCACTTCCATCAAACGGAGGACAAACGTTGCTATATTTATTTTCCACCACAAATCTTACCTTCCTCTCCTAATAATGTCTACGGCAAAGGAAGGTTAAAAAAAAAAGTCAATTAATGATTTAGTTTTTCAAAATGTTGAATTCTATTTAACTGAAAAATGTATGTGTAATTTGTTAAATAAAATACATACATCAATTTACAAACAACATACAGATAATGCAAATAGTGTATTTTGATCATGTTTCATTTGTAAATCTGTTGTGTTTTGTTCTTTCAATTGTACTTGAATAGAATCCAATTTATTATTTGACTGTGAATTAACATCTATTAATACTACAATCAATTAACTTTTTATCTATCTTATTAATTAAAGGACCAGACTAATTAGAAATTAAGCTCTCAAGAACTAAATTGAGATATTTTCTTTTTCAAAGACCAAGTTAAGAAACTACATATCTTTCAAAGACCACATTATTAATTTACTCAATAAAAAGTAGTAAGTGAATGTTTTAATATATGTTTTTTTACATACAATGTTTAAGATATGTTAGAACAAACAAAATTTAAAAGGTTTAACTATCAAAAAAAAAATTTAAAGGTTTAAAGTTTGCTCGACTCTGAGACAGGAAATTCTTTAAATTTACAGAATGCAATGAGTACTAGGTTGGTATAGATAGTTCGAGATTTTTTTTATTCCAACAGTTTTTTTGTTGAAATTTGAAATTAAATTATTTTTAAAAATTAATTAAATAAAATTGAAGGTCTAAGAGAGCTGAAAGACACTGGATGATGTTGAGGAAGGTAAAAATGAAAGATGATAAAAATAATAGGAGGAGAGTTTATTGTGGGGTCAAGAAGATGCGATAAGCCACAAGTTCCCCTAGAGATGAGTGTGAACTGTGAGGATGATCTTTCAAGTGTGAAGGCAGAAGATGAGAGGAGAGTTTATTCTTCACAACTTGTTAAATGGGATTCCGATGGGGACATATCACATATATAGGACCATATTTTTTTTTTTTGGGGTAAAATCATATATAGGACTTTGCTTTTTTATTCCGTTCATGGGCCCCTCTTCCTCTGTGAGAGCAGAAAAAGACACAAATTAAAACAGTCTTTTTCATTTCATCAAGAGGGGGAACCGAAGTGAAGATCTTATTGCTTTTAAATATATGTTGGCCTCTCAAAAAGTATTAGATAAGTGCATAAAAAAATCATCCTTAAAGGTTTTAATATGAAATTCCCATTCTATTTTTCACTCTACCCCACTCTAGAAAAGGAAAGCAAAAGCTTACAACCCATTTCACCACTCCAACCAAGTAAATCCTTTCCCTTTATGCTGATGGAAAAGTATGCTTAAATTAAATATGTCAATGTCCATCCCCACCTCTATATAAAAAATTCTCGGTTTTTCATTTAAGGATTTTTCTTTATGTACTGAGATCTGCTTTCAATTTAATATAACTAAATTCGAAAAAAGAAGAAGAAAGTTTATTGTAATAAAAATAGTAAAATAGTGATGCATATAAATTTTGTTTGAATTAAAATTTTGTATGATATGAAAAAACCCTACCAAAATATGAAGCATTTTATAAAAGTAATTAAATTCTTCTATGACAGCCTTAGTATGTAGTAGTAGAATTGTTCAAAATCAGTTTAATCAAATTTAATATTTAAGTGAATTTTTTAAGCATCTAATAAGGGGTTTGAACTCTAATAATGTGTATGGATAAAATTTTGTGGTCAGCATTAAAACTCATTCAAAAAATTTACAATACAAAAAATTAATCACTATTATTGACCGTCGATTCTATGAGTTCGAAATAAATACAATGGCAGTGAACTGGATGCCAACAATTTTACCCCCAAAAAGAAGGGTTAAGAATCTCCTTTTTCTCATACTCAGTACGTGACTTTATATTAATGCAATTGAACTGGTCCATATTGTAAAAGGATGACTGGATCTGGATGAGGCTAAAAAAAAGAGAGGATGTAGCACTTTGCACTTTACTAATCACTAAATTTAAAAAAGAAAAAAGAAAAAAAGAAATGGTTATATGAAACACGGCTTTGTAATGTACTGCATAATGTATAGTAGTTAATAAAAATATATTGAAATAATTGTAGTTATGACTTAACTAATGTATAGTAAAGTCAATGTTTATTAACCCGTTACGTAATTAATTAGGCGAGGTTTTCACATATTCCTCACATGTGGGAAGACCCGCAATGCGTGGACGCTGCTTCTGACTTGTGAGTGGCTTGCTTAACGGCTCTCAGTTCGCAAGGTGCTTTGTTAGTCTCGTTGGTGGGGGCCACCATCAGGGGCAAAACCGGGATTTTATTTTGCTCCTTATCACTCACTTATCAGATGGAACGAACAACTAACCCAAGCATCATAATAGATTTTGTTTAAATAATATAATAACTTTGGATAATAATAATAGAAAAAGATAAAGCTACGATATTTAGAGAATAGATATGAGCCACGCGTAGGATTCTAACAATAAAGAGACGCACACGTTTCGGCAACCACTTTTGTCAAAGGCATCGGTGAGAAGGGTCCCAGTCCTACAATGATTTCAAAACATATGCAGACATAATCTGCGGAAACTAGTGCCTTTCACCTGACTTATTTTGTCCTCATCATTCATCATTTACTGCTTCTATTAAGAGTCTGTCAGTGGTCAGTACCAACTATTTCATACATACAACTTAGTGAGTGAAATAGTGTCTTAGGCTTGGCAACAAATACAATATCTTGAGCATTAACAGACGGTCAGAATCACCTAATGACACAAATTACGGGAACAGCATAAACCACTATGGAATTTGATCATTTACAAGTCATAACACATGTCAATGTGCATCCCAATCCCATCTCCCACTTTTTACTGTTACTTTATCAAAAGAAGTTGTACTGCATAATAATCACAACAGCAATGGAAGAGGGACTTCAAATTCTTTTGACCTACTCTATTATATTCTGCTAGACTAATACATAATTTTATGTTCCTCCATATAGATATGTCAAAACATCTTCACTGCTGCTCTTTCTAGTCTAGAAGACACCAACAAAATAATAATAAATGAAAAGAGAACAATTAAAAGGAGAAAGAAAATGTAGACAGACTTCCATTACATCCCCTAAAGAAGGAAAGATGCTTCTTACCCTTCCTTTCTTCTATCTTTCTTCATCCTTCAATATATATCCCTGCCAGCAAGAATGTTTCCAAAAGCAATTTCCCCCCACATCAACCACCTCTCGAAAGAACAAAAAGAATTTTGATTAGACTTCACTTCAGCATCAACCTTGTCAGATTTATGAACACAAGTGTACAAAGATTACTACACACTCTTCACTTCAGGAACATTCCATATATATGTCTGACTTTGCATCCAAAATAGTGAAAAATCCCTTCTCTAATCCAATTCATATCTTTTAAGCCCTGGTTTGCTCCTGTTTGCCCCTTGATCTCTTCCGAACGCGCATAATGCAAAATGGCGTGAACCTTTTTGCCTCTCCATTAGAAAGAAACCATCTTTCTTTCACTCCAAAAAAACATCCAACTCATAGCCAATTTCCTCGTCTTACTTTTCCTCTTCGTTGGCCATGTGCAGAGCGGCCGCCAAGTAAACAACTAACAGATATCAAGTTTACTCACCTGCAGGTTGTTTCTGCTCCGCTGGCTTCACTTGAACAGTGGCAGGTACAGCATAGGGGAAGCCAGCATGAACAAACTGATGGTGGTTTCCTGACGACTGTGCTGCAGCAAAGTGCGCAGGATGCATGAAACCTTGTGTTGGTAAGCCACCACCTTTCGTATGGCTTGCAGCAGCAACCTTAGAAGAATCAGTAGAGCTGGTATTGACAACCGTAACTGTTGGACACAAGGACAACGTGCCATTGGAGGAAGTGCCTGATGAGCTTCGTGGCATATGAGAATCAGGGCCACGCCTTTGAAGGTAGTAGCCACTTGCAGCAGATGTTGTAGAGGTAGAATTGCTTGATTGTGAAGCTTGGGGATGCATATAAGCGTTTGAGAAGAACAGTTGCGCCTGCTGTAATGTATGCTTAGATATTTGCTGCTGCTGCTGCTGCTGTTGCTGTTGCGGCAATTGCGCTTTCACCCCAGTGCTGGAAGATGGAGTCAGCTGAGGGCCACTGAGGATTGATGGTACATTCCTCCCACCAACAGGTGAGGACTTCTGACTTTGTATTGCTTGTGAACTCTTGGGTTGCTGAGTCGATAAGGAAGAAGCCTGGCCAACCTTATTGCCAGTTGATGTTGATGTTGTCCTTGGGCTACCAGCACTTTTAGACACTGAGGACGTTGTTGGTGAGCTACCCATAACTGGATGAGATGGAGAATGGGTGGAGACTGAAGGATGCCCTTGGGTAGCAGTTGATGATTTAGGATTTGCTGCGAAAGATATTTGTGTGTGAGCTTGCTGAGATCGAGCCTGCTGCTGAGGAACAGTTTTGACTGATGATGGTGGTGTGGTTGCCATAGATGAAGGAGACTGAGTAGTAGCTGGCCTCACAGAATTCTTCCACTGAGGTGCCTGTGCGGCAATGCCGCTGCTTTGTGCAAGATTTTGAGGATATGCAGATACAGCATTAGTAAACTTGGTGGCCACCGAAGAGGCAGAAGGAAGGTGATCAGAGTAGACGCTGCCATTACTAGTAGATGGTGTCTTACTTCGAGCCGTAGCTGCAAATTGCAGCTGTTTTTGCATCAGAATTATTTGCTGCTGCTGGTTTGGCTGAAACTGCTGCTGTGAACTGACAGCACTGTTGTTTAAGGCAGCAGACATGACAGAAGTTGAAGCTCGAGATGGAGTAGGACCAAGGTTGAAAGTTCGAGCTGAGCTCTCAATGACAGTGTTACCATTCATGGCAGATATTGAGGGATCCGACACATCTGGCTTTGAGAAAGTAATGGATTGCCCCACAGTTGCCGAAACCTTTCCTGGCATTGTTTTCATATCTTCATCTGGGTTAGAATCACCCCCATTTTTCCCTTCTTCAGAGGCACGATAGTTTTTCTTCTGCTGAGCAGCTTGTGCTGTCATTATTTGAAAATTATGACTCTGCATAATTGGATGATTCTGGGCAATTGATGGGAGGTCAAGGCCAGTTGCAGTAGTAGCACCATTAATGGATGCAAATGACATTGCAAATGCCTGAGAAGCTTCAACTCCAGCCTTTGTACCCGTGTACTGCAGCGGTTGTGATGGCTGATTTTTGGAGGAGCTAGGATTGGGCTTTTGTTGCTGATTCTGCAAATGCTTTTGGGCAGACGAGGATCCATTAGACATACTTGTGTTTTGAAGGCCTTGTTGATTCTGCTGTGACTGAGCAGGAAGTTGTTGCTGCTGAAGCTGTGATGGATGGAGCATTTGTGAAGGATAGAAAGATCCATTGAAGAATGGCAAAGCCTGGGCATGGGTTCCTCGGTATGCAGGTGGACCACCAACATGTGCTGGTATCGGAAATGGGTATGCGTTATTCTGCAAAATTGCCACATACTGAGTTTCATTGCCAGGCATAGTTGGGTAGCTAAAACTCATAGTTGGAGCAGCAGCAGCAGCCCCTGTAGTTGAAGTGCTTCCCGGGCCTGCATTTGATGTACTTGATGAAGATACCCCATTCCCAGTAGCAGGCAATGACTTCACAGATCCAGGTCGAACAGACATAGCAGCAGGCACCTGCTGCTGGTTCAGTGGGAAAATGAAAGCAGGGCTATGCTGTAATTTAAGAAAAAGCATTAGTTGGCCTCATTATAATTAACAAAAGGGAGGGGGGAGGAGTAAAGCGTCCATCAAAATTTGAAATAACTTAGACAACTACAACTGGAAAAGAAAGCAAACCATACCATCATATTACTAGGTGCTCCTGGGGGCAGAGCTTGCTGAAGAAGCATTTGCTTTCTCTGAGCATTCTCCATGCTGGTAGCCTGAGACCCTTTTTCCTTCCCAATATGACCTGGAAAAATGGCAAGATTGTGCCCCTTGTCTTGAACAGAGTTAGCAACTTTGTTGCCAATATTGCCCTGCAATTCAGTGGACGGCACAACATTGAGATTGCAGGGCTTAGCCCCATATAATGATGCAGAACCTGCTGCTGCTGGCCAGAATGGATTCATCCTCACAATTTGCTGGTGATATGATATAGTCCGAGCAATATAGCAATGGGTTGCGCATTTTTTAGGCCGAGGCTGATTGAAAAGTAGATGGGGTGGCTGAAAAAGTCGTAGATTTTATTTAGTAGAGAATTCAGTGGCATGGTTTCCATGAGTTATAAAAATATCTCTTTACTAAACAAAAACATACTGTGCACATACCGGTATAGCTGCTGAAGAGACTGTAGTCCCATCCATGGATACAACTCCTGGTAGGGGCGCCATATATCTGCTGATGAAAAGAGTCATTCATAGCCAATGGAAGAGAAACATAGCAACAAGACACTAACACCGCTGATAAGCTTTAAGAAAAGGAAATAGATGAGAATTTATCTGTCCGTACCCCATGGGGGGAAGCCCACCCGGCCAGCTGGGAACAGACATTGGCAGAGGCACAGAGCTAGAATGAACTGTAAGGAAGAAGCAGAAAAACCTCCAATAAGCAACCCAGATGGGCAAATACGGGATAGAGTAAAAAAAAAACAAATTAAACATACCGGGTTTCTCTGAGTTGGGTTGCTGTTGCAGTCTCTGGAGGTTCTGTTCATGCCTCTTCCCACCCATATTGCCATTGCCACTATCTTTATCAACCTTCTCCAAATCAATCTGAAGCTCAATACTCCTTTCCTTTTGAACATTAGCCGGTTTTTGGGAATCAGTCTCTTCCGTCACTACTCTCTTCTTCTCAGTGTCAACAGCCACTGCCTCATCCCTGTTCATTTTCTGTGATTTCTCATCTTCCTTCACCATTGGCTTAGCTTCCTGCAAGCTCCAAAAAGACAATAAATTAATCTCTCCTCCGGCAGCACATGGAGCGCATGGTATAGACCTGACTCTTACCATTTCAACTTCTACCGCCCTAGACTTAGGATCCCCAGCCACAAAATTAATCTCCACATCTCTTTCTGGAGAAGATCTCAATGGAGGAGGTGGCGCCTACACAACCCACCAGAAGTTAAAATAAAATAAAATAATGGAATGATAAGTTAAATTAAATTAAATATATATTTTTTAAAAAAAATTTAACAACGCAAGTCAGAATTGCTAAAGAGATAGATCTTGCGGTAAGAAAAACAAGACAGACCATCAGATCTATCTGGAACTTCTCTTCACGCTGGTTCCCATTCTCGGACATATTCGGTTTCCTGTAAACCATGGAAATCAAAAGGCAAAAAATCAAGATTCACATTCAGAGCAAACCCACCAAAAGCTAAGTACTGGGACGAAAAATAACTTAAGTTTATGATACTCACGCTTTAGTCACTTTCACATCCTCGCGGTCATCATCTAATTTGGGCACAGTAGATTCCTTCTGGGAAGACTGAGGCTCCTCCCTACTCAATCCCTCATCTTGCCTCTCTGATTCTTCTGTCACCGGCTTAGAATCTGATGACATGTTACTCTCCAACTTAATTGACTCTGGCTGAGGCTCTGATGTCGCCGGAACGACATGGGAATTGGCCAAATCATACGATACACCGCCATTTTCAGGTGCATGTCCTGCCCTTTTATCGAAATTAGGCGAACAGGCTTCCACTTTGGAAAGCTGGTCGCTTTCGGCCTTCGTCGTTGATGAAATTGGGCTATCACGGACGGCGAAATTCGTAGGATTTTCGTCCTCATACTTCACAGGTCGCGGACTTTTCCTCTTGGGTGCTGCTGCAGAGTGGAAAAAGGAAATTGCATCCGTCAAAAAAACTGATTTTTCCCCTTCCCCTCCCTTTCTTGCCGAGATAAGAAAGGCAGAGAATGTAGAAAAGTGAAAAAAAAAAAAAACAGATTGAGCTTTGAAAGCTCAAAGAACCCACCAATAGCAGAAACGGGAGCGATGGAAGAACTAGAATTTTGGGGTGGAACCGATGATGACAGAGGCGGTGCGGATTGTGAATTTGAGATCGGTGAAGATACCCTGGACTTACCATCACCGGAAGATTTATTTGTGTCTCTAGAATCGAACTTCAATAAATCGTTTGCCGACGCTTCTTGCTTAGAAATCCCTTGAGGCTGTCTCATCATACCGTACAACACTTCGGCGATCTCGATCTCGATCTCATCCTGCGCTGAAGAAGATTTGGATGATGACTTTGGAGGTCGAAGCTTGGGTCCATTGGGCTTCTACGGCAGCACAAACACTTGTTAGTATAATAATCGCAAGGCCAAGAAATTGCGAGAAAGCCAGAAAAAGTGAGTGATAGCAAGAACTCACTATCTTCTTCCGAACTGAAGCATTCGATGAAGACGGCGACGCAGGAGACGGAGAAAGCCCCATTCCTATTGCTGCTACGCCTGTCCTTACCGGAGAAGTTGAAGTTTGCCGGTGAATTTGCTCTCCCATTATTCCACCATTTGAAGCCCAACATTCATGCAACCTCTTGGTTGAAGCTGAGAAGAAAAACAAAGGACGAACGTATTAAAATACCAAATTTTGTTCATCAATTTGAATACGGTCAATTCGATTCCTCCTAATCCAAAGTACTGTACCTGATCGTGCCTTCCTCGGCACCGACACCCCAATCATCTCATCGGCGGCTTTCCACGTCGGCGGTGCTCTAAAATCTTTCGCCTGAGGGTAGCTCTTCCGATGGTTCGATAAAGAGGACGATGACAACAACGGCGATGGGTTGAGCGGAAGCATCCTAACTGAGGCACCGGCGACGCCAAGGCCAACATCATCATCCTCGTCTTCTTTGTCATCGTTAACACTCTCCTCTGAACTATCTTCTCCACCGTCTTCTCTATTGCTGCCGTGCATCAACCTATCCCCTCTCCTCCTTTTGCTGCGAGTGGATCGATCTCTGTCCCGCTCTCTGTCTCTATCTCTATCCCTTTCACGATCTCGATCTTTTTTCCCAATCCCCCGATCTCTTAACCTGGCTGGCTCTTGAAGGTCGAGCAACCCATCTTCGTCTGCAAGTCGAACATAAAAAGACATGAGAAAAGAAAGGAGATGGATTGTTGTTATTGAAAAGAGGAAAAGTGGGATGGTTTAGATCTGATGGAATTGAGAACCTGGTGAATCTCTAAGACTGTTAGTTCTGTGCCTTCTTCTAGACAAACCATTGGCAACCATAGAGGTTGTTCTCCTCGTGTCTCTATTTCTGTCCATTGGACGGCGTGATTCTGTGCCAGAGCCACAGGATTCACCTCATCTTTGACGAGGAAAACAAAGGAACCATAATCACCGGAAAAACCTAAAGAAAGATTGGCGGCCACCGAAATTCGTATTCGATTGCGAATTGTATGTTTGAGAAGAAGTGTTTGTTTGAGTCTTATCTTCTCTTTGTTGCTCCACTCCTGCCTCGCCTCTCTTTCTTTCTTTCTTTCTTTCTTTCTTCTCTCTTTCTCTTCCTTTTGTTTTTGGTATCCCAATCTCATCCTCTTTCTCTGTTTCCGCTATATTTCACTCGTTCACGATCACGATTCACCCGCTCCTTACTTGTTCTGATCCTGACCGTTGGTCTCCATCTCTTATACCGGGCCCCACTTGACCCACCGCAATGGATCCTTTTTCCATCCTATCTTGTCGCTTAGGGGAAACTTTGGTCCTCTCTCTATGCCACGTCTTCACTCGCTTGCTACGTCAGCTCATGTGGCCTACGTGGCTGCCTTCTTCACCGTGCACACAAAGAAACCCTAGCCGTCACAGCACCCTCACTCCTCACTACTACTTTTCCCCTTTTCTATTTAATTTAATTACTTAATTACTGAACTATTCACTTTCCCAAAATGTAAGAATCAAATCAATCAGTAAATAATCCCCCCCCCCCCTGTTAATTGTTATTGTTATTTCCCCATTTTTATAGGACACTACTACACATAGCAACAGAATCTGCTTCCTGGATTAAAGCTCTGTGCTCAGTTCAGATTTTTTTAGGGAATCAAATTCAAATATCCCAAACTCATATATCTTTTTTTTTTATTTAACTCCCAATAAATACAACATTTGTATCACGTTTAGTTTACATCCTTTTTCCAATCTTTTTACTCCTTTATTATTTTACATGAAAATGCAAACCAGTCAAATTAACCAAATTTAAACGCCCAACTTTCAATGGACTTTACATTATGGAATTTACAAATTTATATTTTAACATGAGTATAGTATTTTTCATATACAAAAATTACATTACCTATACTATTACTGTGTTGGTAACATGTAGAAAAATAAAAACAATTGAACTGCACAGGAGTCTCATCTCTGATCAAAATATAGCGTTTGTATTTTTTTCTTTTGATAACTAGTTGTTACTTGTTAATACGTTATACCAACTATGTAATCATTATTGTTTACTTTTCTACATTTTCATATAAATATTTCTTTATCTATTTTTGTTTGGTAGTCTCTATTGCATATATGTAGCTTTGCTTTGTACATTATAAAAAATGATTTTAAAAATAAAAGACTATGCGATCAAGACAAGATTATAAATAAGTAAATGGTTATTAACAATGCTTTAATCTTCTAGGGATTCATTTTTTAAGATGTAACTCTCAATTTTCATTTTGTGTTCAGACAATTTATAATTGAAAATAAGAATTGTAAAGAGTCGATCGTGATCTTAAGAGACTTGTCCTTAGGTGATGACTTAGATGCTTACGTATCCTTGTTAAGGGATCAAAGTCCACGTAGCTCGAATAAGAGCCGTTAGGCAATAATGTTATCTATGGGATCGCCATGTGCGGCTATAACGTGTATGCTACTCTGGACGGGCGAGCCACCTGTTAAAGGTATGTTGTATGTGATAAATAAGAGAATTTGGATCTCTGAATAGTAACCCAAGTGAATGGATAAATGTCCTATGTGTTATGTCGATCCGACCTTGTTGAGTCTCCCAAATGAAGATATTTTATACTTTGTATAGAGAGCAACGTGCCTATGGATCATGCTCGACCTATGTTTCCACAATTCTCCTCCTTGTCTTTGTTACGAGAGGGTCTGAGGGGATTGTGGTATGAGGCATGTAGGAGGCCATTGAACAGTACCACATGTCAGTATGTCACTGATCCGAGGTCTCACTAGTCTTCTAATAAACTAATGCTATGTCTATAGAATAAAATATTATGGAATTACACAACGTATATAAGTACAACATCTTTTAAAAAGAAAAAAAATAAACAATGTATATATGGTATATTTATATAGAATTATAGATCATATCGATTTTGTATGTTTAACTTTATTTTAATTTGATTAAAAGCATCCAACATACAAATATAAAAAGTTTGTATGATCATAGTTCACAAATTATATAATGTCGTTTAACACTAATAATCTCACAACAAATTTTTCGTATATATTTTAGTTTTACACATATGTATTGGAGTCGATATATATAATTATATATTCCCGTTTTAAAATATTATTAGATATTAAATATAAACAATTATTTTAATAAAAAAACTGTGAGAGATTAATTCATTTTATTATACTCAAATTTATAAGTAACATTTTATTTGATATCATTTGACGTGTGAATACTATTTTCTCCCCAGACAATATTAAACTATTATCATAGTGTGTGAACATTGAGTGGCGAATTTATTAGACTAATTAGTGAATAATTGTTCGTTGGGTGGCTACCAGATGAGAATGGTGGTATATATATATATATATATGTGTGTGTGTATGCAGGTCTGGTTCTTTCATCTTTGGCTTGGTACGCAGGCTTACTTGCATTTAATAATAGATAATATATATATATATATATATATATATATATATATATATATATATGTATATATATATATATATATAAGATAATGCTGAAAACACAAGCAAATTAACAAAGAAACAAATATTATTTTAAGAAGTCCACTAGTCCACTACCACATATAGATATAGCTAATCAATCTTGATTTCCGGCTTAACTCAGCATTCATTAATCCATATATCACCAATAATTTATTACCCACTACTTTTATATTAATAATTGCCAACATCAACCCATTAATTATTGTTATATAATTAATAATCTTCTTTGCATCTTACTAAAACCACGAACCCATTTTAAATGTATATGGGGAATTGGGGATAGCTTCCATTATATAAAAGGGAAATTTAATTAATTAACTAGTTCGTAAACAATAATTCAATTGCTGAAATTAATTTTTTTTAAATCTTATAATTAATTTTATTATTGTAATAAGTCGTAACTAGTTATACTATTTATTTGGTTCATTTAAATATTTTTAATAAATCCATTTTAAAGTTTTAACTTTTGGAGTAGATGTTCAGTGGTACAGTAATATTGAACTTTAGTACATCCCTCCAATCAGTTGGTCCCTAAATCATTTAAGGTGGGTCATAATTAATGTAATTTTTTATTAATATTAACAAATAGCACTGCATAATTGGAGAGATGCACTAAAATTCAATGATACGGTATCATTGAACTTTTATCCCAACTTTTGAGTCTGTTAACATGTAACAATTAATTTCTTCGAGAAACCTAAAGTGGGTTGTTGCACATTGATTAAATTTCCTATATCTCTGATTATATATTGACCCGAAATTAAATAATGGAATAAAAAAGATATTCCAATTTTAAAATAAGAGAGATATATACTATCGTAATAACATTTGTATAGGATATATTTTCCCAATAATCAAGTACCAAATGGAACCAAACTTTGGAATATTTATATTATCTATGAAATATTTAAATTGTTGGCAATATATGTGGACCCCAAAACCCTTTTAAAAACCCTCAAAAAGTCCTCCAAGATGGAACAACTAGGAATACACTCAGATGGTGAAATGATCCAAAATTGTCTTTAAAAATTGGGAAGGTGCAAACTGCAATTTTCAAAGCCAAAAATCTCAGAAAAAAGGTCCACAAGGTGGGACAAAGCGTGTAGTATCATACAGTGACTTTCACACTACTCTCTTAATAATAATACTAATTTTCTCAACAAATTAACTTTAATACTCTCTCTCCAAAAAATAACTTCAATACTCTAATATATATTCTGTTCTTTTTTTTTTTCAATGGGATTTATCTCATTTAATTAGGCTTTTGGCTCAATAAAGGTGAATGTTATCATCGCTTTCATTTTAATAAACTATATGCATTTAACTATTATCACGGAAGCAATAATATTTAATGAATAAAATATGCATTTTTGAATATTAAAATATTTGTTAGGTTCATGTTCATTCTATATGTTGAAACTTGGATTGTTTTGACCTTACTCTGCATGATTAATTATTTTTTATTGATGAAAATATAAATAAATAATTGAGAGAAGATCCAAGCATGTGGTATGGACAAAGTGTTATAATTTTTTTTTTCTTTGGAATGATTTTCTGGGGGTTTTTTTTTTTTTTCCTTCTCTTATTTTTGTTTTCTGTTATAACATAACACGTGGACAATACACGTGCAGCACCTTGAGAGTTTGCAAAATGTAAAGTGTGACGATGGGATTAAGGTCATAATTGATATTGATCTACCAAACAGTGAATTTGCGATCAGAGATTGTTTTTAGTAAAATAGAGAAAAAATATAATTATTAAAGCTACTTTAGACTTTCGTCTTGTAATCTTTTTCAAAGTAATATGTCACGTCTTAAGTGCTTGAGAAAAATAATTTAGAAAAATAAATAAATGCAGGGACCAGAAAAAAAGAAAAAGATTTACGTATGCATTGAACCCACATAAAAAAAGATACAAGTATGTTTTATTTCAACTATGATATGTAAGTTGAAATTTATATTTTATTGTATAAATTAAACAACAACAAAGTATCAATCATGGTTCAATTTTATATTTTAATAAAAGCATACATTCCTTTTAAGAGAAAACAAAAATGTAAGGACGAAGGAAAAAATTGAAAAGAGAAACGTATCTCCCCTTCCTTCGAATTAAGGAGAGAGGAAAGTAGGAAAAAAACTCAAAGCATAGAAAACAATAATAGGCACTTTTGGTCCCTCTAATTGCACAAAATTTTTAATTTGGTCCCTTAATTTAGGAATGGACAATTCAATCATCTTATTTTGTAAAATGATCAAATTTTGTCTGTTTATCATATAATTAATCTAAAATTTAGTGTTAACTTTACAAATCTATTAATTGAATTGTTATTTATTTACAAAGAACTGCTAATTTATACTCAAATTTAGCATCTAATCCATCCAATTTTTAAATTTGACATCAAATTTTAGATGAAGATTGAGATTAAGATTATATCATCTCACAAAATAGTGTGAGTCTATGATGTAATTTGTTGCATGTATTGCAATGTAATTTCGACTGATAGGATGACTTGAAATGCAATATAATAAGTTGCATGCATGCAATAAGTTACATTATAGACCCACCCTACAAAATATGAGAACCGAAGTGCTCACTTTTAAATTAGAAGGACCAATTAAAACTTTTATAAAAAAAGAGAAAGAAAATAAGTGCATTAGCTAAAATAATATTAACGTTTACAGATTTTAAAGTTTTTATCAGAGTACAGTGACGTGTATATAAAATTTTTGATATTTCGATTATAACCATCAAAAGGATCTGAGGGGAATAATCCATCCCAGGCCACTCTATCAAAATTGGCAAACTATATATAAATAAATAAAGAGCCTAACTCATCATATGACAGCTGGCACAGGGAAACTTGTTGCAATTTCATCTATCACCCTCACATATTGATGATAGAATCTCAAACAAACAAAATGTACCTACTCATTCATTGATGCACCTTTTACCCTTATCTCAATAAAAATTTAATTTGTTCATGAAAAAAAACAAAATTTAAATTTCTAAGCATTAATTAAGTGCAAAATCCATCCATCTCTCTTTCATACCAAAAAAGCTTTTCACCAAAAGAAAAATACCAGAATAGCAAAGCAAGAACAGATTCCCTTGGAGAAACTAATCAGCCAATCATATTTTGATAGCATTTTATGGATTTCTCAGCACTGACATAAATATGAGTTTCTGAAAATGCAAACGCAGAAATTTCAAGTTCAACAAAATAATTTCCCATGAAAGAAAGTATCCCAATTATAACTAGCACACTATACATGCATCTATCCCTATACCCTATATGGTCATTATATTTATAGACATTGCTTTTCCATTTAGAGCCAAACAAAGGACATCTAATTTCTTACTTTAATTTCTAACATAAATCACTTGGGGTGAAAGAGTATGAGAGGTTCTCTTGATGAACAAAAAAAAAAGACTATGAGAGGTTTTCCACATATAAACTTCAATTCATGGGTTGACCACGTGCTTTTATGAACCATCTCAATAATTGTAATCAATTAGTATACTTAAATATGATTTTTGGGGTTTTTCTTAAAGATTTAAATTAAATAACAAACAATAAAAAGGAAAATATCATTTTTTGGATTCTGGATCTTACATGTACAACATAGAACAATAAAAAGGAAAATATCACTTTTTGGATACGTGATTTTTGCTTGTTTATATATAAAAATTATGATGGTGGAAAAAAATGTTATGAAAACTAACCACATGCATGAATCTTTACCGCAATTAATAGTCAAAAAGAGAAACTTGATTAATTAAATAGCATTCATAAAATTATAATTCTTCATCCTTTTGAATTGATACGTGTTAACTAAAAATTATATACTTCAAACGATCATATATCATTGAATCTCTAATTAAAGTTATGTAATATTTGGACGTGTGTTTGTAAATATATATAACTCTATAGCCAGGATTTTTTTTTCCATTAAATATATAAACAAAATACATAATTAATGTAAGAACTACATTAGGAAACCGGATAAAATTGAGGACATATAAGTTAAGACGTATATGGAAAGAAATTACCAGGGTCCAGGTAAGGTTAAATTAAATGGTGGAGATTTTTGTGATATCTTATTCTTTCCATTTTTTCTGTTGAAATTTTTTTACTGTAACTTTGTCTATAAGGCATTATCTAAACTTAGGATTTGTTCAGGCCGAAAAAGACTTGGGATTTGTTGGGCCACATCAAGAATTATACGGCCCGGGCTGAACTGAAACATGGGCAATATTGGGACTTGGAGTTGATAGGCCTTTCCTCGAAAGGCCCAATTTGATATAGACTTGGGCCGTGATCATTGAACACTATGGGCAATGTTTTCAAATCAGACTCGTCATGAACCTGATGGGACACGTCTAGAATGCCCCACCCAGACTACACTCAGCCAGACGGGTTCTCTCCACCTCTTACTTGTCCAGACATCATCCTGTCCAATTCTTGGAGTACAAATACGTCACCACTTGACACTGTTCATTCCCCGATGACATTGTACACTTTTTAATAACTTCTAGCCCCCAATACGTCAATCACTAACCGCCACTTTATCCCCCTGTGGACCCCTATATATACCCCCAATCCCTCCAGGGTTGGAACACGAGTTTTTGGAGTTCTCTGGTTACCTTATAGTCTTCGTCAGGCTTAAGGACTGTGACCCGAGACTCCCTCCATTGTAAAGGACTCATAAGAATCGAAAAATCATAAGGGGTCACGGGCTGACCCGGTTCCACCGGTTGATATCATAAATGTAAAAGTAATAATATTTGAATATATATATATTTTATATTACAAAAATTATATTTTTATACATGAATTTTAAATATAATGAGTAATTTATATGATTTAGCTATATATATAAAAAATAATAAGCTCAAAAAATATTAATTAAAATATTTATGTCATTTACGCACTATATTAGTTGTTTCATGATCATATAATATTTAAATTTGTAATTAAAACACACAATGCATGCAGTCAAGTTTGGCTCAAAATAACAAGCCCAATCTTTAAAAAAAAAAAGGTCAATGGAAATTCTATCCGGTTTTAACTGATTTTGACCGGTCAAATTCGGGCCAACTTAAAAATGAGGTTTTAGCTAAACCCGGACCGAACACTTGGGCGGTTCTCGATCTAACCGGTCTCAAAAAGTATGGTTTGTTTGATATGTAGAATGTTAAAAAAAATGTTATATTACCTTTAACATTATCTTGCAAATTCTTGTTAACAAAGACACCCTAAATACGACCCCCAAATCTTTGAACAAATTAAAGACTTGATTTATAGCTGTTTTTATAAGTTTATATATATTGTCACTTTATCTTATAATTAAGATTTAAGACACAAATATTTTGTACGAGTTACTATTATATCTCATATTGTAATAAAAACTTAGTAGTAAGAAAAAAAAAAGTAGATAAAAGGGAATTTATATATATATATATATAGAAGTTGAAATGTTCAAAGTACATGTTGTATATATATAGAAAAGGTGAGTAGGTAATGGTATTAGTAATTATATTTTGAAAGAAATGAAGAGAATTAAGCGAATGAATAAGAGGTCCGAGTGAATGGAGCGGAAACATAGGATCACAAGGGGAAGTTCGTTTGCATGAATTGCACTTATAAAAATACAAGACAGGCGACAGAGAAACTCGTCTTGGCTTCGTTGTCTTGGAAGGGTTAGCGCCTAAGCATTCCTCCGAGTCCTTACTTTGCTTCGCCTATACAGGAAGTAAAAGTTAAAGTGCTGAATTCACCCAACAACATCCAATACCAAAAAACAACCTACACTAGACACAAGGCAAGTTTAGGAAAGGGAAAAGAAATTAGAAATTAAATAATAATATTTTCAGCACTATAGGACTATAATATAATTAATAATGGTGGCCGGGGGAATCTCAGGCGCGCCGTCTGGCGACTTCGAGGCCAAGATCACACCAACGGTGATCATATCGTGCATGATGGCAGCTACTGGCGGCCTCATGTTCGGTTATGATATAGGCATATCCGGTGGTGTTACGTCCATGCCTCAATTTCTGAAAGAGTTCTTTCCAGTTGTATACCAAAAAACACAAGAAGCATCCTCTTCCAACAGCAACTACTGCAAATATGACAACGAAAACCTCCAATTATTCACCTCATCTCTTTACTTCGCCGCTCTATTGGCTTCCTTGGTAGCCGGTCCCGTGACCAGGAAGTTGGGCCGCAAGCTGACCATGTTGGTGGCCGGCTTCTTTTTCATCATCGGAACCATCCTTAACGCTGCCGCCGTCAACATCGGCATGCTCATCGCTGGCAGGTTACTCTTAGGTTGCGGTGTGGGTTTTGCCAATCAAGCCGTCCCTGTGTTCCTCTCCGAGATTGCACCCACCAGAATCCGCGGGGCCTTAAACATCATGTTCCAGCTGAACGTGACCATCGGCATCTTGATTGCCAATCTCATAAACTGGTTCACCGCCCAGATCGAGGGTGGATACGGGTGGAGGATCTCTCTCGCCATTGCTGGTGTTCCCGCACTGATGCTCACGGTGGGAGCCTTGATTGTGGACGACACCCCAAATAGTCTGATCGAGAGGGGTAAGTTAGATGAGGGAAAAGCGGTTCTGAGGAAGATTCGTGGCGTGGAGAATGTGGAGCCTGAGTATTTGGAACTTGTGGAAGCCAGCAATGTGGCTAAGCAAGTGAAGAGCCCATTTAAGAATCTCCTGAAGCGCAAGAACCGCCCTCCTTTGGTCATTGCCATCTTCCTTCAGATCTTCCAACAGTTCACAGGTATCAACGCCATCATGTTCTATGCACCTGTCCTCTTCAACACCTTGGGCTTCAAGAACGACGCCTCCCTCTACTCCGCTGTCATCACCGGTGCCGTCAATGTGCTCTCCACTCTCGTCTCGGTTTACTTCGTTGACAAGGCTGGACGCCGTGTACTCCTCCTGGAGGCCAGCGTCCAGATGTTTGTATCTCAAGTGGTGATCGGCATCATCCTGGGGCTCAAGCTGCACGACGACACGCCCAGCATGAGCCCCGGCTTGGCCATTCTCGTGGTCGTCTTGGTCTGCACCTTTGTGGCTGCTTTTGCGTGGTCCTGGGGCCCATTGGGATGGCTCATTCCTAGTGAGACTTTCCCTCTCGAGACGAGGTCGGCAGGACAGAGCGTGACCGTCTTCACCAACATGCTCTTCACCTTTATCATAGCCCAATCATTCCTATCAATGTTGTGTGCAATGAAGTTCGGGATATTCTTGTTCTTCTCGGCGTGGGTGTTGGTCATGATGTTGTTCACAATCTTCTTGATTCCGGAGACAAAGGGGGTTCCCATTGAAGAGATGATGGAAAGGGTGTGGAGCAGGCATTGGTTCTGGAAGAAATATGTGGAGGACTCATCCCAGTGACATTCACTATATATATATAGCTCCTCCCATATGCATATTCAAACGTACTAATGGTGTACATTTGCTACTGTTGCTACTTGCTAGAATAAAATGCACATAGTAATAAGATAGGACCTGTCCAAATCTCTTGTAAGCAAGCATCCGTGTTCATATGTGCTTTTCTTCTTCTGTATAACCTAATAAGTTCTCTTTCTCCTTTTTTTTTTTTTTTTTATAAATCTGTATACACCCTAGTTGTGTATTGCAGTAGATATATGTTATTTCAATTCTATAAATAACACGCAATGTCTTTTATAAATTATTCTCCTCTTTCCTTTTTTGTTTTGTTTATTCTTTTACTCATACATATAGTTATGCCGTAAATTAAATGTTGAGTTATATGTCATTTCAATTTTTATTTTCCTTCACTTCTTTACTACAGTTATACTCGGCCCAAGCTGGGTCATGATGTTGACCGGGCCCAAATTATGTCTCTCTCTCTACAATTTTTTTGAAACAAAAAGTTTGTTTAAATTTAATTTAAACTAACTTGGTTTTTTATATTTTCAATACAGATATTTCAAACAAAAAACTATATGTATAAGTATCATAAATTTTACATCAATAAAAAGTTAATTTTGAACTTTGTTATCAATAAAAAGTAACTTTAATTAATGATAAATTTATATTTAATATATTTTTAAATCTATAATCAATACAAAATTTATTATGTATACATATATTGTGTATTTTGATCAATAAAAATGATAAAATACTTCAAAAGTTTAAAAAAAAAGAAAATTTAAGTGAAAAAGTATACCCAAGTTTAATTTATGCCAGGTTCAAATTCCCTAAACTAAACCCAGCCTGTAATCGATTATGGAACTTGGCCTGGCCCGGCCCAAAAGTTTTTTAACCCCTAACTTGCATGACATATATTTATAGTTTCCTTTTTTTTTTAATGGAAGTTTCCCTTTTAATTTCTGACCAATTTCTTTTTTCCTTTTTAATATGTAACTACTTAATTCTAAACGTAGGATTATCAATATACGGATAATAATATTAATATATAAGGAAATATTTGTTTTCACTTGCATATCCAACTTGGATACGATTCATTCTTCACTTTCATAGTTAATTAGTTCTAATTTTCAAACCACATATTTGTTTTTTATGTATTTTTAATCGACTCACAACTTTAATAAACTTAGTTAGCATTTTCTGGCTCACAAAGAATTTTAATTCACGTGAGTCAATCCGTTTAACTTGAGACCAAAACAAACTCACTTTGATACCTCTATCAATAAAAGTATTAATTAATTGGAATATTTTGAAAAAGAAATTTTATGTATGTAATATACATAAAGTTTGTTAAAGAAATATTCTTTGAATAAAGGCTGCATTGTATTATACTTTACTAGAAGCACCATACGATGAAGGGCATGAATATTCAAAGTATATGTAAGATTGAAGATGTTGCTAGAAAATGCATAAGTGGGGGTCACAAATATTGGGCTGTTTAGGATTAGGCGAGGGAATTTCAAGTTTCATGTGTTAGGTGACGAATGGAAATCACTATTCAGTAGCTAGGCAGGGTGAATTTAAAGTGTTGTAAAATTTGGGGTTTTGTATATAGATGATCTGATCTGAAATATGGGAATTACGTAAGAGTGAGGTTTTATTGTTGAATTTAAGGATCATTAATGTGGAAATTAAAAAAGGGCCTTTTCTACTGCATAGCATACCCGTGTCCCGTTTCTCTTTAATAAAGAATAAAGCTATGTTTGGTTTTTCTGTGTTCTATGGTGGGAACACCAAATGCATTGACTTGTATTGGCAGTTTTTGGACCATTCCTTTTTGGTATTATTGTATATATCTTCTAACTTGTTTAACCTTATCCAAATCTCAAACCTTCCCCATTTCATTTCAATTTTCGCTACCATTGTTTTGAACCAAAGAATTTTCTCCTGGTCAATTCTGGTGGTGCCTCCAACTCAGACTACACCATTTAATTTATATATCCTAATCAATTATCACGCTCACACCTTCTATATATTTTTCTTTCCCAATCCGTTTCCACGTAGCTCACAATATTCATTCAAATTGCTGACTCATAAAACCATGTATATATTATGTCTACCTCCACCTAGTATACTATTCCTTATCAAATATATAATAGTCATCCTACTCTAACTCTCTTTGTCCAAAATGAGTGCATATTAGTGGAAATTCTTGTTACGCTTCCAAAATTTTACTTATTAAAAGTGTTCTTGGCATGTGCTTTTATGGCTTTATATGTAGCAATATAATTTTCATTGATAAGATAACAATGCATTACAAGAAACGTGATATAACAACTATATGGCTCTGGAAATTTTGTGAATAAAATGAACGTGGTTGGTTTGAATGTTAACTATTATGAGTGTGTAATAGATAGGATAATGTTAATCTATATCCTAGCTACTGTAACGTTTACTTCATTTTATCTTATATACTAGTGGGTCGGTGGGACTTGGGATACAAAGTTTGTAGCCAGATCGGCATTAAGGTAAAGTCCTAAACATTCGGAAAAAGGTAAGAAAGAAAATCAATTAAATTATTTGTTTGTTTGTTTTTGGTTAAAGAATCCAGTGTTTCTAGATGGGTTTCTAAAATATATATCATCACACGTTTAAGGTGAAGTCAATATAACTCTCATGTGAAAGCAATAATTATGATCTAATCTGCCACGTCATTTTGATATTATCTTATCTTAAACGCTATTTTCGTATTTGGATGCTCACTTTTCAGCTACCATTTTATTTTTCCTATTTTCGTTGCTTGCATATACACCACACACCCAATTTTTGATTTTGTTGAGTTTAAGATATCTTCTTTGTATTATAGATTTTTTTGAAAAGAGATATTAGTATTGGTTACAAAACGTTTTTCCTATACATAGTCAATGATCAAATTCTAAATTAAATATTTAAAATAACTCAACTAAATATCAATTGTGTTTGGCTTCTTAGTTAGACATCCAAAAGTTTGATTAGAAGTTATATATATATATATATATATTTTAAGAAAAACGCAAGGGGTATGTTTTAGGAAAAAACACCATAAAGTGCACGTGTCCAAGACTTTTAAACTGAGCAATGAGTCAGGATGACTGGGATACCATACCAATCGTATTTGACTAATTATCTTATATTCTTGTCCCTCAAATTTTATTTATTAATTAGTAATAAAAAGTAAACACATGTTATAATTTGATTTTATTTTCTAATTTGAGATAATTTAATCCACATTTATATTTGCATAAAAATCCTCTTAATTAATTGATTTGATTATTATTCTTATTTTGCAAACGTGGGGCCTAATTAATTAATTAAGTAATATATTGCCATGGGTTGATGTGATGAAGAAAAAATAAAAATTGTGGTATATGCATACATATTATTTAGGGGTGATAATAAAATAGAAAGAATGAGGCCCAAATTCATGAAAATGATTGATTATAAACTTACAGTGTGTATCTCAAAAGACAAAAAGGGGATGAGCTTGGGCATTGGTCCAAATGGCATGATGAAAACTGAAAATCCAAACAACTACATTTTGGTTAGTGTTACAGAAACAAGCCTACTTTTCCTTCTTACTTAGCTTGTTAATATCATCAAATGCCTATGTATGTGTCTCTCCATACACCCACTTTTTTAATACTGATTCTTCCTTCTACTTGGCCGGAATTTCAGGTCCTCACAAATATTAATATATTTTATTTCTGTCAGCAGTGATGTAGGATTTTGAAATGAATGTAGTCGCAGTACCTGAAATAATTATTAGCTATTATACAATTTGTTGTAGTAGCTGTAATAATACATGCCATAAACGCGTGTACACTATAATATTGCACTCTATCGCTATATGTACTATTATTTTCATTGCAGTCAATTTCAGGAATTGTTTACTACATTATTGATATTGGTATTCTAAATATTAATATTTTAAATGTTTGAGTATAAAATTATATCAATATAAGAGTAAGACGCATGTATATATATATATATATATATATATATATATATATATATATATATATATATATTAATTGTATAGGAGAATCAATTTGCCTCCTATACCCATATACAAGTCAAAGATGAGTTGGGAATTCTATACGAACATAAATTTGAATTTCTTTTATGAACCAAATCTTAGAATATTTTTACTATATCCTTCACAATAAATCAGAATCGATTTTCGCCGATATTAACATCTTAAATGGGGCATAAAAATTAAAGTAGACCGCGGAACCTTAATTTGCAGTACTATCATTAGATTTTTATCTATAAATAATTTTATTGATTCTTTCTTCCTATAGTAATTTATTTTTGAAACTAAGAATATTAGGTTAATGATTGTTATATTTTTTTAATATCATTATAGAAATATATAAATATTAAATTCAAACTGAAGTAGATATATACGGAAATGGAATTGTAATTTCAATTAGTGAGGCTAGCTTTTGGTAAGAAACCTAAACATATTTTTTATTATATTTTTTTCTCTCTTCACTTTTTTATTTTATTTTATAATATTTTATTTTGGTCGCTGCATTTACACCAAGGTAACATGAAGGATTAGGAAAGAAAGTAAAAGTCAAAGTTGGAAATAAAAAGATTGGCACGTGGGACGATCTTGTGGCGCCCATCCAATTTGGAGTTGGTGGCTTATAAATACGCCCTTGTGCTCTCCTTTTACTCACAAGTCAGCTCCACTTTTGGATTTATAGTGTTTGTGGATCTGAAGCTTAGATAACATTAACAACCATGGCTGGTGGAGGTTTCGTCGGCGGCGGAGGCGGCGATTTCGAGGCTAAGATCACTCCCATCGTCATTATTTCATGCATAATGGCAGCCACCGGAGGCCTTATGTTTGGATACGACGTCGGCGTTTCAGGTTCTTTTCTCTCTTTCCCTTTTCTCAAGTCAATGAAACGCTGCTCCTCATTCACCAAGGGAAGTTAAAAAAAAGGCCAAGGGCTTATTATTTTTATTTCAATACAATGGATGTGGTTGAACTTGAATATTCATTAAAATATAGATATTTTATTTTTATTTTTGTGGAAAAGGGTGAAATATGTTTATGATTTTCATTACAATACAAATATACAAATGTGTAAATATTTTGTCCCGTCATTGTGGGAATCCAATCAAATAAATCCTGTGGTTGAAAGAAATTGACGTTTTTAGCCTTGTTTGGATCAGGTGGTGTGACGTCGATGCCCCCATTCTTGCATAAATTCTTTCCAGCGGTATACAGGAGGACGGTAGAGGAGAAAGGGTTGGATAGTAATTACTGCAAATACGACAACCAAGGGCTGCAATTGTTCACGTCGTCTTTGTACCTGGCGGGTTTAACGGCGACGTTCTTCGCGTCGTATACGACCAGAAAGTTGGGAAGGAGGTTAACGATGTTGATCGCTGGCCTTTTCTTCATCGCCGGCACTGTCTTTAACGCAGCCGCTCAGAACCTTGCCATGCTTATCGTTGGTAGACTCCTCCTTGGCTGTGGTGTTGGTTTCGCTAACCAGGTTCTTTTCTTTCTTTTTCTCACTTAATTACTATATTACCCTCCATCATTCTTTATCATTTTACATCATCTTCACATCATAGGGTTTTTACTTTTACTTGTATACTACTACTGTAATTAATAAAATATATATATATATATGCTATGTTTTGAAATTGAATCATAATTAAAGACGTGAGATCGATCTGTGTCACTTTTCAACCAAAGACGTAAGTAAGTTATTGTTAGAGTATGAAGAGTGAACATGGCCCACCTATCTCATTCTGACCAACCGAGATAGGATCTTTTAAAATAATTCTTTACATTTTTTGGTGGAGTTATGAGAGAGATAAAGATAAGAAAAATATTTTTTTTTTCTCCCAATTTTTCTTCTCTCTATCTCTCTCATAATTCCACCAAAAAAATATAGAGAATTACTTTAGAGGATCCTCCTAACCAACCAACCCCAACCAAAAGGATTAACAGTTGAATTCAAAAAATTAGGGAAGGGCATTTGTCAATTGTCAGCGTGGGGACAATTCAGAAATCCCGTAACTTTGTTGATTTCCATGCGCCAATCAAACCCAAGCTTCTGGTCAATCTCAGACTTTTGTGCCCCAATTTTAAACTTTCTTATTCTGTCCACACACTCTAGTATTCATTGCCTTAAACTATATTCTACCATTTGACGTTATGCGCAACTTGATAGACACCTCTTACTATTTTCTTTGGCTTATTTGTATTAACCTATTCTATTTTATGATTATTATTTCATTTTATACAAAAACTGCCAACCAAACTCACAATAATTCCCACTTGGGCATGCATTCGCAGTGTCACGTGTCACATACTTATTACTTGACTCTGTTTCGTATCATCTCTGATCTGTCTAAAAGTCCTTAATTTATATATTATCCTTTAGTCATTGGTTGGACCATATTTTTGAAGTCTGATTCCTTACGAATGCAAACAGTAGCCCAACCTAACCTAAACTGTTTCTTCAAATTAAAATTAAATATACATATACATACAAACGAAGGAAGAGCATGTTAAAGTAAAGTTTGTTTGTTGAATAATTGATGTAAATGACAGGCTGTGCCGGTGTTCCTTTCTGAAATTGCACCAACGAGAATACGTGGAGGTTTGAATATTCTGTTCCAACTCAACGTCACCATTGGCATTCTCTTCGCTAACCTCGTCAACTATGGGACCAACAAGTAAGGGCTACTCTATCTCTCTCTGGCCTTGCTTTCATGAATAATTAATTGTAATAATAATGAGTAGAGTTTGGTTTCTGATTGGAATGACTTTGATGAGTGCAGAATCAAAGGTGGATGGGGTTGGAGACTATCTCTGGGTTTGGCCGGCATCCCAGCAGGGCTTTTGACATTGGGTGCTCTGTTGGTAGTGGACACCCCAAACAGTCTGATCGAGCGTGGTCGGTTGGAAGAAGGCAAACGAGTGCTTAGAAAGATAAGGGGCACCGACAACATCGAGCCTGAGTTCTTGGAGCTGGTTGAGGCAAGCCGTGTGGCCAAAGAGGTCAAGCACCCTTTCAGGAACCTTATGAAGCGCAAGAACCTACCCCAACTCGTCATTGCCGTTGCCTTGCAGATCTTCCAGCAATTCACTGGCATTAACGCTATCATGTTCTACGCCCCTGTCCTGTTCAACACTTTGGGATTTAAAAACGATGCTTCTCTCTACTCTGCTGTTATTA
This sequence comes from Senna tora, assembly GCA_014851425.1. Classification (NCBI taxonomy): domain Eukaryota; kingdom Viridiplantae; phylum Streptophyta; class Magnoliopsida; order Fabales; family Fabaceae; genus Senna; species Senna tora. The sequence goes on along the minus strand of CM026262.1, from coordinate 2,405,695 downwards.
CCGGAGCTGTTAATGTTCTCTCCACCATTGTATCCATCTATTCCGTGGACAAAGTTGGACGCCGCATGCTGCTTCTGGAAGCTGGTGTTCAGATGTTCTTGTCTCAGGTTCTGATTTCTATTATTCTAGGAATCAAAGTGAAGGACCATTCAGATGACCTTTCCAAGGGGTTCGCTATCCTAGTGGTTGTGTTGGTGTGCACTTTCGTGTCTTCCTTTGCCTGGTCATGGGGGCCTCTGGGGTGGCTCATCCCCAGTGAGACTTTCCCACTGGAGACTCGGTCGGCCGGTCAGAGTGTGACGGTTTGTGTCAACTTGCTCTTCACATTCGTCATAGCACAGGCATTCCTCTCCATGCTCTGTCACTTCAAGTTTGGGATCTTCCTCTTCTTCTCTGGCTGGGTGCTCATCATGTCTTTCTTCGTGCTTTTCTTGCTTCCTGAAACCAAGAATGTGCCCATCGAAGAGATGACAGAGAGAGTGTGGAAGCAGCATTGGTTCTGGAAGAGGTTCATGGAAGATGATGACCACAAAGCCTATAATCCCAACAAGAATAACGCCCATGTTAATGGATTCGATCCTTCTTCCCAGTTGTAAATTAGAGGGAATTCATTTGGTATAGTTTAGTTTGTCAAATGAGTAATTTAGGCTCTACACTCATGCTTTCAACTTTAAACAAACATGCATACCTCAACAATCTCCCTCACAACAATTATCTTGTTTTGAAATCCAATACAATGAATGTATTTCGCTTATTTTTCTTGGTCTATTATTATTATTTGTGGTTTCCTTTTCAAGGTGAAAAAAAGCTTATTAACAAAAATATTTAATTTTCATTTCATTTTGGTTGAAACAAGGGGATGGTTCTCAGTTCTCACTAATATTCCCCACTTTTGTCTTTACCACATTGATATTTGGTACACCTATATATAATCACTTTTTTTCTTCACCAATTATTAATGGGTCAAAGCCTTTATTTTTGGGAAACTATAGTACTTTATGGATTCGATAGAAGTAAGAGCCCAATTTACTTTATGGGTTTCTCATCTTCCTATCCAAAAGATAATCTGGACCCATACTATTTAGGTTTGCAACAAGTAAATGGATATGTCCATATTTTGGTAAAACTAAGTTTTGTGCCAAATGCCAAATGGCACCATAAAAAATGATTGTTTGAAATTTGATGAGAGAGGCCTAAATAAATATAAATTTAAGAAGAGGTGTGGAGAAAATAATAGTAGTATGGTAAGCAAAGATAAGAAGGAGCACTTGGGAATTGGTTAGCGCATGGATTTGATGAGGCGCATACGTAATGATAATACTAATTGTAGGTTGTAATTGTATAAAGCAATGTAATAACAAAATGGAAACAACATACGGTGGTTACCCATTATGATGAGACCTACCAATATTATACAAATTCCAAAAATAATAATAAACAAGAAAAGTGATGATCAATCATCATCACAACCTCACCCTCCATGTTTCTTTTCTGTTGAAGACCAAGTGCTGCCAGTAGCACACCATATCATATTTCCAGCATTCTTTCCTTACAAGTCTGACAATTCACAACCACATCCACAACCAATACCATATTGCTCCAAATACTGTACTTTGATCAAAGAATTATGATTGAAACTTTAATTTCAGGTTCACACACCACTTTTACTTCTTTCCCATACGTTTTAGTTCTAACCAAATATATATATATATATATGCACACATAGAAAACATATTTATTTTTTATAAAAGGAAACTTCATTAATACTACTTAAGACATCAACTTTAAAACGTAATAACCTCTAGAACCTTTGAACAAAACACCTATTTCAATTTCATTTAATGCGGAGGTGTTATGTATTTTATTCCATAGTTTTGTTACAACTTAAATTTGAAATTAAAGTCTTAATTCAAAGAAGAAAAAATATAGATAGGTTAGCTTAATTTTAATTAAATAGAAATATTAAATAGCGTCATTAATTGTATACCCTTATATTCTTAGTGACAATACAGTACATTAGTTTTCCCAATTCCAAATCCAAACTGCCAATACAATGAGAAGTAGGGACCCACACATGCTTTTGTTCTTATTAGAAAAATGACAAAAAGCAGCGACCAAATTCATTTGCTTTTTTCTCAATCTTCAAGTACCAACTTCGGACCTTGAGTCTCATCTCTAAAGCCAGCCAGTTAGAAAGCTATATAAATACCCCTAAAGAGAATTCTCCATTAGTCTGAAAGTGAGGTGAAGATAGCATAGTACAGAGAGGTTAGATCAGATGGAGCAGAGAGGCGTGGTTGTGGTGATGGTGGTAGTGGTGGCTATGGCAGCCGTGGAGGTGTCATATGGAGCTGTGTACAAAGTGGGGGATTCTGCTGGTTGGACCACCATTGGCAATATAGACTACAAGAAATGGGCTGCCACCAAAAACTTCCAAATTGGTGACATTATCAGTAAGTTTTATTTCCCTCTCTGCCATCCAATTTTTTTTTTTGTGTGTGTAATTTGTTTATATATGTTGGCTTCTTTCATCACAATCTAAGCTCAGAAATTTCCAGATAAGGAATGCATAGGATTTCCTGTCAATGGTTCCTTCCTACACCCCTTTTTCAGGATATCAAAATAATCTTAATTAATGACCACCATTTTACAGTTATATACAAGTAAGTGTCTAAGAATGCCCAATTAATTTGTTGAAGAAAAATTGATTAGGGGATCATAGAAGATTTGAGCTGCAGCACTCCCAAGTCTGAATCTGAGGTTCCCTTAAGGAAGTTTCTGGAGTAAATTTCGGTGTTAAGTAGGCATGTTCTGTGTGATTTATTCTCTATTAAGAGAAAATGTGCGTCTAGGTATCATCCACACAAGTAGCTTTCTCCTTTTTAATTATTTTAAAGAAACAAACGTTATGATCAGTTTCATTATGATAGTGTGCTCACTCCCATGACCCACCACTTTCATTCCAGTAATGTGCATTGTGCATCAGCACTTTTTGGTTGGGAAGAAACCAAACAACATCCAATGACGATGTTGGTTGGTTTCTCAGTGGAGACTCACAACTTATTCGGTGGAAAATTTGAAGTAGTGAAGACTTTATTAAATACTATATATGCTTTCAGTTTCATTTATAATAAATTTAAATTGTAAAATGCTTTCAAGTTCAACATGTATATTATTACATATAAATATGGATTAATTAGTTGGTAATTTATAGTTTGTGTGTTGTGGTAATGCACATCAGTATTCGAATACAACTCGCAATTCCACAATGTGATGAGAGTGACACATGGTATGTACAAGACATGCAATGGTTCGTCCCCATTGGCCACATTCAGTACTGGGAATGACAGCATAGTAATAAAGAATCATGGTCACCACTTCTTCTTCTGTGGAGTCCCTGGTCACTGCCAGGCAGGTCAGAAGGTAGACATCAACGTCCCAAAGCTCTCTTCAAATGCAACTTCAGCACCAGAAGCTCCTTCTCCCTCTGCTCTGGCCTCTCCTGCTGTTCCACTGTCCAACAATCAGCCTGCACCTTCTCCTAGCAATTCTGCTCCAATCTTCAATTTCAAAGGAGCTTTTGCATTTCTTGCCTTCGCCATGGCACTACTCTTTTCCTTCACTTAATCGCTCTTTCTGGCTTGGCTATATGTTTCATCACCAAGTAGTTTTTGTTGGTTTCTTGGGCAGTTTTGATTAATAAGAGATTAGTAGATCAAATCAATCATGAACAGAGGAGTAAACATGTCAGAAGTTTTTTCAAGTATGATCTGTTAATTTCTAATATGTTTACTCTTAATTAATTTGATTTACTTGTCTTTTTGTAAACTAAGTTTTTTAGAATTTCTTTTTTCTCTTTGGTTTTGAGTTGTGAGTCGTTTTGAAAATTTGTTTTGTTACGTTCTACTTTTTTTTTTTTGGAAAGTGGTCAAGGCAAGTTCTCAAAGGTTAATAATGTCAAAGTCCTTTGCCTAGAATCATTTTGTCTTTGTACAATTCATGTTGATAGATACATATGTACTTTTTTCGGGGACAGTGGATACACTTCATTAAAACATCAGACCCCTTAAAACCACTTCATTATTACATACGGGTAGAATCAATTCATTTAGACTGTATAATTATATCAAGCACTAGACTTATTACTGGTAACCAATTGTAAGATTCAAGAATTTAAGAAAATTCGTGAAAGATGATAAAATTTTTAATTAAATGAAATTCAAATACAACTAATACATAAATATTAAATACAAATTCTCAATCTGCAGACTTTTATTCATAATTTATAAAAATTAGTCATTTATATTTAAATATTTTTATTTCTTTTGAGTTTGAACATTGGAGTATTATTGGTTTTAAATTATTTTTTTTAATAGATAAGACTTTGGTAAGTGAACTTTATCAGAAAATAAGAGTGTCTAAAAATAATAATTTTTATGAGTTCACATGTTTATCAGAAAATAAGACTTTGTTCACATCGTTTTGCCTATGTGTAAATGTAAACTCGTAAGAGTTAACTAGAGAGTTTACCATAAGTTAAATTGTTTTGTTTATGTATAAACGTAAACTCAAAAGAATTTAAAAGTTAACTCGAGAATTTAACATGAACCAATTACTGTTAAGTTTTATTAATCAAAATAAAACATACAATTTTTTGGCAGAAATAAATTATATAAAACATGTGTTCTTATAACAATTATAAGATATAAAAATTCTACATATATATATATATATATATATATATATATATATATATATATATTTTGGGTAATGAATTCTACCTATATATTGTTCCCTTGTATTAGACTTGTTTTCTTATGTAAAAATCATTTTAACACATTTACTTATCTATATCTGATTTATCTGAAACAAATTCAGACCACATATTTTTCATTGCAAAGATTTTGTTAAAAAAAAAAAAAGGGTCCTTTTCGTTTTATACGAGTATGAATGCAGACTAATGGACATCCAAGTAAAATTTTATACATGGAAGTATAAACGAAGAACAAAAGAGATGAAAGTGAGTTAAGCGTGAAAACATTATTCCGCCCCAACAGCGGGCAATTTTCACTGTTCATTCCTTCAAAAGCCACCCTATACATTGTCAATAGGCAGACATTGATGAAGAATATATGATGCAATCCTTAATCAGATAAATTGTGAGTACAGAAAATCGAGATACGTGAACTCATCATCAATCAATATATCACAAAAATTGGAAAGATCGCTCACATATTTTCATTCTGATACTAAATTCTAGTAACTTGAGCCATCTATAATGAATCCTGTTGCCCTCCTTTACCTAGTGCATAAATATACAAAATTCTAGGGCAGCCAGTCCGCAACCCCCCTCAGCTAGGGGTTAACTTGACCAACCATGGGGGGCTCTATCATATTTAAACGTAACTCTAAAAAATAATAAAAGAATAAACTTAAAGGGAAATAAGGAAATTTGACAATGGAACGGCCTAATCTGTAGGAAAGTTGCAAGATGTATTAGTCAGAAATTTGATCCTGAACCAGAAGACCATTTAGCAAAGGCTGCTCTGCATCTGCATTCCTTGTCGTCAAGCTTTTATCACGTTGCTGAGTTCTGTCATGAAAATAAAAAGTCAATTTTTTGGGAGTTAAGCATTTACTCAAGGAGTTAATAATAACTCTGGCTTACAAGAGAAATGACATCAGTATCCAGTGAATGCATAATGGCATATCTGCTAGAGTCATTCAGTAATAGACAGTTTATCCACACAAAAAAAAATTCCAAAAAGGTGAGGTGAAATGGAAGAGAGAGAAAGAGGAATATTGGTTATTATGAAAAGGTTGTATTAAGCACAAACCACAACCAATGAATAACCTTCCCATTTATGCTCTGACACACTATTTAAGAAGATCATTGCACATTAGGTAACCAAATCATGGCAATAAGACAAGTTGCATTGCAGCGCGAGCCTTGAAGAAAATTACAAGATAACTGATAACATTAATATAAAGTCATAATTCACAAAGATGCACCAGAACAAAACCCATGATTTGTGTCGTGGTAATCTTCGACAACAAAAAGCTCAAACTACATTAGAATCTGATATATATGCTAGACATCACTCTAAATCCTCAAATAGATATAACTCAAGTAAAGCATCACAGAGACCTTACTCTAGTTGACTGGAGCTCTACTGTATTCACATTTTCTGTGTCCTGCCCACACGTCAATTACAAAGTAAGAAACATTTAATATTAAGCAGTTCCAATTAACTTGAAAATGCAACATCCACTGCCACTGAGAAGGATTACCTCAATCAACAAATCTTTTCTGGTTATCAAACCAAGTACACGTGATGGACGTGGAACAACAAATAAATGCCTTAACCCCAGTTGGCGGAAAAGATTGTACACCTGCATCATCAGAAATATATAATAATATAACTATTGGACAAAAGAAACGAAGAATGGAATGAGAAGAGTTTTCAAAGGATGAAAATACCACACCTTTGTCAAAGACATGTCTTCGGGCACAATGTATGGTGAGGGGTTCAAAAATGGGGCAAGATCTATATACATTTCCAAGTCATCTGAACTTAGATTTATATCATCTATACATATTCCTTTACTAGAAACTGGCTTTGCAAATTCACCAGAGTCATGCCTGAAAGTTTAGAAGAGCCATGAGAATAGTTAAGATAAAGGACAAACTAAAAGTTCTAAGCCTTACCTTATTGACCTGGCTCCACCTCTGGGATCAGAGGGCAAAGGACTATGCTGGAAATCAACCTTTGATTGCAGAATTACCAATAAATGACTGACAGGAGAAACAGATAATGGAACTTTAATTTCCAGAAATTCAAGCTTTTCCCTACAAAACCAAATAAACTAAGCAGCAGGAAAAATGTATTATGTTCTCACCTCCGAAGTACTAATCCAGTAACAAGTGGTTCTCCAGTTCTCGTGTGATCAACCACCTGTGCATAGTAAATATTAACAAAAATTGGAAAATGCCAGGGTAAAGAATAAAGATAAGAGAAGAGCCACATACAGGAAAACCATTGTGTTTGTTGCTCCTAAGAATAGAAACTACATCTGCAACCTTAACAACACGAGGGAAGGAGACCACCTGTAACAGAAAATCAAGAATACAATCAGCTGCCAAAATCGTTGAAGCAATAAGCATGTAGAGTATAATACAATAGAAGGGAACCCCTATACTAATACATGTTAGGCATTATACATCGCATCTTCACTATAATTTAATTGATATATACGCAGGGAACATCGTTTTACAAAGGTGGCATTTTCTTGACCAGCATCTTTTTCTCATTGTGACTATGCAGTGTGTCATAGCTACTGAACTTATCTCAATTTTTCCTTGAATTCAGATAATATCTTTAATTCTCTCCTTCTAAGCTAACAACTGGTGATGTTTGAAAAGATCTGGAATGGCCCCATAGTTCAATTAGGCATTCAAATTTTGGTGGTCCAAACATATTTTCTATGCTCTAAATGGTTCAACAGCAGAAACAACAAACAACAAACAACCAAGAAAATATAGTAGCTGACATTTGATTCCAACTAATATTTAATAAGCAATTTCTAAAATGAAATGAAAATAGCATTCACCATTCCACTCCCACAGGCCTCTTTAGCTGTCATATTCCGCATTACATATTTTGGCCTTGATTCCAGTAATGGAATGCCCCTCAATCGTGCCTGCTCTTCATAGAGACCCTCATTAAAAGCATCACCAACAGCCTGTAGGCATAAAAACTTAGCACATTCAAAGTGTTCAGATTTTCTATTAAAAATGTAAATTTTGACTTGCGTACCTTTGATATAAGAAGAACAAGCATAATAAGAGGTAAGAGTTTTAAGTTATTTGTGATTTCAACCATAATGACACAGAGAGAGACTGTCATCCGCATTGAACCTCCAAGAAAGGATGCAGCTCCCAGAAGAGCATACCTGGAGATAAGTATCACATCTACATTAGAGGGACAATACAAAATGCAGTAATATAATTCTAAATAGCAGATGCATCAATAGTAAAAGTTATATGTTTTGTTTCATATAAAAATAGAAAGAGCAGAAGTGCAAGGGAAGCATTTTTGACAGAGAACTGAACTTTCCACTCCTTGAAAAATATCCACCGGAACCACATCCCAAGTATCAGGAACATACAATACCAGGGAAAGCCCCCAAATTATTTCCTTCATCACTTCTATTGCTCCATGTAAAAAAGCATAATTCTTTAAGCATTAATCATAATCTAATTCTACAGAAGATGCTTGAATGATTAACTGCAGCACCCTATATCATAAGAAACACCAACTAGTGAAACACATCTTCTTGGCTCCAGAAGTCTCTTGCCAAAAACTATCCAACCCCTCCTAGGCTGCTTTGCATAATGGAGAAAAAAACATCTTAGTAGGTAGGACACCCTAAACCCTATGCACCATATGTTGTTCCTAGTAAAAGGAGTAATCCCTGGGTTACAATTTACAAAGATTGGGGATATGAAACTGAAAACAAAATAGCCATTACCCTCTTAATCTTAAGATTCCAACTACTTTAAGCACTTTCATTTTTTGGGGAACAGAAGAAGAAAATTTTAGAACAAGACTTGGATGGTTGCTATCATGTTCTCCAATAAAAACATAACATATAAGGGAAATTTTTGAAAACTCAATCATGTGGTGCTGCACTGCAAAAAATATCCACATGTCTTTATTGGAGAACTGATAAGAAACACCAAAAAAGTGTAAAATTGTACCTAATTTTTCTTCAAATTTTGATTAAGTTACAAATTGGAGAATAAGACATCCTCCCTCAGGCAAAAAAAGAAAGAAAAAGGAAGCTAAATAAATCAAAAGGACTTTAAATCAAATATGCCGTGAAGCAGCCTGATCTATGGGAACCAACAGAATTTGCTAAATGAAGCATCTATCGAGTACATTTCCTAGTCTTAAAAAGGTTTTAACAACAACAATCAAAGCCTTTTCCCACTAGGTGGGGTCGGCTATATGGATCAAGCGACGCCAACATGTTCTGTCTTTGCACATTTCTATGGATAAGTTATGGCTAAATCTCTCATAATAGTTTCTCCTATTGTTTTCTTTGGTCTTCCCCTACCTCTAGTTATTGGGCTATCTTCCATTTGGTCAACTCTGCGTACAGGAGCCTCTAACGGTCATCTTTGTACATGACCAAACCATCTAAGGCGTGTTTCAACTAATTTTTCGACAATAGGTGCTACCCCAACTTTCTCTCTGATGCAATCATTCCTAATCCTATCCATTCTAGTGTGACCACTCATCCAACGCAACATTCTCATTTCTGCCACGTTGAATTTGTGCTCATGCTGGCTTTTTATCGCCAACATTCAGTACCATACAATAAAGCAAGTCTTATAGCTGTGCGATAAAATTTCCCCTTAAGCTTAAGTGGTACTTTTCTATCACAAATAACACCTGAAGCCTTCCTCCATTTCATCCATCCTGCTTGGATCCTATGGTTTACGTCCTCCTCTATTTCTCCATTATTTTGTATTATCGTTCCCAAATACTTAAAACTTGTGACTTCCCGTATGACTACCAACCACAGCTTCTTTATAAGCTGCTGCTATAGATGAAACATTGATCACAGTCCTTCAAGTTTTACTAGAAGAATTAATGGAAGAAACCGGTTTACATATCAATGTAAAATTTTCATGTCAGAAAGGGTGAACATCCAAAAAATCATTAATCCTAAATTGGATTTGATTTGTAGCTGCAATCCTTCTCATTTCACATTAGAAAATCCCTCCTACTTCATGGCTTATTATTTCAGGATTAGTCAAGAAAGAAACAAAGAAAATACAAAAAAAAAAAAAAAAAATTGGGGGGGGGGGGATAATAGGAAAAATTCTCCTAGTTCATGGCTTATTATTTCAGGATTAACCAAGGTGTCACTGTTCCTTTTGTCAGACAGATCTTCAAAGGGGTATATCTTTCCAAGACATCAGAAACAAATGAAGAAGTGGGCAGAGGGGACAAGAAATTCAATCATTACCCAAAAAATAATAGAGGTTCAGTCAGTTGATAAACGATTTTATGAACAAACCTACATACAAGCATACATATGGTAGGAAGGAAAAAAGATATCTAGTTAATCACAATTTCAAAGAAAAGCAAACAAGCAACACACTCACGTTCCCTCCTCAATGTTGGGTTTTCTGTAATATCTTACAACAAACATGCCAACTAGACGTCCATATGTGGATCCTATCATAATTCCAGGAACAAATTGACCAGCTGGAACGGCTGTACCAAATGTCACCACTGCTAAAGTATAAAACATAACCTGCCATATAATGGAGAAAATGATTAAAATAAAAATAAAGTATCAGAAATTCTCACTCAATATTTTATTAAAAAAGATAAAGCATCAATTGGAATGGTTGTAAACTTTATCAAAGGGCCTTCCTATTTATTTATATCTTGCAAGGAAGCTTGCTCCTGTATATTGAGATTTGAGATAAAGTTGCTCTATTTGTGGTATCGGTATCATAAGTGCAGTCATACAACAACAATTAAAGCCTTTTCCCACTAGATGGGGTCGGCTATATGGATCAAGCGACACCAACATGTTCTGTCTAAGAAGTGTAGTCATACAATTTAGGAAAACCAACTAAATTTCCTTTTTCCTTTTGTTCTTCATTTCTAACCCAAAACAAGACAAAAACACACACACATAACCACACAACCTTTTTTGTCTTCTTTTCTAGGCACCGATGTGCCAAGCTAGATGAAAGCATAAAATAATCCTGATTAATTCATTTATTTACTTATACTTTGCTCCTGAAAGGTAATCCTTGAAAGAAGAAGGAATGTATCCCATATTTAATTAAATTTTGCAACTTGGACACTAAGAGCAAAACTGGAGAGTTAATATCTCTATTCTTGCAAAAAATTTACACAATAAGTCAGGCATTCACCCAATCAGTAACTAGGATAGAACAGGTTGGTTTTAATTACAGCATGAAGAAACATCACCACAAATAATGCAATGCGAGCAAAATCCAAACAGTAAGTAAATGCAATACCAAAAATGTCAATAAACTTCGGGCACTGAACTCATGTAACGTTTTTGCACTGAACAAATTCCTTATGGCATCATCCTGAAACAGTAAGAAAGTAACTCAGTGAATTAAAGGAACTATAAAATGAATAGATAACAAAGATTTCTAGATATTCATTTCAAACCTGTGTATTGAAGAAAATAGTGGCAAGATCATTGTATTCCTTTTCTTTGCTACAGAAGAACTGCACAAGGCAAAATATTATAATTGACTCTGCAAGGCCCAATTAAATCCAAACTACTATTCCCTTTGGATATCCATAATGGACATTCCTTTAAATAGATCATTCGACACAACCCACAAAGAAGACAAAAAGGTTATAATCAAAATAATCAAAACTCATCACAAACACAGGTTCAAATTTCAAACTGGAAACTTATAATTAAGAAAATAAAGCACATAAGAGAAGTTATATAGAACCAATCAGAACACTTAAAGGACAGGATCCTAAAGGTCTTACATTAACATAATTCCCATACATCCCAGGAGGTCGAGGACAATCATCCGATTCAGGGCATGGACTACATTTTCTGAGGAGCGGTAAGCCAAATGAAATAGCTGATGTTAACAGGGAGATGAGGCATGCTTCAACAATCTGTGCATAAGGATGAGTGTAAGGGGAAAAACCGCATGGAACCAACTGAGAAAAAATGTATTGCAGATTAAACAATAATATATCAATAACAACTTTCTTTCCTTTTTATTTCTTCTTTTCACCTTAATCTCTTTTTCTTTCGTTTTATTTATATTTTAAGGAAGGAGGGGCAGATAGCATCATTAGAATCAATCAAAAGTCAACAGCAAACCTTGACACGGCTCCCTTTTTTGTGCAAATAATTTCGACGCCAAGAAGTAATATATAGAGTAAGCTGGTTAAACAAGGCTCCTGCAGATCATTAGCACTAAATAAATTAACCAACTGAAATTCAACACACGATTTCATGACAAAATGAAGGTCACAATTACTACCTAGCAAACCTCCAATAACCCCAATAATAGCCATTGGTAATAACTCCGCAAAGGAATAGTCCTCTTGACCACTAGAAAAATAAAATCAGTCAAGGATGAAAGGAAAAGGCAAAATCTTAATACTGAATTGAAAGTTAAAAAGGTCAAAGCTGAGATCTTAACTCTGACACATCCCATATTATGAATCCACCCGAGCCAAAATGGCCACAGTTTCCACTCTTACACCATCCCATTGCAGTACGCACCACAACAGCCACAATAGCAGAAGTGAAAAACACTCGCCACATCAGTTGACTTCTCCACCTTCAAGAGCACAATAAACAAATTAATGTACAAAATTAAATTTTAACATGCAAATGTGTTTTTAAACTCAACAGCTTCTTTCAAAGAGGTATAAATGTACAAAGACAACTTATAGAGTGGGCAAAAATTCAAAACAATGCTAAACTTGTAATGCAGACACACTACCTCTATTGCACATGCTTCTAGGAAAACAGAATCATGTGAACATATTCTAAAAATCCTTACCAAGATGTAACCTCTTCCAATGCAAACAATACACCTCCAACTGGAGCTCTAAATGCGGCTGCAACTCCAGCTGCACACCCACAGGTTACCTTTTCAAAAAATTTAAAAAATGGAAATCAGAACTTTCTTTGTCCTTTCCTTTAGATAGATGAGGGAAGGACCAGGAAAAGAGTGATTGCCCAAGGTAAAACATGGAACAAAATAAAACTTTCATTCTGTGCTCTACTCAGTTATAACTGCTGACTTAGAGATGAAATGGTAAAAACAAGTAAGTTACAAGATCACGGCGGTCCCGATCGCTTTTAAAAACTTGAAACCACCTCGAGTTTAGATGATATTTAGTGGATCCACCCTGCTCAAGACATTACATCAAAAGATGATTTCAGTTTGCTGCAAATATACATATACATAACCAGCATAGGAAGCTATTCTTCACAATATAGTTACAACTCACCACTATGTCAGAATGTGGATACTATATAGAAATATCAAAATGCAAACAACACAGAGTTCATTACCTCAACTTTGTAATGTATTTATTAAGAAGAAAATTAAAATAAATGACAAATGTAGCCAGAGGCCAAGGCAACAGTATGAAAGAAAGAAGAGTTGTGTCTAGAAGTGGAAGTGGAATAAACAGTTCAGCATATTGGTGATTATAAGAGTAGGGTAAGAAAGGAAGCAAAAAAACAAAAACAGAAAGATCACACAAGATTTTTTCTTTAAAATTAATGTGTTGAGTGGATGTAGCATCAACTACAAGCATTGCACATGTTTACACAGTAAAATCTTTTTAATATTTTATTTTCACTAGTCATTCTTATTGCTACAATTGAATAATTTTGATTTACTAAAATTAAAAAATAATTATATGTATTGAATCTAACGTTTAGCATTGAAACTTGATATACATCTACCCATTTTTGTTCAACTTGTGTCTTTTTTTCAGAATTAAAATCTGAAAAAGTTAGTAACTAAGGCTGCAAATGAATATAATCCTTATTTTGGAATAAAATTTACAGACTTTCAAAGACTTGATGACAAACTACCATAATATAGGAGCTAGAAAAGGTTGATATCTGTTTGTAAATGAAAATTAAATTACATATATGAATGATATTACTTTAGAGAAAAATTTAGGAGAGACAAGACAATAAGAATGAAAAACATGCACTTTTAAGTTTTAACAATTTATGAGGTTTCTTAAACTTTACAAAAACTGCTGCCTCTATGAATCTATTTAAGGATTGAAAAAGATACATGTAAAATTTCATGAGTCTAGCATCAGAAAAGCCCACATGCTGGTACTTCTTACCCCACAAGAAAAAAAAAATAGAATAACAACAATATAACACTGAAGATTAGATGCTTACTTGTCCAAGCAAAGAAGCAATACATGCACCAGTATGAACAAGAGGACCTTCTTTGCCCAAAGCAAGGCCACTTCCCACTGAACCAATGCTTCCAAATATCTGGGAAAAGCAAGAAGAATCTAGCCACTAAGTGACAGACACAAAATATTAACTGGAAAGCAAAGGGAGAATGCAATCTATCACACCTTTCCAATTAATGTTCTGAAAAGAAGGATGCCATGAACATCGATTCCTGCCCAAAAAAAAGAATCAGCACTCAGCCTATATGTGAGTTGTAGAAAATGAATGAGCACATATCCAGAAACACTCAAACTCACCATTCAAGTAACCCTTGATTTCAGGAATACCGGATCCAGCTGCTGCTGGTGCAAATTGTGTAATGATATATACCGAGGAATAAACCAAAACCAAGTTGATAAGGGCATACACAATAAATCCAGCCACATATGATTTTTGAATTATATTAAATGTCAAAGAGAACTTCCATCCAGCAAAGTTTTCGACTGACATATTGATGAAAACAGCAGCAAGTCCAGTACCTGCAAGCAATCAGAGACAAATAATATATATATGATAAAGAAATTATTATGTACAAAAGAGCTAACCCATGTGTGCCTCCTATAGGTTTGTCACTTAATATTTAATCACTAAATTAGAAGAGATAAGACTTTTGAAAAGTTGGACGTGCAACCTTAAAGGAACTAGAGGATTCATCATCAAATGATCAACACTGAAAATTAAGTCAGTTTCCATGTCATCTTTCTTATTCTTTTGAGTCCCGCAGCAAACATGCTTCTAAAAATAAAGTAACAAAGTAAAAAAAAAAAATTCTCTTCTGACTATTATCGGCAATAAGAGGAGTTTGAGGGAAAGAAATACAGACAAATATTGTATCCTATATATTATAATCATTAAACCATTGCAATTCAGAAATAATGCTAAAAAGCAAAACGACATGTGCGTTAGAATTCAAATAGCACTCGTATATAACTGGGATGAAAAATGAAGAACGTACCGATGCCAATGAGCAAGGCAAAGAACCATTTCACCACCAGTAGGTAGCTCACATACAGCTTCCCTCTTTGCGCCTATAAATCTCAAAGCACAGCCCGAAAGTTGTTCAGTTAAACAAAAACAAAAACAAAATAATGCCAATAAATACATGTAAACAGGGGAAAACCTGTTCTTCTCGATAAGCATAATTCTCTATGACTTCATAGTCAAGACTCTCAACGCCGCTTCCATCACTCGTCTTCAAGAGGCCAGTGGTATCATCTAGGTATAGCGGTTCCTCCGAGTTCGGAATCCGCGACCAAACAAGCTTCGCTGATTCGACGCCGTTTTGAAAATGATCAGCCAACATCGTCGAAAATCGAACTCAGTTATCTAGAATCCCAAATCCCGCATCACACAGCCCGAAGTTCCAGATTTGGCACAGAAGAGGAGACTCAATCTCAATAAACCATATATCATATAGATCAGCTATTGCTTCCAGATTGTCGCAGCAATTGGAGTTTTCTTCCACAAACAGTAGAGAGAGAATGGCAGAACGAACTCGGTGCGTAGAATCGGAAGCGACTCTCTCTTTCCAATTTCGTCGTTTTCCTTCTGAAGATGTATTGTGAGTTGTGACTGCTAATTCCAGGTTCCTAATCGAGCATCAACGAAACGAAGTGCTAGAAAGAAAGAGAGAGATCGGGTAATATCCCGTACGGGATAGACTACGGTAAGATTGTGGAGTATGCGAATACTCCGTTGATGGCAAACGCAATTAGGTGTTTCGATCAACGGTTGGATTAGAAAGTGATTTTTCTATTACAAAATGCTAACACAGGTGCGTGTGTTGCAAGAAATCATGGGATGCCAATGCAGGGAAACATTACCTGTGAGTCCTTCTGATGTGGACTTGCCGCCGAGTCCAGTTAGGTGTGGAGTGGAGGACAACATCAGGTTACAACTTATGAAGGATCACTAATCATTTATTGACCAGATTTTAATTCTGATTTATTTAAATATTAATTAAATCTTAGTTGAGTTGATAGATCACAGATTAATTAAAACGGCACTACCTAAGCCTCCATTTCTTTTTTAAGACGTCAGTCACATTAGATGCTATGGAATTTAGATGTCGCGATTGTTGTTTACGCGACAATACGACAACAGCTAAATTGCAACTTTTCGTGTTATTTGAGATCTAAAATGTATGGTATTTGAAGTTTGTATCATTGTTAGTTCTCAAATCTCATATTCAACGTTCGTACTATTGTCATTACCGGATTCATTACAAAGTAATTAGCCAATAAGAGATTAACTAAAAAGAAAAGTTTTAATTATTAAGATATAAAAATTATTCTCTGATATTAATTAAACTTATTTGCGAGGATACAATTGCTAATACGGTTCCCTAATATGGGATTTATGCACGAGCTACAAAGGGGATTCAGGTTTAGTGGTAGAAACTAAAAAGCATACTAGAACACTTTCGATGGTGCATAATGCATTCATGAACTTGAAATGCCACTTTTCACCGAGTGTTTGTCAATTTTTTGTGAGTGTAAATACAATAGTTTTATTTTGAGAATTAATTGAACTATCCTTATTTTGTTTTTTTTTAAATTACATTTAATTATTTTATAAATTTTTTTTATCAAATATATTATTTTGTGTTAGTGAAATATATCTTTTATTCAGGCCAAAAAAAAAGAAATATATCTTTTATATTGTTTACATTATGTAAATATAGTGTATTTACAAATAAACCCTAGTTGAATGACTTATTTGTATTTTTTGTAAAAGGTAAATTACATTTTTTAGTACCTTGTAATTTGTCTAGACTTTACTTAACTATTTTAGTATCAACATATTTATAGCATATGTATATTGTAGACAGCTTCTTTTGCAGGGAAATGGACCATTATGGACCCTTCCCATACATTTATTCCACAAATGGACTCGGGTCTACAGGTTTCCACCTGATGGACCCTTAGTAGGGTTGCAAGATTGCCTGCAAAGGTGGCCGAAACACCTTTGCAGGCATTGATGCCCGTGCCTGCTTGGGCACGGGCACCAACCACGGGTGTTTCGGCCAGGAGGTGGCCGAAACACCCGTGTAGTCCCATCAGGGTGCAGTGAGCACCCTGACCGTTGAATTTTTTTTTTTTAAAAAAAAAACGGACGGATGGCACGCCTCACGGTTGAGGCTATTTAAATGTGGGTGGGGTTGAGGGTTTGGACCACAACCCCAACCCCACTCATTATTTTTTTTAAGCCTTTCTTCAACTTCTTCTTTACTCACTCTTGTCTCTTCTATCTTCTACTTCTTTACTTCCTCTTCTATCTTATCTTATCTTGTATTTTCTTTTCTATCTTCTACTTGCTTCTGTATGTTTTCTCTTTCTTCTTCTATTTTGTTTCTTTCCTTTCCTCTTCTATTTTCTCTTGGTCCCTGCTGATTAATTTCCAGTTTTCTTCACATTTGGAATTTCGAGGTATTTTTTTATTTACAATATAAGATTTAAATAATAATTTTGATGTCTTTTTTATTATTTATAATAAAAAAATGTGTAATATTTGATTATTTATTGTTTATGATATTGGAATGTAGACTATATTATATGGACATCTTTCATTCTATTTTCTTTTTTTCTTCTTCTATTTTCTCTTGGTCCCTGGTTCTCTTAATTAAAGTTATATTATTTTGTCATCTTTAATTAATTTGTAGGGCCACTGCTGATTCAATTCCAGTATTCTTCACATTTCGGATTTGGAGGTATTTTTTTATTTACAATATAAGCTTTAAATAATAAAAATGTTTGTAAATATGTATATGAAAATATTTATGTTTAAATTTTGTTTCGTTTTTAGATTTTGGTGTAATTATTTTCTTATTTTCGATGAAATTATATTATAAAAATGTTTAAGTAATTTTATTTTGTGTAAATATTTTTTTAAGTGTTTTTGTTTGGTTTTTGTTTTATTGTTGTAGAATTTTTTTGTTTTGAGTGAAATTCTAATAAAGAAATGTTTATGTAATTTTATTTTGTGTAAATAAAATGTAGATAAAATAATTTTTACATTTTGTAATAATTTTATTAAAAATTTCGTGTAAATAAAATGTAGGTAAAATTTAACACACAATAATTTTATATAAAATAAATTATAGATAAAATATATATTTAATTTTTTAATAAATTTATTAAAAATTTCATAAATTTGTTTGTTAATCTAAAGGTGAGGTAGGTAGATTAAGAAATTTATTAATATATATTAATAATTTTAGTAAATAAATATATTAAACAAACATGACATTTAATGAAAATAATAAATTAGTTTGTATTTTTAGGTGAACCAATAATACTTTAGTTTTGTAATTATAAATTGTTTTGTTCTAATGAAAAAAGAGTATAGTGTTGTGTGTATTTTTAGCTAAATAGAATGTCATTATTCTTGCTAAAAGTAAAATATATTATGTACCATGTAGAAGATAAAATGGCCATGAGAGTTAGGGGATTTTTGTATAAGAATGGAAGTTGTCTCTCTGGCAACGATGGGTTGTGTGTATTTTTAGCTAAATAGAATGTCATTATTCTTGCTAAAAGTAAAATATATTATGTACCATGTAGAAGATAAAATGGCCATGAGAGTTAGGGGATTTTTGTATAAGAATGGAAGTTGTCTCTCTGGCAACGATGGGTTGTCATTCCAAGCTGACAGAGTTGAGGGAGTCATGTTAACGGATGACATGACTCTTGCAAAGTTGAAGGAAAGTATAAGAGGTAGGTTGAGAATGGGCAGAGGTGAAGAGATATGCAATGTGGCATACCGGATGCCTATGACACTGTGCCCGTTGCGATTCGGGGAGCTTAACCTATGTGACGATTATTCTGTGGCTATGATGTTTGAAAATTTTAGGGACAATGCCACGAATCTTAATGGTGTGGAGTTGCTGGTGCAGACGGTTTCAAGTTCGATTGTGGAGTTCGATTTGAATGTGTCACCAGTAATAGATGAAGGAGGCTCGGCCACGGTGGTTGCGTGTACTCAAGCATTGGCGAATTTTACCATTGAAGCAACAAATATTGATTCAGCTATTATTAAGTTCCCTTCGAGTAATGTCTGTAGACGTGGTAGTTCCTCTCGACGCAATCCAGCAGTTGGAGAAAGTAGCAGGCAACGCACTGCATATGTGAATGAGGATGAGGCAGAGATGAGAGACCCAGACTTTGTCTCATCTGACATTCCAGACACGAGCAGTAAGGGTGACCTTGAGGCAAGTGGTGATGATACCTCTGATGATAATGGTATTGACGAAGGGTCAGATGATGATGGTAAGGACGGTGGGGGTGGACATGACTATGATGATGATGATCATGTAGGTGAAGTTTTGGAAGGCGATGGCCTTCCAGACGAGCGTCTTGCCCCATTTTATGACCAGATTGACATGGAAGCACAGGCAGGCCCGGAGTTCCCAGAAGATGTGCCTCCTACGATGGACAATCCGTTGTTTCTCGGAGCTATGTTTGATAATAAGGACTCTCTCCGTCAGGCTGTGAAAATGTACTCCATAAGGCAGCACAGGGATTATACGGTGTTCAAGTCAAAGGCAACTTTCGTGGACTACCGGTGTAAATGGTATAACAACCCCTGTCCATGGAGGATGAGAGCTCGCGAGAGAGATTACTACTGGGAGATAACGCGGTATGTTGGGCCACATACCTGCGTGACTCCTACGTTAACCCAGGATAATCCAAAGATGGACTCAACCTTCATTGCTTCTTGTATTGTGCCCGATGTGATAATGACACCCAGCATTCGTGTCTCTGCAATTATTGATCGAATTCGTGTGATGTTCAACACAACGGTGAAGTACAAGAAAGCATGGCGGGCGAAGCACAAGGCACTGGGCAGGGCATTCGGTAATTGGGACCGGTCTTATGCCATCATGCCTCGTTGGTTGGAGGCAGCGCGTCACTTCAATCCAGGCTCAGTTGTGGTTTGGGAACACATGCCACACCCCAAAAACACCGATGAATTTTGTTTCCATCGTGTGTTTTGGACATTTGCCCCTTGCATTGCAGCGTTTGCTCACCTAAAGCCAATACTGCAGATTGATGGGACTTTCTTGTACGGAAAGTACACCGGGACGTTATTGCTCGCTGTGGGGCAAAATGGCAACAAGAAGGTGGTGCCTCTGGCCTTTGCCATAGTGGAGAAAGAAAGTGAGTCCTCATGGCATTGGTTCTTAACCCTACTCCGTCGTCATCTGGTGAAAAATAGAACCGACATTTGCCTAATTTCATATAGACATCCAGGCATATTAAATGCCGTAAATAATGAGACACTTATGTGTCATCCCCCTTATGCCGAGAATGTCTACTGTGTCAGGCATCTGACGAGCAACTTGAACAAGGCGTACAAGAACGCGAAGCTGAAGAAGCTCTTTGTCCGGACCGGTGAGTAACGTACAATATTATTATAATAATTTTGTTGGAAGTGCTATTTGAATTTTCAATTGAAGGCTAATTTGATGTTTAATGTATTGCGCAGCACGAACAACGCAGAAGCATAGGGTTGAAACAAATCTGCGGATTTTTCGGCGTATGAATTCCGACGCTGCAGATTGGCTGGATAGAATCCCTAAGAGGAAATGGGCTCAAGCGTACGATGAAGGTCGACGGTACTTCCATATGACGACGAACTTGGCCGAATGTATGAATTCTGTCTTCAAAGGCGTTCAGTTCTTACCAATTGCTGGGCTGGTGAAGGCAACATTTCATCGGTTGGTTAGGTACTTCGTCACTCAGTCGACCACCATAGATGCACAATTGAGGGCGGGCAGGATTTTCAGTGAGAAGGTCACGGATGATTTAGAGAGATTGACTGACTTAGCATCTGGTTTGCGTGTCAGACAATATGACCTTCAGAGCACTGTATTCGAGATTGAGGAGCCATATGTCAGTCTCGGAGATCAGCAAGGGCGGACATGCAAGGTTATTCTTTCCGAGAGGTACTGCGATTGCAGCGTATTCCAAGCCAAACATTACCCTTGCCAACACGTCCTCGCGGCCTGTGCATCTGTGAACACATCCATCGCGCCTTATGTTGACCGTGTCTATCATTTACAGACCATGCGCGAAGCATATCGGGGTCAATTTAACCCAGTTGGCATTGAGGAAAATTGGCCAGATTATGAAGGGCCGAACTTAATGCCGAATCCTGGTAATCGGAGACGGAGGGGGAGACCTCGAACACGCAGAAGGCAGATGGAAATGGATCGAAGGGAGCCAGCAGAGAGGGAGCCACCTATGCAAAGACGATGCGGTCTATGCAGGCAAACTGGCCACAGGCTTGGGTCATGCCCAAATCGAGGGAACTGAGGCCATTTATTTTTGTTACAATTCTTATGTACATAGTTTAGAATTTGGTGTATTTTTTTATGTAATATTGTAATATTGTATTGTAATATTGTATTTTTTATAATTCTTTGCCCAAACCATTCTTATTTATTTTTTAATATTGTATTTTTTGACAATACATCAATCCTGGTGAAGCATATTTTGTGTGGTTAATTATTATACGCGACTTATTTAATTTCGTGATGCAGAGCGTCTATTATAATGGCCGCTAGACGACAACACATCAATCCTGGACCGGAGAATATGTCGTTGCTAACGCAGCAGCAAAACCATATCTCCGAGCGGATATGGAACGACGATGTATAATCATAACCACGATGCACTTCTATTACATTATTAGCTTATATACGTCTTGAAAAAATTTGAACTTTGTATTGGTTGGCAATTGCAGGACAGCCGGGAGTTACGGTCGCACAGAAGCTGCGCTGTCGACGATGGGCTACCGCCACCGTGCATTGTGCCGTACCTTATTCAAGCAGGTTTCTACGGCGTTAGTCGTGTTGGCCACTTTGAGTACGTTCGTCCGCTTATTCGTGCACTTGTCGAGAGATGGCGTCCCGAGACATATACCTTCCACTTCCCACAGGGCGAGTGCACAATCACGCTACAGGACGTTGCGTTGCAACTAGGTTTGTCATGCAGCGGTTATGTGGTTACGGGGACCGAGAAGCATAATTATCGTGAGTTGTGCATGGAATTGCTGGGCATTGAGCTTCCCCAGCAACGTCAGACGAGGAAGGGGCAACGAGTTTCAATGAGTTGGTTGAAATCCCAGTTCCAGTATGTGCCCGATCATAATTCCCCGGAGGTGTATAAGCAACGATACACACGACAGTACATACTACATTTGCTCGGAGGATACTTAATTCCCGACAAAACATCCACTGATTGCTGTCTCATGTATCTCCCGCTACTGAGGGACTTCGCGGAATGCGGACAGTACAGTTGGGGATCAGCTGTACTCGGTACTCTATATCGGGAGCTGTGCAAAGCGGCTAACCCGGAGACAGAGGAAATTGCAGGTTGTCTGTCTCTGTTGCATGTCTGGGCTTGGGACAGGTTCCCGAAGTTAGCACCACCGAGACCACCTCCACGTGATCCCCTTGCACACATTTACCAACCTCTGCCTCCCCTTGCTGCAAGGTAATTAATTTGTTATGCTTCTGTTAAATATCGATTATCAAATGTATTTTGACTGATATAATATTGTACACTTCCCACAGGTGGCAGGGGATGCTTACAACTGCGCGACCTGCGACCTCGTCTCACCATATGTATCGGCAGATGATAGATCGGATGGATGAATGCGGTGATGTATGTATAATAATTCTGACGATGATTAATATTGTACTCTCGATGATTAATTTATAATCCTGGCGATGTTTCTGTTCAATATTACAGATCGATTGGACCCTATATTCCTCAATGCTTGAGCGGGGAGAAATACCGAACGAATATCTACAACACCCAGATATCTGGCGCGCCTCTGTGCCTCTAGTGAACTTTGCCATTGTGGAACGACACCACAGTGATCGTGTCCTGCGACAGTTCGGGATGACCCAGTCGATTCCAGGACCACCGCGCGACCTCTCTGACGTGCATGGTTTGAGTCTGAGGAACAAGAGTCATCAGACATGGTATGAGAGGCACAAAGCCTGGATTGACATCTGGTTTCAATGGCCCGCACTTGTCTGTACAACGTCGGTTGCACCGACACATTTGGACCGCCGGTCAGATTACATGCAATGGTACCGGCGCCACACACGCAGGTGGATTCACCCAGACTCGGCGGCACAGGGATACGCGGTAACACCAAATCAATGTTATTAGTATATTATGTGTTACATTTAATCAATTACTAGTTAGTAATGACATCCTATTTCATTCTTTTTCCCCAGGGCGACGTGGCAGACCGTACAATGAGTCAGGTTCATGAACAAGGCGCCAGCCATCACCCGTTTGCTCGTGATGTAGGTATGGGGCTTACGGACCTCATGCAGGTGCTGGGGACCCAACTCTCCCCGTATGCACAAGGGTCATTTCAGTACATGCAACAACATGCAGCAGGGGGAATGGAACACGATCAGTTTAATACCCCATTGGCGAATCCATATGTACCGTCACCACCAGAGCCATCCCGTGGTCCTCATTTCTGTGAGGGTGGACCGTCAAATGCTTTCCAAGGACTATGCACACCGAGGGAGCTATTTGGTGACGCCAGTCAGTGTCAAAGCCCATCGTTTGTGACCCTCTACAGTGACCCTTTGGTGCATCAACAACCCATTGGCGAATCCATATGTAACTTCATAAATATTTATTATATCCTAAACTAAATTTTAGAACATAAATATTCAAATATAAAAAACAATTTACTAATCTTAACATAAACAATCTACTAATTCTAACATAAATATCCAATTTTAAAAATATAAACATAATCGTATAATAATTACTATTTATTTATACTAATATATTACTATACTATACTAATATCATAATTATTATATTAGAATAGTATTTAAATAAATAATTACCATCAAAGAAAAATAATACAGGAGATAATGATGGAAAAAGAATAATTTTTTCTTAACTAAACTCTCAAATCTTCTTATCAAGAGAAATGATCAAAGAATAGAGAAATAAGGGAGAATGAAGCAAGAACATGAAATTTTTCTTCTGCCTTGAATGGTGAGAGAAGAGAAAACGTAGGCTGTTTATATAGCAAAATTTGCTTCAAATCCAATGGTTCACGTCTCTTTTTATTTAATCTAACGGTGAGGAGTGATGGTTTAAATAGTGCATTTTCGGCCACCTGACAGTTGAAAATGCACTATTTAATCGGACGGCTAACGAATTTTTTTTTTTAAAACTTATTTAATCCAACGGTCAGGGTGCCCAGTCAAACTGAGCACTCTGACGTGACTACACGGGTGTTTCGGCCACCAGGTGGCCGAAACACCCGTGGTTTGGTGCCCGTGCCCAAGCAGGCACGGGCATCAATGCCTGCAAAGGTGTTTCGGCCAGGAGGTGGCCGAAACACCTTTGCAGGCATTCTTGCAGGCGTTTCGGCCACCACTAAGGGTCCATCAAGTGAAAACCTGTGGACCCAGGTCCATTTATGGAATAAATGTATGGGAGGGGTCCATAATGGTCCATTACCCTTCTTTTGCAGGGAATCTCGTTTAGATTTTAAGTTAGGACTAAACTAAGGTAAAGTTTATTAGGTGCTTGCTATCAAGTTCTCCAATAAAAATTACACATGTGACAAAAAAATTTTGTATTACCAATCATTATAAAGAGAGAATATAAAAGACAATAAATTACGCAATCAATCAAAAAAGAAAGAGAGTAAAAATACAATTTATAATTGGTAAAGTTTAGCACCTAATAGTTTTTTCCTTTTAAGTTATTTGGTTTTGAGCGTCTCGTAAGGTTTTTGAGAGTCACCATTGATGGTAATGCAGGAATGGATATTAAAGGAGTTTTGCTGAATTTCGAAAGCACAAAAGCACCTTTTAGTGAAGAAGGTTTCGTAATAGTGATGGTTTTCTGCTCCTGTGTATTATGATATCTATACTCGTTTTTCCAACTTAATGTCCATATCTGGCTTATTTTGTTGGTAACTGATAAGTTGTCTGTCAAGTGTAAACACCATCATCTTCATCTGATGCTATAAGTTTTAACCTGTTTTTCCTAATAAATAACAACAGAAAACTAGCTATCTGAAATGATTGAGGACCTGAGGTTTAGTTGTGCTCTTATTATGTTTTTAGATTATTAACCAGCTTTCTATCAAGGCCATTTGGAGGATACGTAGCAATTCTTCTTGCCGCAAGAGAAAGAAGCCTGATTCAACTCAAGTTTTTTATGGTCGATTGCATTTTCCAGAGTTCAATCTTTCAAGTCAGGGCTTCTATGGTGTAATTAGGGAAGAAATTGGGAAATTTTGGATGTCACGAGACATGCAGGTGCAAGGTCAGTTAAATTTTAAACAAAAGTGAAGCACAAAATACCAATTTGTTAATGGAGCAAACTTAAGAACACTCAATTAACAAATTTTAAAACACAAAGTAGTTGAGTGAAATCGAGTCAAATCACATTGCACTAAATTGTAACTTAAGTACTTAACCTTTTTTAAAGTAAACAAAGTCAACAAACCATTTAGTATCTCAATTTTGTTAGCTTCTGCAGTTTTCCAAATGAATTAATTTCTTTTTTGACAACAATTATAACTTCAAATCAAGGTAGGAATATGTTGGATACATCTCAAATATATTTTAGTTTGTTTGAATATGGAAGAAAGTTTAGAGTTTCATATGCCTTCTACACAGCAATGATCTTCGATTTGCTCAAATTTTAACATGCCAACTGAATTAATTAACTCCAAAAAAGAGTTCCATTCCATATAACAGTAAACACACCGAGTGTGTTTTAACATGCCAACAGGATGCGTAAATTGCCCCCCTCACTTCCAAATTTGAAACATGATAGCTTAGTGTGTTTGCAAAAATTTAATTTATTAGCTTACTCTATTTTAAATATCTTTATTCTTTTTTTTATGAAAAAATAATTACCTATAACTCTATAAATATGATTTAACGAGTGTCTATTAGAAAATTAAAAAAGCCGCTGCAAAACATCGACGGAAATGGTGGCGCCATGCTGGAATGAGGTACTTGGATATATATTGGCCTGTTTAGGGTTTATATTAATACTTCCATTTTAAACAAGGACAGAACATTTTTTTCTGGTACTTTTTGAATTTTTTTCATCAAAGGGCAAATTATTGTTTTTATTTGAACTCATATGCATCATATTTAGTGATATTTTAAACACTTTTTAATATATTCATGATAATCAGAGCTGGCTTGGACTAAAGAACATAAATTTAAGTCCTCTCAGAAACCAAATTACTCTTTTGGTCCTCAACGTTTGCACGAAGTTTAATATTGGTTCTCAACGTTTCAAAAAATTATTTTAGGTCCTCAACGTTTTTTTTTTGTCAAAATTGGTCCTCTACCGTAACCTCAGTATGGTTTTGCTATTAAATACTGACGTGAAAGGCTTATGTAGTACACCCTCTCTCTTACATGTCATATTTAAATGACATGACACTCTCTCTCACCCCAATTCAGTAAAACGACACCGTTTTGATTCATTTAAATTATCAAAACAGAACATTTAAATGAATCAAAACGACGTTGTTTTGCTGAGTTTGAGTGAGAGAGTGTCATGTCATTTAAATATGACACGTAGGAGAGAGGGTGTGCCACATAAGCCTTCCACGTCAGCATTTAACGGCAAAACCAGACAAATGTTACGCTAGAGGACCAATTTTGACCCAAAAAAAATTGAGGACCTAAAATAACTTTTTAAAACATTGAGGATCAATATTAAATTTCGTGCAAACATTGAGGACCAAAAGAGTAATTTGGCCGAAACCAAATTAACAGAACATTTCGCACTTATACCTAACAAGATTCTAAGATTTTCTTTTTGGACTGTTTTTAACTACTCTTTCAAACATGCAACCAGGTTGAAAAAATTGGAATATAATTGACTGGGACACGAGAAGAACTTGTAAGTTATCATGTATAACATCACATCAATTCAGAATGAAATACAGGTGAACCGATTATTTTATTGTTTTTTTCTATCTAAGAAAAAAAAAAGATTTGAAGAACTGTTATCTAGAGAACACTATGGACGTTAATAGGATTAACAGCATTATTTTTGTGAAACAATACAACAACATAGCACAACTTACGTCATGTTTCCAATATGTGAATACTATAAGGCAGATACTCGATCAGCTCTGGAGAGTTCACTGTACATGTCAGATATTGTTTTTGCAAAGTATTCCTTAGCTTGAGGCCTCTTAATCTGAAAAGTTAAACACACAAATGTTATCGGAAATTTTCTTAAAAAAAACTCTATTTCCAAAAGATGATAGATCAGATCAATTATGAATAAACAGTTAAATACTTGACACTTGCCTTGAAAGTTGGAGTGAGCAGACCGTTCTCCATAGTAAAAGGTTCAGTTGTCAAAGTGATAGCTTTTACAAATTCAAAACCTCTAAGCTGTGCAGAGAATGAAAGAAAGATACAGATTTATTGATATTAGTTATGAATATTAAGCTAGTTGCCTTAACAGCATAATTTAAGAAATGGAGAAAACTTGCCTGGGCTTCTTGTCCGACAGCATCCATGTCAGCCAAGACAGCAGCCTTTGCTCTTGGATCATTGCAAAGTTGTGCTACATCATTATACTATATCCATGCCCACAAATGAGGGAATAAGTACATCATAGTAGATTGCACTCACATTGATTCAATTTACTCACAAAACTAATGTAAAAGGAAAATATTGCATATATTGGGCATATTACCAATCATGTGGAAGAAAAAGGTTGATTCAATCATGTGGGCAAGATGTCAGCCAAATACACACTATTTCAGCAAATGCAAGAACACATGCAAGTGCTACATTCACAAGATTACATAATTTCTCTCACGGATTTGTCTTTGCAAAATCCATGAATGATACTTACAATTCATACATTTTTTTTTTCAAATAATGTTTTAATTTGATTGACTAGGACCTACCTTAAAGAATAGCCACATTTCTTTGTTTTTTCAAATGCAATGCAAGACTTTGATTCCATAGAAATTCATTGACGTACAAATCTAACAGCAATCTATATAAATATAATAGATGTTGAAGATTTTCAACTATATGCACTTTAATTTTCAACCTGAATCGTGCTTCCCAAACAACTATAAGTGTCTTCTCAAACACAGGCCGATAGGCAACACCACAGATAAGAGACAATGTGATAATTTTTTTCTCTTGGCAAATACAAAAACACCTCTGGGCAAAATTAACTAAATTTAAGGAGAAAATAGTCAAACTACCGCAATGCCTGCTGAATCAGCCCATTGTTTCAAAGAATCAACATCAACAGAGACAACAGCCACCAAAGAAGAATTTAGGCTATCACCTACAAAAGGAAAAATAAACATCAGCAAACAAGGGAGAGATGAGAGACAGAAGACACACATGAAAGTTGTAAGACCTTAAATCCTTACCATATACAAAGCACTGTGCAACAAATTTGCATTTGGCATATACGTTTTCAATCTTCTCTGGAGCAATGTACTCTCCTTGTGCCAACTTAAATATATTCTTTTTCCTATATTTGAAGTGGAAAGGTTTTCATTCATATGCTTGATAAATGTTTTCAGAAAAGAAAGTAAATGAAACTTCTGTTTTTTTTGCCTAGACTGTCATTTAAGAAGCTAGTCAGCAAGCTAGAGGTATGCCGTTATCTATACTTGTGAACAGTGGCATCTGTTAAACAAAGCAATAGTTGATAGCAAGCTTACTTTAAAGGGTTTGTTTGGGAATTAAGAGGGGAAGGGAGGGGAGGGGAAGGGAAGGTTAGCCTTCCATATGTCCTCTCCTTGTTTGGGTGTTGATACCACCTCCAAAATACCCCAATTTGGAATATCTTGAATTCATGAAGGGAATGATAATGGAGGATTAATAATTGATCTTCCATTATCTTTCCTTTCAATTTTCATCTTCCCAAACAAGGGGAAGATATCTTAAAAGTCTTCCCTTCCCTTCTCCTTCTTAATCCTGAATCCATACATACCCTAAAAGGCCAATTAAGTATAATCATTGAACAAAACACACTTGCAGCCACAGGCTCGAGAAGGGGTTATCACAAGTTTTTTCATGAAAGAAAATTCAAAATGACATATTTTAATTGTAGAACATGTACATATTTAAAATGGTCTCACCTATCAATAATTTTGAGACGACCACCAGGTAGCCACATCCCAATATCCCCAGTATGCAGCCATCCGTCTACATCAATGACTTCTCTCCTGCTCAAATTGATTCAATACTCATGTATATGTCCAAACAGAACAAGCCAAAATTACTTTATACGAACTATAGAACAGGCAAGGCAATTACGTCTGAATTTCATCTTTGAAATAACCTTGGAAAACTGTGGGACCCCTGACACAAATTTCTCCACGAGGATGAGGCTGATCATCAGATGTATAGTTCATTTCTGGAACGTCCACTAGTTTTATCTCTGGATCAGATGAATAAAGCTCTTAAAAACGGCACTAAATTCTACTATTAAAATGAACTAAATACAACGGAAATTTGAAATTCCTTTTCAAACAGAAAAAAATATATAAGTGCTGAAAATTTTTTCATTAATAGTTAAATGACGATTATTATCAGCTTTCACAGTGTAGTAGGTATTATATTAGGCAATAAACAATCCATATCCTTTATACAATTTAAGGTAGAATATGTCCTTTGAATAATAAAAATAAGAATGCACAAAGTGGATAATCTAAGGGCAAGACTATAATAAACAAAACTTCTGTAGCCAGATAGCTTTCACACTACACGCCCATGAATTTAGCTGATGCATAAATGCTTGAACCAAGCAATTAAAATAACACACTTTTACATTTGCTAAATTAAGCCAGGACCTCATTTGCTTCCTTCCTATCCCTATTATCCGTATCAACTCTGTCTCTTCTTCACCATTTCACATTAGGAATGACCCAAGATATAAAATATTAAGATTAGGCAATGTATATATAAAATTATATATACACATACGCATATATAGTCAAAAGAAAAACTAAGGGAGATAAGCACTAATGGTGGGATTTTGCAACTCCAATGAAAGAAAAAGACAGTAATTAAAGTTTGACCTTTCCATGATCAAGTTTGTCAGCATGTATCTGGCTATATTTGAAATTTAATATCAAACAATTTAAACCATTGATAGAGTAAGTTTTGCAATGTGAAACTCACATCAATTACTCACCACATGCTGCACTAGGAGAGCCAACATGGCCAGAAAGGTTGTCACCCTCATCGATACAGCTTATGACACAAGTAGTTTCAGTCATTCCATATCCCTCAGCCACTCGACCACCAAAGCAACTGTTAGGTAGTTGTAAGTTGCAACACATGATTGGACCAGGAAAATATTTTTGTTAAAAAGAAAGATGTATATTCTCTAGCAATAAATACAATGATAATATTAAAGAACTTACATCTTTAAAAAATCCATTATATCAGGTGATAAAGGTGAGGCACCTGACACCATCATACGAACTCGTCCTCCAAGTTTTTCCTTAATCTTATTGAAAACTAATCTGTCCCACATGGGAGATGGGTTCTTGCCTGAAATAATGAAAAATGTGGGAGCTTGAGAAGGTTTTATTTTAAATAATATCAAAAGTGCATGCAGACAAACACAGGCATATGTCTCGTGGATGAGTTTGAGAGAGCAAAGAACTTATTAAAAAGACAAGCTACCAAAATTATGAGTTATACCCTACCCCACATCTCATTTACAGACACGCCCCTCATTAGTAGATAAGAATCATGTTCAGAGGAATCATGCAATAGTTGTCCTGACAGGAATGCTAAATTTACCTGGTCAGCTACCAAGGTAATTTAGATATATAAGCTATATTCTAGAGCATCCCGTATCTGACTGAAACAATCTTCTTAATTCATAACCATTGTGATTGTTTTAAAACCAGTCTCCTGAGAAAGAAATATGTTCCCCAAAAAGAATGTATAAATATTTTATTATACGAACAATCAGAGCCAGTACTGATTTAAATAAGTCATTTTGAACTCAAAGGCCAAAACCTAAATAAACAGAAGCCATGTGTTTGACTGCTGGTGAGTGGTGACCATAATTCTAAGCAGTTGCAAAAGCAAGGGAAAAATCGAAACATAAAAAGTATTCTAAAAATTCTAAGTAGTACTCTGCAGTGTTGTAAATGGCAGCCACCTCGGCAGCATGGTTGCCTTTGGAGCTCCTGAAGTCCCCACTATAGAACCCCAATGTGTGGTAGCCTCAAATGGAACCTACTATAGCTATGTCAAGCCCAAATTGAAAATGAGAGGCCGTAAGTACAAGAGATGTCTCACAGAAATCTGCATTGGCATCTTGATTTTAGGGATAAAATGGTCCCTGTTTATCTGCTTTTCCTATGTGTGTTTCATAAAATTTTTCACTTTTAAGACGTATTCTCAAATGTTTCCCAGGCCACAATACGGCACCTGCCATGGCTGTTTTGCGGCTTGCCACCACTGATCATCCTATGCCATTGACAACACTGGTACTCGGTTATTTAAAAATATTTTGTCTACATCCAAAAGGAGTGGCAGCTTTCTAACAAGAATTTTCATGACAAGCAACTCAAGCAGCAGCCTATGTCCACACCAATTCAAAAGTAAGCCATGCAACATTTAATAAGTCAACGTGTATACACTTTACCATGCAATATTGCTTGCTTTTTAGCATTGTACGCAGCATTAAATAGCCTCTCTCTCAGACCACCAGATGTTTTGACAGCATTAATAATGCTGCAAGAGAAAACCATCCAATTGAATGACACAAACCACACCAAAGCTAATTACCAGCTCTGAAAAACAAAGAATTATTACTCTACCCAGCATATATTCTATTATACAGCCGAGGAACACTACAAAAGATCGTAGGTCTTAAGGCAGCAAGATCATCCATCAATTTCATGTTATCCTGCATGTGAATGTTAGAAGGAAGCATGTCAAGCTTATCACAAAAAGTCAAGATTGAGTCTTGGTTTTACAAGTAACCAACAACCATGGGACACTAGAAAATATTAAAGAATCAGATTAATCTTACTTCATCTAAGACAGCTTAGCATTCTAGCAGAAACAGTAGCTATCAGCATGCTCAGTCCCATTAATAATGTATGGAAATTTTTTTTTTTAAAAAGTCATACAAAAGCCAAGCATAATAACAGGAACGAAAGCCCTTCATACAAAATTCTTTAACAGAACAATGTTGCATTTCAAGGAATACCAGGTATTTAGATATTATAACAAGTTAACTACCATATGAGCTCCATATCCTACAGTATATTGTAACACAGAATTCATTATTTCTAACACCTTTATAAACTAAATAGTTGTAATAAGAAGTAGATCCATTGAGTATAAGGCTATAGGAAAAAGCAGCAACCATTATTCATCAATAATTTGGAAAATGAAAAACTCATTCATAGTAAATTAACATAATAAAAATGGAAAGGAAAAAAGAAGCTTAAATTATTGAAGATACATACTCCCTGGTAGAATCCAACTGCAATCCCAAAATATACTGTCATGACCTGGTTTGCTCGTTCATAAATATGTGCTAAAGGGAGATAGGATATATAACTGGAAATAACAAGAAACTATGGTTAGGACCAATTGAAAAAAATAAACCACAAGACCAAAAAATTGCAACAATTGTTGTATAAAAAGTAACAGACATTTAAAAAAAAAAAAACTTACACATCAGAAGGATAGAATTTTTCATTTATAGTGGCCCCAGCAACACTTGCAATAAAGTTTCCATGGGTCAAGACAGCCCCCTAACCAGAATTTGTTTAGCAAAAAGATTAAGAAATGTTATATATAGTTACTATAAGCAAAGAGAACAATTTGGAGGAACTAAATACCAAGTTTTTAGATTAAAAAAATTTGGCGAATAAATACCATTTTGAACAATCAGCTACAATTTTAAAGGAACCTACACACCTTGGGTGTTCCAGTTGTACCACTTGTATAGCAAATGGTTGCAACATCATCAGGTTTTGGTGGGCAGAAAGGCTGAAGATTGCCACTTCCCTGAATCAAAACAGCACAAAAAATGAGGTAATGACAAATAAATGCAGTAGATCAGGTCAATCACAGACAAAGAATTACTTATGAAACATTAAAACCCATGTACTATATAGGCACGTTTCTTTTCATTTCAAACCCAGTTTCATTGCAAAGAAAAATAAATCAGAAATTATTAGCAACTTACTACAGCTGAAAATAAAAGATAACAGAGAAAAGTTAATTATAATGTTTGCACAAATATTAATTAGGATTAAAAAAGGAAATGTTTGTGAAGAGACAATTTTAAAAACAACCCCTCAGAAAGTAGTCAGGACAAGAGAGCATGCAATATCATGTATTTTATAGCAAGCAGCAAGCAATCGTGTGTTAGTCTGAATAACAAATGTATGCCATTTATATGCTAACTTGTGTACTTGGACTATAATAAAAGTGGAAAGAGCTCTTGGTCTTTAAAGCAAAGAATAATTTAAAGAATTAGCAATTGTTCGAGTAGCATTCCAGTTTCCATGTCAACAATTACATCGTTATTCTCAGAATAAAGAGTAAATACGCATGATCTTACATTGTTACTAAAAAAAAAATCAAACACATCAGATAAAAACTTGTAATATGCAACTATAGCAAACAATGCAGAAGAAACAAAGAAAGAACGAGAGAGTACAATAGGAGTGGCATTTCCTCACTAATAAAGGGTCAAGGAAAGGATAAAATAAAATATGAACACATTCTGTAATACTTCAGAATCAACACTCATTGACAGTAGCAAAATGTAGACTACCTGATTAAGTAGCTTTGAATAAGTAATAATCTCAACTCCAGTCAATGATGGAAGTGATGGAACTTGATCATCCATACCTCCAACTACCTGTGTATTAACTGTAATTTAACAGAGAAATTCTGTGTAAAAAGATTTAGTGGCAAACATCAGGCATAAATACATACCACAATTAGACGTACAGTAGGGATATCTGATAAGAAGCTCAACAACTGCAATGTCAAGTGACAAGATACATAAGTTTCACTAAAGAAGACTCGAAGTCATAAATCGTGGAAAATATATAACAGTAGTGGAGAACTTGTAACCAGTTTCTCATCTCAGGAAAACCAATTAATTTATGCTATCACATTCTTAATTACAACCACCACCACCACCCCCCCCCCCAAACAAAGAAACGAAAAAAAAAAAAAGTAATTAACCTCAAACATACGGTAGCTGACCCCACCTAGTGGGAAAAAGCTTTGATTGTTGTTGTAACCTCATAACATACGATGGATGCTTTTGTATAATTTAGTAATCAAACCTAGTATAAAATGATGAACCTTTAACTGTAACCCTCAATCCATAATCCACCATACTTGTTACCATTCTTTTACAGGCAGACTAATCAGCATAGTCACCATTCTTTTGGGTATTGGTATTTGAAGATGTGCCTAAAGTGATATAAAGCAACATGATCCTTAACAAAGCTGCACGTCCTCTCCTATTATTTCATCTAAAAACTAAACTTTGATCAATTTCTTCAGCAAATAAACTTCATTTCATCTATGATTTTTTCACCAATATTGATGATCTGCATTGTCTAATACTACAAACCAGAACCTGCAACCAAGATCATGGTTCAAAGGGGAAACTACAATTACCATAGACTTGGTCAAGAAGACAAGAGAACCTCAGCTCCAGACTTGGCATATGCAGTGCAAATTACTTGCACGTGGGAATGCATCTAACTAACTCTACCTATGCTTGCATAGCCCGTCCCAAACCCGGATAAAAGAAGAGGGCTGTGTTAGGTAGTCAACAGCCAACGTAAAACTTTGTTGAATCTTTATGAATATTATGAATATGTGGGAATGCATCTAACTCACAAGTCATCAAAGAGGGAACCTATGATTCATCAATATATGTAGAATCATAAAGAGGGATATTTTATCAAGCATTAGCTGAAGTTGGCCTATACTTACTGAATTTAATGTTTGAGGCACACAAAAGATAACTTGTACTGTAGCATGATTAACTATATACTTGACAGCATCAGGACCTACAGGAAGACAATACCTTAATGTTAAATATAAAATCCGGAATAAGGTAAATATAAAAGGCAGCATAACCATTCCCTTTTAAATGAAAAGCAACAAACCAAGAGTATCATATAATGGTACTGATATATACGAATACGCAAAGCAAGCATGATCAACAATCATCCACTCAGGTCTGTTGATGAAATATAACCCAATGCAGGAACCCTGTATAAGAACATACCAATAATTTAAGCAAC
Source organism: Senna tora (assembly GCA_014851425.1). Classification (NCBI taxonomy): domain Eukaryota; kingdom Viridiplantae; phylum Streptophyta; class Magnoliopsida; order Fabales; family Fabaceae; genus Senna; species Senna tora. The sequence continues at coordinate 2,370,313 of CM026262.1, read as the reverse complement.
AAATCATAAATAATAAAAATCATTAATCAAGATTCAAGCATAAAACTATATAACCTAGCAGTCACCTTTGGGATTCCATGATAAACCAAACCAGAACCTATTGCTGACCGGGCAGTACCTGCTTCTCCATAAGTCATCCATTTGTACCTTAAGAAAGCAGGAAGATAAAAAATGATGAGAACATCATAAGAACAAACTTAAATAGAAAAAGGCAAATAGGGCACAAAGGCCTCAGAGGCTGATGATTGAGTTGCTTACTCTCCAACAGTTCCATCAACCCGAATCCGAGTTCCCAGATATTTGTAATCTCGAAAAGTGTCAACTGAGCGCCTGTAATGACAAATTTACAAAAAATATTTATCAACTTCTATGGCATGAAAAAGTAAATTCACATGAAATAGTTGCTTACTAAAACTACTTGTTAAATTTCTGGAAATGATTCTAGAATTTTGGAGAGAAGGGAGTAATGCTCACACAAAATTGTCATGCAGTGTACCAATGTCAGGATGATCGGGGAACCTGGTCACCAGCTTCAAAGGAGAACGGGCAGATCTGCAACAATATTTATAAATCATATCACAGTAGTGGCTACAGAATGATTTACAAAAAGAGATATCAATAAAATTGGAAGAGGCATACCTATAAACATTCCATTTTCCTGTCTGTAGTTTCTCTGGAAGTACTACACTGTATCCTTGCTCTGCTCAGAAATAAATATCCGAACTAGTATCATCAATAACAATTCTTAAAAGGAAATTATTAATAAGAGGTAAAGTAATAACATCAACAAATCATGCGGATGAAATAATTAAATAGCAAATGGATTGAGAATTTCACTAGATTCAAGGGGAGACCCACATAATAACAGAATTTAGAAAATAATGAATTTTGAATAATATGATCAACAGTGATAATAAAATTAAGTCAGATGTCTCCTTTAAAGTCATATTTTATTATACAAACAAACTACAGGATGTGCTACCAAAGAATGCACAAATGACATTCCAATATAGAATCTTACCTCCTTTAACTGTTGCCAAAAAAAAAAAGACAGAGATCCAAATAAAATATCAAGAAAAAACTAAACACAAAAACATGTAATGCCTTCTATTATATCAGACTCTACTCTTGATTTGATTTATTGATACAATGCAGTAGTCCAGATTCATCACAAATAAGAAATTATATTGGTATCCATAATCTTCTAACAGTTACCTAAATCTAATTCATTCAGCTTCACCTGATTAAGATAGAAGCTATTACAATCTTATTCAATGTAGAGGGTGCTAGGAACTGCTATATGAAGTAAGAACTCTGGAATAAAACCACTTAGGTTTTTCCGGCCTTAGTGTCCCCCAATAGCCCCTTAACCAAAACTTTTAAAACAACCTAGTACTATCCGTACTCTAGCTTTTTAAAATGAAAGCGCTTCTCCATCATATTCAGTTCCAAGACCAAGTCAAGAAAAAAGCTGTTGTCACTTGTCAGTTAAAGAAACAACAATCTCCCAGCGTAGAGGAGTCCAGTACAAACCTCTTTGAAAAGCATATCAAAAAGTTTGTCCCCCAAAAGTGTATTAAAATAGCTCTCTCATTCTATAATTTCAATTTTCTTTCAGCCGATCACTTATTCCTTGAATGTTGGGATTTCACGTGAAAAGGGCTGTACGAGACTCCCACTCCAAAAAAAAAAGTTCCCAACCACTGGGATCAACTAATGAAATATAACAACTCATTGTTCTCGACTTTGACAAGCTGACTCTTATTTATTTTCACTAGATGTGACATAAATTTAGTAATCCACCAATGAACTTGCAGCAACTTTACCACTAGCTATAGCGATCCAATGGCAACAGGACAAATTCATCCATAAAGAAAAGCGCACAATTGGATGCTCAACGGAGAATAAAGATACCTCACCTTTCCCTTTCCCCAAAAGAATACCTTTTTCATAATTTCCAAGTGAGCTCCGCATGTGTAATGAATAGATAAATAGATATAAAGAAAGAAGGAGAAGGTACCTAGGACGAACTCGCCGGCAGTAGGATGGGATCGGAGCTGGGAAGGAGAATCAGTGGGATCGAGAAGGTGACCTTTAATGGCTCTGAGACGACGGTGAGCCGGAGAGGAATCCATGAAAGACAGAAAGAGGGAAAAGTTCAAAGCTAACAAAGGAAGGTGATTGTGTTTGTGTTCGTTTATCGACAAAAAGGAAGCGAAAAGATCAGAAGAAGAGGAAGACGCGGCACGCAAAATAAGGTTACTATACGGTTAGGATGATGCATCCTCTTTGGTTTTATTTATTCTTTTATTTTTTTTTCAGTAATCATCTTCAGTTTTTCACACAAAGAGATCTAATCTAAAATATCCTTCCTCGCCTCAGAAGGTTATCACTATTATTTTTATTTTTTAGAGAAAATAGTAATTATCGAGGATGGATATCCTGTCTCCATCTATAAATTTACAAATAACAACAAAAGTTTTAAAAAACTAATTTTTTTATGGAAAAAAGAACTATTGAAGCATTTGTTCATATATAATTAAGTAAAGACTTCACATGAACTTACATTAATACTATTTATTTTTTAAATTTTTAAAATATACTATAAAATAATAAAATTTAAATTTAAAATAAATTAATTAAATAATTATACATATTTTAATTTCGCATGCATGTGTATAAAATTACTGAGCTTAATATTGTTTTATTTCTCAACTAAAATTTTTTCATATACAATATTCAAATTCAAGTACCACTCCAAAGCTTAATATTAAATAACCTATACTAGATTAATCTTGCTCCAAATGTGAAGAAAACTACACTTGTGTTGCCGGCGATTAACCTAGAACAGATATTCTAAATTGTAAATTCTGCATTTAATAGGCTGTGTAAAATTAAACCGCCCAACAAACTACTATTTGGACAATATGAAAAAGGAATATGCCAATCCGATAATATTTTGGCTTGATTGTTATCTTCAAATAAAATCAATTTGAATCAAATAAAATGTAATTTATGTAAAGTGTACTTCACTGATGATTTAAACAAAATGTAACAAAATGCATTTTATCAATAATTCTAATTGTCAGTTGACATACATTTTATATAAAATCATTTTAATCAATCAAAGTTTTTTTAATATACTAAGTTAGAGGTGTTCGTCAGTTTGGTTTGGGCAAGAGATTTTTAAATCAAATTGCTCACATTAAAATTTGAATTTGTTTTGGACGGTTTGAATTTACAACCTCAAATCAAACCATAATCGAGAAATTTTGAACGATTTTGTTTGGACAGTTTTAACCTTTTTTTTTTAATTTTGCTAAACTTACACATTCAAGCTAATTTACAATCAAGCAAAGCAATACTACAAAATAATAAGTTCCAAATTGATACGAGCATATGAGACTTTGGGAGAACCAGAGAACTCAAGACCTTATAAGGCATTTCCTTGAAATTAACCTCCTAGATGTGGGGCTCGTATCATTACCACCCCCTTCGAAAGTCGACGTCCGCAACGGCCAGCTCTATCGACACTGGTCGATCTATTGATAGCCCTTTCCACTTTTTGGTGACTTCATACAACTTTCAGTATTCAGCATTGCTCACTCTATCAATACTGGTCCATTGATAAACCATTTCACCTTTGGCGGCTCCATCCAACTTACATTAAACCGTACCTTAATCTAGCCTATAGGTTGCCCCTTCCGTGTTGGTCAGCTCTCAACGAAAGCACCCATTGATACGAGCATAAGACTTTGGGAGAATTACACCCGAAAACTAACTATTCGAGTGAGAGAGCCCAAAGCCTTATAAGACATTTTCTTAAAATTAACTTCGGAGACTTGTATCACAAATTATTTCAAAATGACAAGTAAAATAATTACTTTGTTCCAACAACACTAAAAACAATAAGTAGACAAGTAAAACAATTACATTGTTCTAACAACACTACAAAAATACAAAATATTAAGTAGACAAGTAAAACAATTATATTGTTCCAACTTCCAACACAACAAAATAATAAGTAGCCATTAAAACAATTACATTGTTCAAACAAAATCAAAATAACAAGTAAAACATTTTCTACTTGAAAAACAGCACATGTTAAGTGTTCACCCTCAAAAGCTTATTTTCCTCTCCTAGTAGTTGTCTCAATACCTAAATTCATGAAAATGTAGAATTGTGGAATGAGGCTTTCGGTAGAAATGCACAGGTAGAAAAGAATTGAAGGTAAAGTATTGTAGAGTAAAGGAAATAAAAGTACTGTAGAAAAAAGTAACAAGAGAGATAAAAAAATTAAGAGAAAAAATATATATAATGAGAAATGTATTTGATATATAAAAAATATGATGTAAAATATTTTGAAGAAACGTAAAGATACAGAAAAGTACTGCTTGATTTTTGTACCAAACATACTATACAAGTGTGCAGTATCTGTAGGCATTTTTTCTTATGGCTAGACGCAGCGATCCATTTAGTTGTGTTATTATATAATCTATTATATCTTATAAAACAAAAATCACCCTTGCCACATGTCACTTTGCGGTAATTTTTGTTTTTTAAATTAGTTTTTATTTTTTATTCACATTTATATTTAATTAATTCAATGAAGCTTTTTTTGAAGTACGCACCATTTCTTTTTTTTAATAATATGTAATATTAGGGAAGCAAGCAACAACAAGAATTTAGATAATATATATTTTTTCTTATACTATCAATATTTATTTATTTTATATTCATCCACACAACAAAATAAAACTTTAAAACCCACTCTACAAATTTGATATTTATTGCATACTATAATTAATTCAAATTAACATAATTAATTAATTTTCAATTAATTTATTTTAATAATTTAAAAAAAAAATTTTGTTAATCTTGTGAATAACTAAGTATTTATTATTGAAGCAGTGTAACTTCTTTCGTTTTTCTATTTGTATTTTTACTCATTATAAATGTTTTTATATTTATTTAAAATTGATATTTAAGTTATATTTTTTAAATTGATTTTAACTTTTATCTTTAGTTATTGTGTAAAGTACTTTTAATACCCTAAGCTTTTGAGTCTTTGGACAAATATGTCCTCACGTTTCATTGCCAGTTATGTTCTAAACATTTCATTTTTCGAGCAATTTTGCCCTTTTTACTAACACAATTAAAATACGTAATAATTGTGGCTTACATTGAGTGACACCATTAGGGCTTATTTGAAAGTATATTTTTCATTAAATATTGTTGCAAACTATAAAGAAAATAGAAATGTAAACACTATTCTAAATTTTTTATTAATATATTATTATTTGACTACTCAAAATTTCTAACCATTTTGATTTTTTTCTACTATAATTAATTCAAATTAACATGACTAATTAATTTTCAATTAATTTTTTTAATAATTTTTTTTAAAATTTTTTTAATCTTGTGAATAACTAAGCATTTATTATTGAAGCAATGTAACTTCTTTCGTTTTTCTATTCGTATTTTTACTCATTATAAATGTTTTTATATTTGTTTAAAATTAATATTTAAGTTCTATTTTTTAAATTGATTTTAACTTTTATCTTTAGTTATTGTATAAAGTACTTTTAATACCCTCAGCTTTTGAGCTTTTGGACAAATATGTTCTCACGTTTCATTGTCATCAGTTATGTTCTAAACATTTCATTTTTCGAGCAATTTTGCCCTTTTTACTAACATAATTAAAATGCGTAATAGTTGTGGCTTACATTGAGTGACACCATTAAGGCTTATTTGAAAGTATATTTTTCATTAAATATTGTTGCAAACTATAAAGAAAACAGAAATATAAACACTATTCTAAATTTTTTATTAATATATTATTATTTTACTACTCAAAATTTTCTAACCATTTTGATTTTTTCTGCAATTATGTGATTCATTATAAACAATTATAAAAATAAAATGGTTGGGACATAATTGATGGTGTCACACCATGTAGTCTACAAAATATTTTAAATTTGTAAATCAATATGTGCATTAGTGTTGAGTGGATGACTTGATCAAAAAGATTGAGCAGACAATTATTCAAGTTGTTGAACCTTAGCTTCCATAAAAAAAAGTTGTTGAACCTTATTCATTTAGTTTGTATGATGAAAACTACTATAATATCACTCGGTAGGTATTGTTTGCTTTCACTTGAGAGCATACCACCAAAAAATTGTCCAACAATACATATATGACACAGATAATAAGATTAAAAATAAGGTATATCTTAGATTTTAGTTTGTTTCCTTACACTTTTATTCTTATTTTTTCTTTAATACAAACTTTATTATTACATTTTTTTTATTAATAAATTATTTATTTCTAAAATTAAATTACACCATTTCAAATAGACCAAAAATTCGATTAAAATATTGTTTATTATTTGAATTTTTATTATATTTATATGAGTAAAAATTAAATATAATTATTAAGTGATAAATTCTTTAAAATGTTAAAATAATTCCAATCCGTGCAAAACACGGGTTGCAATCTAGTTATAATATATATGTATATATAATATTTAATATATATATATATATATAACAACTGAACTGACAGTTCGGTTCGATTTAACAGGATGTCAAATTGATAAACCGAACCGCCAAATATTAGTATATACAAATCGAACTAAATCACCATTTTATCCATTTGGTTTGGTTTGGTGCGGCGATTTTAAATACCCCTAACTACCTTTTGTAAGGTCTCTCCTTTTCGTGTGGAAGTGGTAGTAGTCTTTTTAAGACGGACAAATGTTAATATGTAATGTAATTGTTTATGTATTAATTAATAATACAACATATTTCTTGATTCCCTTTCAAAGATCGTTTTCTTGACTAGAGTCTAGAATCTAGATAGATCAAACTAATTGATAGAAATATGGATATGGTTATATTTTTTTTCTCTCAAATTCATTTTTGACACATTTATATATTCACTTATAATTAGTTCAATCGCTTTGTAGAAGTATTTATATATTTTATTAGATTGCAATATTACGTGGCAAACTAAAAAATCTTGGAAAATATTAAGACAGAAACCATAAAATTTAAGTATTCAATTATTGCAATGGACAAACATTCTAAATTGTTATAATATTCCATTTAAAAATTAATTGCTATCTTTTAGTTTTTTAATATAAAAATATAATTCTTTGTTTAAAAATATCTGACAATTTTATAAAATATAAATAAAAGTGCATGCGAGGTATATAGTAAGGGTGTTCAAATCCAATCCGATCTAATGTCAACTGATCCGATCCAATAAAATACAACAAAAATCGATCTTTGATTGGATTAATTGGATGGTTTAGGGGTAAAACCGATCAGATTGGATTGGTTATTGGATGAGCATAGGTGTCATCCAATCAAATTCATCCAATCCATTTATTAATATTTTAATAATATATATATATATATATATATATATATATAATTTACCTTTTAATATTTTTTTATTTGTATGTTGAAATTAGATGATGCCCTAGTTACTTTGGAAGTTGCAAGATTGAAGTAATTAAGTTTTCTTTTTGTTCTAATTGATTGGTTCATACATGTTTGCAATATATATTAAAATATTTGTTCTATATTTGCAATTAATATGATCGACTTGGAAGCATCACTCTTGCAAGTTTTCATAATTGGAAAGCAATAAATTGTTAAATTTGATTGTACTCTTTAAATATTAGTATTGTGTTTGAATTATTAATTTTAATTTGTACTCTTTAAGTCTTTATTTTGTTTGGATTGTGCTTGAATTATTAATTTTAGTTTATAGTCTTTAAGTCTTCATATTAGGATTCGGAACTTGAAAAAATATATATGATTTTCAATTTTTTTTGTACATAGAAAACCGATCAACCAATCAAATCTAATCTGGATTGGATGAAGCATTTTTACTGGATTGATTGGATGATGTTTTCACCATCCAATCCAGATTGGATTGGATGGCCGTTTAACACCCCTAGTAAATAGGGTATGTTTAATATGTGTGATGAATGAGAAAATAGGAATGTTAGAGAGAATGGATATGTCATGTCAATGTGACGTGAATGGAATAAAAATTGAAAAAATAACCGTTTTACATTAAAAGTGAAAATTGAATAAAAGTGGGTATAAAAATAAAGGCAAAAACATAATTTTATCACATTACAAAAAGTAAAGTACATTTGATAGAAAAAAAGAATGGATCCAGTGCTTGACTCTTTTATGCATTAGTATGTTAGGCCAATTTTTTTTATAATTTTCTACACTTTTTTTTATTTAAATTTGAAAAGTTGTAATTTTTTTTGAAGAATAAGAGTTATAAACACAAAAAAATAAAAAAAATTCCACACAAATAAAGACCCTACCCTAAATGGTTTAGGAATTTTCTTTATTAGGGACTAAAAAGTTAGTCTCTAATCCATTCATAATAAATCTCGATTTATGTAGAGTTTTTAATTTTTTTTATATCTATATTTTTTATACTTTAGATATTCTTTAGAAAAAATTTATAATTTCTCAAATTTGAATAAAAAAAATAAAGAAAACTATAAAAAAAATCGACCTAACATACTAATGGATAGAAAAGTCAAGCACTGAATCCATTCTCAAAAAAATATTAAATGTAATGTTAATTACATCCAACATTACATCTTCCACCCCACTAACACACTAACCAGTGACACCCCCTAGTTCATTAATATGATCACGCTTTTTCTCAAAAAGAAATAATAATAGAATCATTTTCAGATTTGGATCAACCTTTTTTTCAAAGCTAACAGATCCTTACAACTGCTGCAAAGTGTCCATAGCAAATCCATCTCCACTTAAATAGGCCGTGGGCACATTTGGATCACACAGGTCGCATTCATCTGACGAAGCAATTACGGAAAATTGCAAGATATACAACTCACAGATAAGTTAAAAGTACAAACACTAAAGACATATATCACTCTTTATTTAATAACTCCAAACTGCCCTTGTTCTACTAAAATGACACAACACCCCAATCAATGATGTTCAAGTGTACATCAAACTAAAACCTAACGAACGCTTATCCCCGTGACTCTAGTTTTCTTCTCAATTCCTGACTTAAATGATGCAATAAAAAACTATCTGTACCCCGAAGGCTAGTATAATCTTGTTCTTTCACACACTTAGAAGAGCTCCATTAATTGCTGTGTCACATCTGCATCAAAGTACGAATAATTATTAACCAAAACAGACATGTTGTACTGTTTCTTTACTTAGTTTCATATGATTTCCTCTACCAAAAAAAATGTTAGCCACTGTTAACAGCAATTCACTTGTCCACTGATAATGAAGTAATCATTTCGGAACAGTAAATAGAAAGTTTGGGAAGTACCTTGAAGGACGGATGGCGTTGTCTCGAACTCCTGCCATATATTTTGATAAGCAGCAAGATCCATGTTTAAAAACTTGGCCGCAAGATGTGCAGCTCCAGCAGCAATATGATGCGGTTTAAACTGAAGCCATAGAGAGCTACGAAGCCTGCAAAACAAAATATTTCTCAGCTTCAGAAAACCATATGAGACATACCACTGCCACCAGCATTCCTCAGCACAAGTTATGAGCTACAAAAATAGTCAAACTAACCATCTGGGGCAACAGTAACAGAAGCAGATTCTTGTACAATTTAGCATATATTCCCACCATCACAGAGATCATGTCAGCTACTCAAATGAATAGTTATATAAACTAAATAATACCAACAGAATTGAACATTCATACCAAGTGGTAACACAAATTAACATTTCCTTACCAACTAGAAAAGCAGCAACTCAGGAAGAATATTATTCCAAGAATCTCTGCACGACTGCTGATAGAGTACCAAACTATAGGACTATGTTACACTCATCTAGAGAATTTATCAGACTTCCATGCCCAACTGTGCTGTGGGGGCTTTTAACTCCAGAAATATATGCAAATAAAATGCGAAAGCATATAGGGAGACCCACACATTGCAAACAATCGAATCTTTCAAAGCTAATGCCAATGCCACATCTTCTGCTCAACATTTTTACCTGGACAGGCTTGCTAACATGCATATCCGAATGCTTACGATGAATGCATCTAATCCACATTCAGAATAATATCCATATAACAGGTAAAATTGAAACTTTAGGCATCATTACAAGATATTGAGTATTGAAGAATCTTAAGTGAATAGCAGAAAGTTTGTTAATAAGCGCTGCACACAACAATTTTCTTGTAAATTGCTAGCAGCACGCCAGCACCATTGATAATTAAGCAAAGATACATGGAGACGAGACATTCATACAAAAATGCATAAAGTTCACTTGTAGTATGCTGTGCATAAATGGCACACAATTTAGGTCCTTTTTTTTCTGTTGAAATCAAAGTGTCACATAATTCTTTTGAGTAAGTATACTTTTGTAGCTTATAGGAAGGCTCACCACCACATGACAGCCATATATTGAAGACAACCTCTAAGCCCCCCCCCCCCCCCCCCCCCCCCCCAAGAAAAAAACTCCAGGCATTACCCTTCTTTCTTTGAGGGGTTGGGGTGGAATGTGGATAGAAAAAGAACAAAATTAAAAAAAGACGAGGGAACAGGAAAAAATGCCTCCAAAGTTATCCATAAGAGGGCAATTGGGATGCCTGCAAAAACCCAAATACCATCCTTCCTAGACATCTATATTAACCACAAAGTAAAAATGTAAAATAATTAAAATGAAAAGATTTAGTCTGCAAAACCCTGCCCGAGCGAAGAGCCATCACAGGTTTCCTCCATATCAGTATTTTGGACAACGTTGAAAGACCCCTATGACTAACTATAATGTTGTTTCAGGACTAAAGAGTCAGTCCATGTCCAATTTCTGTTTGCTTTAAATTGTGACAATAGAAGACTCAGTCATATCCAATTGTTAGAAACTAGTGTGTTTTTTTTTTCTTTTCGTTGATTTTTTATTGTCAAATCACCTATCCAGACCAACATGGTTCAGAGTCCATGATCTCCTTTCCACCCACATCATTAAAAGAGCTAAGATAAGCCATTTGGCCAAACGTCACCGGCATAACAGTATAGGCCTGACTAGATAGATAATCTTTGGGTAACCCAAAGAAAGGTGGATGGGGCATTTTCAGGGTAAAGCAATCCATTAGACATCAGCATTTCAACTTCAGATGTAAAAACAAAACTTTCCATGAACAGCATATCAATCCGCCAGCAAAGAATATCAAACAGGCCAGCATGCTAAGCTTGTGAAGACCCTGCAATGGTATGCATGCCAAAATCATCAATATCCCATGACAGAATAACTACACAGATCTTGTGCTCTAAAGAAAAATACTGAGAGAATCAACACTATCTTGAACCAAAAATAGAAGGGGACACCAAGGTATCTTCCTCAGCCACCGTATCTCCAGACCTCAAGAAAATGACCTTGCTTGAGATCTAACACCCATTGTCCCATATCCTGCTTCCTAGACTAAGTTTTCCAGTCCAATCACTGTGTTAGAAAATAGGAGCAAGGACAAACCAAAAAGGGATCCCTGATAAGTACGACATGTCAGAATATTCCGCAGACCTTCGAAGTGAAGGAGAATGAAAGTGTGTAAATATCAGATCAAACTATACACCAACCAATCCTCATAAGGAGTAAATTAAACACCCAAACATCGCTGCTTCAAATACATAAATAAGAACTTGAGAATGATAACTCACCCTTCGCTGACCAAGTTTAATGCCAGATTCACCAAAACAGTATGTGATAGACCTAATTTGTTAAGAACGGATGTAAGAGGATCAAATGGATGCTGCACATTGAGCTCAAAGTTAAGAGTAGTCAGTATCAACTGCTCAGCCTCAAGCACTCGTTCTCGATACTGTTCAAACCAATCCTGTGAAACAACTCAAGTCATGTCAATATATATGGAAACTACACTAATTATATTCTTAAGAGTATCCAACTATGAAACACGAAAGATCTTTTAAAGATTATTTTAGTAAGCCTCCAAAAGTTATATTGACTGATTAATCATTATTGTCGATATTCAACTTGACAGAAAAATCATTCTGGAATACTTTCGTTAATTGGATATAATATTGTCACAAGCCACACCAATGCCATTTACTGTACTGATCCATGGGTAATATATGGATATATCAACCATATCCATAGAAAAATTGATAGACTATCTTTTGAAAATTGTTGTCCTCCATCATCAATAGAGTACAAAAAAGGAAGAATATACTCACAACAGGAAGCAGATAGGATAACAAAGTAAAATCTTGTTTGTGCAAGATTTCACTTGAGACCCGCAATAGATTATTCAAAGGACGAGGTGTTTCCTCAGACTTTGCAGCAAGAAAAAGAGAAGCAGTAGAAATCAACTGCAGCAGAGGAAGACCAAGATTAATAAAGGCCTTGTTTGAATATAGAGATGCAACTTAAAACAACAAATATCTCAATTGTATGCACAACAAAAAGGGGATCATGTTAGGTAAAATAAGTACTACTATTTAAAGCAAGAACAAGTTAAAGTTTCAGAAGTAGAATATTTCTCCATAAGATACTTCAAAAGAAGATACTCAGAGCTAGAGAACAATTAAAAACTTACAAATCTGTCATGGAAAGCATGTGATTGTCGAACAAAAAATCTGTGGCACAGAACCATGGCCGTCCCTATGGTAGTTTGAGGCCTGCAAAAGAACATGACATGGATTTATCCCCAAATACCAAGGTCATAACCATCAATGTTTTCTAAGAACACAAACAATGCAATTAAAATTTTCAATAAAAGAAGGAAAGAGGTACTGAATTGACAAAATTGTGATGTGAATCTTACAACTCAAGTCGCATTCCAAGATTCTGAAGGAAGGCACAATAAGAGTACCGCAGATGTGTCTCATGAAGTACATCAATACCATCTTTTCTTGATGGAGAACATCTATCAATCTCATCCCTTGACATGAAGAGGGGTTCATCATCTTCAAACCTGGGGGCATCGCGCTTGCAGCGCGCCGATGTAGAAGTATCAGCATTAGATCTTGTAAGAGGAGCTGGAAAATTGCAAGATGAAGGGACAATGTCATGGACAGCAGGTGGAAGATAGTATCTCCATCTTTGATCCCCAGTAGAAACTGAATGCTTTCTTCTTTTCAAAGAAGATGGGACAGCATCATACTTAACATAATTAGCATGATCTGCATTGTAAAATTTAGAATTGCCATTATGCCCCCCAAATGTTGCCCAGTAGTCATTGTTATTGTTATAATTCTGATGACAAAAACTGTTCCTGCTTCTTTTCCTATTAGTGGTGCTATAACTGTTCCCATCAAATGTGGACCAATAACCACCATGTAATGTATGCCCCTCCCCCTGAAAATTCCGCACAGCAGACATTATCCCTGCTGAATTATAAGAGTCACCAAAATTAGAAAGACAGTTACATGCACTTACCAGTTACCACTTCACAGAAAACACAAGAATGAAAACATAAAACAATTTGTTGATTGAATATAAATTTTGATTATATTCTCTTGAATTGTTTTTCCATGCCACAATAAGCCAGATGTACACGTAACCGTCCACCAATTGATTTCAAGAACAAAAGAAGTCTGAAAGGATCAGGTTCCTGCTATAATCCGATTCATAATGATCACAAACTGTGATAATCTCATTTAATAGAAAATTAAGTTGAGGATATTGTTTATACCAAGGGATAATTCAGTTAATTTAAGTTCATGACCTGAGAACCCTGTATCAGTCGTACAGAAAAAAACCATAACCAATTTTTATATCAATCATAAAAACTGGTGCCACTAAGAGACCAAAAACAAAAAATAATGGAAATTCAAGCTGTATATTTCATCATGCACATCTCGTCAAACATTAAATTTTGCAATTAAAGAACGTCAACCAAGATCGAAAGGGAAAACAAATGCGATGACTAACCTGATTAGGAACGAAGCGGATCTGAAGCTAGATGATCGATGTTTAAGATTGAGATTAAGAATAAGAATGAAAAATTAGGGTTCTGAAAAAAAGGATAAAGATAAAAAGAAAGTCCAGTCTTGAAACTTGAAGGTCAAAAACAACCAAAGAAAAGATAATGTTCAACGAAACAATAAAGCATCCTCCACATTTAAATTTCCTTTCTAGCTGCGTTCGGTGAGGTTGGTACTCGTAATTCGTAAATGGTAAGGTGAGCCAACCCGATCCAACTTCTCAACTGCTTTTTCTCAATTTTCCTCCTCAATGTTTTTTTTTCCTTTCCTTTTTCCAATAATAAAAGTTTCTCTTTTTTAGAATATTACAGATTTTCTTTGTAAATATTTTCATTGAATTTTTAATTTATTTCCATTCTTATTAGTTAGAATCATAAGCAAGAAAAACTGAATTATTATTTATTTATTAAATCAAAACAACCAAATTATAACAATTAAGCTCACTTCACATGACATAAATCTCACTGAATGTTAAAGAATAATGATATATTCCTTTCTACAGTTCACTCCCTACTATATGTCTCGTATATTAAAAAAGAACAAACCATGTAAATATAAAACAGCTTTTTAGAAGTAAAAAGCAAATTATTAATGGGGCATTCGATGTTTAAAAGTTGTCTTCGACATTCAAATTTTCTGCGTGCTTACTACGACCATTCCACTAGCACAGCAAACTATTATTTTAAATTATGAATTTCATAAATTATTGAATGACAAAGTAAAGAGTAGTTAGTGCTATAGATTATAATATTAATCATTTATCTTTCAAAAATTTTAAATTAATCATTTATCTTTGTAATTTGATCCAAAGCCAAAAGAATACTAAGTAATAATTACATATTGAATTTTGCAAGCAGTAACATCTATGGAAAAAAATCATGTGACATTTATTATGATGTTGAATTATGTTATAAGGGATATCAATATTTGTTTTTGTTCATATAGCAATTTAGCCCAGGTCAATTCTATTACAAGTAGGATGGCCCAAATGATAAAACATAATGTTGTTCATGAATCAAGATCAAGTTCAAGTATCGGATCTTAAGGGGGAAAGGTAATTTGTACTCTCTCTTCTTCTCTTTTGTCGAAAAGCTTAATATATTCATTGCTAGAGAACTCCAAAAATGGGTAATTTGTACTATAAAATTAGTTTTTTTTTTTGCGTCAAATTACTATAAAATTAGTGCAAATTTCAAAATGCTTAGCTATTACTTAAATGGGCCAATCCGATGCAATTCGGCATAGCCCTTACCATTTGGGCCTTTTCACCTCTCAGATTCTCTTTCAATTTTTGCCAACACTTTTTTCCACTTCTGCTTAGTGTATTATAGATTTTTTTTTAAAAAAAAGACTAGTAGTTCAATTTTGTAATATAGGATTAGTTCAAAA
The DNA here is from genome assembly GCA_014851425.1 of Senna tora. Lineage (NCBI taxonomy): Eukaryota > Viridiplantae > Streptophyta > Magnoliopsida > Fabales > Fabaceae > Senna > Senna tora. Next base: position 2,354,944 of record CM026262.1, on the reverse strand, counting down.
TGCTTAGCTGTTGCTAAAATGGGCCAATCAGATGCAATTTGGCAAAGTCTATACAATTTGGGCCTTTCAATCCATCTATAGTGATTAATTTTCTCGTTGAATTATAGGCACATCCAAAGATATGACAATTGATCAAAAGAATTTAAGCTACTTTATATCTAAGACCAAAAATTAAACCCCACTTAATTAAAAATAAATGAGTTCCTTTCACTCAACTACACCGTGATTTGCCAGCACTTTTTTCAACTTCAGCTTGTATAGATACCAAAAAAGATAGTTTTTCTTGGGTAAAGTATCCTTCCCGCCCCCAAACTTTGCTGCAATGTTCATTCCTGCCCCTAAACTTTTTTTTTGTTCATGCCTACCCCTGTACTTTCAATTTTGTTCATGCCTACCCTTTTTGCTAACACCGTTAACTTTTTTGACAGAATTTGCTGACGTAGACGATGAATGTGTATTTCTTTTGCCACGTCATTGTCCACCTCACATTTAACTTTTTACTTTTATTAAAAAAATTAACATAATCCAAATAAAAAAATATTTTAAGGTAAAAGTTTGGTTTTTTTTTGGATTATGTTACTTTTTTTTAATAAAAGTAAAAAGTTAAATGTGAGGTGGACAATGACGTGGCAAAAGAGATGCACATTCATCGTACACGTCAGCAAATTTCGTCAAGCAAGTTAACGGTGTTAGCAAAAAGGGCAGACATGAACAAAATTGAAAGTTTGGGGGTAGGCATGAACAAAAAAAAAAAGTTTGGGGGCAGGAATGAACATTACAGCAAAGTTTGGGGGCAGTAAGGGTACTTTACCCGTTTTTCTTTTTCCCATCACAAAAGTTTTAACAAGAAAGAGCCTCAATTCTGTAAACAAGAATTTATTAAGGTAGACATCTTCAAAATATCTAGTAGTTTTTGTATTTTTGTCTATAATTGGTTAATTGTTATTCTGAAAAGCGCAGAGTCTGTGTGTCTATTGTGGTAGCTTGCTAAATCTTGTGAGTTGTGATAGATCTGGCGCCCTTACTTGACTGCTTATGATTTCACGAATAAGTAAAAAAGGAGCAGTATGGTTGTGTGAATTCTCTCCAAAGTGGAAACATGGTTCATTATTGTGAATCTTAATGGAGCGTCACCTTTTTGTGAAAGTGAACTTCGAGAACCCTGAATCTATGGCTGCCTCGAATTGCTTCCCTTCACTAACAGATGAAAACACTTCACCGTATTCCTAATACCGAGTTTTGGAAATTGGAATATGTAATGTAATCCAATGACACCTGTAAACCCTCCCATATCTGCTCTGTCATTTGTTCTTCAATAAAATCTGTGATTATGTTGAGAAAATTAAATGAATTAAAAATTTGTGTGTAAAATTAATAATATAATTTAGCTTGCAAACAAAGCATCATAATTGGCACAAGAAATGGGACGGATCCTGCGGTGAAAGCATATGCTCCCATTTGGTTTGGATCCAAATCATCTGACAACAATACACATTACACAGAGAGAGAGAGAGAGAGAGGTAGATTGTGGTGTGGTTGAGAAATTAAATTAAAAAGGCAAACCGTAATTTCGACGAGTTAATGCAAGGGAATCGTCGTTGAGTAATCATTCATGAAATCTACACTTTAATAGATTCACCACAGTGTGTCTCTCAATGTACAACTGTCTTATGACTCATCACACTGCCACCACTTATTACTACACTCTCTTTCTTCCATCACTTTATTAACTTTCAATTGTCTCGCCCTTCCTCCAAAACAACACCTCCTCCTAAATCCTAATCATAAAATAAATTCGGGAACCTTTCCGCCCCATGATTTATCCTCCTCCTTTCACGTTTAAAGCACGTGACACCTAATCACAAACTTCACAACACATGCCTCCTTCTGAGTTGTAATTCAAAGCCTTAACTATATCTAGGAGCTCGCCACATGGAACTTTCAATCATATACATGCTAAAAAATGTCTCCAACTTTTCACTCATCACTTCACCTAACTTACGATGCATACAAGTATGAAGAAAAAGGTACAATTATTTATATTCGTAAATCCATCAATAACCATTGCCTGCCAGATAATTAAAATTTTAATTGTTGCGTATGATGAAAGAATTAAAAAACTAGTGCTATAAATCACACAATGAATTTCTCAAAAAACTAGAGCGTACAGTGTAGGAGGAGGTGTGCAATTGACGCGCCACCGATGGTGCGTTGGTAAAACATGTCTCCTTATAGCATATCCTTGAGACCTTGACCATTATAAATGGTACTTCTTACGTTCTCTCGCAAAGTTTTGCTCTCAAAACCCCCTCACACACTTTCTTGATCTGTGTCTAGCATGTAGAAAACCAAGCAAGAAAAAGAAAAAACATGGGGAAGAGAATAGGGAAAGCCTCAAAGTCATACACACTTCCTTCTTCACCCTCCCATTCCTTCTCATCTTCTTCCTCCTCAGACTTCGAGTTCACCATCTCCATTTCCCCTCGCAAATCCTCCACCGCCCTCTGCCCCGCCGATGAGCTCTTCTACAAGGGCCAGCTCTTGCCTCTCCACCTCTCTCCCCGCATCTCCATGGTTCGAACCCTCCTCCTCTCCTCCTCCAGCACCTCCTCCTCCTCCACCGCCGCCGGACCACGAGACTCCTCCGGCAGCTCCTCCGACTCCCACTCCTCCTTCATCTCCGACCTCGCCCTCTTCCCCGACTGTGACTCTTCTCGACCCAGCTCCGTCACCGAGGACGACGAGTTCAAGCGTCTTCACAACCCCTCTTCCTTCAACCCCCAAACTCACATCAAGAAAACCAAGTACTTCTCCTTATCTAGATTCTCCTCTGTTTTCCGGAAAGACCCGGGCAAGACCCGCGACCCGGACAATGTATCCGGGTCATCGTCGGTGAAGCGGATGAGTGCGACGGCGAGAGAGGTGATAAGGAAGTATCTGAAGAAGGTGAAGCCGTTGTACGAGAAGTTGTCACAGAAACAACAGCAGCAGGAGAAACAGAAGACGGTGTTGTCATCTGTATTTGCGAAAACAGAGAGATCCACGAAGGAAACAGAGGTTGCGGGTAAAACAGGAAGGAAAGAAACAGGGGGTGGTGGCGTGCTTGCTCATTCTTTCTCCGGGAATTTGAGGTACCCACGAAGGAAAAGCTGCGTTTCTAGTTGCCCTTCGTCGATGAGGTCGTCGCCAAGCCACTCCGGCGTGCTTTCTCGAAGTGGGTTCGCCGGCGGCGGAGGCAGAACCGCCGGAGGAATGTGTTACGGAGACACTTCTTCCATGGAGGAGTTGCAGAGCGCGATCCAAGGTGCAATAGCGCATTGCAAGAACTCGTTGATTCAGAACAAGGCAATGGGGGTCAGTAACGAAATCTAATCTAATAAAGTGGGGGAAAAAAAACGTTTTGTGATATCTGTCTCTGTTCTTAACCTTCCAGGATCTTATTAACCTGAAAAAAAAAAGTTAATATTTTTCCTCTGTTTTCTGTCTGAGAATCTGACATAAAAGTGAGGATAAAAGGTGCATGTGACTGTAGTAACTTTTTCTTTCTTCAACGAAACTTTGGCAGCATCTGAATCAAAGTTTTTAAAACAATAACCATTCGGAATTGTAGCTGACTTGGTTTTAATTGATGTGAGAAGAGTAGGTGTAAGTTAGCATTATGTGATATGTACATATACAATGTCAATGCATGTGCGTGAACTGAGTTCAAATGAAATTTCTTCAGATCTTGTGATGGGGATAAGACGGTGTTATATTTAATTGTGCATTTATTGTTTGTAAGAAGCAGACGGAAGGTTCATTGTAATGCTAACTAGGCTTTGAATTTGAATTTTGCCCGTTTCGTTTATCGTCACTTTCTGACACTACCATTTCAATTCAATGCCTCGGTCTTGCAAGTGGTACGGTAACAAGTCTTCATTGCTTGGGTTGACTGGTATAAGGTATTCCATTTTTCTTCAAGTACATTTTTAGATTCGGTTTTGTGTATGTAAAAATTTTACTGCCACAATTCTACCTTGTTAGGTCATGATTGCTATTTAAATTGTAAGATCATATTATCCTACAATCTTACAACATTTTTTTTTTCATCTCACCGACCCTGCAAAAATTCAATAATTGTTTTAAAAAAACAAATTTCATTTCCCCAAAGTACAAAGTTATTTTGCAACATTTCTACTCTAATTTTATAAAGTTCTATTTCCTAAACCCTTTTCAGCAAATCTACAATTTCTTTTTTACAAGTCGAAAGATTTTGTCATATGATTATCATCTCTCATTCATTCTCTGAGCTGTCAATATTTTTGGAGTTTTGTGTAACATAGCACTTATTTTTGAACTCTTGGCAACATAATTCTTTTTTATTAATATATTGACTTAAGTAATTTTATAATTATTAAAAAAAAATTATGTGTCTTTAACATTCTTTTTCAATATTGAAAGGATCTTGTGATCCTCGATTCAATCTATCTTGTATCTCTTTCGATTTTTCATAAAATCTCGATTATCAAATTGGTCATGATTTAGGAGGCTTCTAATTAAATACTAGTTTTAACAATATACATATAAGATATATTAATCACTCTACTTGACGATGAATATCTTAATCTAAACAAAAAAAATGTAAGAGATATTAAGGGCATGCTTGTTTTGATGGAACGTTGGCTTACCTACTTTTTACTTTTTCGTTTTCTTTGAGAAAAAGAAAAAGAAAAAATTAAAAAAAAATGTCTATTATACCTTTTTGATTTAATACAATCATAACTTTTTTTATTATTTTAATATAAAGAGTAAAGTAATAATTTTAATACCTTCTATTTTTATTTCTAAATTTTTACTACCAAACACATTTTCATTTTCATTTCTATTCCCTTTCTTTTTCTCTTTCTGCCTTTCTGTGTAAATAACGTAAATGAAGTTCAAATTTGTATGGATCAATGTACCAAAAAACACTGGCCGATTCAAATAGCTATCATATGCTTAGTTTTCATTTAAACTGTAAATATAGATAAATAAGGGTAAAATATACATAATTCTGAGTTTAGACATAGACGCATTGACCCTCTGCATCTTTACATATTGTACCCAACCTTTTTTAACTTTTAACTCTAGGCACAAAATCTCATCTATTAACAATTTCATCAAATCTTCAATAGATATTTGTAAAGTTAGCAAATATTTTGTCACTTTAATATTTTCTTGAACTATAATTCAAGGGCATTTTGGTTATTTTACAAGAATTACAATCATCTACTTGTTATCCATCAGCTCAAAATTCAAATATCTAATCAAAATGTTCTTTAATTAACAAAAATTGCTGACATAACATAGTGTTTCCTGATGTGCGAAATTCTGTTGGCCTTTCTTCTTCTTCTTTTTTTCCTACGTATATCCTCTCGAACAGTAGAATCGCATCTATATGAGGTTCCAGTGTAATTGGTGACGTTAATTTGTACAATAAGTAACTGTGAAAGCAACAAGCAAGAAATGGAATTGAACGAGAGATCATAGAGAGAGAGAGAGAAAACCAAATAAGACAAAATTGATATTAATCAATTTTTTGGGGACTGAGACATTTCAATTGTTTGGTGGAAGTGATAATGTGTGTGTATTATTCAAATTTTCAATTATTTGAATATTTAGAATTTTCTTTTAGCTAGGAAATTACTTTTTAGAAAATTGTCAATGCGCCATTGTGAGGTAAAGGAAATATTTAATATAATGTATGAATTTATCTTACTTGTGTCCTTAAGATATATATTAAGGTTTCTCTTAATTAATTAATAAGATATTATTTTATATCTTAAAAATTATGAAATATTATTTTAAAAATTAATTTTTAATATTTAAAAATTTAATTGACAAGTTAGATAAAATCTTAACATATCTTATATGGACCCTAAAAACAAATTAATGGAACCAACCACCGCATTGGCATATATTCACCAACCGAGAATAATAATGCCACGTGATTGGTGTGATAATGTGATATGATCAAATTACTGACTAATAACGCATCGTCTATACTTACTTACACCTACTATAACAAAAATATTAATTAGATAATTTGATGGGGATGGAATGGAATGGCAAAAAAACCATTTCAAAGTCATCCTTATAACCATAGAAAAAATAATATTTTTAATTTGTTGCTCAAATTGGGAGATTAAGATAAAGTAAAATGACTCAATAAAATAATTAGAAAAATGAAGAGAATATATTGGTAGGAAAGTAATGAAGAAGGGGAGAATTCTGGTATAATTTGGTTTGATTGTGGACAACTTTTTGACTGGTGGACGTGGAAATGTGACAATGATCTAACACAATCGAAGAAGATTGAATAATGTTTTGGTGTCAGAATTGATGGAAAACCTCCCAATATAAAATTGCCATTCTTGCTTCTCATTTCTCAATCTATCCAATCAGCATGAATGAACAATGCTTCCACAAACCCCCATCTATGGCTGAAACACGTAACTCCTCTTGCTTATCCATAACAAGACCACAATGAAAGACAAATAATAATGCCACTCAAAATCATTTTCGTATGTACTTCATCATAATTGCAATCATGTGCCAGAGAGACGGAAAAAGCGTTAAAATTGCAATTATAAACCACATTTATTCCTTTTTTTTCTCTCTCGAATTTTCGCCGGATCAAAATTCAAAAGTTGAGATAAAATTGACATAAATTTATGTGGAGTTCTTTTTTATTTAAATTTAAAAAATTATTAACTTTTTCTATGTGCTATCTTTTTTTTGGATCCTTAATTCATGTTATATTGCTGTGCTATCTCTCTTCCCGACTATTGCCATTTTTTTGTGGAGTTTTAATTTTTTTTGTATCTATATCTTTCATACTTTAAAAAAAGTTAATAATTTTTTAAATTTAAATAAAAAAATAAAAAAAACTATGAAAAAAATCAATCTAACATACTAATATATAAAAAAGTTAAGCACTGAATCCATTTAAAAAAAAGGGTTAGAATGTTCAATTTTAAAAATCGTTCTTTCTCTTTCTTCTTCTAAAATTGTATTCAAACTTGCAAAGTTTTAAGTTGAAATGTATGATTGAGAGATAAGTTATAGGTGTGCGTAGAAAGCAATAGCGATGGCCAAAAAAAAAAATCAAAGAATCACGTGTCAATTCCAGATGGCAAGAGCCTGTGCAAAGACAGATCACGTGGCATTTGCCACATATATATATATATATAACAAGAATGTGGCAATAAATAATAATTGAAGTGGAAGGGCCCCATGAATGTGTGTTTTATGCTCCTAACTTTCGTTTTCATATCTTATATAGGATCGTATATGCCTGCCTCTCTGCTACTCTGCTCTTGCTTCTGTATCTATCGCCTCATTATTATTATTATTATTATTATGTATCAAAACTCATACTAGTCTCATTCATTTGGCTTTTCCTTCCACTCGCATCCCACTATAGAACTGACAATGAGTAGTATTCTCTCTCTCTCTCTCTCACACACACACACATATATATATATATATATGCATATATGTCGTCTCATATTTTGTAACTTGTTAAACTCTAAGACCCGACTTTTGAGTTCTGCGTTAAAGTCTTCTCTTTGCTCGATCGTCATAATTAACAATATGCCTAGCTAGATTTTCACTGTTATAATTTAAACGCATCATGAAATGAATCAAATGATAGTCTATATATTCAGTATTCACACTCTGACCAGGGGTATATTTTGCTGTACACTTATATATATATATATATTTACTATTATCGTGGTTGGTTTATTGCTATATATATGATTTTTACAGTTATGCTGTTGAATGAGAGAATGAGTATAGGAGACATGAGTGAGTCATGAATTCATATATGCATGGTACAGCAAGTACGATTGATTCATAGGCTCTTGCACGTTGTATTCTCTTCTATTACAAAATAATTATGTTTAAAAGGACAAGTAGTTATGTTGAAGTTTGGAATTGTCTCCAGATGTCCAATCAATTATTCGGTATTCCTATATATTTAACATAAAATGAATATATATATTTGCTTACAGGAACAAAATAATCTCATTGCAGATTTCTTGTTTAGTTGTTAGTTGTTACAATTTACAAATTAAAGACGCGCGTACTGCTGCTAATATGAATGCTCGTTAACATTTCACAAAAGGTACGATTGTAAATTGCTTGCATCCCATTGCTCACTTTTTTTTAATTTAGTTTTATTTTTTTTTCTCCCTTCTTAATCATAATTTATAAGGAGAGAGATCGATAAATGGTGAATGGAGGTCAACATCTATCACTCTCACTCATGGTGCATTTAGTATTAAGCACGTCTTAAAATAAACTAATTTCTGTGCTACACTCTTATTAAAATGAGAGCTCAAGAACAGATAATTAGGTTCACTTGTTTGTAGGACCCCTACGGCTACCTAATATTAGTTTAAGTTTGTTTTCCGACACCATAGATATTCCTTTTGTTCAGCCCTAGTTGGAGCTCACTGATCTATTCAACACTAAAAAAATGTGTGTTGTTGATTGCTGAATGTTGATACAAATTAAACATTGTATACTTAGATAAGATATTCAACTGTGTTATCAATATAAATCAACACATTAATTAATCATGATATTTATTAGTGTAGACTTGATAATTTTTTGAATATTATTAGTTAAGAGATATCCTTTCAACGAATGACTTTTCTTTTTCATTTTTTCAAAAATTAAATTTAAAAAATAATAGTTAATAAAATAATACAGAGATCCTATTTAAATAAATTTGAAATAATGGTTGGAGTTTTAATTTGCAGCATAAATCAAATTGGTTACTACAAAATTTTTATTTTAAAAAACACACACACACACATATATATATATATATAATTATATATATATATATATATATACTTAGGACACTTATGTCATGTTCTTTTACAAGAAAGAACAATGGAAATGAAGATGGAATGGGTGGGGCCCATTGGGTCCCACCTATTTTTTACTTTTTTATTTCCATCAACTTAAAAAAAAGAAAATACAAAATACAAAATATCTATTATACCCCTCTGATTTGATATGATTTGACACAATTATAACCTTCTTTTCTTTTTATTATTTTAATATAAGGGGTAAGATGATCATTTTAATACATTCCCTTTCCATTTCTATTATCAAACTTTTACTACTAAACACAAGAAACGTATTCCATTTCCATTTTCGTTTCTATTTCTATTTTCATTTCTGCGTAAAGAACATACCTTATGTCTTAAAAAAAATAGGAAGAGAATCTTCTTGAATGTCACCCTATATATAATTACCAAGTATTCATGCATAATAGAATTACCCGGGCCCACTCTGAGATTCTATTTGTCGAGTTTGTTCCACTACGCTCATTTCAAGTCGTTAATTATAGTCACACATATACCATATATTAGCTAGGCAAAGAGACAACATTATTATCATATTAATTACAACCCATTAAGGGTTATGTTTAGTGGTACGGTAGTATTGAACTTCAGTACATTCCTCTAATCAGTTGGTTCCTAAACCATTTAAGGTGGACCCTAATTAATGTGAGTTTTTATTAATATTAACAAATGGCACTATATGATTGGAGGGATGCACTGAAGTTTAGTGGTACGGTACCATTACCCATAAAAAGATACATATGTGAAATTTATATTACTTTCTCAAAATAACGTGTAGAAAACAGACTTCGTAATTAAAATATTCATTCAAGTTTACAATTTTGATTAAACTTAACTATGAGGTATGTTTTTCACAAGTAGATGTTCAGTGGTACGGTAGTACTGAACTTTAGTACATCCCTCCAATCAGTTGGTCCCTAAACCATTCAAGGTGGGCCCTAATTAATGTGAGTTTTTATTAATATTAACAAATGACACTACATGATTGGAGGGATGTACTGAAGTTCAGTGGTACGGTACCATTGAACTTTTATCCGTTTTCCACACGTTAACATTTTTTATGCATTAACATTGATTTGAAGGTAGAACCGTTTTTCTATCATTAAAAAAAAATAGAACCAACTACAAATAGTATTGAATTTCGATACATCATTGATCTCTCCAATCATACATTATTATTTCTTAATATTAATAAAAATTACGTTAATAAAAATTTACTTTAAATATATTATAGACCAATTGATATGAGAGATGTATTAAAATTTAGTATTACTGTACTATTGAACATAATCACCAAGTACATATGTCTTTTTTTTTTTAAAGAACAAATGCACATCCCACCATAGTGGATTGATCTATTTGCTGTTCTAATATTTCATTTTATTTCAAATTTTATAGAAATATCTTATATATTTAAAGTTTAAACATTAATTTGGTAATTAAATTTTATTCTGACGAGCTAGATGAAATATAATTTTAGTATGTACTTTCTTTCGCTGTCATAGATTCTCGAAGAAGCTACATATATACATACAGATCGTACGTATATTGTTTTCAACTCCTTGACATTAATTTAGCTGGCTGTTTTCCGAAAATCAATGTCATATATATATATATATATATATATATATATGCTGAATATATAAATTTCCTAATTGAAAATATTCATTATAGTGTCGTAGTTAGTGCTGCGAGAGACTGCTCTTATATATTAATTATTCGTATTCTTTTTGGGGATAAGATCTCATTTATCCCCATAGAAGTTAAATGAAGGACGTACCTCCTTTTTTTTTTTCCGGCGACTTCAATTCTTTTTTGATACAATCGAAAGAAACTAGTTAAAAAAGCATCAAATAAGTGACAAAACTTATACGTCCTAGGTCATAATTAACTAGCATCAAATTAATTGTTTTTTTTAATATGAAGTACATAAATCATGTGAGCATTAATGTAATTGGTGGGATTAAAAAAATACAAATTCTTCTCTCTCTCTCTCTCTCTTTCTCTCATACAAAAGCAATCACATATGTAGCCTATTATATGCTTTCCACTTTATAATTCTCCTTTCAATCACTATATATCGTTTTCTATTTCTAGTTAAAGAATAAGGACGTAACATCGTTCAGTATCACATGCTTGTCTAGAATACGTTGAAAAGTACTTTTGATTTGAAAATTATGTTACTGTTTCCAAATTTTCCAAATTTCAACAGTACTTAAAACGTATGAAAATAATGGAAAAACAAAATGGAAAGGGAGGCTTTCTAATTTGGGTAATGCTTCGGAAGATGAGGTGAGTTAAAGTTTACGATTTATCAATCGTCAAATTTATTTTGAGATATGTATTAAAATATATTTTTATTTTTAAATTTAAAATAATACAGATCACGAAACAAATTTAATAACTGACAGATAATGAACTTTGACTCACCATCTCTCCATATTATTATACTTGTAATTTTTCAAATAGCAGAAGTTATCATCAGACCTCATGGGGAGATCTAAGTAATTTAATAATTTATTACATTTTTTAATATAATTTTTAATTCCTTTTTTCTGTTTTCAAATTTCCAGCTAGTCCCTATATCCGCTCCATTTATAATCTCCACGAATCCAAAAAAGAAACAAAAAAGGCTTTGGGCTGCACACCAGATGATGGAGCCAGTAATGGCTAAAGGCTCTAAGACCAATGGTGCCAAACGTACTAAACTACAAGGCCATGCCCACCTCGTTTATTTTTTTTATTTCCTTTAATACCATTTTCTTTTTTCTTTTTCTTAACTTCTTTATTAGCTATTGTTTTATAATTGATTGATATTTATTCTTTTACATTTCATTTTCTTTTCCTTGCTCTGGAGTCTGGACAATGGAAAATACAAACCATTTTCTTAAAGAAAAAGATTAATCTTTTGCTGATCTTCGTTCAATATTAGCAATAAATCAAATGATAATTTAGAGACTTGTTTTTTTAAGAAGACAATTATCTTCAAAATTGACTTCTTAAAGTGAATATACCAACCCTTAAAAAAATAGAACTTTCCATAAAATTATGCTACACAGCCTACAAGAACTACATAATTACATACAAATAAAGCTAAAGCAGTAATTACCAATAAAGCTAAAGATTTAAGAATCACTTCAAAAAACGATCAACTTAAAAATGAATTATTAATTAATTGATGTTATTTATTTATCACTTTTGTAGTTGTATAACTGAACCAAGGCTAAAAATAATTTATAAGTAACGCTAAAATCATTTTTTTTGGTAGTGAATTAACTAGAGCATCACCTTAAAATTAAAAAAGGAATAATTGAAGGTTATGAGAGATGAAGATGATTCCTTGGCAACATCAAAACTAAAATTTTTTAAGCAGACTTATAAGTATGTGAATGTGATAGTCAAAACATATGGCTATTTATTTGCTTCTCTTTCATAATGTTAGAAGAAGAGGTAGATGTGATTGGGATAGAAAGAGTGTATAGTCCCTTGCTAGTCATTGTACAGTTAAGCCTCCTTGGTGTGTTTCCCTGTTAACAGTAGCAGGTCCTTCCTCTTAAAACGTGCACAGTGTAAGCAGTTGAGCTCCATCATGCAAATTCCAAAGCACCAAAACGACAAACAAATCTGTGGTCCCTCTCTCCCCTAAACCAACACATGGGCTCATCACATTTTCCCTTTAACATCAATGAACCCTACTGTATAGTTCTTGTCATATAACTCTTCAACTCTTGTCTGTATAACACACTTCAATTATTCAAGGGACCTACTTCAGTGCTTCCATTGGTCAAACTAAATGCTTCAGAAACTAAGCCCTCATCTTTGATTATACTTTTTTCTCACACTTCTCCTTTCCTTACCTTCTTCCACAATCCACACTTATTAGAGAAATTAAGCTTTAACATCAATCTCGTTTCAATCCTTCAAAGATTATTGCATTTGTTACCAAAGAGAGAGATGATGCAGTGTAAAGACTTGCATGGTTAGGCTTCTAAATTAATTAATGACTCTTCACATGTTTAGGCTTTTGTTTTTTTCGGACTCATCGATGATGGCCTTTAACATTATTGTCCACTTCAATTATAGTCCAGGGGAGGACCACAGAATGCTAAGGGATAATGTACTTATAAATAAAAGCAAACAATGTGTAATAATTGAAAGATTTACCCCCCAATGTTCATTAGCTGTCAGGAATTAATTAGAGCTGCTCCAAATCTTAATATTAAAAAGCTTTTACAAGAGTTGGGCATGAATCATATCAACAACTTGTTTGCTTTTTTTCTTAGGACAATAAACCCATCACCACATTGTGAAAATAACAAACTGTACCAGCTGTAATCAACTTAGTTAGAGGGTAACTTGGTCATTTCATGATGATCTAGTAAATCCTTAACCTAGTTGTCAGATGCCAAGAAACTACTCTCATGTGCCCACATGCTTGAGTCGAGACACCTCCCATGTTATAATCCCTGTATGCAGGGGGGGAGTCAAATTAACAATCCCATCTTTGTTTGACTAAACCAGTTTAATATATAACTTTGTAGGTATCTAAATCCCTTCTGTTTTTTCTATATATTCTTTTCTGTAAATGCAGAGATACACCTTAAACTTTCTGAGCAATGTGAAAGAACAATGTCAATGTTCATTCATTTGATCTGCAAGAGTTTGCCACTTACATCATCAAATGAAGACAAGAGAAAAATTTTTCTTTATCAGAAAATTTTTTAGTTATGCCTCTACTTCAACTTTATTCATATTTCTTGAAGCCTCCAATCCCAAGACAATTTGTACTGAATCAGATTTTCTTTAGAAGAATTTATATTTTTGAGACTCATTCTATATATCCCCACCAGTCTCTTATCATTTATCACTCACAAATCTCTAGAGAAGTGTGATAATATAGAAAATATATAGGCTTAGAAATAGAGGTACTTGGCAATGCCCTCAACAAATTTAAAAATTTCTCTTCCTCTCCTCACCCTCCTTTTATTGTTGCATATGAAATAAAAATTGAAATAGAAAAAAAAGCATGCAGAAGCAAAAGAAGGGGTTTAGTTCACAATTGCATGCAAAGCCTGGCTAAAGAAAAAAGCTTTTGTCTTTTACTTCCCCAGGCGTCCATGTGCTGTCTCTATATTCTAAAAAGAACCATAGGGCACTTGTTTCGGGTTTACCAGACCATTAGAATTTTATAATCTCACCGTCCCAACATTTACAAAAGGAGAGATTAAAATAGATGAAACATTAAAGCAACCCCTTTTTCTCCTTTATAAATCCCACCAATCTCATGCATATGAGAGCCTAAACACACCTGAGATACCTACTACTACTACCCCGAGTCCACAACCTCAGTTTTATCTCTTTCTACCTCAAAAACACCAAAAAGAAAAAAAAGGTGTCCCTAGAACCTGTTCAGGGAACCCCAAGATCTATAGATGCTCCTTCCAGTCCTCGAATCTCTTTCTCAGCAGAGTTCTTAGATGAAAATAACTTCATCTCCATCAGTCCAAACTCTGAGGATGACAAAGATCAAGAAAAGCAACGAGAAAGAGCAAGGAATGCCGAATTTGAGTTCCTCTCAAGCAATGTGAGTAACAACCATGATAACTGCTGATGAGCTTTTCTTTGAAGGGAAGATCCTTCCCTTCTGGCAGATGCAGCATTTAGAGAAGCTGAGCAAGATCAACCTCAAAGCCAAAGATGGAGAAGAAGAGGAAGTGGAAGGAGAAGAAGAAGAAGAGGTGAACAAGGAGGAGAATAGAGTGAATTGGTTTGTTGATGATGACCCATCTCCAAGGCCACCAAAGTGCACAGTTTTATGGAAAGAGTTACTGAGGTTGAAGAAGCAACGTGCTTCTTCTTTATCTCCCTCTTCTTCCTCCTCATCTTCCTCATCTTCTTCCAGTTCCTTTGCTGACATAGCAGCCAAAGCTGAAGCAAAAGAAGGATCAAGGAATGGAGAGAAACGTGTGAAGAGTATAAAGAAAGGGTTGGAAAGGACAAGATCAGCTAATATTAGAATTAGACCCATGATTAACGTGCCAATTTGCACACAGATGAAAAGCAGTGCCTTGCCACCTCTGTTTCCTCTTAAAAAGGGAAGATTGGAGAGGTGAAGATCATCAAAAGGAGTGTGGAACTCAAGTTTAGTTTGATCCCCAGAGTTCTCAAATAAGTTTATTTCGCTTTTTTCTGTTACTTATTCCCACAGATTATGTTTCATGATAGGCTAGTGTTAATTGAGGTGGATCTGAGATATTACAATGTAAATTCTGACTTCTATAATCTTTGGATTCAGGCCTAAAGAAGAAAATTGGTTATTTGATTGTGCATTCCATTTTTATCAATAGAAGCAAAATTTTTTCCCCTGATTGTATGTGTAGCGTATTGAAAAAGAAGAACTCATGTCACATGCTATATGCAGAGATGAGTCCCACAAGGGAATCTATCAACCACACAGATCTGATCAACGGACACAATATTAATGAGTTTTAAAACTTTGAGAGAGAGAGAGGAAAGCAATGAGTGTACTGTAAACCACCAAAGAGTTTTGAATAGAGTAATTTTTCAGATATTTGAAATTGTTTAGGCTGAACACTGAACAAATATAAACATTTTAAACTTTATGTGTTGCATGTCCTAATAACAATGTATTTTCAAAATTTTTGTGTAGGTTTGAAAAGCCTTAGCGTATTGAATGGTCAATGTACTGAAAGATAACTTCTAACGGTAGTGGGATTAGGCTTAGAGTTCAAGAAACCAATATCAGAGAAATATTCTTTCTCACCAAGAAAAGAAAAAGATTCTTCAAATGTAGAGAACTATGGATTAGGATAACATTGGTTATGAAGTCATTCCATATATGAGACAAAAATGAAGTTATAATGACCACACTCAAACCAGAACACTACACAAATGGCCAAGAATATCCTAAAAAATTCTCAAAAAAATAAAGAATATCGCCTATACATGGATATTTATGATACAATTTCAAAGCATTGCTCAATTATCAAGTAATTCAGAATATAACTTTACTGCACAATCGATTGGAAAGTACCCTTCAACGCAAAATAAGAAACGTGTATCTCCTCCAGCATGAGCTTCTTTGAGGGAGAAGGGATCTATATACAAGAGAGTATTAGAATCAAAATTTCTTGGTAAAAATGGTTTCTTCTTTAACATGGGAAGCATGTAGCAAATTGCTCAAGGTGCTGCAGGTGATAAGAAACTATTCCCAGAAGTCCTGTTGATAAAAATAGAATACTCATCAAAGCAGAAATTGCAAAAACTCAGACTAATGAAGAATGGAGAGAGTTCTTACTCACCTGAGGTCAAGTCCAGGTTTTCCAATGAGGTTTGTTGGAACTTGACCAGTCAAATTGTTGTTTTGTAGAAATCTGCAACCCAATCAGATAATCAACATTATTGCTTAATAGGATGAGGTAAATTTTATGTCCAGGAAACGGTATTATCTTTCTAGGACAGATAAATTTAATCAAGGTTATTATAATCCAAGAAATTGTTGGTCTTTGATTCCTCTTGACATATGAATATTTCAATTCCCTTTATTTGCAAAGCAAAGGGGCATATTATTTACTCACTCAAGCATAAGCATGACTGCAGATATTCTATTAGAGTAATAAAAATCAAGAAATTTCTTTTCCCTCGTCCGAGAATGACAAAGGGATATATTTTATTTCAAATGGAGTGCATGAATGCATTGCAACAACAGAACAACAAGTTTCTTGTCTTTTCAATGCACCACTAAGCCACAGAGAGTTTTCGCAAGAGAGTAGAACTTACACTTCATACAAGTTGCTGATGTTTCCGAGGGATGAGGGAATCTCTCCACTGAATTGGTTGTCTTCCAAGTGCCTTAAAAATAGAGTAAGAGTGGATTAGAAAATCAAAGTACTGAAGTCGAATATACCAAATACAGTAAGGTTCTCTGAGATTTCAACCATTTGGATGGTGCAAATTTCTACAGATAACATTAATAACTTCATGACAGCAAAAGTAGCACCAACAAGAATTTGTTTGTTGCTACTAATGGTATAATTTTGCAAACAATGATGTAATTAATCATAAGCTGAAAGATAAATCATCTTATCTGAATTTTTTCCTTTTTTTTTGAAAGAAGAAAAAAGCAAATAACTTACAATGTCTTTAACAACTTCAACGAACTTAGATCAGGAATATGTCCCACCAAGCTGTTGTTCCCGAGCCAACTGCAAGAAGGCAATAATTTGCCAATCAGCACAATTTTAACATCTTAGTTTCACGAACTCGTATGTTTAGCCTAAAAACCTACATGTTAGTCAAAGCTGTCATATTGGCAATGCTAGGTGACAAAGATCCTGAAAGATCCATACTTGTCAAATTTCTGAAAATAACAGGAAATCATTGGTAAGGTATTCAATTACACAGCACAGTAGTATTAAGAGGACAAACTGCCATGGCTATCACAAGTTAAACCTGATCTTACATAGTCACTACACGGATCCTGGAACCTTTAGAGCAAGTGATGCCAGTCCATGAATACCGGCGGGGCATGCAAGGATCGCCATTCCAATCAAGTGGAGGGTTTTGGAGACTATTTTTTATCCGTTCCAAAGCAATAACTGTCAAGAGAAAGTTCCACTTTCAAAAACCTTGGATAGTCAAATACACTGTAAGTCTGTGTCTATGCTATAACATGTTACAAAGGCGCATATGAAATACAGATTAACCAGACAGCTTCATCTTACAAATGGCCATTACTCATACAAGGCTAATTTGAAATTTGAAACTTTCACTTGATTGTCACCACTTGAATAAGCAGTGGAAAACCTCTTAGTTATAAATTGTTAGGTAGCATTGGCATTAGGCACTGTACAAATACTCTCTCTGTCATGTACTTAATACACTCTTCTAGTGTCTTGTTTACTAGAAATGTTGTGTCACGGCCTTACAAAATTTAAAAAGTAACCTTAAGTTTAAAAAAGATGGCATCAGAAGCTATACCATCTCGAGTCAAAGTTCTTCCTCCTAGTGGTAGCACATCAAAAATTTCACCAGCATTGATCAAAGGACCAAGGGAAGAACTAGCAGCAGGGGTCAAAGTTATTGTCACAGGACCAGAAAGAGGCCACTGGCTGGCAAAAACAACAACACCGGCCGAGGTCACCTTCAAATCTTGGTAATAAGTTATACCATTCACAATTATGCTGAGAATCCTCGCATCCCCCAGTGATGATTCATTGTTTTCTGCAAAGTAGAGAGCACGTAGAATTTGGAATTTGGAAGTGATTCTGTAGGCCATCTCAACTCCAAGGATTCCAATTCATCATCCCAGCCATGACTCAAATACTCTCAAAGGTGGAAGATTCCAAAAACCAGAAACAGAAACATTGCTGCTGTTTGCTTTGGTGGGCTATTCTCTCCAAAAGGCTCCCAGAATCGGTCAAATATATCATCAGGATATCTGTAGAAACCATATGTTAGAAATCATAAAGAAAATAAATAAAAGAGCACTTCGTAAAAAGACAAGTTCTGAATTCAACATTAAAAATGTGGCAAATCCAAATTATTATTGGTGACAGCTTGATTATAAAACTGTTGTGCAATTTTACTCGTAAGCTTCTTTTAGTTTTTAACCAAACTATTGAAAAGCAGCAAAAAAATCCCTGGACCAGATGGCAAAGAAACTTCATGCGTTTAACTTAGGACAGGAAAGCAATCGAGTTTCACCACTGACGGCATTGAAAAGAAAGCAAGAAAACATTTTTCACTGACCCAATGGCGGGTCCAGAGTAACCAAAACTGTGCCTCGCAACCAAACTGAGCCCAAACTTGCTGAAATCGGTTGTATTGTAGAGGAATCTCCCAAAATCACAAACTCTAAAGCCGATATAAACGGGTCGGAATCCGTATAAGTATTGGACCCGATACTATACTCATGGATTTCCCCTTAGCTAAGAAAACCCCTTCGTAGCTGGTAAAATTCCCATGTGCATAATCCTCTGTGGTGTTCACCACACTCCAGAAAGTCCCTTCCACGATCTGATCAAACGCCGGCGGCGAAGGATGCTGGGGGCCGTTGACGCCACCGTAGAAATACGTAGTCCTCACCATGTATCGTGCACCGCGAAACACCTGAAACTTGTAGCAATGTTTCTTGACTTCAAGAGGGGAAGGATCGAACGGTGGACAAAACGGGAAGCGGAAGAGAGGTGGTGGTCACGTTCTTGGGTGTCCCGGAGGAAATGAACTCCGAATCCGGAAGCCATACACGAGCGCCGACGTTGGACGAAGATGTGGCGCCACAATCAAGCAGAAACCTGCGTAAGAATCACACGAGTTTCTCAGATACCAAACATTAACAATACGAATAGAAAGAACGAGTCTTGGGACGAATACCTTTGGGGGTGTCTGGGAGAAAGAGAGGATGAAGAAGAAGGGTAGGAAGAGGAGGAAGGGCATGGTTGAACGAATGGGTTTGGCATGAACAGAGTGAAATCGCGTGTTATAGATATTGTGTGGTGTGTTTTCAAGTTTGAAGGGGTCATGCAGTGAATGAATAGTGGTTGGTAGTGGGGAAGGAGGAACATAAATGGAGAATCAATGGAGTTGGAGAAAAGAAGAAAGTAGCTTTTAGTTGACGCGGGAAAATCCTATGGCTATGGGATGGTTACAAGTCAAGAGACCGCTAGTCTCTTCTTTTTCAATTTCTCTCAGAATGTGAGAATCACAAGATCCACCGATGCGGCGAGCGATGCTAGCTCTTTATTTCAGAATAAATTTTGAGAGGCAAAAAAAAAAAAGTGAAAACTTTTGTTAGATACGAAAGTTATAGGGTGGGGTCAATTGTTGCTCACTTTTGGTTGGTGTTAGTAGATATGACCAATGATTAGGTGTGGTCTAAACCCACTAATAATTAGTAGAACCAAAGCGACACATCATCCCAGAAGTCAAACTCAAGATTCACTCATCATAATTAAAAGTGTTAGCGTAAATCTCAAGGCAATATGTTTGGTTAGTAAACTTTTTGAAGGAATAGAAATTAAATGAGCCAAAATACTATTTAGTCCCTGAATTATTGGTCAAACTATTATTTAGTTCTCGAATTGTTCAAAAACACTATTTAGTCCCCGAATTGTTCACTCTGTCAACTATTTAGTCCCCTGTTAGTTACCCGTTAATTAACTGCCTGATGTGGCCGTTAACCGTTGACGTGGCACCGTTAAGTGTCCAGTCATGTGCCATCTCACATGCCACGTCAGCTTGAACATTAAAAATTTTTTTAAAAAAAAATCCTCCCACTCATTCTCTCTCTCTCTACCGTCTTCTCCTTCCTCACTCTTTCTCTCCACTGAGAAAACCAGCTCTTTCTCTCCTCCGCCATCTGCAACAACGAAGACTTGGGGGGCCATTTGTCCGCAAGCCTTTCACTTCCGGCAAGCCCAACTCCTTTCTCCACCACCTCTGTCACTTCGCTTTCTCCAAAGTATCCGAGATCGAGGAGGTCTGCAAGGCACACTACCAGGATTTCAACCTCGTCGTCGATGACCTTCGATCCAGATTGCGTAGAATTTGGTGTCGTTTGGAGCAATCTGGATTCCAAATTGCGAGAGCAATACGGTGCGTTTGGATTGGACGGTGTTGAAGAGGAAGGAGGTGTTGAAGGAGGCGAGTCTTCTGTTGGATTCCCATAGCTTGAATGGTTCACGGTAGAGGATTCGCCACCGGTGTCTGTGTTGACGTTGTCGGCGGTGTTCGGTGTTACTTGGAGAGCTATGAAGTTGATTGACGCCAAAGGTATGATATGGAAGGTGTTGTAAGGGAGATGAGGAAGGACCAGTAATGGTGGTGGTAGGAGAGAAGAAGAAGGTGGTTGTGGTTGAGTGATGGTAGAGAAGAAGAAGAAGAAAAGAAGAATTTTCAATAATTTTTTTAATTTTAATGTCAATATCTGATGTGGCAGCTATGGTGTAAAATGACATGGCACTTAACGGTGCCAAGTTAGCGGTTAATAGCCACGTTAGCATGTTAACTAACGGGAAGCTAACAGGGGACTAAATAGTGTTTTTGAACAATTCGGGGACTAAATAATATTTTGTCTCAATTAAAATTGGAATGAGATATGAAATATTGGAGGTAATAAAAATGTTATGTCAATGTGATGTGATGTAAATAGAATAAAATTGGATAAAATGACTATTTTATCCTTATATTAAAATAAAAATGGTATAAAGTCTATAAAAAAATAAATACAAAATATAATTTTATCACATTACAAAGAATGAACTATTGAAATAATGTAAATAAATTAACGATTGTATCAGCAAAGTAACCAACTGCCTGAGTTTAATTTAACTTATCTATCTAATTCATTTTAATGTGTTCTTTTTTTTTTGGCCTGACATTTTAATGTGTTCTAGATTCACTCTATTTAGTATTCGTACAATTACACACTCCCTCCCTCCTACACACATATTATTTTAAAATTTGTATGTATAATAAAAAGTATTTTATAGCCAAACAAATAAAAAAAATTATTTTATATCGATTTAAATGAAATTAAATGACAACAGATATCAGCTTTCAAGAAGTAAACCTCTTCATAATTTATTTTAATCAAAATTATAGGCAGTATAATTTCAGCCCAAAAAAAATTATAGGCAGTTGTAGTTGTGAAAATTACGGATAGTTCATAAAAACTTTTAGGGTATGTTCGGTTGGTGGAAATAAAGTGGGAGAAGTAGATAGAAAAAAATATGGGTTCCACATATTATCTATTTTTTTATTTTCATAAAAGAAATAGAAAATACAAAAATATCTATTATACATTTTAATTTGATACAACCATAACCATCTTTTTTTTATTATTTTAATATAAGGGATAAAGTGGTAGTTTTAATATATTCTCATCCAATTTTCATTCTCAATTTTTACTAGCAAACACAATAAATATATTTTCTTTCTCTCTTCCTTTCTGTTTTTTCATAAAGATTTAAAGAACCTTAGTAATGTTAAGTGGGCCTGCCAGTACAACTAATAAGACCTACTGAGAATTGGGCTACTCAAAGTATTTAGATGTAAACTTTTTCAGCCCAAAGCCTCTTAGTAAGAACTTTTTTTTTTTTAAAAAAGAAGAGGTTTTCATTTGTTCAATACATATAAGTATAGCTGTTTGGACCCCCCAAAAAAAAAAACTATATTTGCCGTAAACTTTACTTTATAGTTTATATAAAAAGGTTGCTGCTTAAGCTAGATTTAATGGAGATACTTTAGATTTTATTAATATTTGGGTCGTTAATTAAGTCAGTCAATTTACGATAAATCCGTATGGATGATGGATCGAATCTGAATATATATATGTCCTAGCCCACTGAGTGAGAGGTCCAACTATAGGATTTTCAGATTTTGTATGAACGTAAATTTTTTAAGACCTTTCATGTGCTATCACATATTTGTCTAAAAATTATGAGAAAATGTAATATAAATTACAGTATAACTTGTAATAATAATTTTTAAATTGTTATCTTGCACTTTAAAGATAATAACTTATAGTCTTTAGAAAAATTTCACTTTATTTTCTGAAAATTTAATTTTTGTTGGAATACTTTTTTCCAAGAAATCTATATATATGCTTGCTGCTATCCTCTACACTAGACTTATCCAAGTTGTAGCTATGCGTGTCCGAAAATTTTCAGTGGGCCCAGTTTATCAACCTGCGCACGTTAGCAAGTAAAATCCATTACTCCTTTAACCGGCGGGAGCGCACATTAGTCGAACAAGTGAACATTGAGAGTGAGTAAAGACATGTGCGCATTGTTCTCCGTAAAGAACCGGAAATAGTGCGGCCGGTTTAGAAGTTAGAACCCGACACTACTCAAATATTCATCTCCCGCAAAGTTAAAGAAAAAACAAGAAAAGAATTGAAAAATAAAAGACAGACCATGGTTTCTTTTCTTTTCTTTTTTTCCTTCCCCTGGATTTCCCGAAATACCCCTCCGATCTGCCATCTATTCAAATCCCAAGTTTCCTTTCGGATCAGCCTCTGTCTCTCTCTAAATCCCAGCGCACACTGTGTCTCTGTGAGAGACCCTCCCTTCTCCTTCATATGGAGCTCCAAAAGCGCCAAGATCAGAGCCCACCCGAGAGGAAAGGCCAGAAGCGGAAGCTGGAGGATGATTTCGGAGACGAGCGTGAGATCTCGGCGCCTCCCACCGGCGACGCGCGAGATGCCATCCTCGCCGAGGTCACGGCGCAAGTTGAAATCCTCGACTCCAATTTCTCATGGCGGGAAGCCGATCGAGCGGCGGCTAAGCGCGCCACTCACGTCCTCGCCGAGCTTGCCAAGAATGGTAAACAAAGTTCCCTCAGAGCCTGCTCTCCGATTTCGTCTTGTTTTGCATCTCGTTTTAGTTTCATGAATTAGGATGCTGTTCTTCTCTTGTGTATCTTCTGCATGCGTCTGTACATGTCTAGTGGTTTGAGATTGATGTTTGGGGCTTGATGATTTGTTTGCAGAAGAAGTGGTGAACGTGATAGTTGAAGGAGGCGCTATTCCGGCTTTGGTTAAGCATCTTCAAGCGCCGCCTTCGAGTGAAAACGATCGTGGTCAAAAGCCATTTGAGCACGAGGTTGAGAAGGGAGTGCTTTCGCATTAGGACTTCTTGCCGTCAAGGTAACTTGACTTCTGTGCTTTCAAATATTGTAATATCTAGTTTTCTTGAAGTTTTGAAGTATATACTGATATTAAAATGGTGCAAACTAACTTAGATTAAGTTGTTAATTCGATGTTCTGTCAATTTTATCTTTACATCTAGAGTGTTAACTGTGCATTGATCATTGGCCAAAATAAAACTGTGCATTGATCTTGGAATGTTATTTAGCATACCATGAAAAGAGTTTGTACTCTTGAGTCTTGACTGAATACACGAAGCAAACACTTTGTTATGTGGATTATTGAGCGCGATCTTCAACTTGAATGGCAACTTTTCTGAATTGACCAATCTTTTACCTCCTTTTGCACTGAATGTTATTTAGCATACCGATGGCTTACTGCAGGCTAAAATATTGGCCGAATTATAGGATGTAAATAATCTTGTATTTATAGGTCTTGTTCCCCCCCCCCCCCTCCTTTTTTGTCTTGTCTTTTCGCTTCAGTATGTTTTATGACTACTAGTTTGACATTTTCAACCATACTTTGTATAATGCACATACTGAAATTGCCTTTTTATTTGAAATTTTCTTTAACAGCCAGAACATCAACAACTTATTGTTGACAATGGTGCCTTAAAGCATCTTGTTGATCTGTTAAAGAGACATGAGAATTGCTCTACTTCTCGTGCCATCAATAGTGTCATCCGTAGGGCTGCTGATGCTATCACTAATCTTGCACATGAGAACAGCAGCATTAAAACTCGAGTCAGGTTTGCTTCTTCAGTGAATATCATACATCAAATTTATAATTAGAAATGATTTTGTTTTATCAGTATCTGGATTCCTTATGTAGGATGGAAGGTGGAATTCCACCACTTGTTGAGTTGCTCGAATTTACTGATATGAAAGTGCAAAGAGCAGCTGCGGGCGCGTTGCGAACCCTGGCTTTTAAAAATGACGAGAATAAAAATCAGGTTACTGGCCTTTCCTTAAGGTTGTTTCTTGAAATTAACTTAAATACAATTAAGTCACAGAAAATCATGACTTGGCAGATTGTTGAATGCAATGCTCTTCCAACTCTAATTTTAATGCTCCGTTCTGAAGATGCTGCTATTCATTATGAAGCGGTATGGCTTGTACAACTTCTATGAATTATACATGATAAATTTTGCAATCGGGTAATGCTCGCTCAGTCTATGCATATTTTGTACCTGCTGCATCTGAGGTTTCTTGATTCTATCACAGGTTGGTGTAATCGGAAATCTGGTACACTCATCCCCTAATATAAAGAAAGAAGTTCTTCTTGCTGGAGCTTTGCAACCTGTTATTGGATTACTTAGGTATGTTTTCAATTCTAAGACATTGTCCAGGTAATGATTTCCATAAGATGTATTGAATTAAAGGTTATTCTATTATTATTATTTACATATTATTATATTATTGTTTAATGTAATAGCTCTTGCTGCTCTGAAAGCCAAAGGGAAGCAGCCTTGTTACTTGGACAGTTTGCAGCAACTGATTCAGACTGTAAGGTAAGCATACACTTTTGGCTTTTGTGTTTGTTTGCCTGGATGATGAAGGGAGGAAATAACAATAGATAATTGGGAGAAATTGTTTATGGTTCCAATTTTAAATGATTGGACTATATCCTATGATTTTTTTTTGTTAAATAAGGATCACTTTGGTCATAGAATATTGATTGGGGTTAAGACAAGCTGATAACTCCTGTCATCCTGTGATAATGCATCGCAATGATGACATTATTTTCGTCTGCTTCCATTCATATAATTTGATTTACTTGGCTATTGTAGGTCCACATTGTTCAGAGAGGTGCTGTCCGGCCTCTGATAGAGATGCTCCAGTCCCCTGATGTACAACTCAGAGAAATGTCTGCCTTTGCTTTGGGAAGATTGGCGCAGGTTACCTTTCCCCCCCCCCCCCCCCCTTTCTTTTCTTTTCCAAGTTACAGCCCTTTTGCTAGTTGACCAGGTGAACTCACCATTCTATGGAAACAATTTATTGCTGTTGATTATGGTTTCTAAATAACATGTTTTGTTTGTATTTTAGTTTTTGTCATCTTTATATAATGATCATAGTTATGTGTGTCGAATTAATTTCTGTTACCCAACTTTATATCATTTTAATACAACCGCTGTGCTCTTATTTTGTTTTTATGTTGACTATAAGTTATTTTAAGCATGATTTCATTTGGCCTGAATATAATGACTTTGACTCAGGACACCCATAACCAAGCTGGTATTGCACATAATGGTGGCTTAGTGCCATTACTCAAGCTCCTTGACTCAAAAAATGGGTCTCTGCAACACAACGCTGCTTTTGCCCTTTATGGCCTTGCAGATAATGAGGTATAATATAGCCAATAATTTTTTAAAATTGAAGTCCTCTGTCTATAAGTTGGTTTAAAACTCCTTATCTAAGAACAATGTTGATTAACTGTGCTTCTTTGTTATTTCATTTTGTCCCATAGGATAATGTATCTGATTTCATTAGAGTTGGTGGAGTTCAGAGACTTCAGGATGGAGAGTTTATTGTTCAAGTAAGTGTGCCAGAACTTTATTGTTTATGTCAATAAAGCATGTCAAGATTGCATTTGTAAGAATTGAGGAAAATTGTCTCCTCATGGATGTATTTTGATTGTTTTCTATTGCAGGCAACAAAAGATTGCGTTGCAAAGACATTGAAAAGATTAGAGGAGAAGATTCATGGCCGTGTAAGCTGAATGTCACATAACATCCACACGTTTTCTTTTATACTTTAATTGTAATTAATTCCTGAAGCATGCCTACTACTATATCAATTCCTGAAGTTTGTAATTCTTTATTTTTCTTCATGTAGGTCCTGAATCATTTGTTATATCTTATGCGAGTTTCAGAAAAGGCTGTCCAAAGACGAGTTGCTTTGGCTCTTGCTCATCTCTGTTCTGCAGATGATCAGAGAACCATATTTATTGATAACAATGGTATGCATCTTATAGATATTTTATAGTCCCTTTCAGGTTTGTTCATTCTGCATAAAATATGTTTTTATGGTCATTCTGATTTGTTGCTCTTATTATCTGTTTGTGCAGGATTGGAATTGCTTATTGGGCTTCTTGGTTCTTCTAGCCCTAAGCAGCAACTAGATGGTGCTGTTGCCTTATGCAAGTTGGCCAACAAGGCCATGACTCTGTCACCAATTGATGCTGCTCCTCCTTCTCCAACACCCCAGGTATTGATTGGCCAACAATAATGGTCTACCATCATCTTTGCATGTATTTGTATGTGGCAAGTTTAGATGATGCCCTCTGAGATTTGAAGTTTATATGAATATCTCATTGAAGGCAGGTACTTCTAGACATGGTTCATTTAGTTTATCACTTAATTAGCATCTGCTGATCCTTTATCAGTATAAATGATCAATTTTACCTTTATAAGCCTGCCACTTTCTTGAATCCTAAAAATAGCTCCCTCCTGCACTCTCTTGCTCATCTAAAACAGTACAAAGTGTACGATGTTTCATGAAGTTGGAATTTCGATGATGATAGACCATTCTTCTTGCAGGTTTATTTAGGAGAGCAGTATGTAAACAGTGCTACATTATCCGATGTTACATTTTTGGTTGAAGGTCGAAGCTTTTCAGACACATTTTTCCTTGCTTTTGTTGTTGAAGAATTTAACTTATTTTAATCTCAGGTTGTTCTAGCTTCAGTTTGCATGAGTAACTAACTGATTTATATTCTTTCATCAATGCAGGGAAGCGGTTTTATGCTCACAGAATCTGCCTACTAGCATCTTCAGATGCATTTCGTGCTATGTTTGATGGCGGTTATAGGGTGAATATCTTTCTCCCCTTCCCTCCCCCCCCCCCCCCCAAAAAAAAACCTTATGTTTATTTATATTGGAAAAAGGAGTATCAACCAGAAGGCTTACGGTAGTTTCAAGCTACAATAAGTATCACCTATCATATTTTTGCTCTTTCAACCTTGAGTCTTGGCTGGCAAAATTGATCAATGAATTTTGATATACTTTATAACGACCCAAGCTTGTATTTTAAATTGAAGAAAAAAAAGTGATGTGATGCCTGTATGTCTGTTGATATATACACCTTATAACTTAATTGAATGTGTGGTATGGCAGGAGAAGGATGCGAGGGACATAGAGATTCCAAATATTAGATGGGAGGTTTTTGAGTTGATGATGAGGTCTAATAAATTCTGCACTCATATGTTTAATTAAGTTTTTGCTGTGAAACCTTCTAATGGTTTGCAATTCACTTGTGTATTTTTATTCATACAACTTCGTATAGGTTCATATATACTGGATCAATTGATGTTACACTGGATATTGCCCAAGATCTCCTCCGTGCTGCTGATCAATATCTCTTGGAAGGACTAAAGAGACTCTGTGAGTACACAATAGCACAGGTGAGCTAAGAATATTAGTATATATACATTTGCAAAATTACAAATTTTCCTGTACTAGTAACGGATCTGCCATTGCCATCTTACGTTTAATTTTTGTCTCAGGATATATCACTGGAGAATGTGTCAAGTATGTATGAACTTTCAGAAGCATTCAATGCTATATCATTGAGGCATACCTGCATCCTTTTTATCATGGAGCAGTTTGATAAATTGAGTGCCAGACCAGGGTACATCTGATCTCTTCAATCTTGTTTTTGCTTATCTGATATTTCCTTACCTACGGAACTCTGTAATAGGTTTCTTATTGTAGGCTATTAACTCGATAATGATAATACATATTTGTGAAGAAATATCTTGAGCAGCGTGGAAAACTTGAGGCTGGTTTCATGCCCTTTATTATTGCTCAAAGTCTCATAATAGCTTAATTTAAGCATGTCTTTGACCCAGAAATGAATTAAAACATTGGATGTTTAAGTGGTACTATTTAAATTTTATCTGTTGAAATCCTGAAGCATAATTGTTCAGAATAATCTCTCCATTAACTAATAAGAGAAATGGTTCTTCAAAATCATGGAAAATTCCACACATTGCTTTGTGGGGTGAGGCCTGGCTTGTGGGCATGGGGGCGTGGGTGTGTCTTGGTTGTACAAGACTGTATGAGTGTATTGTTTAGGCAATAGAAGTGCATTTAATTACTAATTTACTATACACGAATAAATTCTTTTCTATGTTCTTGTATTAAAATTTATTGATAATGTAGAAACTGGTAAAACTTGCCTAAACTTATGACTGCTGTCTTACTTTCCATGCAATTGCGAAGCACTTTCATGTTTTAAGATCAAGTAGCAACTAGCAGGTCTTGATAGTTGGACTAGGATCCGACCTTTGATTTGAAATATTATCCAGTTTCAGCATGTTGGCCAGTGCATGGTTGTCTAGAACTGGTTCCTGTTACAATCATGTGCAATATTTGATATTCATGTTTCTCATTGCATCAGTTTTATGTCTTAACGACTTAAATCATGTGTAATGTTTCAAATTCTTGTCTTTGACATTTGTTGCTTCAATTCTGTCTTATAAGTTTTTTTTTCCAGCTTCTTAAATTTTGCTACATCAAATATTTGCAGGCACTCTTGTCTGGTTCAGCGGATAATACCAGAGATCCGCATTTACTTTGCTAAAGCACTCACAAAAGCTAACTCCCGTGACATCCGACTGTAGTATGCCGCCATTCTATTCTTGACATCTAACCAATTGTGATGTACAGACTGTGGTAGATGTTCTTCCTGTTGTCGAGCCAGGGCAGGGGATCTCTTCTATTGGGTATAGCAAGGCTGAAAGAAATATCTGACACAAGTCTTGCATGTTGCTTTCTGATGCAGTGTAAGTCCCTTCAATCTGTAACGTCACTATCATGGATAAAGCTAATATGACCTTCACGAACATTGTTTTTTTTTTCTCGTGCAATATTGTGATGGTTGTATGATTTGAAGTTCTCTCCTTTGACTTTACATTAGGGAATTACGAATTGCTGCGTTTGTGCTAGGGTTGATGTTGATGTTTCTCTAAGCATGTATATGTATATATGACATTTAGGTAGTCGTCAGAGAGAATTGTTGTATTAGATCATTTATGCCAGGCCATTAAATCCTGTCTTCCGATTGGGAAAGTTGTGTTAATGTTGCAAATACAAAAATGCGCGCTACTCAAGGCACGCTGCCTCTGCCCATAAAATTTGGCACTTACTAATGTGAAACAAAAGTTGAGTACTAAAAAAGGGTTGTTCGAGAGAAGAAAATTGAAGAGAAATGAGTGGAATTTGAATTTTGTTCTTTTTTTAGATTGGAATACATCTTTTCCCCTTACAATTTGTTTTATTTAATTGAAGAAATGGATAAGAGAGGGAAAAATGCTAAACTTGAATTAAAATGTCAAAATTAATGTTTTAGTTATATTCTCTTCCAATATTTTCCAATACCTGCTACGAGTGAAAAATGGGAAGGTGAAACACTGTAAGGTGGAAAATGACGATGTTTTTGTTCTGTGTCCATATACGATATACGTTGTCATTCCCGAGTTGCCCGCATGTATGTCATAGAAATGGCACTGCACATTTTCAATCGGTTCTTGTGGCTTTGCTTCATGGCAAATTGACCAGAGGGTGACGTAAATTTGAGAAGTAAGATATTAAGTTTTTTATTTTCCGCTGCCGTGACAAATTATTGTAACATATTTTTTACATTTTTTTAAAAACAACTCGCACATCAGAACTAGTCAATACAAAACACTCGCAATTTAAATTTGCGAGTCAAAGAACGACTTGCATCAGGCCATCACTTTGTGTGAATGACACTTTTTATTTTTTTTTAAACTTAATTTAAATTTAATATTTATTCTAATCTATCCCACTTTTTTTTAATTTTAATTCAGAGGATAGTGATTTGAGTTTATAAACATTTGGTTGAATATTAAAATGAGCAATGGGTCATGGGTAGGACGGTTTATGATAGTTTAAAAATTATTCTAAACTATTAAACACCTCAATTTTTAGACCCTTTCAAATTGAGGAATTAGGTATGATTTGTATAGTTTATGATATTTAATTTCATTTCTAACCCTCTTTTTTTTTAACTTTTGCTTATTCATTATAAGAATGTTGCTGGAATTAGAGATGATTTGTATAGTTTATGATATGGGTTTAGGTAATTTGTAAAGAAATATTTAAAAAAATTAGTCCTTTAGGATATGTTTGTTTAGTAGAATGTTGGAGGGAATGGGAATGAGAATGAGAATGCGATGTGATGTGAATGGAATTAAAGTTGATAAAATGATAATTTTACCCTTATATTAAAAGTAGGAATGAAATAAAAGTGGGTAAAAAAGTAAGGACAAAAACATAATTTCATCATATTATAAAAAGTGATGTTTGTTTGGTAGGAAGAATGTTGAAGAGAATATTAGATTACCTCTAACATTATCTCACACATTCCACTTACCAAACATGACATTAGGGTAGTTATAAAAAAACATGGTTTACCAAACATGACACACAAGGGGGTTCGAATCCCACCTTGTGTATGCAGCAACCAATTGGCCAGCGGCAAACCCTTAAATGGAACTCAGATCCGCGGAGGATTAGTCCTTAGCCTGTCGGGTTGGGGGATACCTTGGGAAACCAAAAAAAAAAAAAGTTACTCTATGATAAAAAAAAGTTCTATGATTTTTTTTGGCTTAGTTTTTTTTTATAGAATTATGAATAATATTTTTTAGGTCAAAACTCTAAATTGGTCCTTTATGTTTGCACGAAGTTTCATATTGGTCTTTTATGTTTCAAAAAGTTTAAATTGGTCCTTTATGTTTGCAAGAAGTTTCAAATTGGTCCTTCCGTCCACTTCCGTCAATTTTTTAAGTTAACTGCTGACGTGGCGTGTCGAGGTAGACACATAATCTCTCCTACATGTATCAGATAGCTGACGTGGCCTTAGATTCACTAAAAACACTCAAGCAACGTCGTTTAAGCCAAAAATAAAATCATGCTGAGAGGACCAATGTGAAACTAATGAAACATAAAGGACTAATATAAAACTTCAATGAAACATAAAGGACCAATATAGAACTTCAATGAAACATAAAGGATCTATATAGAACTTCAATGAAACATAAAGGACCAATATAGAACTTCAATGAAACTTGGAGGACAAATATAAAACTTTTGGGAAACATAAAGGACCAATATAGAACTTTTGAAAGATAAAGGACCAATTTAAAACTTGTATGAAACATAGAGGACCAAAATGGGCATTTGACCTATTTTTTTACATAGCTTATTAAAAAATACTTTTTTATTAGTTTATGAATAAAAAAATCGGAATGTTACTAAGATTTTTTTGACAAATCAAATATTATAATTTTTTTTTGTGAAAAAAATTTAGGTAGGATAAGCACCAGTATCCTACTAGGATCAGGGAAGACCTCCCAACCTCTTTGAGGACTTATGGGAGGATTTATATAGAACTTCAATATAGAACTTCAATGAAACTTGGAGGACAAATATAAAACTTTTGGGAAACATAAAGGACCAATATAGAACTTTTGAAAGATAAAGGACCAATTTAAAACTTGTATGAAACATAGAGGACCAAAATGGACATTTGACCTATTTTTTTACATAGCTTATTAAAAAATACTTTTTTATTAGTTTATGAATAAAAAAATCGGAATGTTACTAAGATTTTTTTGATAAATCAAATATTATAATTTTTTTTTTGTGAAAAAAATTTAGGTAGAATAAGCACCAGTATCCCACTAGGATCAGGGAAGACCTCCCAACCTCTTTGAGGACTTATGGGAGGATTTATATATCACCCACCAATAAGGCCTTCACATCGGTCATAGGGTTCGAACCCTCGCCCTTGTGGATAAGAGCCCGAACTTTAACCAATTGTGTCACTCCTCATATATAATATAACATAAAAGTTAAAAGTTAATAAGGTTTTTTTTAAAAAAGTAAACAATAGAAAGTGTGAATGACCGTGTGCAGTCATTCACACTTTCACAAGGTCATTCACACACAAAGTGATGGCCTGATGGGAGTTTCGCATTTTTAATTTGCGAGTCATTCTTTGACTCGCAAATTTAAATTGCGAGTGTTTTGTATTGACTCGCAGATCTGATGTGCGAGTTGTTTTTAAAAAAATGTAAAAAATATGCTACAGTAATTTGTCACGACGGCGGAAAATAAAAGACTTGATGTCTTAATTCTCAGATTTCAAGACTCTGACATCACCCTCTGGTCAATTTGCCTTGCTTCATTGGTTGGAGTCAGGCAGTTAGCCATTTAGCGAAGCTTTTCGTGTTTGATCGATGATTGATTGGGAATTGGATCCAGTCAAGTGCAGAAAATATAAAGTGTATGAAGTATATCATTCTGACCATTAAATAAAAATTGAGATTCGTGTTTGTATTGTAACAATTTAATCTAATGGCCTTTAAGTATACACTTCACACTCTTCACCAGATCTATGCTTTAACATATCTGGATCCGGGGTCTTCTAAAACTTTTCATCCTTGATGGCGAACGATTAGTCTGAAACACGGATTTAGTTCATAAAAATGTTACGTTGACGTTTACCTGGCTTAGTGATTAAGTAAGCAAGCTTCCGTTTTTAAAACCTTGGCCCTAGTTGAGGTAGACAATTTGAATAATATTTTGTAGGGTACATTATATGAATTAGAGGCTTTCGGATGCACACGTGTGACATTTTTTAAAATATAACAAAATAATAATAATTATTTTTAAGTAATAAATTAATAATAACAAATTATTTAGTTTTATTTCATATTATTTTTCAAATTATTCTATTTTTTCTCACCTCTCCAGCTTTTACATATTTTGTATATTATAAAATATATAATTTTAAAACTAATTAGAAAGTGCAACTATTATAATATAGATTTTTTTTCCTAACAACTGTTTTGTCGTGAGGTGGTGGAGGTGTTTAGTAATTCCGTCGTGGAGGATTAATAATGACTAATTTCTTTCTCCATTAACCCTTTCATTGAAAAAGAGACTTGTGTATTTGTACCTACTACTACGACTTCCTTTCTTCTTTCTTTCTTTCTTCTTTCTTTATTTCTTTGTTTCTGTGTCAGCACAACTTCATTTGCCTTGTTACTATGGATTCCACAACGGCCACCCATGGCAAAGAAATGGTGTCAGAGATTCCTACCTACATCCGAGTCTTCAATGATGGCACCGTGGAACGTCCCCGGCAAGCCCCTTTTGTCCCACCCTCTCTTCAACACCCCAATACCCCTCTCTCTTCCAAAGACATTCTCATCTCCCACAACCCCTCCATCTCTGCTCGTCTTTACCTTCCTAATTCCATCCTTCCTACCAAACTCCCCATCCTTCTCTACTTCCATGGCGGCGGATTCTTCTTCGAATCCGCCTTCTCCCAACTTTACCATTCCCATTTCACTGCCTTCCTCTCCCATCTCCATCTTCTAGTCGTCTCTGTCGACTACAGGCTTGCCCCTGAACACCCTCTTCCCGCCGCTTACGACGATTGCTGGGCTTCTCTTCAATGGCTCGCTTCCCATTTCACTCCCAACAATCCCACCAACTCCGACCAATGGTTAATTGACCACGGCGATTCCACCAGAATCTTCATTGGGGGTGACAGCGCCGGTGGTAATATTGTTCATAACATCGCCATGCGAGCTGGCTCTGAAGCTTTACCTGGTGGTGTCAAAATTCTGGGTGCCATTTACTCCCACCCCTACTTCTACAGTTCGCAGCCGATTGGATCTGAACCTCGTGATATCGATAACGAGAAGAGCTTTCTGGGTTTGGTTTGGAAATTAGTGTACCCATCTGCTCCCGGTGGAATTGATAGCTTCGTCATCAATCCTATGGCTCCTGGGGCACCTAGCTTGGCTGGGCTTGGGTGTTCGAAGATGCTTATATGTGTTGCTGGGAAGGATAAATTAAGGGATAGAGGGGTTTGGTACTACGAGGGTGTGAAGCAGAGTGGGTGGGAAGGGAAATTGGAGCTTTTTGAAGAGGAAGGGGAAGACCATGTTTATCATATCTTCAATCCTGAATCTGAGAATGGCAAGAAAATGATCCAGCGCTTGGCCTCTTTTATCTTTGAATAGAAGAATCATGACTATGGTTCATCTTTCCAATAAAGTTGGGAAATTATGGGTTCGTGACAAATAATTGCAAGCTCTTGTAAACCTAAATATATATATTAAGATGCTTGATCCATCTTGTGAGTTCTAGTTTCACTCTCAAATTTGAAGTCTATAGAGAGCTAATATCCCCCCACTCTTTTCGGGATGATTTTGCAGAAACCAAACTATCGAACCTTATCTTTGCAGTTGCTGTTTCAATTAAACACCTCTTATTATGCAAAAGTTGATTCAATCATAATATTAATCATTGTCGGGAACTTAATTAATTGTATAGTTGAGTGCTTGTGATTAGACAAAAGCTGAGTCTAACAAACATATAAATAATGAGAGGATAATCAGTTTAGTCTCTAATCCAGTAATTCATTCAAACAAGTTCTTTATACTTACAATTTTTTTTAAAAGAAATTAAGGATTCCAATCACCAAGCAAGAGTGACAAATTGGTGAGGATTAATTTAGTTTCCTTTTAAATTATTGGAATTGGAATATTGAAATTGCTCCATTTAAATTAAGGTCAGATCAATATTTTATTTGTTTTAAATTGGTCTTAACGTTTATTATGTTATATTTTTTTTTTGTTAAGTATTGATATTATTATTGTCCAGTCAAAAAAAAATTTTAAATTATCAAGTTTTACCATATCATCATCTTCCTCTTTTATATAAAATAAGTTTTATCAGTGTTAAAGTTTTTTTTTTTCTTTTTTGCGCTTTGAACTTCTAATTCAGTCTTTCATTCTTTACCAACATTTGGATCTCAGTTTTTTACCCAACAAATCAATATACTTCAGCCATCAGTTGAAAAAACAACACTCACAAAATTGCTCCAAGTCCAAGATAATCCAGTATATGCCTAACTGAAGTTAATGAAGTTTATGAACCCACTAAAGTTGAAAATGCTGTAACCGAAACACTTACACCTAATCAACATTACACCTTAGTGTTCTAAATCCCTCATTTGCATCCAAGATCTATTTCTAAAACGAAAAACTTACCTAAACAAGAAAATATGTTCCATTGTGGGTGTGGCTAGTTGCTGGCTTCTCGGCGCATCTAGGTCCTTTAAAATATCACTTTTTTTATTTTCCTCCAATTCTTTTATTTTTAGCAATAAAAAATTAATGCCATGTAAAAAAGATGAAAGAGGAAGATGATCATATGGCGGAAGTTGATGAGTTAAAAATTTTTTGATTGGACAATAACGACATCAACACTTAATAAAAAATAATAACATGATCAATTTTAAATACGATCAAAACATATAAGATTAATTTAAAACAAAATAAAATTTATGACTAATTTAAAACACACCCAATACATTTAGGGTCAATTTGAACATTTAACTTTTAAATTAATTATAAATTGTAACATCCAGTCAAAACTTCCTACTTTAAGTTCCAACAAACCAACCCATGTGGACTTGTTCAAATTTTGAATTAATTATTAGGATTTAACTAATAAGTGCGGCATTTGCACGGGGTATATCAAAAAAAAAATTTATACAAATTCAGCACTTTTCAAAACTATCTCCAGATCTATACTATTTTTCATGTGCACTTCAAAAACGCCATCCGTGAGGGCGTTTTGTTGATTTTTTGGAAAGAAAAACGCCCTCAGTGAGGGACTGAGGGCGTTTATTAGGGTCAAATGGTCAACCTTATAAACGCCATCAGTGAGGATTTTCTTACTTGAGGGCGTTTGTTGATTTTTTTACTAGAAAAACACCATCACCGACGGCAATTTATAGGGTTGGACCATTTGACCCTATAAACGCCCTCACTAAGGGTGTTTTTCTAGTAAAAAAATCAACAAAACGCCCTCACGGATGACGTTTTTGGAGGTGCACAGTAAAAGTGGTATGGATCTGTAAATAATTTAAAAAATTACTAAATTTGTGTTTAACATTTTTTTGGGTATATACACGTGCAAATGCCAATAAGTGCCATATACATTTGTTAAATCCTTAAACAATGTTGGTATTTATTAACAAAACCTTAATTATAAATAATTATTTAAAATTTGAATTAAAATGAATAATAAATCTTTACACTAATTCTATTATCTAAAATATAAAGTTTTGTTTTCTACTTTTATTTTAATGATATTAACTCATTTGTCATCTTCTACCGGGATAAAAGTTTAATGGTACCGTACCACTGAACTTCAGTGCATCTCTTCAATTATGTAGTGCCATTTGTTAATATTAATAAAAACTCACATTAATTAGGGTCCACCTTGAATGATTTAGGGACCAACTGATTGGAGGGATTTACTGAAGTTCAGTACTACCGTACCACTGAACATCTCCTCCTTCTGCTGGTTGTCTATTTATGGAATACTACATAGAAAATTTCATTTGAAAATTTTGATATAGCAAACCAATTGAAATGTAAAAAAATTTGAGACCTATTCTGTATTTAGTATTTACTAATAAGAAAAGTATAAAGAGTAACCAAAATTTAAGAATAATTGGTTGTTGCAAGTGAGATTAGATCCTATGCTACCCAGCATAGAAAAGTAAACAGAGTGAGTGATACATAAGTGGGTCTCACACATAGTGGGATCCACATGAGAATAGATCTAATGCTTGGCTCTTTTATGCATTAGTATGTTAGGTCGGCTTTTTTTCATAGTTTTCTTCACTTTTTTTATTTAAACTTGAAAAATTGTAAACTTTTTCTATAGAATAAGAGTTAAAGACAAAAAAAAATAAAAATTTCACACAAATAAGGACCTACCGTGAATGGTTTAGGGACCACCTTTATGAGGGACTAAAAAGTTAGTCCCTAATTCACTCATAGTAAATTTCAATTTATATGGAGTTTTAAATTTTTTTTGTATCTATATCTTTCATATTTTAGATTTTCTTTAGAAAAAGTTTATAATTTCTCAAATTTAAATAAAAAAAATGAAGAAAATTATGAAAAAATAGTCAGCCTAGCATACTAATACATAGAAGAGCCAAGTTTTGGATCCATTCTCGATCCACATGTAGAACCCACTTATGTATCACTCTCTCTCCTTGCTTTTCTATGCTGGACAGTAGACCTGATCACGGGCCGTAAAGCCGCCCGACACGATAAAATGCAAATATGAGCCCGAAAGCTCGTTTTTAAAAAGTCCGCAAAAAACGAGCCGGATCAGGCTTTTTTTTAAAAGTCCGGCCCAAAAGCCCGGCCCGTATATATACTTATTTATATACATATAATACATTAAAATAAATAAAAAACTCAATCTAGTATAGAATAAATACCAACCTAATTGATAACTTATTTTAATGTTTGATGTCCAAGGTCTAGTATAGAATAAATACCAACCTAATTGATAACTCTCTTAGAGTGGGTAATTTGTTATATATTCTGGATATAAAATATGTATATATATATATATATTTTGTATCCAGATTCCAGAATATATAATATATTTTTGATACAAAATATGTATATCTTTATATACAATCCGTATAAAATGTTTATATATATATATATATATAATACATTAAAATCTTTTAACTATCTATTTTTAAGAAAAAAAATTATCTTTTTGTATCTTAAATGAAACATGAAACAAACTATAAATAAAAATCATGGTACAAAATATGGCGGCCCGACCCGTTTTTAGTTAAAAAAAAGGGCCCAGGCCTAGGCTCGGGCTTGAATTTTTAACAAAAAAAATCATGGTACAAATATGACGGCCTAGCCCGTTTTTAGCTTAAAAAAAAAAGGGGTTCGGGTTTGAATTTTTTTAACAAAAAAGCTCGCAAGCCCGGCCCGTCTACTTGACAGCATAAGATCCATTCTCTTTGCAAGTCTCACAATTAACTTGAAGTTGACTTGTTTCCCCCCAAATTCCAATAATGATTAATGAAATCCCCCAAGTCCCACTATTAACTCGTGAAACCATCTCCCCCAAGTCCCACTGTTAACTCATAACTGTCGATGCTCATTCCTTTATAAGTAACTCTCCCCAAGTCCAACACATGATGATATGAAAGCACTACCCCAATTGCATTGTTTGCTCTGTGATTTGATTAATTAATCATATATGGCTTCCATCATCTCCATAATGGATAGCACCAAAGAGAAGGAGGTTGTGTATGAGATTCCTACCTTCATCAAAATCTACAGAGATGGGAGTATAGAACGCCTGAGAGACACTCCAATTGTACCACCTTGTCCAGAAGACCCCAAGACAGGAGTCTCATCGAAAGACGTTATAATCTCCGTCAAACCCTCCATCTCTGCCCGTATTTTCATTCCGAAACTCAAGAATGAAAACCAGAAGCTCCCAATCTTGGTGTACTATCGCGGGGGTGCTTACTTCTTCGAATCTGCCTTCTCCAATCACCACTATAGATACCTCAACCACATTGTTTCTGAGGCTAACATCATAGCCGTCGCTATCGAGTACAGAAACGCCCCCGAACACTTTCTCCCGGCAGGTAATTAACTAGTAATTTGAATTTCTAGCTAGGAAAATAATAATAATGCTGCATGCTGTTCGTTTATTAATAATAAAAATAAAAATGTGCAGGGTTAAATGATTGCTGGGTTGGGCTTCAATGGGTGGCCTTACATTCCATGAAAAGCCCACCCAGTATTGATCCATGGCTAGGCAGGCACGGAAACTTTGAGAAAGTGTTCATAGGAGGCGACAGCGGTGGTGGGAATGTGGTTCACAACATAGTGATGCGTGCTGGATTAGAGGGGTTACCTGGTGGGGTGAGATTGTACGGCGCTTACATGAACCACCCTTACTTCTGGGGGTCGAAACCCTATGGGAGGGAGCCAGTGGATGGGTTCGAAGACGCGTATGCGTCGGTGGTGTGGAATTTTGTGTACCCTTCGAGTCCTGGTGGGCTGGACAATCCTATGCTGAATCCTATGGGTGATGGTGCACCCAGCTTGGCCAGGCTTGGGTGTGTTAAGATGTTAATCAGCGTGGCTGGCAAGGATTTTCTGTATCTGAGAGACAGAGCCGTTTTGTACTATGAGAGCATCAAGCAAAGTGGGTGGAAGGGGGAAGTGGAGCTGTTTGAAGAGGAAGAGGAGGAACATTGTTATCATATGAACTTTCCTGATTCTGATGCTGCTCACAGATTGATCAATCGCGTCATTCAGTTTCTTCGCAACTAGTACTCTTCACATATATTATATCTCTCTCTTCCTACTTTCTAGTTTCTAATTGTATGCTTCAATATAATTTCTGCATTAAATTATAACTACATATTATTATTATGAATTATGATGTTGCAATTTACAAGTGCTGCCCTACGTAAATTACTTATATAGCTGCTAACAGTTCAAAGCATGTTACAATTTACAATGGGCGTGAGGGTGCACCCAGCTTGAGTGGACTTGGGTGAAGGGGAATTTAATTTGGAGTTATTTGAACAAGCTCACGCTTTTCATATTCACCATTCTCACTCTCAAAACCCCCCATCAAAATTATCAATCCGTTTCCTCGTTTTATTCACTCAAACTACAGTCTACATATCAGTGCTAACTCTACTCTTCAATTTCTGAAATAATTGAATACAAGCAAGTGAATCAAGTGTATTATTTTACGTCATTAAATAAAAATTAAGATTTGTATTCATATTATAATAGCGTCTTCAAAGGGTTGAAAATGCACACTTTATATACATTACTAGATCTGCACTCAATTTCTCTCTCTTTCTTACTATCATTTATAGTTTTACCTTAGGAACGAACTTTTATAGGGTGCGTGCAAACTCATATAAACGTTTACGTAACGCATTTGTATTGGTCTAATGATAAAAATATTTTTTAAAAAAATTTATATTTTTATAACTGAACCATTACAAACACATCATAAAAAAATTTGTATGAATTTACACTCTAAACCGTTTCCACTTTAAAATAATTCACTAGAAACGCCTAGATTTATTCATGAAAAAAAAAGAGAAACGCCTAGATTCCTATTTCGTTTCTGAATTCTAACTGTCGTTTTCACACTTTTAAGGAATAAAGCACTCAAGTTTTTAAAATTTGTATATGTAAAATTAAATATGATTAGACTGTACCTCCATTGAAAGGGAAGAAAAATAAGTCTAAGAAACAAAAATAAAAATAAAATGGAAGCAGCTGAATATGCTAACTCCAAGTCAGAACCGATGCTGTAGCTAGCATCTCGTAATGATGATGTAACATAGGCACTGGTTTTAAATATTGTAAAATCAGAGCAGAGCATGCACAGCATCAACCTCATGTGGTCCCACACAATAATAAAAAAGATCGCTCATCCACTTGTTTTAATATTCACGACCAGAAATTATTATTATTATTATAATATATAATTATATATATTATAAAGGAAAGAAAACATCATATTTTTTTGAGATAGGATCCTCTAAAGTAATTCTCTACATTTTTTGGTGGAGTTAGGAGAGAGATAGAGAGAAAAAAAATATTTTTTTTTTTGATTTTTTTCTCTCCCAAATTTTCTTATCTCTATCTCTCTCTTAACTCCATCAACAAATATAGAGGATTACTTTAGAAAATCCACTCTTTTTTTTTTCCTTCTTACACGTTGATGAACCACACAAAAAATAGCAGAGTCAAAGTATTGATCGCTATGGTGTTTTTTTATTCTCTGTTTTGTCTATGCATTGCATTGGCTAAATTTTATAATTTTATTTTTTTAAAACAATAATTTACAAGATATCTATATCTATTGCTTTTCCTTCACTTCCATGGAGCTATCCTAACCACTGCCTTGAGCACAAGGGCAGAATGTTTATTTAAATTAAAAAAGACCCTTAAGATGTTTAAGAATAATGAATTTATTTCCTCTTTCTCTTTTATTTTTATAAGATCCTGAGTTTTTGAAATTGTGCTATGAAAATTCACAACCTTAAGCCATCATATCTGTAACTTATAGTTTGAATTTTCTTAAAAAATTAAATAGGAAAAAAAGTTAATCTTTATATT
The DNA here is from genome assembly GCA_014851425.1 of Senna tora. NCBI lineage: Eukaryota > Viridiplantae > Streptophyta > Magnoliopsida > Fabales > Fabaceae > Senna > Senna tora. Next base: position 2,313,322 of record CM026262.1, on the reverse strand, counting down.
GAGATGTATATTTTTTCCTGTATTTGTACTGTTAATTTTTTGTCTAGTTTAATTTGTTTTAACTTCTTTGGAAAGATGTTTTAAAGATGAATTGTGTCTATTTTGTCTTTTTTTCCCCCTTTTATGAATAGGTTTGTTAAAATGAAATTATAATGAATTCATCAATATGCAATTGCATGAAATGTGTTTCTTTTCTAAAAAAAATCATATATATGACATTCACCGACGAATCGTCTTGATTTATCGTGCTTTCTGCAATATATCAGTCATTAAAAAGAAACATTATCAAGATTCAAAGAATTCAAAGACCACGTGGTCCAAAACCGACAAAGAAATATCAAATTTATGGTTGCGGATAATAATATTCTTTAGTGACAAAAATACAAATCTTATTATCACTTTTTGGATTATAAAATATAAAACACCCATCTTGTTTAGTGCAATCAATCCAACTATTTTGTCACCATATACATCAGCATCCGAGGCCTCATTGAAGAGACATTAACTTCATCCGTGGGGAAAGCCTCCTTTTCCCGAACTCTATCACCCTTCTCATAGGAAAAGGGATGCTGAAATGATATTAATTTGGTAGAATAACAGGTAAGGTAAAGGAAGGAAATTTTTTTTGCCTAAACAGAGAGAAAGGAAATTCTCTGTCATGAAGCTCAGAATCTGATTTAGGGAGAGAGAAGGTGATAAAAAAGATACTAAATCATCTTTTATCATTTATTTATTTATTTATTTTTTCGTAATTTAGTAATTCATTCAGAAACAACAGAGAGTACAGGATACAAACACAAAACAAACTAAAACACTAAAGAGGATTAAACAGAGCCACCACAGCAGACCCGAGGCTCAGACCCACCAACAAACATCTATCCAAAATCAAAAGTCCCTCTATAACTACGTGTGTATTTGATCCCCGAGAGATCAACCCAAAAAATAAGGAAAAGCTCATTAATAACTGTGTGGTGAATGAGAAAAGGAGTCCTAGTACTAACAGCTTTCCTAGCCACCAACAAACATTTATTTTTCCATTCGCTTTCACTTTACTTTTCACCAAGATACTCAACTCCTATTTATTTCTTCTTGAAGTTTTAATTGAGTCTGAGGAAACACGTTTGGTGATTCAATTTGGTACGTGGGAAAAGTAATACTTGGCCAGCTACCTTATTAGACATGCTTTTCCATATTATCCGCGTCTTAGTCTGGCTATTAAACTATTCCATTTCTAATTCCTATATAAGAAGATTCAAATACACTCCCTCTGTCATCCTGTACTTGTTTCATTCAGATTAATCAGATAAACTCTGTATTAATTGTGTTGGCTTAATTGAATGGCAAATTCCAGTAACAATAGGAAAGAGATAGAGACAGAGCTTGAGAATCTTATCAGAGTATACAAGGACGGCTCAGTGGAACGCCTGTTTGGCTCACCAATAGTCTCACCCTCTCCTCAAGACCCCCACACCGGAGTTTCCTCCAAAGACATCATAATTTCCCACAACCCATCCATCTCCGCTCGTCTTTACCTCCCACAATCCCACCACCAAAAGCTTCCCATCTTGGTCTACTTCCACGGCGGCGCTTTCTTCCTCGAATCCGCCTTCTCCTTCCTCCACCATCGCTACCTCAACCTCATTGTCTCTCAAGCCAACGTCATCGCTCTCTCTGTAGAGTACAGGCTCGCTCCAGAGCACCCTCTCCCCGCAGCTTTCCAAGATTTCTCAAATGGCTCGCTTCCCATTATACTCCTCACCCCACAAATGCTGATCCCCGGATCCTCCATCACGCCGATTTTAACAGAGTGTACATCAGCGGCGGAACTATTGTGCATAACATGGCGCTCCGATCTGGGGTCGAGGATCTGCCAGGTGGCGTGAAATTACTGGGCGGCTTCCTCTCGCACCCATTCTTTTGGGGTTCGACGGAGGGGCAGGAGCAGAGCATGCCGGCTCTGGCCTGGAACTTCGCGTACCCGTCAGCAGCAGGTGGGATTGATAACCCTATGATTAATCCGACGGCTCCTGGGACTCCTAGCTTGGCTAGCCTTGGCTGCTCTAAGCTGCTTGTTTGTGTTTGTGATAAAGATCAGCTGAGAGAGAGAGGGGTTTTGTACTACGAAGCTGTGAAGAAGAGTGGGTGGAAAGGGGAAGTGGAATTATTTCAAGTGGAAGGGGAGGATCATTGCTTTCACATCTTCAATACTGACACTGATAATGCTAAGAACATGATCGCACACTTGGCCTCATTTCTCACTTGACAATGGATTCTACACTGGCCTTCTCTCTTTGCTTTTCTATGCTACTCATCATAAAATCCAATCTCCCAATGACTCAACCTGCCATTTGTGTATTTCTGCGGTTGTCAACTGTAGGTGCTTTATGGACCACTACATACTCCACTCTATTTCAATAAGGAATTGAAATTAAAAAAATCTTTACACTCTTAAGTTCAAATAAGATTGTTTTATATAGGAAATAAATAAAAAATGTACCTGCTTATTTGCTGCAAGTAATAATACTTCTGTTGAACCTAGATTAAGTTTAGTTCGGCCTATCTAAAATAGGCAAATTACATTTATTGATCTTAATTCAACCCTACAAATTTATAATTAAGTTTCATAATTATTTCAATCTTTTTTTAAGAAAATATTTTGTTTGCAGTGATAATACTCTTCTTGCCACTAATTAATAGAATGACTATGTCCTTTTTTTTGTCAAGAGAACAGACAAGCGATTTTACTGTTTTGAGTTTAAAATGTTATAAACTGAGAGAAGTAGAAAATAAACTACAATGTGCGCACACTTTAATTTTGATAAGTCAAGATATTGGTACAGCATATATGGGGATAATTTATGCAGTATGCTCCAGACTCAATAAAATTGTTTATTGGAAAAATGGGTGTGAGTGTGTGTGTGTATATATATCCTTCATTCAAATCCATTAATTGTAGAATTAACACTGAATGGGCACTCAACATTTGTTATCCGAGAAGAATTGTCATAGAATATTGTGTTGTGGTCTTAGAAAGAACTAGCAGAATGCCAGTTTTAAGGCTTAAACTGAAAAAAAGACTAAGAGCTTGTTTGTGCATGTTTATTTTTAAAAAGAAATATCTATTTTTTTTAATAATCACTTATTTTTAAAAAGTGTGCTGTTTGTGCATGCTTATTTCATAAAATAAGTGATTCTTAGTTGTAGCAGAATGCAATTTTTTAGCTTTAAATGAAGCTAGAAATTGAACCTTCTTTTTCTAGTTAGTAGCAGAAGCTGAAATTTAAATAATTTATGACAAAATACCCTCAATAAAATTTATTATTTTTCATTATACCCTTTATTATTTTAAACATAATTTTGACCTATATAACTACAATTTAATTACAATCAGTCTCTTCATCGTTGTTCCTCCTCTTCCTTCACCATCTCACTTCATGTCTTTATCTTCTTCCTTCACCGTCTCACTAATAATAAATATTAAATAACATTTTAATATATTAATAAATATTATTTAATAAAAAACTAATCATAGATAACAAAATTTCATTAAGTAAAATCAATAATTATTTAATTAACATTTTAATGTAATAATAAATTAACATTTTATTTTTATTTATTTAATAATAATTAACAAATTAAATATTGATATCTATTTATTTATTTAATAATATCATAATCTATACATGTCATTCTTGATAATTTTACAGTCAAAAGCACTTATTTATACAATTTTGTCAAACACAAATTGTTTTTCAGCTATTGATAAAAGTACTTATCAACTCTTTGCCAAACACAAACTGCTACTCTTTTACAGTATTTTTAAAAAAACTCTATTTAAAAAAAATCATTTAAAAATTAACAATTTTTATAAGCATGGGCATAAGTGGGAGTTTGACTATTTTGTATGCAAATATTTAATTTGGGCTCGTAATTCTTTAATTATCAATATATAGAAGTCAAGGTAAATAACGCTCTGCCTATAAGAAATGGGAAAATGATATATTAATGAATATTAGTTACAAATTATCGATATAGCTAGGTCTCTTTATTATTAAATGATAATTAATGGCTTGGACCTTGGATTACGTTATATTGAGGCTCTACATCACTCACATTGAATAAGGATAATGGATTATTTGATTTGACCTCTAAAATTGCACGGTTTGTGTGGTTTTGTAACTATAATAAGAAGCAGAGCATATTAAGCATATTATTATATAAGAAAAATATTAATTCGCGGATGATTATTCATATAAAAGTAGTGGTTAATAAATTATTGGTGAAATGGATTAATGAATGCTCATGAGTTCATTATAAATCGAATATCAATATTGAATTGGTATATATATCTGTAGTTCAGTTGTGATAGTGGACTGGTGGAGCTCTTATAATAATATTTTGATTTGTTGGTTAGTTTAATTTCTTGTGTTTTGAGCATTATCTATCTGATATCTATCTCTATGATTAATTGCGCGCAAGCCAATCACGTGCCAATTAAGACAAGGGCCCCGCTTCATCTGCTCACTTAACAAAAATTAGTCTATGATTGTTCCCAATTATGAATTATTCTCACATGTGAGCAAGCACAATATCATGTATTTAGTTCTGAAATCTTAATACATATGATCAAGTAGCTAGATACTCTAACGAGGTTAGATGAGATGTTTATATTTGATTTTGACATTAAAAGCCCTAATAGGAAAAAAATACTTGTACAATTTTAAAAACAAAAGACACTAATCATGATATATCATGTTTAAGTAATAAATAAACTGATGAATAATCTGTGATTTTTGTATTCATATATTATAGATTTTCCATTAAATATAAATAAAATATTCTATTTATTATTTATTAATACTCGATCTACATCCAGAGTAGATGTTCAGTGGTACGGTAGTACTGAACTTCAGTACATCCCTCCAATCAGTTGGTCATTAAACCATTCAAGGTGGGCCCTAATTAATGTGAGTTTTTATTAATATTAACAAATGTCACTACATGATTGGAGGGATGCATTGAAGTTCAGTGGTACGGTACTATTGAACTTTTATCCTTACATCCATAATGAAACAAATTAAATAATAAAAATGGAACAAAATTGAAATAAATTTTCTATGTTGTTCCAACTTCCAGATTTATCGGATATAGCAAATTTTTATTAGAGAAAGTAACTTTGATTAATTTGGCTTAGTTAAAATCCACATCATCAACTTTGTTAAAAACTTAATAGTTGTCTAAGCGAGGAACTAAATTGACTAATATAATGTTTTGATATTTGAGGGATCAAAATAGTATTTTAGTATATAAGAGTATAAAACTCCTTGATTTAAATTATGTAATCAATACTTTTTTTTTATTTATGATTCTAATAATGTGATATTTTTAATTAATTATAACTAACGCATGCCATCTGTGTAGAATTGGTTGCAATATACTTTAATTTTGTTGTTAGGGAAATCAGTAATTAATTGTACCCTCATATCATATATCCATTATCTACTTCTAGGGATGTCCGTTCATTGAATATGGGTTTATTGGCTAAACATGTGTGGAAGTTGCTAAACGTAACTCTTTGATCTCTATGGCGTTAGGTGATAAATACACTAATGCTCACAATCCAGGAACTCTTAGAAAAAGATCAAATTGGTGCTGGGTTTGGAAAGGGATCACCAATTCGGCAAGTGGAGAGTTACGTTGGAAATGGAAGGAAAATTGAAATCTGGAACTGTGTTTGGAAATTAGATTTGCCTTACAGAATTGTTTTGTTTATGTGGAGATTGTTGCAGAATAACCTTCCCACTTGTGAAGTTCTTCGAAGACATCATATATATTCCAGCTGATAGCAACTCTGATTTGGAATATATATATATATAGAGAACATGTGTTTTTGCAATGTTCCCATTTATCTATTTGCATAGAAGGAAGCAATCAGGAGGAGTTTGAATTGTGGTTTGGTTTCAGAGTTGGATTAATAGAAGAAAGGAAGCTAAGGCAGCATAAATTCTGACACTAGAAGAGTTCTATGTGTGGTTTTGTAGGTGGAGGTGCAGGAATTTAAGGCTAGGGTGATGGAAAGTGTTCACGTCTCGCCATTTCGATGGTGTATTCTCAATGGAATAACATTAGGAAAAAATTTAGGTCCATTTCCTTATGTCTATTTCATCCAATTCTACCAATCATATATTGTATTTACACTCTCTTTCTTCTATGATTGGTCATATAAAAGGTGGTCTCCTATATTCTCTCTCTACTGTGATTGGTCATTTAAACACTTTTTGCCACGTATCATAATTATATTGGAGAATTGGATGAAATGAACATAAAGAAATGGACCTAAGTTTTTTCCATAACATTAATATATATGCCTTATCACCTCAATCAGAATCAACAACTTATCATAAGCTCCAAAGAGAATGTTAGCAGAATAAATGTTTTTTCTTAACAAGCAGAAAGTGGTGGAGATTTCTTCCTGCGATGGAGGAAGATTTACTAAGGAGCACTTCATTTTAATTTGATGTGTGCACCTAAATGCTTAATATTCATAATTGACCAACATATTTGTTTGGAGCACTGTCACTTTATGGTCTTCAAAGAAGGGCATGCTAACTGCTAATTAGCTTATCAGTAAAGGATATAAACATAATGTTAATCTCCAGGTTAATTATAGGGATGGATATTCAAAACTTGTTAGCTAATTTTTAGTATCTCTAGATTTAGTCAAAATTATAATCTAGATAGGACTATTAGTAATCAACAAGGATGGTACTGTAATTAAGTTTAAGTTTGTTTGGTATTAGAACAAAATTTAAATGCCTATAATCCTATATGAAAATAAAATAGTACGTAACCGTCTTTGGCCAAACTCAGAGATAGCCTATGCAATTAATTTTCTTGTGTGCATAAACAAGCTAAACGGAAAAGAAAGGAAAATTAATCTGCACAAATATATATATAGTTAGTATAAATACTAGTATAACCCTACTCATGACTCGTTTAAAATATCAAATTAATTGTCCAATCACCCTCGATCTGATGCCTACAATCTAACAAAAAAAGTTAGTGATTGTGTACTAAGAATACAATGCAAGGTATATTCAAAGCATAAAAAAGCATCAATTTTGTTAATTAATTTTTGTTCGGGCAAAGCAATAATGGACTAATAATTTTTAGTATGTCTACATGATAAACAACAGAGTTTCCTTATGGAGAGCGCATATTCTATGAGGGTTTGTTTGGTTAGTGGGATAAAGAATATAATGTTGGATGTAATTTAACATTATATATAATATTCTTTCTACTAAACATACTTTATTTTTTATAATGTGATGAAATTATGTTTTTGTCCTTATTTTTTACTCATTTTTATTTAATTTCCACTTTTAATGTATGGGTACTTTTATTCCATTCATATTACATTGACACGACATTTTCATTTCCTCTAACATTTCTATTACCATTACCATTCCCATTCTCTCACTCATTCCATCTACCAAACACACCCTAACTACTTATTTCTAATTAGGTTAAATTACTCTTATAATTCGTATACTCTGATTGGAGGTAATTTTGTTCGAGCTAGCTGAGGTCCTATAACGGGAGTCGAAATCTCCCAGCAGAGATTTTTTATACACAATACTCAAATACGATATCTTACTTAAAAGGAATGGAGTACTTACCACTCCAACCAACCACCAGTTGATGAAATTATATTAATTTCTTGTCAATGTTGTATAGTATCTTAGCAGGCTATATATATATATATATATATATATATATATATATATATATATATATATATGATTTATGTTAATATACTAATATATATATGATAGAAGAAGAATAAATAACAATGTAAGAAATAACTTAATTAAATAAATAGAATAAAATGCAATTTATGTTAGGGAATATATATATGTGGATATATTCACTTTAATTAAGTAACTTCATAATGTTAAGATAATAAAAAAATTAAGCTTCTGATTATAACTAACAAAATTAATATCACAATTTTTTACTAATACGGATTTCAATGTGTATCCTCTGAAAATAATATTTTCAAATTATTTTGGGATCATCACTCCCTTAAGCACCAAAACAACATGGCAAATAGGCAATCAAGATAAAAAGGATGGCCATTTAAATTTGTGCTAATATATAATTAACCATTGAGTTTGAACAGAAGGGGAAATAAGATAATAATAATAATAATAATAATAATAATAATAAGAATTGAACTCACTTAGCTTATATATTGCGACAAAATCTAATTAAAATATAATTTCTGCAAATTAAACTTTCTTCAACGCCAAAATAACGTTTTTGTTGCAGTATTTGAGATTCATCCCGATTCATTGTATGTATTAAACAAACAATAATCTTGTTTTGTAAAATTATTATAAAATTAGATTTCTATAACATTTTTATTTAGAATTTAACATCAAAATTTGGTAATCTATTGATATGAATGTCAACTATAAATGTGAATGTTTATATTTAAATAAATAAATAATGTACACAGACACAAATCATTCAGTTTCTTATTTAGTTATAGGTGAATAATTAAAGAAGGATAATCATTTGATTATTTTATAAAATAGGAAGCTTTTATCAATTTTAAAATTTAAAGAATTAAATTAAAACGTCATAAAATTAAAGGGAAGGGAAGAAAAATAGTTAAAAGAAGAAATTAGAATACAAAAAAGGGGTGGCTACTGGCTAGTGGCTAGCCCATCCAATTGTTGTGCTCATAATTACACCAGTGTAGTGTTGTGTCTCTTTTGACCCTAAAAGAGAGAGAGAGAGAGAGAGAGGTTTTGGAGTGTGGACGCTATGAGCGTGACGGCTAGGGTTTCTATCTGTGCACGGTCACGAAGCGAGCCACGTAGGCGAGTTAAGCTGACTTAGCAGGGTTACTATACACCTGCCTTCACGATAGCGAAACTATGAAAGTGTCCCCTAAACGACAAGATAGTGAGAGAGAGAACTCACTCCCACCATTGTGGTGGGTCAACCCTATTCTGACGTGGCACACCCAAATATTATATTTTATGGACTCCTGATATTTGATATTATCACCTCCCCCCCTCTTCTAGTTCTATACTATATTCATTCCCCCTACTCCTCTATCACATTCACATATCCAATATCCTTTTCCAATTTCCCTACCTTTACGTTTTCTTTTGTATAAAATTCCGATAAAGTAGCTTCTGCCAAGCCATCAAAATAAATAGCTTTGCCTTTCTCGGTCTGCTATAAGCACTTCACCCACCCAGGGTCACCCTATCATCTCTCTCAATTCTCATGAGATATTTACTGCCCCAATGACAAGATCCAAGCCCACCAATCAGCATCCGCCTATCACCACATGTTTCATCCTCCTCTCGCCACCTCATCCAAACTTTGTTGCCACGCTGTCCAACCAATTCTTGTCACCAGCGCGTGCAGTGCAGTACAAGCCCTTTCCTTCCCTTTTATTATTATATTATATATTTCCTTCTTTTTCTAACTGCGTTCTAAATTTTGACCGCAGATACGTTTTGTTTTAAAAAAATCTCTTCAATAAAATATAGTGGGACCCGCTTACACGTCATCCCAGGATACCACATCTCACGAACGTGACAATAGGCATAAGGCACAACAGAGAGAAAATAATAGTAATTTATAGATCGGCAGCTAATGTAGGACCCACACTTCTCGGAAGTTCCGTGACCGCGACTCAGAGTTCTCCCCGTTTCACCTATAATTTTGGCCGTTGGATCAACAAGTTTCGGTGGTGAAGAATGAAGATATAGCTTCTTCATCCACGCGCACGCGCCTCTGGGAAAATCTGCTTCTTTTAGTGCTTCACTGCCACGTCGGATTTCCATCCAACGCCACACAGTGCTTGTGCTAGTGATAATGCGACGATCGTGTCCGTAGAATAATCTTCAGGGTATATTGCTCACGTGGTCTCATTAGTTTAGTTTATTTCTGAAAATAGAAACCAAAATATAAGGAAAGAGAAAACTTAAACCACAATCTGAATTTGACCGGTTGGGAACGATATATTCTGCGGTCACCTAGATTCCTTGTGATCGTCATGTTTGCTTTTACCAAGGCCAGGGTAACTGGTTATAGCCGGTTACCTATTTTCTTTGGAAAATTCAATTTTCAATGGCTTGCTTAGCCTTAGCACTGTTCGTGAACACTCGAAGGAATAAAAAAGCAATTTCCCTTTGCATTTAATATTCGACATATAATAAAAAATATTATATTATTATTATTATACTCATACTCATTAATTAAAAAGGATGTAGCAAATTGGGTAGAAAGAAAGAAGCTTGTGGAGAAAGAAATGAGGGTGACACGTGGAGGTAGTGCGCAGAAAAGGTTAAAATAAAAAAGTTTTGTGTGAGTGGTGAACCCAACGGTGGGGATTTTGCCAAGTTGGCATTGTCGATTGAGATGAACGGTAAAGATGAGAACATGTAACAAAGTGGTGAATCGTGACCGTCCACGAGGCTTTGGAGTGGGTTTGGCAGAGAGTGAAATAGCGGAAAGAAGATGAGATTGGAGCACAAAAAGAGGGCGCAGAGGGAGGGGGAGAGCGAGGACTGGAGCAGCAGCCAGACGCAAGACAAGATAAGAGAAGAAGGGCTAAGATCTCTGAGAATTCTCATAACGCTTGTGACGAAAAGATCTTCAGAGAAGACAATCAATACTGCCTTTGTAACAGCTCTGCACCTGCGAATTGGGTGGCCGTGAATCTTTTTTCCTCCCGCTGATTATGGTTCTTTTCTTTTCCTCATGAGAGATGAGGTGAATCTTGTGGTTGTGGATGATTCGGTGGTTGTAGAAAATCAAGGCGTGGTATGGACAGAAATAGAGAAGCAAGGAGAACGACTATGGCAGCCAATGGTTTGTCAAGAAGAAGACACAGGAGTAACAGTCTAAGAGACTCCCCAGGTTCTGAATTCCTTCAGATCTAAACTATCTTACAATTTTTCATTTTATTTATTTCAAACTACGCTCTCTGTTATTCGATGATTTCTGATGTCTTTCATCTTTTTTCATTTCTTTTATTGTGGACTTGCAGACGAAGATGGACCGGTGGAGCTTCAGGAGCCGGGGAGGCTAAGAGATCGAGGGACTGGGAAAAAGGATCGAGATCGTGAAAGGGACAGAGATAGGGACAGAGATCGATCGAGTCGAAGCAAGAGGAGGAGAGGGGATAGGTTGATTCACGGCAGCAATAGAGATGATGGTGGAGAAGATAGTTCAGAGGAGAGTGTTAACGACGAAGAAGACGAGGATGACGATGTTGGGGGTGGTTTAGTTCGAATGCTTCCGCTAAACCCATCGTCCTTGTCATCGACGTCCTTATCGAACCATCGGAAGAGCTTCCCTCAGGCGAAAGATTTTAGAGCAGCGCCAACGTGGAAGGCCGCTGATGAGATGATTGGGGTGTCGGTGCCTAGGAAGGCACGATCAGGTAGAGTCTTTCGGATTCGGAGTAATCGGATTGACTGTAATGAAATTGATGAACAAATTTTGGGATTTAACATGTTCTTCCTTCTTTTGTTTCTCTTGTCAGCTTCAACGAAGAGGTTGCATGAATATTGGGCTTCAAATGGTGGAATAATGGGAGAGCAATTTCATCGGCAAGCTTCGACTTCTCCGGTTAGAACAAGCGTAGCAGCAATGGGGTTGGGGCCTTCGCTGTCTCCGGCTTCGCCGTCTTCTTCTAATGCTTCAGTACGGAAGAAGATAGTAAGTTCTTGTTGTTCACTGATTTTTCGTCTGGCCATTTCTTGGTTTTCCGATTGCTATATTAACAAGTACTGTTGCTGCTGTAGAAGCCGAGTGGACCGAAGCTTCGACCCCCTAAGTCATCATCCAAATCTTCTTCAGCTCAGGATGAGATCGAGATAGAGATCGCCGAAGTGTTGTACGGCATGAGACAGCCTCAAGGGATTTCCAAGCAAGAAACGTTGGCAAACGATTTATTGAAGTTCGATTCCAGAGAAACAAATAAATCATCTGGTGATGGCAAGTCTAGCGTATCCTCGCCGATCTCAAACACACAGTCCGCAGCGCCTCTGCCATTACCCGTTCCACCCCAAAATTCCAGCACCTCCATCGCTCTCTTATCTGCTGTTGGTGGGTTCTCTGAGCTTTCAAAGCTCAATCTGTCCATATTCTTCTTCTTTTACATTCTTTACTTTCATTGGGTCAGTAAGAAATAAAAAGGAAAGGGAATAAAATGCATTTTTTCCCTGTCTCTTGATGGATTAATCTTATGAGTTTTTCATCTCGTTATGCAGCAGCTCCCAAGAGGAAAAGACCGCGTCCTGTCAAGTATGAGGACGAAAATCCGACTAATTTAGCCGTCCGTAGTAGCCCCATTTCATCAACGACGAAGGCTGAAAGCGACCAGCCTTCAAAAGTCGAGACTTGTTCGCCAGATTTTAATAAAAAAGCAGTATCTACAACTGAAAATGGTTCTGTATCTTATGATTTGGCCAATACCCAAGTTGTTCAGGCGTCATCGGAGCCGCAGTCGGAGTCAATTAAGTTGGAAAGCAACATGTCATCGGAATCTATGCTGGTGACGGAAGAATCAGAGAGGCAAGATGTGGGATTGAGTAAAGAGGAGCCTCATTCTCCCAAGAAGGAATCTTCTGTGCCAAAACTGGATGATGAGCGTGAAGATGTGAAAGCGACTAAAGCGTGAGTAGCTTGAACTTCAATTGTTTTTCTTCCCACTATGAAGCTTTTGGTAGGTTTGCTTTGAACGTGTATCTTGATTTTGCTTCTTGATTTTGTTGGTTTTGCAGGAATCCTGCCATGTCCGAAAGTGGGAACCAACGAGAAGAGAAGTTCCAGATAGATCTGATGGTGTGTTTTGTTTTCCTTGCTGCAAGATCTATTTATTTCGAAATTCCAACTTCTTCCCATTTTTTATTTTTTATTTTTGTTGGTGGGTTGTGCAGGCGCCACCACCTCCATCAAGATCTTCTCCAGAAAGAGATGTGGATATTGATTTTGTGACTGGGGATCCTAAGCCTATGGCGGTAGAAGCGGAAATGGTAAGTGGGTTAGGCGATTAGGCCTATATCATCTTTTTTATTCAATCCTTGTGCTGCTGAAGAATAAATGAATTTCTTGGTCTTTTGTGCATTCAGGAAGCTAAGCCAATGGTAAAGGAAGATGATAAATCACCGAAAATGAACAAGGAAGAGGCAGTGCCGGTTGAAACTGAGAAGAAAAGAGAAACGGAAGAAACTGATATCCAAAAACCGCTTAACGTTCAAAAGGAAAGAAGTATTGACCTACAGATTGATTTAGAGAAGACTGATAAAGATAGTGTAAATGGCAATATGGTTGGAAAGAGGCATCAGCAGAGCGTACCGAGGCCGCCGCAGCCTCCCAACTCGGAGAAAGCTGGTATGTTTAATTTTTCTTATTTATACTCTTCAGCATTTGCTGGTGTGGGTAACTTATCCAAGCCCAAGGCACTTCTTTATCTGGCTCGCTTATCCGAGATACTTCTTTCTTACAGTGCATTCCAGCGCTGTGCCTGTTCCAATTTCTGTTCCCAGCTGGCCGGGTAGCCTTCCTCCCATGGGGTATGATCGGATTAATTCTCATTGGGTTCATCTTCTTATCGCTTATTAACGGTGTTAGTGGTTTGTCACTATGTTTCTCTTCTTTTGGGATATGACGCTCTTCTCCTCAACAGATACATGACACCTCTACAAGGAGTTGTATCCATGGATGGGACTGCCGTATCTTCTGCAGCTATACCAGTATGTTCACTTCCTGCTCATATATAGTGAATAGAGATTTTTTTTTTCTTTAAAAAAATACACTTCCAAAAGCCTTCCTATTGAATTATCTGTTTTTGACCTTTTCAGCCTCCCCATCTACTATTCAATCAGCCTCGGCCTAAAAGATGTGCAACCCATTGCTATATTGCTCGTACTATATCATATAACCAGCAAATTGCAAGGATGAATCCGTTTTGGCCAGCAGCAGCAGCAGGATCTGCATCATTGTATGGAGCTAAGCCGTGCAATCTCAATGTTGTGCCTTCCAATGAATTGCAAGGTAATATTGTCAGCAGGGCTGCAAATTCTGCTCAAGACAAAGGGCACAGTCTTACCATGTTTCCAGGCCATATTGGGAAGGAAAAGGGCTCTCAGACTGCCAACATGGAGACTGCACAGAGAAAGCAAATGTTGCTACAGCAAGCTCTGCCTGCAGGAGCACCTAGTAATATCTTGGTATGATTTGTTTTCTTCTCCACTGGTAGTTTTCTGACTCTTATTTTGTAATTATAATTTTCTAACCAGTGCTTTGTCATAAATTACAGCATGGCCCTACTTTCATATTCCCACTGAACCAGCAGCAGGCAGCGGCTGCTGCAACTGTTCGACCTGGATCTATTAAGTCATTGCCTACTACAGCCACAGGGAATGGAGTATCATCATCATGTACTTCCAATGCTGTTCCAGCAAGTGCTTCTGCCACAGGGGCTACTGCAGCTCCGACAATGAGCTTCAGCTACCCTAATATGACTGGCAATGAAACTCAGTATTTGGCCATTTTGCAGAATAATGCATACCCATTTCCCATACCAGCACATGTTGGCGGTCCACCTGCATACCGTGGATCACATGCCCAGGCCTTGCCGTTCTTCAATGGATCTTTCTATTCTTCTCAAATGCTTCATCCTTCACAGCTTCAGCAGCCGCAACTTCCTGCTCAATCACAGCAGAATCAACAAGGCCATCACAACTCTAGTATGTCTAGTGGATCCTCTTCTTCCCAAAAGCATTTGCAGAATCACCAACAAAAGCCCAATGCTAGTGGTGCAAGTGGGGGTAGAAACTTGCAAGGTTTTCCTGCCTCGTCTAAAAACCAGCCCTCACAGCCCCTACAGCAGCAGCAGCAACAGCAACAGCAACAGCAGAGGCAACATATGCCTAACCACCATGCTTCTCATCCATCACGCCATATTGAGTCTGAGATGTGTGGTGATGATAGTCCCTCTTCTGCAGATAGTCGGTTGTCTCGAGCTACTATGAGTATATATGGCCACAATTTTGCAATGCCTATGCAGCCACCTAACTTTGCAATGATGACACCTACAGCAGTTGGTGGTGCAGTGGCTGCTACTGGTGCTAATGGTAGTCATAGTGAAAAGAAGTCACAGCAGCAGCAAGCCAGTACAAAGGCTGGAGTTGAAGCTTCTCAGGCATTTGCCATGTCATTTGCGACAATTAATGGTGCTACTACTGCCACTGGCCTTGACCTATCATCTATAGCACAGAATCATCCAATTATGCAGAGTCATAACTTTCAGATGATGGCAGCGCAAGCTGCTCAGCAGAAGAAAAATTTTCGTGTCTCTGAAGAAGGGAAATGTGGAGGTGATTCTCTGAACCCAGATGAAGATAGGAAAGGGGTAGCAGGAAAAGTTCCTGCAACTGTGGGGCAATCCATTGCTTTCTCAAGGCCAGACGTGTCTGATCCCTCTGTATCTGCTATGTGTGGTAACACTGTTCTAGATAGCTCAGCCCGAACAATCAACCTTGGTTCTGCTTCAGCGCGGGCTACAGCTGCTGTCATGCCTGCATCCATCAACAATAGTGCAGCCAGTTCGCAGCAGCAGGTACAGCGAAATCAACAGCAGCAGCATCAATTAATTCAGGTTCAAAAACCGCATCAATTTGCAGCAGCAGCAGTTAGGAGTAAGACACCATCCACGAGTAATGGCAGTGCCTACTCTGATCACCTTCCTTCTGCAACTTCAATGGCAACAAAGTTTGCTAATGCTGGATGTGCATATCCTCAAAACCTTGCACAAAGCAGCAGCACTGCTGCTCAGTCACCTCAGTGGAAGAGTTCTGTGAGGCCTACTACTACTACTACATCTCAGTCTCCTTCTCCAACTATGACATCAACACCATCATCAGTCAAAACTGTTTCCCAGCAGCAGGCTCGTTCCCAACAGGTTCACACCCAAATATCTTTTTCTTCAAATCCAAAATCCTCCACAGCAACCCAAGTGCAAACCGCAGCTTCCGCCCATTCTCCGTCTCCTCCTGTTATGGTTGGCTCACCAACGACTTCCTCAATGTCCAAAAGTGCTGGTAGCCCAAAGACAACATCAACTGGCAATAAAACTGGTCAGGCTTCTTCCTTGTCATCTCAGCAACCGAAGAGTTCCCAAGCAGTGCCAAGTCGGAAGTCCTCACCTGTTGGTGGGAGGAATGTACCGTCTATCCTCAGTGGCCCCCAGTTGACTACGTCTTCTAGCACTGGGGTAAAACCCCAATTGCCACAACACCAGCAGCCGCAGCTAATATCCAAGCAGTCATTACAGCAAGCGCAGTTGTTTTTTTCAAATGCTTATATGCATCCCCAAGCCTCACAATCAAATAGTTCAACCTCTACTACTTCAGCTGCCAGCGCGTACTATCTCCAAAGGCGTGGCCCTGATCCTCATATGCAGCGACAAAGTCCATCAGGCACTTCCTCCAATGGCATGTTGTCATTGTGTCCTGCAGCTACCATTGTTAGTACCAGTTCTACTGATTCGTCTAAGGTTACTGCAGCTGCAAGCAATATTAAAGGTGGTGGTTTACCAACTCAAGGTTTCATGCATCCTGCCTTTGCTGCGGTGCAGCCATCTGGAAACCATCATCAGTTCATTCATGCCGGCTTCCCCTATGCTGTACCTGCGGCAGTTCAAGTGAAGCCAGCAGAACAGAAACAACCTGCAGGTGAGTAAAATGATATTGGCTTGGTTGTTTTCTTTGCGACCACTATGCAATGGCAAACAAAGAGGGAAAAGCAATGAGTACAGATGTTATGAATTGGATTAAGTTCATTCTGTGAAAGATGATTTCTTCCTAATGGAGGCAAAAATTTTCATGCCATTTTGCCTTTAGCGGGCTCAGGAGAGATGGAAGGGTGGCATCTTGAGCAAACCACGGGCAGAAGATACTAATTAGATTAGGGAAGCGATTTCACAAATTTAGATGGAAAGTCGAGAATTCTATGGAATGTGCCTGAAGTGAAGTGTCTGTAGTAATCTTTGTACACTTGTGTTTATAATCTGACATGGTTGATCTTGAAGTCCAATCAAAATTCTATTTGTTCTTTTGGGAGGTGGTTAATGTGGGGGGAAGTTGCTTTTGGATACATTCTTGTTGGCAGGATAAAATATCAATCAAAGGATGAAAAAAAAGATGGAGGAAAGGAAGGACAAGAAACCGCCTTTCCTTCTTTTGGGAATGTAATGGAAATCTTCCAACATTATCCTTCTTCTTTTAATTGTTCTCTTTTCATTTTACTATTAATTTGTTATTCTCTTAGACTAGATCTCACTGATATGGAGGAGTATAAAATATATGTATAACAGTTGCCCCAGTGATTACGTAGCAGTATATGTTAAATAGCTTGTAATGTACTGACTGAGAGAAAATTACTGTGGTATACTATTTCTTAATTCTTATGCCCATAAATGTAAGTTCCTAAATTAAAAAGTAAAACTGTTGAAGAAATTGCTTCACCTAACCTAATAGTTGGTTCTGACTTCTGACCGTCTCAAAATAATGACGACAAAATAGTGAACGGCGGCATATGGGATTTTTTTTTTTTTTAAGGTATCCTTCAGCCCGACAGGCTAAGGACTAATCCTCCGCGGATCTGAGCTCCATTTAAGGGTTTGCCGCTGGCCAATTGGTTGCTGCATACACAAGGTGGGATTCGAATCTCCAACACTTGCTTAAGTAACTTAATGAGCTAACCACTAGACCAACTAAATTTGATTCCATATGGGATTTTTAAATGGCATGAAAATAGGATAAGCATAAATGTGGCTTTTCAGATGTGAGAAATTAGATACTTTTGGCGAGTAAAATTTAGGCTAAAATACACCCATTTTCTAGATCTTTAAATTACACTATCATAGTCTCATTCCATCTATTTTAAAATAAAGATGAAAAAATTTATAATTTTACTTTTTTTAATTAAAAATTCTTAACAATATTACTAATTTTGAAAGTAATGATAATTACAAAAAAAAATTTCAAAAACTAATTATTTGAAAATGATTTATGTTGAGTTAAAAATTATTTATTTTTTTAAAAAAAGAATTTTTTTTATATTAATTAAATACATACTTATTTATATAAGTAATAGAAATAAGAGTATTTTAGTCAATATAAAATTATAAATATTTTATCTCTTAACAAAGGAGAGTATAGTTTACTCAATATATTATTGTTAAGTTTCATTAAATAAATAAATATAAAATATTAATTAGTTTATTAATTAAATAAAGTTTTAATTTTAATTAACATAATTCTATCTTATAAAAAAATTAACATAATTCTATTGTTTATAATTATTATTTTTATTAACTAAATATCTATTAATTTGCATTAACAAATTTATTAATTTTATTTAAATAAAAATTAATCATTAAAATTAATTATTATTATTTTTATAAATTATTAATTAAAATAGGAAAGACAAGATGGAAAATTTAAAATTTTAATAAGAATAGTATTGTCTTAAAAATTTAAATTTTAACTTATACTTTTGATTAGTAGCATAAGTTTTAAATTTTTTTTGAATTATTTCTATTATAAATCAAAGACACTTTTAAGAAATTAATCAAACACTTAAAAATAAAAAAGCACTTTAAAAAATTAAGTGTTTTTTACAGTGTTTTCAAAATCGAACCGGCCAGTCAAACCAGAAAATTGGTAAACTGCCTGACAGTCCGGTCTGGAATAATCAAAGAATCGGTCAGATATAAAACCGGTCAATAACCGGAAAAATCGGTCAAGAACCGTCCAAACCGGTCAGAACCAGTGACCGGTTGTTCTTTTTTTTAAAAAAAAATTGTGTTGTTTATGATTTAGTATTTATTTATAATTTGTTGTGACTTGTAGTTGTAAGAATTGTTCTATTTCAGTATTTATTGTTTGATTTGTGATAAGACTTGAGACTTAAATATGTTGATCCTTGAACTTATTTGAAGAGTTTAATATGATATTGTGGTAATTTGTAACTTGTTCTATTTCTTATCATGTTTAGACCGAGATAGAGACATATAATTATGAAGTATATAATTTTTTTATGATATATTTTAATATATTTAATTAAAAATATATATTTTAAATGCCACCGATTCGACCACAGTTCGACCATGGTTGGATCATTGAACCGTGAATCAGTGTCTTGACCGGTTCAATGACCGGTCCGATTTTAAAAACATTGATTTTTGAGAATTGAATTCATTAAAATACATGTGTACGATCAAATTATCAAATAAAAATTAGAATTCTTGTTAATTCTATACTATTTTCATCCATCGGTCAACTCTCAAATGGAGGATTTTTAGTAAAATATTATAATTTTAAGCTTTTTTTTTGGATGATTAGTAAGGGATGTTTGGTAAAGAAACCAAACAGTAAAATTGTTGTGTTTCACGATTTCTAAAAAAATTTTATATCATATTTTATACATACTAAACATATTTTTATCATACTTTTTCTCTCTCTTAATTTTTCTCTCTATTTCTCTCCTCACTTTTCTTTACAGTACTTTCTTTTATTCTACAATACTTTGCTCTATAATATTTTTTTACAATATTTTACATCCGTATATTTATACCAAGAATTTTTTCTTTGATAATGTTTCGTAGATAACTGAAAAGTGTGCATTGCGTCTCTTTAGTGTTGGTATCTTACACGTGGTTGATGTACATTCAGTAAATATCTAGCTTTATCCTTTCTATGATTATTTTGTTGATCATTATCCTAAAATACTTATTAAATAAACTCAAAGATTAACTCATTCAATTTTAAATTAAATTTCTATAAAATTAGAGGGGCTATTAAAATCATAGTACAATATTTGATGTCATGTGAAGGTGGTTGTCCCTACCAATAGAGAAAGGGAAAAGTACATTTTACCTCCTTCAATTATGTTTATATAACACATTATCCCTCTTAACTTTAATTTGTAACAAATGGCCCCCTAAATTTAATAAAAAGTTGAAACTGTTAAATTTAAAGTTAAATTTAACAGATTAAGATTATGTGCATTGCACATGTTTATTATTACATTTTTTTCTACCCCTTATACGAATAAGCGTGATACAACCGCAAGAACAAAGCAAAAAGGAATAAAATTGATTAAGTGCATGTGAAAATCAAGAATTTCACTTCTAGACAAAAAAAAAATTACATAATCAATGCATGCATTCAAAAACAAACGAATACTTAAAACGAGGTGAAAATTCCTATAATGAAATACTGAATTGATAGAATGGTCTTAAGACAAATGGCCAGGAAACCTAGATTAGAAAAACATAATTTTCTATTTCCTTCGCAGCAAAGGAATGAAAAAAAGCATAGCATCAGGACGCGCGTAATGATGCTAAACAAAAATCGACACAAGACAATATACAGATATTCGATTTCTTGAAAATAAAACTTTTCACAGTACATAATTTAGAATGTACCTGATGAGTTCTATCAAACTTCTCTTAAGCTTTGACTTGATGTTGATGGGCATTTGTTGTAGTCGGTTATGTTATATTTTTGAAGTTAGATTAGGGAAAAATTAAATATAGATAATGCAATTTGCATATGTTCAGTTAATTTTAACCCTAAAATAATTGTTTCAAACATTTTGAAAGTTTAGGGGGTGGGTTGTTACAAACTAAAGTTGAAGGGGGTAATGTGTTATATTGACATAGTTGAGGGGAGTAAAACGTACTTTCCCCATAGAGAAAACAGGTTGGGTCCACGTACTCTACAGTGAAGTGCGAGGCGTTACTAGGCCACTCCACTCAACACAATAGATCCTCTATAATAATTTTATATGTATTTTTTTTGAGCTACGAAAAAGATAAAAAAAAATTAAGAGAGAAAAGAATTTAAATTTTTTTTTTATCTCTCTCGTAATTTCACAAAAAAAATATAAAAAATTACATTCATTTTCGAGAGAAATAGAGAGAACAAAATTAATCATCTACTAAATACTTCTTTCTATTATTTTTATTTTTAATTATTTTAGGGAAAATGTCGTCCGAGGTGTTACCAAAGTGTAAATCTCACCATCTCTAACTTTGGTAGAATATAAGTGCAAACCTCAACCTTTTCTCCATCCTTATCTAATCTTATCCTTTTACAATACGGACCAGTTCAATTCCAAATATACCGTTCACTTAGATATTCAGGATGATAAACAGGAGAAATTATTGTGTTATCTTAATTATCGTTTCCCAAGTTCGATTTTTATAAGAATGAGAATGAAGCGCTATTTATTGGGAGGTCACCTCCAATGATATGTCACCAGATCCGCTGTAATGAATACCACAGACATAGATAAAAAAGAAGAAGAGATTCTTGATATTTTTGTGGGGTAAAAAATTCTATTCCTCATAAATAAAGTTAAATGTCTTTGGAGCACAATGATTTAAGAATATATAAGTTAGTTTTTATTTATAATTATTTGTCACACAAAAAAAAGTTTAAAGTTATACAATCTATATATATATATATATATGAGTATTTTACTATTTTATTGTAGTTGATTTTTTCCATCCATTAGTCAAAGGTTAAATAAATTAAAAGCGGAATGGAGAGTGCACATATTTAAGTATACTTTTCCATCTGCATATATAAAGGGAAAGGATCTACCTGCTTGTAGTGTTGGGAGTGGCTGGTAGGCTTTTTCTTTTCTTTTCTTTTTTAAGGTGGGAAAGAGTGAAAAATAGAATGGGAATTTCAGATTACAATATGGAGTGATTCATTTATTCACTTATCTATTACTTTCTTGAGAGGCCAAATATGTATACATCTTCCCTTGCTTCCCCACTTGAATGAACTGAAAAAGACAATATTTTGTGTTTGTTCTATTTCTCACAAAGAAAGAGGGTGAGGGACCCATTAATGGAATCTACTAATAGAATAATCTTTTTTAATAGAATTAACTGAATAATTAAAAGTGTTATATTTATATTTATTTTAAGAAAAAACATATGTTGTTCATTATAAAAAAGCCCACCAAACCAACCGTGATTTGTTGGAATGATAGGTATTTTATTTTTTTTAAGTAAGGTCTCGAGTTTGACTCTTGTGTATAGAAAAATTTATGTTGGAAGAGCTCTATCCTCGTTATGAGACCTCAGCTAGTTCGAATAGGATTGCCTCCCATAGGAGGATACCTGTGGAAAAAAAAAAAGCCCAATAAAGCTTACAATAGATTAGATAACACCATTTTAAGAATACTGAAGAGTAAATCGTAAACAACATTGTCAAACTAAACAATTAAAAGTTTAGATGATCCCGATTGAAAGATAAATTGGGATGATAAACTTCACCACTCTTGGTGCCGCCAACAAAAATGTTACTTTTATACCTTCTGTGTTTTAGATCTGAAGTGATCTTCATGATGCCATCGTTTCTTTTAACAATTGATGAAAGAGTGAACTTTTTTGACAGAAAGTCTGTAAATTGTAACACTAGATGTCACAAATCTTGAATCTTGAAACACCTACTTGTCAAGAAATTTCCACCAAGAAAAGAAACACAACAAACAAACTCGAATTATTAGATCGGAAGTGATCTAGTAATTAAAGATTATTCACAAAGAAAGACAAGAACTAGAATAAAATCTAGAAGATAACCACCACAAAGTTGAAGGACAAAATATATATGAAAATCGACTTATTTCAAACGTACAATAACAGAACAAATTAAAATTAGGGAAGGGTTGTTACATTCAATATTTTAAAAATCAGACCGGTCATTCAATCGAAAAAGCCTTCTAGGTCACGGGCTAATCGGTCGAACCAAATAATATTATAAATATAAAAATAATAATAATTTACTAATATTAATATGAATAATACATTTTATATTATGAAAAATATATTTTTTATTCATAACTTTTAAATATAATGAGTAATTTATATGATTTAATCTTACATATGAAAAAAGTAAGCTCAAATAATAATAATTAAATCATTTATATTTTTTTATGCATTGTTAGTTGCTGTATAATCACAAGAGATATGATATTATAAAATACATAAGGCATATACTCAAATATAAATCAAAATGTTGAGCTTAATCATTAAAAAAAGCAAAAAATAAAAAAGATCGAGTCAACCCCAAAAAGTTGGTCTCATCCAGGTATTTTTTTTTGTCGAATCGGATCGGATTAATGAACGGGCACTGGTTCAACCGATTGGAACTTTTAAAATATTGGTTACATTTATCAAATCTAACAACCCCTTATACTCATTATTTAAAGATCTATTTATAACTTATTGGATTTATTTATTTTCTGAATAAATAGTCTAAATAGGTTTTTTAAAAGAAAAACAAATTTTGCCTGATCAAAAGATAATTGGGAGCACTTTGGCATGGAGCCATGGACATACTTAGCTGAGGAAGGTTAAATGTGTGATGGGAGAAGAGAATATTTGTATACCCAATTTAGGTGAAGAATAGTTTTTCCCTCACATGTTAAATAAAGGAGAAAGTAAAAGGTACAGTTAATTAAGGTTTAAGTTCTTATCTTATAAGAATGAAGGTTTGAATTCTATAATTAATGTGAGAGTCTTATTCTTAAGTGATATATAAATCTCTCTATAAATTTTTTTAAAAAAATTCTTGATTTTAATAAAATATCAATATTTATTCTTGCCAAAATTATTTTTTTTTTTTAATAAAAGAGAGGAAATAATAAACATAACTGCAAGCTATGATTAAACAAATAAACAACCACATGGTAGATATTAAATAGGCAAAGAAAGATCACGCCAAGATGTGGGCAGGTATGAAAGCTATAAACCTCTTTGCCTATGGCTGAATCCAACCTACAAGAATTGTCCCCATTAGAGTTTTGTTGCGGTCCCACGTCAAAAAGGTGACTTTTAAGAAACCGTCCTAATTATAAGGTTTTGGATTCTTCTTCAACAGTTCATTTTAAGAATGTAATTTTTATAAGTACTTGTATTCGCATTAATTAATATTTTTATTGAAAGTTATTTGATAAAGAAGGATTACATGTAGAGGAGATTTTTATTGATATAAAAATTGATCGTGATGGAGTGAAATGTTATAAGACATTAGCTTTTGAAGGAAGTGTTAATATTGAGTTGTATATGGGAGAAATGATTTCAATCAAAGAGTTATGACTTTGAAGCCTCCAATTTCAATAGTTAATTTTTAAAGTCTCGTCTCCAATGAGTTGTGAGAATTTAAAAGGGTTTCAATTCCATACTCAGCAATAAAATAAAATAGAAGGCAATTCAATAGCAGAAGCAAAAGGAAGCAAGCAATGTGATGGAGTAAAAGCCTTGGCCACAATAAATAATAATGATGGGAAAAGGAGATGTTTGTTTAAGTTTAGATATATTTTCGTTAAATTGTGGTAGTGGTAGTTGGACTTGCAGGCAATTCCTTTCCTTAATTCAAGCATCTAAGTAAAATTAATTTTTTATAAGATAAATGAATATAAATAAATAGTAATGCTGTATATATCAGATATATTTTTTAATGAGGTATCGTCATCACATATTGAATCTACTTAAAAGTTTCCATCCAGATATCATATATTATACAAATATTTGATCCACACAAGAGAAAGAAAAAAAAAAAAAAAGTAATGATGTGGGGTTAAAGTTTGAAAGTTGAATGCAGAAGAAGTTATTTTGGACAAAGGAAAACAAGGAAAGGGGAAATGGGGTAGCGGGTTCCTCCTTTTTAATTGGGAGTTGGGTCCACATTGCCTAATTATTAGGCAAATGCAGAACAATATGTAGCAACACATTGTCATCAATAATTTATAGTGCTATAAATTGGGTAGGTAGGTAAATCTGAGACATAAGATGTGGTTGACCATCACTTTACAAGAGCATATAATTAACGTTTATCTTGACTTCAACTACAACCTTTTTTATTCTTTTATAAAAGATTATTATATTTTCTATCTGTCCCTGTCTATTTTGTACCCAAATTATTGAGAAAGCAGGGCAAGGCAAACACATAATAATAATGGGGTCCTTTTCCTTATATTTATGAACCATCTATGATCTATCCATCGAGGATGCATCATGCAGGGCAGTATGAATCTTTGAATTCCTTTTCTTCACATTTGAATATGAAAAAGAACTTATCTATAGAATGCGCCCCTCAGAAACGAGAGACAGATTATTGAGTCATGAAATATGACTTTACAGAGAGGGAGAGAGAGAGGTTGTGGGGTGTGTGGAAATAAAAAAGAATTTAGGAGAAGCCAATTTTATGAATTAGCTTACCAAACAATATGAGCTGTGGAATTTCTGATATTTGAAAATGAGAAGGGAAGCATATAAGGGTCACTCAGCAGCCCCCAGAAATGACAAAGTGATCAATTTTGGTTGCAAATGAAAAGAAAAGAGGTACCTATGTTATGTGTGTGTTGTAATTCACTCTTCCTCACCCGCAAGAACCAACCAGAAAAAAAACAGAGCAGGAGCAGAAGCAAAGACTCAAGTAAAAGCTATATATATAAATCACTCTTGATTTGAACTTGATGCAATATCTCTTTCTTTCTTCCTTCCTTGCTCACCTCACTTTCTCTCTTCTTTAATTTCACGCATTCTTATTCATAAAGAAGAAGAAGGATAAGAAAGCATGGGAATGAATAAACAGAGTTTAGTTTTATAGTGATAGTTGTGGTCCAGTGAGAAGATAGGGAAAGAAAAGGAGGATGGTGGGGGCCAGCAAAGGGATTTGCTTTTTTATTTCTTTATTTGTTGTCAAGTGTTGGATTATGGTATCATATCATATCATAAGGAGTGGACAACAATGTTCCAAAATGGGGTCGGGGAGAGAGTAAGTGGGACCCACTCACTGTCTGTCTAAAATTCCACGCCAACACCTCACATGAATAGTATCATCATCACACATTCACATATATATGATATATGATGATATATTCTAAAAAAGTCGTTATCCTATCCTGCCTCGAAAGAAAAATAAACAAGTGGTGAAGTTAGGAAAGGACTAAAGGAAAGGAGAAGATAATTTCAAAGCAAAATGGTGGTCCCTACCTACAACCTCCCTAGATGCGAAATGCTGAGATTGCGGTATTGCTGGTCCCCACCACTTCCCGTGTTCTTCGTGTTACACTCACTCGCTCCTTTTTGGTTTCCCAGGGCACAATAGTAATTCTCCTTCTCCCCTTACTTACTACACCATTTTCCCAACTCCCATTCAAAAATCTTTCTATCCAATGCCAATGGGTAATGAGTTATGAGTCCCTCTCATTTCTCATTTTACAATCTTTGTCAAATAGCAAATCTTAAATCTTACGAGGTTACTTAACGCACCAATCAACAATACAAGTTACTCACTTTCCTCTCAATCACCCCTAAAACAAATTTATTCACAACTTCCCACCTTTTCATCTTCTGCCAAACCCTTTCCACATAAATTTTCAAATTTCATCTCATCTATCTACTAAATGCAAATTATTCTCATACATATTTTTGCTGATCATATATCTTTTTCGCCCAAAACAATTCTTTTATTTCTTCCTCTCTAACCCCTGAAATCCTCTCTTCCTTTCTTCCTAAATAACTATCAAACATTATTCTTTCAATGTATGGATATGGTATTGTGTTTATAAAAAAAGGTTTTCATTATTTAATCTGTCCGCTTGTACTTTATTATATTATTACGTGGTTTAAAAGTTTATTCATATTCTATGTTTATTAATATAGTTTTTATGTCTCGTGCTATTTTTTGTTAAAATTACAAAGAAAATATGTAAATAATTTGTATTGGGAATCCTTTTCTTTTTTTTTTTTAAGAAAGGAAGACCCAACTTTTAATGTTTAACTTGCACTTTATTATAGACGTTACATTGACACAAAAAAATGAATGGGGCAAATTGGAACATATTAGAAGTAACTTCGAATTTCAGGGACGAAATAGTTATTTTCACAATTTAAATAAATCCAACATTTTTTATTTCTTTATAATAAGTTTAAAATGAGAAAATTAAAAAAAATGACAATTCAAATCAAATTTCACTCTTTCTCCTTTCTATTATCTTCAGACTTCAATCCATATCTTTAATGATTGAGAGCGCGCGAAAAGGCTGCCTTTTAGGCATGGTGATCTTGTCTTCCGTATGTACCCTTTCTTGTATTTCACTAGGTTAATTTTTTTTCTGTTAGAATCTAAAAGCTGGCCTAGGTTCATTATAGATGTTGATGAGTTTTTTTTTACTTCTTCCTCCTCATCAACATGTTTTTTTTTTTATTGAAAGCTTCTCCTAAAAGTAACTAAAATTGATTGATTTTACATTAATGCTGATAAACAAGTTACAAATAGCAGCAGAATGAATTTGATGGAAATGATCACACTTGTTGATTGAATGTCATCTAGCCCAGCTCCAGACAAATTCCTAGGCCTAAAAGCAGAATCACAGCCAAATCGCTGTGCGAAATACTGGCAACCTTAACTAAAATGAAGCTCACATCAGCTCCAGTTTGCCCTTCCATTTGAATTCTGCCCTCTGGAATCAGATAATGATGAACTCTGGGAAAGATTGCTAGATCTCTTCTTTCTATGGGTATTCCAGGAAAACACTTGCTCATTCAAACCACTTCTTCTGATGTCCTCGTATTCATGTTTCTGTGTATTTAATCCTTCAAGCTTGAGTCTCTTCGGGGGAGGACCAGGGGTCACTAGGAAAGAATCTTCAGTTGATCTCTCTTTTGCAATGGAGAAGCTTTCATTCTGTAAATCTGATAAACTTTCTTCTGCTGCCACATTATCACTAGCATTTGTGTTGCTGTCAGATGGCAGGTAGTCTCTTCTTCTCCCTTTAACTGAAAGCTTTGATACGTCTTCCCCATTCTCCACAGCTTTCATCCATTGTAGATCACTTAACGTATCAGCATATACCACTTCTTTTCTTTTTCGCTTTCCAGTAACATTACTAGCATCAAAACCTTTGACCTTATCATCCTTATTAACTGCTGCAGAGTATACCCAATCTGGCACTTCATGTTCTTCCATGAGACGAGATCTGTAATTCTCCTTTTGCCTTCTCTCTTCATCCATTCTCTCAAATAACCAAAATTCTTCGTCTGATCGAGCTGCAAGGCGGTTGATTTCTCTCTCACTAGGTACATCAGTCCCAAGCGAGCTTGTACCTCGACGCATTATTTCCTCCAACATTTCTCTTCTGTCCTGAGCTGCAAGCACACACACAAAGTTTAGCAATATAACAGGACTTTAAGGATTCCAAAATTATTGTTTCATACATCTAGAAATGCAAGATTCATTTTAACCCACTTAACTGGGCTCAAATCGAAAACCAATGCATAAATTAGGATGTAAAAGGAGAATGTAGAAAAAAATATCCACTGAAAGGAAATCCATTATACTTGTGAAGCTGTAACTTCCATGTCAATATGTTTTTGGATGAATTTCAAGATATCTCTTTTGATGTTCAATTACACAAGTATTTGCTAGGTTCAGTACAAAATTATAGCCTATCCATAAAAGTGTTGGAATCGCCTATCAAAATATTAATGGGTAATTACTGATATACCACGTCAATTATTTTTGTCCATCATTAGTGCAGCTTGGCACATGAAAGCTTTAGCATATCTGAAAAAAGTTGTTCCGCTCAGGGTATAAACTGCATAAGCAGCAATTTCAGAGGCAGAGAGGCTGGTTGAATACTTCCTCGGAAGCAGTGAACCAGAGGCTATCATCCCCCTTCCCCTTCAATATTCAAAAAAAGTCCTTCACCTCTTTATTAAAAAAAATTGAGAGTGATAGGCATTCTCAAGTCATAGCACATGTATCAAGAATTACAAACCTGTTGAAGTTGTGTTAAACAGTCCTGCCTGGATGACTTTAGCATCAATGCCCATCTTTTGTTTTGCACGCTCCAAAATCACCTCTTCGATTGATCCCACACTAACCAACACAAAAACCCTAACTTCCTTTTTTTGTCCAATGCGATGAGCTCGGTCCTCAGCTTGTTGATCCATTTGAGGGTTCCAATCACTATCAAAGATTATAACAGTATCTGCAGTTTGTAAGTTGAGACCAAGACCTCCAGCACGGGTGCTCAAAAGAAACATGAAGTATGGAGAGTCAGGAGCATTAAACTGTCGCAGTAGAGATCCTCTTTCCTCCGTTTTTGTTGAGCCATCAAGTCTAAGAAACTTGAAATCATGAAGTCGCAGATAAATTTCAAGAATATCCATCAGGCGGGTCATTTGTGAAAACAGAAGGACCCTGTGCCCAGTTCGGCGAAGTTTTGGGAGCAAACGGTCAAGAAGTTCAAACTTTCCTGATGCTCTGACAATCTCATCCTTGTTCCACATATTATGTTCTCCCACAAAGAGGTAGGGATGGTTGCAACACTTTCTGAGTTGCATTGTCAGGTTCTGTAGACTTTTTGATTTCCCAGAACCTACGAATTGTTCTCTAATTAGTAAAACGTTTATAACTTTCACAAGACAGAGAAATGAGGTTAGCACAGAAGGCTTTTTTGAAAACAGAAAAATATTGTCGGGGGTAGAATATTTGAAACCTTAGTTACATTTATTAAAAAACATTTGAACTTTTTTTGAAAAAAAATCTACACACCAGGTGAACAAAATTGCATTTATATTCAATATTCACCTATTTAAAACAAAATTGCAATTGGTAAACTATCAATAGGGAATTGACATTCGACAGAGAAGAAGAGAACAAAAATATACAAACCATTGTCTAAGCCAACTCTGCCCAAGTCAGTAACTTGGTGATAATATACTTTCTGCCATGACGACATATCACATTTGAGTATGACCTGAGATTTCCCAGGAAGATATTTTTCCACCTCATCTTTCTTCCTTCTTAATATGAAGGGCCTTATTACCTAAGAGTAAAGGAGATACATAAGAAACAAAATTGAAAAGGACCAGAGAACAATAAACTAGAAGAGAAACTCACTTGATGCAGACGCCGAATGATCAATAGCTGTTCTTCATCTGTTAGAGAGACATCAACTCGATCTGCAAAGGGAGCATTAAACCAGTCCTCGAAATTTTGAACTGAATTGAAAATGCTTGGAAGGAGAAAATTAAGCAGGGACCATAATTCCTGCAAACTATTCTGAATAGGGGTGCCAGTCAGCAGCAGTCTGCGTTGGATGTTATAGCTGTGCAAAATTAAAATTTCAATTAGACGAGTCATACAATTTTTTTTTCTATTTATAGTAATGGAAATTAGTTTTAAAAATTGAAGCTTGTTCTAAACAAAGTAAGAATTAAGAAAGTCAACAAGATGTACTGCACAAACATATTGATTATTACAATAGCTCTTCAAAGAAACATATGACAGTCAAGTAGCAGACAGGGAAAAAATGCTGCTTCTATGTGAAATTGTAAAAGGGAAATTTATATGTAACCACACGCTGAGAAGTCACTTGTAACCAATTTATGAGTGATGTGGTTTTCTTGAATCTTCTGGATAAATAATAACAAATTAAATTCCAACTAATAAAAACAGATCAGTTAAATATAAGGATACAATAATGTAGAATCCAGTGAAGTGAGTATATTAAAACATCAGTGTAAAGCAAATATTGGTCATATTGAACCATACCCAGAGTCAAGGGTTCTCGCTAGAGCACACTCGTGATTCTTCAACCGGTGGCCTTCATCCACAATCAAGTAGTACCAGTGAATTTTCTTGAGAAATGCTTTATCTCTCATTATAAGATCATAGTGTGTTATCAGAACATTAAATTTCCCCTCTCCTGACAATTCTTCCTTCATTGCTTTCCTCTCATCCAGCCGTCCATCATAAAGAACGGTTGTAATGCTGAATAAGAAAAAATTCATGAGTGGTTTGAAACTGAATCTGGCTTTTGATTTATACACAAACCCCAACAATCACAACCCTCCTCCCTCTCCCTGCCAGGAGAGCGGGGCAGGTTATAACATAATGTCTCCTATGCACATACCTAGGAACCCATGTTGAGAATTCGCTGATCCAATTTGGTAGAACAGCCTTTGGTGCCACAATCAAGTGGGGACCGGTCACACCCTTGTTCTCCATAAGATATGCTATCAGGGAAATTGTTTGTATTGTCTTTCCCAGACCCATTTCATCAGCCAAAATTCCATTTAGGTTGTTATTAAACAAAGAAAGCATCCACTGAAGCCCTTCTAGCTGATATGGTCTTAATTCTCCACCTTGAAGAATAGAAGGTTGCTCAGTTACCTGTAAATGCATTAATTGTTAGATTTCCAATATACAACAACTTTTATCAAGATCAAGAAGAAACTAAATAAGTTATAATTCTAAAAGTAACTAATTGCAATTTTTTTAAAAAAAAAAAACAGCATCATAAACATAATGAAAATGATTTTTATTTCGCCTTTAATTAGTATTAGTTTCAATAAAAATGTTTTACTCTCCTGCATAAAAAGGAATGTTATTATTTATATTTTGCAGAGGCACAAGTTATACTTCAATCCTAGTATAAGGTCAATAGGTCATAACTTGTTCAAACTAAACCATTCACTCCATTCTGACAAAAACTGAAAACATAATATATCTTTTGCAGGGTCAACTATTTATGTTAAAGAACTTCCATGCAATTAAGTAATAAGCAGATACCTTTTCTTGAATTGAATGTATGGCAGAGTTGTATTGCCGTTGACCTTCTAGTAAATCACTAGTATCACCATTATGATCAGAATCTATCACATCAGAATCATCTTCAGGAGGTGATTCCTTAGATATTCCATTCTTTGAAACATCTGACTCTGGTAGATCAGCTTCTGAATCTTCCAAGGGCTCAATGCCATCTACTTGTTTTGAGTCCTTTTGACGTTGAACAGCTGCTCCCAAATTTACCAGTAACTTATTTGTTTCTTCAAGAAGCAGAGTCAACCTTTCATTCTTACTTTCTTTCACCATTCTCATGTAAGCTTCTTGATCATCAGCCTTCAAGGCTTGGAACCTCAACTTCTCAGCCCTCGTAGCACGTTGTCTTTGCCTTCCATGCCATGCCTGCAAAATTACTTATGACTTGTGAGAATTCATAAACCACACTCAACCAATGATAAAAGAAAGATTCAAGACATCAAGAAGAGCAACAAATATCATAACATAAAATTGCCACAGTAATGCACAGTGACAAGATCAAATTTTTTTTTAACAGATTTGGAAATAAGCAAATTTCTTGCAGATGAAAAGGAGTAAAAGTTCTTCATCCTAACAACTAGTAGTAGTATATCCTATATTATAGAAAGTTCCAATGCAGTCCAACCACATTACTTGTAAAGTTGGAAATACAATGAGTTTGCGCCTGTATTAAAATCATGGGAATACTTCTGCAACCAAATATCTCATTCTCTTCTCATTTGTTCATTCCTTTCCTTTAAAGGCCTTCCCCAGATTTCTCAGCAGCAATTTTAAACTAGTTTCATTACATCCAAACAATAACTTGCTTTCAAATTTCTACATATCCCCTCTTTTCTTTATGGGAATTGAACCAAAAATTTTAAAGATTTAATATTATTGGGAAAGACTAGTTTATAATTCATATACCGCATTCCACCACCACCAGTATAAAGACTAATAAGCAAGATTCAGATGAATGACTTGTAATAAAAAAACTCCAATATCCATTTTTCCAGAATAGCAGTACAATATAGAAACAGAAAAAAAAAAAAAAAAGACAGCAAAAAATGGAGGCAAGGGAGAGAGGAGAAGGAGGAGGAGGTGGAAAGCAAAGAAGAATGGCACCAAATATCTAACTGTCACTCAATCAGTTACTGATCACACAAACTACTAAATACCAGAAGACCTAATTCCCATGACAAGAGCAACTAACTAGTATATCTAAATCTGATAGGCTGCAATTCATATGCCAAATTTAAATATCTGTTTTTCTTCCACATACAAACACTTCGTACACATGAAAGATTGAGGAAGCAATTGTATACCTGGACACCATCATTTCTCTGTTTTCTCCGTTTCAAGGAAGCTTGAATTTGTAATTGGAACTCACGGACGGCATTGAGTATTTCTGCGAAAAATTTTCTTTTTCTGGTCTCTATATGATTCTTTTCCTCCTCTTCTAATTTTGACAGTCTCTGCATTGAGGTTTTAAATGACATGAGCAGTAAAGAGGGAATTACAGTCAATGCTGAGACGGAAGCACTACTTAACTTGTATATATCATATATGTAGACTGAATAGGCATGCACAACCTAACATTGAGAATGACTGTCATGTTGTTTTCTTCATGTCTTCTTGTTATTATACCTTTGGTGGAGAAAGGCTTAATAACTTATAAACTATGAACTATCTAATGTAATAGAAACCACTATACTTTTCAATGCCTGTCCCAATAGATGATGCATATATAACGCTGGACTTACAGTCAGATATCAATGGACTTCTAAAGGCTAAAGCCATAAACAACAGAGAATCATAATAGGTTCCTAAGACCAATTAGTAGATTACCAAGAAGCAGGTATAATAGATTTTGATTGCATCAAAGAAACCTCGTCCATCTACAGAGGTGGGCCATAAACTATGATATCCATGGTATGGAAAGAACGTTCAAACATAAAAGAGAAAAAATAAAATAATATATTTAATCACCTCAGCATCCCGTTTCTTCCTTAACTGATCATCAGTATCCATGGAAAATGGATCTCCAACACCATACATTGGACGTCGCAACCGCATCATTCCCCAATCAAACAATTGCCTGTCAGGATAAGCACATTTAACATTGAGCCAGTATTCAGAACTCACATCAGACCGAACCTTCCTCTGCAACTCTGCTAGCTGCCACAAAAAAGTCCTTGCCGACAAGGACACAATTCATGTCATTTCTCGGTTCTAGTTGAAACATGCAAATATTCATATTCACCTATCATCCTCACTAGAAAAGATTCTTTAGCTACACATTTCATTATAATGTAGAGAACACTAGATGTAGCATTTGTAAAATATTTACCTATATACATGGGTCAAATTTAGTGGCACCAAAACCACAAGAGTTTTCCAATTTAATCCTCATAAACAGAAGTACATTTTGACTATCTTTTAACAAAGGCACTAGTTGGTCAAACTTAATTATGCTTCGGCAGCAACAGCAAAGTTTTCTGCTTTATATCTCGTAAACATAAATAAATTCTTTCTAGCTTCTAAGATAGTCATGAGCTACAATCTAAGAAGCACAGACACTCCAAAGTCTAAGCATGTTGGACACCGACACACTGACTTCACGTGTTTGACACGCGTCCGTACGTGTCCAATTTAAAAATAATTTTTCTCAGCTCGGACATGCGTTGGGCACAACTCCGACACGTCATGGACACTACTTGGATACGGCAAAAAAAAAAATTTCTAGAAAAAGAGGTCAAATATGCGAGGTTCATCATTTTTGGAGTTTTGACATTTCCCTCCTATTTGCTAAAAGAAAACGTGTGTTTCATCTCCTATACTGATTTTCTCTTCTCTCTTGTATGTGTCTTCGACCTTGCCCTTTTCATCCACTCTTTCATCTTATTCAACTATCTTCTTTTCTTCAACTCACTTCTTCCTTCACATTCCTTCATTCTTTCAAAAATTCTATTATTCTTCAAGTTCATTGGAATTACAATATATATTTATATATATATATGTTGTGTCGTGTCCTGTAATTTTAAGAATTCGATGTGTCCTCATGTCCGTGTCTGTGTCGTGTCCCATGTTCGTGTTTGTGTCTGTGTCTATGCTTCATAGGCTACAATGCAGTAAGTGTTAAAAGATTCAAGAATCAAGTTTACCTTTAGTCCATAGAATTCAAGCAGGCACTTAGTCTGCAGGTCCTCCCCTCTGCTCGAAGGCAATTCTGGTTCAAAAAAATACTACATTTAAGTAATTTTTCTCTAAAATAGTCAAGATAACTTTAGTCTATCTAAATTAATACATAAGGGGAAAAACTATATGTTTAAAAAGATCTTAGTGTTTGGTCATCCAACGCATTATTGAAGCTTCCAGGATGATAACTAAATTTGGCAAGGATACTTCTTCCTATCAGTTCGTTCACAACCTTATCAACAAGAAAAGGTAAAATCTAAACCAACAATCACCAGTCACTGCCTAACCCTCGGCAAAGATTTATGGGCTTATCAGCATGATCAAGGCAGATTGATCTATCTATAAATGGTATGAAAAATGAAAGGAATTGTAGCAATATTGCTTAATTGAATGCACATACCGAAAGCAGCACCTACAAAAAATGTCCATACTCTCTACCATGTTTACATAGTCAATCAGGTGCAAAATATGTAAGAGAGAAGGTGATACTTATCTTTCAGTACAATTACTAACCTTCCAGATCATTTAACCGATGCTGAATCTGACTTTGGTAACGTTTTTCCCTTTCTTCCTTCAATTTGGAACCCGAGACACAACTTGGTCGTTGTTTCCACAGTGCATCTTCAAGATCTGTTAGCAAATCTTCTTTAGAATTCCCTACATCATCCTGCACAAAAGAAACATTCCAGTACGATTTTGTTAAAAAGTTGCAAGCTTTATTGAAAAAAGAACAAAGAAAAAGAAAAGCTGCAGCGTATAATTAATATGAAGTGTAACAAAGAATCAGTGTAAATAACAAATGTGTGGAGTTAGGAAAAATTCGAGCACGAATTATGCCTCAAGTTCTACATAAGCTGTAAATAGCAAGCCCCCAAACAATTTAAAGCACCGAGAACACATAAATTTTCCCAATTCACACATAAACCCAGGCGAAAATCAAAACTTGACAAGAACCCACTGCCCTGAAACATTCGTACCCTCACAAACGCGGGTGATTACCCTAAAAATCCGAAACCAGAAGACAAAATTAAAGAAAGACTGCCGGTAAAACACATACCAAACCCTTGTCGGCGGGCGCATCCACGTGTTTCTCCTCAGATCCGGCACCACTGGCACTCGCATCAGGGACGTCGCAGTGATGAGCATTGCTAGAAGCATCTTCGGCGTCGTAATAGATGGAAGAAACGGTATTGAGAAGGTCAGGAGGCAAAGGGAGATTACGGGAGACAAGGTTGAGGGCACAAATGAGGGTCTTGGTCTTCTGGGCGTGGTCGACGGGTGGCTGCTGCTGCTGTTGGCTCTGCAGTTGAGCCATGACCATGGCGGGAGCGAGGCAACGGTTCCCTTATTTAACGAATATTTGAAAGAGGGAAATTAATCTGTGCTTGCTATGCTTTAGAGTGACAAACAAGGACACACTCTTCTAACATTAACATTACAAACATACGCACGCACCCTCCTATTATCGTTTCTATGTTTTCACTACTTCGCCCAAAACCCTCTCTTCGCCGCTCTCTCTCTCTCTCTCTCTCTCTCTCTCTCCGCTTATAAAAGGGAACGCTTTGGGGTCTTGTTACGGATGGGCACTCGCTTATTTCTTTAATCCAAACACGGCTCTAGCTTTAGACGGAAAGACTTTTATACCCCTTCTTGTATAACAAATGCCTTTTTTGTGCATAATTCCTATTAAAACCTCCTGATTTAATAAAATTACATTTAATCCTTTTTTATTTTGAAAATTACATTCTATATTTTAATAATTTGAT
Source organism: Senna tora (assembly GCA_014851425.1). Classification (NCBI taxonomy): domain Eukaryota; kingdom Viridiplantae; phylum Streptophyta; class Magnoliopsida; order Fabales; family Fabaceae; genus Senna; species Senna tora. The sequence goes on along the minus strand of CM026262.1, from coordinate 2,276,640 downwards.
ATAATATTGTATCAACATTCCTTTTAGTTCTCTATTAAAAAAATTAACATTTTACAGGGTATACATTATTCTAAAATAATAAATTATTTAATTATTTTTACCATTATGTTAATTCTCATATAGTTTAACATGAATTTAATTGTATTTTTATATTAAAAATAAAATTACAGTCTTATTTTGCCAAAAAAAAAGTGTGTAATTTTTAAAATAAAAAATTAAGTATAATTTAGCTAAATATCAATCCTTGAAATATATATATATATTCTTAATTTTAAAAATAACATGGATAGATTTCATTTAATTTTTTTAAAAATAAATAGTTTAATTTAACGCATTTATTATATTCATTGTTTTTTAAATATATATACCACAATAGATTTGTATCTCTTATTAGGTAAAGGCGTAGAGCTATGATACAACTTGTTGCATTAAGCTTTAAAAATAAACTTGTTGCATTATATAATGAATATGACACAATTGGTCCCATTAATGCCACATACCCATTGTGTCATATGCCCAATAAAAATGGTATCAATGGCACCAATAAGAGCACCCACTCTTATTATATTAAAATAAAAAGTGAATTGATACCACCACCGTAGTAGGTACTAGCCTATGTAGTCCCCGTCTCGTAGAATGCAATAATATGTTTTAATAATTTTAATGAGTAGTTAAATTATAATATTTTTTTAAGGATTTATCTAATTATGTGTTCTAAAAGAGTAATGTTAAAATTTTCCCGAATCAATTATTCAAGTCTTTAAACATTAAAAATTATTTTTTTTAATTAACTTTCCACAAATTTTAACTTACCAAATACTTCATTGATCAATCAGTTAAAACTTTAAGATGTGCCTTTACAAATTTTGATATTAAGTGTATTTTCAGCATTGATCTGAACCACCATAGTTTAAAATTAAATGACTTAGTTCAACATGTATGCATAATGTGAGTTACTTGTCAGTCATGCATTACGTTCTGCATCTTCTTTTCTGATGCAACATAATCATAACCAATTTTAAGCAACATATACAAATGGAACAATGTCTACAAGTTCTCTAAGGGAAACAAGTGTCGAAAAGGTCCTGAAATGAATAGTACAACATAGAGAGGCCATTGTACGATGAAGTGCTGGGAGAATTCTAGTCTAACCTTTGCCTTTCAAAAATATCAGAAAAACAATTGCAACCCCGCCCCAGTTTTAGCCACAGAATGGAGAATTGTCACCTGAACAAATACCGAGTGTTGACCAGCAAATAATGCCATTGTAGCCTGTGCTCTAATGGTATTCAACCAACTTAATGTTCAACTCTGTAAAGCTCGACTGACTGGTTCTTGGAAGTACTGGAGAGAAATAAAAATAGCCTCCTATTCAACAAGATGGAAATTAGACAGTGAAGACGCATAGATGAGAACTTCAAACAATTTGACTAGCAAAAGACTAGGCGGATAGTACCTCAGTTCGTATTGTTCGGCTCCCCTGATGTGGACATGTGTTTAAGTATAAATTGAATACACCTCCAGCACTTTTTACCTGGATTTTTTTTTTGGGGGGGAACAGCAAGAAAATTTATATTCAGCACGATTGTCCTTCATATGCAAATTCAAATAGGCATGCTTGTATTACCATCACATACAGCTTATAAAGTCATCCAAGATTGCTCATTATCACTGTCTATGCATTTCTGTTTTATTAATGCTGAATTATAACGAAATTCAGTGCATATATCATATAACATGGGAAACTTGGAAGAGTGAAGACAAAGGAACTCAAAGGTGAAACCAAAAACAGAGGAAACATCTTTCAAGAACTGGAAAGGGAATCTCACTTAAAACCTTTTTTTTTTTGGCGTTTCTAAGGAAACTGATTTTGTTAAAAAAAGGAAACCACAAAATATAATCACGTATGTATAAATAGTAACAACGGAATACCTTCAAATTATCATCTTCTTCAATGCTCTCTTCTAACCCAGCAAGTCCACCGAAGGCAATCAATAAGTGTCTAACAGATGAGAGAAACAAGCAAATCATAAATCATTTTTGAATGAAAGACCTTGAATCATCTTGAACATTAATTTATTAAACGTCATACTTCAGTTTTATTCAGTTTACAATACTTAATAAAGTAGAAGAATATGACAAAGAAAGATTTCTTTGAGCAACAATTACATTTATGGTTGGAACTTGGAAAATGCTGTAAAAACATAAATATATTCACTAAACACGGGTCTCACTCTATTACAGAATCAGGAGAAAATTTTACAAGAAACAAATCAATAGAGGAAAGAAACTTAACGTGCACTTCCAATGTTTATGCAATACAACATACAAGCCATTTAAACTTAGAGTAGAAAGATTGGAGTAATAAAGAGACTTCCCATGCACTCAATACAAAGGCACATATGTGTTTTGGAAGGGTCGTTCTAGAAATTTTTAGTTGGATGCAAAAGATGCTTATGGGTTAAAAGAATACAATACAGAAATACAGACAAGATACCAACTAATCAATATTCAACAGCAAATAATCCTCAAGCTAGTAACATCATCAGGCAAGATACCATCTAATAAAACACAGCTCCTGCTCCATAATTAAACATTAAATGTTTCTCCTTTGGTCCTTATAACACATCTCATGAGGTCAAACAGACTGAAAAATAATGCCACAGACATTACAGTACACCAGTAAAGTAACCATTCATGTACATGTTTAGCAACACTAAAAACAAGTAGAAAGAAATGCAGAAAAAATGTCAGCACTAGGATTAATAATGAGAATACTGGAGAACATTAGTGCAATAATACAAGGCATGACAACCAACTGCTTCTATTACATTGTAATATATAAAGAATTAAAAAGAAAATAAACTGAGTGGGTGAACAAGGCAATGGCTTCCCACAACCACCACTTGAAAATGACCAACTCTGTTTGCTTTAAGGAGCCATCTAAAGAAGTTAACATGAGCACATAAGATCTAATATCATGAATTTAATGATTCATATTACAGCTAAATACCTGAAGGAAGGAATTTTAAGATCAGATGACTTGATAATCTGACCATGCTCAGAAGTACCAATCATATAATCATAGCCACCCTGTCATTATAATAGAAGTTGATGAGAGAGAATTTCATGAGTTAAAGTAATACAAGGAAGACTGATAAATGGATGCCAAAGGGAAAAGGCAGAATTGGAAAGAGGGGAAAAGGGGGTTTTTGAGGGGGGCAAGGGATGGGGGAGAATACCTTGTATGTGCAATCCTTAAATATTGAACTCAGGTTATGTGCATAACGCACTTGATATCCCCAATACATTCCTTCTTCTCTGGGCTTGGATGATGAGACAATTTGGCGTGGTACATCTAGATGAAAGAAACAGATAATTGTAAATAAGCTTTATGAATGTTGAACAAGGTTTCAAATCAAACAAGGACTACACTAGCATTCACATGGCCAAATTCTAAGTATTAGCGAACCCCCATCTTTAATTGAAGCTCCTTCAGTGCTATACTTCCTCAATAATCACCTCATCAACCTTAGCCTTTACCTTCTTCCAAAAATGCAATTTTTTTTTCTATCTAAAGCTTAGTTAGCTCGGACAGCGGGGTCTAGATCCAGTGATTACTTTCAAGTGCAAAATAAGACTGAAGTTAGAACCACCGTAGCATTGTTTCCAATAGCAGATAAAGTATTTCGCTGACCTCTTGTGATTAACAGTGACATGCTATAACTATAGAAGCAAACTCTACCAACCTTCCAACAAAGACTTGAAAGGAAACAGAACTTATAGAAACTCGAATGGATTTTTCATTGTTAAATATATTTTAGAATAAAAGGAAACTTGCTCTAAAGCTATGAAACACAGACATTGACACGCGGGACACGACACGGACACGAGGACACACCAAGTTCTTAAAATTATAGGACACGACACGGCATATATATATATATAGAAATATATATTGTAATTCCAATGAACTTGAAGAATAATAGAAATTTAGAAAGACTGGAGGAATGTGAAGAAGTGAGTTGAAGAAAAGAAGAGAGTTGAATAAGATGAAAGAGTGGATGAAAAGGACAAGGTCGAAGATACATACAAGAGAGAAGAGAAAATGAGTACAGAAGATGAAACACACGTTTTCTTTTAGCAAATGGGAAGGAAATGTCAAAACTCCAAAAATGATGAAACCTCGCACATTTTACCTTTTTTCTAGAAAAAAAAATATTTTGCCGTGTCCATGACGTGTCCGAGCCACGTTCGACGTGTACAACAACAACAACAATCAAAGCCTTTTCCCACTAGGTAGGGTCGGCTATATGGATCAAGCGACGCCAACATGTTCTGTCTTTGCACATTTCTATGGTTAAGCGACGCCAACACGTTCGACGTGTGTACGAGCCGAGAAATTTTTTTTTTAAATTGGACACGTACGGATGAGTGTCAGACACATGAAGTAAGTGTGTTGGTGTCGTATCGGACACGCCGACACGCTTAACTTTAGAGTGTTTGTGTTTCATAGCTCTAAAGAAATGGCATATCAATTTTATATTTTAGAAATTACAATCTATCATAAGGATTTTTGCACTAAGTAACAAAGACTTCATGCTGATAATGGTAGGTAGATTGGAAAGGACGAAAGGAGGTGAACTTGATTTCCCCCTTCCCCCAGGATTAATGCCTAACAAAAACCCAGCTTTCCAATTAGAAAAGGCATTTGGCCTACCCAGGAAGGAAGGAGGTGGATACTACCTTTCAGCAGAAACTTAGAAATATAACATAACAGCAAAGAGATTAGTATAGTCTGCACAACCCAATAAGTAAGGCACTGGTTATGGACTTATGGCAAATATAATGTTATGTGGAACAATTTACATTAAAAGGACTGAAGAACAGCTTAAGAAGCTAAATAAGGAAGAAATAAAGATCACCCATTACCAGCATCCAAATTGCGGTTGGCACCCATTGCCACAGTAACTCTTCTTTGTGGCTCAAGTATTTGATCGACTACTACATGCTGCATATGTTGTCTACTGAATTAGAACATACACTAATACATTAAAAACTTCTAAATATAAGAAAGAAGACTTTAAAAAACAGATGGTCAGAAGTGCTTTAATCTATACATAGTAGTTTAACAGTCACCAAAACAACATTCTGAACTATCAGATAAATATCTTTCCAGTGCTAGCAAGAGGTGAATGTCATGTCATGATGATACTTCAAGACACCCATCATTGAAATCACTGTTAACCATCGACACCAAGAAAAAAGTTTAGCTTTAGGGCAAGTAAATTGTGACATGATATGCCCATACCTTACTCAAACCCACGTCAACTAATGTTCCCACAGAGTTTGAATCTTTTTCTTTTAGGGTGACACCTATGAAGTTATTGCAATAAATCAAAAAACTGGCCTGAGTACCCAAGAGAAAAAAACAACAACAAATATTATCAGTTATGCAACAAAGGTTTCATTTAAAATTTTTACAGAAAAAAATATTAAGGAAAAGAAAAATCCGTATAAATAAAGAGAAATGAAAGATGTCCTCCCTAACAATGGCACAGAAATTAAACACAGAAGAAATAAACAATCTCATTAATACAATAAAGTTCTCTGATCCATCTAAATGTATGTAGGGGACATCCTCTCAGCAGAACCATAGGTCAAACTCCAAAAAGAGGCCATATAAATCATTCTAACTCTAACCACTATGGATGTAAGGTCTACAGAGTTTCCTTGGAAATTAAAGCATCCTACTTTAACCTGATTATTTTAACACGTAATTAACTATCTCTCCTTCTCCGGTAATTACTATCACAATAAGCCATTTTCATATTGTCCATCTTAACAACGCTTGAGATTTAATAATCATGCAAACGAAACACAAGACTTGATAGGTATAATTGAGTTTGAAGCAACTCAACTCTTTCAACATGAACTAAATAGCTGAAACATTTTACATCTTTAAATGCCTAAGCAAATCTTCAGACCACAAAGTGAGAGCAAAGGGTGAGAAAATATTCCTGATATAATTCATTTTTTAGAAGAATGAAAGATGATAGATAAATTAAAATTGAGCTGTTAGTTCTCTCAAAATGAAGCAAAGTTTCAGCTTATATAAATTGCAATTTCATATCACAATGGCACCATATGGAGCTACCCATTGATAAAAGCCACAAGTGCTGTGTCATAATCTACAGAGCACAGGGCAATCTACAAAGATGAAAATTAAATCATGCTGCCATAAACAAAACAAAAATTATATCCACTACAAGACATGGCATGAGAAATTTCAGAAGAATGTGCAGGCCTACCTTCTCGATATGGACCCCACTCATGTTTGCGCAAATGGTGTGGAGCATCAAGGGGTGGCAACAAGCCCTGTTTAGTGCAATACACATAACTTCAGTTAAGCATGGATCGACAATCAGTTAAACAAACTTTAGAAATGCAGTTACAGGCCGTAGGCCCGTAGCAGAAGGAACAGTTTAGTGAATGAGCCGAACCACAAATCTTAGGCTGTTATGCTTTGGGAAGAGAGCTTTTCTCAAATACTGGGGTGTTTCAAGATATTGTAAGATTCTAATGAAGAAAGCTGCTCCACTTTCTTCATCTGAGTTATCCAGCTCTGAAACATTGTAATCTTTATCTGGATTACTTTTATTGTCAAATACGACGACCTATTCGTAAAACAAGAACTATCTCCATAAGTAATATAGCTGAATCAATTTTACAATGTATAAGAACATTGGTAGGAATAAAACAACGTGAAGCACCAAGTTATAATAGTAAGCCTCTGATTAAGAAAATAAAAATAAAATAATAACGCCCTCAAACAATTAATGCAGAAAGCAACCTCGTTGATTCGAAAAATAGTGGCGGCACGAGCGATTTGACCGGCCAACTGAAAAGAAAATTGGAAATAACAATGAGAATTAAGGAGCAAAGAGAAAATAGAATAAGGGAAACTTGAAGTGAAGCTTCTTTTCGAGTTCCAACAAAATAGCAGGAATTCCCTGTAACAAATACTTGCTCAGTAACCAAACCAAAACCCAGAAAGAGGGGGCAAAGAATACTCGAGTAGCAAGCTCATAAGATTGTGCATTGTCAATGATGGAACCAGGCACAGCGATGCTGACAGTGGGTATTTCCTTGCCTTCGTCATCCTCCATCTCTATCTTCTTTTTCTTTTCCTTCTTCTTGAGCTTCTTCTTCATCCTATGAGTATTACCATTAGCAACCTCACCATCATTTTGTGGTTCAATCACTTCGGTTTCTGTGGCCTCTGAATCGGTTCTTTTCTTCTTCTTCCCCATTTCTGCAATGTCTCCGCTCTGTATGAAACTAGGAACGAGACCAAGCCTTCCCTAGGAGGGTTTTAGAAGCCAAGCCGGGGGCTCTAATAGTAACATTTTAAAAAAAACAAATTTATTATCCTATAGATAATACTAAAATCAAATAGTTCAAGCTGACTATTTATTAATGGTTAGATTTGTGACAAAATATTTTAAAATATATATATATATATATATATAATGATATATATGTCAAGACAAATTCAATGGTTTGTAACTAGTGAGCTGGAGCTATTGATAGCTCTAAATACTCACCATTTGCGCTATTGAATTCTATGGAGTATGGATGGTGTGCTAAGAAGCCTAGATACGTACGAAATATGATTCAGGTTCGATATACGGAGATACAACTATTTTTTAAAAATTTAAGATACGACATGTTAATAAATTATATAAAAATACATGTATATTTTAAATTTAAGACATCAATTTAATGCAATTGACAATATAATATCAAAATTGAAACAAATATAATATAAATTGTAAAACTAGAAACAAAGAAGTTGAATTATTGTTCTATAAAATGAAAATGTAAACCTATATAGCTAAAAAAAAGTTATCAAAGCTAAAAGTTAAAGAAAAAGAGAGAAATGGAAATTGAATATGTATGAAGTAAGTATCGAGCAAAGAGTATCAGTATCGTATCCGAAGAGTATCGGTGTATCTGACACAATACAAAAGACTTTTAAAAGTATTTGTGCTTCATAGGTGGTGTGTGTTTAAGGTTTTTCGGGTTCAAGACAAGAATAAAGTATTATTAATTGAGAGAGTTATTCTTAATAATAAACCTTCAGTATTATAAAAAATCATTAAATTCGTTCTGATGCATGAACCCAAAAAAAAATATTGAGCTCCATGGATTTGCTGTTTAACGATGGTTTGTACTTTGTATAACAGTTAATATAATTCAACTCTCGACGTTAAATCTTATATGATGCATACATTGTTTTATGTACATACATTTATTTTCTTTGCAACAATTGTAAGATTTTTGTATATAAATATTTTTTATGGTAAATATATAAATATTATTTTAAAATGTCATAATAAGGTTATAGTTTCAAGAATTCAAGTCTTATAACCGCAAGTCATAAGAATATTATAAAATCAAACTCGTTTTCGAAAAATATATTGTGACTTGTGACTCACAAATTATAGAGTTTAATCATATAAATTTAAGTAAAGTTCTCTAGTTGTGGTTGCTGGTTATAGCTTGCTAGTTGGTAAATGCTAATTACTTATTAGCATCCAAAAACTTATGTCATGGAGATGAAATGAAATATGAAGATAGGGAAAGATAAAATTAAGTCCTCTAAATATTTTATTTGTTAGCTAACTTTCTAACAAGTTCTCTTTAGAAATGCCCTAATTACATAGATGTTGTCAGTGTCCCCCTCGCTCAATTTATTGTTGTGTTTTGCATTTGATGTTGAAAGTTTTAAACCGAAATTTTATTTTCAGACATCGGGAATGGGTTTAAAATCGATCAGAGACTGCGCTGTGAGGAGCAATTAGCACATGACCACAGCTTGAGCATGAGAAACAAAGAAAAATGGAAGTTCTGGGGAAAAAAACATATATTACCATTTACTGTAACAAACTCCTAATTTTTATTAAGACTCGGCTTTACAAGAAAATCTGGGGAAGGTATTAAAATCTAAGAAAATTACAGATGTATTATCCTTTGTTCTGAGTGTTCTAGCCTCACTCAACAACAAATTTGCAATCTTTTCTGCTGAATTAACTCCATCTGTGGAGTATTTCTCTCTCATCTGCGCAATGCAAGAAGCAATCTGTTAGAGCAAATTGGTGGGAAATAGATGAAATAAACTACAACTAGAATCTCTCAAGTTTTCATGTAAGACCTGAAGTACTAGCTGAATTGCTTTCTTCGTGCCGAGGACATCCCATAACCCATCACTGTAAAATTGCGGATGCAGAAGTTATATCCTCAATGTTCAAACCAAAATGTAATGTTCACAAAAAAAATCCTTTAGTTGACGGTACATAAGTATTCCACTTATTCATAGACTTAGAACCGTATATTAAAATTAATTTTCTTGTTATTTAGTTCAGACGAACACATAAATTTTAAAATTTTCATCTTGGTCAACTCCAAACATTTTATAAGTTGATTCCAAGTGTTTGGGAAACTAAAATTCTCACACACCAGATACCACCAAATCTACGTTATAGTTCAAGGACAAAGCACTGTATTTTGGAATATGAACGACATTGATTTGACCAACTAGCTCTGACTTCTTGCAATGAAAATTTATAAATGTATATATCAGAAGTAAAATTACCTTGCTAGTATGGCAAAAGCCTTGCTTGCCTGATCAATGTGAGCAACTTGACTTATATAAGGCTCTGAACTGAACCGAGAATCCTGCTGTTTAAGAAATTTGTCCCCAAGCATCCTTGCAAGATTTATGCCTGCATAATGGTGAGAACCAGAACTTTCAGTAGCCAATTCAATATTGAGACCAAGAAAAATATATCTGAATTTACTCTCATACCATACAGACGTGTTTCCCCATCTCTCAAAGGTTCACCTGTCTCTTCAATTCGGAGCCTTTCAGAATAACTTGTTATCTTATGATCTTCTGTCATCTTAATTTCTTTCCCATCAACACTGTCAGATAAATAAATGATTAGTTTTGTACAGGTATTTAGGATACAGTCAAAGAAATTCCAGTCCACATAAGCCAAATAACCACATACGAAGCATATTAAAGCTCAAAATCTAAATAAATTCACTAGGAAAGTGAAAAATAAGGCATGTATTAATACTACAATTGTTGCACAGATAGTAAATACCCTAAAATGCTAGAAAATCTCTACTAGACAGTTATACAAATGCAATCAACTGCAACTAGAAGAATATAGTACCATCTCCTATCATTAATATCCTCAGCTATTCATTCACCTCACCCAATTCTTGAGCTACTAATAGTGAAAGGTTTTGCATAAACAATTATTATCTATTAGTTTAATCTAATCCACACCTCAATGTCATGAATATAGTGAACAATTAGTATAAGCCATTAACCATTTTACAAACAAAAAATTTATGATCGCCCGCCTGTCAATTGTCATTGCCTACCAATTATCTTCAATTCCACATGATTTATCAAGGCATTCTTTTACTTAATAATAAAGAAACATACTTCATAATACAGGCAGAATCTCCGACATTTGCACATTGCGCAAAGAAATTGTCATCACCATCAGCCCACACCAGAAGCACTGTTGCTGTACATCCCTGGCAAATGTTTATTATTAAAATGTATAAAGCGCAGCCTCCAATTACAAAAATAGAAAGATGAAATATTTTCTTTGAAGTTTACAATATCATGATAATTAGCTTGCATGGCAATAGTTCACTTAAGTAGTATGTCAGGATTACAAATGGTTAAGGTGCTAGGGTCATTAAGGTCCTTCTGTATAAGATTCTTCTGAGCTATTGTAGTAATATTTTGGCATATATGAACCAAGAAATCATAACTCAACCTTACTCTGGTTCTAGGCCTCAAGTTCCATTATTTCACATCAATTTCCTAGCTTTCCAATTAATCACCTATTTTTTTAAAAGGTATCAGTTCTACTACAACACACAACCACCCACAGAGCCTAATATGTTTTTCTTCCATGCAAATGAGATACGTGACAACTACAAAAGAAAAAATAAATAAATAAAATCGTATAGTTCTTAAAATACTTAAATGAATATGAAATGAGTGTAAAGACTTGTCCCGCACAGCAACTAGTCATTGGATCACTAACATTAGCATAGAGCACAAATGTCAAATTTGTCTCATCAAGTACACATCACATATAAAGATATGACAGCACATTGAATATGGTGTCAAATTTGCTGTGAAAGAAGCCTTCTTATTTGAAAGTTTCTGGTTTTCAGTGTTTTTAACGAAATTGCAAAGGAATGGAGTTAAGGCCTTTACCTCCCATCCCCTGAGGGGATAACAGTAATAGCTGTCTTAGGTGCTCTAATTAGCTTCGGCAGTCTTAAGAGACATCATTACAGAACTATAACAGCAACAACCCCACATTTCTAACTTTAGCAGGAAATGAGAAGTGGGGTGACTAGATTATCATATGCACAACACAACCTAAGCCCACCCAGCCAACACTAGGTTGGAGCTCAGCAGATCTAACTGCATGCTGGGACAGGAGACGCAAGCCGAGCAAAGATCCATAACAGTATTGAACATTTTCATAATTGCTTGAAGAGTTTTAGAAGTTAGAACAATGAATACATTTAGGGGAAAACATTGAAAATCTTACCTATAGGGTTAAGAGTCATCAGTAGAAGCAACTTTGCAATGGGAAGGCATTATAAGCATATAGACTTGTACTGACATAATATCTTATCATGTAGAACAAGGGGTAAAGCAAATTGCCCAAAGAATCCAGGGTCAAAGATTTTTGGTCCAATCCTCCCCACACCCCTACGCCCACAACACCCGAACCTTATTTTTTTCTCTTTTAAACCAATATGCATTTTCCATTGGAGTTAAATTCAAAGTTTCAAACAGAAGGCAGTTTATGCTAATACAATACTAAAGGCGTTCCCCACCAAAAATAATGATAGCATATAAGACAAAGGGGAAGAGTTACGGCACAAAATACTAGTTTCCATAAAAAGTAAATTAGTAATATACTACATGATGTAATCATGGAATACTAATGCAAGAAAATATAAGAATCTGTCGATGGCAATATCAGCCAATCCATATTAGTAACAGATGTACAAAGGCAAAGACAAGACAAGTTAAAGAAGATAAATCAAAGGGGAAATTGGAATACCTCATAATGGTGATTCATGCAAGCTTCTGTTTGAGAAAATGCATCTCTAAGAACGTCTGAAGCATCACGGAGTAACACAACCTTCTCTCGTTTTAGTGTATCCGATAATATGTTTGCAACTATCTCAGGGAAAAGTCTGATAAAAAATTGATAGTAAATTCAGTTTCAAGCATTAAGAACCAGAACAACCATGGATGAGTAAGTAAAATCTTAAAGATAATTATCAAAAGAAAGCTGGCATTTTGAAATATTAGGGGATTTTACATTATTTATTCCTTTTAAAAGTTCTAATTTAGCTTTGTATGCAGCAATACTCTTTACATTCACATATCGCATTACAATAGCTTCAATTATTAGAAACCAATTCAAGACCAACGTACCGGAGAAAATAAATCACACCATTTATGGCATCAATAAAAATGAACCCAGATTGGTGGAATATATACTGAAATGGAATTCAATAACTAACAGCAGGCCACGGGTGTAGAGGATACAAGTCAAGGTGAAAACAAAGACAAGTCAGTACAGTCTATTTAGTATATACTTCATAAGATATGATAGTTTCATGAATAACTACAAAAAAAATCACCCGGAAACATAAGCCTATACAGCATACACCATAGCAATAAATACATGAGGGAAGTTGAAATACAAAGCACATGACAAAAATACGATTAAATCCAAATCTGCAAGTTACTGGATCAGAGTTTCACACCTATGGACAATAAAACAATTAACATGACATGACTTAGCTTATTTTGATTTTTTCAGTCAATAGTATCTGTATGATAGGGCAGAGAATAGAAATGGCAATATAAGTTTCAAAAAAATAACAGACAACAAACACAGCAGAGAAATACTAACTTGCTTGCAGATCTAGCAGCCCCATCTCCACCATGCCCATCACAAATGACAAACAGTCCAAACTGCAAGTTAGGCATCCAGGTAGATTAGCTCCCTATGGAAAGGTGCATAATAAAAAAAAATTAGAAGAGATCTTGATTGAACAACCACTGTGTATAAGTCAAGAACCTGATCAAGTCCAAATAGAGGCCATTGATAATAGCAAACATCTTCCATGGGCAGCTTTTTCCCTCCTCGACGCATAGACATTGGATCTGATGCCATACCTACTCCAAAGGGAATGTGAATCCTATTTTGAGAAGTAATATGAACCTGCCATATATTAAAATCACATAATAGGTTAAATAGGTGTGCATTAAATAAGAATGATTCACATAATTTATTTAGCATATAGAACTAACCAATGCAGCACATTCATGCTGAGTATCCCCATCTGAATAATTTTGTGCAGAAAGGAGGAAGAAGAAGAAGAAACTGGCCATTTAAAATTTATTTACAACAGAAACTTTGGTATAATTACATATAGAGTAGAACTTTTCTTCTTTAAATGAAATTATCCTCCTAAAAACTCATTTATATCGTGAATTTGAGACAAGCTTTGCATCTACAATAGTTGAAAGTCAAAACATCAAAGAGGCACCATACTTAACAGACTTTTTTTTTTTGGCCTTTTACTTAACAGACATTTAAAAGTGCATTACTTACAATTACTTTTGATGTTGTTCCAAGTGTTATGATATCTCCATTACCAAGCTCAATTGGATCGCTCCAATGCCTGCTTCCAGTGTCCAAATTGTTGATTGGTTGAGAATTCAAAAGTGTTCCGTTCAAGCTACCCATATCTACCAACTCCCATTTCATTTTCTGAAAGCAATTTAACAATAATTAATGCACCACATACATCCTGCAAAATCCAAATGCAAGCCCAAGAGAATAGGAAGAGGCTTTACATCCAAATTCCAGTTTATTAGTGCATGCTTTCCTGACACTTCTGAATCCTTTATTAACAAATCACTTGGAGAAACTCTCCCCAATGTCAGTGGTAGCCTTGAGGGAATTGTTGATTGTACAGAACAACGAAGTCCACAAGAAGGACCAGTGATAACCTCCAGAGTGAGGCAACTTCCTGCACCTCTAATAGAGAGATATGATGATATGCTTCACATATTTAGCCAATGCAAATACAAAGAAAAGTAACAACAGGTTAACCAAAAGACGTTAAGATATTACTTTGATCTAATATATCTCTTTGTACAAAGTCTTGCAATCTGTCAATTTCAATACTTCTACTGTGCTTTTGAAATTCTGCTAACTGGGCTGGAGAAAGCTTAAGTGTCTGGCCAACAAAAACATCTTCTGGAGGATCAGGAACTACATCTAAAACCATATCACCTAGAAATAATTACAGAATAATATGTCATCGCAAAGTAGTATAGCACTCTCACCGGGAAAAAAAAAATTAGTAAAGCAGATAAAAGCATAAGTGGCAGTCTAGCACTAAAAAGGTGGACTGTGGTACTGCACATTGATAGCATTAAGGTAGAGTACCTTGAGGCACATGGTGAGAAGCAGCAGGAAGCCTTTGCTTATAAACAAGTCCATGGGGTAGCGGTGGGCGAAAATGACCTTCATTCGGGAAGGATGCACCCTCAAGATCATAGTCTCTAGGCAATTCATTGCTCTGGTTATGTAATACATTTGTATCATCCAACACAAGAGGCCTCTCTAGGTCATTGGCCTATAAAAGAAGCATTCAATAAGGGTTAAAACATTAGAGTAATTGACAGATCATAATTCTTAACTAACTCAAAACTTGTTTAATATTGTTCATGAATGAATACAAAAGCAGTATGTAAATTTAAAAAAAAAAAAAAAAAAAATCATTGAATTATTTATAAGCAGTAAAGCAGAGTCATACTGGTGACAAACAATGTTTTACTAAATTACTATAAGTAGGTGAAACAAATATTTTTGCCATTGAATGAGACCAAATGTCTTAGAGGAAGAGCCACAGGTCAAATAGGGCATTAGGATCCTTGACAAGTGAAACACAAAATTTGGAAAACTTTAGCAAGGGCATGAACATTGTCTGAACTAAAAGTAAGAAGTATAAACTACGAAACAGATATTTAACAGAGAAGTGATCAAATCATTTTGCTTTGATTATGAACTATAACTATTACCTTTTGTTCCAAATCCCATAGTCTCTTACATCACTAATCCACTCACATCATTTAAAGGAAAATATATATAAGACAACAACGATAAATGTTTGGAAGACTTAAACACATACATCAAAGCTGCAACCCTCTGAGAGATGCGTGGACCCAGCATTGGCTGCTAAGTTATACAGTTAAACCTTAAGTTCCATTGTCTCCAAGTAAATAAGTTTTAGATTAATCGATCAAAGCCGAAAATCCCACGAAGTGTTCAAAACCATCAGCTGATAATTTAGAAACCGCCAAAAAATTTTGAGCGAGAAAGAAAATAGAAACCCCAAATCAATACTGAACCAAAATACGTTTGCAATCCATAACTCCATAACCTTTAATAAATCACTTCAAAAGTTTATCGTGCAACTCTATGGACTTGCACATAACTGAAAGAGACACCCGAGGCTAAACCCATCAGCAAAGATTTCTTTCTACAAACCGTAGAGAATTAGCTGAAATCAAGCTACCCCCGGTCCACCCCAAAAAATAAATCTATGAACATCCATACACGAAGAGTTTGGAACAGAACTTCCAAATTCTGATTGGATTTCCCGAAACCCAAAAGAGTATCAGACTGAGAATATCATTCAGAGAAAATATTTGGAATTAGGATGCCCAATTCTATCATGGGTGAAAAATAAGAAAGTGATGGGAATATTGAGCAAAAAAACGGCAGTACCTTGATGGGTGAGCGAGTACGAGAAGAGACAAAGAAGCGCCATGGTTTACAGACAAAGAAGACGAGGACGATGATGAGAAGAAGCATAATGAGAAGAAAGAGACTGACAATGCTCTCTACCATCGCCATCTTCTTCGTTCTCTCTCTTCTCGTCAGAAGAGAGTCGTGATTGGCTTTGGGTTTGCGAGAAGCTCGCTTTGAAAGTTTTCGCACTTTTTTTTTCTTACAATTACATCGAATTTCTTTTTTTCTTTTTTCTTTTTTTTTTGTCATGGAAAATTACATCGAATTTCACTGTTAACATTTTAATATTTTATTACATACATATATATATATATATATACACATGTATTTTCTATAAAAATTGTCTCAAAATAATAGTAATTTAATTTTGAATTGATTAGTGTCCTTTATCAATTTATTTTCACTTACCAAAATTCTCCTTTAAAAAGATATAAAATCACAATCTTTTAATACTTACTATATAAGAAATTAAATACTAGTTATCCTAATACAATTCACGGTTGTTGAAAAACAATAGGTAAGTGTGATAGTCAAGTAAATGCCAATAATTATACATAAATTTTTCTTGTGGAGTAAATTTGAATCTTTACGATAGTATGCATTAGATTGGATTGCTTGATTTATTGGTGTAGTACATTGAATTGGATTATTCAACTTGTTGATTTGGTGAGATCTTTTTTATTCCAGCTTTACTTACCGAGTAGAGTGAAATGAAAATGGTGGAACTTGTGAAAAAAACTCATTTTCGTTTTGAAGTAATTAACTATGAAAATACTGCCAAACCAAAGAAAAACAGAAAAACAAAACCACTTCATATACAATACAATGCAAACATAATTAATTATTGCGTGGTAGCTAAACACGTACGCTCTAAATTAAGAGACCGATTCAACGAATCACCTTCAATTTTCTTACTAGTTAGAGAAGTAAAATTGATATAATTAAAATTAAAAATATTAAATTATGGCAACCGGTAATAAATTGGATCATTATTAATTAAAATGCAATATAATATGCCTAATGTTTTTATAAAATATTGGATAATAAAGTGAATGCTAGGTTAGGTATGAAGTAAATAATATTTGCTGAGAAGATAAGCATCAATTTCTTCAAAAGGATTACAAGATAAGTTTCTTTGGTGATAAAGAAATGAGCCTTGTTATAGAAAGCACTCTATTCTTGTTTTATTTGTTCAAACCTTAAGAATACTCTAAATTTATTCAGACTTATTGTGATTTGGGAATTAGTGCGTGGTGATGTTAGACTGGATGTGGACACATTATAATGACAAGGGCAGAAGTTATGATGACTTTGGTTTCATTTTGATGTTCCTTAATTTTATGGTAGTTGTGAATAATGATTCCATTTTTTAATTTGTTCTCTCTCTCTTTTTATACAATAAAACATATATTACATTTTATAATTACATGCCAACAACCTATGATATCATTAGAAAATACACTACCTTGTAAGCCCTGATCTATTAATACGTAAACACAACTAAAATTCCTACCTAACTTCTGATCAATATCCTCTCATTCCATTTTTTTTTCCTCACAATGTCTTTTTATAGGAAATAATATTAAATTTTATCGAGGTACTATAAAACATTAAACATTAATATATTTTTTTTTTGGAAATTCAAATCTTAATTTATTATGTTGTAAGAGACAGAGTTAGACTGAGACCCTAATATATGGTAATTGATTATTATATACACCTGTGTAATCATGCAGGTATTACCCTCAATTAGGCCCAAATATTACCATACTAATGCTTTTAGGCCTAGAGTCTTTCAGATGGGCTTTTTTTTTTGTGTTCTATACATGGGGCTTGAATTACGGGATTATCAACACTAAAATAATGCGAATAATATGAGGACTATTGAGCCCTTAAAATCTTTTTTTGAAATTATATGTAACTCAGGCCCAAAAGAAGAAATTATATGTAACTCAATCCATGGTCAACTAAAAATTAAAATAATCCCTTTTAAAAAAAGAAAAAAAAAGAAGATGCAAACTTTCTAGGAAGGAAATATAATATATTAATTGGATGGCGTACGTCCGCTTGCTAGTTACTATGATATAAGTATAACAAGTTTTTTATATATGGATCATCTAAAGTCTAAACCATAAACATTAATTATAAAGAATACGTAATTTCAAACAGTATGCATGGAATATTTAATTATATTAGTTAGGTTTTGAAATTTGACATTTGAGGCGCGCGGGGAGAAATTAATTCAAAATTCTTCCATACACATGTATGAAAATGAAATATGTGTGTATGTACTGTACATTAATTAGCTTGCCTGTTGTTTCCAAAACATAACATATTTTTCTTAAGAGATGGCAACTTAAATGGTCTTAAAAGTCCATAAATTTCAAACTTAGCCTTCTTCAAAATTTAAGTCAATCAATTAATAACTAATTCTATACCTAACCAGTCCACTGCTTTTCTTCGTCTTCCATATGCGGATGTCTACAATTCTCTCACCAATAACAATCATCCCCACTTAACCAAATTTACAAAAATATATGTTGACCAAAACTACTCTAGCTAGCTACCTCTAGCTGTAGGAATTATTCATGGATTAATTAGAGTGTAGATCCTCTCCTGTCTCAATTAGCCACGATGATAACCATGAGTAAGCAAACAAAAAATCGTAGAACAGCAGAGGATCCGGACTCGTCAACCATATCCCTAAAAAACTTTATACACATTCTGGGCGCGTTGGTGAAGTTTCGCAGCCAATATTGCACTCAATATATATAATATATGATCACATTCAGAAGTGAGAATAAGTACAAATAATGCTTATGTAGAATCACCTTTTTCAGTGTGTGTTTTTGGATGTTCTCCATAAAACAGAAAGTGGAAGAAAATAAAAAATGAACATGCATGGCTGTTCGTGATTATCTAATATATATATATATATATATATATAGAGAGAGAGAGAGAGAGAGAGAGAGAGAGTGGTTGCTTAGTTATGTCCATTTATTGTCCAATATTGCATGCCTTCTAATTGCGCAACACAAGACATTTAATTTGTTGATTAATTGGTTGTGGATTAATTATTTGTTTAAGGCAGAAGTGCTATCATAGATCATAGTTGGATTAACCTCATTAGAGCATTCAATGTCATTTTTCCTTTTTATAGCAAAATGACACAATTAAAAGACAAAAATAAAAATAAAAATAAACAATGGTTGTGATTGGATGTGTGAGCTAGGGCGTGTGTCAGCTAATTTTGTTGCTTATGAGAATCTGGCTTAGCTTGTTATATAACAAAATATTTATGACATCAATCATGTGTATATATATATATATATATATATGCTTTCAATATGTCATCCTCCAGATTAATTAAAACTTAAAAGTAATATTTATTAAGTTCTTCATGACCTCATCATCAGCTCTGTTAAGCAATCTAATAATGTGTAAGAAAATAGATAGTATTTATCAAGTTTTCAAAGGGTAATTGATCTAAATGAGGATGAAGAGATGCTATATATATATAATTAAGCTAACTGTAAGTATAACAATTAATCACCCTCGTGCTCAGAAAGCCGTTAGATAAATTTAAGGTCTAGTGTGAAAGTATAATATACTTTTTCATGGAAAACTGCTAACATGAACTATACTGTACATTAAATCAATATGCAATTTGTGAATATCATCCATTTGTATAGAATGTCAAAAAAATCTGTTAACACAAAAAATAAATTAGGGATTGCAAATTTGAATGTTTATCTGCTGTATTAGTTGTATAATATAGCTAGCAATTAGGTAAAAAAAATTACTTAGTTATTGAAGGTTTAGGATATATTTAATTTTCTTAACTCATGAGGTAATTAAAGCAAACCCAAGAATTTTGTAGTTAAAACTGGAGGAATATTGGATCTTTCAAAAAGCTTTAATTTATAATTTGTGCGAGGTAAAGCTAATTAATTATTTAAAAAGCTAAGGCAACGAACGTGGTGAGCACATATATATGACTATCCAGTGTCCCAAATATATATATATATATAGTCAATTAGTCATACAAATAATTCTATTTAAGTATATATATATATAGTTATATATGGTCGTCATAATTGTATAAATTAAATAAGATCTTTCATTTTTCTTTGATAGGATGAATAATGAAAGATTCAGGGATGATCATAATTCATAAATATATATATATATATATATATATTCCTCCTTTTTCACAAATGAAATTGAAAAACAAAAAACAGATATTCGATGGATCCAAATAATGTTGAGCAGAAGCAGAAATTGTAGTATACATATTAATGGAGTTACGTTGGTGATTCAAATTATATAATCTTTTTTTTTTTTTTAAATCTTTCAAATTATATAATCTGAGTCACTCACATAACGTGGTCAAGTACAGACCAGATGCGAAATTTGAGGGAAGATGCTGTACTATTCAAACCAAACACCTTCTTTTGTTACAAAACATATAATTATATTACTTATATTGGTAATGTAATAGTTTACTTTGAGTTAACACACAGATCAGAGGTGTCTTTAATTCCTAATATATGATTAATTTGTTGATTTAGAGAACACGTAACGCTACGCAGCTAGCCACCTATCTCAAACATGCACTTCGATCATTTGTCTGTTTTGTACTTAAATGGAGTTTTCTTCTTTCATCAACTTGGAAATTAAGCCCAAATGCGCGTGCAGGAACACCTAACAAAGTAAAACGTCTTCTAGAAAGATGGTAAATAATAATAATAATAAAAAATGACGCACTAGCTACTAGTAGAAGTAACATGTAACAATGATGCATATATATATGGCATATATTGATACTCTCACTGTAAAGCACAAATCTTTAACTGTAACGTTTATTTGTGCACCTTTTTAATTTCAATTCAAGAGATAAAATCAGGTTTTCAATATAATTTTGAAAAAGTATTCTTTTTTCTTTCAAAAGCCAATGATTAATAATATATATTATATGAAAATGGATCATATGTCATTCTCTATATATCATTAGTGGAAAATATTATCTTTTAATAAAAAAGTTTTAAGTGTCTTAAATTTACTATTTCTCAAAAGTACGATAGATATATAAATATATATATATATATATAAATACCCTATATTAATTGGGATCAATCATGAATGAATTAGGGACTATCCTTTTATTTATATCTATCTTCTATTTTAGAGAAACTTTGTCATTTCTCAAATTTAAAGAATCTAAATTCCAAAATTTGTTTATTATAAATATGTTTGGAAAACATGTAAAATTTTTTATTGTAAAAAAATTATTAAAAAGTATTATTTTAAACTAATGATAGGTAATGGCAGAAAAAAATATGACTGAGGATCACTCTCATATATAATATATAATCTAAAATTTTTGAGATTTTGATTTTTGATTTTGCTTTGATTATAATGACCATTAGGTGGATGACAAGTTTGCATGGGCTACGTAGCATAGTGTGAATATTTTGTTTAAGTTGAAAAGGAGAGGAATAGGGTTTAAAGAAATTAGAATTATTGGAAAAGGTAGCACTTACACACATGGTCAAAAAGGTATAGGTAGGAGGGGGAACATTAATATTGCCTTTGTTTTCTTGATTATATATGTTTGCTATGAATTGGATTCTCTTGTCCTTCCCAATAAAGTCGCAACTATAAATTATTATTATTAGTAGTAGTAGTATTAGGTTCTTTGTTAATCAATATTTCTAATGCACTTATTTTATTAATTAATTAGATATCTTTTATTAATCAAATAATTTAAAGAAACAGTACTGTTTAGCAACTAATAATATTATTATTTATATATAGTTTAGAGGGAAACCATTTGAAAGGTGAATAAGCAACCCTCGGCTTCACTTAAGGCCAAAGCAGGGGCATGACGTATACTTGGTTTAAAGATTCTCCATTACTTAAAAACAAACTTAATTAAAAGAACATGCATTTGTTTTTAATATGGATTTCCGATGCAAATGTCATTCTCTCTCTCTCTCTTATATCAAGTGGCCATGAGCTATATATAGGTTCGAGACTTCAAAATAAAAAAGGAGTACAGCAGAAAGACTTAATGCAAAAATTGATCAGTATTTATATATATATAAGATGAATTTTTCACGAAATTTAATACTATATTAAATCCTTACTATGAATAATATATATGATATATTCTCATAAATTTTGGTGTATATATATTGAGTCAAAGTTATTTAATACCCTTATTAATACATATATATACATAAAAAATGCAATATACTTCTTAAATATAAAGAATCAGTAGCTATTTTAAAACGTAAAATTTGATTATATAATTATCGTTTACATTTTTTAAAAATTGCTTGGGAAGTTTTATCTATTAAAATAAATTAAAGTACATATTCTGCTTGATCTAATTAAGACCTTTGTACATGCATCTATACGTATTATTACTGAATAATTAGGTCATAGTAGCTTTTGTTGCCCAAACTAATTAAATTAAAGCTTCCAATTGATGCAGGCATTTGCACATGTATATACTAAAAAAAAAAGTTAAACACAAATTTAGCCTATTTTCAAAAGTATCTACAGATCTATACCACTTTTACTGTTCACATAGAAAAACGCCATCGGTGATGGCAATTTGCTGATTTCTTGACCAGAAAAACGCCATCTGTGAGGGCGTTTATAGGGTTGACCATTTGACCCTATAAACGCCCTCCGTGATGGCGTTTTTCTAACTACTGGTCAAATGAGGTGGAGCCCAGTAGACATGTAGGCAGCCACGTGTGTGGTATGTTTAATTAAAACGCCATCAGCAAGGGCGTTTTTATTGCAATAAACGCCGTCAATGAGGGTGTTTTTGGGCTGGTAATTTTCTATATAATGCTTCAACTTGTCTCAACAACCCACAACATTCCTCCCATATTTTCAGCATTTTTTGAGGCATTGTATTGTAGCAAAATTATTCACAAACAAACATGAGTCAGTCATTCACGGCTTGTATTTACAAAGACGTCATTGTATCGAACTCTTCCAATGGCGTTGTTTTTCACGTCCCAAATAATCCTAAATTTGACGGATGCAGTACACATGGTGGCCAACTTTGCAAAGCTCATTCCTCCGCTGATTCTCGAAAGTTTAGGATTATTCAGGACGTGAAAAACAACGTCATTGGAAGAGTTCGATACAATGGCCTCTTTGTAAATACAAGCCGTGAATGACTGACTCATGTTTGTTTGTGAATAATTATGCTACAAAACAATGCCTCAAAAAATGCTGAAAATATGGGAGGAATGTTGTGGGTTGTTGAGACAAGTTGAAGCATTATATAGTAAATTACCAGCCCAAAAACGCCCTCACTGACGGCTTTATTGCAGTAAAAACGCCATTGCTGATGGCATTTTAGTTAAACATACCACACACGTGGCTGCCTACATGTCTACTGGGCTCCACCTCATTTGACCAGTAGTTAGAAAAACGCCATCACGGAGGGCGTTTATAGGGTCAAATGGTCAACCCTATAAACGCCCTCACAGATGGCGTTTTTCTGGTCAAGAAATCAGCAAATTGCCATCACCGATGGCGTTTTTCTATGTGAACAGTAAAAGTGGTATAGATCTGTAGATACTTTTGAAAATAGGCTAAATTTGTGTTTAACTTTTTTTTTTAGTATATACATGTGCAAATGCCGATGCAGGCATTGATGCAGGCAATGTGGTGTCTAGCTAGCAATGTGATATGTCTCTTGAAGATGCATATATACTGTGTACATGCCCCTTTTTTAGCTGACCTTAATTTTTTTAAAAAAATCTTGTTTTTTTTTTCAATGTCATATATATATATGGAGGTTTTGATGATTTGCTACAAAAAAATATTAATGTTTTTAAATAATTTAGAAGTCGCACAAGTCAAGCCTAAATTCTCCACTCTAATCCATATCAAGGCCTCGGTTTTTTTTTTTTTTGGTATCAATATATATGATTCGAAATTTAGTATTAATTAAGGTTTGTGGTCCATATATATATATATGAAGATTTTATATTCAAATTCCATCATAATGATTGATGACTTGTACAAGTCTTGCATTTAATTTAAGATATTCTTCTATATATATATATATATATATATATATATATATATATATATATGCGCGCGTTAATTTTTAATTAATATTTGTCATTTTAATTATAATACAGATTTATAAATAATAATAAATTAACAAAACAAAACTGTCATTATAAGATTTTCAGATATATTAAGAAAAATACAGTTTTGATTTATTGATCAGTCTTATTTGATGAATATATAAGCGCTATTAATTCATCATTCTTAGATAGAATTAATCTTCAGCATAAATTCTAATATATATATTAATTTTTTTAGGACCTGTTGAAATTAACTCAAAGTAATTAACTTGGGGAATCCACTCTCAAAAGCTAGCTCGTAAGGAGGAAGAACCAAATTTTCTTAAGTACTCAATTGAGTATCTTATCCTATTAGATGTGGGACTTATTATTTATCCCTAATAGGACCAAAGATGGGAATGATGCGTGCAAACCCAGTACCGGCACATATATATACTAGAGGCTTCGCATGCACCTACGTGCATACATGTAATTTATTCTTAATTTTTTTTAAAATATAATATAAAATAGTTATTATATTTTAAAATCATTAAAAATTAAATATTTGATAATTTTAAAAATTTTAAATAGAATTTTTATCATAATTTAAAATAAAAAATTAAAAAAATGAGAAGTTATGCACTTCTCTATTTTATTAGTAACCACCTATCATACTTGTTTTCTCTCTCCCACATCCTCCAATCATATTATTTTTTTTGTATTTTTTAATTATAAAATAGTTATTTTGTGAGAAGTTGGTTATTTATTGAGAAGTTGAGGGGGAAGTTATTTTTTTGGTGTCACACTTTGCTTGTGTCACACCAAAAACTCCAAATCCATATTAATATAGATATATATATATATATATATATATATATATATATATATATATATATATATATATATATATATATATATATATATATACTTGTCCAATTTTGTTTAAATATACAACAAGAAAATTAAAGGCTTTTCCCACTTATATTATAATTTATATGCATGCTTCACCACACATCCTAATAAAAGTTGTCTATTATATATTAATTTGTGGATTCCCCAGAGCCTCCTTTTCTTTTATAACTGAAACTCAGTTCCTGTTTTGTAAGGTCCCAGGATACTGAACCTGTGGATATATATATAGCTCTAAAAGCACAAGTTTGATGATGTAAACCTGCAGGAAAGATATTCTGCTTCGTTAATTTCCACTGAAACTTTTGATAAGATGAACATATATATATATATAGAGAGAGAGAGAATAAGATATATACATGGGTCATTTTTAATTTGCTTACTCTATACATATTATAATTAGTAACTTTAATATACAGATTAGATCACAGAGGTATATACAGTGACGACATCTGAATTTGATGGTGGTGCCAGCTTCTTTAATTTGCTTTTACCTCTAACATGGGATTACCTGTAATGGTTCAACGTACCCACTTCAATTACGTGGTAATTTCTATATATGCAATCAAACTACAAATCCTAACAACTACTTTTGTAGGGTATATAATATATATATATATATATATATGGGACACTTTAATTAAGGCTTTAAGCTTTTAGGGGTAGGTCATTTACTCCTTTGTGCTCTAGCTACCACTTGGATTTTAGGTTTTAAATGAATGGAAAAAATTAAGGTAAAATTTTTTTTATGTGTGTTATAAAGTTTATTTAATAATAGACTTTATTCATACTCTTTTTCTTCAATAATAACTCTTGAGAAATTTAGTCTTCCATATCTCTCAATTCATATCTCTCAATTCATGATTGATTATACAATAAATACTTTTTGTTATGTGTCTTGTTTATATTGAAAAACTTCACAACATACACTTAATGAACTTCACTTGAGTTTAATCCTAAATTTAATACCCCATTTAGCCCTTTCCAGTATTGTTTATAATTAGAGGACAGAACTAATGCTACTTTTAATCTTAAAGCTCATATATATATATATATATATATATATATATATATATATATATATATATATATATATATATATATATATATATATATATATATATATATATTTATTTATATATACCGAAATATGTGTACATAGATGTTAATTAAATTTTTGTATAGATTTTTTTTTTTCGAAATAATCATACATGTTTAAAGCATTGTCGAGTACTAAATGTATACGCCTTTTTTAACAAAAATTTAAACTTAAATTCATCATGCCACGAGGAACTAATATCAAATCCTCGCTCATACAAAAATGTTAGATCCAATAAGGCACATTATATTACGGGAATTTTATTTTTTAATGAAATCAAATGGAGTTCTGATTATCTTAGTAAGTTTTAATTATCTCTTTAATTCATGAGAGACTATTTATATAAGATTTTAGAAAATGAAAAAAATATATATTTGCCAAAAAAAATGAAATTGTTGAGTCAAAAGTTATTTAATACCCTCACTACTCATTCCTCTGTATATTAATTATATATAGATCGACTAACATTTGAAGGTTATTATTGTGTGAGATTTTAATTGCTTTGGTATCTGAAAGTTAAAATAATTTTTGGTCAAAACACCAAATTGGTCCTTTATGTTTGCACCAAGTTTCATATTGGTCCTTTATGTTTCAAAAAGTCTAAATTGGTCCTTTATGTTTGCAAGAAGTTCCAAATTGGTCCTTCCGTCCAATTCCATCCAATTTTGCCGTTAATTGATGACGTGTCCGACTGATGTGTCGCCATCTCTCTCCTACGTGTAATGCTCAGCTGACGTGGACTAAGTTACTCTAAAATTAGGGACTAAAATGAAACAATAAATTTTTTACATGTCAAAATAATAATTTCCCATCTTCTTCTTCTTCATCGCTACACACAGCCGTGACCGTCGCATCTCCTCTAGTTCTTCTCACCAGTGAGTTCCCGTCAACTTCTGTAATCGCGTCTTCTTCCATTTTTGTCTTTGTAGTTTCTTCGTCATTGTGTTTCATCGAGCTTCCCTCATCGCATCTCTCTCGGAAGGTCCGCCTCGCGTTGTGGAAAACTGTGAGAAAACGCAGCTACAAAAACTTCTCAGCGCCGGAGATCTACGCTGTCAGCCGCACGAGGTAGCCCTCCGCCACTGCCTACGAATCGAAAATACTCACTGCAATTTTGGAAGAATGATGAGAAAGGGAAATAGGGATTGGGGATTTCGAATCGCCGGCGAGATTCTCGCCGGAAAATATGGTAGATGGTGGTGGTGTGTGGTTTACGATTTGGAAGGATGGAGGTTTGGAAATGGAGGCTGTGGTTATGAAGAAGGATGACAGTGGGCAAGGCACGGCTGCAACTGTGTGTGTAGCGATGAAGAAGAAGAAGATGAAGAATTATTATTTTGACATGTAAAAATTTTATTTTGTTTCATTTTAGTCCCTAATTTTAGGGTAACTTAGTCCACATCAGCTGAACATTACACGTAAGAGAGAGATGATGACACATCAGTCGGACACGTCATCAATTAACGGAAAAATTGGATGGAATTGGATGGAAGGACCAATTTGGAACTTCTTGCAAACATAAAGGACCAATTTAGACTTTTTGAAACATAAAGGACCAATATGAAACTTGGTGCAAACATAAAGGACCAATTTGAGGTTTTGACCATAATTTTTTTACTAGCTAGTTAATGATATTGTTATTAACGCAGATGTATATATATAGATATATAGACACACATATGCATTTGTATTGAATATTAATCGTTATTATTATTACCTGCTAAATAAATATTATATTTTTTTATTTTTTGAAGGACACTTTGATTATATATAGATTATTAGGTTAATGGTAGCCGACAGTAGTAAAAGTGTGATTAAAGTGGATAATCATTTACCTCCTTTTTCTAATAACTTTTGAGCACATGTTTCTATGACCAGTCCGTACAACAAGTGAAGAGTTGCTGGGGGCAAACTAGCTGCGTCTGTAATACTAATAATTAAGTTTAAATCTAATAATTCTTTAATACTTTTAGGATATTAAAAAAATGCATTTTTTCTTGTTGAAATTATTACATTATCTATGTTTAATTATCGGCCTCTAACTAACTAATTATTTAGTTTACATTATAATTGACATCTTATAACAAGAATAGATTGTTGGGTATTTTTATATATAAGACTTGAATTTAATATCTTATTAAATACAAAACTTGAAACTAATATCTTCTTAAAAAAATTAAGTATCTATCACTTTAAATTATTGCCTTCTTATGACATCTATCTCACATTAATTAGATAAAATTAATTAAATTATTTAATATTTAATTTACGAGTTCTCTCGCATAACATAATAGTCTTTTAGAATCAACACAGTGTGATATATGTAGTAAAAGATATGTATTTTTTTAATTATCATATTTCGAGTTTGATTTCTGAAGTGATAGAAATATAATATCATTTGTTAGGATGATCGCCTCTAATAATGAATCTCACAATATCTAAGAAATTAGTTATTAGACTCACTCTAATGGATCCCTAATGGTAGAAAAAAAAAAAGAATAGTCTTTTATAATGTATTTTTGTCATAATTTAGTCACATCTTCTAGTATAAAAAACAATTATCCATAATCTCATTTATAATTGCGCAACGTAAGGTAATATCGGTATCAGTTTACATATAATGAAATTGCATTTATATAAGCTCAAGAAAATTAAACAGTGATATCATTAGTAAAACTCAATCAAACAAGGTTTAGATGAAGATTTTTCAATAAGAGAATAAAATTTTGTGAAATATTTAATTTATGGGTTTATCTAACAAGTGTCCTATGATACTTGTTAAGGTTTATTTTGATTGGTGGAGAAAAAATTAATTTTTTTGAAATTGATGAAAAGTCAACAAACACATACTTTAAGAGTTTCTCATTAAGTAATGAGAAACCTTAAAAAGTGCTCTAAAACACTTGCTAGCAAAACCGTTAATTTATTACCAATTCTATGGGTATATATTTTAGGGTTTTGCTAACCAGTGCCCGGGCACTGGTTAAAAATCCATTTAATGAGGTGAGATAGTAAAAATAATGCATAGAAATCACAACTTGTAATAAATGCGTTTTTCATTTCTTTTAAAGACATAAATGCCCTTCACCTATTATCTAATAAATATTTTTGAGAATCTCTATATTTATAATTATATCTCTATCTCTCTCTTTTTAATTATTTTTGAGAATCTCTCTTTTTAATTTATTTTAGTGATTATTTTTTAAATTTTTTATTCATATTTATTACACTAGTTTATTCTTTATTTATGTATAGCGTTTCACTTTTTTTTTCTGTATCTAAGCCAAATTTTGAAATCACATTAATAATACCATTAGGTTAGTACAAAAAAATTGAGGATAATTGCAATAATGATAAATTGAAAATAAAAAATGTAAATAGAGAATAATTAAAATAATAAATATGAATACAAAATAAAAAAAATTACTGTAATAAATTAAAAAGAGAGATATGGAAAAAATAGATAAGGGCATTTATGTCTTTAAAAGAAATGAAAAACGCATTTATTACAAGTTGTGATTTCTATGCATTATTTTCACTATTTTACCTCATTAAATGCATTCTTAACCCTATATTTTATATTAGGTAGGACATGTTATGATGAAAATATTTGAAATTGAGGAATGATTCTGAAGTTGAGTCAGACCAAAGTGGGATCCGAATCTACTAAAGTGTAGATCCGGTAAAATGTATGAAGTGCACAATATGAATCGTTGGATGAAATTGTTATAGTACGGACACGAATCTCAAATTTTATTTAACGGTCTGGATGATGCACTTCGTACAATTTACACATTTTGCACTTCATTAGATCCTCTTCCGACCAAAGTGATACCGCATGGGACTGAGTGCTGTATATGTGTGTATATACACTGAAGAAAATATAAATAGGAATGAGAATGAGAATGAGAATAGAAGAAGATGATAGAATAAAAATGTCAAGTCAAACGATGTGATATAAATAAAATAAAAGTGAATAAAATGATCATTTTGTCTTTATATTAAA
This sequence comes from Senna tora, assembly GCA_014851425.1. NCBI lineage: Eukaryota > Viridiplantae > Streptophyta > Magnoliopsida > Fabales > Fabaceae > Senna > Senna tora. The sequence continues at coordinate 2,246,562 of CM026262.1, read as the reverse complement.
AATGAGAATAGAATAAAAATGAATTAAAAAATAAGAATAAAAATATAATTTTATCGTATTATAAAAAGATGGGATTTATTTGTTAGAAAGGAAAGACAGAGTAAAAGACTTCTACTCCCTTTTTAACATTAAAATCATCATAATAACATAGTATATATATCCATTAATTTCAAAATATGATACTATATGGTGAAAACCAAAATGCCATGGGATTCGGATCCTATACGTTTGTCTCCAGATTTTCCCCAAACATAATCATTAATGTGGGTAGAATAGGTAGCACTCACTCTAATCCACATGTATCAATAGCCAAATTTCTTTGAAACAAAATTATTTTGTTGGTCATGGACCCATGGATTATTTTGAAAGTTACTTACAAAAAAAAAATTTGTCAGTTTTGTTTTGAAATTTTATAAAATTTTCATTGTTGTATTTGTGAATAACATATAAGTCATTAAAGACAGTTGTCCAACAATTTTTTTCCTGATTTTTTAGGTATTATTTTGACTAATTTAAACTTGACTTAAGTATAACAGAAAAGTCTTTTAACAGAGATAGCTGCATTCATAAGATTTCAAATATAAAACTTTGTTTAATCGTTTACCACTTGTATTTACCCCGGTTGATGTCCTATTAGTATAAATAGGAGGATATTAAAGATTTTTGTAAATATCTAAAGTCAAATTGGCCAAAAAAAAATACTTTTTAAGTGAAAACTGAAAATAATTTTAAATATTAATCCTTACAACATGATGGATTTGAGTTTGAAATTTTATTGGGAGAGGAACTTACATTCAACACCCTATGATATCTCAAACAAAATTATTTTTAATAAGAAAATACTTGTGAGTAGAGATGTAATGTTAAAGCCGGCTTAACCATATAAAATATATAGGGTTGTGCTAAATTTTTTTTGGTATTAATTAAAAATAGGACTAAACTAAGGTAAAGTTACTTAGGTGCTTCTTGTGAAGTTTACCAATATAATCAATACACGTGGCAAAATTTTTTTGTATAACCAATCATGGTAGAGAGAGAAAATAAAAACAATAAATTACATAACCAATCAAATAAGAGAGAGAATATAAATAAAGTTTATGATTAATGAACTTCATAGCAAGCACCTAATCAACTTTACCTTAGTTTTTTCCTTAAAAATAAACCAATCAAATCTAACCTTAATAAAATAAGATCGAAATAGACTAGAGTCTAATCCGAAAAACCCATTTAAACACATCTAATTATGAAAAAAAATTAATATATATATTGGTTAAAATTTTTTGACAAATCTTTTAGGTATTATAATTTTTTTAATAACTTTTAAGTCATTAGATGGTCTAAAGTGAATAATTGGCCCTTTTTTTTTATATATATTCAATTATTGTGGTTTTTGGAGGATTAAACTTGAATCCATGAAACTAAGGGGCCGTATGATTAAATGTTAATTATAGACGTAATTTTTTTAATAAAATAAATTTTATTTTTTGTAATGTGATAAAATTATATTTTTATTTTTATTTTTTTATTTACTTTATTTTATTTTTACTTTTAATGTAAAGATAAAATAGTCATTTTATATATTTTTATTTCATTTACATCGTATCACATTATATTGATATAATATTTTCATTCACACCTTACATTTCCATTATCATTCCCTCATACATTCCACTACCACGATGATATTTAGGCTAGACTTTGATTGATATGATTGGACAATTTTCAAAAAAAAATTTCCAAAAAAAGTAGTATGTTGATGTTTTTATTTCTCTCTATATCCTTTTTTATTTCTTTTCACTCCTTATCTACACAATAACAAAATAAAGCGTGACTCTCCATAATATTTGAACCATACAACACAAAAATATGAATTACATACAAGAGTATAATCACGAAAGCAATCACTATCAAGAAATATTTGGTAGAATCTATTTGTGCTCTGCTCTTTTGTGCCTTTTTCTGGAAAAGGAATAGGAAAATTAAAACCACCCCTCTCTCCTCTCTGTTTTTTTTTTTTTATAAGTTCATTTTCACATAAAGGCATGCCCAAAAACCCCAAATTTTGATGTGAGGACGAAATGAAATTATGTAGAAACTTATTATCATGTCAATTTGGGTCAAAAACAAAAAATGGCAACATGGGATCTTCTTTTATTCCCCCTTTTTACATATTGAATTTTTAACTTTTTTTTTTCTTTTTAATTCCTCTTTGTAGTGTGTGGTGGATTAAGAATTGTATAATTGAAGTGGCACAAAAGGCCTTCCCTCCCTACCTCCCCTACATGACATAACATACCCCTCCTTTCACTTTTGGGCACTACAAATTCACTCTCACCCCTCTTCACTTCTCTCCCATACCTACCCCTTAATCCTTCTCATCCTTTGTTCCCCTGTATTCCTCTGTCTCACAAAACAGAGCACTCTGTTTTCAAATCTCTGTTTTACTCATTATTCTCACTGCAACTTCTTGCCCTTTTAAGCTTTAGATTTGTACTTGTTAACCCATTTCATGGCCGCACTTGTGTACCACGGGTTGCAGTCATGTCTCGAGTCTCAGCTCGTCGAGTCAAGAACAACAATCAGGCTCAGCTTGCCTTTCTCAAAATCTCTGACCCCTCTTCCTCAACCCCTGGATTTGACCTTCAAATCTACCTTCAGGGATTCAAATTCCAAAACCCATTACTCTGAAGAAACGAGCACCAAATCTGACACCGTCCACGACAAGGGTGGTTGGAGCTTCCTCCAAGCTCTCTCCAATGGCGGCCCCAAGGAATCATCAGAGAAAGAAAGCGTCTATGTTCATCCTTTAGTGAAGCGCTCGTCGTTGATGCTTAGTGAGAAAAGTCTCCAACTTTGCACTGAGAATTTAGGGAACGAGACGGGAACGGACAATGTTGATAGCATCGAGTTGCTCTGTTCGTCGTCGGAGTACGGCGGTGCCGGGAATTCTCCGACAAGGGAGCAAACGAGGGCGGGGCGTCAAGGTTTGGGAGGTAAGAAAACGAAAGCCAGGAATTTTCCACCTCCTTTGACGACCATGAGGGGCTCGGAATCTCTGCGTATAAGGCCCCACCGTGAAAATGGGAGGCTAGTAATTGAGGCGGTGAGGGTCACATCAAGCCCTTCTTGTTTCAAAGCTGAGAGAAGCCATGGCCGCCTTCGCCTCCACCTTTTGGAAAATCGCAGCACAAGTTTTGACTACGAAGAAGCTGAGAGTGACACTGAAGAAAAGGCAGAGGATGAAAGTGAAAGGAGTGATGGTGATGATGGAACAGAGGAGGAAGCAGAGGAAGAAGAAAATGATGACGTTGAAGCAGAAGCAGAAGAAGAAGAAGATGGTGAGAGAGTGGAAAAGTATGAGAGGGCAAAGAAGTGCAAAGAAGGAGATAATGAATTGTTAAATTGGGAGCCGGTTTGGGTCAGTGCTACTTCCTAAACCTCTGTTTTGGTTGGGATGGCTATTGTATAATAATAAACAAACAATTCTACAAATTTTCTTTTTCTGGTTGCCTTTGTCTTCTTTCTAATTTCTTCGTCGGATTTTGCCCAATGAACTATGGTTGTGGTGGTTAGTTATTATTGTTACTTTCCCTCTTTCTTCCAAACACACCCACAGGCAACTTGTTACATTTTTGCGAGCACGGTTGCTAGAAATCAATGTCATTCTGTTTATTTAGGGTATGTTTGGTACAAACACCAAACAGTAAAATCGTGGTATTTTATGATTTCTAAAAAAATTTTATATCATATTTTATACATACCAAACACACTTTTTATCATACTTTTTCTCTTTCCTAATTTTTCTCTCTATCTCTCTCATCACTTTTCTCTACAGTACTTTCTTTTATTCTACAGTACTTTACTCTACAATACTTTCTTTACAGTACTTTACATCTGTGCATCTATACCAAGCGTACCCTTAAGGAAATTGGTAGGAAGATAATACACTGACAAAGTTAATGCAGTGTGTTCAATTTGATTTTGACTATCCCATGAATGAAAGTTAGATTGGATGGTTGAAAAATATTATCCAGTTCATCAAGTCTTGTTGGAACTAACCAAACCAATCCAATGCAAACTTATTGTAATCGGTTTAAATTTGATTGGTTTAGTCGATTTTTATGTTTAAAAAAAAATATTTGAACCTTAAAAATAAATATTTCTAAACATAAATTTGAATTTAAATTATAATTCAACATTAAAAACTATAATTATTTATACAATCTATCAAAAAGTACAATAAAACACAAATAATTCAATATTATAAAATTATAATTTAATCTATTTAATTAATAAATAAAATATATTTTTTAATCGATTCGAATGAGATTTTTTCTCATCTAATAATCAGACAGAACTAAACTAATCTGTTCAAAAAATATTTTGATCTATTCAATTACTTAATTAGTTTTAGTCAATTTTGATTAAATCATTTAATTTAGATTGGATGGGTACACCTTTTATGTTGAGCAACATGCAAGTGTTAGCCAGAGTGCTGTAAGGGAAGACACCTAAAATTACTTGACACGGCCTAAATAACACATTAAGAAGAATTACAAGAGATCAACTTAAATGATTATTCCATAAATCTAAATTGCAAAAAACTCCAATCACAAATATAACCATTCAACTAACTTTTTCGTGACAAAATATCTCTCAATAAGAGGGGAGATATTTAGTAGTATAATAATACTAAATTTCAGTATATTTTTTAAATAAATTAGTCTTTAATCCATTAAAAATAGATCTTTATTATTATAAATTTTTATTAATATCAAAAAATAATATTACATAATTAAAAAAATTACCAAAATTTAATAGTATTTATCACACTGAATTTTTATTCTCAAGAAGGATGCTGGCGGAACGGAAATTTAATTTGTGGATTCCTATAATTCCATATTATATCCATTATCCAAATATCTGAAAACATTACGTCACTAATTATAAAGGCCTACACAGTCCCTTTCATGATCTTTCTTTCTCTTTCTTCGTAATTTGGCCAGAAAGATGAGTGTACATCAGATATGAACGATATATAGTGTTTTATCATATGAATTATTATTTTTACAAATATATTAATTTTACATATAATACTAAATATTTAACATTATAAAAACATAGTTAATTAATATTTTCAAGTTGAGTGCAAAATAAGAAGAATTCGTGTTTGATATCCGGTGAGTATTTTAGTGGAAAGTGGAAGTGAAAGTGAAAGTAAGTGGTAAAAATTATGTTTGGTATGCAGAGAAATAGAAGTGGAATATAAAAGTAATTTTGTTTGGTATGGTAGGAAGAAGATAGGAAAATAAAAGATAAAAGTATGAAATACTTTTTTTTGCCCTTGTTACTTTTATGTGCCATGTAGCTCACTCAATCCCATAAGGTTATAATTGTATTTTTACACTTACTTTCATGGAAGCATATTCAACTTCCCTTTAGTCTACGAAGGCAGCAAACTTCCCTTCGAATACGGAATCTAACTCACCATGAAAAATGACTTACCTGATACCAAACAAAGCTTTCATAGTGACAAAACTCAACTTCCCTGCTCTTCCTGTCTACCAAACGGTCTGTAAAAGATCAAATATAAACACATTGATAATCTTATTTTCAACTCTATTATAATGTGATTTATGATACAAAAAATCTGGAAACATCGATCAATAATAATTACTAGTAAAAAAAATTGATTTACCGACAAAAAATTCTTCACTAACTATATAATTTTGTTATTATTAGTGACAACTTTTTTTTTATCACTAAATATATGTTTTCTAGCAGTGAATATACATTTTCTATAGTCTAATAGGATTTTCCCCCTTATATATTTATCTTTTTTTGGTAATTATATATTTATCTTTTTAGAAAAATTATTCTTGTAGTTTTAAGTTTACTTTTTGATGCTATGTACGACAAAATAAATTAAACTGAACCAAATAAATTTTTTAAAATGAAAAGAATCTGAAACCGGTGACGCCATATATATATATATTATTCTCATCCAAAGTCCAAACGATCAATCTTTTTGTTCGCCCATAGTGATAATACCACGCGTTATTGAAAAAAAAAATGGCAAGCTTTCTTATATATTATCAAGTATTTGTTCCATTAAACTCTGGATCTGCCGGAAAACCACGGGCCTAACAATAAACTTTAATTATTATTAATATACAACTAGGAGAAGGATTGTAAATACAATACTTCTTATATATATAAATCACTAGAATACCTAGATTCATCGGAATATAATTCTCCGGTATAAATGAGCTTACGGCACATGTTTAAATCTAATTTTGGGTAATTTGATTTTCTAACGCCGAAGCTTATTTGGAGCTTTTATTATTTGTCATTTTTAATTCTAATTATATATAATGTGGTCACTCATATTTTGCACATACGATGCAATAATCCACTTTATAATGATTTGCTGCGTTACACAAACTGTGAACTATCGCGCGCGGCATTATTAAAGGTCTTTGGTACAAGTACAACACACTGCGCATATATTCAACTTTCTTCCTCATTCTCATCTTCCATTCACATCTTTGTATTTCTCTCTATATATATAATTTGCCTTCTAGGTCTTACGTATTTTAGTGCAAAAAATAGTTATCACTCAATAATTGATTGCCGCCAACAATAGTGAAATATATATATTTGGCTTTCCAAAATTTAAAAAATCTTTTATGGAAAAAACATATTATTTACTTTTCTTCTTCATCATCCTCTTCTTTTTTTTTTGAATGTGTAATATATAATGATTGCAATTTGCATGTATAGTTACAACTAATTATTTAATGGTTTTCTTATTAATTACCACTTAATTAATTAAGTCATTAATTAATATTTCGTTCAAAATGAATTATTGTGGTTGCGCAGTTTGAATTTTGAGCCAAGTCACACTATAATTCAATCATAAGGTTTTGTAGGAATATTTGACCAATAAAAAAAATAAACAGAAAAATTTCGGTGCAGTTTTTGAATGACAACTTTTTTTTTTTTTTTTTTTTTAATTTGTTGCTTTTGTTTGGCCTTTAATTTGGCCTCTTTTGTGGCGTACTTTTGACATGGAAGGTTTTGTTTGATATAATTGATATGGAGAGTGTTATGGTAGAGTAGGTAGTACAGAATGACAACATCAAGGCATGAAGGATTCGTATTTATGTCGTACCCTTGCAGGGGACCAACAATATCTCTTAGCTCATGTTTGGTATTACTTTCAAAAAGAAAGTGAGAGAGAAGTTAAAGTTAAAGTATGTTTGGTATGTTTTGAGAAGTTGGGAGGTGAGGTTGAGCTTCCTGATTGAGAGGGAAGCTTGTTGTCATGAAAATTGAGAGGGAAGGAAAGTGGAAGGAAGGTGAGGTGATGTTTGGTTTAAAGACCAAAATACCTTTAAAAAATTTGTGGCTTTTAAAAAAGTAAGGACAAAAAAAGTATTTCAAACTTTTATCTACTATTTTCCTATCTTCTTCCCACCCTACCAAACAATATTACTTTTACATTCCACTTCCATTTCCTTGCATACCAAACATACTTTTTATCACTTACTTCTACATCCACTTCCACTTCCCATTAAAACACTCACCAGATACGAAACGCCACCTTCCTCTCTCACAACATCAATTCAACTTTGCTCCTTCCAATAATCTAAGCCTTTGCCTTTCTTAAGGAAGGATAATGTTACTATGCTACACTACTGCACACTAAACCACACACTAAGCCATTGTAATGTGCAAAATTGTGAGCTCAGAGCATTAAATGAAGGTAAACTTGAGAGAGAGAGATATATAAATGCACGTGTTCAAATTCAATATTAAAATTACCTGCAAATTCTATCTTTGTCAACTTGGACTCTGAATTACAAGTTCCTTTTTCTGCTTTAGTTGAAAAAAGTGTTGCCTCAATCATATTACTGCAAAAAAAAAAAAAAAAAAGTGGGCACCATACAAAATTTCTGCGTCTCATTGATTTTCTTGCTCAGTTGATGAAGATATTAGATATGTATATGATGTGCGTATTAAGTCCTAATACAGATTGACAGATATGGGATTAATGGCATTACTTGCTTCTCTTTTTCCCCCACAAAGAGAGATCTTATATATTGTTCTAATTATGTGATCAAATTCAATTTAATTTAATAAGCTATAATTAACTTCAAATCCTTATAAAAATTCCCAAGTACGACTTCGCGAAAAGGTCTAAAACTGCTGATGCCATTCATGAAAAGGCAAACACAATATAAAGATAAAAATTTGTGGGCTTAAGTATCTGCGTAATAGATTCAAAGGTTTTTCCTTTTTCTTATCACTTTTTTCCCCCAATAAAACAAAGGCATTCAGTCAATGCAATCCACGAAATCAATGGATTTGATCCAATCCACTATACCTATAATAGACCAATAATATTAGGCCAAGTGCACAAGAGAATACAAATGTACGAACTAGAAATTATAATGAAAAAATTTAATTAAATTTCTTTATATATTTATTAAGACATTCTTCTAATAATATAAATTTTTTATTGTTTGTTTCGTCTTTAAGATATTGATTTGATTAATTTAAACTCGAAATATTATTTATTTTAATTTTTTTATTTTTATGATTAATCATATAAAATATTAAAATAGAGTGGTTTTTTATATATATTTTCTCTCTAATAATTGGTCATTCAAAAACCTTTAACCATATGTCTTATTTTTATTTTGGAGAATTTCATAAACATATAACATTTAACCAATTCTTTTATTCGTTTAATATTAATTATGTGAGTGAATTAATATAAATAAGAATAGTTGATTGAATATTATTAACTAAATTTGAGAAGCAAATATGAAATGGAGTGTCATGGGTATTTGCAAAAGGATATATGTATTAATTAAGCACTAGCTGGTTTCCTTGTTAGTTAAGCATTGGAAAAGCCTTTCCATTTTGCTTTTATTTTAGTTGGATAGAAACATCACTTTCTCCTTTGCTTCCACAAAGTTTTGGAAAGCCATTTGTGAAACACCTACTTGTGCACCCAAAAATAAAGGATCATCAAAATTAAAGGAAAATATTTGCATTTGCCAACTTGTTCAAAGTATTAATTGTAACCAATTTTGGCTTTATATATATATATATATATATATATTCACATTTAATTTCCTATTTAATTTGCTTTTTTTGGATTTTCTAATGCTTATTTGTTAGTTTGGTTGGATTATATCAAGGAGCTTTTCCAGAAATGGACAACTCAATGAGTGACATGCAACTTTTGAGTGGCAAATTCACATCTTTTCACCACCTTTAAAGGAACCAACTTTTCATTATTGAGCAACGGAAAGGAGAACCACGTTGATTTGGTGAGTTTCTTTCCAAATTTTCTATTTGGTAAAACAAGACATTTCAGGGGTGAAGAGAGTTAGGGTCTCTTTGGTTAGTAGGTTTATTTGAGCTAATGAGAATATGAATGGAAATATAAATGAAAATAAAAGAAAAAAATGAGAAAGAAAATAAAACGAGACTTAAGTAAAATAATAATTATATCCTCTTCGATCCCTCCAACATTTCTTCATCTATCAAACATGTTAGTGTTTTTTAATTTTGTTTTTAACTGTAATAAAGTCTGTAAAAATTGGAATAATTTTTGTTTTTAATAAAAGTAAATATTTCTTTTTAAGAAAAACATTGCTAGCACTTTTAAATTTATTTAAAAAGATTCATTTTAATTATGTGTGTTTTTTTTATAAAATCAAATATGTGTTTTTAGGGTGAATAATTGTTAGATTTTTTTTATTGTTCAATATATTTAACAATTTGAAAATTGTAAACACTCAACAAAAATATACATTTTTAATATTTAAAAACTTTATTCAACAATTAAAGAAATTTAAGAGTGCATGTGGTAAAAGCAGTACATCATCTTTCTTAGTTATAAAGGACCTTCTATAGAGAGAGTTTAACTTCTCAAAAAGAGGTTGAATTTTAGAGTTTATCTATCTCTTCTCTCTCTTTTAGTAAAAATTTTAAATAAAAGAAAAAAAAGAGATTAAAAAAAAAACTCAGCTCTAAAAAAAATCAATGTTGTAAGAACTGGACCGGACGGTCAAACCGGTTCAACCGCCAACCGAATACAAATGGACAAAAAAAAACCGTTTTGTTAGTTGGACCAGATTTAACCGGGGTCCAACCGGTCAATCGGGTTAGACCGTCCAACCGGTCCAATTTTATTTAAAAAAATAAAAATTTGAAAAAAAAAAATAACATTAAAAAAGAAATCAGAAAAATTTTAAAAATTAAAATTAGAAAAGTCTTGAAAATTAAAATTTAAAAGTTATGATGATTAAGAATTTCATATTTGGTTTGATTAAATTCTTTCAGAGTTTGACAAGTTTTGAAAATTAAAACTTTGAGAAGTCATGTAATTTAAAACTTCAAAATTTTTTGTATTTTGAAACCTAAAATTTGAGTGATGTCATTTTATATATTAATATTAATATTAATTAATATTTATTATTTATTGCATCATCCGATTCGACCGATGATTTAACTGATCAAACTATGAACCAAAGACTTATTCGAGTCTTTATCCGATTCGATTCTTATAATGTTGAAAAAAAATTGAGCTCTTATAATCATTCCCGTAGTATGAAAGAATGAAAGACAAAGTAATGTAAGAGGCGTTTGTCCATTGCCGGTGAAATGGCATCTTCTCATAGGTTTTTTAACCAATAATATTAATTTAATTTGGTCAAAACCTCAAATTGGTCCTTTATATTTGCACCAAGTTTCATATTGGTCCTTTATGTTTCAAAAAGTCTAAATTGATCCTTTATATTTACAAGAAGTTCCAAATTGGTCATTCCGTCCAATTCCGTCTATTTTTTCCGTTAAGTGATGATGTGGCCTGCTGAGGTGTTACACTCTCTCTCCTATGTATTATATTTGCTGACGTGGCTTAAGTTACCCTAAAACCAAGGACTAAAATGAAACAAAAATAATGCTTTACAAATGAAAAATACAATTTCTCCTTTCTCATCTTCTTCTCCTTCCTCCATGAACTCTGCACCGTCGCTACCCACCATCACCGGCGGCTACTCTTCTTCGCCGATTCATTCCCCATCATCTCTCTAATTCTCTTCCCTATTTTCTCTCCTTCCACTTCTCTTCCCCAACCCCACTCCCTCTCCCACACCCCCAACCCACTCTTCTCTACCATTTTCGCATTCCCCATTCAAAGGTCACGCCAAAATCCTCACTCCATACCACGCCGCTTCAACCACCGAATTCCACCCACAATGGTTCACGAACCCACCCACCGAACCATGACCCAGAACCTCCCTCTGATCCACCCACGTCTCCACCACCATCCCTTTCTTTTTCAATTTCTCCATGAGTTCAAACCCCACTAGCTACTTCCTCTATTTCTTCTTTGTCCACGATCTTATCTTTCAACACCCACAAGAATCTACACTTGCTTTTCAATAACCCATCTCTGATTTCTCGAACTCGATCCCTTCTCATGGCGGTTTTGCTCCCGAAGCATACGCACACCACCGAGGAAGAAGAAGAAGAAGATAAGAAAGCATAAATTATATTTTTCATTTGTAAAACATTATTTTGTTTCATTTTAGTCCCTGATTTTAGGGTAACTTAAGCCACGTCAGCAAATATAACACGTAGGAGAGAGAATGTGACACCTCAGCAGGCCACGTCATCACTTAACGGAAAAAATAGACGGAATAATTAGACGGAAGGACCAATTTGGAACTTCTTGCAAACATAAAGGACCAATTTAAACTTTTTAAAACATAAAGGACCAATATGAAACTTGGTGACAACATAAAGGACCAATTTGAGGTTTTGACCATTTAATTTTTATTTTTATGTTAAAAATTCACATAATTAATAAATAAACTTTTGTGGGAAAGTTGAATATATAAATTGTGAAGGACATGGCAGTGGGCATGGCGTCAGAAACAAAAGGAACAACTTTTGTGGGAAAAGCAGTTGATCATCTTTGTAGACCCCACCACCCAACCTTGAAACCAAACATGGTCCACTTAAACAAAAATGGGCAACTCAACTAATTCAGTCGTTAATTGGTTATGGATATAGTCTTTTGTCCTTCACAATTTATATATTCAACTTGGAAAGTGAAAACTCACATTTGACCAATTGTGGGAGAACGATGTATGTTCTTGACCATATTTAAAACACACATTTTTTATTTTATAAGAAAAAATTAACCAGGCAAGTTAAAATATTATAAAGTGATCAATTATTATTATTATTATTAATATTTTTCCAAGTGCTCAAAAAAGAAAAGGTTTTAGACGCTTTTGAGTTTGTATGGCAGAAATTATACTCTCTTTGTCCTTCACTACTCAAATGGATAAGCATGGAGATAGAGCACTAACAAACATACATACATACATACATGCATGTGTACTCTATTTTAATTTTTAAGAGAAAGGTATATTCACACATGCCTATACCATGCATATCGTTATCACTATAGACTTTGTACGAACCCTAGCTACCCTATTCATTGTGGCTTCAAAATTGTAATCTCAAATCTTTTATGTGGGTGATTTTGGTTAGTCCACGTAAATATGTGTGTAATTGGACCACCCTACCCTCTCATCCTCCTCTATGTCCATGCGTAGTAGTTCTTGTCTTTTTCTTTGCTTTCATACTTCACTAACTCATGACTTTAAGGGTGTTGGAGATGAATAGGCACCAAATCTGTCTTAAAGAGAGGACCAAACCAAAGCATAGAGACACTTGGTGTTTTAGGCATATTCCAAGGCTGTGATTGTCTTGAAAGAACTCAGATGTGCGTGACAGGTAGAGTAAGATATTATTATGCAAATTTAAAGAAAGAAAAAGTTTTTTAATTCCCCATGTGAAGGTTTTGGAGGGTGGGGAAAAAGAGATGCCAAATTTCTTACCTATTCATGAGAATCATTACAAGTTATTCCGAATTTGGAGGCATGATTGACTATCTAAGACTATGATTTGGTTGTCTCGCTTCCCTCATAGGTTGTTGAGAAAATAATAATATGGACCACCTCTAGTTTGTTACGTTTTAGACCACATCTCACAAGATTTTTACATTATTTCTGTGTTTCGTATTCTTTTTCCTGCGTTCTATTTTTCCACTGTTTTGAAAGGAATTTTTTTTGGGGGTATGAATAATGGAGGGAATTTAAATTCAATTTTTTTTATAAGTTTATAACATAATATTTAGTTATAAAGAAGAATTCACCTATGAATTATGATAATTTATTTTTATTTAGCATGTTTAATTACTTGGAATTTAGAAATTGTTGGAGAATAAACTGAGTGGTGGTGTGAATTGATTTATTTTTGTTGGTACTAGTCCTAAACTTATTCACAAGAACCTCGTAATGAATTTCTACAAACATAAAAATCTCGCACCTCCTTTAAATTTATCTGATGAAGAAACCACTAAAACCTCAGACAAGCTTTTTGTTCATCTGGTCTCCCACAGAAATGACATTTTTATTCATCTCCACCAACATATTGATCTCCCCAAAATCCAGGTCTTTCAGGTAAAGAAAATTGTCTTTATTCCACCGCATAGAAGAAAAAAGGCATGTCCACCTCATGCACCACAAAACATGCATCTTTTCATTCACATTTTTCAAAATTCAGACCATGGTTTCCTAATTTCTACCTTTCTATCATGTTTTTCATTCTTGGGATCCTGCTGCTACCTTTGGTCAAACACAGTGCCATTAAAGAGAGATCAGAAACGTTCAGCTTTTGTTATTTTTTTGACCTCCACAACCAATTTGAAAAGAGAAAAAAGATCCAAATGGATCGCCTTGATTAGTCGTGGGGAACAAAAAGAATTTTTGGGGGGATTTTGTTTGATCTGTTTTTCATGAAAACTCAAGGCAAGCAGGGTCCAATGCTCTAAATTGTGCTTAATTTGGGAAACACATAGGCAAATCAAAGCTTGAACATATCAAAATTCAACCTCACCACCCACACTAATAATTATTTCTTTTATAATCTAGTGCATCCTGTTTGACTTGAGAAATATATGACCACGACAGAGAATGCACAGGACATTCTCAAGTTTTCTGCTCCCCCCAACCGTAAGCATGAAAACAACTAGTACCTAAGGGGTTAGACAGATACTTTCCCCTGATTTCAGGCTGCAACATCGTTTGCTTTGGTTTAGTTTTCATAGGATTTTCAGAAATGACAAAAGATTCACATATAGAGTACAGCTGATGGGGCCTTCAATCAAATGCATTTGAATTTGAATACAATGTCCTTCCCATGTGCTTCTCTGTTTTAAGCCTCATCCAAATGCATTTGACATGGAAAATACCTACTTTCCCCCTCCTCATTTTGTGGTCAAACTATTTACTTGAGTTTCTCTTTAAGGTGATTGAGAAGGACTAGCCCCTCTAAAACAAGTCAGTAATATAACCCACTTTCAATTTAAATCAATACTTGTATTCAATTCCTTGTATCTTTGTTATAAGGTTCTTCAATTAAAATAAAACATGTGAAAAAACTTTTTAAAAAGAACAGATTTTAAGAGAAATGAGATGTATAAACTATACATGTGTTGATTTCTGATTAAATAAACTTAGGGCAAAGATATAAAAATTGCATCTTTTTCAAGTTTTTTTTTTTCATGATAAAATGCCCTCCCCCATGTGGTGACAAAAAAACAGAAGGGTCAGATAAATGTGTGTTGCAGGTTCGATATGATAAAAGATGCATAAGCATTCTTCACATTACTAATATGAAATATAAAAGTGAAACTATCAAAGCATCATACATTATTTCTGCTTCTTTCTATTACAGTGAAATATTTTATACAAAACTCACATTTATATGTATATCCCGATTCCCGCAGTATTACATTAACTTAGACAAAAAATGCTAAGCCAAAGAAATAAATATAATGCTAATTTCACATTTTCCAGCTAAATCAAGATATTTTTTGATGTTGCAATATCTTTCTTATTGACATTGCAAGCAAAGTGAGTGTTGGTACACTTTAGCAGTTTGCACCAATAATAATATTACATGTGATCATTCCAGAAGGAAAAGCAAATTTTCCTTCTTCATAGTCCCCCCCAAAAAACGGATAGAAAATGACTAGCCTGGAAATGCAAAGCGTATCCGATCCGTCTGTTTTTGAAAATTGCGATCATTTGGGGACATAATCTTCCCTCCAAAGCCTGACTGACGCATCATCTCTGCAAAATATGCATTAAACATAGTTATATTTCCAATAAATACAAATAGTTTCAAATTCATGTAAAGCCTTACTAAAATAAAGAGACATTTACTAAAAGCCAGCGCTCTGAAACAGCTTTGGATTCAGAAATATGCTCATCTAAGCAATTATTCCCCAGGGGAAGGGAATGAACATGTTGTCTGAAACTTAAAATTTAGAAACTACATATATTTAATTTTTAGGGTGCATTACCAGGACAAATAACCAAAATGAAATCTCTTGTTTAAACCTATGGGACACTTACTAGCTATATGGCGGAATACTATTGAATACTCAAGCACTTCTTAGTATTTATTGTTTAAAATCTAACATCACATTTGGAAATATGAATCAAGATATAACTGGTTCTCGTGAAAAAAAGGCTTGCAAAGAAAAAAATTGATAAAATCTTGTTAATTACAAAAATTCCATATTTCCAGTTATAGTACGCTAGCATAATAAGTAAAGGCTTGCACAAGATCAGCATCAGCCTCCCATTAATTAATGTGATGCACCTTCGGAGGGACTAGAACCTAAAAATGGAACCACTCGCACACCTCTACCTGCTGCTGCCCAATTATCAATGAAATGCAATAAATAGACCTTTCAAGTGAAGGCCAGATCAAGAATAGAAAATGTCGAAAGTAACTCGGCAAATACACTTAAGAATCATGCCCATAACAAAGGATTTGGCCCTGTGAAACCTTTATCTTGAATAACTTGACCTTATTCAAGGGCTAAAGAAATCCCGAACCGAATATTGTTCTCAGTTTAAATTGGACAAGGCACTCATTCGAGAATAAAGCCAGAGGTGGTAGTTTGACATTTAGAAGAAAATGTTTCTAATCTCTGTTAAGAAAAGGTTTGTACCTATAATCCCCATGGCCCATGGCTATTGTAAATGGATCTAAACACTATTTCTTGTACCTTACAAATGAAAGTAGCATGGGATTTTTGCAACTTAAAAAGAAATGAGAACTCACCTCGCTTCCTCTCGAGCTCTTCAACAAGCTCTTCTTTCCATTTCCTTTGTCTCTCAGAGAAGCTTGAGCTGCATATAAAATTATTCCCGTACTTTGATTTAGCTCTGCTTGGAAAGTGAAGCTAAAAAAGCCAGTATTAGACACCAGATACATACCTAGCACTAAATGATCCCAGCTGAGCATTGTGAAGGGTCTCCTTCGATTCATTAAGCTCAGATGGATGGATTTCCTGCAAAGGTCGACTATTTGCATAACTAAATTTTGATTGGTTTTTGTTATGACTCCCCTGCCTTGCAACACTGGGACCACCAACCACTGAGAACCGTCTGCTAGCCTGACTAGGTGACCTGCTCTTTAGCGTCATATACACATCTGAAACAACTTCACTGTGCGCCTTAGATACAGGTGCTGGAGTAACAGCTGCATTCGATATGCTAATGAATTCTTCATAAAGAGGAGTTTGGAGCTTCTTCAAATCGAAAGCCTAATGTCATTCAATTTAAAAAAGAAAAAAAGAACACATGTTTAAACTTGCCACATTTCAAAAAATGGAAAACAGATAGAGAACAATTATCAACTATCTAGTATACTGAATTGAGAGTGGTCTCATCAGAAATTCATTAATAATTAACATAACAAAAGATATCAAGTGAAAAATAGTACTTTTTCGTCCAGAAAATCTCTAATTTTTGACTCAGTAACTTCATCATCATCATCAGCTCCTATAGGTTCACTTGGAAAGGAAAAATCATTCTCCATCTTCAGAGATGCTTCAGAGCTTTGGATAGTCTTATTAATTGTCTGCTCAGGAGATAGGCTTGTTCTGCTTCTCTCAGAATTTAGATTTTCATCAAATTTGCAGGGCCAGTCATCCATAGGTTCACACATAGGATTGAAACTCTGTTTACATTGAGCATATCATCCCATTATTAGGAAAAAAAAAAGATGTGAAGACATCTAAAACACTAGAAGAACAAAAAAACATACTTTTACATCATCTGATGAGAAGAGAGATTTAGAATTTACTGATGCTGCAATAAAAAGATCATCTTTGTCATCTATCTGACACATGTCATCATTATAATTGCTTGCTCCTTGGTAGGAACAAGTATCAGGATATACAATTGAGCATCGTATGCTATCCATCTGACAAACATCTTTGAGGCCACCTCCCCTGACAGAATCCAAACTGCATAACCAAAATTGAATCTAGTAACCCAAACTCATAAAGTACTAGTGGACCACAAAGAACAGATTATATTATACACTTACAAGTTTTTAGAGTTTGTCCCAGATGTTGCCATCTGCTTGCAAGATTCCTATCATTCATAAAAGTTCACAGAAGTAAGAGAAACCATAGTCAAAAGAATATATTCATCATATAAACTCTTTGTAGTGATACTAACCACAACCGAACTTCTTACTATGGGATTAACTTCCTGATACTCGCAGGTGACAAATGGATGCTGCAGATATATCATGATAACCATCATTGTTATGATTATAAGAGAAAGCTAAGTTAAAAACCAACTGAATGCGATTGTGTGTATGTTACCATCATTGCACATTACATAAGTAAGCTAAAGAGAACAACAATGCGCAGAACTTTACCTGTAACAAGTCTGATGCAGAAGACCTTAAATCCGGTTCCCTGCCACCACAAATTGATGGTTAGTGATTAAAACTGAAAGCATCTTAACACAAAACTGGAACACTCAGGTAAAATTTCATACTATCTCACTAGCTCTTTCAAAAGGAAAGGTAATCAGAATAAAATAGAGGAACAAGATAACAAAAGAAATATTAAAAGTCTATATGTTATGTACTTCTGTAAGCATTTCAACAAAAAATCCTTTGCCTCAACAGAAAGATGTTCTGGTATTGGTGGATGAGATTTAGTTGTGCCGATATGAAAAAGAGCAGCAACCTGAAAGAAATAGTAGCTTGTGTAAGCAAACTCTTTAAAAATCAAGTCAGAGAAGGAAAGAGGGAGATCAAATCATGGAAGTCAATGATCAGTTAGATTACTATGTATAAAGAGGATTAAGTAAATACCTCCTGATACTGTTGGCTCCATGGAGGCTTCCCTGTGGCCATCTCTATCACAGTGCATCCAACACTCCAAATATCAGCAGAACTAGGAATAACAAACCAAAAGTCCATGAAACTTAATGATCAGAATGAATGCAATAGGCCACCCTTCAATTCCTCCATTCTTGAATGTAATTCAAATCAGAATCACTTAATTCTGTCAAATATTACAGTCCAAAATGAAAGGAAACTATGACATAGTATTTTCCTTAAATATCTTGATACAACTTTTCCCACGATTTCAGCAAGATTACAAAGACAAACAAGTTTTTTCTTGCTGAACATGCAGTTTAAAATAAAATATATTTTAAATGACTGCTAAGTGCTAACCTCTTACCTTGGGATTGTAACTCTTGTCTTGGTAGTTGTTAGTAAGGGACTGTTTAGTAAACAGTTTTTTAATTTTTTATTTAAAAAAAACCTATTTGAACGTGCTGTTTCAACTGAAAACCAAAAAGAAAAGAATATGTATTGGGAACCAAAAACACAAAACGGCTTGAAGATGTTCTATACTCAAATTTTTTAGAGCAAAGAAAATTCAGGAAACAAATGTTCCACTAATGACATGTCCATAGATATATGAAAACAATATTAACATGACATACTCAAAACTAATTTCGCGAAACAGTTTTAAAGAATGAAAACAAGAACAGAATCAAATGAGCCCTAAAAGTTCCTGTTTTGTCACTATCTTTGTGTTCTCAGTAGCTTTTAAAGTGAGCTGTATTATGGAGATTCTAAGAAGATTAAGAAGACTCCACAAAACCTATCTGGCTACCTATATTCATCAACCACCCAAAATTTTCTATTTATATTACTAGTTATTCCAGTCTAATAACAAATACATATGAAATTATCTTACAGACCTCACATTATTTATCAAGTAGAAAGCCATACAATTTTATATCAACATTGAAAGCAATTAAAGCTGAAAGAATGGTACCCAATAAAATAAAAAATCATCTCTACAAGTAGAAATGCTTAATATGTTTCTTAATGTCCATGCTATTGGCTGGTTGATGTCAATATAAAGAAAATGCAAACAGGGGAAGACACTCATTTTTACAACTGACGCATCTGTACAAAGAGTTGTTATGTACTTACAAGCTATGTCCTGTCTGCAGAATAACTTCAGGAGCCATCCAATATGGAGTACCCTTCATTGATTTTGCACCATTTATTGTAGCCTAGTACAATCAACAAACTTCAGATGTCATGGTGACAAAGAAGGAACAAAAGAAGCTTCCAAGTGCAAATGAATTAACAGGGGCAACAATGTCATACCAGCTCAACAACTTTCTTGGATGCACCAAAGTCTGCGAGTTTAATGCATCCTTTATTATCAACGAGAATGTTTGCACCCTATATCAAACAATCCATTGACCAACATATGTGAGAGAGAGAAAGAGTATTGTGGCAGGGAAAGTAAAGGTGCCCACCTTAATATCCCTGTGAATAATTCCATTGCTGTGAAGGTATTCAAGGCCCAGTAAAAGTTGTTTTGTATACATTTTTATAACCTGGTTAGAAAATTATTCTCATGAGGCAGCAGCAGAATTAAAACTTATAACTTTTTTTTTTGGCTTGCAGAATTAAAACTTATTACAGTCTCCACATTTGCTAGAAAAATTACTCACAGACTCTGGAAAGGATCCAAATTTCCCCAAGAGTGATGAGATAGATCCACCAGGTACAAATTCCAGCAGAATATTCAAGGAATCCTCCTCTCTAGCAGTTCCCAAGTATCTCTAAATTATAAATAAAGAAAAAGGTTACTACTTACTAGATTATCGCATCACTGGCATAATGAAGATATACTCACAACAATATTTGGATGTTTAAGATTCTTCAGAAGCTTCACTTCTTCTTCAAGCTCCCAAATATGAGCCTGATTAAAGGAGATGGAAAGAGATTGCAAATCAATCATGTTCAGCAGTAGTTACTTGAGAATGCTATCCGCTTATTGTAGACTAGCATAGAGGCATGTAACTAATATATTATGTATAGCTTTTGATGCATTATGACTTAATTTACTTGACTGATTAATTATCATATTATTCATATAGTTCATTTATGTAGTTTAGAAAAGAAAGCAAAATACTGCTTTATAGTTACCTTAAGAGGAAAACAGAAAGCGTTCAAAATGCTAAATACAGCAAAGTGACTCATACATTGAAGTTACAAGAATTGCATGATATATAAACCCGATCTATACCTGTGTTTTCTCTTTAGAAGCACTACTGGCGGCGATTAAAACCTATACCAATAAAAAGAAAAACCATCAACAATTGCACAACCTAAATGGGGGAAAGATGAAAGTTACATACACAAATCGCAATTGAGTTACCTGCTTAACAGCAATAAGCTCCCCGGAATCTAGGTTCATTCCCATATAGACTCGACCAAAGGCACCGCAACCAATCAACTCACCCTTCCGCCACCGGATCGAAGGCACGTTATCCTTGGGAACCGGCGGCAGAGCCCTGATCCGTGGTTGAGAGAAGAGCCCAATTCGTGATTTTCGAATGCTGGACCCAATCTTATCAACCAGACCGCCAACACCGAACCCTCCATCTTCCCCAGCCGGGCTCCTGAAAACCAAGGATCGGCGAACTGAACCCAGAAATTCTTGCATCAGTGTAGGAGGGCTTTGGGTGCAAGAAGCTATTAGAGTTGTGAAGAAGTGATAGTTGAAGAGGCTTGGATCTTTAGGGTTGGGTGAGGTTCATGTCTGAAGAAGCGAAGGGGTAAGTGGGAAAGAGTGGAATTATGGGAGGACTGAGGAGGGAAAAGGTAGGAGAAGCGAGTGTTTTCAAAATTAGGGAGATGATGAGAGTAACGGTATAATTCTGATTTGAATGCGTGTCGGCACTATTTTGAAGGCTTTTGGCATTTCCGTCTTTCCATATATTACGCCACTTGATTTTTTTAATGCAATTATTTATGTATAATCATTTACAGTTATTAATTATGAAGAGAAATGTTAGTTTAGATGATAAGCGATTTAGTATTATTAATATTATATTGCTTAAATAAAATAATTTGAGTTAAGTTTGAATTAATTAAAATAGTGCTTCAAAAATTGGTTGGGTGACTAAAAAAATTTACAACTATGGACTTTTTTTAGTTTTAATTTATTTAAATTTGTACCATTATCGTTCTATTTGCTTATGATTGCCATTTTGATTTTATAAAATAGATATTGATAGGAATATTAAAATTTCCTAAGACTATTTTGTTTTAATTCTCTCATTTTTGTATGTTTGGATTCCAAATGTATAAATATTTGTACAGTTTCGATATAGTAGTCATGAAGAGATATTTGATATTTCAAAGATAAACGACATAAGAAAAGTTGCTTCTGTTTATTTTGTAAATTTAATTTTTAAGTAACATTTAATATGCGGGATTTTGACGTTTTGTCTTTCTTTTTAGTAAAAAAGAAAATAAATGATTTGGCCAATTCTTAAGATTCTCAATTTTATTTAATAATATTTTGTAAGAAATTAATTTAGCACTTCTATTTCTAGGATGTGTTTGTTAAGGATGTAAATGAGGGGAAGGAATGTATTATTATTATTTGGTATATTTTGCATCTAATCTACTGTTCACCTGTTGACTTTTGTATTGACTCTTCTTCAAAATGAAATATTCAAAATGCCCTCTTAATTATTCACTTTCTGTACTTTCCCACTCACTAAGATATACTTTAATTATAAAGTAAGGGTATTTTAGTCTTTTCTAATATTTTACAAATTTTACATACCAAACATAATTTTTATTTTTATTTTTTTTATTCTACAGTTACTCTACTTTACATTCCTCTCCTTTGCATTTCAATCGAACATAGCCATAGTTCTATTAAGTATTAACATGAGTTAGGTGAATATATTAGTAATTAGGGTAAAAATAATTTAAAAAATAGTGATGATAAAATTCACAAACTTTTCACTTTTGCTTGCGCAAGGTGGACTACGCAATGAGTATTTTTTTTTGGGTCAGAACTATGCATTGAATATTAGCCAGAACCCAGAAGCTTACTTGGTGGACCCATGGGTTCAAACCAGCCAGGAAACGGTGGGCTGGGCTCAATTGCTCATGGGCTCATGGCAGCCTAAGTCAAGATTTATCGAATCATCACCTCTTCCCTTTGCTTCATGCCATCTCTTCCTTGATCCTTCTCAGTCATTTACCTCTTCGATATGATAGAAGGGTTAATTTTTCACAAAGTCACGGATTAGAGTATACACTATTATTTCCAATAAAAAAAATATACCTGTAAACGAAAATTCTTCATTTTGTTCAAGTTTATGAAATATCTTATTTAAAAAACAAACACTTCACTTCTACAAACATAACTTGAATTAAATTTACATTATAATTAGAGAATAAATTTTAAGTTTATTTTTAAAAGAGCTTCTAGATTATTAAGAGACGTTTATTTTTTTAAAAAAATCTTAAATATGTTCCTTATAGATGTGTTGCGTGTGTTTGTGTTTTTTAATATGTATTAACTACAAGAAGTAAAAAGTTAAAAAAATAAGATATTTTATAGACTTCACAGATAATGTAATGATAAAAATATACTTAGATTTTTTAATATATATATTTTCAAATATTATATTCTTATTTATCATAAAACTTCAGTGATAAAAATATAAAAAATTGATCAAGTGGAGGCCAAACTGAACCGAAACCAATCCAAATGGAATCCTGGGGTTAGCTTCCTTGTTGAATTCATGTTTCTTTGCGCCCTGAACCTCACAAGCTTTCATTTCCGTCAAAGTCCAGTTTCTTCTTGCCTTCTAAGGCTCAAGAAAGTTTTGTTGATAGTCTTTATTTCTGGGTTTTACTGAGGGAAGATGCAGCTTGATCTGGAATCATTGTCAGAAGCAACATCTGGTGCCATTGGATCCCTTGTTAGCACTACCGTCTTGTACCCACTTGATACTTGCAAGACCAAATACCAAGCTGAAGTTCAAGCTCACCAACACCGAAAATACAGGTTCATTTTTTTAACCATTTTACCTTTTGCGTCCATTCTATGTATGTTCAAACATATGTCTGCCACTAATTCTTCACTCAACGTCCCCCTTCACGATGCGAATTACAACTTGCAACTGATTATTGTAGTCACGTGCTCTACTCTTGTTGTCTGTAAAGTGCCATATTGAATTTTTAGGGTGAACTCATACATGAACACATTTGCTGGATTGATAACTTAACTGTAATCATATTAAACAAATTCAGTTTTTAATATGTATCCCTGATTAAATATGCTAGTAGATTAGTAAACTAGCAGGGAGTGTAAACTGTAAACATAGAAAGTTGGTCATTTCTGCTCAACACTAACTGTCAATTATTAACTAATGAGGAGATTTTTGTTAAATTAAGCAAGTAAGACAATGTTTTAACTGTTCTTCCACCAATAATATGCCAACTGGCAATTTCACATGCCAAGTTTAACTAGTAAACTATGCTTGATAGATTTGATTGCTCTGATCCATGTAGGAATATTTCTGATGTTTTATGGGAAGCAATCTCTACTCGCCAAGTGCTTTCGTTGTACCAAGGCCTTGGGACGAAGAATGTCCAGTCCTTCATTTCGTCGTTTCTCTATTTCTATGGATACAGCTACTTTAGGAGGCTATACTTGAACAAAACTGGTAAGAAGACCATTGGAACAAAAGCAAACTTGCTTGTTGCTACTGCTGCTGGGGTCTGTACAATAGTAGTAACCCAGGCAAGTTATGATGAGTATTGTTCTCAGATACAAATCCTTGCAAACTACATGTGATGTTTTTGATGCAGTGCTGTTAATTAATGTTGGTGCCATAAGTTACTGCATGAAATTAAGTTATTTAATTATTAATTTCCATCCTAGTGGGATAAACTACTGTTGTGTTGAACATTCTCTCATGTGGACTTTACAGTGCTATTATTATAAGAAATAGACCGATACCTTATCACTTTGATTCAGTGTCTAGACATTATTGTTCTTTGTTACTTTAGTCTTTTCAGTAACCACAGCTTCTACCTATATATATAACATGTACTTGCATTTTACAGCCCTTAGATACGGCAGCCTCAAGGATGCAGACAAGTGAATTTGGAAAATCCAAGGGATTTTGGAAAATCCTTTCAGAAGGTACCTGGAGTGAGGCTTTTGATGGTCTTGGCATATCTCTTATTTTAACATCAAATCCGACTATTCAGGTATCAGTCTTTTGTAGAGTATGTATACAACTAAAACCTGCAAAGTGCAAAAGTTCCTTTTGTACATGCTATTCAAATTAGCTCGCACTCGAGGACAACCCAAATTGAGACAGGTTTTTTCCTCCTCCCAACAGTATACTGCATTTGATCAACTGAAACAGAGACTACTAAAGGGCAAGGTGAGCAAGAAAATAGGTCCGAAGTCATCCCCAGAAGCTCTTTCTGCCTTGTCTGCTTTCATGTTGGGTGCAGCCTCAAAATGTGTTGCTACGTGCTTGACATACCCCGCTATCAGGTGGATGGTCACGCCAATTTATCTTCCCCAAGTAAATTTTTATTTGTTTTGTTTTGTGGACTTGCTGATAAGAGTTGGTTTGAACCACCTATAGGTGTAAGGTTATGATTCAAGCCGCTGAGTCAGATGACAATCAAAGTACAGAAGCCGAGCGGAAGGAACAACGGACAATCTCAGGTGCACTTCGTACTATTTGGAGAAGAGAAGGCCTGATGGGATTTTTTAATGGATTGCAGGCACAGATATTGAAAACTGTTCTTAGCGCAGCACTACTTCTGATGGTAAAGGAGAAGATCACGAAGACCTCATGGATTTTGATGCTTATGATTGGAAGGTACCTATCTGCTGCCAATCCTCCTAAATTAAAGAGCGCTTGAATTTGTGACGAGTATTTTAACAGTCAAATTCTCATCCAAGAAAGATCCTACGGAAGAAAGTTTGTGCTTCATTGGGAGTCAATGTCAGCTTGTGAAGGGGCATGGACTACTATCTTTGCATCTAATCATGCTATTGATGGTGTTTTTTTTTTCAATATAGTTTTTTAAGCATTGACAAATATGCATTTTCTTGGAGGATGACCAGTTTCCCACTGGTATGCTTCTTTTGGGAATGAGATCATATTATGGCCTGTTCTCAAAGTCCATTAGTCCAATGTAACTTTAGATGTGTTATAGGCTTCTTCTATGAACGTCCTTATGTTAAATAAGTTTCCACTGATAAGAATTTATTTCTTAATTGCTGGCTTTGAGAAGTATTATTGCCACAACCTAGTGGCATCGTGTCTCAACTAATATGGAATTCCAAACTCCTTGTATCAATTTAATGGGTAGTGTTCTTGTGAATTTTCTGCAAGGGGAGAGAAAATGGGTTAGTGTGGAATTTTCTTACAAATGACTACAATATGGGAGGAATTTAATAAGGACAAATTTTGTTACAAAATATATTATGTTGTTAATATGGAGTTAATGCATGCCATTGCAACAAACGATTAACAATGACAAAAAAAAAATCTAACAAGGGATGACCTTTAAAGAAAACAATTAGAAAGACATTATTTCAATAACATGATTAAAAAATAAAAGTAAACTGCTCATCCCTGTCCATTCCATTTAATTGATTTTTTACTTGGTTTTTTTTTGTGACTGATTTTATGAGTTCCATCGGAACGATTCACAGCAGTCCAACTTTTGTCAACTTTGGTTAATTCTGGCAATAATAATTTTAAATCCTTCCTCAACAGTCAAAACATATGGGCAACTTTTGTCATTCAGCCTTAACTAAAATAAATATTCACAATCTCCGGGTAATTCTCATATTTTACATATCCAAAACTGAATTAAAATATGGTTTAAAATTGCATCTAAGAGGAATCTCAAAGTCAAATGTGCAACAGAAGTTCTTTTAGTCGTAGGATGTAAAAGAAAGCTTCTTTATTGTATAGGTCTTAACATTTACTGACAAATTACAAACTGAAACATCTATGCAGAGACCTCTTTATATCTTCATCACAAAAACAATGGTTTTGGTTGTTCTATGATGGTATCTGACACACAAGATCCTCGTGGTGGTAAAACAAGATGGTAAAAATTAGGAATGAAGCACCTTCTGACATCCTCTTGGTTCACAACAGGAACATGCTAGTGGCTAAGAAGAGCATTGAGGAGTAAACCAAACTGATACTGGAAATTAAATTGGCACCATTCTGATCATCAGATACAAAGCTTCCCTCGGGTGTGTTAGTGGTGAGCACGGTGACAATCCAGTCACCTTCAGAACCAATACCAATTCCTGTATACGTGGTGTCGTTGAGATTCTCTGAGTAGAGCGATTTTGTGAAATTAGTGAGGACCAAGCTCGAGTCCAGGCCGGGAATACAAGCAGGCATTATGGCTCCATCCCTCGTGTTGGAAACATTCAAGTGGCATTTGGTTAAAAGGTCTGGATAGTTAGAAAACTGAGTTTCTGTGCCTGGTACGGTGTTTGAACCACTGGTATTTGTACAGGGTTGCCCCTTGAACTGGTCCGCTATTTCATCAGCAAAGCACTCTGCGTTTCTATTCTTGGTTAGAGTTGTCAAGTTTATGGATGCTCGATACTTGTTGATTCCCTGGTAAAGATTGTCTTCCTCGTCTGCCGGGGGAATACAAGACATGTAAGTGCCGTCTCAAGATGTCAATTACTAAGTATGCAAAAGTTTATGTGTGGCAGGAAAAAGAGAGACCAGAGAGATTTTCATGGTAACAAATATTATTACTTAACACTTTATATATATATTTTGCTATATAATCTAGAAAGCTCAAAGCAGTAAAATCAGAGAGGAGCAAAAGATCTATGTACAGACGGTCCCCCTAGTGCAGTAGTTCATTTCACTCTTAGAAGTAACATCGGACTCTAATGAGGAAGGGGAAAACATGGTTTCCTTAAGCCTATCGAAGAAGATACTAAACTCTTTTTGTTGGAGAAGAGAAAGTACCAGAGATTTCAGTTATTGGAGCAAAGATTTAAATTTGGCGGGTAGCTTCCAAGAATTTATAAGGCAAATGTTCTCATATTTTTCACCGTGATATTATTTTTTAAAGTGAATGGGATCTAATTAAAGTGACTAAAACAAGGAAGAAGGAATGAGAGAGATAGTGACAGCAGCTAGATGTTATAATCACAGCTTATTTGTGGTAGAACTAGAATGCGAATCCTTATTCTGAAAGGAAAGTGAGAAACTTTTTTCAGTTCCCAGCTTCTGGAAACCTGTTCTGAGCCTCAAGTTGCAGCAAGCAACAAAGAAGGCAGTTTCTGAGACAGAATAATAACAAATTTTAGTTTCTCATGCCAGATGATATTGAATTATGTAATTTCTTGTATTTACAATGGGATTATACATCCAGGAATTCTTGTTCTTGCTAATGCTTAGGTTTGAGGTGACTTCAGGAATTGTCGTTCTTACAGATTATCTAGTCAATTTATATCCTACCTGACTAATACAGACGTATATACTAGTATGGGAAAAAGGCATTTGAAGGAAATCTGATGGCCATGGTACTAGCAAGCATAACCTGATTAAGATTGTAGTGTAAGGAAGATTCACTCTTGTTTTGCTTTCGGGAAAATCATTATAGCACACAAAATAAGAATCAAAGTAATTAGTTTAGCCAAAATGCGAGTAAAAAGAAACATAATTAGATGAGCATGTGGGAGACCGAAGCCAAGTTTTTTCTGCATCTGACTCTGTAATCCCAGATCAATAATTGCTCCCCTTTAATATGAAGCTCGCATCAGCTAATGAGAAATAGACGAAACTAGAATAAATACGAGAAACTTGGAAATCTTAAATTGGTTGCCATATCATATTAGCAGAACATTGAAATTGAGAAAATGAGCTAATTCAAGAAAGAGAGAGAGAGAGAGGAATTAGTCACCGTGACTGCTGTTAACAGGATGATTCAAAAAGAGAAGGGAAGAAAGAAGGAGCAAGAAAAGCAGAGAAAACTTGGGAAACGCCATTGTTGGTAGTAGGAAGCTGGGTAGTGGTAGAGTACCTCTTTTTCTTTTTCTTGAGTAAAAGAGAGACAGAGTGGTACTTGAGGTTCTATGTGTAGGTTTATGGGTCAGTTTTTTTGAGGGTGCTTGTTAGGTGCGTGCCTTGGCCTTGCTGTTTCTTTAAGGAGAAGCAATCAGGGAGGCCAATGCACTACTACAACGGGAAACCACCGACATCCTTTCCTTTTGTGCCTGCGCGACATGCGTCTCCATTCTTCGCTAAATCTGGCCAAATGTCGTTTCTTTCAAAGATGGCGTCGTTTCCAAGCTAAACCCAAAATCGCTTCTTTAATTGGGTTTGGATTTTAATCGGTTGCTTTATACTTTAAACTCTTGGGCTGGGTCTTTATATTCACAAAATATAATTAATTTACTTTAAAATTTTTATTCTAGATTGAAAAATGAACACTATAAATTTACTTAATTTTAAAAAAAAGTATTGGTCAAACACATAATTATTTTTAATAGCTGCTTTTTCATAGAACTTGATGTGAATTTACTTGGCATAGGGAGCTTTAGAAGAGTATATTTTATGGGATAAATTAATGTTACAGTAAAAGTTGTCAATTTGGAACTAGAAGTAGAAGAAGCAATTAGCGTTTGGATTAACATTGACTGAATCTGAGCTACATGTTTAATGGGAGGCCATCTTAGCTATAGGCTATAGCTACACAGGTTAACGTTTAAACTTTGAACATATTAGAATCATGACGTGTCATATTATAATATCTAGACAAACGAGTTTTTTCACTGAAAGGCAAGTAGGGGTTGGAAAATTGTGCAAAGGGAATCATTCCATGTCATTCATTGATTCAACTAAGCTACAAAGTCCAGGCCAGTAGAATATTCGTTAATTAAGTAGATAGCAGGGAAGGGAAGTGTTGAGGGCTAAATTGTCACTTTACGCAGGAAAATAAAATCCTCCACACACACACAAACAAACCAAAATTGGTGGATGCAATTGAATTCGGATAACGTGGCCCAATCCTCCAATACACTAGTTCCCACGTAAGCAACTCTCAGCTTCATATGCACATACACACTCGTTGTTCACTGAAATTTGTATTTGTTTTCCTCCCTGATTGACCGGAAAAAATGGCACTCTCGGCGGATTGCCGGATATCTCTGTCTACTCCGGTGCAATTACGTGGGGCAAGGGGATTGGTGGGGAGGAAGTACTTGAGGCTTATCAAGTTTAGCAATGGGGAAGTGATGGGCCAGAAGGTGCAGAAGCTACATCACCAACAAGGAAATGGTACTAAAAAGAATATTATGCAACCAATCTCCATGTCTCTAACTGCTGATGTGGCCAGTGAATCCAAGGTTAAGCTTCTTAATTCCCTCATTTTCTTATCTTTATATATCTTCTCAGCTTGCAAGAACGAACGAGAAACAAAACTAGCATAGCATTGCATCGTCTATTACTATTAGTGTATACAAATAATAATGTGATGATGACATTGCTTAAAGAATCAATGATGATTGATATGTATGTAATGTAATGGGGAAATGCAGTTAAGGGACCTAGAGGGGGAAAGAAGGGACCCACGTACAGTTGTAGCAGTTATACTTGGCGGAGGAGCTGGAACTCGTCTATTCCCTCTGACTAAGCGGCGTGCGAAACCTGCTGTGCGTATCTTTAATTGATGTCTTGTTTCCTAACTTAAATAGCGATGCAAAATGAAAAATGATGTGTAATTAATTTATGTATGGTAATTGGTAGGTTCCTATTGGAGGTGCTTACAGGCTAATTGATGTGCCAATGAGCAATTGCATCAACAGTGGGATCAACAAAGTGTACATTCTGACTCAGTTCAATTCAGCTTCACTGAATAGGCATATTGCTCGCGCTTACAACTCTGCCAATGGAATCACCTTCGGAGATGGCTATGTGGAGGTATTTATTTGGCAGGCAGCAATTGCTCTCTCTCGAAAATTAATTCCATCATGTGCTGCTTCCGCAGGTTCTTGCGGCCACTCAAACTCCCGGGGTCGAAGGCAAAAGGTGGTTCCAGGGTACTGCAGATGCTGTGCGTCAGTTCCATTGGCTCTTTGAGGTATCACATCACTATTACACTAATTCAACCTTACCAACATTCTAACTAGTTTCCATTCATTACACAAATGAAACTACCATTTTTTTTTTTTTAACAAGGTTAGTGTATGCTTTCATGTTGCAGGATCCAAGAAGTAAGGATATTGAAGATGTATTGATTCTTTCTGGGGATCACCTGTATAGGATGGACTACATGGACTTTGTTCAAGTAAGAAACTAAAAATAGTTTTTGAAAATTCCTTATTTTTAAATAATTTCTTTTTAAAACGAGTTTGAGAAAAGTGTTGTGAGAGAAAGAGAAAAACAGTTTGTGTTTGGCATATTGAGTTAAGAAAATAAATAATTCTGAACCAATAAAAAGCTTAGCCAAACAGACTATAAACATGAAGTTCAATTAAACAGTGCTTCCCTCTCTCAGTTCAGTGGATGCATTCAAAATAGTGACACAAGATTTTATGGTTCATCTTCATTTCCAGAATCATCGGCAGAGTGGTGCAGACATAACTCTTTCTTGTTTGCCTATGGATGACAGGTAGATTACTTTCCTCAAATACTGGCTCTCTCATAATTACAACTAAGAGATGCCAGTTATGTTTATTTCTCAACTGTATAGCTTGGGATCACTATTGCTCATTTCTTATTTATCACACTTGATGAGCATAAAAACAAATTCTGAGATACTGAGAGGTCTGGGGTTTGCTAATATAATGAATTAGATCTTCAGGTGTTTCTAGAACTTGTTCTATTTATTTCCAACTTTAATGATCATCACAATAAACTCTACTGTGCATTCATGATAGCCGTGCCTCAGATTTTGGTCTAATGAAGATAGACAATAAAGGAAGGATCCTTTCATTCAGTGAAAAGCCCAAGGGAGAAGACCTGAAAGCGATGGTAAAAGTCATCTTTATCATATTTCAAAGGCAAATTTCAGAAACTAGATTTAGTATGCTAATGCTGCTTCATACTTCAGCAAGTAGATACAACAGTGCTGGGCCTTTCACGGGATGAAGCTCAAAAGAAACCATACATAGCTTCCATGGGAGTGTACATTTTCAAGAAGGAGATACTTCTTAATCTATTAAGGTACTGATATCGATCTAGTAAAATGAGAGACTTTAATTTTCTTTCCCGTCCCCTTTTCTATTTAGGACAGTAATATACTTCCAAATTACAGAAATATGCACATAAAAGAAATTGATTCTCGGTCATACATCTAACTCATTTTCTAAGTCCTACAAATAATGTCATCTAGGTGGCGTTTTCCAACTGCAAATGACTTTGGATCAGAGATCATTCCTGCCTCAGCTAGAGAATTATACATGAAGGTCTTACTATTTTAGCATTGACATAAAAATCTGTATGCCTGTTTATGATTTTTTTATATAAAAAAATTATGGTGTGACAATATCCATACTTCTTATTTTCGTAAAACAGAGGTTAGAATACCTATGAAATGGGGTAACAATAAAAAAGCATATCTCTCTCTCTCACACATATGCACAACACATGAAAGATGGAAACCTAAATTTGGGATAGATCACGTAAAATTATATTCTGCTTCATGTTCATTTTCACATATTACAAATATTTTCTTTTATAGTGAAAATTTTATATGCAGGCTTATCTCTTCAATGATTACTGGGAGGACATAGGGACCATCAGATCCTTTTTTGAGGCAAATCTAGCCCTCACTGAACATGTGAGTGTCAAATAGAGAGTTTCAGTTTCTTGTCTATATAGAGTTCATTTGTAGTTAAGGGAAAGAATATTGTCTAGGTAAACCTATGAAATTGACTTAACTGCAAACTTAAAAGAATGCAAGCTTTAAACAGATTTAAATGAAAGTATTTCATTTTGCTTTCAAAGTAATATATTTCTTGTTCCAGGATTGAGAGTTTAAATATTTGTCACCTACAAAATCGTTTGTAATTTTCAGCCGCCCAGGTTTAGCTTTTATGATGCTGCACTACCAATGTATACATCAAGGAGGAACTTACCACCTTCAAAGATTGTCAGTAGCAAGGTCAGTATCTCCATCTTTATGCCTGCTTTTGGAAAATTATGATGAGAAATCTACACTAAAAAAGAGTGATATGCATGAAAGCCCAAATATCTGCCTATATAGTATTTACGGAGACTGAAGGGTTCTTTGATGAGCCAACCCAAGCCATGCCTTGAGGAAAAGTTGAAGAGAGGTTCAATGGGAAAGTGATAAAGAATGAAGAGAAAGAGCTATGGGTTATCTCATAGCCCACCAAACCAGACAAACTAGAACCAGATTTTTTTTTTCTTTTAAAGAATATATACATGCCTCAAGAATTATATCAGGAAACTATTAAAGTAATCGGATGTCCAAAATCTTCAGTTTTTGTTGGTGCTTCACCCAGTCCCCCAAATCTTTGCTTTCAATTTCAAACAACGATAATTTTTTATTGCTGTCTTGTGCAGATTGTTGATTCAATAATATCACATGGAAGCTTCTTGACCGATTCCTTCATAGAGCATAGTGTAGTTGGAATCAGATCCAGAATAAACTCAAACGTCCACTTGAAGGTATAGTATGTTAATTTCATTTATCTAGGCACATAGTCAGAAGATTGCAAAGCAAAATTTTAACAGCGGTGGCTTAGATCCTAATAACAATATTGCAATTCTTAAATACAACAATCAATGAGAATCGAGTAAGTTTTATTGGTAGATACATTTTGATCTGCTTAATTTGCCTAGTGTGTTCATGTAGCTCTACTGTATCACAATTCTAAACAGGATACAGTGATGCTTGGTGCTGATTTCTACGAAACGGACGATGAAAGAGCAGCTCTGTTATCTGAGGGAAGAGTACCTATTGGAATAGGAGAAAATACAAAAATCAAGTAGAACCTTTAACTCTCACTATCCTTCTAAGTTCTAGCCTTTTTCCTCTTGCTGTTGTTTCTCATTGCTCTCTCTTCTCACTTATCTACAGAGAATGCATAATTGACAAAAATGCTAGAATTGGAAAGAATGTTGTAATAGCAAACTCAGAGGTATAATTCTTCACGCTTCATTCTAGAGCATCAGATGGGAATTAGTCACTATCTTTGTCTTGGTTTACTAAAAGATTTTATGCCTTGCTGGGATGTCATATCAATTCATTACAGGAGTATTTTTGCTTGAATGTCACGAGTGAAATGAACAGTCATTCAATGATCAAATTTGCACTAAAAGTTGTGTTTATATGAAATGCAGGGGATACAAGAGGCTGATAGATCTTCAGAAGGGTTTTACATCCGATCTGGTGTGACTATTATATTGAAGAACTCAGTAATTAAAGATGGATTAGTTATATGATAAATTCATCCATCTTTTCATCTATTTTGCAAAGGGTTAGGGTGAGTCTCAAGAAAAATAGATATGGTACAAAAGTCAGTACCTTCTCTTTTTTTTTTTTTTGATTGAGTACCTTTTCTTTTATTATTCCATTAAATATTAATTTTCATGAGCGAGATTCAATCATGGTTCTGTTTTAAAAACAAGGTTTTATTTTTTACTTTCATAATACATAAGTGTTATATGAAAAAGCCTCATGTTTACAAGAATATTTAAGATAGATCATGTCTACTTAAAAGGGCAGCCATGCGAATGATAAGAATAAATGATTAGTTGAGATGATACTAAGCAATAAGTTGGTACTTGGTACTAATATCATATAAAGAGATCGGAAAAACAATACTAGGCGTCTAGGCCTCACCAAACTCGCAAAAGATCAAAACATTCCAAAAATAATATTAAAATAAAAAAAAATTAAGTTTTAAATCTATAAAATTTCATGTTCTACAAGTGCAAAGATAATAAACAACCTGTAAGCTGGAGGGAAGACTCAGACTAATCATAAAGCCAACTTGAGGCACATTCTAATCTACCAGATTAGTAGATGTGGAAACTCAGATATGTTTTATGATGTAAGCTCTTCACAGTTAAACATCAACTCATTTTCATATTTCTGGAGAACAAAGCGCTCCTCTGGAACTATAATACTGGTAACAGTACATTTCATGTCAGAAAAGGGTTTCCTACAAGTCCTGCCAGCCCGATGAAGATAATCGATGGCGGTCCTAGGCAGATCAAAGTTGTATATGTGTGACATTTCTGGAAGGTCAACTCCTCTGGCAGCTATATCTGTCGCTACAAGAAGATACCCTCCTCCTTTCCTTACCTCCTGCATCAAAGAGATGGAAAACTTGGAAGTTGGAAAACAGGATAGCTTTGTCTTGAGCAGGAAACATGTGTGACTGTTTATTGACAATAAGTCTACATTGCATAATATGTAAAAGTAGACATTTATCTAGGATATGTTTGGATTGAGGAGAATGGCGAGACCATTGAAACATTGAGAAAATTGGCCTTTCAAAAGGTAGCCATGTCAGTCAACATTGAAATACAACCACTCAAGCCAGAAGGGTTTACTATAAACTTGAGACTAATACAAACTTCATTGAAAAATGATTTTAATGTGTTGACTGATGCATGAGCTGATTACCAAATCACCTAGTAGACCCAGCCATTCCATTTTGATTTTTCAAACCTAATGCCTTTTTTCCATCTTAAACTCAGCTAAGTACATATATGATATATCAATTCCATTGGCACTTACCAACAGAGAAACTGCTCGTGAATTGAAATTCATGTCTTCCTCAAGAAGGAGGATATCTAAAGATCCTTGATATGAAGTCTTCAGAAAGTCAATCAGCAGGGATGTTGAAGGAGCATTTCCAGCCCTTTTTGACTTCTCAGACTGCATAGAAGAAAATGTGTTAGACTATTAAAAGCTTTTGGTATATTTACTAGACTGAGACATAAAAACAGTATATGTAAAACATATTGGCTGACTATATGAATGACTTCATGTATATTAAAACAAGAAACCATGTTCAATACTATACCCCTATTAGCTCAAGATAACTCAACATTACCTTGTCTCCCAAACACCTAATGTATAGACTTTAAACTGCTTTACAGGAAGATGATCATGCAGAAATAACTTATCCAATGGCACCAGCTCTGAATACCATAATAACTTGAGCAAAATAGCATTGAGTTGTAATTATGTAAGACCAGATGGCATTATATGAAATTTAATGATGCAATTATAACATAGTTTCTTTTGCCTTGATGGCACATTCCTTAAAATCACACAGAAATATTCCTCATATACTCATGTAAAGAGAAGAAAATACTAAGAAAGATATTCTCTTCAGATTCAGACCTGCTCACCAACAAATATAATGCCGGACTCGGGTGCATCAGATTGTATCAAAGATAACAGAGTTTGGTGTCTCTGTTTGTTACGACATACCTGTTGATTGAAATAGCATTAAAAATTCACTGCAGCCTAAATAATCAATATTTTTTAATAAATAATTGACCAACAAAAAAATATGCTATTGAAGTATAAGCAACTGTACAATATTCATCTTTCAAAGGCCAAAGGGTGGCAGGCAGATATGTTAATGATGTATAAAGGAAGAATAACAAAGTTATTATCATACTCAAGTTCTCTTACTATAAATCTATGATGTAAGCGTGATGGCATGGGCTCAACTGGACTGACGTGAATATGGACCACATCACTCTGGAAAAGAAATATGGGGATAAAGAACAGCATCAGGAAATCAGTGGCATTCTTAAGGTAGCTCATAGATAAACACAAATAGCCACATTATCTGACCTTAGTCCATTTCTGCTGCACACAATCATGAAGAAATCGTCTGTGCTGTGGTATAGATGCACTGGCAAAAACTGTTTGGCGGTTATTGCATGATGAATATGAAGTCAAAAGCTTTCGAAGAGAACTGACTTGCTTTGAAGAATTGAAAATAAAGTCAACCTAAGCAGACAAGAACATGGAGCTTCAATATTTAAAGTCAAACAAATTTAAAACAGATATGAAACTGCTCAGTGACACACGCAGGTGGTTGGCAGGGGCCATAGCCCTCTCTGCCTTTCGGTCAAGCTTCAAACTTCTAAATTTTCTTGTTTTCTCAAATCTCAATTAATATTTCCTAAAATTATGAACACTCTCTAGCATAGTTGTTAAAATCTAGATTTAAATCTTAAAATCTTACGATTTTACGATTTTACACTCTCAAATCTTGTTAAATCTTGTACAAAATCGTGTTGGTGCAAAATCGCGGTAGAATCAGTGAAATCAGGTAAAATCCCATGAAATCTCGATTTTACTAGCGATTCTACGATTTCACTACAGCCCCAAAAAAAGGTTCATACGGAATTTTTCTTTTACAAAAAATTGGTATGTTTGTGTAGATATCCATAACTTGTCCCAACTCAAAAAAAACCCACCTATTTCCTTAAAATTTAATGTCCAGACCTGGACTCTCCTACCTCGCATAACTCATTCCCTTCCTATTCTTTCTAGGTTTTAATGTTGATGATGACCGAATTGGTAGGACTTCAAATCATGTATGTGTTTGAGTTTACATAACATTAGGAATGAAGTACCAAGTGGTGATGATAGTGATAGTAATTGTAACTGTGAAAATTAATCAAATGAATTTGACGAACTTAGTTGGAAATTTAGTAGTTTTAGATCTTGAATGATATATGTTTAATTTTTTATATAATTAAGATATAATAGTTAGGTGTGTATGTATATATATTGGTAAATTCATACGATTTTGTCATAGGTAAACTCTTACGATTTTACGATACGTTTTTACGATACGAGTTTATCCTTCCTTCTACGATTTTACCTAAAATCTAGATTTTGACAACCTTGCTCTCTAGCACTCTCATCCATCCCCGAAAATGCAGTGATGCCCAGTCCCATAATAAATGTTATTTTTTTTTTCATTTCTCAAACTAGATCGGATTTTTGTGATAAGTTAATTGACCAACATCTGAATTACATTTTCAAAGCAAACAACAGATGCATTGGGGTGCATTTATCTGGGCTGAAGATCCAAGATAAAAACCAAAGGAACCTACCTTTTTACCTGCAAAAAGTTCTAAGACTAGATGATGCAAGTTTCAAGACCAAAAGACCTTACCTCATCAACTACCAGCACTCGCAGAGTTTCAAGCTTTATAGATTGTCTTTCAAGCATTTGGCACAAACTTGCCACTGTCGCTACCACTATCATTGGAGGCTCTGCCTAAATTTGAATATTTAAATAAGATAAAAATCAACAGAACAGTTAACATCAAACATGATCAATTAGAACTGATCATAAATAATTATATCACAACAGGATTGATCGAAGTGAATTACATAATAATGGAAATAGTCAAACCGCATTATTTCCTTTGAGGCGGACTACATAGATTTTTGGAAATTCAAATCATAAAAGGATAAGATGGAGGGGCAGTACCGCAGTAGTACCTTTAGCCAACTCTTGTGTCTTCTCAATGTTCCTCCATCTAAAAGAGCCATGATGGTACACAACTTCTGCTCCCCCTCAATCTCTGTTGGCCTTGCTGCCAAGACCCTTGCAACTTTAGCAACCTAGCGAAGAGAAAATTATTTTAATTTTGTAATCTGTCATTGTCCAAGGGAATTTCCTGGTGATATGTTGCATTTAACTGAATTAGCATGTGACTCCTAGATCATTGGCATTCTTACTTGCATGCCAAGCTCACGGGTAGGCACGACAACAAGAGCTTGCACAGCAGATTTTGTGGTGTTTATTACAGAATAGATCAGAAGCAGGTATGTAAGTGTCTTCCCAGAACCTGTCTACAAAAGAATGAGATAAGGTGACTTATTATCATTTGTACCCATTTGACAATAATATTTTAACAGCTAGACATTGGAAGCGAAATGAACAGAGAAGAGGAAGCAGGAGAAGCAGGGGGGAAAAGTTAGTCATAAAGAATAAATAAACGCTCTTTCATCAGACTAAAAGTAACCTGAGCATGAAGTATGCAATCACGACCAGACAGAAGAGAAGGCAATGCTTGCCTCTGGACATCTGTAGGCATGACATATCCAATCTCTTCCATCCTGAAATATATTAGAGTACCCTAATCATTTCACTTACTCAAAAGACAATCAATGGTAGCCAAAAGCAAACCAGAAATAAGTTAAATTTCACCAAAAAAGTCGTCCACACCCAAATTTATAACTTTGGTCCAAGACGATGTTATACATATTTAAAGAATCAAACTTGGCATGGGAGTAACGAAATTGAGAGAGAGAGAGAGTAATTCTGAAAATAAAGGGAAAACAATCAAACTTGCCTGTCCAATATATGCGGGGGCACATGAGCTTCACAAATTTCTCTTAACGTGGGAGAGCTAACTTTATCAACCACTTGATGGGTGAGTGAAGAAGAATTTAGAAGCGAATGTGGAGTTCTGGAGTTGGAGATAAGGCAGAGAGTAGGGTTGGTGCGGTTAATGGAAAAGAAAAATCTAAAGCTACGATTTTGTGAATGAGAAAGAAAACAAGTAGAAGTTGGCTTCTCAAGGTGAAGTGGAGAAAGGTGAGGAGGAGAAAGAGCATCCATGGAACAAAGAAAAGCTGATGATGGATTGAAAATTTGGAATGAAGATGATGTTTTGATGATGTTACTCTTCTGTTACCGAACTAAACGATGCGTTGCATTGGCCAGAAGCCACAGCTAAAAGCCTAAAACGCTGCGGCGGGGAGATTTAAGTACGCAAGTTATCATATCATAGCCATGGATTGGTGTCACATAAATTAATTAATTAATTTATAATAAGTTGTGAAATAGACAATTGATTTAAACATTTTAAAAAATAAAACGTCATTATAAAACAAATAAATATTTCAGAGCTGTACTCCGTTATGACATTTGAGTCCTGAGTTTTTTTATCTTAACATTTTGATTTATTTTAAATTGGTATAATTAAAATTTTTTTGAAGCTAAAAATGTTTATGGTTAAAACCAATTCTTGCTTGAACTTTAATATAATTTTTATTAAATTAATTATTAAAATAGTTTAGAGAACTTGATATCATTATTTATTATTATTGATCATCTTATTTTTCTTCTTTTACTACTCTCAATTAAAAAAAATATAACAATTGATCTTGAATCTATTATAATTAATTCTACATCCTAAAGGGTTTTTAAATAAAAGTATTACAATTTAAAGGAAAGATTATTCATAAAAAGAAAATTAAAGGAAAGATTAGAATAAAATAACTAAAATTAATTGAGACTCAATCAGATAGGTTGATTCCATCAAAGCGTGTGAACCGGATTATTCCTGCGTTTTCTGCCTCCTTTTCCCCCTTCTCTGCTCTCAACAATTCTTTTCTTTGACCTTTTTACTTTCTCTCTACTCTCTACTCTTTTCTAGGGTTCTCTACTTTTGCATTCTTCCCCTCCTCCTTCACCACAAAGTCACCCCCTTCACTGTGCACCCATCAATGGATAGTTTCACCTCTTCATCATCTTCGTCTTCTCCTCTTCCACCTCTATCTGACATTCTGCCCACTTCAGCTCTATCGTCTTCTGCAGCTTTCGACGACGCTTACGAGGACTCCTGCAGTATCTGTCTAGAGCCCTTCGGCACCGATGACCCTGCCACTGTATGATCCGAACTAGTTATAATTGTTTTTTTTTTCAATTCCTTAGCTTCTTTTATTCTATGTTTCGTTTGTGCATTTCGGTTTGTGTGAAGTTGGAAACTTTGAGGAGCGATCGCATTCCCTTTGACTTATTAGTTCAGTCGTTTCGGATATTTACAGCCTTTGGAAGCAGGATCAGTCTATGTTCAAGTCATCATTTTGCTGCATTTATTAATTTGTGGGTGTCGTGTATATGATGTTCTTTGTCAAATTGTTGTGATTTCCTCTTTCTGGGGTAGTAATGGATGACTAGTTGTGTTGTGTAATTCCGCTGAGTTCTATATTCCTTAGTGTAAGAGATTGATGTACTTGAGAATTTGCTACATCTTCACTTTGATGTGAATTTAGAGTGATTTTGTTTTGGAGGAACTTGCTTAAAAACCGTATGTTTTTTCATTTGTAGTTTTTATTTTCATTTTTTTGAGATACCCGTTCGGATCAAGTGTGTGTCAGTCTACACTTCAAGAAATCTGGGGGAACGCTTGCCAGCCGTGGTGATTATTTTAGCTTAAAAAGGAATTATTCATATTGAAGCAACGAGAAATTAATATATATTGCATGTGCTATCTTTTAAATATATCCATGTTTGCAGAAGAAAGTTATATATTTTTCTATTATTCTTACACCAGATAACTGAACATCTAGATCTAGTTCAGTCTATGGATTGAGATTGTGGAATCCTTAGTGCAGAATAAGTATTATTTCACATTGACGCAACCAGAAATTAATGAATACTCCATGTGCTTTCTTGTAATTTTGTGTATATATGCTGAAGTGGGTCCACCATTTGATTTGACATCTAGATCTTGGTGGTTATTTGAGAATTTAGGTGCAAATTGTTTCATGACCTCAATGAACTTTTTTTTTTTTTTCTATAATCACATGCTCAACTTTGATTGTTGTCTCGAGGTTTGGTTAAATAAATTATGCTTTATGCACGGATGGTTGCAGCCTGTGGTTTCTCAAAAGAAGAATTTGCAATCTGTAGATATTAATGTCAAATTTTAAATGATGAACAAATCATTGACATGTTTCTTTTGAACTCCAGATAACCAGTTGCAAACATGAATATCATCTGCACTGTATTCTTGAATGGTAAGCTTGATTGCTCAGTAGTAAACCAGATCTGTGCTTTTCACTAGTGTGGACAGAGACGTGATAGGCTGCTTCTAACATAATGTTTTTTTCCCCTCTTTAGGTCTCAGAGAAGCAAAGAGTGCCCAATCTGTTGGCAATTACTTGTCTTGAAAGACCCTGCCAAGTATATATTTTCTCTTAGAAAACTACTCTCTTTCATGCATGCCTTGTGTTCATATTGTATTTCATTTTTCTCAATCACCTATCTTGTAGCCAAGAACTTCTAGCTGCGGTAGAAGCTGAAAGACTCTTAAGAAAATCAAGAAGCTCCTATTCATCTTCATTCCCTAGTTCTCGTATCCCCCTTGAACGGTTTAATGCTGAGCATGTGAGTGATATATCTAAGATATCAAAGTGTTATGAATCTGTTATTCTTGTCAATATTTAATTTTATTATAAGCTTAATGCGAGTATCATTCTATTAGAATTGAGGGAAAACATAAGATCTTTCGCTGATGAGAATAAGTATATCCTACTGCAGGATGATTCATGTTCAGATGACTCTGATTTCGATGAACAAATTATGCAGCACCTAGTTGCTGCTGCAAATAGAGCTCATTATATTCGCAGAAGGGAAAGGCAAAGATCATCTGGAGCAGGTCCATCAGAGGTTCCAGTTTCTGACTCTTCTGTGCAAGTGTCTGGGCTGCAACCAGCGCTTACAAATTCACCACCTGGAGCTAATTCTCCAACTACTGGTATATCATTTGCTGCTGACATTCTACCTCCACCATCTGCTATTTCCCCTGATGATTTGGCTGCTAGGAATTCTACTCCCGAAACTGATTTCCCTTTCAAAGCCAGGTATTGATTGATTCTATCATACTGTAGATATAAACTATACAGCAGTAGCTAAAGTTCTTTATCACAAGGCTTATGACATGTCCTGGAGTATTCAGTCATTGATTTTTAATAAGTTTACTTTCTTCTTGGTTATATACAGAGTTCTTTATAGCCAGCCACCATCTGAGCCATCTGAGGGTGTAAGAAGACTGAACGCTTCTGAAATGTTCTCCTTCCCTGATTCCATCAAATCCAAATTTTCTGCTGCTTCAGCCAGGTAAGCAAATTTGTGCATGTAATTTTGTATGCTACTATTATCAGCCCATTGGTGCCAAATTTGTAATACGTGAGGAAATCTTGTACCAGATATAAGGAATCTATTTCAAAAAGTACCCGTGGCCTTAAAGAGAAGTTACTTGCTCGTAATGCTTCAGTGAAAGAGCTGAGTAAAGGTGTTCAGCGTGAGATGAATGCTGGCATCGCTGGTGTTGCACGAATGATTGAACGCTTTGATCTGGCCTCAAAACGGGGCAGTGCCTCTCCTCCTATGCCCAGTTTTACTGAGGGAACTTCTGGTTTCCCCTTGAAAGGAAAGACTATCCAGGAAAATGGTAGTGGACAGTCTCTTGACTTTCCTGTTCAAGAAAATAGTATTGAGCAGTCTGTTAATGCGGGGAGCAATGTTGAAATTGGCAATGTTAGTTCAGGTACACCGTCACAGGTTTCCAACTCGGGTAATACACAAGTTCAAGTTCCTCATTCGTGCATCCAGGTTCAGGTTACACCCCCCATCTAATCCCTTTGTTCAAACTTGCTTAAAAATTAGGCTAATTGTTTGCATGTGACGTCAATTTTGTACATCCAGAGTGGACATGATGCAGTGGTGAAGACTTAAGCTTGTCTACTTGTCCAAGAAGAAGAATGCAGTGCAAGTGATGATGACTTGGAAAACCAACGTTCCTGTTGGCATATGCATCCTGCATTGTTATCAATGGTTAATGACGTGTAAGAATTATAAACAGATGACAGAGGCGGAGCTTTGTTCTCAAAGGAGATCATTCTATGAACTTGGCAGTAGTATAGACTATAGAGTATAGACATGCATGTATTGTTATGTTATCCATGTAGGTATATTATATCACTCCGTTTAATCAAAATAATACTGAGCTTATCTGCTTTCCCGTCTCTCTCTTTTAAGTTGCTAATCTGATAAGAGGGATATGATATTGTTTCCATCTGTAAAATGCTTCTTGAGATTGAAATATGCTACATAACTATTCACCTTAAACTGTTTACAACATGTACCACCACCAGACACCAGTTAATAAACTTGTAAAAGAAGAAACCAACAGATAGTTGAATAGCCAAGAACAATAAGCTAACCGTTGTCGGGGTGATTAGAGATTAAAAAAGAGAGGAAAAACAAAAAAGGATGGGTGAGGTATGATTGCTTTTCTGGTCCTGTTGGGAGGTGGGTGGGGAATGGTGATAAGTAGGGGTGTTCAGAACCGAACAAAATCGTCGCACTTGAACCAAACCAAATCGAACCAGCACAAATCGAACAAAATCGATCAATGTTTGGTTTGGTTCGGTTTGGTATGTTGAAAAACCGAACCAAACCGCATACACATACATGTATATATATGTACGTATTATGTTAAAATTTTTAAATAATAAAGTTTAAAATTTGTTTTTAGAAGATTAGATTAAATTTAGTCAATCTAAAAATTTAATTTTAGAACTAAGTTGATTGTATATTGTAAGTAAA
Source organism: Senna tora (assembly GCA_014851425.1). NCBI lineage: Eukaryota > Viridiplantae > Streptophyta > Magnoliopsida > Fabales > Fabaceae > Senna > Senna tora. The sequence continues at coordinate 2,202,848 of CM026262.1, read as the reverse complement.
TGAAATATTACTATACTTTTTTATTATTTATATTGAATAAAATTATATTTTTTATTAATAAACTTAAATATGTAAGTTTGATGACATAAAAGTCCTAAATCGCCAAACCGAACCGCTCAAAACCGCTTGTTTATGATTTGATTTGGTTTGGTTTGACGCTATCAACTTAAACCGATAGGTGCACTAAAATTTCACCAAAAATCGTCCAAACCGCCCGCCGAACACCCTTAGTGATAAGTGGTGGTGTACAGTTCTGTACCTAACGTTTATAAGAGATTAGGGTCAAGGAGTAAATTAATATAAACTTTTTTTTTTTGCCCTGAGTAAATTAATATAAACTATATTCATGTTTTAAGTATTAAATTGAAATAATTTGTATCTTTTAGAGTTAAATTGTTTAGTTTTAATTTCTTTTCTACTGTTAAGTTTAAGATGATTAAAATATTTTGATAATTCAATCGCATAATTGAGTCATTTAGAAAAAAAAAAATATATATATATAGTAACAAAAAGTTGAAACATTTTAGCTAAGTCTTGCTGTTCTGAAAATTGGTTTATTGTGATAAAAAAAAAAGTAAGAGAAACCCAAATACCGTTTCATGAATGCAATGAAGAATTAGGTGCTAGATGATCACCAACAAAAATTAGGTGCTAGATACAAAGATCAAAATAACAATGTACTCTTCCACTTGAAATATTCAATATAATATGCATGTATCATGTATGAATTAATAACTGTACCAATCCACAACTGCTTTTTTCCCATCAATCAATATTGGTTGAGAAAAATGAGATTATGATGTTTCATTTACGTTAGATTTTTTCTTTGTCGCCGTCAGCCACAGAACAATTCTTCTGTAGGAGATAGGAAACTACAAGAATCCAATATATTTATGTGTTACTCTATTTCAAAATAGAATAAAATTTTGAGACACTATTTTCTAATCCAATATTTTTTTATAAAAAAAATGATGTGTAGTGTACTTCTTGAGATTAATAGGTAATCAATGTATAATAAACTTAATTAAACATAAAATCTTACTGTTGATTGGGAGTTCTGAAGAAATTAATTTGAAGTTTACAATTTGATATTTTTTTTTGTAACTTGTATATTATTCCATGGCATGTCATGTGAGGTTTCTACACTTCTCAAATTACATTTATAATTATATAATCAACTGTAAATACTAAATAATGGCACTATATATGACGAAACAAATTAAAATTCGTATGATTGGAGTAAGAGTGGAAGGAGAATAACTTGATTGACAATCCAATGATTAAAGCAAATCCGAAAGCTTACCCTTGCAATCATATTCACACTTCACCAACGATGCTTCATCTAATTTCTCATACACTTTTTTCTTTATGGTTGCCTTTCATAAAAGCAAATTGCTGAAAAGCTTTCTCCTTATATTTGTTTATAATAAGTTAATAACTACAAATCTATATCACTTTTAACTTGAAATATGTCCCTTCCTAATTTTGCACCCTTGCTTGTTAGAGAAGGGATTTCAAATGTATGCAATTATTTTCAATAGAAACCTTCTTTATATGATTTTTCTTTCCATATTCAATTCAAGCATATATTATGATTTGAGAATTGGCACGTCATCAATTTTCACTCCCCTCTTAATTTCTTCCATTTTCTCAAAAGGATAATTGAAAAAAAAACATAGGAAAAGAAAAAAGGGAAATTGTTAAGAAATAGTATGATTAATACTATTAATTAATGAAGGACAAGCTTATCTTATTATATATATATATATATATCAAACTAGACAACAGTCATACTTGTCTACAAGTTGGAAAGTCACACAACCTTAAATGAACTTTCCTACATTTTATACACTAAGCAGAGAATACATGTAATGGCTTTCCATGTACATAATCAGCAATCACCTATATATTACATATCAATCACTGAAACAATACTAGAACTTATTGCCTAAAGATTAAAGAATTAGATGCATATATAATGAATAACTAAATTACTTGGCAAACGAATTAATCAGTAGAATTTATTAAGCTCTCTCTCTCTCTCTCTATATATATATGGTGTTGTTTCTGAAGAGGGATGTGTGCTCATGAGGCATTATTTGTGGATCTGAAAGAATAAGTGTTAGGAATTTGAGAAACCATTCTTGTATCCTCAGACTGCTTCTGATGTTTAGCATAGGAAGCAGATCTTCCTCTCCTATGCTTCCTTCTTGGCTGTGTGGACTGAGGGATAAACACCCCTGTCCCTTTGCTTTCTCTTCTCAGACTCTGCTCGTACACTATCACAGACAGAGGAGGAGGAGGATGATGATGATGATGAAGATGAACTACCCCAGAGAAAGCCTGCATGAAGAATCCAAAAACAAATTCTGAGATTAATTAACTCTCAACATAATTAACTAATTATGCTTAAAATTAATTCCACAGGAAAAACAAGAACCTGGAGAGGCTGAGGATGAGAGGAAGCAAGAGGGTGTTCTTCATCTTCATCTTCATCCATAATTAGGAGAGAAATCTGCTTGCTCAAGTCTGCAAAAAACAGATCATCTTCTAGCTCCACACCAACATCCATATCCAAATGAAATTACTCACTCTAGCTAGTAGCTAGTACAAGATAGATATATATAATTAAGTTGAAATAATGAAGTGAGTATAAAAGTTGAGAAGAGGTTTTTTATATATAAAAGAGGGGCGAGTGAGTGGATGGGGGTGCGAGTCACAAGGTGTATGGGCATGTGGGTTAGTGGGACCATAGTCACAGTTGGCCAATCTGGCTAAGACCCACAAGAATCATGGACATAGATAGATGTGTTGGGATAATTATATCCTTTTGGAAGCATAAGAGGATGAGAAACAGCCCATCTCCAGATATCTCATCCAAGATACACTCAAATCTCCAATCTCCAACATACTTCCCTTCTCTCTCTCTCAATCTCATCTCCAAAAGCAGTAAAAATTATTTATGTATTCTATGGCTCATAAATATTCATACTCCTCATTCTCAATTTGCATACACGTCCTTATCTGTAATTTTGTACCTTCCGCTGATTGCTCATGGTTAACATTAAACCACCATCATATAAAATCTCTGATGATGCTGGAATCTCCATCTTCTGCAACTTGCACTGGGACCCCACTACGGTTTTCTCAACCTTTTTTTTCTGGTAATTTACTTCAATAACATGGCTTTGACTATGATTGACAAGACTATTTTAGTTTTTATTTTTATTATAAATAACTCAATTTGATTTTTTTTAAAAAAGAAATCATGGATCAAGTTAATCATAATATATTAATAATAAAGATTATTAAGAACATGCTTAATAATAGTCATATATTTATAATTAATTTGATGCATTTATTTATATAAATCCACCCAAAAATAATTTGTACAAAAGACTAGTCAATGTCAAGTCGCAACTAACATATATAGCTGTGAGTGTGTCAGTCTTCAAAAAGTATCTTAGTACTTAAGCTTTTAAAATTGGGGATTCTTTTGGTGTTTGGTACTGTTAGTGTGTTTTGTCTTAATGGTCAACTAGTAGTGGAACCACGCGATCCACAGGAAGGAGAAGGATGACCAAATATTAAGCTAATACTGTAAGTTGTACATGTAAAATATTAAGTCAAATAATACAATGATTTCAACAAGATTTTTATTTTTAGTCTCTATATAGAAGGCCAAATGATTACTCAGTGTTGTGCTTATCCCCCCTCCCTTATTGCACAAAACTAATTATTATTAATGTTGATCATAAATAATATCTTCAGTCTTTTTCAACAAAGGTAGCCTCTCATGCATTATTATCAACAAGTGCATTAACTCATGTTTTCCCTACATCAGTTTGATGTTTAATTCCAAGTGTACACAAACACAAGACAGTGGCCAACTTGTTTTTGACACTATGCTATTGCTGGGTAGTTTCACAGTAGTAGTACTGTGTCTGTACTTGTGTTTGCATAAAGATGACTTAACAAAACACATGTCTTCCTCATTACCCAGAATTAATTAATCAATTAATTCACTTGATAATAGCATCTCCAAAGAGCAAAGATGCAAACTTTTCTGGCTTGTACTAGACATAGTCATAAATGTCTGTTCATAATTAGAGCTTGGTCTACCTATCTTGTATATTTATAGCGAAATTATTTAAAAAGCTTTGTCTGTGAATGAATCAGAAAGTTGATAGTTGAGGAGTAGTGCATAAAGCAGCTCATTCCAAGCATCTGGTACCCCAGGTAGACACCAGTGGCTGCAATCTTGGCGATGTGTTGGTGCAGGGCCCACATTAGGACCAAGATAGTAGAGAGATGAATGGCCATCTTTTCTTTGAGCAGTCATATGTGTGACATTCAGTATCTTCAATTTTGAGGTGTTTGAGTATTGTGACAATACAGCATTTGCTATTTTGAACTGAGACCAGTTATCAGTTGGTACCAATGAGGTTCCTAGCTCTGGGAGTGTCTCCAAATGACATCTTCCTCCATGTCTCCAATCCCCTCCTCTGTATGTATCATATCATCAGCCATATTGGACCAATTTGATTAGTTTCTAAACAAAAATTTCAGTCAAGCTCAAGAGTGTGAATTAGGAGTTGTAGTGAAACAATTAAACCTGAAATGCACAGGGGAAAAAGTACGAAAGAAAACTTGGGTCTTGCTAGAATTTACTGCACCATGCACCCAGTTCACCACAGTCTCAATGGCCCTCTTATATGCATCTTCCACTCTCATTCCCATGTTTATTTCCTTCCCCTCCTGAAAATAACAACCACTGATCAAACACACAATTAGAATGAGTCCAGATTTCCAATACTAGTGATAGGATAGGAGTTAGGACAACGTAACATTAAATAATGAGTAGATTGAGGATTGATTTAATTACCCTCTTATGGTTTTCTCATAATTCCACCAATGCCCTGTGTTAAGAACAAGCACATCTGCATGTGTCCACTTCAAAGAGTACCAATCCATTTTATGGAGCTTGAGGGTTGTCTTGACCTTTGGCGGAGCAGCAGAAGGACGCCTGCTCTGCAGAACAAGAAATGGAGCTCTGTAGTATTCCACAGTGCAGTTAAAATCTCTGAATTTGAACACCAAGAAGCCCTTGTGCTTTGTAATTGGGCTGCCATTCACTTCATAGATTGATTCCTTGTTGGTAACTCCAGAAGAGAGCATGCACAAGAGTGATTCCCATTGGTTTCTCCCTATTGAATCCCCAGCAAACACTACGCGTTTGTTTCGCAATTTTTCTAGCATTACTTTTGCATTAAATCTGTTTTAATTTCATCAGCAAAAAAAACAAAAGATGAATGTAAGTTTACCTCCTTTTCTTGTGCAAATGAGTCATGACAATACAAGTTGTTTAAAGAAGCCAAGAAGAAGTAGTGGAAGTGCAGGAATTGAGGACAAAATCATTAATAAAGGTAGGTACCTGGGCAAGTTGCAATCTTTGGGCTGCCATCTCCACTTGGTGTAAAACAAATCTGGTCTTCCATTCTCAGAACACCTAAACCCTTCATCAAGAAAGACGCAATCTTTGGACTGATACAAGGGATAGTTATCGTCCCAAACCCATTTGCCGTCAAAGAAATCACACGCGCCACCCTTTTGTCCAAGTAATTTCAATCTGACTTCCTCTTCTGATGTTTTGATGTGTAAGCTGCTGAAAGACTGGGATTGAGCCGAGGCCACAAATGTTGTAGTGAAATGTCTGTAAAATAAGGAAGCAGTAAGACAGGCACAGACAATGAAGAAGGCGGCTAGAAGAGGCAGAGACGATTCAAATAATCTCAAGCGCTTAACTCTCTTGAATGCGACCGACGACAACGGCATAGTAGTAACGTCTTTGTGAGAAGGAGTCTTATAAGACATTGCATTATATTTGAGTCCAAAAAAAAACCAAATTTTCAGAATGTGGGTATTGTTATATATATATTATATATGTTATAACTTGTAACGGGGCAGGAGTTAAAAGTAACGGTGCAAAGAAAGATGGATGGAAGAAGGTAGTATGAGAGGTTTGGCATGCAAGAAATATGAAAAAGTAGAAGAAGGAAGAAGGTAGATGGGCGTGAAGGAAGGACGGGAGCATTCATGGCTGCATATATAATATAATAAATACCCTTTTCAATTAGTTTTGTGAGAGAGAATGCATTAAAGGTAGTGGTGGGCCTCGCATTATTAGCAACAAACATTTGTTTCATAGCCGAACGAAAGAGTTGACAATTTTTTGAAAAGAAAAATGATGCTTAAATGGGGAACGTGAGGATGGCCACTACGGGAATTCGAAGGAAATGAGTAAGGTAACAGTAGACGACGTGTCCCACGCTCCTTTGAAGATGAAGAAGTAAATGCAGGTGTTTACATTATTATATTTTTCTATTTAATTCATTAAACTTCCCAATTTGATATTAGTACTTTAATTTTATAATCCAAATTATTAATATTATTATATGAATCAATTTTTATCTTATTACTAAAAAGGCATTATTTACCAAATCACCAGGTCATTATTTTTTATAATAATATTTTTTTATTGAAATTTTTTATAATAATATTGAGTTTGTCTAATTATTTTCTTTTATAGAAACTAAATTATGTACACGGACGATTTTAGACGGGCACTAATCATAATTCACCATCTAGGATCTTGCAGTTGCAGGTAGTCGCCTAGCCATTAAAAGTTAAAACTAAGGAGACTGCGTTGGAATTTGGAAGCAACCAAAACCCAAAGCGATCAAGAAAAGAAATATTTAATTCAGTGATGCATAGTGATAGTGTTTCTCAAACCCCCAGGCCCCATCCCATTCCCAGATTTTGTACCTACAAATTCAGTTATCTTATCACAAGCACTAGGGAAGCTCATCATCAAAATCAGAACTTGCCTATGTTACACAGTTATTTGGAAATCAAAAGGAAGATAATAAGGTTTAGGACAAATAATTGAATCCATTCTGTTAAAAGTAAGTTTAAACAATGAGAATGAGGAAAATGTAAGCCACGCAGATTGTGTTATGTTAAATACCCTTGTTCATGAATTCGGTAAAGCCTTCAATTTGTTCAATACCTTCGCACTTGGCATCTCTCAATAATACTACTACTCCCTCCCTGATTGGCTGATTGTTTCTGCAACATTACTTACTTATTGACTATGTTATACTTTCAAGTCTTCATTCAAATTTAAAATGACGAAATCCCATTACCATACAGTATTTATTCATTCTGTGCTTTGATCAGAAAGAATGTCCCTTTTTTCCAATTAACAAATGCCTTCCTCCCCAAGAGAAACACAACCTGAATAAAATTGCAACTTTCAGGAAATTCAGATCATCAATATATTGAGACTCATGTTGAATTTTTTCTACATCAACGACCTTGCTCTTTTATCAATGGATATGAAATTGAATTATAATGTACAGAGTTTCTCCAATCAGTCACTACTCAGCTAAGCTTAACAGTACCTTAATCCAAAAACATTAATTCCAAGTAGATACATTTATTGGCCTAGGGTGCAGGAATAGGAATTCCTTGCCTTGGGAACACAGAAGAAGAAAACGGGGCAAAATGACATCCCCACTGGAGCTTCACAGAGCAAATAGCAAGCAAGCTGTATAAACAATATAATATATCCAACAACTAAAGCAAACAAAACATAACCTAAACTGAAGCACTAACTAAACAAACTATGCCTTCCCTCACCACACACACGCGTGCGCACTAGGTAAAAAGAAGAAATTAAGTACTCTATGAATCAGACTCTGAGAAAGCAGATTCCTGAGAAGGTGTAGAGGGATCAGATTGTTTGAGGGCTTGCTGCTGAGCTTTCTCAAGATAAGGTTTGAATCCGATCTGTATGCTCAAGTATCCGAACGCTAAGGCTCCCAGTACCACAATCCCTGACCTCACCGCATTCATCTTCATATCTGACATTGGAGGACCCATGCTCCTTGCTTTGCCTTTTCTCGCCTCTCCTTCGTGAAGTGAGGGAGTGAAGACTTTGAACTTTCAAGTTTCAAGTGCAGTGCAATTAGGGAAATAGAATAGCGAACGTTCCAACGACGTGTCGTTTTGATAAACCGCTAACAAAATTAGAAAATGGAAAAATAAAACAAGAAAAGGGACGAACTTTCTGACTGTTTCTGAAGTCCCAGCAAAACCACCGAAGCTCTCTGAACCAAGAAACTGTGGCTTTGAAGCCTTGACTCTGATATAAGTTCTTCGAGGTGCTTAAAAGCTTTCAGGGTTTCTTCTTCGATTGATTTTCAGGTATTATAGCAATCCATTTGCTTCTTTTTATTTCTCTCTCTCTCGCGCGCGCTCTGTGTGTTCCCTTCATATATCATTTCTCATCAATTTTGTTAATGTGTTATGTCCATTGAAATTTTTTTTTTATCTTTTGAGTTCTCATTTACCTGGTATCATAGTCTAATGAAAGTTTCAACGAATTGATTGAGAAGAGCCTGATGTGTGTTTCTAAGGCGTTGCTAATAGGATGTGAGTTGAATTGCTTTGATAATTTAATAACTGAGTAATATGAGAATTTAAATGAATATACATGACAGTGTAGGAGTTATTGATTTTAGTATGAGTTTGTCCCTCAGGACAAGCGATGTGTTACACTATTTGTCAACTTCAGTGTCTTCTTAATTTATAAATATTAATAATATTGAAGAAGTATCTTCTGGAACTAAAGGGGGATTAAAAATTTGGTTGAGTTTGTTTATCCTTCTCTTAACCTTTGAAGTCTTCTTATGTATAAGTGAAATGTAACTTGTGTTGCTCTTTCTACTTCTGAAAATGGATTTTTCAACCTGCCAATTCTGGAGTTTTGAAAAGCATTCTTGCTTGGGTTGTGATAGGGCCTGTCTTTTGGTCATGTTTATTAAACATGGCATGACTTCTCAGGCAGCCTTCTTGGACTGTGCAAGAAGTTTTATGTTGGCTTCTTCACCTGTTTACAGAAGACAACAATTCCTGATAAGATCTCTGGGAGGTGCCAGTGGTCATCAAACTGATTTTAGAAAAATGCAAGACCTAAGGTCTATTGAAGCTGATGCGGAGAGCATTGTAAGAGCAATTACTCCTGCCCTTGATCCCGCTAGACATAAAGGCCAAGCAGGTATAACATTCTAATTCCTTAACAATGTTTTTCTCCCCTTACTAATTGCTGCAACCATAAAGGTAATGTTATTTCATTCCATTTTTTCCCCCTTTAAGAAGAAGCTTTGTAAAAGAATCCCTTTAAAATTATTGCGAAGTGTGCAACAGAAAGCCATGCCAAGTTTCTGTCTGTTAAATTTTTTATTTTTATTTTTTCTCTTTTGTGTCCCTTGCAAATGGAACTAGGGTTGAGGTGAATTATGTTAAGTTTCACTGGCAATAATTAATTTAAAATAGAGGCTTTAGAAGCTAAGTGCCCCTATTTATGACTACAGGGAGGTCTCTGCTTTGAAGCCTATGTTTTTCTGTTAAACCCACATTATCCATTTTTATGTTTATTCTTAAAGAGAAAAATAAGAAATATCTAATATTTACTTCATTTACTTTTCATTCCCAATTAGGAAAGATAGCTGTGATTGGAGGGTGTCGTGAATACACAGGAGCTCCATATTTTGCTGCTATTTCAGCTTTGAAAATTGTTAGTTTCCACACTCCATTCCCTTTTAGCCCTTTTCCTTTGATATTCTCGATCTGGTTTATCTAAATTTTATAACTTTAACTGATACCCTTCCTCCTCTGGAATCGTATTTATTTTGGGTTTTTTTTGTTTTCTTTTCAGTTAATCATAATTTCATATTATTCTACTATTTTCCATCCTTTCAGGGTGCAGATCTGTCCCATGTTTTTTGTACAAAAGATGCTGCTCCTGTCATTAAAAGCTATAGTCCTGAGTTAATTGTGCACCCTATTTTGGAAGAATCTTGTAATGTCAGGTATAATATTTGCATAATCTTTGCCTTCGAGTATGTATGTTTCATTACTATGTGGATGTTAATTTTTCATTTTTGTGGGAGATTATTTCAGAGATGAGGACAAGAAATCCATATCAGGCAAAGTTCTAGCTGAAGTTGATAAGTGGATGGAAAGATTTGACTGTCTTGTCATTGGTCCAGGCCTTGGAAGAGACCCATTTCTTCTGGTATGCTTGCTTGAATTATTTCACTGAATCTCATTTTTTAACACAGAGATCCCTTGCTTAATGTTTCACTTCAAGTGCTTCCTTGTAAAATTTATTATTATCTAATTCTTAGTCCTAACATTTGCAAAATGTTCGTCAGGACTGTGTCAGTGAAATCTTGAGACATGCAAGACAGTCAAACATCCCAATTGTTATAGATGGGGTAATATATTGAGGTTTAAATGCCTCATGCATGATCTGATTACCGTATGTATATTGAAGTTTAGACATGATCTTGTTAATGGTCTGATTAACATATGTGGGCGTTTTGCAGGATGGACTTTTTCTTGTTACAAATAGCATCGATCTTGTTAGTGGCTATGCCTTAGCTGTTCTAACCCCAAATGTCAATGAATATAAGCGTCTTGTTCAGAAAGTTCTAAGTGCTGAAGTAAATGATCTAGACGCTCCTCAGCAATTGCTGTCTCTCTCCAAACAGTTAATTCCTCCTTCCATGGGCACTGTAATTTTTGAAAAACCCATGCTGGTTCACATCATATACAAGTCAATTATTGTGAAAGCAGATTATAATCCGTTTTTTGTGATTTCTCATGATTGATTCTGATTAAATACACTAGTTTTAAGAAACCTGTGTATTGTGGACTGTGCTTGGGCAGGATTGGCGGTGTTACTATCCTGAGGAAAGGAAAAAATGATCTTATAAGTGATGGTGACACAGGTAGGTCCTTGATGAATATAACATTCTTGTTCTTTCTTTCAATTGTTCCCTGGTCAAGATGAACATATAATATTCAATTATAGTTTGTTTAGATGAAATAATTCATCATGCACATAAATGTCGTTTTGATTTTCCAATCAAGAATGTCATAATCTTTATGATACATGTAATATACTTTTAAGACTATACAATTGGATGATTTTATATATATATATATATATATTTGTATGCACATGTCTCCACTTCATGAGGTATTCATGTTAGGGATTTGCGGATGGTACAAAATCAATAAATTGTGGTTATTTGTTCATGCAGTGAAATCAGTGAGCATCTATGGTTCTCCTAGACGCTGTGGCGGCCAGGGTGATATCCTTTCTGGAAGGCAAGTAAAGTGTTTAGAGATTTCAAACTATCAAACCACTTTTCTTTGAGCTTCCATCATAACTCTTTTACTACTTTTCCTGTCATAACTAATTCTCATTCTATCTTTAATTTGCTGGTCATACATCAAGTAAATAACATCTTCATTGTAGCCATGAAAGTGTAGTCTTGCACTGACTGACCAGTAGAAAATATAAAAAAAGATTTTAATCTCTTAAAAATATTGTGTTGAAATTTTGGAACTTTCAGAGTAAACGAGATGTTTTGATTGGTGCAGTGTTGCTGTCTTTTTATCATGGGCCCGTCAACATATCCTAACTGCTGATGCAAAATCAAACCTCAGGTTCTATGTCAAATCTTAAACAGTACAAGGAACGGTTTCTTTGTTTTGGTTAATGTTAACCAATTTTCAGTTATATTCTAAATCACACCGTTATTTCAGTTGTAAAAACCCAACAGTTTTGGGAAGCATTGCTGGGTCTACTTTGATGAGGAAGGCCGCATCCCTTGCTTTCTTGAATAAGAAAAGATCAACTGTTACCGGTGACATCATTGAATGCTTGGGGAGAAGGTAATCCCATTCTCTTGTCTTCTACAAACACAACTTCTTTACTAAAAAAATATATAGTAAATTCCCATGAATAGAAATGTAAGCATATTTTGGTAGATTCACTGTCTAAGAATTGCTCTTTATATTATATAAAGGTTATTATGAGAGAACTGAACAAAAGTTTAATCTTACGCACTCTTGCAGTTTGGAAGATATTTGCCCTGCCAGTTGATGCTTTTGCGGCCTTCATGACTTGCATTGCATATCAACCACCGTGAAGTCGACTTGCTAGAATATATACATGTTTGTGTATGTTTGTACTTTTTTTTGCCTTTCATCTTGCATCACAAGTTTCCTCATTTCTCATTGCTTCTTCTGTCTTTCACGTGTTATGTGGGTTATGATAAAGAGAGATTTTGGAAACATGACAATTTAGGAAGTCTCTTAAGCTGTCCTCAAATACTTTTACTAAGGATTAATTACGAATGTAAATAAAACGCAAGACGACGTTTATGAACAATTTAAATTCGGCTCGCATAAGAATTTGTTCATTTATTAAATGAATCACGTCTGAACATAAAAGCTCGTTTAGTTAAACAAGCAGAACTTGAACATTTAAGGTTCTACTCGTTTAGTTCATAAATTGTTTGTTTAAGAATAAAATAATTTTTCTCTATTTTACATATATAATTAATACTTCTTTTACATATATATTTATTTTGAATGTTATTTTTTTATTTAAATATCCTTTAATCAGTAAAATAAAATCTATGAAAGGATAGAATTCATAGATTAATTTAATATATAAATAAATTTCTTCATATACATGTATATTAAATAATTTTCTCATACACATATTATAAAAATAATTGACAGTTTAGCGTTAGATGTAAGTAAAATATAATGAAGCAAACATAAAATAATAAGGATATTGTCTTTTTTTTTTTTGTAAATGTCTTGAGTGCTATACAATTCTAGTTCTTCATAATTTGTGGATCAAACAAATTACTACATTTGTTTTGAAGTGAAAAATATTAAATTATGGGTCACGCAAAGAAGTACAGAACAATTATCTATTTGTTACGTATTATACTAATTATTCAGTAGTTTTAATTTAAATTTCAAGTTGGCATTTTTATATCCTGGAAACATATCAAGACATAATGTTGAATTGAAGAGTCGATGTTATTGGCATTTTATTTTTATTCATTTATAGAGAAGAAACTAATAAATTTTGAAAGAGATTCTCCTCCTCTAGCCAAATAGACAGGAATGATACGTTTTTCAAACTTGAAACTCTTAGCACAAAGATTAGAAAAATTGGTAGCCTTCTTAGCTGTAAAGACAGGCTTTGATGGATGATTGAATAAGACAGAATTAGAGAATCCCATCCCAAACCAGACGCATAATTTATTTATTAGATAGGAAAGCAGAAACTGTACAAAGATAGAAATAAAGTAGTGAGTCCTATCTATTACAGAAATTATGGGAGAATACGGCAACCTACATTATGTCCCCATTCTTTCTCACAGTTTTAACTCAACAAGGTATTTACATGGACCCCTCATGCACGCACGCCTTCACCTTACAACCACATGAACTTGTTGCTCCACTAATGTAACATCATTAAGTAACCCCACTTTCACCACCCTTCTACTCTGTGGCTGTAAGAACTTGTGGCCCTTCCACCTGATTTTTCATCACAACAAATTGCACACATTATTAGAAACCATTATATTCATTCAAGAACCAATCATACAGACGCTATAAAGTTGTATATATAATTATGCCATCCCACCAACACCAAGGAAGAGAAATTCATTAAAGTAGAAGATGATTTCTCTTTTTCTAAAATAAATTAAAGAAAGGGATATTATATATGGTAAAACTTTCCTTTCTTGCTCCAAAGTCTTATCCTCTAATCTATCACTTGACCTACTTTTTCCCTTTCCTTCGTTGCTATAATTGGTGAGTTCTCAAACTCTCTCACCTAAAGACCACCTACCTAAACCTGATTTCCCAACCACTCGAGAGTTAAATTAAGGAGTAGGTGAATACGAGTATCAAACACCAACACTATTGAGGAACTTGACTCTCTATTTTCTTTTTTATATTTATTTGTGGGGTCCTGAGAGAGGAAACAGATGTATAAAATTATTCTCTCCCATTCTTTTGGACCACTTCCACTACAAAGTTTTGGCTTCACTTGCTATGGATGGAGCATGGAGCAAAGTCGTAAGGATATTGTGTAAAGGGAATGGAGCAATGTACCAGCAATAGCACTTAAACTCATGTCACGTAATTACCTTGAAGGTTGCACCCCAGATTTCCTCTTCATTTGCTGGTACTGCAGTTATCTTATTCTTGGGATTCTCATAGCATCTCAAGCCTCCTTCTGTTGTGGAGTAAAAACATCCTGTACACTCGATCGGATTGCAATTACCAACGTCAAAAATGAGAAGCAAAAGAAAACATGAAGATGAAGCACATAGAATAGAATAGAATACAAGTTACCTTGAGGGAAAGAAGCAAGGGACTTGCCACAAGCACCTTTAAGCAAGTCTGCATCATTAGCAAATGCTACATATCCATCAGCAGTTATTCCCCAATACAGAGGAACCTTCCCAAATTGATCCTATTCATTAAAAATCACATTGTTAATTTCAGTAACCAATTATAACGTTAATGATGAATAGTGTTAGGTGGAATGAATTACTTACAGAGGCCACAAAGAGGGTAGAAGTGGACTTGTCAAAAAGTATGAAAGCAAAGCTTCCACTGAGATGGCCAACAACGTGATTGGCAGGGTAGGGAGCCCGATCACGCAAGGCTTTGTAAGCCTCAATCACTAAAAGTACTTCATTGGCAGACTTGGCCAGTCCATATTGTTGCTTCAAGCTCCCCAAATTATCAAGAGCCCCTTCAAACAAGCAGAACACCTCATCCTTCACAGCAAATGATCTGCCATGTCCAACTCACTAGTTAGTAATTACATAATCTCATCCACACATTGATAGAACTCATGACCAGACACAAGGTAAATATATGTTGAGACATGAATGTACGTGCCCATTTCAACAGGGGAACTAATTAAATAAAATGATTTAACAATATTTCAGCGCCGTGTCGGTCACCTTTATATGACATAGCCAACAACACGACTACTAAATGATATTATTACCCCCTTTATTGTAAATTAATACAGGGGACCCACTAAACATAGACTTCAATTAAATTAAACTCATTATTGATGTATTTTATTCCCCTAATCCAGAAGAAATAAAAAACACATCCAACTTCCGGATAAGCCTATCCTTATCCCCATTCGGTCTCCTTGCCTCATAAAAGCAACAAAGGTACATCAGTTGACAGGCTAAGAGAATGGAAGTTCACAATATGAAGTGGAATTGCCAGACTAATTATTGCAAGCAAACAGACCGGTGGCCACAAAATTTCCCGCCTATTGGTCCAAACTAGAAAATAAGAAAAGAAGTAACATCATTTGCTAAGATATAAATTTACTAGTAAGATGTTTAAAGTTAATGTACATATAATGTCCACCAATATATCAACGGGTCCCCTATAAAAGGAATTCGAGCCGTTTGGACTTCCCCGCTTCAGGATCAAAGTTTTGTTTTTTCTCGTTTCATATTTTCTTCTCCAAAAAAAAAGGTCAAACGATGCTCTCGTGAATTGATAATTATGAGTTTAATGGGACCCATTGATCCCTGACTTGCTGCTCTCAGATCTATAGTACAAACTAAAAATAATAATAATTTTAATAGTTAATAATAATATTTATTATTTAACATTCCATATCAATATATTAATTAATAACTTATGATGTAAGGGATTAATAAGTTTATAATTTTTTAAATTTTCAAAAATATATTAGGATTTTTTTTTTTTTGATATGTGATATTTCGTAAAAATTCCTGTACAGGGAAAAATTGGTGCTAAGAAAAACCACATACTCAAGCATATTAACAAAAATTCCTATATTCTAACATTAAAAAAAAAAAACATTTAAGTCATAAAACGTTTTTATTTTAGATATACTACATAGGATTAAGAATTAACAAATAAGTCCCAAGTGACCAAGTCGAGATTGAATTCGGTGCAATTCTCTTCCGTGTAATTTCGGTGTAATTCTTTTAAAATGCATATTTTTACTTATTTTTTAAGTACTAATATGGGCTTATACTAACAATAATCTACCATGAATAGATTAGAGACCAAATTATTATCAATATTGGCAAATATCATCACCTTAAATGAATTAGGGACCAAATTGTTATTGATATTGAAAAATAGTCTCACAAAGCTATTTAGTGATGATATTTGTCAAAATTGATAATAATTTCGTCCCTAATCTATTCATAAGGGGTTATTGTTTGAGTAAGTTTGTATTAGTGCTTCAAAAATAAAGTAAAAATATACATTTTAAAGGAATTACACCGAAATTGCATAGAAAGAAATTGCACTAGATCCAATTTCAACAAGTCTGCATGAACTCGACATGATGTGAAAAGAACGTGTAACTTCATAACAAATTAACAATCACCTGCCACGTGTAACGATCACTGCACGCGGTTACCCAGGACATAACTCGTGAGCCTAGCAAACAAGCCAAAATGTCCAAACTACCCAATCTTGTTCTCACACTAACCATATGACTATTCAATCATTACCGTTGGATCTCACACCATAAGCGTTTACCCATGTCGAAATTAAACCGAGGAAATTATGTTCGTACCTCAATATTTTTTCAATTAAATATATTTATTTTTTTAATATAATAAAATTATATTTTTATTTTTATTTTTTTATTCATTTTATTTTATTATGATTTTTAATATAAAGATAAAATAGTCATTTTATCAACGTATATTTCATTTACATTACAGTCTCATTCTCTCCAACATTTTCCTCTTTGTCATTCTCATTTTCATTCTCATTTCACTAAACATACCTTGAAATAATACATAATCAGCTTTTAAAATTTTTATTTTTTTCATAAAAAAATATAACAGGCATAGTAAAATTGTTAAATAGAAATTATTAAAAATCTCAATTAAAAAATCTAATAAGGATAATGAAGATATAAAACTATACTCGCAGGTTAAACCTGTAATTTCCTTTTCAAAACCATTTTCAGCAGTATTTTCCACTCCACTCCACTCTGCTTGTTTCCATCCCCCGGCTTCCATTATTAATTAACACAAAGGATAGAAATTATTCAAGTGTGTTTGGTTGCTGAGAAAATTTATCTAGACGTGGAAAATATATTCTTCAATTATAATTTGCAAAATAAGTAGACAGAAGAGACAAATATAGTAGACTGGCTATACGCGTCAGAGGCTAAAAGTATGCAGAAGTGATGAGTCATTAAAGGATCAAAGGACGGCAACAAAAATATTTCGCGAAGAAACGTCTGATCGTCTGATTCGCCAGCCACGAATCTGTAACTACGGCTTATATCACCGACCGGACGATTTTAAGATTTTTCTTTCCCCTTATTATTGTATCAGGGAATTTCTGATCCAAGAGTCTTATTAACTCTTAGTTTGATCAGAATCGGTTCATCCTTTCCCAAGTTTCGTAAGCAACAAGCAGAAACCATTTTCAACTACCTCTGCGACGCCGCTTACGCGACTCTAATCGATCCTAGTACGACTAGGAGGCCAATGTTAGGTACCTGGGATTCCATGGTGACTCGTTTTGGTGAGTAAAAGCCAACTGGACGTTGTCTCCGATCTGCACGGAAACGGCGGATGAGTTGTTCTGGACAAACCGGTTCAACAGCGCGGCGGCCGTGATTTTCGGCGACGGCGTGCGGCTGCCGGCGGCGACAAGCTCGTCAGGTGGCGAAACGATGGAGCTGCTGAAGACACCTAGCATTTTGTCTCCACCTAGAAAAATCTATGAACGAGAGAACAAAATAAAAGTAAAATAAATTTGGGTCTGGGTATTACCAGAAAGTTGAAAGCTGAGAATGAGAATGGAAGGAGCAGCGCGAGGTTTCTTATATAGATGGAAGGGGAGGAGGGCATTGGAGTAATTGCAGCATATGAAAGTATTTATATCTATAATTTGGCCCCAAAAATGAATGAAAATTACCTTAATAGTGGAGTGAAAGAAAATGGATGTGGGACCCAGATGAGGCGATGAATTTTGGGGCAAAGACAAGTTGGATGGGAATGGGTCCCAGGGCGTTCACCTCATAATTATTACGGACGACGGCATCACCGGTGACCACCACTCGTCTTCGTCTCACGTCTGGGAAAGTCGTACAATCATCTGCGGAAGTATCCAGATGTTGTTGCATGAGGACATTTTCCATTGCTTGCCACGTCACTCCTTGTAGTCTTGTTCTTGTAATGATGCCCAGTCATTCAGTAATCTATCATATTGAGGTTACCATGACATACATGGACTCTCCCAAAACTAAATGGATTTACTCAATTTGTGTCTTCCTCTCTTGCGTCTCATTTTCGTGTTATCTTTTTTGCATTCAAAAGAAAGAAACAGCGAAATTTGAGGAAGGCATTCATAATCATCACTTAGCTTGCCCACCACATTTCATAAAGCTAGCTCTCCCCAAAAACAATATGAGCGGGTCCATACTCCATACTGCATACTATACTTGATCCATCCCTATTTTGTTTTTTCTATGCATATATAAAATACAAACAATTTTATGACTTTTTAATATTAATTCTTTAATGTTTCATTTTTATGGAACACAATAATATATAATATAGTGATTTTCCAAAAGAATAACGTAACACACAGATTTGATTATTACATTGGGCTGCTAACTAGTGCTTCAATGATACCTCACTTAATTAAAATTATAGGAACCAATTGATCCCACGTTATAATAGTTATTCACTAAACTAAGGTAATTAATTTTTAGAAACCTTCAATACCAAAAATTTAAATTTATCATGTAATTAAAATTTAGATTTTAGTGATTTATGATTTTAGAGAAATTAATATATAATATCATCAAATTTACGTACGTGTTGGATTCTTTATCAAAAACAAAATTACGTTAGATTATAACCAAGCTTGGTTGGTCTAGTAGTTAGCTCACTAGGCCGTTTAAGCAAGTGTTGGGGGTTCGAATTCCACTTTGTGTATGCAGCAACCAATTAGCCAGCGGCAAACCCTTAAATAGAGCTCAAATCCGCGAAAGATTAGTCATTGGTCTGTCGGCCTGGGGGATATCTTGGGAAACCAAAAAAATTTTACGTTGGATTATATTCATTCCAAATTGGCGTATTTGGCAATTTATTGAAGATGGAAATCATGGAAGTAATCAACCATTCTTGATGGGTATATCAAAACTAATATTTAGCAAGTGTTTACGAATATGAGTATATGACAAAACTATATATAGAAGACAACGGCAATTTAGAAAGACTTGTCTTTATTAATTAAATTGTAATCTCCATCAAGATGAGAAAGGTTTTCTTCTCTTCGGAAAAAGACTATAATTAATTTTCTTGTAATCATATAAGACTATGAATGAAAATAAATGATAATATATATATATATGGTAGAGAGCAATTTAAAACCTGAACACATGAAATTACTTTAAATAATCTAAATTCGTTTGTAGGTAAAGATTGAGAGCATATCCTCTAAAATTAAAATTTTTTGAAATTTTTTAAGTTTCTCTTGCATGTTTTTTTTTAAATTTTTTTTTATTTTTTAAACTTTAGACCAATAAAAAATTAATATTAAATCAACTTCAAAAACTTCATAAAATTTTAACTCTAAAGATCCAAACTCATAAAGATTACCCAGAGAGCAACTTGAACATATAATTACAAGCAAGCCAAACAAAAATATTTTTTTTTTATTGTTATTCTTTTTCCTTTTAAGAAAAAAGAACATGAACGTATAAAATAGAAGAAGATGGTTTAGGTTAACGATCTTGTCAGAATCTGGCACATCAGGACGGGATAGCGAGCAAAGAGATTCTTCAACTTGGGTCTACCCTTTTCTAAACACAAGAATCTATTATTATATTTACACCAATTACTTCTTTCCAAGTTAATTATAGTAGTGCTAAATTATTTATAGGTAAAGTTAATATATTTTGTACATGTTTACCAAAAAAACGGATAAAGTTCATAATATATAATATCTACGCCAAGCACCTATTTCTAGTTATTTCTACCCAAGTAAGATTTATAGATATTGATATTTTAATTTGAATATGAATAGTCAGATATTTTGGATGTCGACGTCTGTAAAAATTCAAATTTCTGATTTATTAAAAAGTATTTTTAATATATGACTTTAAGATAAATGAACCAATGATAAACAGACAGTAAAGCATTCATGATAGAAAAGTAGAATAATTCACATAAAATATAATTGTAAAAATACTTTTAGCTAGTAAGGAAAATACAGCATTGACTGCACTGTTTATTTATTAAACCAATTATAATACACTTGGACAGCCATTATATTGTTGGGAAGAAGCAGTAATTATTTAACATTTCATGAATTTATAATTAATGTATATAAAAGTAGTAATATTTTATAATTAAGATGCTTATCTCTACATGTACTGTAGAGGTAGGCAATGGGAATCTGATAAATGGTGTATTATAATTTAATCAAAGCATAGAATTTGAGAAATTAAACATCCATGAATCCAAGATTCTTCTGAATATTTAAGTAATTATTAGAGTCTTAGCTTAGCATGGAAAAATAAAATACATGTGCCAAAGGTAATGTAAGAACTAACGTGGATTATTCTTTTTGGATAAACGCCCATGGTTTCCTCCATGGCCCACAGATTGAAGCTTACAACCGTATTACACACTTCAATTATTGAGAATTTCATGCCTTTTAATCTCATTGAATTGAAGCTCACGTGCTTCTATTTTATTGGTCAAAGGTTTATTTTGGTCTTCTATGTATTACTCGAGTTTTAAATTAGTCACTTATATTTCAAAAGTTTTAAATTAGTCCTTTATGTTTTCTCAGAATTTCTAAATTGGTCGTTTCGTTCAAATTCGTAAATTTCTTAAGTTAACTGCTGACGTGTCGTACCGAGATTGACACATAATCTCTCCTATATGTATGATATAGCTGACGTGACCTTAGACCCACTAAAAACACCCAAACGACGTCCTTTAAGCAAAAAATAAAACAATGCTGAGATGAGCAATATGAAACTCTAATGAAACATAAAGGACTAATATAAAACTTCAATGAAATATAAAAGACCAATATAAAACTTGAATGAAACATAAAGGACCAATATATAACTTAAATAAAACATAAATGACTAATATAGAATTTTAATGAAATTTGAAGGACAAATATAAAACTTTTGAAAAATATAAAGGACCAATATAGAGAAACATAAATGATCAATTTAAAACTTTGGTGAAACATAGAGGACCAAAATGGACATTTGACCTATTTTATTTATTTTTCTTGTTTTACAAGTATAAAAATTAGTTTTTTTCAGTATAACCATTTTATTACCTCTAATTAATTTCTACGGCTATTCACGTTATTACAGGGCTTTAATTTGAAAAATAATATGGTAGTATTGTAGAAAATTAAATAATGTAAACATCTTGTGTATTGGTAGTTTTAGTTTAATGATGTTAGAACTAATTTATTTATGCGGTGAGAGATGAAGATTAGGGTGTTTTGGTGTTTAAATTGATTCAAGTATGAAAAATTCAAAAGTAATGTGCCACAACGTACGTAACAGTGACCTCTGGATGAATCTACTTTCTTCAAATTATAAATTGCAAAAAGACAATACTCATGGCGGGTCCGCCATTTATGCCGTTTCCATTACGTATCTAATTAACGACCGTCCAAACAAATTTTTTTTTTAAAAAAAATTATTATTTTGGTCCTCAATGTTTGCATGAAGTTTAATATTGATTCTCAATGTTTCAAAAGTTTAATGTTGGTCATCAATTTTTTTTTGTCGATTTTGGTCCTCGAGCGTAACACCGTTAACTTTTGCCATTTAATGATGACATGACATGCTTATATGGTACACTCTCTCTCCTACGTGTCATATTTTATTGATGTGACATGACACATCACTGCCACGTCATCTCACATTGCCACATCATCTTCTCTCCTTCATCTTCATCTTAGTGGCAGTGATGTGTCATGCCACGTCATTAAAATATGACACGTAAGAGAGAGGGTGTGCCACATAAACATGTCACATCATCATTTAACGCCAAAAGTTAACGGTGTTATGCTCGAGGACCAAAATCGACAAAAAAAACATTGAGAACCAACATAAACTTTTGAAATATTGAAGACCAACATTAAACTTCATGCAAACATTGAAGACCAAAATAATTCTTTAAAAAAATGGTGATTTTGCTTCTTTTTTTTCTAAATTTAATAGTTACACAGTGCATTCTTTTTAACGGACAGGAATTCAGTTAATTATTACCCTGTTATTTTTCTCACTCCCACTCCAAGTCCAAGATAACAGATAGATATTGTGCTAAATTTGTAATATATATTGTTCAGATAAAATCAATTTCCACTTCAATCTTGTTAACCAATCACCTGCACTATACTGATATTTAAAATTTTGTATAAGCCCTATTTCTTCCTTTGATAATTCGAAATTTTTTTTAGTCTAATCGTATTTATTAGAACGAATTTAGTGACTAATTCTTAAGTATTACAATATTTATTATTTGGATAATCCGATGACGCTCAATTTTTTCATCCTACCAAGGATGAACTTTTCAATATGTGTATTGTGACACAAATTTTTGTGTTAATGCTCTCACAAATTACGCACAGTTACTCAATACACCGTCTTTGCAGAGCCTTTTAATTCAGCATCTTTTTTTTGGTAATCTTGATGTGGGCAGATTACGAACCATTAGGAATTATGTGCAACTTTTTTATAGTTTGTAATCCCTTTTCATTTTTCTTGTTTATATGTAGGTATCCTTGTAATATGCCTTATCCTGTCCACTTTATGTATTCTTTAATTTAATTTGCACCTTTACACCAAAAATTATATAAGAGTAAAGTATCTTTAGTATACTTAATGTCTCAACATTTGGTTAAATAGGCTCTTGATTGCAGTCAATTATATTTTTAAATTTTTATTTTTTGAACAATTTTATACTTTTTACTTATTGTTAAAATAAATAACGGTTAAGACTTATGTGGTATGGCATATGACAAAAAAAATCTAATTATGTTTATGTATATGCCACATCATATGTTCTCCATTTTCCATGTCATCATTTTCTCCATTTTATATATCATAAAAGTGACATATTTAACTGTTAAAACTTGAAATAAATGTAAAATGGACAAAATGATAACATGGAGGATGAATGAAAATATAAGTGAGATATATGAAGCCAATCGAATTTTCTTGTTACGTGTCATGTCACATAAACCTCAACTGTTATTCATTTTAACGAAAAAGGACAAGATTGCTCGACAACTATAAATTTATCAGTATCATTGACCGCAATTAAACTTTAAAGGTATATTTGATCGAAAGTTTAAATGTGGGGAGTACCAAAGATACTCTACTTAAAAAATAAAATAATTAATAAGAAAGAGTGAAAGAGGTGATATAGATAACTGTTGAATATAGTGATTAATCTCTTTGTTAATTCGTAGACATTTTAAAAGACAGAACAATTAACTTGAAAAGTGAAAACTACTTTATACTCAAAAAATAAAAATTAAACTCTTAACAATTAGTTAAGTATAAATAAATTATTTATACTGAATTATATTTACATTTGAGAATGTGATTTTTAATTGGGAAGTGGAAGATGGTAAAATAATCCAAACAAAATAAAGATAAAGTGGATTGGGGAAATCGCCAACTTTACTATTCCACCAAAAGCAAACAAGCAATTTCGATGATCGCAATTCGCAAACCAACCACTGCTTTTAAATTCTTGGAACAAACACAGCCCAACAACACAAAATCACTTCCCATTTTGCTTAACCATTACTTTATTGCTTTCCCTTTTCGCTCGCACTCATAATTATAACGTCCAAATCATACTTTTAATTTAAATATCACTCTCTTTTTTTTTTTTTTTTCCTTTTTTTTATGTGGTGATCCACCCAACCCAACAATATTTTCTTACATTCCATATCGTGGTACCCACTGTAATTTTTCTCCTCTACAGGGTCTTTCTCGGGATATCAAGTCTAGTTACGTTGATTAAAAAAAAAATTGATGACAAAAACGCTTAAATTTTATTCTGTTCGAAATTCAAAGATCAGATACTTCAGAGTTTTAGTTTAATTCACGCCTCTTCAAAACATAGAATCCTTGAAATATTAATTATCAGTTTGGAACTCTTTTTCTGAGGTTTAATAGTATAATGAAACTAGAGAAGAAATTAAGAACAAAATTAATTAGAAGAGATGGAATGGATCGAAGTTAAAATAGCAACAACAAAAAAAATCTTTCTATCTCAACTCTCTCCCTCCATTGTCACCCATAGCTTTTTTCTTAATTTCGGCTATAATTGTCATTATAAACTTGTGGACTTGTTTTCTGATAGAGTATGACACATTTGGACTTTATTTTTTTACATGCGGTACCCGTGGACCGTCATATCCAATACTCTTATTTTCAAATTTGACAATGACGAATATATAAATGTAAATATATAAGTGAGAGCCCTCATCAATTGTTTGAATGGTTTTTGTAAAATTTATTAAGAGATTTTTTTTTTTTAAAAAAATATTATGATGAGGAGAGGAAGATTAAAGAAAGAATTAAGTTGCATCATTATGAAATGAATTAGCAATAGTTTAATGGTTGGTTGTTTGAAAGTGAAGTATGAAGAGGCCAACTGAATGGGACCAAAATTGAGCATTTGTTGCAGTCCAATTCCAATGTATATGGAAGAGAAGCATTAACTGTCGTAGGCTTCACAAACCCAACAGCTTGTCTCTTCTCTTCTCTCTTTAATTTGATTTGCCCTTTGTTTCCTGGGAATTCTAGATTTTTTTCTCTCTGCTAAATGTTGGACCATTGCTTTATATATATATAAGCAAAAACCTAGGCCAAAATATCTCTTTCTTGGAGTATATAAACCCAAAATTTTGTGTTTTTTTTAATTAATTTGGTATTTCCAATCTGATAAAAATAATAATTATAAAAATTACTGTCTGTTTGAGGGATCAATGAATCCACCATATATAGAAAATTGTTAACAAAGCTTGGGCCATTTAATTACTATTTAAAGCTATAATAATTGGTTAAGACCTCGTCAAGCTTCAATTAAGATATCAAGATGCTGTCATACTCATATTCAACTCATGATCAAAAGGCAACTGTTTAATTATTTTAGTTTACTTTCTGTTTCCTAATTTCCTGTCATTTTGCTTCTTTTATTTACAAGTTCATTTTTCACACTATAAAAAAAAGATACAAGTTCTTCGAATCTTAGAAAGCAAATTTGTTGTTAGGGTTTTATCTTAACGCTCATGCCATAGCTTAATCTTTCTCTAATTATGCCCTGAGGATTTCTTGAGTTTTGTTATACAAAAAAAAAAAAAAAAAGATCAATTACTTGTACTACGAATTGATAAATATTTTATTCGTTAATTTGTTGTTGTTTGTCTTGTCTAATGAAAAAGGTAAATCTAATTTCGTAACTTAATCAATTCCTCTTTTGACTCAGCAAAGAAAGGAACTCGGACTATTTGTGATTATATTTTAATGACCCACTAATCTCTTCATTAATTGGAGGTATGACACTGTAGATGACATATATTGACAACGATATGCTGTTTAACAAAACCAATAAATATGTTTTAAATATGGTTCTTTCTTCCCATACATCAATTTCAAGTATTGATTTTTTTATTGGTTGAAGTTCCTTACAGCATTTTATTATGAAATTAATTCTTTCAATTTCTTTCTAAGAATAATAAAACTGACCCTTAATTAATTAATAATTAAATAGAATACTGGTTTGGAAATTGAGGAACGATAAGGTTGTATTCTACAGTTGTACTTGTACCTAGAATATGAATATATAGGATAAAATAAAGAATCCGAGATAGAGTTGTATAATTGATTCTTTGGCCATTAAAGGAAAACCATCATTCACCAATATGCGTGATTCACTTAACACGTACCTCTCCAACACCTCAAAAGAGCACTCCATTCCAACGGAATTTGTTCTATATCTTCACTATCTAATAATTCATCCCAGTATGGATTCTCGATATATATATATATAGGGTTCATCATTGTGGAGACAGAATTTTTTAAAAAAAAATCTGAATATTGGATTAATTAAAAAACCAATAGGACCACCCCTCCAACCAGGGAAAGAAGGAAGGAATCAATTTCAACCATACGTTTCAGATATATTTTTTTCATGTCTCATGATATGTTATATGCTTCTACAACATTCATTATTGTACATATATAGTTAGACTCGATTAATTAATAATACGTACGGTGGCTCCACACAATCAGCCAATTAATTAATTGAGGCTAAATAGGAATTTAGGAATACAATATATATAGTGAGGAACTGAAAGTGTAATAAGGGGCTTGGGTTATTGATTATTCTTGTAATCTTGTAGGTCCATCACATTTCCAAGGATATTTTGGTCAATTCAATCAATTACTCATCAAACAACACACACCATCCCATTAATGCATTCATGTTTGACAAATGCCACACACACACACCTCTATATCAAAAACAAGAAAACACTTGAAATTTTCACTACTGCGTCCCTTTATTTTTTAGAAAGCAAGCACACTGATTAGGGGATAAGATAACTTATATTCCTTCTATTCTTAAAGCTAGTTCTTTGTCTGATTCTTATGGAGAGCAGGCTCCATTTTTTGTGTTGCAGCACAATCATGGGTCCACTCCCTCCTAGGAAACAGTGAAAACAAAAAAAAATGAAAGTAAAAAAGGATAATCAATATATAATTGAACTCCTCAAGCTAGCTAGCTAATTGACAAGGATTTTGCAGTTGATTCTTAGCTTGACATACTAACTTTCACAAAAGGGTATGGAAGGGGCAACGTGATGAGTTGTAGTATTGGAGGGTTGGTGTGTAAGACGTAGACAACGAAACAATACAACACCTGCTACTGCTCCAGCAATAGGGGCTGTGATGTATATCCAAATGTCCTTGAATTTCCATGACACTATTGCTGGGCCTACTGATCTTGCAGGATTCATTGACCCACCTGAAACTGGACTGCAACAAAAACCACATCAATCTCATATATACAATAACACACAACACAAAGCCTTAAGGTTGTGGGTAGTAGTACCCTGTGATTAACACTGCTAGTGCAATGGCAATTCCAAAAACAAAGCCAGATAAATGACCCACCTGAAAAAAAGTGTTTCAAGTCTTAGACTCTTGCAATTGCAAACACAATCTATAGATTAAATTAAAGGAGCAATCTTTTTGCTTACTGATTGAAGTTCACTGGTCAAGGCTGCAGCCAGGAACATTATGATGAAAGTTGCGATAAGCTCTGTCCAGAAGGCAGAAACAGGTCCTTGGATTGGTCTCGTCATCATCATATCTGATTCAATGCCATATACCAGGCTACCAATATATGTTGCCAACACAGAACCCACTGTCTGGGATACTATGTAGATTGGAACCTGATAAAGAAACAAGGAGGATATATATCAAGTTACAAACTAATACAGCTATATATATTAAGGTAGGAGTAGGACTATATATATATATATATATGCCGGTCTTGTTGTTTGAGGACCTTGAACCATGGAAATTGACCAAACGTTGCAAAAGCTATTGTGGCTGCTGGGTTAACATGAGCATAAGAGATTGGCCCTACTGAGAAGATTACCACAACCACTGTTAATCCTGCTGTAGCTGCATACTCCAGAAGACCCACTTGTCCATTCAGAAACCGTGTGCTTGCAATGATTCCACACACACAGAACATCAAAATGAAAGTACCCACCATCTCTGCCATGGCCTGCATTTCACAACAACTTAGATTTCTAAGCATTGATTATTGCACATATCAAATGGAAACTCTCTTACTTACCATGCGAACAGAGTTTAGGTCAAGTTTGATGGGTGAGCAGTGAAAAGAAGAGTTGTTCATCAAAATGTATTGCTGCTTAGACATTGCAGCAGTGCAGTCAATTTCCTTGGCATCTCTGGAGAGGCCACTGCTTGATGCATAGTTTGAAGTTTTGGGAGATGGTTGCTTCTCATCAAACATGCTTTTCTTCATGATCAAAATCGAACTACTTCTCTTGCTGAAATATTTTACCAAGTCTTTAATGAGATCTCAGATGTGTGAGGAGGAGTGCATGGTACATGATGCATAGAAAAAGTGAAATACTTGCATTCCATGGAACAGGCATGATGCAACAATTAGGAGAAATTTTAGAAAATTTTCGTTGCTCACGCAATTTTGGCTTTATTGAAGGGTGAGGGTTGAGGGGGGGCATCAACACATTTCATGTGTTGCTCCTATTAAGGTAGGAAAAGAGTAATTTGTGCTAATCAACTGCTTCCCTAGAGAAAGCAAACAAATTCCTTTCCAAACCTCGCTTAACCTCCTATTACTTTTCTTTATTATTATGACTCTGTATTTTCCCAATTGAGAGCTGATCTCAACCTAGGTTTGCATCTATCTACCATATCCAAAGGTGGTTCTATTCCTCACTACCATCTTTTAATTCATATTATTCTGTTTTTCTGTTCCTCCATTTTTTTTCCTTCTATGGAACATATACCGTTCATGTTCAAATGAGCTCAACTGAATAGTCAGGAATTTTTTTTACTCTTTCAGCCTCTCTCTTCATTTTTTTGTTTTAAATTCAGCTAATCCATTCATTCATAATTTAAAGATACTACTATTTAATCATAAAAGTAAAAAAACGTTTTACCAGAGATATTCTTCCCAAATTGACATGGCAATCTCAACGAAAGGAAAAAAGGAAAATTTCCTATTATCTTTTAGGATCTCACATGGCAATCTTTACATGAGGAATTGAGGATCTCATACACTAAAATCTTTTAACGTCACTTATTAGGTATACCTAAGATATACACACACGTGTATATATATATATATTAGACAAAATTAGATATACCTAAGATAAATAATGATTTGTTTTTGGGCCTATAGTCACACAAACAAAAAATTGTGAGACTTAACTGAATCAAGACCATTTGACTAAAAAAATAAAACAGATTAAAGAGCATGACTCTCTGTTTGATTGCGCAGGCCACAGGTTGACTCACCACACAAGGTCAAAACAGGTAAACGGGGGAAATGATACTGTGCACGTAATTTTGATGCCGGTTTTAATTTTTATGTAATTTTGCCTCAGCTCATTGCAAATATAGTGGTGAGTGGAGCATATCATATGGGACTGTCGACTGATATCAAAACTCAGAAGTCATAAGCCAATCAGCGTTTTGTACACATCGGCATCAATTATGAAATTGTTTGTGCCATTTTGGTTGGGATTCAGGTTCTGGGAATGATTGGGGTACTCTTCTGATTCTGAAAGTCAAAACTTTTTGCTCATGAAACCCCAGATTGACTTCTCATAATCTAGTAATGTTTGAATTAACATCTTAGTAGATAATTAAAATTCTCAACTTGCAACTTTACAGGTCAGAGCGCATTGGTCAGCATTTCCATGAAAAATTTCTCCGCAGTTCAAATAACAGCAGAACTGAAACAAGCAGCACTACTGTCTAGGGGTCAATAATTGATACCACCAAGAAGCTCCCTTACAATTGTTTATTTCAAAACATCTCATCCTCTTTGAAAGTAAAAAATCTTTGCACTTACAAATACATCATCCACTCTCCAACATGAATCTCATCCAAACATATCAATTAGGCAAAAGTGCTAAAAATGAAAACCAATCAGCTTCAATATTCCCTTGAGCTTTTCGCTGCTCAACCTGCTTATGAAACATCAGTCCTACCCATTACCAGAGACACAAAGACGTCCCTCTTGAGTAGAGTACCACTGGGGTGGCGGCATCTCTCCATACTACACAGAGTCATATCTGATTGATCTTGATGGTGCTCACCTATGGCGCCACTGCCCAAGTCCTCGCTTAGAAATCAGCTGTTCAGCTCCAGAGTGCAATGCAGCCAGGTCTTATCTCTCCCCCAAATGCCCTCCATCAAGCATCAATGCCAGCGACAGCAAATGCAAATGCATAACCTCAGCAGTAAACCCAGTTAATGGCGAATGTGACTTTGCCTCCTACAGTGTCGTTATCCCCAGAACAAATGGAAGGAACCCAATTGAGAATTATATGCACAACTTGTATGTTTCTTGTGCTTCATTACCTGGTATGGGAGTGGCCGGCCTATCTCAGGCTCCTCTTGCACTTCCAACTCAGCTCAATCTAACCAAGAAGTTTGCGCTATGCCTTCAGCGAAGCACAACGAAATCTAATGGGGTGGCTTTCTTTGGGGATGGTCCATATTACCTGAACCCCAAAATGGATCTAACAACTGTTCTACATTATACTCCATTGTTAAAGCATCCCACTTCGCCAGAGTATTTCATCGGTCTAAAGGGTATCTCAATCAACGGAAGGGTCTGCGATTTTCGTCGAAAAGCTCTTGACTTTGACTCCTCTGGCAATGGTGGAGTCAAGGTTAGCACGGTGGTACGTTATACCAGGCTTAGGAGTGATATATACAAAGTCTTTCTTAGGGAGTTCTGGAAGGCTTCGGTGGGTATTCCTCGCTCCAAGAAGATGGATGGATTCGATTTCTGTATTGATACCAAGAAATTAAAGAAAGAAAGATAGGGTTGGCGGTTCCTACAATTGATTTGGAGTTGGGTAATGGCGAACAGTGGCCAATATTTGGAGTAAACTCCATGAAAAAAATTGATGATCACGTGGCATGCTCAGCCTTTTTTAATGGCGGAAAATGGGCCCAACAGGCAGTAATCATTGGGCTTTAGTGTCTCCTTATTTTATCTTCACTAGTACAAAAATATTAAATTTTAATAAAAATTTTTAATGAATTAATCTCTAATTTATTGTGATGAGTGAGTTTTTATTAATATTAAATATTTTTAAATTAATTATTAATATTAATAATATTATATAATTAAAAAGATATTTTTATCCCTTGTCACTCTCGCTTTGCATAAAACCAATTGTGACAACTTCAATTTTACTCCTGCCGCTTCATGACTAGGAAGGTTAATTCCGGAAATGTGAAATGTAATTGAAAATATAAATTACATTTAACTAAATTTGTTGGGGGTTATGCATTGTAATTTTGAGAATGTAGAGATGTTCAAGAGTCTGTACATAAAAGTTTGTCTATGAAATATGAATAAATTATTGAATTTTGTGATTTAATTAAAGAAAGGAAACGGAGGAACTGAGCCAATTGTTTGATACCCAATGTTTAATTATTATATTTTCATATCCAATATACTTTTTAAAATAGAAAAATCAATAATAATGTAATCAAAATTCAGGTAGGTTAACGTAGATGGCTTGTCTACAAAAACAATGTAGCAACCAGTGTAGCACTACCATTTTCAGCTAAAAAAATAGTAGCATATTTGCTAGTTGGAGTTTAGTGTTTGCTGATTTACTCGTCTCCATCCCGTGACATTTTCAGTCAAATTCAAAACTAGCAAATTGCTATCTCTTCCCTCTCTACCTCTCCTCTTCTTCATTTCCGCCGCCACCACTGCCCAAGAGTCTCGCGAGAGCCGCTGCCGCCCCTGGGAGAGGTAAGGCTTCGCTACTACTTCTGTTATTTTTGGATTTGGGTTAGGGATTTTCATGAGCCTACAGTCTGGTATTCGGAAACTACTCCATCACTGTTTAGGAACTAGAACACGCAGAGAGGATGGCATTTGTTTGGTTTCCCATAAGAAATTCTGACGGATTTTCATATTAATGACTATTTCTTTCACATTTCCTACTTCATTACTTATTATCACTTTTAAGTTTTCCATGTAGTCTAACTTGCAAATTTTGATTATGGCTTTGTGATTAAATTGTGAACTATTTTACTCATTGCAGATAGTTTTCGTGTTTGATGAAACTTATAACGATCTGTGATGATTGGTCCGTATTCATGTGCTTTGCTGCTATACTTATGCAAATTTCAGAATCTTTTCGGACTGATTTTATGAAAACGCAACGCTAGTTGGATGTTTACCTTAGCTGCACTGAGCTTTATTCTAGTTTCTCCACTAAACAGTTTTGTTCTGGAAAATTGGCAGAGAACTTGTTAATCTTCATTTATTTTAATAGTGTCGTCCACTAAATCTATTAAGGCGAATTAATTTGAAGATTTAGTGGAAAAGTCATATGTGAAGCAGGAAGCTTGTTGATCCCTTTTCTTCTCGTTGGTTGTAATTGTGAGCTGTTCTTTTATGTCTTCGAAGTTGTAAACCGTTTCAAGTTCCATCTGCAGCTGTTGCTTTGCCTGCAAGCACCATGCAGTCCACTCTCTTCACTCCCATATCTCGAGCAACCTTGACAACAACTAAGCCACTAATAGCTCCTCATAGATCTCAGTCTGCTCGCTCCTACCCCTTATCAGTTAGAGCAGAGGCAGCGCAATCACCGTCTATCACTGTAGACTCTCCACCCAAATCCACACCGTCCTATAAGCTCAACAAATATAGCTCCCGCATAACAGAGCCTAAGTCACAAGGTGCGTCACAGGCAATTCTCCATGGAGTGGGACTTTCAGAAGACGACTTGGGTAAGCCTCAAATTGGCATATCATCAGTGTGGTATGAGGGGAACACCTGCAACATGCACCTTTTGAGTCTCTCAGAGGCAGTTAAGGAAGGAATCAGAGAGGCTGGCATGATTGGGTTCAGGTTCAATACAATTGGGGTCAGTGATGCCATTTCTATGGGGACAAGAGGTATGTGCTATAGCTTGCAGTCTAGGGACCTCATTGCAGATAGTATTGAGACTGTCATGAGTGCCCAGTGGTATGATGGGAACATCTCCATCCCTGGTTGTGACAAAAATGTAAGATATTTTATCCTAGTTCTGAAATTTTCAAATTTCTTTTTTTCAGTGTCTAATGGGGAATTTTTTGCATTAGACAATTTCATTATTGGCTTTGTATAATGATCTGTGTCTACAATTGACATGTTTTGGTCTGTTTCCTTGCAACCTTTTCTTGCAATTGAATAAATGTTGTAATTCTACAGATGCCTGGTACAATTATGGCGATGGGCCGGCTCAACCGACCAAGTATAATGATTTATGGTGGCACTATTAAGGTAAGATATATGATGGCTTTGGCTGCTGTCAGTGCTATTTTTTATTGAAAATGATCATGTTATTATTTTGTTAAGATACCAAGATTTCATTAAACAACCTTAAAGTTGTGGTGATCAATGTCATGATATATGACACAGAGTTTATAATAAGTAGAAATGAAATTAAAACGAACTCTTTAAGAATAACTTGGCATGTTTTTCTTTCTTATTAATGTTACCTGGTAATTGTACAGCTGACAAGAATGGTATTGGACTGTTGGTTATATCTTTCAAGCTAATGATCTTACTCAAAATCAAAAACTTTGAAACAATCATACAGTTCTTATATGCATTTTCTTCATTTGTTTAAAGTTGGTCATGTTAACGATGCAAATGGTAGACTTTTGTCTATATTTTCTGGGAATTTTGGAGTGTTTTATTATAATGTAAAGTGCTTACATTAATAAAATCAGGGTACTTCTGGAATCAGGATATATTTGGAGTGTGAAAAAAATGAAGTTATGGCCATTATCTTGTATTCTGTGTTTTTCTTGCAATTAATTTCAAATTTCTGTAAGCTGTATGTGTAAATCATGTTATAGCTTATAAGTATGCAGTAATTGTTTGTTTTTTTTTTTAATGAAATATGCAGTAATTGTTAGTTATGAATTTTCTTTATATATTTAATGAAAATCATAAAAATATGCTTTGGAACCTGGTTATAATTTTTGTCATTTGTTGTTTCTTTTACAGCCCGGTCATTTTCAGGGTAATACATATGATATTGTATCTGCCTTTCAGGTAAATAACCCATTGCTATTGAAGTATCCCTGTTCTTTTTTTTTTTTTTACTGCTAATGAATTATGTCTGCAGAGTGCTAATTTATTTTTGCATAGAGGTACAGGAAAAGAGAGGAAGAATTTCTTTCAAGAACAAATAAAAAAACGAATTAAAAAGGAAAATAAGCTGAAAAGAGATTTTCTAGTCCTCTGTTTTGTGAGAGGCTTTTTGTTTTTAGTGAAATTGTAGTTTCTATCCTGCTTTTGTACTATCTTCCTAAGTAATAAAGTTTCCACCTTTTACGACAAGGATTTGGTTAAAATTTATGAAGAAAATAGTATTGTCTATAATACAATTTTATATTTTGACTATATATGATAAGTTGGATGTTGACTATCTAGGTACTGCAGCTCTTGGCAATCTTACGTTATTGATATTTGCTTTGTCTGTAGTGTTATGGAGAATATGTGAGTGGATCTATTAGTGATGAGCAGAGGCAAAATGTAATCCTCAACTCATGCCCTGGTGCTGGGGCTTGTGGTGGAATGTATACAGCAAATACCATGGCTTCTGCAATTGAAGCTATGGGAATGTCTCTTCCCTATAGGTTAGCATATGTCTGCAGCCTCACATAGATGACTTTTCAAATAATGTTCTTAATTTTGTTTGCTGTTTCTATAGCTCGTCCACACCTGCTGAGGATCCACTAAAGTTGGATGAATGCCGTTTAGCTGGGAAATATATTCTTGAATTATTGAAAATGGACTTGAAGCCCCGAGATATCATCACTCGCAAATCACTACGTAATGCAATGGTTATGGTCATGGCACTTGGTGGATCTACTAATGCTGTGTTACATTTAATTGCTATTGCAAGGTGCATGAAGTTTGGTGCTAGAAATCCTCTTTATAAATCCTATAGGAAATCTCACATCTTGGTTTTTGGCAGGTCTGTTGGTATTAATTTGGCTCTAGATGATTTTCAAAAGGTTAGCGATGAGGTTCCCTTTCTTGCTGATCTTAAGCCTAGTGGCAAATATGTCATGGAAGATGTTCACAAGGTACACATATATGTTTATGTTGAATTATTTTGACTTCCTTTGTTCATTTTCCTGATTATGCTTATGTTGTTTATGCCCATCTTTGTTTTATAGGTTGGAGGAACACCTGCAGTTATTCGCTACCTTCTTGAGCAGGGATATTTGGATGGGGACTGTATGACTGGTATGTCTTCTTGCCTTTGAAAATTGAGAAGAAAGTTGCTTTAGTAAAGAATATGTTATTCATTAACATGCAAATACTTCCTCTCCAGTCACTGGGAAGACCCTAGCTGAAAATGCAGAAACTTTCCTTCCTTTGTCCAAAGGGCAGGTGTGATTTAATTTTTGTTCAATCTAAACATTTTGCTTTGTTCTACTTTCAGTAACCCAATCTCTTGACTGGATACAAAATTTGTCTGATATATGATTCAGGACATTATTAGGCCAATAGATAATCCCATCAAGAAGACAGCGCACATTCAAATTTTATATGGGAATCTTGCACCGGAGGGTTCTGTTGCTAAAATTACTGGAAAAGAGGGGCTTTACTTTTCTGGTGCACTTTCTTGATATTTTGGTCTTGTTTTGTTTATCTTGAGGTTTTAAAATATTACTTAGGGGGCGTTTGGTATGGTGTCATCCAAGATAGCATGTTATCTTGGATGACATAAATGACCCCGTTTGTTATAGTGTCATGTGAGATATAACACTGTGTCATCACATGACACCAAAAAGGATGTCATCTCATAACATTAAAATATGACACCCTTGAGTGTAAATTTTTTTTGAACTTACCAATATTATCCTTATTAATTATATTTTGTTTTTTTTACATAAATTATTAAAAACACCATAATTTTTTTTGAACTTACCTCATTTTGTTGGTTATTTAGATAAATGTTATTTTTAATTATATTAAACTATTTGATTATTTAAAATATTTTGTTGTCTATGTTGATTAGTCTTTTTTAATTTCGAGTTATATTATGAAAATTTGAAAATAATTATAGAATAAATATAATAGTTAATTTACTTAAATTTATAAAGGATAAATTTGGAATATACAAAATAAATAACATGGTATCTTCTATTACACCATTTTATACCAAATCTTTGTATCTTATATTACAGTAATGTAATGTCAAACATCATACCAAACCTAAGTATAAAAGATAACATGGTATTTGAGATAACACTCTTTTATACTATGGTATGTAAGATATCATATTATCTGAGATACACCATACCAAACGTCCCCTTAATTATTATTGTCGATAAGGCAATTCATAATCATGGGCATTACAGGTCCAGCACTTGTTTTTGAAGGAGAGGAGTCAATGATTGCTGCCATTTCAGAAAATCCTTCAAGCTTCAAGGTAACTATTCTGTTCTCTGGGTTGTTATTGCAAAACACTTGAGGGTGATTAGATCTAGAACTATTATTAGAGAAAAGACTGTTCATAAGCCAAGCTATTCTCACTCCCTTAGTTAATCGTTATCTTTCTTAATATGATGTTAGAATCAGTTGTGAGCAGCGACACATGTTTTGATTTCAATTAACAGTGATATTCAGCTTGTATAGCAGAGTGGGAGGACAAGAAAGTCCAGAAATGGACGAAATATAATAATATATATAGCCACAGAGGCTCAAAATTGCAATACTTCTATGCTATTTCCCTGCATATCATAAAAGGGAACTACCCGCAAACACCCTTAAGAAGAGTAGCCATACACATGTAATTTATAGCATAACAACTAGATACACCAGAAAACTTCCCATTGCCATATAACTGTATTGGTTTAGTTTTTCAAGGATGCAACAACAAATCTGGAAGGAGCACTTTATCTGATTTCTTCCTCATGATATATCATCTTTTCAGGGGAAAGTGGTCGTAATTAGGGGTGAGGGACCTAAGGGTGGTCCTGGCATGCCTGAGATGTTAACACCAACAAGTGCAATAATGGGTGCAGGCCTTGGCAAGGTCTGTTCTATATTTCCTTGTTTATTCTATTTACTTTGTCTATAATAGTTTTCTGCCCATTTTGGCTATGAATTGATTTGAATAGTTATATATATATAGGGGTCTTTTTTTTGCCAGAATATATATAGGGTTTAGGGATCTATTAGTACGGTAATACGGTGTAACATTTGACACTTTTGCACCCCTCAATATTTTGTAAAAAGTGAATAATTATAAGTATGCGATCAAATAGTCACTGTTTCTTCTATATTTAAAATATATATTGTGCATTAAATTTTGCATCAATTGATTGGGCATCAAACAACATTGGATTAATGTCAAATTTTGTGAGGATGATAACCCTGATAAGAAGTTTTAATCCAATGGTTGATTTTGTTAAAATATTAATGCTATAAAAATTTATTAATGGTATAAAAATAACTTTGATTCATGCTGATGTCAATTGATCCCTCCTTATATATATATATATATATAATTTTCATATTATTAGAGGATCAGAATAAATATTTTCTCTGTTGTTTTTACAGTGTTAGCCAAATGCATGCCTAATTGTCTAAAAATGCTTTAATCATTAGCTTTTTTTTCTTTCCTCTCTAAGAGCTGGAATATCATGCTCTTAAGTTGCATGAACAAACTATGGCAATGGGTCTTTTCTCGAATTGAATTTACATTACTTGAGCATATTGGCTTGGGACATTGCAGGATGTTGCGCTATTGACTGATGGTAGGTTTTCTGGAGGTTCACATGGGTTTGTGGTCGGCCATGTTTGTCCAGAAGCGCAGGTGAATTCACCCTCCATTAATATTATTATAGTGTTGCTATAATATTTTACACAGAAGTTTGATACATTTAATGCGCAATGGAACTGGTTTTCGCCTTTATTTGTTCTTGTTTTATCGTATATAGTGTTTACTCTATAGTGATGCTTGACAGAACTTTATTGATTTTTTTAGGAAGGCGGTCCTATTGGGTTGATTCAAGATGGAGACATTATCAACATTGATGTCCAGGAAAGGAGAATTGATGCTTTGGTAACAGATGAGGAGATGGAGGCACGAAGGAAGAAATGGATTGCCCCTGCATACAAAGCCAACCAAGGAGTCCTGTACAAGGTATGAGACACTTGAGCACCTTGTGGATAATGAAATGCAATCTCATTTTGTTGGTAAAAATCCCCAAAATGTCCCGTGTTTGAAACTCATAAGTCATATCCTCTTCTTCTGTATACAGTACATCAAAAGCGTGAAATCTGCATCAAACGGATGTGTGACAGATGAGTAGAGAAGACACATTTTTGGAGGCTTATAGAGAGGTCTTATGCCTTAGCGGCTTTTTGATGCATATTATTGTTGGAGCTTATAAAATGTACATCTTATTTGAATGAATCTCTTGGACATTTTTAATAATATTTTAGACTATTATTATTGTTATTATTATTATTATTATTATTCTCTTTGCTGTGTTATTACAAGTGATCTTTATGGTGAATAAAAGGTGATGTATCAATTAGATAAGAGATGTTAGGACTATTGCTGCGATAAAAACTATTTACTTGTGTTAGACTTAACAATTTAGCCTCCATTTTATTTATTCAAGATAGGCAGATAAATTCCGTGATAAAATCTGAGCCTGAGATGCGTAAATCGTAATTGTGTCACTGCCCCACACGGACTCTGATGAGAGGCAAAAAGGGAACAATTAATTTATTGCAATAGTAGTTCTTTATTTCCCAACTGGTTAAGGCCATGCTCATAGCTCAAGCATATTGAGAAACAAGGCCACTTATTCACATTTTCCACTTCAATTGAAAAATAACATAAAATTGCGGGAACAAAATTAAAAAAAAAATCAAACCCATTAATTACAGAGTTGAGGTGAAGTTGAAATTGGCGCAATTAGTTTGCTTGAACAAGAGAGAATTGCTGAACCCAAGCCTTGATGTTGCCATATCAAACTGCACCAGATTGTTCTCCAATTGATGTGCTCCTATTGTGATGGAAGTCATTGGATGTGAGGTACCCACCACATACCCAACAAGGCTTGGACTTTGATTCAAACCAGCATCCACAATTCCCAAGCAAATCACATCATTTCTAACCTGCACCATTGAGTTTGCCCCAACAATACTCCACACCACTTTCTCATTCTGCAACACAAATTCAATGGTAGGCACACTTGGTCCAATCCGTGAGACCCCAATGTGTTTGGAGTCGAAGCATGTTGAGAATGGTGCTATGGGTGTGACTTTTGGGACGCCCCCGCCAAGTGCTTGTGTAAATGCTTCACTAACAGCTTTATACAGACTGGTCTCCATTACTGTGTAAGGATTAACAGTGCTGATCTTGGTTCCACCAAAGCCTTTTTTGTTTATAGACAAAAGGGTATTATTCAAACTCACCCTTTTTCCTCCAACTCGGATTGATTTCACCCCAATGAAGTACTCAAATGAGGGTTCACTTTGGGAAGTGCTTGGGCCAGTGCTCATAGGGTTGCTAAGAAGTGGTGTGTAAGTGAGGGACTTGGAGACATCAATGTTAGGTAAGAAATGATAAGGTTCATTACCAAAAAAGATTGCTCCTTTGGCGCTAGTTGAGGAGCTTAAGCAAATGGCAAACTTCTTAGGAAGGCTAAAAACTGAAGCAAACTGAGAAGGAAGTGATATATTAGTCCTTCCTAGAGCAGCCATGCCTGTGACACCAACAGGAAGGCCTTGTACCACAAAATTTGATCCACAAAGGAAGGAAAAGTTGGGTGTTGTGACCATTTTCCCAGGATTGAAGCCATTGGTAGATTGAAGGGAAATAACATCATCGCGGAGATCGCCAAATGTGGAGTGGCCAGAGACAGTGTTTTCAGGGAAGCCACCACATATGTCACCTCCACAGGTAATGGACCACAAAAGTGAGCATTGGGGGGAATCACAAAGAGGAGACTTGTAAGAGGAAGAGACATAGTTGTGTTCACAATCTATCCAAGGCCAACTGCCACCTAAGTCTACAGTAAGCTTCACAGGCACTAATGGGGTTCTCTGTTTGATTTGAGTAACATACTGAGGAAGGGTTGTCGAAACATCTTTGGTTACAGGAAGAACAAGTGCTTTGGGTATGGATATGGAGAGAGAGATGGAGAAGAAGGAGAGAAGGAAACAAAGGAAAAGCAAGCCAAAAGAAGAAGAAGTAGCCATAGAAGAAGCAATAAGCTTAAAAACTGCAAGTGGTAGCTAGAGAATGAAGGTTGTGTTGTGTGGTGAAGGAGGCAGGCATGCTTGCTTGCTTGCTTATATAGGTTTTATAAGCAAGAATTTTTCTTTGGCACTAATGTGTGTGAAAGTGGAGTTGTTGAGTGTGGGGTGAAGGACCATTAATAGTAGTCATGAGAAGAAGTGCATGGATAAATATTTCAAGCAATTGCTTCCTTTCGATTCAATTCATTAAGTTTCAAGATTGGCAACTTCACAGAATATGTTACAGCCTACAGCTATCTCATTGAGCGCATATCCATTTATAACATTTTGTATATTTGGCAAAAATAAGATGTTTATAGCAGTGATCCACTTCAATAATATAATGAACACAATGTTTACAAATTAAATGGAGGTTTTTCAATTGATTGTATAAGTTCAAGGGATCAAACAATAATCTTACTCTACTTCAATAATATCTTGAGAAGTTTTGAAAATGGGTAGCTAAAAGAAACAAAAACTGTGAGTTAAGTTTCACTTTATTTATTGATTTATGATAGCAAATACATGATGAAGTCATCATGTTTTGTACCTAAAAATGAAGTTGGAAAATTTTTTATGTACAGTACACTGTAGACATATGTGTATTGTATGTTCAAATTTAATATGTATATATTTAGTTCACATATGTTATCTAAAATAATTAAGCCCTCGCATAATTATCTATTTATATATATGGCTTTAGAGTTTTTGGTGTCACACAAGCAAAGTGTGACACCAAAAAAATAACTTACCCCTCAACTTCTCAATAAATAACCAACTTCTCAATAAATCTATATCTATATTTATAGCTATATTTTATAATTAAAAAATACAACAAAAATAATATGATTGGAGGATGTGGGAGAGAGAAAACAAGTATGATAGATGGTTACTCATGTGGAGAAATGTATAACTTCTCATTTTTTTTAATTTTTTTATTTTAAATTATGATAAAATTTCTATTTAAAAATTTTAAAATTATCAAAAATTTAATTTTTAATAATCTTAAAATATAATAACTATTTTATATTATATTTTTAAGAAAAATTACATGTATGTACGTAAGTGCATGCGAAGGCTCTAGTATAAAATATAAATGTTGTGGAATGGGCAATTGTGTGGTGTAGGTGTAGCAGTTAATGGTGTGTCCGTAGGAGTGAGCGCAGCAACTTGGTATCGGAAACGCAAATATTAAAGATGGCTTCCATTAGAGTTGCTGTTTTTGAGTTTGACTCCCACTTGTAAAAGCTATACAAGTGCATGTTGGTGTTAATAGACTTGTCATCCTCATCCTTATCTTCTAAAGCTTTAGAGGCTTTTGTATCTGTTAATACACTTGGTCAACTGAGCAGGTAGTCTCGGCCACAAATGGTTAGGATCAATGAAAGTTTAGTTAAGTGTTATTTAAATATAATATAATTAGTGGGGGTAAAATGTTCTTAATTTAATTAACTTGAACGATATAATTGAGTGGGAGCGACATATTCATTTTTAATAAGTGAATATTCTAATTTAGAAAAACAAAATGATGTTAATTTTCTAAAAGAAGAAGAAACTAGCTAGAAGGTGAAATGTATTTTATATATATAGGTAGAGAAGTATCTATCTAGATATATGGTTAAGATTGATCATATATGTATAATTTGACAAATGAAATGAAATATAAAGAAGGGGTGGGGTAGTTTGTTGTGTATAAGTTAATGAGAAGTGAGAAGAAGGGGATGTATGATGAATCCGTAGTTAGCACTTGGTCCTGGTCCCTCCACACCCAAAGCCAAATATTAAAGATGCCAACCACTGAATTGCTAGTTGTTGACTTGTTGCTGTTTGAATCCCCCAAAACTTGTTATGCTATGTTTGAGCTCTCAAGAATTCATTCTTGAGAAGGGGAGGGTTCGGGTTCAGGGAATAACAACTTTTGTTCTATGTATACAAGGTACCTTTCTTTCTTGTGCGGAGACGGAAGTTACGTTGATAGAGGAAATAAAGAAAAATGAATATAAAATCTTAGAAACAACCTAGAATCATATATATGTATATATTGGCTAAATTGGTTTGGACTTGACCATCAGGCTAAGAAACCTTTTTGGGGAGTGGCATTGGATTGGACCCAATAAATGGATAACAGGAAATTACCCAAAAGAAAATATATAATAATAATAAATGGATAACAGGAAGGGGATAAGCGCAATTGTGTGTTGTACAACTGTACTACACACGCAAACGTCGGATTGGACCATGTCTGCTCATTCATCTTTGACTTTGATTTTTATTCTCTCTCTCTCTCTCTCTCTCCATATTTCATTTTTCTTTTGTCTTTTGCTATTCGCTTTCACCTCACATATTACAATCTTCAACAAAATTGTTACATCTCTATTTAATTATTAGTAAGATTTTACAATTTTATAATCTTATTATTAAAATTGATCTTCATCTTAAATAAATTAAAAATATAATAAGTTAACAATAAGATCTCGATCTTATGTATTTAATCTTACAATTTTATATTAAAATTTAAATTTTTAAGAAAAAAAATCAAATATCACACTTATAATATACATTAATAAAATAATTATGTTGTAAAAATTGTTTAAATATAAATATTTTAATATATCCTGACTAATTTTATGAAAGAAAGATAACTTTTAAATAATTTTATACTTATAAAAGAAATTGTATACTATTAAATGTATTTTTATTTATTTCATAAAAATATTAAGATTTTACAATTTTCAATCCGATCTTACAATTCAATTTATCTTATGCCTATTTTAATCTTATGAAAGATATTTAACTCATTATCTATCAAAATGTTCAGTATATATGGAAATAAAATGGGGTTTAAAACATCACATACTTCCCCCTCCTATATATATTATTTTTTATATATATAGCCATATAAAATTCCATTATATTGTATTATGTTGTTATAAAAATAATATTCTCTCTGAAAGGCTCAAGTTGCACAATGTCAATGAGTAGCGAACAGTGATGGATGACAGTGCGCAAGTACATTCTCTCCATCGCGTAGCCATCTTTTCTGACGAAAAATTATGGTCAAAGGGTCTCAAACTAGTATACCACATACATAATTAAGATAAGATGAAGATCTGCACAATCACATCGCCTATATAAGGGACACTTTGCATTCTGTTATGAGCAGAGCAATAGCATTAGCTGATGCTCACCAATACAATGCCTTCTTCTGTCCTCCCCGTCTTCTTCCTCCTCTCAATAGCCCTTTTCTCTGCTTCCTGCCTATCAGCTTCAAATCCATCCTTCATCCTTCCCATTAAAAAAGACCAGTCAACCAATCTGTACTATGCTTCACTTGGCATAGGGACTCCTCAACACAACATGAACCTAGTCATTAGTCTTGCAGGAGAGGCCCTTTGGTATGACTGTAATAGTCACTACAATTCATCATCCTACCACCCTCTCCCTTGTGACTCACAAAAATGCCCCCAGTCTTCAGGATGCTCTGGCTGCAATGGTCCCTTTAAACCAGGTTGCTCAAACAACACCTGCGCTTTTAACACGATCAACCCTTTCGCTGATTCTATCTACGGAGGCGACTTCGGTGAGGATATATTATACATGCCCCATCTAAAACTTTCTCCATTCCTTTCTGGCTGTGTTTCCACTGATTCATTCAGTTCAGATGTGCTAGTGGGCTTACCCAAAGGCAGTTCTGGGATTATAGGCCTTTCAAGAACACAGTTTGCATTACCTGCACAGCTTTCATCAGCTTATAAACTTCCTCTCAAGTTTTCTCTTTGTTTACCTTCTTCAACCAACAAAGGATATGGCAACATGCTCATTGGTACTCAAGATGTGCCCAAATTTCTCCAAACCACACCATTGATTGTGAACCCAGTTTCCACAGGTGGGGTATCAGTAAGTGGGGTTCCCTCTGTTGAGTACTTCATTGATGTGAAATCAGTCATAATTGATGGTGAGGTTGTGAACTTGAAGCCTTCCTTGTTGTCCATTGACAACAAAGGAAATGGGGGTACCAAAATCAGTACCATGAGTCCTTACACTGAGCTACAGAGCACAGTTTACAAAACCTTTCTAAGGCAATTTCTCAAACAGGCTGCACGCAGAAAAATGAAGAGGGTGGACTCAGTGGCACCATTTGAGGCATGCTTTGATTCAAGCACTAATACTGGGGCTGGAGTGCCAAGTATAGAACTAGAGCTACAGGGGGGAGTGAAATGGAGTTTCCAAGAGGCGAATTCAATGGTGAAGGCTAAGAAAAATGTGGTGTGTCTGGGATTTGTAGACGGAGGAGAAAAGGCAGAAAGAATGTCATTTACGAGGGCTTCAATTATAATTGGTGGGCATCAGTTGGAGGACAATCTGTTGGTGTTTGATTTGAATTCCTCAAAACTAGGCTTCAGCTCCTCCCTTCTCATGCATAACACTAGCTGTTCTCATTTCTAAGTTTCATTAATTATCCATGGTTTTGTGTCGTGGATCATGAAGCTTGAACCCTAATAAAATCTGCAAAATAATAAAACGATCTGTGTTCCTCAGATTATATTAATAAAATTT
Source organism: Senna tora (assembly GCA_014851425.1). Classification (NCBI taxonomy): domain Eukaryota; kingdom Viridiplantae; phylum Streptophyta; class Magnoliopsida; order Fabales; family Fabaceae; genus Senna; species Senna tora. The sequence goes on along the minus strand of CM026262.1, from coordinate 2,158,194 downwards.
TATTTTTCTTATGTCTTCACTCCATTTCTCTCTTGTTTGTATTCAAAATATTTTTAGTCAAATCAAATTATCCATTTTTAGACGTGGCTCGAGAAGATTGATAATTAATAGATATCCTATCGTATAATTGTTTCCTATTTTAACACGCATTAATGAATGAGCAGGTGGCTGTTATAGAGTTCATTGAAATGATGGGAAGCCTGACTGATGTACGTGTACGTCTTCAAGAAATTGTTAGTTAATGAAGTTTATGATGATTACCTTATCCTCCTTAATAATATTTGATAAATATGATGAGTTAGTAAGGTAAGGTATCCATTCTCTATTTTAATATAAAACATTTAAGATATATACGCTGTTTGATTTGAAACCATCTATTTGTAAATTAAATATCCTTACTTGGCTTGTGAATTAGGACAATATATTATCTCTATTGACTTACTTTAAGACAAAGTCCTAATTACGTGATGTGACTGTGGATTTGAAACAGCTGTGATGTTGATCGAAACATTATTTCTTCATTTTAGCTTTGGATTGGAATCCCAATTTGGGTACGAAATGGAAGGTTACTTTGAAAATTAAGTCTTCGGATTATTACACTTTAATCTCGATATCACACAGAAGTATTATTTTATGGACCTCATAGTTTACTCATTTCTGTGGGCAAGGGAAAAAAGATTTCATTGACTGTATAATTAGGCGGATGAGGTTTAGTGCTTCCATGTTTGATGTCTTAATAATGTTCGTATTTAAACATAATTTTTATATATATTTTAAAAAAATTTGTAACTGTATGTTGTGACCAAATAATAAAATAAAATTGGGAAGAAAATACAAGTCTATATGAAATTCAGTCATTAACGAGAATGAATTTAGTATTTGATTCTTCTATGTATTTTTATAGTTTTTTTTTTAATTTGAGAAATTATAAACTTTTTCTAAAGAATATTTAAAGTATAAGTCGAGATTTACTATGAATAGATTAGGGACTAAGGGCTTGTTCCACTTACTTTTTCACTTTTTCATTTCCATCAACTTTATATATATATATATATATATAATATCTATTATACCCCTTTGATTTGATATGATTTGACATAATTATAACCTTATTTTCTTTTTATTGTTTTAATATAAGAGATAAAATGGTCATTTTAATACATTCCCTTCCATTTCCATTACCAAACTTTTACTACTAATAAACGCATCAAATGCATTTCGTTTCTGTTTCTATTTTCATTTCTATTTCTGCCTAATATTGAACGTGCCCTAACTTTTTAGTCCCTAATAAAAGTGATCCTAAACCATTCACGGTAAGTCCTTATATTAGGGATAAAGTGATAATTTTAATACATTCTCATTCCATTTTCATTCTCAACTTTTACTAACAAACAAAATAAACGCATTTCCTTTGGGTGGATGGAGGAGTGAATTATTTAGGTTGCAGGCTTGTGTTTTCGTGAGAAGGTGTAAAATATAGCATAAGTTTGGTTGGGAACAGAGATTGATGCACAAAAATAAAATCCATAATTGAAGAGTTTGTAATTTTGTGTATTAAATTAAATAGTCCACTTGCATATATATAACCATAATATATAAAGAAGAAGAAAAAAATCTAAAGTGATCATGTGATGTTATCCACATGCAAAAACATAAAGAAAATGAATTAATGAAGGGATTAGCATTAAAATATTGAAATGGAGGCCATAGATATGTTTGGAATGTAATGAATAAGGAAGGCAGAGCAACTATAAATAGATGTAGGGTACAAAGCTTGAATCCCACCACCACACACATACAGAGTCACAGATCGAGTGTGTAGTAGTAGATCATATATATCGTTCCCCTCTAAAATGGTGAGCTTGTATCATCATCATCATGTGCCTGTCATAATTAGCTTAGTACTAGTGTGCCTCTTCATCACTCCCTGCATAGCCCAAAATTCGTTCCGTCCAAAAGGACTGGTGGTGGCAGTGAGGAAGGACTCATCCACTAACCAATACGTGACGTATCTGAATCAAAGAACCCCATTGGTACCAGTGAAACTAACACTAGATCTAGGAGGCAAAAACCTGTGGGTGGATTGCGAGGAAGGCTACGTGTCATCGTCTTACAAGTCCATCCCCTGCCGCTCTCACGGGTGCGGCATCGACGCCTGCAACGACGTCCCCGACAACCCCATCGCCGGCATTGCCACAAGTGGCGAGGTCACTCAGGACATCGTCTCCATCCAATCCACCAATTTTGTGTTGGACGAACTGGCGGGTGGTGTGCAGGGCATGGCTGGGCTAGGCTGGTCTAAAGTCTCCCTGCCTTCCCAGTTCTCCGCTGCTTTTAGCTTCCCTAGAAAGTTCGCCCTTTGCTTGACCTCATCCGACGGCGTCGTTTTGTTCGGGGATGGCCCTTACGTGTTGCTTCCCGGAATCGACATTTCTAGGAACCTCGCCTACACTCCTCTCATTAAGAACCCCGTCAGCACAGCCGATGCTAGCTTACGTGATGGTGAACCTTCTACTGATTACTTCATTAAAATGTACAGCAATTGATAAGGCGGGAAGAGGAGGAACGAAGGTGAGCACAGTGAGTGGTTATAGCGTGCTGGAGAGTTCGATCTACAAGGCGGTGGAGTATGGTGTTAGAGTGAGCGGTGTGGCGCCCTTTGAAGAGTGTTACGAGTCACGGAGCCTGGGATACACGAGGGTTGGGCCAGCAGTGCCCACCATAGATCTGCTGCTCCACAACAAGGACACAGTGTGGAGGATATTCGGTGCCAACTCAATGGTCCAGGTCAGCGATGAGGTCACGTGTTTGGGGTTGCTGGATGGAGGCGTGGAAGGCAGGACGTCTATTGTGATCGGAGCACACCAGATAGAGGATAATCTGCTGCAGTTTGATCTGGCTGCTTCCAGGCTTGGCTTCACTTCCTCCTTGCTTTTTTCAAGTACTACATGTGCTAATTTCAACTTCACATCTACCCATTCATCGTCAACATTTGGAATTGGAAGCATCCTCGACTTTTAATTTAATTTGGGCCGCCTTGGTGTCATCAAACTTAGTGCATGTATGCAGTTCAAGATGAGGATCATCATCACACTGACTTTTTGACACATGTTATCTGTTATAATGTATGTTCTGAATTCTGATTTTAAATAACAGAACGCATGCATGTGGCTGCAGGGCTGTCTTTTCTTCATTGGCCATCTAATATATATATATATATTATTTGCACAAACAATTGAAGGTGGGCGCGCGATTGAACAAGTTTCGATCAGTGAGGTGGGGGGAATAAACTAAATTGGAACACTAATTCTCATGTGTGAGTGATTGTATCGATAAAGCAGGCAAAAACATTCATATATTTTCATAAAATAATTAAACCAACAAGTTGCTCGCGTCGCGTGGGGTGCAGCTCCACCACGTGCTCTACCAATATCTTTTCGGAAAAAGTGTGAAACATTGATCAAAGCTCCACTAGATAACAATAACAGCGGAAATTTTAAAAACCAAAATACTATCTTAATTCTTATCTACTCAATAGTAGTATTTAGTCATGCCAATTTGGTATAAACTACTGACTATGTCTATCTTCTTTTTTTCTTGTTTTGTCAGAAACTAGATTTAATCGCACATTATTGGGTTTCACTAAATTACATAACCTGACAGAAAAGTATAAGTCTGGTTTGACTGCTTAATTTTACAAATTTTATTTTGGGTTTGATACAAATTAAACTGTTTTTTATTACCAGTATCACATAGTTGTGGTTATAATTAAGATACAAAAGTATGTTTATATTAATTATGTCTCAACATTTTTTTGCTGTCATAATTTTATACTCTACATTTTATTTTTTTTTACCAATGTTACTTTTTTCACGAACGTTGTTAAAAAATTGATTTTTTTTTATCAATGTTACTCAACATCATCTTATATTAATTTATAGATTTTATCTTTTTATATGTTTTATTGATTATAACCGACTCTATATAGTAAGAAAAGGCTTTCATTGTTGTTATTATTATTATATACTAGGTGGTGACCCGTGCATCGCACGGGCTATGTTTAGAGATGTTTATATATATATTTTAAATATTTAAAAATATAAATGACTAAATTTTAATTTATAAAAAATATAATATAAAGTAATATTATGTTAATATAAAATACATGCCAAATCAATGAAATTGGAATACCTTAAATATTAAAGTATACGGAGTTTAAATATGAACTTACCAATAAATTTTTTTAGCAGACTTTAAGAATTAACAGGTCTTCTAAAAAATTAGACCCAAGTTTAGTAGCAATGTTTAACAATAACCCTTCTAAAAGAGATTATCACATTGTCTCTTCCTTTACTGGTCCACGTCAATGCTTTGATGGGATATCAACATTGTTCATTCAACATGTGGTAATTTTTCAGACAAAAAAAAAATGTGGTAATTTGCATATTTTATTTAAGTGGAATTTATTTATTTAGTATATATTATCGTACTCGTGCCTATATATTTTGAAAATTTTGTCATACTTTGCATATGTACACGCACGCATAACCCTATCGGTACTTGTATATTATAATTTTATTTATTTATTTAGTACATAGTAGTGTACCCTAACCTATACTAAAAAAATTGTCATACTCCATATCCTTATATGTAACTCATGAAGTAATTTTTTTTTAAATCCATGTTAATTTTTTGTTTTTTAAAAAATATGAATTAATTTTGCATTATCTCTAAAATTTTCATACCCCATAATCCTATTTTGATATAATTAATTTTACATCCTGCTATTTTGAAAAGGTATTTAATTTTCTTACGAAGAAAATGTATTTAAATTTTAACAACTCATTAAATTGTAAGAATATTGTTTTAATCTAAACTATTAAGAATTATAAATTATAACCATTTATAATTTTTTGATTGTAATATAAAATTTAATTTAAAAAATATATTGGTGTCTAATCTTTTATGTTTTGCAAGCTAATTTATTATAAGTTAACAAAAAAAATATTGTTTTTTTTCCTAAATTTCACATCTCATGTCTTAATTTTGAAGTCTTTTATTTAGAAAAAAAAATAAATGTCTTTTATTTAAAAAAATGAAATTATGTGTGTTCACATGGGATATAAATTCCGTAATCACATTAAATATAATTAGACAAAATATTTGTGCCTCTCATATTTTTATTCAACATTAACTATACTATTTACGATTTTTTTTCCAACATTTTGTAGAGACAAATGGTAATGAGCTTTTGAAAAAGAAAAAAAAATAGTTCATATAAAAAACTAAAACAAATTAATGTTGTTGTCATTTACATATTGTTAGGCACCCTTAACTTGATCAAATTATATCATTATAGTAGTGCGTCGGTTGCACCCACGTTTTGGTCCCTTACATTTAACATTTTTCTTAGTTTGGTCCCTAACGTTTGCCGAGTCTTAATTTGGTCTCCCATATTTGCAATTTGTATCAATTATGTTCCTAATATTTGCTAAATATTAATTTGATCATCCATTTTTGCCAATTGGTATCAATTTGGTCCCTTACGTTGATTCAGTATCAATTAGTCCCTCATGTTTGCATTTAGTATCAATTTGATCACTCCATCCAAGTGATGATGGACAAAAATGAAGTTTTTGTCATTATAATTGCTAACTTAATTATAATTTTAGTTATCTTTTTTAAAATTTAAATTTTTTTGGAATCTCAAACTTGTTTAGAATGTCATAATCATAGTCAACTCTAAATTCATTAACTTAATTTAAGGTGCAATAATTATTATATAAATTTTAAATATCATTTGAATATAATTAATGATATCAGAATCATAGACAAAGGGAGGAAGCGATAATAATTTTAAATTTAAAATCTGTATATGAAATTAAGTACAAAAATGATTTTAAAGGATATGAAAATCATATATTAATGGCTAGAGTTTTTATTTTTCAAAAAATATGATTAGTAGAATAGTAGATGAGATTTGAAATTTTGACTTGAATGTGAGAGAGTGAATGATATTAATATATATATATGATAGAGTTAATTTGAAAAGAGAATATGGTTAAAATTTTTAATTTATATTAAAGCATTGAATGGTTAAATTCCAAAATTAAAAATTTGGAGTAATTAATGGTAAATATCAAAATTAAGATTATATAATAATTAAAAGTGCGAAATCAGATTTTTATTAAAATTTTAAAAGTTAGCTGATTTTAAGGAATTTCGATATTAGGTGAGTGTAGCATGATTAAAGGGAAATATGAATTTTGAAATTAATATATGAGATTATTTACGAAACTGATTTTAAGGAACAAAAAAATCATTATATTAGACCAGTACCTGAGAAATTAGTCATTATGCTCGCTCTAGTAAATACTTTGATCAGTCATAGAAAAAAAGAACACATAAATTTAAGAAACACCTAAAAATTTGGAGTAATTATTAATTAATGGTAAATATCAAAATTAAAATAACATAACAATTAAAAGTTAAAAATCATATTTTTATTATAAGTATATAATTATTTGGGTGTGATATGGTATATATGGAGTCAAACAATTGTGAAGGAGTGATTGCAATACTAATTCAGATTGCACAAAATAAAATTAAAAAGATCATATGACTATAATTAGAGATTGATAATTATGAAATTTTTCTTTCTTCTTTTTTTGATGAGTTTTTCCTTAGAATCTTATGAGATTTTGTTTAATTTTCAAATAAAATAAAGTGTAAAAAAAATATTGCAAAACAAAAGCTAAATTCCTCATTGTTGTGCCAGAATATATATATTACCTGTGATGTCACGCAAGAAACTAAAATGCCTATTAATTTTAGACAAAAACCAAAAATCAAAATCAATCTTTTTATGATCTTTACAAAAAATATGTACTCACATAGTAATCACAAATATGATCCTTGTTGTAAATGATAGCAGCTTCTAGACTTCTTGCTAGATTGTTATGGTTGATGATGCTTTTATGTAATCTCTCCTTTTAGGTGTTTGTTGTTGCTATTCTTGCGTCATTACCCAATAATTTTTCTCATAGAGGTATACCAAAATAAACTCTTTTTTTTTAGTTTTATTAAATATATACTAATTCAACAAAAGAAGAAGAAGAATCAAATGTCAGGAAATATTTAAGATAACAAAACGTACAGAGTACTTGACATCAAAGAATACCATAAAGCCAAAAAATAAAAAACTAACAATTGCAAATCAGATAAAATGAATTGAAAAAAAGATGATACCTCGGATAGACCCGCTTTGTGGAGTAGAAGGAAGATAGAGAACAACAAACCAATCCTTAAGCAAAACGAAAAAAAACACCTTTTCTTGAAAGAAACACTGAAGCAAAAGCAGCATGTATTCATCAAATTCAACAACCACATAGGAAAAGAAGAAAGAAACTAAAATGAGTAAAAACTAAGCAGTAGACGTCAATTATATACCAAAGGAAGGTGTGCCAATGAAGAATTATTTCACCAATTTTATTCTTTAAACCTGAATGGCAGGATTTAACAGTAATTGATGCTAGTAAATAATCAGGGTCAACTATAGCATTCAATTCCAGCAAGAATCACGGAGTTCTTAAATGATAAAATAGTCAATGAATAAATGTGATTAATTTAGCATTAATTTGAAGGTGATCAATTATCATTAAATGACTCTAATCAAATCAAAATTGAATCAATTAGAAGGTATGAAAACATTGACACATGGCATGTGTTAATTCCAGCTGAATTATTATAAATTATGTGGACCAATAGAAATTAGGCAATTGTTAAATGGATTGACATGTGGACTAAAGGCATGAGAGTCGAAGATATAGTGATGATGTGTAAGATGAGCAAAGGTCTCCTCCATCCTATTTGTCAAAAAGATGGGCAAGGGGGATTCCTTTATATATATATATATATATATATATATATGTGTGTGTGTGTGTGTGTGTGTGTATAGAATGAGTGTTCATTATATATTTAAATATAATAATACATGTAAGATAGAGAAAAAATATTTTAATATTATTTTATTCTTAAACAAGCCGTTCATTTCACTCCATTACTCACTTAAACACTCAACCAAGAGTTTATAAACTTAAACCACTCCACACCACTCTTAAACTATCCTCCCAACTAAACCCTTAGGGTATATTTGGATTTGAGATTAATGAAAATAATGGGTGACTTTCAAGATATCTTTTTCCCCTTGTTTGAGAATATGAAAATTGGAAGAGAAGATAATGAAATATCAATTATTGATCATCCATTATCCTTTTCCTTCACAAATTCATGATACTCTAATTTGTGGTATTTTGGAGGAGGTGTTAACACCCAAACAAGAGGAGGATATATGGAAGGTTAACATTCTCTTCTCTTCCCTGCTTTCTTCCTCTAATCACTTGCATTCCTCTCCCTCCTAATTCCCAAACAAACCCTTAGTTAATGTATATATATATATATATATATATGATACTATGTTAATTATTTAAAAACAAAATACAATTAATATATATTTGGATTGAATATATATTAAGGAGGTGAAGAAAAAATAAATAAAATATTTTTCCTTTGTTTAAATGGTTAAAAAATCAAAGGTGAAATAATAAAGAACTAATAATTTTTAATTTTCTATTACCTTTTACAATTTTTGATGGTTACCTTTTACAATTTTAAAATACTCTAATTTCAAATATTAAAATAAAAGAAATATGAGATTAATCTTCCCCTTCTCTTTCATTTCTCTCTCTCCCCTTTCTAATTCCCAAAATTAGATAAATAGATAATATATTATTAAATTGACATTTTCAGACATCAAGAATCTTAATAATGCACATAAGTTTAATCATTGTGCTTTTTCCCTCACTTTATACTTGTTGGTTGTTTTTCTCTGTTGTTTAAAAATGATTCAAAAGTTAAATTTGATTGAAAAAGCTAATTCCAACTAATTATTAATGTTAAATAATTATCCATGCATAAACAACAAATTTGGCGTAATTAATTAATTAACATTAAGCCAAAGAAATGGAACTTATATATTCGTCTTAAATCTAACGTGCAATTATTATAAACACTTTAAAGAACCAATATTTTAAACTTTTTGGTTGCTGTTGTGGAGGGACTGAATAGTTAAGGCAAGAGTGTCAATTTGCTTTAACAAATCTATTATATTATATAAAACAAGAACCAAGTCCATGTCACGTGTCGTATTCTGATTTTTTTTTTTTATAAATAAACTTTTATCTTTCTTCCCTTCATATATTATATTATTATTATTTATTAAAACTGACATATTAATAATAACATTTTTTTCAAAATCTGCACTATTATTTGTTTTTATATAAATTTTGTTAACAAGTCTTTTTGGATAATTATTTAAGATTTCATTTTAATCAATGTGATAGCTTAAAAAAATTATTTTTTTGATTTTTCACCAAATTCAAGAAAATATATTCTCTCTTAAAAAATAAGAGAAAACCTTAACAAATACTTCACAAAGAAATGTTCAATTGCCACATCATCATCTTTTCTCCTTTATCATCATCATCTGGGGTGACGTGGCAGTGATATGTCATGTCACATCATTAAAATATGACACGTAGAAGAGAGAGTGTGCCACATAAGCATGCTACTTCATCATTTAATGGCAAAAAGTTAACGGTGTTACACTCGATGACCAAAATCGACCAAAAAATAAAACATTGAGGACCAACATTAAACTTTTAAAACATTGAGGACCAAAATAATACTTTAGCCTTTAAGATAATTTGTGTTTTATGTGAATCTTCAATTAAATATTTGTAAATGATTTTTAAAAATTTAATTGTATATTAGCATGATATTTTATATTTATATAAATAAAAATTGAATATAATTATTAATTAATAAATTTTTAAACCTTTAAAATAATTTGAAAAAAAATATCCCGTGCAAAGCACGGGTAGCAATCTAGTAAAGAAATAAAAGCGTTAAGTACTTTAATTGAATTGTAATTATGTCGTTTTCAATTCTCCACCACGTGCTCTTTACTAATATTTTTCTCAAAGACTCGACGCTGTTCTCTGTAAAGTTTAATTCAATGCGCCAGATGACATTAACTACTATATTTTGTTATTTTGGCTTCATATTCCCAACTAACAAAATATGATTTTTAGGTTTGCATTATCACCTATATATTCACCTTATATATATATATATACATGCACTAATACACACATAATTAAAGTAAGTGGTGGCAACATCATGGCACATACACAGAGTGGCGGCTAATTAATTAATTTAATATGCTATGAGTGAATTATTTAAATGTATATCATTCATATCGCTCATCTAATTAATTCACGTTTGCTTATGGTTTTCTGAATATGGCAGGGGGGAAATACGACAAACATGAGACAGAAGCAAGTGTCATCCCCCAAACACAAGAATCTTGAGATTTAAAATTCTTTAGTGATGTGTTTCCCGAGCTCAAATACAAATTCATTATTGGCAAAAGTGTCGTTCCGGGTCTTGTTACTTTTGCTCTTAACAATTTTTTGCTATTAATAGTATCTTTAATGTTTTGTATTTCTCTTAATGTTAGGTTTTTAGGTAACACCATCAATTTTTGGACGGTTTTAGATGATGTGGCATCCTATGTGGCAAAAATTCTGACTGGACTTAATTTTTTCACATCAGTAACCCATTTTAGGAGTATAATGGACCACAAAAACTCAGCACATCAGTAAATCCAATACACCAAAATACTCATCACATCATTAAAATGGACTCCAAAAACATAGTACTATTGATTGTTAATGTGAAAAAAATTAAGTCCAGTCAAAATTGTTGGCCACATAGGATGCCACATCATCAAAAACTGTCCAAAAATTGACGGTGTTAGCTAGAAGCCTGACATTGAGAGGAACACAAAACATTAAGGGTACAATTGTCAAAAAAAAATATTAAGGACAAAAGTGACAGGATCCCCAAATATTAGGGGGCAGAAAATATTCTGTTGGCTTCATTATTTTTTTGCTAGTATTTAAGTAAGCTAAAAGACAAACAGTAAAGCTTGGACATTTGCGTAATTTCGTATGACCCCAAAAATAATTATTTAAGAAAGGAAAAAAAGGATAAGATATAAATGAATGCGGAGAAAGGAGCAGTCAACTATTTGTCTGGATCTGGTCAAACAGAACCAGCAAATTAGATTCTATATATAATATTTGCACAGCTTGATACTTTGTTCTCCTACCATTGTTGACTAACGGCTACTAAAGAAATTTATGTAAAATTCTTCCCATAGATCTTAGGGTGATTCCAAATTTCCATGTCAATAACTTATAATGGCCTGAAAAGGTTATGTATATATATGATGAACTAATTGAACATAGATATCCTATTTACTAATTTTAATTTATTGATTGATATAATTATATTAAAAAAAATTCGCAAATTAAAGTTCGTCCTTATCTAAGAGGTTAAAATTTTGAACAGATCATATATAAAAGGTAAACAAAATATATATATATATATATATATATATATATATATATATATATATATATATATATATATATATGAGTAGGCTTTATTTTTGTGTGCAAGGTTTAAATATGAAAAAAAGAAGAAGAAGATAAGTGAATATATATGTTATGACACTTTATTTATACATTTAATAATAGTCAATCAAAATTTATTGTATACTTTATAATAATGGCACACACGATATAAAAAAAGTAAAAAAGGTCGGTGGAGTACGAGGATTAAGTAATACAAAAATAAAGTAACACAATACATGTACCTATGAAGTTTCATAGAAATACACCAATACACCATGTGTTTATGTTGGAGCAGAGATGGATGGATGCAGAAAAAAAATGAAATGAAGGCTTTTGTATATTAAATAAATAATATCCACTTGCATAAAGAAAGAAAAAAAATACTAAAGTGATGTATATGAATTAAGTATGGCCACATGCGAATAATAATATTAAAATATATTAAATTGTACAAGTGGAAGGGCATAGATAGGTTTTGAATGTAATGAGCAACGAGGGGAGGGCAAGTATAAATAGAGAGTAGTACGTAAATCCCACCACCACACACCTAGTTACACAGTCACAGAGTGTCTAGTGTAGTAGTAAACAATACATCCCCTTCTAAATTGTAATTAGTTAAAATGGTGAGCTTGCATTGTCATCATGTGCTTGTCATAATTAGCTTGGTGCTTATGTGTGTGTTGAGTCCGTGCATCGCCAAAACATCATTCCGCCCAAAAGGACTAGTGGTTGCAGTGAGGAAGGATGCATCCAGTAGGCAATACGTGACGCGCGTGAAGCAAAGAACCCCATTGGTGCCCGTGAAACTAACACTAGATCTGGGAGGGCAGTTCCTTTGGGTGGATTGCGAGAAAGGCTACGTGTCTTCGTCTTACAAGCCCGTCCGTTGCGGCTCGGCTGCATGTGCTCTCACACAATCCGGCGGGTGCGGTTATTGCGATGGGCCCCCCAAGCCCGGATGCAGCAACAACTCGTGCAGTGCCATCCCGGACAACACCGTCGTTAGGGAGGCCACAGTGGGTGACTTTACTCGTGATGTTCTCTCCATCCAATCCACCACAGGGAGGCTACTCACCATCCCTAACCTCATCTTCACTTGTACCTACACATCTCTCTTGAAAGGTCTGGCTGCTGGTGTGAAAGGCATGGCTGGCCTTGGCTGGTCTAAAGTTTCTCTCCCTTCTCAGTTCTCTTCCGCTTTTAGCTTCCCCAGAAAGTTCGCCATTTGCTTGTCCTCTTCCACCTCAGCCCACGGTGTCGTTTTGTTCGGGGATGCTCCTTATGTGTTCCTTCCGGGACTCGACATTTCTAACAAACTCATCTACACTCCTCTCATTAAAAACCCCGTCAGCACTGCTTCTGCTCACTATGCTGGTCACCCTTCTTCAGATTACTTCATTGGGGTCAAGTCTATTAGGATCAACCTCCAGCCTGTTCCCATCAACACCACATTGCTATGTAAGAAACACACTACCTACCTACTTTAATTATTAATTAGTATTAAATAAATAAAATTGAAAATTGAAATTAATTATATAAATATGCAGCGATTCATAAAGAGGGAAGAGGAGGAACGAAGATCAGCACAGTGAATCCTTATAGTATACTGGAGAGATCCATTTACAAAGCGGTGATTGGAGCATTTGGGAAGGCACTGAAAGATGTTCCCAGAGCAAGGGCTGTGGCACCCTTCGAACTTTGTTTCAAGTCATCGAGCCTGGGATCTACAAGGGTTGGAGCAGCCGTGCCTAACATAGATCTTCTGCTCCACAATAAGGACACCGTGTGGACTATATTCGGTGCCAACTCAATGGTCCATGTTAGCGATGAAGCCACGTGTCTGGGGTTTGTGGATGGAGGTGTGGAACCTACGACTTCCATTGTCATCGGAGCCCATCAAATTGAGGACAATCTCTTGCACTTTGATCTCGCTGCCTCTAGGCTTGGCTTCACTTCCTCCTTGCTTTTTTCAAGTACTACTTGCGCTAATTTTAACTTCACATCCATCAACACTGCAACCTAACCCTCCTAATTCAGATCCATCAAAATCGTATGCATGTTCAACTTCGAGTACAACTATTGTAAGTTTTGATTTCATTTCAGTGTGTTATGCGTGTTCTGGGGATTCTAAACTTGTAATTTTCAACAAATACAAATCGTGCATCACTTCGCAGCTGCCTTTAATTCTACTTTCACTGAATAATGGACAAATCAAGGTATATTATATAGTAAATTCCATTCTAATTAGCAATGATTTCACTATCTCATAAATTCCATTGAATTAATCACTATATATTTGGTGTGGTGATCGGGAATAGAATAACGCTGTAATCTTTGAATGAAAAGCCATTGGATTGATAACCTCAAAACAATTCATATATCATAAAATGAAGCAAGTTGGTCGCCTAAAGCTGAAGCCCCAGAAGTGGAAGCTCCACCACCACCAGCTGCTCTGTTTTGAAATAGGAGCCAATATCAATATTTATATTGGGAAAATAAAATTAAAGTGAGAAACAAAGCTCCACCAAAGTCAATACTTCACTGTACAACAATCATGCACATCGAAATTTTACTTTCTTTTAAATAAAATGTATCATTTCGAATTTATAAGCACCCAGATTGATTTACCAAAGAACACCTCTGGTAGTGGTATGTCTCATCCACCTACAAACCCGCCCATTGCCGCACCATCACTGGCATCAAATAGTATACTGCTACTGCGTGAATTGCTATCTCTCTCTCTAAGCCAGGGTGCAAGTGCAACCTTCACCAATACCAATGAAATCGTCGAGGTAGCCCAACACCTTACTTCACTCCATTCCATCGTTGCCTCCCTACTCACTGTCCCTGACTTTCTCTAAGCAAAATCTCTGTTCCTACTCTGTTTTCCTCTGCTTTTCGCTTCTCCAATAAACTTTGCTATTTGCTTCACGTCAGTTCTATTCATTAGTATGCTAAGCGACTTTTTTTTATAATTTTTTTCATTTTCTTATTTAAATTTGAAAAATTGTAAACTTTTTCTAAAGAATAAGAGACACAAAAAATTAAAAAATTCCACATAAATAAGGATATACCGTAAATGGTTTAGAAATCACCTTTGTTAAGGACTAAAAAGTTAGTCCTTAATTTATTCATAGTAAATCTCGATTTATGTGAAGTTTTTAATTTTTTTTATATCTATATCTTTCATACTTTAGATATTCTTTAAAAAAAATTTATAATTTCTCAAATTTAAATACAAAAGTGAAGAAAACTATAAAAAAAAATCGGCCTAACATATTAATACATAAAAGAACTAAGCACTGAATCCATTCTCCATTGCCCCTAATGTTGATGTTTCCACCCCACTCATTCAAAACCCACATAACACCACGTACGCCAGATAAATCATTTGGATTTGTCTATTCTCATTTCTCTTTGCAAATAAATCATTTGCTTGCTTTCCTCTACCACCATCTCAATTTTGTGCTAATCACAACTAAAAAAATGCCACCATAATGCTTCTATTTTACATTGTCATCCCTACGTAATTTACAAGCTTTAATTTTAGGGTAAAGTACCATTGTTGCCCCTAAACTTTGTTGCAATGTTCATTCTTGTCCCCAAACTTTTTTTTGGTTCATGCCTACCTCCAAACTTTCAATTTTGTTCATGTCTGCCCTTTTTGCTAACACTGTTAACTTGCTTGACGGAATTTGCTGACGTGGACGATAAATTTGCATCTCTTTTGCCACGTCATTGTCCACCTCACATTTTACTTTTTTTACTTTTATTAAAAAAAAGTAACCTAATCCCAAAAAAAAACCAAACTTTTACCTTAAAATATTTTTTTATTTGGATTAGGTTAATTTTTTTAATAAAAGTAAAAAAGTTAAATGTGAGGTGGACAATAACGTGGCAAAAGAAATACACATTCATCATCCACGTCAGCAGATTCTGTCAAAAAAGTTAACGGTGTTAGCAAAAAGGGTAGGCATGAACAAAATTGAAAGTTTAGGGGTAGGCATGAACCAAAAAAAGTTTGGGGACAGGAATGAACATTGCAGCAAAGTTTGGGGGCGGGAAGGATACTTTACCCTTAATTTTATTAATGTGCCACATAATCAAAATAATAAAAATTATAATATTACATGATACATATTTAAGATTTAAATATGAATATACTGTTAATGTAAATCATTTATAAATTTGGTATTTGATAATTATATTTTCAAAACATATTTCATTTCTTCCTTTCTAATTAACAATACAAAATTAATTTTATATTGAATATAAGAAAATGAATTTTAAAAATATAATAAAATTTTTTTTTTCATCTTCTCAGACAAAAAATTAAAATTTAAAATTCAAGAAATGATCGATATTCAATAATATATACTCGTATCATTATATTAAAAAAAACTATAATATATACTCGTAGCATATTAAAAAAACACCTTCGCACAAAAAAGAAAAGTCTTAAATAAATAACATTCCAGAAATAAGAAGCTTTATGCGTGAGATGATTGTGTATCGTAGTAGAAGCAAAGAAGCCATTCGGCCTGATTCCGTTCAGCTGCGAGAGCGACCATTGGAAATTTCTCACCCGCATCCTCCTTTCTCTATCTCTTTCGCTTGCTTTTTCTCCGCCACATTCAAAGCTTTCCTTGTGAGTTTTTCTCCTCTCATATTGATTTTTGTTTCTGGCTGCTTTTGTGCGACAATCACCGTCGTTAATTACGCTCTCTCGTTAAACTCATTCTCTAATTATCTCTGTTGGATCTAGGACTGCATTCTTCTTACATGTGCTGTGCATGATTTTGCGATTTTTAATCTCTTGAATATATCGATTTTAGTTATAAAATGATTGCGTCTGCTCTCACTATTTCTTTTTCTGTTTTTTTTTTTTAAACGAGGCATCGATCAATTTTCATTCTCTACAGTGAGACGTGATCGGAGGTTGTTCTTTTTCCATTGCTACAACTGATTAATTATTAGCAGTTGCACATGATTATGGTTATTAAAAATTTAGGATACAGATGCCCTTTGTTTCCTTCGGTCAAAAGTTGATTTTTATTTTTCAAAGGTTTTCAGATCAAGAAAAGGAGAAAGTGGTTGGGTGGATTAATTTGTTTTAAAAGAATGTAATTCTTAGCTGTTTCCTGCCTTATTTGAAAGGGAAAAGAAAACTAAGCAGAGGAACAACCTCAGCAGGCACCGGGTATGGATCAATATGATGAATCCATGAAGAAACAAATGGCAGCACTTTTGCGGGTTTTTGGTCTAGCTAGATACTATAAACAGGATAATTTTCCTTGTCAAATCGAAGAGGTAGCATGACTGAGCTGATGTACTTGGAAACTGGAATGCTATTCAATCAAATAGCATTATTGAACTTCATTCAGTATTTCAGTAGTTTGCTTTTTGTTTTGCAGGGTCTGTTTTTGGGATCAGTTGGCGCTGCAATTAACAAAGATGCACTTAAAAACCTGAATGTTACTCATATTTTAACTGTGGCTAATAGTCTGGACCCTGCATATCGTAATGATTTTGTCTACAAAGTTATAAATGGTATGAGTATGATCGTTTCCCTAGATTGAACGAAGTATCGTCTGTATTAAATCTTCAAATGGTCTTTGAATGAAGTATCGTAATGATTCAAATGGCTCATTTGTATCGTGTACTTTCTAAACTTCAGGGTAATAGAATCATTATAAAGTTTGGAGATCTTATTATTACTGAATGTGAACTGACTTTCATTAATGTCATATGGCATTGCTTACAATGTAGTCAATCTATGCAGTTTTTTTTTTGGTAATCCAATCTATGCAGTATTTGCTGTCCGTATTGTTTGTAAGAGTGGATCACTATGATTCTATTTCTACTACTGTCACTAAACTACTGAATGAAGTGCGTTTGCCAATGTACTGATTTAGAACGTAATTATGCTTATTTTACTTCCACTTTTGTTGAGCTTCTAATGTGACAGCCATACTAAACTTATGTTTTATTGGAAAATTGAGGTAGTCACTGACAGAGAAGACAGCAACATAGAACAATACTTCAACAATTGTTTCGATTTTATTGACGAAGGAAAAAGACTTGGTGGAGGGGTTTTGGTTCATTGCTTTGCTGGAAGATCCAGGAGGTAATTTTCTATTCATGTTAAACTAAAAGAAGCCTATTTTTCTCACTTGTTTGCATGGGATCTCTTTTTACCTGTTAGTCTTAGTGAAGCCAATTATTTATCTTTTTTACCAGTTTCACAAAATAATTCTTCTGAAGCTAATTCTTGAAGCTTATTTTATGTCTTTCTTTACTGTGGAAAAGAAAAACAAAAAAAGAAAGGTTATTCCAGGTGATATCTTGCATTCATGAAATTATATAGAAGATAGGCTAGATCTCAAGATCGTATATTTGTATATTTGTAGCATATGTAGAATGAGAGTAGGGAGGATTTTTGAAACTGAGAATTCATCTCCTCCTTTACTTTGGGTTGGTAACTTCATTTCCTCCGGACCCTTGTGGCAGTTTACCGCTCTCGAATGTACATTTGAGAAATTAAAATGCATTGCATTTTCAATGCTCAGTTTATCTTTTACCTCTTTCCAAGATTAACCAGGAAAAATGGATCGTAATATTTCCTCTTTGCAGTGTGACTATAGTGGTCGCGTATCTGATGAAAACTCGTGGAATGAGCTTATCTCAAGCTCTGGAGCATGTGAAGAGCAGACGACCATTAGCATCTCCCAACCCTGGTTTCATTAGACAGCTTGAGGACTTTGAAAAATCTCTTCAAGGTACCTCTAGATTGCATTAGTTTTTTTTTTTTTTTAAATTGCAACCCCATTTTGGTGCTTCTTAAAAATTTCTGAATCATCAAATAGTTACATTATTGTCTTAGATGATTTGAATCGATACATCTCTGAAATCCTCTGAGCATAGGTACAATTATACACGAGATATTTTTTAGCACACAGAAGGAAGCCTGACAAATGTGAAATAATTATTTTGACCGAAACTAACTAGTCAGTAAATGCTCATAAACCAAATGTGCAATGTAAAGGAAAGGTATTTGTAATTATTCTCTAAATAATGTTGTGATTTATTGGAAGCTCCTCTTTGGCTTGTTAGTTGATATTTCGTTCTCCCTACTAATTGACTTTCGATTTAATTGTTCTTCATATACATTTCTTCATACAGTTGCAAATTGAGAAGATTGTGTGAATTTGGATCTGACTTGTTTTCGGATGCACAAATCAAGTGTCCCAGCGAAGAACATCAAGATGATTATATTTCGTACCAGTAATAATGTAAGTAAGATTTAATGTAAATCCAGCAAGTATACAGAGACGGGTTGAATTGGGAGCCGGAATGCCAGTGCTTGTATCCAATAAATGATAATAAGCAGCGTGAATAGGTTATAGGTAGGCTATGGTCCTTTGGGCTGAGGATCGTCCTTAGGTAGTACAGGTTGGGAAGATATTCTTAATATGAGAGGGCCCATTATTCTAATATGGGATATTAGCATTCAGTATAATCTCAATTCTCAATACTTTATTGAAATCCTTTTCGTATCTTTATTTAATTCTGAGAATTAATTAGGAAAATATTTGATTGATAGAATATTACTTTATATCTTTGGTATTAAGTTTTCCAATTAAAATGAACATGTGGAATTTTTTTTAATAAAATCAAATAGGAGAAAGATGAGATATCATTCACATGTCTATTTTTTATTGGAGAATTTCATAATAATAATATAAAAATTGCTTCTAATTTTCTTTAAAATATTTTATAGTTTTAAGTTTAAAAAAATTATTAAAAATATAGTTTTTAATGATTAAATATTTTATCAACCAACAATAAAAAATTTATCTGCACTGTAAGGTATGTTCGCAAAATCTTACAAAAAAAATTAGGAAAAAGGGCGGCAAACATATTAATAATCGTATACTAAGACAGACACTTTACAAGGTGAAAAATGAAAAAGCCATAGATTGCCCCTTAAATTAGACATAGATTCGTGCTACATCAAACTCGCACCACCGGATATTTCAAACAAAAATCAAATAATTGCTTTTATTTTTGTTAAGAAAGTTATACATATAAAGTTTGATGATAAAATGATACACATTTACACACAATTTTACATATCCCAACAAATGTTACATTTTTCATTTATTTTTAAAAGTTTACAATCGTCCATCTTCTTTGCTATGCGGCAGTTACCAATTTTTTTCTCACTCTGGGAGACTGCGATAGTGCCATTTCTTACATCTCTTCTCTTTTGATCTTTTTCTTCATCTTTAACAAATTTACAGGGAGGAGTTGTAATTATTATAACTCCTCCTTGATTTTATCTTTTTACTTTATTTTTTTAATTAAATAAATCAGATCTTTTAGTCCCCCAAGGTGGTGGTGCTTTGTCCAGATCTATTTTTTGTTTCAATTTTTCTTTATGAAAGATTCTATTTCCGATTACTAGATCGACACAGGTCTGAGCATCTATGCTGGAAAGCTTTAAGTCTCTTATCAAATTGATGGAGAAGTCTATGCCATCTACATATGTGCGGAATACTACTTATCTGGTATGCAGGAAGTGTAAGGGCAAGCAATTTGTTGGCAACACCAAGATCGGTGTGATTTTTCATCCTAAGATTATCTTTTTTATAGGATTAATTGTGCTTTTCTTTTGCTTTTTAGTTTCAACAATGTTTACCAATTATCCTTCTTCTGTTTTATTGGATTGTAGTTCTCTGACTATTTGTAAGTGTCGTTTGGCTTTTCTTTAAATTTAATTTGGCTTAATGCTTTAAAAAAAAAAAGTTTACAATCGTAAGTGTTAGTAAGAATGGGATTTTTAGATCTAACCGTTGTCACATCTCTAATAAATAATACCATTATCTATACAAAACCATGAAAATACCCAAAGAGAAGATTTAGAAATTTCTTTTTTTTTAAAAAAAATAGTATCTATATATGAACTATATAAATTAGGCTTTTGAACATAAATATACCAAATAAAAAATATATACACAAATTCAGCCACCTTTAAAAACTATTTGCAGATATATTATATATACCACTTTTACTGTGTACATTAAAAAACGCCCTCACTCACCGAAGGCGTTTTTCGTAATTTTTAACAAGAAAAATGCCATCAGTGAGGGCGTTTATAGGGTCAAATGGTCAACCCTATAAACGCCCTCACTGAGAGCGTTTTTTATACTAATATTTACATGAAAATAAGTATGATAACATTGTAAAAAACGCCCTCACTGAGTGCGTTTATAGGGTTGACCATTTGACCCTATAAAAATTACGAAAAACGCCCTCAGTGAGGGCATTTTTCAATGTGTATAGTAAAAGTAGTACATATCTGTAGATAATTTTTAAAGTTGGTTGAATTTGTGTATATATTTTTTATTTAGTATATTTATGTTCAAAAGCATATAAATTAGGAAAAAACTTATGTCCATTTCCTCCAATTCCACCAATCATATATTGTATTTACACTCTCTTTCTTCTATGATTGGTCATATAAAAGGTGGTCTTCTATATTCTCTCTCTACTGTGATTGGTCATTTAAACACTTTTTACCACGTGTCATAATTATATTGGGGAATTGAATGAAATGGATATAAGGAAATGTAAATAAGTTTTGTCCTATAAATTACTAGTCTGAAATCTACTCTCTTCATCAAACAACAAACAAGGAGACCAGCAATTCAGACATTTTTTAAGGAGGGGAAAAATCAGTTTTGGCCAAATTGCAGTTTTGGTAAAGTATTAAGAGGAGGAAAATATTTTTGTCACATTTGTTGTTCGTGAAACAATAAAAGGACATGAGTAAAGGAGTACAAGGGAGAATTTAATATATAAAAGCAGTTAGAAAAGGACATGAGTGTTGAATGTTGATAATAAATTGGAAGAGGGAATTGCATATATATATATATATATTTGGGATGCATGCATGGATGAAGATTATATATATTGAAGGGAAAGGGGTAAAAATGCATGGGATATACCCTAATTTTTAACTCACGAGGGAACTTGGGCACGTAATTGACCCAATATCATAAACGTGAGACGCGTAATGTGTATTATATATTTAGTATATATATGTGCGTGGACTGTGGTACTGGTATATGTGTAAACACAGTTAAAGAATACTTCACGGGAAAGCAACATGTAGCATTTATTACCAGGCATGCATATAGATATGGTAGTTATCCTCTCACTCCTCAATATATATCTCATCTTCCGCCTTATATATATGTAAGAAAATAAAAAAGTAGAGAAGCTAGCAGAGACCTTAGCTTGATTCCCATCGATCCTCTTGCCTTTACTCAAAACTCTTTTCTCCTTAATTAAACCAAACATGTCTCACATAACTGTTGAAAGGAACAGGCGTAGACAGATGAATGATCATCTCAAAGTTTTAAGGACCTTGACCCCTTGTTTCTATATCAAAAGGGTATATATATATATATATATATATATATATATCTTCTCTCTGATCTCCCTTAATATTAGCTTTAATTTCTTCAATTCCTTGAGTATTAATTAATTATAATTGTTGTTGTTCAGGGAGATCAGGCATCTATAATAGGGGGAGTAATAGAGTTCATAAAGGAGTTACAACAAGTTGTTGAAGCACTGGAATCCAAGAAAAGAAGGAAAAGTATAAGCCCTAGCCCTACTAGTCCCAGTCCCACAACTGTTCTTAATCACCATGCTTCCTCATCATTAAATAATAATAATAATAAGCAAGTAATAGTGGGATCAACCAGATGCAACTCATCAGTAGCAGATGTACAAGTCAAAATCTCAGGCTCCAATGTGATAGTGAAAGTGATCTCCCACAAGATTCCAGGTCAACTTGCCAAGATCATCACTCTTTTCGAAACCCTTTCCTTTCAAGTCCTTCATCTCAACATCAGTAGCATGGACGATACTGTGCTCTACCAGCTTCTTGTTCAGGTCAGCTATATATATACTTCAACCTAACTAATCTTCTTATTTATATATATACTTGTCGTTACTTTATTCATGATCACCACTCAAACACATGCCCTTATCTTTTAGGGTTTCTTTATAGTCAAACTCCAACTTCAAAACAATTTATCAACATATATGAGCTATAGGAAAATTAGTATGCATATATTGTGTGTGTGTGTGGGCCTAGCTATATCCACTTCAAGAAGCATGTATATATATATACCTAAATAATACAGTACAGTCTTACTTAAATAATCTCTACATACATAGACCTAAATCAAATACATATTAACTTCATCGAATTGAAGTTTGTAACTGATTAAGCTTGAGGCTCATCATGTAATTAACAAGTAACGTAGAACCATTATATATATACGGGCCTACCTATGTGTGTGTGTGTATATATATATATATATATATATATATATATATATATATGTGAGTATGTCATTTTGAGCGCGCATTATAACAACTAGAAATATCTAGACTAGCTAGGAAACATGCATATATAAGGTAGGTAGGATTGCAATATTTAATTAGATTGTTAATTAATTAATTTGGAAATGGATGGATGTTGAAATGAATGATATAATGTCGAAGGTAGTATTAAATAATTGATGAGGGCTACATTCTTGTTTTTACAAATACAGATAGGACTGGAATGTCAAGTAAGTCTGGAGGAACTAGCAACGCAAGTGCAACAAACCTTCTCCTCAGCCTCTGATGCCGTTACCACTATATAGACATTATTTACATCAATTTTATATTATAATTATATTGCACCATCTCACTTCACATTTCACATGCAACACTTTCAATCTCAAAATGCAAGCTTGCTTAGCTTCTAATAACAACAATATAATATATAGTAACAACCTTCTTTCTGCTGTAATCATTTTTAGCATTCTAAGACTACACTGCATTAATATATATTGTTTTTGTTTTGGTCTATATATATATATATGTTTTAACAATTTGCTTTAGATCATGTACGTACGTGTAGAGAGACCTTAATTAGTCTCTTAACTTAGCCACTTCAAATCATATATATATATATATATATATATATATATATAATAATAACTCCCATTATTCGTAAATAATATTAAGCCTAATTGACTGCACAATTGCTAATTAAGTTAACAATAATTAAGCATAAATAATTGTACAATTAAGTGGCTTCCAAAATAAAATATATATAGAGGGATGCCACTTTGATTTTAACATATGCATCAGTGCATGGACTACCATTTTAATTTCACCAGCCGAACCCGAGTGTTTTTGTAAAGGTCAAACTAGTTTTTTTCTGTAAATCAGCAGTACGTAGGGTCTATCTTCAGGGGGACTATATATAAAATAGTATATAGTAGTACGTATTTTATTCTTTATTAATTTGAGATTTCTTTTTACAATAGTTCATATATATATGTATATAAATTTTTTTTTAGGTAAATAGAAAATTAGAACATTTTTTTTTTTGTTGAGACAGTGAACAAATAAGGTACTGCAAAATACAAATAACTTTTACCCAATTACTTAAATCGGGCTCCATCATTTGTGGCGTGAATTTGGCTCCTCTATAACTATAAGACATAAATTCCATTTGGTTGTTGGTAAATTGATTATGAGAGAATAAGGATAAGAGTGAGAATGAGAAGAATGAAATTAAAAATTTAATATAAGAATTGTGAACAGAGTATATTACGAATAATTTGCCCCCTATAATTAAATTTGGTGGTGGGGTTGGGCTATGGGTAGTGGACTAATGGTGACGGCAGCTGCTGTGGTAGAAGTGGCAGCGATAATGGTGGTTGCAGGGACAAAATAGTCTTTTTCTTTTATCTCATTCTCATGAAAATGGGTCCAAACCCTCTCTTTAAAAAAAAAGTTTGGGATTCCCTAATTTTGATTTTTGAAAGATTAGAATACCATGAGAATCCCAATCTCTCTATCTAAACATGGCTCACCTATGACCTACCTCCATTTTCTCTCTCTCTCAAATTTCAGAAACCAAACATTGCCATAGCCCATAGCCTATAAGTTTCGCCATAATTAATATGCTTTTGAGTCCTCGACTCCTCGTATCAATTCAAGGCCTTAATCTTCCTTAGCTTGCAAGCTTTTTTTATT
Organism: Senna tora; assembly: GCA_014851425.1. Classification (NCBI taxonomy): domain Eukaryota; kingdom Viridiplantae; phylum Streptophyta; class Magnoliopsida; order Fabales; family Fabaceae; genus Senna; species Senna tora. The sequence continues at coordinate 2,133,541 of CM026262.1, read as the reverse complement.
TTGGGCTAAACCTTAGCTTCGAAGTTGTTGGATCACATCAACCATGCATCATCTATCTTTATAATATCATCAAACATCTTGGCCCAAACATTCTCCTAAACTTCTCTATATAGTCTTCTTCCTCCTGGGCCTTTAAATTAATTAATATATATCCCACAAGCAAGATGTTCTGCCAATTTTTTATTTTTTATTTTTTATATACACATCACATGTGATCCCATTACCCTTTCTTTTCCTTTCCTTTTTTTTCCCATACTCTTTAAATTTATCCATTAACCATGTTTCCTTCTTCAAATAGTTCAGTAACGTGGAGATATATAATCGTAGTCTAAACAAGACAATTATATGTATCATCATATATAATTTTCCTCATTTCTATATTTATGCGTAATTATATTATAGGAAATGACTCCATCCTTTTCTCTTCTTAATTCCTTTGAATGTATATATGCGTTTGAATAAATTAAAACACGTACGTAGACATTTAATTTCACCGTATTTATTATGTATGTGTAACAAATGGAGTGAAGGGTAGGGTAAGGAAACAAAAAGTGGAGGCCAAAGTCAAAATGAACTTCCCTTTTGTGCCCATTTGCCATCTTTTTCTGTTCCTTTCTCTGTAGATGATTTATTAGTATAATGGGGCCTATAATATAATGGATGCATGCATCCACGCACATCCTTATCACTTTATGAGAAACTATTACATTTACAACTAAATAATCTATATGAATTAAAATTATAGATTTTAATTGTAATATATATTGTTAGTTGGTTGCTGAGCGTCAAAGATTTAGAAATGCACTTTGTACGTAGCATCCATCTTTTTCAAATGGTCACATGTAAAATCATTATAATGCAATGCTCATCATAATCATTAGGTTGGGTATATGTTCATGTGAATCACAACTTGGGTTTCTACTTTCTAGCTCCCTGCTTCACCAATATCAACCCTCACAAACCCAATTGCACACATTATCACTAACCTCACATTTTCAAATATATATATATGTGTATTTATTTATTATAAAATAAACAATTAATAATTAAAGTATGAGAGACTAAGCGCATTTAGTTAACTATACCAAAATGGTTCAAAAGTTCTCATCTGAGTTGTACTATTGTTACAAAACAGCATCTTTAATTAGCATTCAAAATCTTGTTCACTTTTTTCATTCTTTGATTGCAACCTCACTGCGGAGACATGATTTCGCCAGCCTAGCTACCAATTACCATGCTTTCCACAATTATTATTCTGTGTATTTAATTAATTAATAGTAAGCTATAGATGACTAAGTTTCTTCCCCAATTAAAGACTACTTTAATTCTATTTTAAGTATTATTCACAATGCATGCGTATTTCAACACAATTACAAAGTCATGAGGTTTGAGATTCTTATAAGAATCGCCTACAAAATTGTATGAACCATAATAAAAAAATAACTTTTGTTTTGACATAAAAATAGTAATTAACTCTTTAAGCACTCTTCACTTTTCTTTTGCCTAGCTATCATATAAGGTGTCATTGTCATAGCGCCCATTCTTTTGTGTGATAGGGTGGAAGTAACTGTTTGATCATTGATGACTTCGCCTCTTAAGCATGGTAATTAAAATTGCGTACTTTTGATCTAGATCGTATTTAGGATTGAAAAATTTTAGGATTCCAATCTTGATTGTAAAATCTTGATTGTAAGATCCTAGAAGCTAATATAAAAAAAAAATAGATGCCCAATGAATGTATATATTTTTATATTTAAGGCTATGAATTTTGATATTTTGTTTGATGAATTGATGTATGAATATTGTCATTTTAGTGACTTATGAACCAATTTATGAAAATATCATAAAACTGTGATCATTTTATATATTTATTTAAAATATATATTACTAAATATATAAATTAATTATTATTTAAAAATTAATAGGATCTTATGATCATCGATTCAATCTTATAATTCAATCTATTTTATACCTCTCACGATTTTATTTAAAATTTCCATCTTAATTATCTTGCTCTTAAGTAATTGTATTTTAGTATTTAGTATGTAGCATTTACCACTTGATTCTCTGCAGGCCTTATTATATAGTGGGCCCATGATACCACTTTGGGCCGATCCTTAATCTATTGGCCCTTGCTGCCACAACGGCATTTCATACTAGGATATATTTAGATCCGAGATTAAGAAGAAAAAAAAGAGGATGAGAGATAATTAAGATATATTCTCTTTATTTATAAAGATAAAAATTAAAAGAGAAGATAATCATTAATTATTCATTATCCTTCCCCTTCACAAATTCAATATACCTCAAATTGAGGTATTTAGAAAGAGGTATTAATACCCAAACAAAAAGAGGACATATAAAAAATTAACATTACTTTTCTTTCTCTTCCCTTCTCATTCGCTCTTAATTCTCAAACAAACCTTTACAATTTTCTTAATTCTCAAACAAACCTTTACAATTTACCAACCGTACATATCACTTCAATTCAGAAAGTAAAATCTGTATGACCAATTTTTGTGTCTAATTCTCTACGTCCTTTAAAATAATTCAATTAAAAAACAATAGAAAATCTACATAATAAATCAAATAAAATTAGAATAATTAGTGAAATTTGGATGAGACAACATTTATAACTAATCATATTTATTTTCATTAAAAAACTAATAACATTTAGTACTTTGTTATTTATTATTTATTAATATTAAATAAAAAATTAATCTTTAATTTATATAAAGTTTATCTACATCAATATCAATATTAACAAATAATATTAAATAAATAAATAGTAAAATTTAGAATTCCATAACTAGTATTTTTTTTTTATTATTGGTGGTAAAGGAGTAGGTGTACAGTTGTGGCTCCTATGATCCCATGGTATCATATAGAGGAAGTGGGCCCGGTTGAGTAGATGGGGTGAATGAATGGGGAATAATTTGTTGGCGTGCCCCTCGCATCGCACCGTTGTTTGCGCGCGTGATACCACGTGTACGGGCAGAAACGACGAAGATGGTGTCCCTGCTGTACGGGATAATTGCCTTGCCACTGCCACTGGGCGCCGCGACGAGGATAGTTATGATGCGAGCTGGTGTTGCGGAAGCTTAGGTGTTCTCTCGTGGGTCCCCCCTCAAAGATTCCCTTCCTTCTCTTCTCTTTCCTATCCTGCTTTGCTTCTGCTACCCTACCTGACAATTCCTTCTTTTCTTTTCTTTTTTTTACTCTTTTACCCTTTCTTAATTTTTGTTTTCTTTCATTTTTCACCGTCTTTAATGAATATTTCCATTTCCAATGTGTTAAATTGAAACATCAATATTATTCATTATATATGAAAATAAATAATGTGGAATAATCTCCAACCTACATCTACATCGCAACAGAGGAGAAGAAAAACCCAGGAGATGACAGTGGGAGGAATTGATTGAAGCCAAGGGAATGAACTATGAAGGGAGGAATTAACGGGAAGAAAAATCTAAAATATTTGTGGTGATTGTCAATTATGCTCAAATTTGTTTATTGTTATTAATTGGATTGAGTTTAGTAAAAAAATTAATTTCTTATAACATGATAAATTTATGTTCGAATCCTTTTTTGGAGGGATATCCACAGTTAATGTTCCATAATATCTCAAAAAAAATTATAAATTTGCAATAAAAAAATATATAAAAAAATTATTTATTATTATTTGTATCTTTAGTTTTTTATTTTTTTTAATTAATATTATCTTTTTCATCAACATCATAAAATAATTGACTCCAAGTACTATGTGATGTTATACATTATTTGACCAAAAATCGACTAAATTTAATTTATTGTCAACTGTCATCTCTTTTTAGAAAAACATTGTCAACGGTCATTTTAGATAAGAAGGGGTTAGTATATATTAAGCTCGTTCACCACTTATGGCGAGGGATAAAAGTCCATATCATTAAATTTTAATATATTTTTTAATTATTTTGTTAATATTAATATAAATTTATATTAATAAAAATTTATCTTGAATGATTTAAAAATCAATTGATTGGAGAAATGTACTGAAGTTCAATACTATCGTATCACTGAACATCTACTCACGGATGAGATGTTAATTTAAATAATAATTTAAAATTTTGTGAATATAATTATTTTTCATTTAAAAACTATTTTAATACATTTAAATGCACGACATATAGCAAATCTAAATTAATTGAATCAGTATTATGAAAATGGAATGGTAAAAGAAAATCTCAGCCATTGTTTGTGGAGTGTAACAAAAAATATTATTAGTAAAAAACAATATTAATAATAAATATATAAAAAAAATAGAATACAATTGACAAATTTTGAGAGTATAATTAATAATAATTTTTGGAAATATGAAAAGATACTTTGGCCCAAAAAAATAGTGCTAAGTTTGATGTGATTTATGAATGTAGAAGAAAAAGAGGATGAGAACAAAAATGAGTGAATTATTGGGTGAGGAGAAGTTAGCATCACTCCTCGCACTGTTATTTTAGACATGAACGTCAGCTCCTCACCTATACTTATTACTTATAAACTTCATCTTCACAATATTCAAATCCCATCACTCCTTTGCTCTTCCTTCTCTTTCGACCCCTGTAAGAATGAATCTCCGTTATTTTTCTTTCTCTATTCAAATTTCCTCAATTCATCTTTATCATTTTTTATATATATTGCATTTAAAATATCTAAATTAAGAGGTGGTTAGTCGTTTGTTGTCTTCTTTTGTGTCAAAATAAAATGATAGACCTATCTCCTAAAGCTCCAGGGTATTCTTGACACAAAGTCCTATCAAAAATATTTTTTTTAAAAAAAAAAAAAAGAAATTTGGAAATGATTGAATATGATATTCATTAACATTTGGTTATCTGATTTATTGGCTGCTTTTCAGAGTCACGTGAGAGAAAATGAAGATTTTGATGTTGTTATGAAATAAAAGCTACAGCTGCATGTCTCTAGACTCTAATAAGTAATAATGCTTCTGCTTCTGCTTCACTTTCACAGTTTGGGCCTCAGCATTCATGTTTTCTTTCACCCAACCAACCAGTGCAAGGATGGATCAGAGCTCAGAACCCAGATTTGTTTTTGTTTTTGCCCATATATATATATATATAATTCCATTTGGTTATATTAATATATAGGGTGTTACGTTGTCAGAAAATATTAAATAATGAAAGAGGGGTGGATGATGGAAGTAAAACTAAAATAAGAATGAGATGGTAATGTTGGTAAAGAGATGGACAGAATGTCAAAGGGGTGTTGGGGGAGGCCATTTTGGAGACAACAAAATCAGAAACTAGTACACTTAACTATGTGCATACTGCATACTGCATACTATACTATACTCCATGTGATGCCAATTTAATTTCACTTCATCTTACTCATCTAATCTAACAACTCCATACACTACGTACCTGCTTTCGAGAGTTTAGCATTCAATCAATTTTTTATTAGTTTTATTTTTAAATCAAAAACCATATGATTTTTTATTAAATATTGACATGAAATCTCCTATATAATTTTAGTTTATGCTCGTCACTCCAGGAAATGTGATTGGTATTTACTATTTAGTGATAGTGCTTGAATAATCATATTTGGAATTATGTAGTCAAACAGGATAAGAATACATAATGATGTATGTATTTAATTTGGTAATAGAATCTATATCTATATTATATATATAAACACAAACCCCATCCTTAATTCATTCCCCCCATTTATGGGCATGGCTGCACCTAAAACCTGCTTTCCTCCTATCGCAGGTCCCTTTTGCTCTTGCTCACCTACTTCTTCTTCTTTTTTTAAATAATTATGAAAAAATAACGGGACAACAAATAATTTATATTCAATAAAATTACTTCATAAATATGTTATAGAGACAAGTTTTCCCTGTCTAATTATAAAATTTGCCCAATCAGTATTTAGTACCCCATTCCAACCAACAAATATCCCTTCTCTTTTTAATTAATTAATCATCCTCCTAATTTGTACACCATTCTAATTATTCTCATTTAACTTTTCTTCTGTTTTAAAAAAGAAAAAAGTTGTCCTTTTTATTGGCAAAAAGTTATCTAAAAGACAAAATACAATGAACTTTTTTTTCTTAAAAAAAATCTTCTATCTTTGTCAAGAAAGTTCAGGAGACATACTATACATAATTAACAATAAAGATATAAAGTATATATACAAAATATCTTATAAATTTAGAAACAGAATAAATGTTTAGATTTGGAGCAATGCAACAACATATGCCTAATGGATTATATATATTTAATATTAATACCAGATAATTAAGAGTAATTAATATATGGATGGGTAAGTTGATTAACTAATAAGGAATTTGCATAATTATGTATTATTATTTTATTTTATTTTTTTAAAAGAAAGAAAGTTGGAGAGTGTGGGGAGTGTGAAGTTGAAGATTGCAATGTTTGGGTGTATGAAATTCTGCCCCTATGCCTATATATGCTATGCTATATGGCTATATCAGTATATCCTACACCTACACACTGGACTCTCTCATACTCATACCAAGGCAACCGGCCACCCATTCCTAAGACACACCAGCTCCCTCACTATTTAATTTGTTTGCTCCTACTTAACCGGTATTAGCCCGTTTTCGGGATGGACGGGCCCCATCATCATGTGATTTACTGCTCCTTCTGCTTTCAATTTCAACTTTCAAGTGAACCTACAATTCGTCGCTTTGACTTTCTCATCATTCATCCTCCACTGCAAAACATACTCCTGGGATTAAGTGCAATGAATTTATTATGTTTAATAATAAAATTTAAAAATAAAAATAGAATAAATTAAAAATATTATTTTATTTTTTATATTAAAATATTAAATATATATATATATATATATATATATTATAATTATATTAAATTAAAAATATAATAAATATTTTATTTTCTTATTAATTTTTCACAAGAATTAGGACATGTTCATTAGGTAAAAATAGAAATGAAAATAGAAACAGAATGCATTTGATGTGTTTAGTAGTAAAAATTTGATAATGAAAATGAAAAGGGAATGTATTAAAATGACTATTTTACCCCTTATATTAAAATAATAAAAAGAAAAAAAATTATAATTATATCAAATCATAAGAGTATAATAGATAATTTGTATTTTTTTTAATTTGATAAAAATAAAAAAATGAAAAAATAAGTGAACCCATACACCCCATTTCTACTTCCTTTAACATTTATTGTGAAATAACATACCCTTGAAAAAGATATTTGATCTCCCTCTTTCCCTCGGGGCATGTGAGCCTACTACTTTCTTTTCGCTAGCTTCTCCTGCGGCCATATGGTTTGATGTTTTTCTTCAATCCATACTGACTCAGGTTCGAGGTCTAGTATGCCATATATACATTTTCACAATTTCAAATTAACGAACACGCCTAAGGTTTGGAAATAAGATTTATTGATTAAAAAAACATGGGAGTGTTATTCTCTTTTGTCTTTTTTTTTTTATCAAACAAATATTATTTTTTGTAATGTGATAAAATTATGTTTTTATTCTTATTTTTTTATTTACTTTATTTCATTTACACTTTTAATGTAAGGGTCAAATATTTATTTTATCTACTTTTATTTCATTTCCTATTAACATAAAATTTTTATTTCATACAACATTCCCACTCACATTTTCTCTTCTTTTTGTGTCCCTTGTAAACAAACATAGCCTAATGGTTTATTGGTCCCCCATTTGTGCATTTGCTAGCCTTTTTGGCCTTTCATTGTCAAAAAAATTAAGAGTATGTTTTTTTACGCAGAAATGAAAACGGAAAGATAATGCATTTATTGTGTTTGTTAGTAAAAATTAAAAATGAAAATGGGATGAGAATATATTAAAATTATCATTTTATCCCTTATATTAAAATAATAAAAAGAACAAAATAATACTTATGTCAAATTAAATGATATAATAGACATTTTGTATTTTGTATTTTCTTTTTTTAATTATACACACTTTTTAAAGTAAAAATAAAAAATTAAATAACATATAGAATCCATGTTTTTTTTCCTTCCTTGCCTAAAAAACACATGGTAGTAGTAGTAGTTAAAAATATATTGGTTCTGAACTTCTGATTCCTGAATCCAACTGATTTAATTTGTGAGTCACTTTTTTATGAGCCCAAATATTAGTTCCTAAATCTGCGTCTAATTAATAATTGAGACCAGGATATATAGACTTCCTTGCACTAAAATAATTGAATGGCTTGAATGATTGTCTAAACTATTACATATGTTTTATTCAACGCTACCTATAATTGAACTAGTTTGTACAACATTTTCCCATACTTGTAAGTTGTAACTAACACTACCTATGTGATGTGTTAATCATCATTACACGAAGATAATTCTATTTATCAAATGTTATTTGGGTCTAAAAATTGATAATTAATTCAAGATTCATTTCAATTAATGAAAAATTTTATAAAATTATTTTTATTCATTTTTTACCAAGTTTAAGAAATTCTTTCTCAACTAATCAAATAAAATTGTATCTATATTATAATTTCAACCTTCTCACTTGATTACCTGTCGCTTCCCTTGCATCAACATCCAACCTAGACTACTGTCTAGAGTCTATCCAATTAATTACTTTTAATTAATCCAACTTATCCAGAGATCATAATTAAGGACAGCATGAAATTGAAAAAAAAATCATTACAATTTTGTAATCAAACGCAGTGTTAATTTCATGATTGATCGATATATATATGGGTGAGTCTATGATGCAACTTGTTGTATCATGCAATGGGTTATGTGGCACAATTATAGCCATTGATGTGATCCAATTGCATAGCATGATATAAAAAAATAACAAGTATCACAAATCTATTGGCTGGAATTACATTGTATGATGCAACAAGTTGCATCATAGACTCACACTCTATCCCTCCACGCCCCAATGGTGCTTTACCAAATTAATGATAGATTGTACGTCATTGCAGAGAAAATGAGAGACTTGATTCATAAATCGATTCAAAATGTTTAATAATGTACAATGACTTAAACCAAATTAATACGATGATGTTTAACTTAATGATGAAATTGTGACTCATTTCCAGTAATGGAATTAATGTACACTTCCCACACATAATTAAGCTCCATATTATTATATTATATTATATTATATTATATTATATATATATATATATATATATAATAGCTAAGCTTCAAATAAAAGGATTAGTTAAGCTTTTTTTTTTTGCCGGTCAATTTTGAGGATAACTGCATTTACAAAGTCTTAAATTTTGTTTAAACAATATCAAATCGCTAACCAGTTGAACCAGCGTCTCATTGATAAGATAAGCCTATAAATAATATAATGAGCATTTAATTTGAGTCGTAAATCTAAATAGCTGTGGAACTATTTATTGATTTGATTTTGTATTGTGATTTGTGAATGAATTTAGTGGTAGTCTTATTATTAGTTTGCCTTTGATTAAGGCCAATTGAACTTGAAACTTGTACTATATATATATAATACAAATTAAAAAGAAAGAGAGAGAGAGAGAGAGAGAGCAATTACTAGAGTTTGTGGAGTAGAACTGAAGGATTTGACCATAATTATAAATATGGATGAACACAAAAGATGAAAAGAAGGCATGACACTTTATCTACTTTTTTGTCTGTAATGCGAATTCCATTTGATCATCAACACCGAAAAAACAGCAAGTCAAGAACAACTTCCTGCTTTTCACTAAAATATATTACTAGTTAATATTATAACAAGAATCTCACACATACAATTAGTGAATCATTCCAAATTTGCTCTTCTTACCATTCCCTCATTTGCCTTGCTTTTAATCCAACTAATCTTCATTACTTTTAAGTTTCTTATTTTAATCATCTCTCCAAATCCAGAGGCACGTGAACAGCCAAGTATTAAACATAAGCTAATGCGAACAAAAAAACAGGACAAAAAAAGTTCACCAAAACTAAATGAACAGTTTAATTAATAAATTATAATAATATTAATTATTTCCACTTTTTCTTGTTTCAATCGATTGTTTCTTGGAGTTTAATCAAAGGTGCTGCTTTTACATATCCAATTAGTCTAGTCTAATCTGTATTATTGTAGGTTATTAAGATAGCGACGAGGCTATACTCTCCTTTGTCATTGTACATATTCATCAAATAATTATAAGGCATGATCAAACTATTTAACTTTCTTTAAATTTAAAGTTACATATGCGCGCGTGAATCTCTTTTTTATTTTGGGAATACACATTAATTTTTTAATATATATTATAAAACAAATTAACTATTAACGGGATCTTATTTAATAAAAAAAGACTTTAATTGTTTTTTGTTTTGTATGAACAAACTATCATTTAACAAGTGATATAAGGGTTTTGTTAAGAGAGTTTAATTTGGTTGATGAAGTATTTAAAAATTTAGAAGGGAAGGTAAATGGTTAGGAACAAATTGATGTGGGCACGCAATTGCAATGGGTGATTAGGTTTATGTAACTTGGCGCCATAATATAATATACGTCCAAACAGTGCCCACTTCTATGCTGTATTGTATCCTCTTATTCTTATTATGTGATTACATCATCTCCATGTGAATGTGATTCTGATTCCTCCTTCCATTTCTCTTTATTTACTGCTCTCACTCTTCTACTCCCACGTGTCCCCCTCCCCCCATCTAGGCTGTTTTTTTGGGAATTGAATTCATTTTTTGGAATTGAAATTGATGAAAATTTATATGTAAAAATAGAATTAAAAGTGAGGTAAAAATACTGTCCTTCATTGAATATTATTATTTTTAAATAAAATGCCTTTCTTAAAAAATAATTTTTTTTAAAAAAATTAATATTTAATGAGACAGATAAGAGAGGTGCCAAACAAACAAGGACAAAATGATATTTTTATCTCAATTTCATAAAATTCATCCATTTTTCATGAAAAATACATATAATTCAATTATAAAGGCCCTTCATTAAATTAAACTGTAAAGCCAATTTCAATAATTGCAATGTAAGTAATTGAACCAAACATAATTCTAATTCCAAGTAATTTTTCGATTTTCACGTAATTTCAATTCCACAGCACATGAGTTGAACCAAAGATTGAATTTGGTTGAAAAATATGGCATTTCAATCATAAGTTAAACCGAACATAGCGTTAATCAACCTTACATGCTAAGTATGATCCATGATGGAATATGAATAGCATCATCATCTTCATCTGATATTGTGATCCATGTGAGGCATCCTACACTGGATCACGAGGTATTAAGGGCAGTATGGGTGGGTCCCATCCTGTCCTTCAAGCTTTAAATTTTAATACAAGAAACGTATACCTAGAGATGGAAACTGGGAAGGGAGTTACCATTTACCAAAATTAAGTGTAACAAAGACCGTTGCGTTACATATATTTTATAGAGAAAATATAGAACACAATAAATTACACAATCAATTAAAGGAGAGAGAGAAAGAGTAAAAATACAATTTATAATTGATGAAATAACAAGCACCTAATAAACTTTATCTTAATTTTTTCCTATTATATATACTTGTACCTCGCCCTCCTACATTCTACATATACATATGGGATTCCTTTCAAAATTCAACTTCAATTTCTATCTTTTTTTTTTATAAAAGCAATGGGATGATTAAACTATATAGATTAGCTCCTGTGTTTTGGATGAAGAGGGGTGGCCCACACCATACCCATACCCGTACACCCCATTCAGAAAGAAAGAGGCCACTGCCAGAGAGAAACAGTGTATGAGTTGGCTGTATACCACATCTACATCAAATAAAGTGTAAAGTATATAAAATAAATATCTAAATAATTAAATAAAATTAAGATTTATATTTAAATTATTATATTTCCATCCAACAATTTATAGTACATAATTTATGCGAATCTGTTGAACCCGGATCCTCTCAAACATTCACCATTTCTCTCGCATTCCAACAGAATGTGAGGGTTCTTTCTTTTGTAACCTTCATTCAAAACTTATGCACATCACTATACTTTATCTTTACTGGAGACAAATATCATGATATATTATTATAATTATTATGTGTGCCATAATCATAATCATATATATAAAACACAACCATATCATATCATGATGGTGTGTGTACAAGAAATTAAGAACAGGAGTAATGGAGAGAGAAATGGGGATTTGTTTTGTTCAGCCCCATCCCTCTCTTTGTTTTTGTTGCTGTTAATGTTGCCTTGTGAAAATGTTTATTCCTGTTTTGCAACATATATAAACATATAGACATATCCCTTGGAGGGGGACCTCACCACTCACTACTCACATCTCACATCCTCCCCCAAAACTTCTATATAAACATAAATATAATATTCTATAAATTACTCATCCTCATGGTAATTTTACCCCCTAATTCATTTAACTTAGTATGAAAAAGATAAGACTAAAATTAAAAAGGTGAAAATTAGGGTAAAAATATTAAAACTGATTTCCACTGTATAATATTTTTGTCCTCACCCTACCCTTCCTTCTTGCGCACTGTGATCAGCACCACCAATCCAGCGCATCTTTCACATAACGTTGCAACTTGAAGTGTTGTCATCACTGAAATAGTTGGAATATGGGTCATGTGGAGGTGGAGGGTAAGGGTAAGGGTACTGCGGCGGAGGGTACATGTAGTTCACCGCCGGCGGTGGCGGGGCATACATCATCGGCTGGAATCTCTCATTCCCCATTGCCCTCTGCTGGTTCATCACGGCAGCCATGTATTGTTGTTGTTGTTGCTGCTGCTGTTGTTGTTGAAAGGGGTTTCCGTGCATAGCTTCAGGACCAGCACCTCGGAAGTATCCGGCGCTCATGTCCGGCGTTGTTGGGAGTCCTTGAACGGGTGGCATGTTACCCTTAGCAGCACCCATTTGAGGCATTGGCATATTGCTGGAAGGCATGGGCATACTCATGTTACCACCACCACCACCAGCACCCATGTTGATGTTGGGGAATCCTTTGTTCATGGCTTGACTAGCTTCCATCATATTACCACTCTTCTTACCTCCATTCCCAATGTTACCATTATTCTTGTTGTTGTTTCCTCCACCGCCATTGTTCCCACCGTTGTTTTTGTTACCTCCTCCACCTTGGTTCTGATTGGGCACAGGTCCTCCTCCGCCGCCTTTCTTTCCCATGCCGTGGACCTGAATGGGCACAGGTCCACCACCGGGGCCGCCTTTGACTGGTGCTCCGCCCTTCTGAGCATTCATCATATTCATTGCGTTGAGCATCATGGGATTAGGATTAGGAGGCAACTTCATCTTGTTGATGGGATGCTTGGGCAGGGGATCCTCAATTTCATCATCGTCGTCGTCATCAAACTCATCATCTTCGAAATCATCCTCATCGAACTCATCATCCAGTTCGTCATCGGTGAAATCGTCCTCCTCCTCCTCCGGCAAGTTGAACTTGGCAGCTTTCTGGTTTTGATTGGGAGGAAGCTTAAATTGAGGAGGTAACTTCAGATCTTGGAAGCCCTTCATCTGCTGGAGTTGCTGCTGAAGCTGAAGCTGAAGCTGCTGAGGATTAGGCCCTCCTCCTCCTCCTCCAGCTTTAGGCTGGTTGTTTCCGCCTTTTTGCGGCTTGTTATTTGCACCGCCGGTTTTGCCATTGTCAATTTGCGTGTTCTTCAAGTGGTTGGGCATATGATTTTGGTTGTTTGATTTAGGAGCACCCCACAGCTCTGCATGCTTCCCCGATTTTGCAAGCTTCTTGATAAGAACGCTGGAGTCCACAGTCCCAGACACCGTCACTTTCCCCTGTTCCGAGTCTATCTCTGTTGTGAACACCCCTATCAACAATAATCACACCCTTCCTTCACATTAATTCCAAACTAATTCAAATCATAACAACACTCTCACAATGGATTATGGATATACTATATATGTTATTGTTATGTACCATCCATTTTCTGCAGGATTTTCTTCACCTTCTGCTTACAACCTTCGCAGTGAATGTTCACTTTCAGAACACATTTCTGCATGCACAACCAATCCCCCAAAATACGAACAAACAAAACAATTAAATGATCTTTATATAAACATAGAGGGGGCAGATAAAGACTAGAGACTAAAATTACCAAATAAAAGTTTGCGAATCATTCATTGTTCACTGTTCAGATAATAAAGCAGAAGCCTAGAAGAGAGAGAGAGAATTACCTGTATCTTCAAAAACTCTTCTTTACTCATGTCTCACACCCCAGATATTGAAACAATGAGGGAAAAAGAGAGAAAGATAGATCTGAGAAAAAGAAAAGCAGATAGGAGAAGCTAAAGAGAAGTTGTTGTTGTTGGTTGGTGACAAGAAGAAGATAGTGTGTGAGGAGAGAAATTTAAACAAGAAGAAGACGATGGGTAAGCATTAAAATGGTTTGAACGTCTCTGGGTGTGGGAGTGGGAGGTTCAGTTATTTCAGATCTGAACGTCAGCTGCTCGCCTATCTTTATTCCTTACTTCATCTTCACAAGATTCAAATCCCACCATTATCCCTCCTCAATCTCAAGGGTATTCTTGACACAAAGCCCTGTCAATGCACCGGTGCCTAGCTAGCTAGCAAGGTATATATATATTGGTCATTGGATGCTATTATTGATGATTGGATTGAGTGAACTCGGACAGAGAGAGCACAGCACATATAATATATATATATATATATATATATATATATATATATATATTTATAATTGGATCAGATTGTGAGGCTCTCCAAAAGCCTCATCCGATGCACCTCTATATTCTATGGGTCAACTTGAACTTTTTTTCTCCCAAATCTAATTCAACATTCCCCATTATATGTTTGATCTACGGCCAAAATATATTTACCCTTCTTTCACATATATAATCCTATTTTGTATTATACTGGAAAAAGAATTCATTCTCATCTAATTTCAAATATAAATAGAAAGTTAAGCAATTTTAATTTTATGTGTAAGTGTGATGTGAGAGTAAGTAGGTAGTACAAGAATGAAGTAGCTAGCTATAGCTATAGTTTGGTTGTTGGCATGCATAGTAATAGTACTGCTAAAAATGCGGATATGATTCCGCCGTTCTGCTAAGGTTCGTTTAATTAATTTTATCGATTTAGATCATTAATTGATTTTAATATAATTTTATTTTAATTGATTAATAATTTAAATTAATTACACTAACTAATTTTACTTGATCAACTCCTAAAATTACTTGTACACCCGTGAAAGTGGTATTTTAATCTTCAAACTTGGTGGGATGCCCACTAAGTACCCACCATCAATGGCTTCATTTTCACAATTCTGTCCCACATTCATTTTTCGGTCCCATAATCCTTAATAATTCAAAATAATTAACCTACTTTCATCAATTGTCTTCACATATATACTTTCTAGCTATTTAAATTAAGTCCATCTTTTATATATAAAAATTAAGTAAAATGTTTTCTTTTTTTCTTTTTTTAATGTTTCAACGTCCTTCTAATATATATATATATATATATATATATATATATATATATATATATATATATATACAAGATGCACAATATTTGACACCAATTATCTGAATCTCATCATTGCAAATTTATAAGTGACTTAACAAACATGGCTATACAGACTTAGTGGGCTCGGAATTAAGCGTACGTATTTGTCAATTATTTTTTTTAATTTTTAATTGTAAATATAATTAAAAATACCTAAAATTATATAATAACTAGATATAGATATATATAGAATGATAAAGAATATGATGGCTTAACTATATTTTTTATTGATTCCTGGCAGTGGATCATTAATGAACTGTAATGATAGGCATGGGTAGTTGGTACCGAAATTCGGAAAATTATATGATGTATATATTAGAAACTAACAGCATCAACCAAATCTAACTGAGATAAAATTCTAGATTTGAACTCAGATAAAATCAAGAATAATTTTCTGATGTTTATTGTAACAAAAGTATTGGTCTAATCTTGAGTTTATCGTACCCAAACTCTAGAACGTACACACATGCTCTCTGGTGTGTTTAATTTGTATACACAATTACTCCGTAATCACTGATCACCCAATCAAAATACTTACTTTAAAATTCAAAAACAATATATACTAGTGTTTATCATTCACATGTACCCAAACACTGGACTGGACTTTTAATTTGTCCGAGTTACAAAATGTTCTCAAAATAAGTATATATGGAGAAACTACTTAACTCAATTTTCTTAAATTTGGTGCGTTTCTTTGAGATAAAATAATAATATTTGGTTTGAAAATATGGGCAGAATAGGATGGTCAACACGGTATGAAGTGGTACACCTTAAAATCATCATATTACGCTTTGAAAAATATATAACACTTTGATAATCACGTGGGTAGGGGTAAGTAGTGCTACATTCTGTCTAGTGTCTAGTGTCTAGTGTCTACCATTGGTAATCAAATAATAGAATTACGTACCCTCACATAAATAATTCATATTCATACTCTATTATTAACTTTACAATTACTCGGTTATTTAATACTTTGATTCAATAATATAAAATCTCACCCCCTTAATTATTACAATAAATAAGCTCAAGTCAACAAAATTTGACCCTTTTTTACACATTAATTAAAGCTAAGGGACGTTCGTCAATTCCATGGAACGTAACTGACTTCAATCCTACATGCACATTTTTTAAGTTCATAATATATATCAACACTAGCTACTTATAATATTTCAGATTTTAACGTGATAATTAGCATAGAGGTGATATAATTATGATTTATGAAGAGGAGAGTACAGGTTCATTCAAAAAATTAATTAATTAATTAATTCAACATTGCCATACAAAAATATAATGTAAATATATTTGTGGACAAGTGAGTAAAGTTGTGTGCGTGATTTGTTAGAGTTTTGGATTTGTACAAGTAAACGCAAATATAGTAAAGAAGAAAAGGCATGCGAAAAACATGGAGCGGTTGGGATCTGCCAAATAAAACACTTGCATAAAGGGAAGGGCCCGACTTAATTAAATTGTAGGGTTTCAAGGCTTTTTTTTAAAAAAAATAAATAAAAGAGCACAAAAAGTTTCTATAAAATTATATGCAGCTCATCAGCCTACCTCCAGTTTCTTCCTACATTAAATATCATTATCTTCCCTTTTAATCTTACCAACACAAATTCTGCTTTTATTCGATTTTTAATGTAACTAGTATTGAACCCATGCGATGCACGGGATATATATACAGATTATTTTAATTTAATTTGAATCATTTTGTATCCTAAAAAAACATAGGCATATATAATTTGGAATATAATAGTTTATTGGTATTTTCGTAAATAAATAGAGGTCATTGTCTATTTATTTGTCAATAATCTTATACAGATACTAATCTTAAAATACTATACATCCTATAATGACATATTTCTTAAATACATATTTATTTTAATTTGATTATGTAATTTATTTAAATTTCTTAAAAAAAAAATTGTACTAACCAAATATATATTAAATTTTGTAACTAATTAAAATAAAGATATTTTGATCAAACTAGGTTAAATTTTATGTTGTCTTATCTCTCAAGAGAGGAGAGTGTAAGTTCTAAAAATAGAGGTGAGGGGAATGTACTTTAAGGACTCTTAGGGAATGAGAGTGTAATATAGTATTTTTAAAATTTTATGATCTCAAACTTTCTCGCTAATGCGAAGATGTTCAGTAGTATGGTAATATTAAACTTCAATATATCCTCCAATAAGTTGGCCTCTAATCAATTCATTGTGAGTCATTATTAATATGTGCTTCTATTAATATTAACAAATGACATTACACCGTTAGATGGATGTACCGAAGTTATGTAATAACATAATATCGAACTTTCATCCCTTGTTATAAAAAAACATAATTACTATTAATTTTGATTTTGAAGATAATTGTTGTCACTGTATATCGAGAAGCAACATTGTGATTGTGAAAGTGTGGTGTCCAAATGCGGTAATCGAAATCCAATTGCAAACTGAAATGCAGAAAAATGATTAGAAGCCACAAAAGGAATTGAGAAAAAGTATTAACTAAAATAGTTATGAGATACACTGTACTTAAGAAATTACATTTGATGAAAAAGATTTGACCACAGCCAGTAAGGGGCAAGAAAATACTCCCCAATTTGTATTAATATAGCAAGATTTGAGGCTATGTATACTCTTTTATCTATATTAATATGGCTTTGCAGATTTTTGGTGTTAAAAAAATAGAGTGTAATACCAAAAAAATAACTTTCTCAACTTCATAAGTGTAACTTCAATAAATAACCAACTTATAAATAACTAAAAAAAACTTCTATGTGCAGAATTTTGGTATTCACAAAAGAAAAGTATGACGCCTATCACAAAAGAATTTTAAATATAATTTAATCTATCAATTTTATTACTGATGTTGTAAATATCAAATTAGTTATTAATACGTATATTTAAAATATGAGTAATCCCCTATCCAAAAAATTTTTTGAGTTAATAAAATAAAAATAATTATTAATAATCATAATTTAATATAAGTGGAAGCAATCAAATATTGTAAATAATGTTAAATCAACACCACAACAGTGTTCTAAAAAAATTACAAAAGTTGTTTATAAAAAAAATGCTACAACTGTTATAACATAAGCAATTAAAGGAATGATATATATAAATTATGATTTTTTTTGGACCCATGCGACATATGAAGTAAACAAACAATTGCTTGTGAAAAATAATTCATAGAAAATTTTTTACTAATGAAAGGGAAAACACAAACAGAGATATCAATAATTTAATTAACCCTAACATAGGTAATATTTGAAAGATGATAAAATAGAATAGTTACCCAAAGAAAGAAAATCTTGCAAAAGAAAGAAAATGAAATAGGCAGTGCAATTTTTATACTACACAAAAAGTATTAAAATTACACATCGCGATCATCATAAGAAGGGTTTGAGAAATGTTAATTAAGGAGTTAAGATGAGAGAATATATAAGAAGAAAGCGAGAGGGATTAGGAGAAAGATGAAAGATGAAATTGTTCATACCAAGAAATTCACATGCATCCGTGCAAGTGTCAGACACATTACAAGAAGGACTATAAGTGTAAGAAGTAGAAGATAATAGTAATTAATTTGGAAGGGAATGAATAGAAATAGAGTTATAGTAATACATGAAGAATTGGATGGAGAGTTAGGAGCAAAGATGAGAGTAATCAGAGCAAGAAGTTGCGCAAAGAGTGTGACCTTGTTTCTTGTGTGATCATTGTTTCTTCTTTGTTGATTGTTCCTCTTAAACTCTCAAAGTTAATCCATGAGGAATTTCATAATAAAGGATTGCTTTGCTTCACAAATCATAGATAACAATTTGTAAAGATAATCAATAATAAAGAATCACATACCTCAATTTTTGATGATGAGTATCTGATAGAAAAAGAAGCAAAAAGAATAGTTAGGAAAACAAATTCTAATTAAAAACCGTTCTTGATCCAAGAGAAATAAAGTAGATAGTATCTTTGATTTATAGCTTTCTGAAAATCAGATTTTGATTTTGAAATTCAAAATTTGGAGATAATGAGGATTGTGAATATATGTGCATTTAAAATAATTTAATAGATTTAAAACTAATTGATCTATACTCAAAGGCGGGAAATTTCCATTTCGAATCTTTTATTAAT
The DNA here is from genome assembly GCA_014851425.1 of Senna tora. NCBI lineage: Eukaryota > Viridiplantae > Streptophyta > Magnoliopsida > Fabales > Fabaceae > Senna > Senna tora. Next base: position 2,113,890 of record CM026262.1, on the reverse strand, counting down.
CATGGTATATGAAATTGACCATGAATCAAGGAGATAATTTATTTGAGCAAAGTCAGCATTTTTTGAGGTGGTGGATTATTCACATTTAATGAGATTAAAGGTAGATTTAATGAGATTAAAGGTGGATTAAGCATGCAAGCAGAATATTTCTTAAGGTATGGAGTGATGGACATGTGGATCATATATCTTCGACAGTGGCATTTAGTGTGATGAAATCGTCATTATTACCTGCATTAAGTATTAAGAATCATGTATTTGAAAAATAAAAAAATATATAAAGAAGGAATAATAAGAAATTAAAGTTTTTAACTATAAATTATTCCTTCATTAACTTTTTCTTTATTGCTCAAATAAATTATTCTTAATTAATTCCTTCATTCTCTAAGACATGAATTGCTGAAAATGTTAGAGATTGCCACGTCACTCATCAATAAATATATGTGTCATTTGATGATTTTTTAATTGGATAAATGATATGCCACATGGAGTAGTTATGAGTGATTTAGTAATAAGTTGCTTAGGTGTCATTAGAGCAAAGACCACAATTTAAGATGATGTGTCAAATAATAAAGCTAGGAGTATTCTTTTATATAGATATATAGATGGCCAATGAGAGTGGCAGTTCACTGCATATATATATATTGAAAGAAATATATATAATTAGATATAAAAAAAGAAATATGTATAATTAGGAGATTTAGATAAATTAAAATGGAAGTGGGGATGGTGATTGGTGTAGAAACAGAAATGATGTGGACACGCAATTGCAATTGGTGGTTAGGTTTATGTAACTTCGCGCGCGCCATAACACACGCACATATATATCCAGACAGTGCCCACTTCTAAGTTGTATAATGGGACCGTTTGGTTATCCAAAACATGTCCTACAACATTCCCTTTCTTGTTCCCTTTACCATTTCCATTCTCTCAAACATTCTACTAACTAAACATACCCTATAGGTGCATTTGGTACACAGAAAGGGAATGGGAATGAGAATGAGAATGAGTTTACTGTATTTTGTAGTATAATTTAAAAATGGAAATGAGAATGTATTAAAATTACCACTTTACCCCTTATATTAAAACATTAAAAAGAAATCAAATCAAAAGGCATAATAGACATTTTACATCTATTTTTTTTTTAAGATTAAGCAATGATCCCGAGGAGGAAATGGGACAAACCTTACAGAAGTGAGACCAATCGTTTCAGAGGTGGGCCCCACTCATTAGGGATATTAAAATGGGTCAGCCCACCATAAGCCAGTAGTAAAATGGTTGGACTGGACTTGGCCCACCCTCTTAGGATCGGCATAAAATACTGGCCCAACCCAGCCGACCCATGTGCCTTTTGTTTATTTTTTAAATTAGTTTGTTTTAAAAAAATTTATTTTATTGGACCAAATATCAACATATTGAAAATAAATATTACAAATTGGCTTAGAATAATAAGAATTAAAAAATAATTTAGTGTACGTAGTTTATTTTTTTTAATCAACATCTTATGAATGGATATTGCAAACTGACTTATAAAAATGCAATTTATTTTACATATGAACATATTATTGATGAATATTACATATCAACATAGGTTACAATATTTTGTATAACATATTATACTTGTAAATATTTTTTAAAAATAAGTAAAAAAAAAAGAGAGAGAGACGTCCATTGTGCCGGCCTGCCCCAGCCCTCATAACTCGTAAGCCCATCATCGGCCGTGGGACAAAATGGGTGAGGGCTAAAAGGCCTCCTCAAAATGGGCCAAAATTTTCTTGGCCTAGCCTTTGCTATTCCAAGGGTCGGGCTGGGTAAGCTTATTTTGACATCCCTACCAGTCATTCCTCCTTTTCTCCCTCACACAAAACTTCTACCAAACATAACCCATGTGAGGACATCATCTCCATGTGAGTGATTCATCCTTCCATTTCTCACATTTACGCCAAGTTTAGTTATAAGAATGTTAGAGAAAATGAGAATGAGAATGTGATGTGATGTAAATATAATAAAAATTGATAAAATAATCATTTTACCTTATATTAAAAGTGATAATGTTCCTATATAAAAAAAGTGATAATGGAATAAACGTGAGTAAAAAAAAGTAAAAGCAAAAATATAATTTCTTCATATTACAAAAAAATTAAGATATGTAATTCAGTATGAAGAATGTTGGAGGAAAATGTTGGATTATAGTCAATATTACAACCTTAAAGCAAGCAATCAAGCCTTACTATTACTACTCCTCTCACTCTTATCCAAGTGTCTTTTCCCTTGGATCTCAAGAGAGCTGTCAAAATAAGCCAACTTAACCCTCACAACATGTTTTAAGCAATATTTTTTGCAATCTTAAAAATATACAATCTCTAATATTTTTATGATACTAAATTATGTATTTGTAAAATTAAGAAATCAAGTAGTTGGGATATATTATATTATCTATTAAAAAATAAAATATAAAAGGGGTTACTCGCGCCAAACTCGCATGAGTTATAAGTTAAACAGGTTATACTTGTTATGACTTTTTTTTTTGTTGATATTTTACCAACTCGGTTCGTGAAAACACACGAGTTGAGCCAATTTTGCTAGCTTTAAGTTTTAGGGTATGTCTAATAATTAAGAGAGAGAAGGTGAAAGAATAAAAGGGAAGAAAAGAAGAGAGAGAAGAGATTAAATGATAAGTTATGATATTTTGTTATTATTTGGATCTTTAAAAATGTTCTTAATTTATAGTACTTTAAATTAACAAAGAGAACCAACGAGGTTGATCCAAGTGCATGATAAGCGGCTTAGTGTTGTTTAAACAAAGTATTGAGTTTGAGACCATATGAATGCAGTTATTTCAATTGGGAGACGATTTTTTCACAATAATCAAGTGTACGAAAGGTCTAATCTAAATTAATTTAGACAAAGCCTTAAAAATTGACAAAGGAGCTAAAAAATAACAAAGAGAGAATGTTAAAGAAAATTAACATATTTTTTTTCAAATATATTATCTTTCAAAATTATAAAAGTCAAACAACGAAATTAATAAATATGCTATTATTTTACTCTTTAATACCTAATTTAAATATACATTTAATTTTAATATGATCTATGATGGAATAATAATATGAATACCATCTTCACCTTGTGATGCATGTGAAGTGAGGCCAAGGTGGGTGGGTCCCATTCAGTCCTTTTAGTTTTAAATTTTAATATAGGATTTAATATTTTATATATATATATATGGTATGTTGTATATATGTTAAAACGTATACTGTATGCGTGGGTGGTGCGTTTGAGTGAGTGAAAGAGTAAAGGTAGATGGGAAGGGGAAGGGGAGTTACCAAAATTGAAGTCAAACAAAGACCACCTCACCCTCTTCTTATATATATATATATATATATAACTCAATCCATTCATAAAAGCAATGGGATTATTAAACAATATATATAATTAATTAGGAGTATGAATTATAATATTATATGTATTACTAAATTGAAGTTAATATTAAGAAAATCAAATAAACAAACTCTCCTATTTTAGAAGAAGAGGAAGGCTGGCCCACACTACAGACCTCACTCATAAGAGTTGAAGAGGCCACTCTGCAGATATGAGTATAGTGCTCTACACCTCACAAACATCTACCATTTCTCTCCATATTTTTTGTTACTAATATTCCCTTAAGAAAATGTTTATTCCTTTTTTGCAACATTATAAACATATATATAGACATATCCTTGGAGGGGGACCTCACCACTCTCCCTTCACTACTCACATCTCACATCCTCCCCCCAAAACTTCTATAAATATGTTATAACATTCTATAAAACTACTCACTTATGGTCATTTAGACCCCTAATTCATTTAACTTAGCAAGACATAAAACTAAAAAGGTGAAAATTAAGCTGAAAATATCATATTGATTTCCATTGTATAATATCATTGTCATCGCCATCTTCCATTGCTGTTGTCATCACCATTAATCCAACGCATCTTCACATAATGTTGCAGCTTGAAGTGTTCTCGTCACTGAAATAGTTGGAATACGGGTCTTGTGGAGGTGGGTAAGGGTACTGTGGCGGAGTGTACATGTAGTTCATGGCAGGCTGCTGTGGAGCATACATCATCGGCTGGTTCCCTATTTCCCTTGGATGGTTCATCATTGCAGCCATTTGTTGTTGCTGCTGTTGATTTGGGTTTCCAGGCATAACATTAAGACCAACACCTTGGAAGTTTCCGCTAGTTCCTGCTCCGACACCAACCCCAGTGCTCATGGAAGATGAAGGCAGTCCTTGAATACCTATACCACTGCCCATTTGAGGCATTGACATATTGCTATAGAGATTACGGGTATTCATATTACCCTCACCACCACCAACCATGTTGGGGAACCCTTTGTTCATTGATGGGTTAGCTTCCATCAGATTACCACTCTTTATTGCTCCATTCCAATTGTTGCCAATATTCATGTTATTGTTTCCTCCACCTCTACCTTGGTTACGATTGTTTCCTCCTCCACCACTAGTGCTGCTACCGTCTTTCTTTCCTCCATTAACACCACCCATTCCACGAAGTTGAATGTGCATAGGTCCACTGGGAACAGGGCCGCCTTCTCCCTTCATAAGTGGGCCCATATTGCAACCTTTTTGAGCATTCATCATATTCATTGCGTTGAGCATATTAGGAGAAGGGTTGTTTGCCATCAGAGGTTGCTTTATCATATTCATTGCGTTGAGCATATTATGAGAAGGGTTGTTTGCCATCAGAGGCTGCTTCATCATATTCATTGCGTTAAGCATATTCGAAGAAGGGTTGTTTGCCATCAGAGGCTGCTTCATCATATTCATTGTGTTGAGCATATTGGGAGAAGGGTTGTTTGCCATCAGAGGCTGCTTCATCTTATTTACTGGTTGTTGGGCCAAGGTCTCATTTATTTCATCATCATCAAAGTCTTCATCTTCGGAATCATCGTCTCTGAATTCATCATCCAGTTCGTCATCCTTTTCCTCCGACAAGTTGAACTTGACAGCTTTCTGGTTCAACTGGTTTTGGTTTTGACTGGGAGGAAGCTTGGATTGAGGAAGTAGCTTTAGATCTTGGAAGCTTTTCACTTGTTGCAGTTGTTGAAGCTGTTGAGGATTAGGTCCGGGTATTCCTCCTCCGACTTTAGGTGGGATGTTAATGCCTTTTTGCCCGGTGTTGTTTCCATTGTCGTTTTTGCCATTGCCAATTTGCAGGTTCTTGAATTGGGTAACCAGATGATTTTGGTTCTGGTTCTGGTTCTGGTTGTCGTTTTCGTTGTTTGATTTTGGGGCACCCCACAGCTCTGCACGTTTTCCTGATTTCACAAGCTTCTTGATTAGAATGCTGGGGTCCACAATGCCAGACACTGTTACTTTTCCCTGTTCTGCATCTATCTCAGTTGTGAACACCCCTATCAATAATAACAACACCATTCATCACCATACAAATTTAAGATTTGAAACAAATTAAAATGATACCAACACTGTGAAAATGGATTTACCATCAATTTTTTGCAAAACTTTCTTCACCTTGTGCTTACAACCTTCGCAGTGAATGCTCACTTTAAGAACAGATTTCTACACACATAAACAATTGAATCGTATAAATCTTGTTACTTTACAAAAAAAACACATGCGACATACAAGGGCAGATAAACTAAAAGCCTAGAAGAAGAAGAAGAAGTATAGGGGGAGAGAGAGAGATTTACCTGTATCTTCATATACTCTTCAGTACTCATGTCTCACACCAAATTGAAACAACGAGGGAAAAGATAGATAGGATGGAAATAGATCTAAGAAAAAAAAAGGGACAAAATAACCTGCAGGGCAAATGACAAATAAGAAATCGAGTCTCAGTCTGTAAGCATTGAAAGCAAGCCCACACAAGTGAAATAGAAAGAGAGAGATTCAAATATGGTGGGTAAGCATTAAAATTAAACCTGTCTGTTTGGCTATATGAGTCCTCTATTTCAGGGTTTGGAAGAGACAGAGGGCTGAACAGGAGGAGAAAAGAAGAACAGAAAAAAATAACAGAGACATGAGATCTGGAAAAGAAAGAGGGCTTCCAATGTTTACCCTTTGTTTAGTGTTTATTTAGTGGGTAGCATTGCGCACATATAAATAGCCCTATTCCCTTCTAACCTGACTTGTAATTCCCACAATTTAACCTTCACCCCATGTGGGGCCTTCTGGCTAGCTTCATAATCCACCTTCTTAATTTTCCTCTTAATGATGCTTTAAAAGCAAAATCCTATCATATTTAATACATGTATATGTCTTATTTATATCAAAATTGACCATTAAGTTTTTTCCCAATAATATTATATTTTAAATACGATAATCGATTTTATATAAAGTACTATACGTTCATCGTGATATATCGATTATTCGTTCAACCCTACGAATTATGTACAAATAGAATACTCTGAATCTAATAATTTGAGAATTGTCAAATATTATTATATAAGTATTATATACTTTGAATCATATGGTGTTAATTATAATTATAACTTGTAGTGTAGTTTTATCGAATGTTTAAAAAATAATATTTTGTGTTTTGTCTATACTCATTTATATATATATATAAAATTTTTAAATAAAGAAAATTGGGTTAAGATGTGACCTTAAACCTTGATAATAATTATGAATCTCATTCCAAATCCGATTATACAATTAATAGTAAATATTTATTGGGACCCAGGGTGTAATTGGAAGTATCATTATCTTCTCCAGTCAATTTACAGTCCTACCCTCGCCACTGGTTTTGCCCTTACCCACAGTATTATTTGAGCTGACGCCATTCATCTAATTGAAACCCCCCAGTTTCTAGAATGAATTCATGAGAACGGCTCCATCCCATTTCTATATAAACAAATTTATATATATATATATATATATATATATATATATATAAAACTATTATTAATTATTTGCAAGTGGAGTCATTTTTTATTTATCACCCAACCAATAAATCAAAGCTTTCCTTTATTAAATAAATTAATCCGTATATTTTGTATAAGACATAATTCTACTTGAGATATATATACGGTTCGTAGGTACTAAATATGAGTATTTATACAATAAAAAATTTAATTTATAATATTATTATGGAGATTATTATTATTATTTTCGTTATGTTTGGCGTCACAATTTTCTCCACATTGCGGTGACTAAAAAGTTTATTTCCTCGTCTATGTAAGAGTAACGTAACTATTAGATAAAAACATAATGATATAGAGAACTTGAGAGCTAGAATTTACAACTTAACAATCGTTGATTTGTTTTAAGATCTGTATCAAATTTTTTAAAAATTTAAAACAATACAGATTTCGAAATAAATACAATAATTATTAAATAATAGACTCCTAAGTCTCAAGAATTCCATATCATTACCCAGATAAAATAAAACTGAAGTCAAACTTCATCAAATTTTACAAACTTCTATGATGTTAAATAAATTTCACAAAAAAAGAGGGTAGAAAAGTAAAAATAAACGGCCAACAAGTATAATTGGTACTTTGAACATTTGCATGATTCAAGTTGTACAAATTGGTCAGGAAAATGTATATAGGAATTGCACTCCCTTGATATGTGGAATTTGTATTATGTTACAATAACAAAATAATTTTTGTCTGCAAAAATGATAAAAAAAATATTTGTACTTTATTAAAATTTCAATTTAGTACTAAACCAGCGTGAGTTGTAAGTGAATTGGAAGGGTTTAATGGTTCCGTTTGATTTCAAATACTCAAATGTTTGTAATTATTAACATCATTATCAAACTGTGAACAGCTAGCTGCTTGTACAGTTGTACTGAATTTCCATTGAAAAATAAATAAATAAATAATTGGATCATGGTAGTTTCCCATTTACCAATTAAAAGGATATGGAAGATATATGACAAAAAATATAAACTTCTGGGTTAGGAAAAAGAAATTAGTATACATGGCCGGGTTCATAGAATTCTTATTATAAACTTAAAACTTTCCTCCATTAAGCCCTAATTAAATTGAATTTGTCCCTTTTACCTTGAAATAAGAATGAGAAATATATTTCCAGGTTTATTATTATTGTTGTGGTTAAATGAGTGTTTTCACATGTTTAAATGTTAAAAACAAGTGTTTGGTGCAGGGGACGGTTCACATTTCTCTTTGATACTTGTTATGAACCAACTGCATTAAAAAGAGATTTGCCATTTTCAGCTAAAATTAGGAGAGTAATATGTTGTTCCAGGACGTGAAATATTATTAACTACATGCGTGTTATAATTATATTTTCCAAAACATATATATAAAAAACCGTGGCTTATGGAATTGTGGTGGCGTTGAAGTTGTGAGAAGTAGCTGCCAATGCCATATTTACATGATTTGACATTTCAAAGAGAGAAAAGAAGAAGAAGGAAGTAATAGCCAAACAGGCAATGGTTTGCAACTAAAATGAGAATAACAAAGCTAATTCCTTTGATTAAGTTATTAGGTAGAAGAAAGCAACCCAAGTTACATGGTACAGATGAATCACGTTCCCTGTTTTTTTGTTTTTTTCTTCAGTTTTGGGACCTTCTTAAAACCCGGCCCCTTCTGCTTTTGTCCCTTTTGTTTTCCCTTTATCCCTCAACAACAACAATTAATTGCCTTCTCTTCCCCTAAACACACAAACCTCATCACACCATTCATCTCATTCTGGTAGCTTCTCTTCTCTTCTCTTCTACCATCCAAATCAAAATGAACAGTATATATGCTTTATCTTTAATTCACTATTTAATATTTATATTCTTTTCATATAATCAAAATGAAGTGTATATACCAAAACTTCTCGGATTATACTGAACTTCTTCTGACCACAAATACCACCAACCCAGAGAAAAAAAGAAAAGGAAACCTGGTGTGATTGTGACAGGCAGAGCTATATAAGAGAAGGATGATGGGTAAATATTTTTGGTGAGTTGGAGGGGGGCCAGAATATGATTTTTGGACAGACTGTGCGAGTATTACTATTAGGGACGTGGGTTGGGGGTAGCCATGCAATTTCAGAGTATGTCATTTACGTTGAATGGGTTCACATGGTGTTAGGAATATTGGATGTTGAAATAGATTGATACAATATTGAGGAAGAAGGAAGTTTAGGACTATTTATTGAGCCCTCACCTACTATTGCATCTCACACATCCTCTCTTTTTAAAAGCTCTACATCTTATCTTACCATCTTCTGGGAAATTAATAATTGAGTTTACATTATCACCAGATTCCACCATAAGGGAAAGTTTTTATTTCTATACTTGCATCAATATTCTTTGATTTCTTCTTTCCAAACAATTAAATAAAGCACACAGATCAATAACTACACTTCCCTCTTTTGCATATTCACTCCACTTGCTCAAATCTTGACCTTCCTACTTTCACCCACGTTTTTTTTTCATAACATTTCTGTTATGGAAAAAAAAAAATCTTGACCTTGCTACTTTCTTTTTTCTTCCTCCGTAAAAAAATAAAAGATACCTAAAGAGAATTGAGGTTGATGGCTACCTAACCCAGTTCTTTGGGCTTCTACTTTTTCATTCTTTTGTGGGAACAAACTCCATCATTACTTTGTCTCTCTCATGTGCGCATGCTTTTGTCTCTGCTTACAAATAACCTCCCTACTAATCATGTTAAATCTCAACTCCAAATATCTTGTATACCCAATTTCACTTCGTAAAGTACACCAAACCTATGTCCATTTTTATCATTTGCTTCAATCCTTGTATTATCAGTTTTCTTACACATAAAATCTACACACTACACTACACTGTTTTTTCCCATCGCAACTTCCTCGTTAACCTAATACTGGTACAAAACCTATTCTTGGTAATTTTCTTTTTCATTTTTCCACTTCCTGCCAAACACTACAGTACCACCTAGTAATTAATAGCCAACCAGAGTAGTACAGCATCACATCACCATTATCTAATTTGGGGTATTTTGGATAAAGTTGAGGTACGGCAAGAATTAGAAACATGCAAGAAATCCAAAATTCCCACTCAAACTTGTCCACCGCAGATATGCAGTTGCTTCCCAGTTCAGACTGGTTAATAGTATTACCATTTGTCATACAATGTGATTTCCAATTACTTGGGTAATCCCATACATTGCTATGTATGATGTTTATGTGTGAAACATCTTAAAGAGGCAAAATTCCTAACTAACCCCAGTTGCAAATGAAATTTGGAAGGCCATGTTAGGAAATAACCAAAAAAAAAAAACTGAAGTTGCATGACATAATACATTTGTGCATTCACGCAATCAAAAGCGAACATCCTATAAATTGGTTCTACTGCTACCTTGTATAGCAATGTAAGCCCCAGCCACTTTTGTTATTGTTAATAAAAGAAAGAAAAAGAAAAAGGGGAATGAGAAAAACAACGCCTAGGGCTAGAATGTTCTTGTCTTTCTCTTTATATATATATATATATATATCACATTCATCATAATAAACCAACGGTTCCAGCCAAGGCGGCTGAGTTCAGAACCAAACATTTTTTAACCCAAGAAAGTATTCGCAGCGTAAAAGAAAAGCATGTTGAACACTTTGGTGTACTAACATGATAAAATTTTAATAGCTTTCAAACATGGTTTATCAGGAAGGAATCTTCACACCCAAGATACAATAAAGGAGGGTTTTCAGCAATCAAGCAAGTAGCCTTTTTCTCCTTTATACTGCAAGCATTAGACAAATGATACAACAATCAAAGCCTTTTCCCACTAGGTGGGTCGGCTATATGGATCAAGCGACGCCAACATGTTCTGTCTTTGCACATTTCTATAGTTAGGTTATTTACGACTATTAAAATTTTATACTGCAAGCATTAGACAAATGATATTCTGTAAAATTCACTCACACAAAACTAGGGGAATATATATATCACCTGTACCATATAGACAAATCCAGAATATAGTTCAATGACAGAAAATCCCATGATTCATTTTTCCATTTAACTTTAAATAACTATATAACATAAATTATTGACTGCAATATACATGAAAAAAATTGCACATATATCATGGTGATACAATATCACCTGACTGCGGAAGGAATTTCCTGCTAATGCCGTCCAATTCAACCTAGCATCAATAGAAATGATCTCATTGGTTGCTATTATTTATCTTGATCTCTATAAGTTCCTCGATAGATTGACGGCATATAGGGCATTTATTTGACTGAAGCCTCAAAGCTTTGGCACACTCACTGCACATGCACTGGAGGATACAACAGATCTAACGTGAGCAAAATCAGAGCAGAAAAACGAACTCAAAGTAAAATAGCAAACAATCTCAACCAAGCAACTATAATATTCTCTGCTATCCAACTAGAAAAGAATGTATCAAATATCTTCTTCATGGTATATATTAATGCTAATCTATGACATGATATTCTGATATATCATTTCAAACAGATGCAAAATCAGAAGACATGCATTGAGCTGACAACTTTGGGACCATATTAAAAAAAATTGTGGCAGCAGAGGAAAACAAGAAAACCCAGGCGAATTAAAACAAGGAATCGATATAAAAATATTAAGCAACTTCTTCTAACCAGTGAACAATGCACTTCTTCCCTAGCAAACGATAATAGATAGGTTATCCACAGTTATGAGTATGAAATAAAGCCATCATCTTATATTATCATGCCCCACATCCAATATAAGTGTTAGAGAGTTGAGACCCTAAAATGAATTTCTTCCCTAAGAAACGATAAATACGTAGTTTTGCTTCAAAATCTTACCATATGTCGACAAGGTAAGACAGCAGTGTCCTTTGGTTCGGTCATGCATATTACACACTCCTTCCCAGGATCACTGTCATTGAAATCTGCTGCAGTAGAGCTTCCAATTCCATATAGCTCTCTTAATTCATAACGGGCCCCATCAATCCACAAAATTTGCCTAACTACTTTTACCTGGAAAGAACCACTACCATTTTTTTCTAGAACAGCTTGAGTAATCTGCATGTTAGGGGATACATCTGGCGTGGATTCACTGAGGTTTTCATCTGCTGAAGGAGTTCTTGAATATGTTTCAGCACATATTATAAGGGGAAAGACATCTTCTCCCTCTGATGGTTTTGAGAGATCATCCAACGCAAAGAAGCCCAAATCAATGCCAGTTCCTGAAGTCTGACAAAAATTTTGACCAGCTCCCTTATGAAAGGGGATTCTGACTGGCTCAACTTCAGGAAACAGAGGAATAAACTTGCATGTTTCTACTTCCTTGGCAAAGTAGAAGATAGTAATGCTGCCGATTAGAAACAAAAAGAATTATGATGTCAGACATAAGAAAGAATTCCATAACAGCAGCATCTATTCGACCTTCAAAGATTCCTTTTATAACAAAGCATTCATATAATAAATCAATTCAACTAAATGCAAATCTGTAACCATAAATCGTGTTTGTGATTTGTTCTCCCAATGGCAATTGAATTGATTGGGATTAGTGAATTATACTAAAAAAAGAAAATGTTCATAATCAAACATATGCAAAAACACAGATTTAAGAGCATAAATAGCAGCAGTAATTTGTGAACTTTGCTACATTAAATTCTTTGCAAACACATATATGTTGCTTGATAAATGTCCCAACTTTATACAACAGCAATAAAGAGAACGATTTATTGGCTTAATGAACACAATTATGTATTTTATCAACTTCTAGTCATCAACTAGTAATAACATCAGCTGTAGATTTAACTAAAGAACCAACTTTACTACTTGACTTAGCATTCTGAAAAATTCTCAACAATTCACATCATGATCTAGAAAAAAAGTAGAAATCGACTCCAACATTCTTCTTATGGTTCAAATTGAGCATTTCTTACGCTGTACTTAACCCAGGAAATGCCTCGTCAACGACTGAAAGCCCTAGTTACCAAGGATATGCTAGGAAGAGAAGCTTTCTGGCACAATAAGAAGTGTCTGGCAGTTGGCTATTATGTGAGCCTCTCAATCTGGTGTTTTCCACCTAGGCCACCAGTTGGAATTTTCATTCGAAGAGACCATCCACTCAAAGACTTCTTTTACTTTTGTTTGGTACCTTAATTAGATTGACACAAAATTCCCACTTGTCCTCAAACTTAGAGACTTGTAGACTCACAATTCTAATAATAATTAACAAATATCTCTAAAATATAATAATGACTTGATACTTCAATACAGAACGTAAAGTTTTCATTCTTTAAGGCTGAACAATAGACTGAGGTGGTTTATGCAAACTATTCAGCTAATAGCATATAACTTTAATACATATCTGAAAAGCAGAAATGGTAAATTGCAGGAAAAATGAGAAGTTATTACATCCCTTTGTCGTGTAAAATAAACATCAGACAACTAAAGGGCAGGCCTCTTTCATGCGACTAAAAGAATGAGGCTGATTGCTCCACAAGACTGGACTAAGCAACTTGACTCAGGAAAGCAACAGAAAAATGAATTCCTAGGTAGAGGTTACACTTACACAATACATGACAAACTTATCAAAATTCAACAAAGTTCCGACTTCTGATGAACTTCTTAATATTAATAAATAATCAATTACATGAGTAAAGTCAAGTCCAGAAAACAAAGGGAACACTGCCAAATATAAACTTCAACTACATCTAGTCAAATATAAACTTGCTCAATTTTAAAGTTTAAACCATTAATTTGTTATCCCCCACCCCCACCTGGCTCCCCAAAAGTGGAATTTATGAATTGTGGCATTAAAACTGTAATGAGCAATTGGAATGCTGGTTTCTAACCCATATGCATAAAAAACACGCAGCTAAATTGGCAGTCAGAGCTAAATTACTTCTTCGAAAAGCAAGGGGAGAGTAAGAGGGTTTAGGGATTCCTTACCTGCCATCATATAAGGCGTCGAAAACGAATGAAACCAAGTGGTGGTCAGGATTGCGCTCATCTACCTCGAGCCGCAAAGTATCTTTATGCACATTGACATCATTCTTGACCTTCTTGGCGGCTTGATGATCAACATAGGGTGGAGGAGGATTGGCAGGACCAGCAGTAGGTCGAATTGCAGGCCAACCACTAGTACCCTGATTCACATAATAAGGTTGGTACTGATACCGACCCGTCATAGAATTGCCATAGTTGGGGCAATTGCTATACCCATTTGGGTAAGAAAAGGAATGGGCTTGAGGGTGAGATGTCGGCGGCAGCGGCGGTGCAGGCAGAGGAGGGGGAGTGACGTAAGTATTGGTGATGAAATAGCCTTGCGAAGGAGGCGGTGGAGGAGGAGGAGGATGGGATTCGGCAGAATAATAGTACGGAGGTGGAAGATGATGGTGATGAGGAGGAGGAGGCGGTGGAGGGTAATGAAAGTAATTGTGTCTTCTTCTGCCGCTCCAGAAATTTCCCATTTCAGAAGAGAGGAAAGTTGAAAGAATCAGAAAGATAAGGAAGAGTAATTTAATGGGAAGAAGGGGAAAAAAGGAAAGGCTTTAGGGTGCGGTGCAGTGCAGTTGAAGGAAGAAACGGGCATTGACCTTTTTTCTTTTGTTTATTACCAACTTTACTGCATTTTTTTTCCAATTTCATATGGCTTTGGGTGAACATTTTTGGACTTTTCTCTCATTCATCCAAGTCCTTATTAGATTTGGATGGGCATGGCTACGGTTGATCCACTCAATATTCATACCTCATAATTCCACGAATCATTTATCAATACGCGTTTCTTCTACTTCCTTGTTTATCATTATACGCGTATCTTTTACTTTTTTATCTTACATTGGTAAATATAAATTTCTCTTTCTGCACTAAACACCTTACCAACTAAAGAAGTAACAGCCACACTTAAAAACAAAATCTATGCTCTAGATTTTTTCTTTAAAAAAATGAAACAGGAGAAATTTTGCGATGATATAAACAGTCAACTATTTACTTCAAAATAAAATAGAAAAGGATAGATTGGGATAAAAATTACTGCCACATTTATTTTTCAATATTTTTTATTTGCCAATAGTAAATAAAATTTCGTTCCCAAGCAAATTTTATATTTGGTTAGATCAGAGAACAAATGATCAGCAAGGTAACATAATATATGATAATGGAAAAATTGGATAGATTGATCCAACCAAATTTGGGCTCAGTGGGCTTTGAGCCTGAAGGCCTAATCCAAATCATAGCACAATTAACTCCGTCACCTATCATCTATAATTCTCAGATTTTGATAAATTTAATCATTTGAAATACTATATTCTATTCCTGCTATGATGTTGCTTACACTTTACACTATCATAATAATGATAGACATTAGTGTCAATTAATGTTGTCCAGTTATGCTTTCTCTTCTTTGTCACCATAGTCCTTGTTACTGAAATAAAATAATTATTATAATCACTACCACCAACACCAAGCAAGGCTTTATGAAAAATATAAACGAGGGAGAATCGTTTGATTTATCACATTCTTCATATATTGATGGCCACTATGTTACTAGTAATTTTAGTGATCGGTCTTACATAACGCGTCATTTTTTTTTTGGTGGGGAAAGAGAGAAGAAAGGAAGCTAACCCATACAAAGACGGTAACTTCCCCTCCCCTCTAAGTCAGCACACAAAACAGGAAAACCTCACTGTATGATTATTTGATTTCTATTTAGTGATATATCTCATAAAAAATCGAGTCAATGCCTTTTATAACTTTTTTTCTCCGAAAGAAAAAACAAACTATCACCTAATAGTGAAATTAAAAGATTGCTTGTTAGTTGGGACAAAAATAGTGAAATTTAAATAACTTATTGCTGTTGAGAAATAAACATATCAAAGCTTTCAGAAAACGTTCTGGATTGACATATATATATCCATTAAAATTCAGCTATATTACAATTAATAGTTCCTTGCATCTGCAACAACATCACCCCCATTGACTAAGAAATACAAAATCAAATTAAAATCTGTCGTATTAGTATATAAACCAAACCCACATGAATTCGATCTTCATGTTGCTAGCTGCAGGAAGATCATTGAATTGTGCAATTAATTACACGCACACCAGAAAATGAAAAGAAAAGAGTAAAGGGAACTCAGAAAGTAAGAAATAAGAAGCAAACATTGCTGTGTGATAATGAAACTAAAAGAAAGAAAGTGAATATAATATCAGCAGAAATCAGGTCTAGGCCTCTTGCGAACAGAAATGCAACCTCTCTGATGATCCCTGAAGATTCTGATCTCAGAAGTGTCCCTGAGATCCTCAAGGCTTACATACTGTTGCTTCACCATCCTCAATGAGTCACCTCCTGTGTCTGAAATCCACACATAAGGATGGCATGTCTCGTCATAGTAATACAGCAAGCTCTTCATCCCCACAACCCCTCCATTACTATTGCTACTAGAAGTAGCAGGCATGTAAGCCTTATATATGCTTTTACATTTGAGTCTCTTGGAGCATCCTGGCTTTACTGTGTGAACCTTCTTCAGTATTGATCCAACTCTTATTTGCAGCTCCACAGGCCTATCACTCAGATTCCATATTCTTGTTCCAAGGCCAGACCCTTGGCTGTGGTCTCTGCAGCTATCAAAGCAACCACCAATACAAACAAGCTTTAATCCTTTCACTTTTCCCATTAGGAACTCCAGCTCCTTCTTCTTCTTCTTCATCATCGATCTCTCTTCACCTTTTATTCCTCACCCAACTCTTGTTTTTTTGTGCTCTACAAGCTTCATTTGTGTCGGGTCTCCAACTTCAGCTTTTTAAAAGAAAAGGGTTGGCTTAACTGTAGAGTGTAGATAGTAATGTGTGATAAGGCATGCTTAACTTAATTCAACGTGGATGACTTGCTTTTGACCTGACAAGGAGGTAAGTTAATTGGGGATTTTAAGCCCTAATGTATTGGTTTGGTGATATGTGTTTTTTTTTTTGTTGCCCGCCCAGTGTCCAATGCACTGCCTCAACTAATCCAGACTCGACCCACGTGCGCACTTGGCTATGGTGGGAGAGTCTCCCAACGAGGATAATTGTATTCACAAGGTCTTAAACTCAAGACCTTGCTTAAGCGATACCAAGTGGCTTACCATTTGAACCAACCCATGTTGGTTAATATGTGGTTTAATTTAACTAGTTTTTGACTAAAATAGAAAGAGTGATGAATAAGTTCAAAACTTTCATGTGGGCATATCCAAGAAGGTGGTAGGCGTTTTCTGCGGCTATGATCATAAAGAGATCACAAAAGCAAGTATGGAGAGTTGCACTTCTGAAAATCACCCCTGCAGTGATAGAAAGAATATTGGTTAGCCCTTCCATCAAGGAATTGGTAGGGTCCCCACAACCCCAAAATTCAACACAGGCAGACAGTGGAAAAGTTAACTTGCACTGAACAAAATATATATTAAAAAGAAAGAACAGAGGATGTATGACTCTTGCTTTGTTTGTTTGGGAAGGAAAAGGAGGTTATTGGCACTGCAGCACAGCACCACCCACACAAAGCCACATTCAAAGATTCATGATGTGAAGCATATGATGTTGCCTCACCTTTTATCAAATTTCAGGGTTTACTTTTGATTTAGTCCAAGTTTCAAGTAAATAATCTTCCTCCACCAATAAGAAAATGAAAAATAATGCTTTTTCTTTTTCTTTGTTTGGTATGCATTGAGCTCCGAAACATTTTGGATTCTATTTCAATGTCAATGTTGGTTGTTTCCCGTAGGTTCGTTGTTTTCTGTCTTTCTTTTATTTAAGAAAGTATTAAAATTTAAAATAAAATTCCTAGTAAAGATTAGATTTTTGATGCAAGTATAATATAGCAAATATTTAATGCAAATAGGCATGCTATACTTAGCAACTTGTTTACCAAGTATGATAGTTATAATGCATAATTGTTTTGGTGGAAATTTATAATTCATAACTAAACAACACTGTATTACAAGTCACAAGTCAGTCACAACAATATTATAATCTAAGAAGCAAGGACAGATACCATTGGTGGCTATGAAATGAAAAGGCCTAGTTCTATCCTCATCTCTATTGTCTCTCTTTCTCCTTCTAATTTAACTCACCTCAATCTAATGGTCCCGTGGCAGAATATTTCCTTCACAATTACAAACAAGGGATTGATTGCACAACATTTTCTTTCACTTAAAAAACTTTACAACTACAGTGATGTGACTGTCACTACTAAAGATCACAAAAATTACCGTTAATTCTTTGGATCTTGTCTTCCGAACTAATGTGTGTGTGTTGTGTGTTTCTTACTTTTTTCTCCATTTCATGAGATCAAAGATTGTGATTTTATAAACAGCTAACCCTCCAATCAACTACAGCGAGAATGGAGCCAAAATTCGTTGCGAATAGCATAAGTTTACAACCATAAAAATTATTACTTGTTATTTTGTAAGCAAGTTATGAGCTTATTATTTTTAATTGAAATGATTTACTATTAATTTATTATCCTCAAAAGTAAGAGCGACGTACGAAATTCGAACTTCTAGTACAGGACATGTCATCTTTTATTACATAAGCCCAGGTGATTTTGTTATGAACTGAAAACCAAAAATAAAAACCAGAAAAGCTATAAATAGGATAGCACTTCTAATTACCTCAGTTTTAATAAGATTCCAATCTTGAATGAATTTCAAAGCGAGAGGATTGAAATAAGACAGAAGAGTGAAAAAGGAAACATTACAGAAGAATAGAATCATATAAATGAATCAGGAAACGTTCACATATAGACTTTCTGCCGTCAAGACAAAATGAAACCTATCCAATACTCTCAACATGATTGTAGGATTAGCCATTTCATTCCAAATCTACAATTCTAATTGCTGGTTGGAACTGTACAAATCACAAATAAATAGAAGTAAGCATCTACAGCTTAAGCATTACTGTAGAAAGCATAGGGTTTAAGAAGGTGGAGGAAGGATTTACACACAAATGAAGGGGTTTTACTTTTCATGACTATCTTCTTCAGGAGCATCTATCTTGATTATCAGAGGCTGGTTAAGATCTACTGGAGATTCCGAGACAATTGGTAACACTGGAGAGGACGTTGTAATGCCTTCTATTTCTTCATTTTCAGCCAAAGCTTTATCTAAAGCAGACTTGGCAACTTTAGTAACACAAATCATCAGAACCGCTGCACATAACATAACCCCAAACAACTCAGAATTCCACCTCCATAACATTCATACTATGACATATGCAGAACATTCATATGTGCAGTTAAAGACATTCGTATTGCACAAAATAAGTTAGATAGGCTTCTATTAAAGCGGCTTCCAACAAACAAAACATTTTATCCACCATATAACTTTTCATGTGAAAACAATGTCACTTACCAGATATTACAAGGCCAATAACGATAAATGCCTGCATCCACAACATAAAGAAACATGCATTATGTTTTACAGGAATATGTGACAATAAACATCTATTTGGCCCAGTCAAGAAAAACAAAACATTACTCCATCCAAGGCATCTTAGATGCGCATTAATCAAAAAATAAATCAATAAAGCACTACAGTAGAAATTAGAGCTAAAAAGCCCTTAGAAAGCCAATAATAATAAAAGAAACAAATTATAACTTCTCTTACCCAACGAGTTTTTGAGAACTCGCCCCAACCATGTGTTACATCAGAAAGATCTTTGAGAGTTGTTCCAACATATACAAGTGCCAGTGTTATTGGCTGCAACGGTAACAATAACAGAGGAATTAACATAACACTAACTGGAATGCTATCTTGTGAGCTATAGTATGCAATGATCCAAGTTTATATTCATAATAGCTCTAACAATACAATACTACTTCACCTAGATATGTACTTCCCAAAACCCGATTTTGAAGTCAAAAGTGAGGTGGATAATCATATAGAAGTATACAAACTTTAAACATAGCCAAAGTATATTTGAAGAGTTTATTTCAGAGTCAATGTATCTGCCCAAGATTTTAACAGTTAGTATATAAATCATAGGGCTGATCATCAGTGGAATGCGTTTACAGACTTCACTCTATAGATCATAACAACAATGAGAAATATGTTCCTTCCCAAATACGTTGATATCAAATATTTCAAAATTTTTACCCCAAACCATATTAATAATATGCACATCCACACATAATGTACGACAATACGAGGTCTCCAGGTCTGATGTGGCATTACAATCAAAGGAACACATTTTTCTTTTCTTCTTGTTTAGTGAAGGAAGCTCCAAAAAGGAAAAATTCTGATGGCTTTCAAAGTTGTCCACTGTTTTCCCTAAATCTAATGCATATTAAATAAAACATCATGAAGATAACATATTAAAAAATAATATACAAGGAAATTAATAATTATAAGAAATCTGATTAGTATTGGACTTGGACCAAGTCCCAGACAAATAATTGACCAAGGTGGAGAAACTACCATCATTCCTATCCAGGAAGCCAGCATGTATTCCCATATAGAAACAGGAGTCACAGATAGAAGGTAATTTAGCATGTTAAATGGTAGTAATGGAACAAGCCGAAGCAGCACCACAATCTGTAAAGACATATAAGTAAATTCCAAAATGTGTTAGATCTTAAATTGAAAAATAAAAACAGAAAGCAACATCTAAGAATACAGTAACAAGTAAAAATCATCAGAATAATAGCCCTCATGAACAATTGTCACATAATGAGCAATTTTCTGAGTAACAAAAATAAATATAAGCACTCAAAAGTATATAATAAAACCCAAAATGACTCCTTTTACAGAAACAACTAGTTACACTAATATTAATCTCATCTATTGAGATCCATGAGTTGAGGAGATTTGTGAATTGGACGAGGAGGAAGATGGCAGAACTAAACAGATAATCCACAGCATATGAGCTACTTCCATAAAAAAGGAGACATGCACACCATATTATTTATAGGCCTAGGCCATTGACCTCTTGATCAATATTCCAAATCAAGTCAGACAGTAGGTTTATTGATTTCTTTTAATTAGCAGTCAAACAAGAGTACTTTAATACCTCACAGTTATAGGCACGGTTAGAGATTAAAATAAAACTCTTCATGGTCGTTCACATAGACCAAAGAGGAGCATCGACAGTACACATAACAATTCAAGAATTTTAAAACAGTGTTAACCAATATAAAGTATACAATACCTTGAATCCAGATCTATGAATTGCAATTGCTACTGATCTGAACTGTGGATAATCCTTCAACTTTGAAACAACAAATGATTTTCCAATCTGTATAGGTTGACAAAAATACGAATAAATAACCTCATAGAAAACGAAAAGCATACTGCAATATGGAAACACATAGACCAAAATGTAACCCAACTAAAAGGCCAAAGGAAAGCCAAGAACCATGTCGATGAAGAAAGAGCATCTTGTACTAATCAAGAAAAACCTAACATCAGTTAATTATTCAGTGGCCAGTAGTAGGCCAAAGATGATTTATATGTTGACAACTACTTATAAATGTAAAATGAGAAACTTACTGTTCTACCAAGAAGAAATGCAGCTCCCGCACCAACAGTCGCACCAATAGAGTCAGCAACAAAGCCCACCGGAAGCCCAAAAAGATAACCTCCACCAAGCTGAAAGTGGAGTATCAATAAGATGACTCAAAAAATATATTTTGGTTGCTGCTTTCCATCTTTTCCACCAGGTATTGTAAAAGATATTAAGAGAAAAATCATGGAAAGTAATAAGTGGCAGAGAAGAAATAATCCATACAATAAAAACACAAAAATATAGAAAATTACAAATGGCTGAAATGAGTAATGACAAATGCAAATCCTATTGCAGGCAAATAAGTTGCATAAAACTCAAAGCTACTACATGTAGTCAGTCAATGTATCCCAATATGCTGACCAAAAATATATATGTAGACCAAGTGACTCACAGCATTAATTGAATGAACAAGTTTTAACTAACTAAATGAGTTCATCAAAGGGAAGCTTAACTAAATAACTCTGAATACTTTACATCTTAAGAAGTAGTCTACTCTTGAATGATGGTGGGGGAGAACATCCTTAAAACCAGCTTGGAAGGGGAAAAAACCATGCCCCTTAATTACCACATGGATTACCTATGACTTCTTAATGCGGGAATCCATTATAGCACCACTCGTATACCAAGTTCACGGAAGTTATAAAGATATGATACTAATGATAGTATAATGCAACAACGTTACTTGTGATAAGTTTAACTTAAAGATCTACAAATGCCAAAGGGTGAAAGTTAAAATGCAGGCTCATGGGAATCCAAAATAATTTAATAAAACTTTGATAAGACATGCAAGATTCTTACAGTAAGTATTGAAGCTGGAACCGCCAAGACAGTCAAAGGAATGTAAGCAACAGCCCTGAAAAATTATCTAATAAACATAAGTCCACAAATTCATGCATTCAGGTAAATCATTGTCCACACAATAACTGAATACCTGAGCAATTTTCTAATCTGTCAACTTCTACTTGAAAATTTATCCGTCTCCATTATTAAGACAAAATTTATAAAACTATTAAAGTGCATGGACAATCTCCTCTGAAGCTGACCAAAAAAGTTTTACCCTTCCGAAACAAAAAAAACATAATTTTATTTCCTAATATCTTGCTATGAATATCCAGAAATTAGATTACATGAAATGTCTCATTTGGGCAAGTATAATAAATGCGTCTAGTTATTGAATTCCTGGGTCATAATACGAAAATGATAAAGACAGACAATTAGGTAAGAATTTCTGACTACAAAATTATTTAACGATGTAGTGCCTCCACATATTAAAGGATTGCTCAACCTTTATACAGGCCATTAACTAAACTTCAAGTATATAACACAATTTTAGACTTCCATTATCTATCAAAAGAATACAGAAATGTATTCACTTTTGATAATCCTCTATCTGATCCTAGTTTCATAGAAAACTGCCTTCAATACAGGCGCGGGAGAAAAAGGATATCCCAAACAAACTTAAGATCACGTTGTTATGCTTATTAACATAAATTAGATAAATCATCAAGCGTGTCACACTTCACATGCCAGTTTGGTTTATTTAGTACACTTCAGGTAGTTAGGTTTCCTGAGCACTACCTCAAAGTTGATTTAATGTTACGCTTTTACTTAACCTTTTCCATCAGCAATGGCACTGCATGAGGTCAAGTAACAAATCTTTTGTGTAACCTTCTTAGTGGAATATTCCCTTTTCACAAATTACCTCTCTAAATAGCTATTTAAATGAAAGAGATTATCAAAATAAAAGATGAGTTTGATAATTATGGAAATTATAAGAATCTCAGAAAGATAGGTGCTATATGGAAATTAAAGGGGTAAAAAATTATAATTTACTTACAGGACAACTGGACCCCATGGCCCAAGATCTTCATGAACCCATAATAAGAATTTCTTTAGTATCTGCAGATCATAAATGTATGGAGGTTAAAAAACAGTTTGTAACCAGGATGTCTGGGCAATTTTTCAGGGAAGCGATTCCAACGGCAATGCTTACATTGAAGATTGAATTCATTTCAAAGGAAAGCTATATTTTCGGATTAATCAGAAGATCATTTAATTTGATGCATTTAAACCAACCCCATTTCTATTAAGAAGAAATAAACATATATGGATAATGCAATCATCGGATAAATTTGAGTGATCAAGAAGTGATCTAACTGCTTGTTTCGGATAATCAACCAATTGAACGAAAATGAACCGACCCCATTTTAACTGAATTGAAATTTCTGAAAGAAAATCAACAAGAAATGCAAAAAGCAGAGGGAGCCAGAAATAAAAAAAAGAATTGTACCTTTTCAATCGGGAGGGTAAAACAAGCTGTAACAATAGCGGCAAGAAGGAGAAGCAAAAGAGTAATCCTGAACGCAGAGGTCCAGGTGAAAGCCATGGTGAGCCTTCGACGCCAAGGCCTGCACTCCTCCTCCTCCTCGTCGAAACTAAAAGATGGTTGCTTAAGGGATAAGCGAGCCCTCAAATTGAATCCCCCAAGGTTTGCCAGATTTATATGATGATGTTTTAACCAAATGCACCGTTGTTTTAATCCATCAAACGGATTCACATCAGAATCAGATCCTCCTTCACCTCAACCTCCTCCTTCCTAGTTCCTATATCTCCCTTCCCTTTATCTGTTTGGGTTGGAGGAATACTTCAATTTGGGGTAAATCTGCAAATAATTCCAAATTATTGTTTCATTATTACATATTATCCAATTAATTATTAGACTAATGTTGGAGTAATCTCATATCTCATAGGGAAAACAAGAAGATTACAAATAAGACCTTAATCAAATCATTTAATTTAAATATAATCATATTTGTAAGCAGTATTTGTGATTTGTGAACTTAGGTGGTTAATTTCAGTTTTTTTAGGGAAAATATAGGGTAATATCAATATGTGTAAATTTGTTGTATTTGACTTACTTAGAATGGTCAACCTTATCTATTTCAGACACTAATCATAATGTTTTTTTTTTGGCCTGAGACACTAATCATAACGTTAGAACAATGTATTGTATAATTTTGTTAAAAAATTATAGCCTTGGAGAATCCAAATACTCTATTTTATCTGTAGTTATAGTTTTATAGAGTTTCATACTAAAAAAATTAGAAAAATAAGAGAGAATTATATAATAAATGATACTAGATGTTTCTATCTCACACTAATGTACATGCAATTCATTTCTTTAATTTTTGAAATATACTTTAATATTATTATTATATTTTAAAATAATAAAATAAATAACTATTTATTACCTCTATTTTTTCACCATTTTTCTAATAACTATTTATTATATTTATTTATTTTTTTATTAACAAGGAGTTAATTCAAGTGATAAGCGACTTAATATCAATTAAGTAAAATTTCAATTCAAGACTTTGTGAATACAGACATTCCCTCCAAAGATTAGGCGGACAACAAAAAAATATTTACTTTCTCTCTCTCTCATTATACTTTTTTATTATAAAATACATATTTTGAGAGACTACTAACAAAAAATTAGCCAATTATATGACAATCATATTAAAGTAAATATGATGTTTGTTTTTTTTTATTGTGTTAATAATTTAATTATAGAACAATAATTTTCATTTAATTATAACAAAAAAAAATCTCCATTTAATGTTATTTATTATTTGCAAGAAATTGAAACAGATTTCTTGGATAAGTTGTTGCGAACCTCAACTACATGTAATTCTAGGAAACAGAATTCACTTACATCTCTTGAAAATTGGAATCTCTATTATTTAGTGGACAACAGCTCACAAAACATTGTTACATGACATGAAAATTCACATATAAACAAATAATTGTTTTCAAATTTTGAGGCATGACATGATCACAATGAGGCTCCACAGACCACAAGGATCCAAAAACCATTGTAAGATAGGTACCAAACTTTTCAAACTCGATCAAAAAAATAGTTTCCTCTAAGTCCTCAAATGTTGAAACATACATAAAAGCTTATCTGAATTTTTATTGAAAAAAAAAATTTATAACCCTTCTTTGGAAATTGGAAGGCCTAAATGCTGTATATATCACCACCTGCATTGTCGTTGATTGATGATTTTGAGAGGAAGAAACTTAAAGGAACCTGCTAAATTTCAGGAGTCCCATGGAGTGACTTGAAAGTTTTCCTCTTAAGAAAAGGAAATAGGTACTATATATATATATATATATATATATATACACACTGTACTGTAGGTTTGGCATAGAAATAAGAAACGAGGGTTCATGCCAAATTGTAAAAATGGATGCCTGTCTGTTATTAGAAACATTGTTCACTATCACTGATGAGCATTAAAAGCATTGAGGATTGTTTGGTAGAATAATCAATGAATGATGGTCCTACTAGTAGTTATAGGTGTTTTCCAGTTCAGTCACTGCATTTTTTCACCAACAATCTCATCATGTGGATCACAGTTAAATTGAAGTAACCAGGAATATAATCTGAATTCCAAGTTCACTTTCTGTCACTAATTGTCAACACCATCCTTACAATTTGATTGTTTGAAGAAAATGATATTTGAAAGCGATAGACAACTCATACACAGAGATTCTATTTTAACAATCTTCTGCCAACAAGAAAATAAAAGCTTCCAAAATCATCTACTTAACCTAATTAATAAACCACAAGCATTACATTGATGGTGTCAAATGCTTCAGTTTTAAGCCTAGAGATATTTAACCAGTAAGAGATGTGCCATGTGCAGACAAAGAACAGTATTTGAACCCTGATATTAATTTATAAATAGTAATATGATTAACATTCTCAGGCTAATCTTTAAGAGGAATAAGCCTATGTGTACAGCCATCACAGAACTTTTGCTGACAAGATTATGAACAAGAAAGAATGCCAGGCCTACTCTTAATCATAAGGATTCATACTATATAAAAGCTAATACTCTCTTCTATAACTTAAACTTTCATGGCTTTAATTTTCTGCACATATGGCATTGAGCAGAACTTGAGCTAACATGAGGTCCACAAAATATTGATGCCCAATTTGGCCATCTCGCCACTTCATCTTCGCCGGAGCCCTTCCGTAGTGAACTCCATCGTTGCACCGGTTATCAAAATGCCATGGAAATGTCATATCAAAGTTATCAATCACGCCGCCAGATACAACCCCAGCTTGCTTTAGTTTCTCTAACAACACATGATTGTACACCTCCATTTTGTTGGGATTGAATGCTAGTGATCTTGCATATCCACCAGTTGCAATTGTAGCCCTATAGAACACCTTTGGCCATACCAACCCTCTTTGCCTCACACTCTTCATAACATCTGCCCAAAATGATGCTGCATACTCAGCTCCACCTGAAAATGCTCTTAGATTACGCCAATGAACACCATCGTGCAAGCCGGAGTTCATGATCATTGTGTCCGGGACAGTGGCTTCTGAGAAGTACTTCTTTAGCAAATTCTGAAACCCTTCATCTCTAAGAGAATCCAATCCTAGATAGTTTTGTGTCTCATTCCAATGGCCATTGAAGATGCTTGTAATCCGAACAGTTTGAGACGGGTCTTTTGGGTTTGAAAAGTTCATATCAAATCTTCTAGGGACAGAACGAATCCGAGGCAAATCTAGAATGAAATTGAGTATGTTTCGTATTGTGTCCACATGATTGGAATCTCCCCAGAAGAAAATCCACCTGTTCTTCAAGCAATTCCAAGCAGAATCAGCAGAAAACAACTTGAATGAGCAGTGGGATGAGTATACCCAGCCATTACTCTCCAGATTTCCCAATGAACCATAACACCATGGAGGTTTGCAAGGGAAATCTGGTGCTAGACATCTGTACCTTCCATCATTCCCTATTTTGCAGTCATCATTCTTGCCATGCCTTGTCCATCTTCCATTCCAAACATCCCTAGTAAAGTCAGAAGCTTTACAAGTCTCTAATTCTGGTAACGCAGAACTGCTTTTGTAGAATCGGATCACAAAATTTCGAAGCACTCGATCATATGCAAATCTCCATGGGGTAAATTTGAGGCCTTCAAAGTGTCTATAAAGCAGAGTTATGGTAAGATTGTAAACCCCATGGAAATCTGGATGAACTTGAAGCGAAATAGAGTAAGAGCCATTGTTGAAATCCTTCACCAAAGGCCGAGATTTCCAGGATTCACCAGAAAGATCGGTCTCAAAGAAATCCCCACCTGAACAGCGAAATTTGGCAGAATCATCCAATGCTTGGAAGCGAAACTCATGAACATCCCCAGCAGAAAGCCCTATCACTTCCCCATTATCCAAACCAGGAATTGCAATTTCCACTGTCTTGGAATCTATACAAGGCTCTCCTCCTCCACGAACTGACCATCGAGCTAGAAGATTTGAAGTCAAATTGGGCTCTAGCTCACTGGAAATCCAACTCAAACGATGTCCCTTAGCTAGAGGAAAACGAACCTTTACAGAGAGGTAATCTTGACGAGACCTCCAAGCTAGAATGAAGTTGCTAATAGTGCAGGCATCGATGCTCCAAACAACGACCATTCCAAACAAAACCAGAGCTGTGAGCAAGCCGAAACGCCAATGGAGCATTGGAGAGAAACCCAGAAGCCATTGTTTCGATGGCTTCGAAGTCATGACCTTCTCCGGCATCAGAAAAGTCCAAGACTAGCACAGAAGACGAAGCACGATATCCCAAACCAAAGTTGCTATCTTTTGACGACAACAGAAAGAGTCTGTATAATAAAGTAAAAAAATGTCGATTTTCTCGAAAAGAAAAACAATAGTGTAATTAAAAAATAGAAAAGAAACAAAATTTATGCACAGGGATACTCACATCTGTCGGTTATGCTTCAGAAATTGCAGGTTGAGTTCGAGCATGCAGGCTCTAGGTATTGCCGTTAATGGTTTCCAGTGGTGAGGGATGTGTCCAAGAGTCCAGTAACTATCATCATGTCGAATCTCAAGTTTGAAGTTCAAAATTAGTGTGCAAGTTTTGATTACAGCTGTGGCTTTCCTTTTCCTTTAACTTTTTCCTGCTCTTGCTCTTGCCTTTTAGATGTATGTTTTTGCTTTCCTTTTCCTACTCCTCTTACAACTCCTCCGACAATTTTTTTTTTTTTTTTAATTGCGAAGAAGGCAGTAAGTACTAAATCGTTACGGTCTGATTAAATTCGTAATCTTTTGGGAATTGGATAACGGATTCCATTAGGACAAATTTTGTGAATTAAATATACATTAATTTTGTCATCACCACAATACTACCAATTAATGATATCCAAAAATAAGTAATATTTGAAACATTCCCTGTTATATACAAATACTATACATACTAAATTTATATATATAAAGAATATACCTTTGAAGTATTAATCTGATTCTCAAAAAAAAAGTATTAATCTGAAATCCATGCACAGACATATTATAATTATTAAAAATCTGTTTTAAAAAACTAGTATTGATTAACATCTGCGTTTGAAAAAATAAAAGGATCCTAAAAAGTAAGAATTAGAGACTTAGAGTGTTAATCTTGCAAAAGTTATTGGTTATTTAATTAAAATAGGAAATCTTAGCAAAATTATAACAGGTTGTTGGCAGATTCAGTGATTTAGGCATTTGGCACATTGCGTCACGTGAGTGGCATACTATCTTCATGTGAAATTGAATGAGGTCACATTATTAGTATAACAACCCTGAGAGAGAAAACAGAGCTCCCAACACATGAACAACTCACATCACGATTCACCATCGATGCAAATTAATTCTTGTCTTAATCTTTATTTTTTCTTTTATATATTTTTTTGTGCAACCCTCTCGTTTTTGTTACTATACCATTATTTTCATTTAAATGTTTAAGTACCTCCTCAAGCATCTCGAAATATAACATGTCTTAATTTTATAAATATCATGTACAGTTAAAAAATATATATACTTCAATTTTCACTGTTACAAATTTCAATAAAATAAAAGTTATACCATTTCTTATTATAGCTTAATATTACTATTGTCATTAGATATAAAAAAATAATAATATCATCATAATATAAATTATTTAATTTTTTTTTAAAAATGTCAATATATCAAGTAATGGCTTAATTACAATTTTATTTAGGTTGTATTTGTATGTGGATACGAAGAATTTGGATCGCTTACTTAAAAAGTTAGAACACATTTTAGAAGTGGAGGATATTTGTTGCACCCACCTGATTAGAAGTGGAGGATAAAATTGAGCCCAATAGAAAAAGAAAGATGAATAATTTCTTTTTACTATCATGATTAAGAATGTCCCCAAATTTGTCAAATCTATATATATAAAAATACAGGCTACGTGTTGATTTAAGAAGAATAGTGTACACAGTACAAGAATAATTGGAGGAAGAAGAGAGTCGGTGAGTAAAATCATAGGTGCTGCATATGAGCCATTCATTTTTTTAGGTTTCTTTTAGTAATGAGACAGCAAAATGGGATGGAGACAGAGGATCTCACACCCAAACATCCGCACATGGGTTGATACCAATGCTTCTCTCTCTTCCATGAAAAACATCAAAAAACGCTTAACTTAGGAAATCAAATATTGTTTAACCAAACTTTCTCATTAATATTATTTATTTATACTATATGTTTGTCATCACTATTATAATTACAACATAACTACATATATTTTATTCCTAGACTTGAATTTTCAAATTCTATTTCAAAGTCCTTTTTAATGGTGAACCAATAGCACCTCAACCATTACACATTTAATGGAGAATCTGGGCTTTAGAGATTGAAACAGACAAACTCAAAACAGAAGCAAGGCGACAAGGATTTAAAAAAAAAAAAATGCAGTGAACGCGTTTGGAGGAAATGAAATCTGTCACGAAAATAAATGTCTTAACAGTTAACATGTGAATTAATTGAGAAACCATTAATAGGGGCTATGGTTATGAAGAAGTAGAAGAGGCAGGCAATAGTGCTAGGAATAGGAAATAGAAAATCTAGAGTAAAAAATACTAAAACCATCATCCATTGCATTTGCATTTACATTTGCTGGCAAAGAACTGGTGGGTGGGCCAAGCAGGCTAGAATAGACTTTATGCATATCCTTGTTGGTAGTGGTACAGCTGCAACATAAAAAGAGCTTGGTTATCCAAAAAGGGGTTAGTTATAACTAAATAGTGGTTAACAGCAGCCTCCTTCTCAGTGGTTACCAACTCCACCAAATAATTACCGACCCCCATCAATTTTACACGCAGAGAGTGAATTCTCTGTAATTATATGGTGGAGTTAATAGTAATTAAAGTGGGACCTTAATTTTTTTTTCTCCATCTCTTTGTTAACTCTACCACTAGCTCTACTATTTAACTAGAGGATCCACTAGAAGGAAATGTACTGTGACTGTTGCTCAGCTTGCTTCCCCACCAAAAAGGGGTCAGTTATATATGTTGATTGATTAATCTCATGCCAATCTACAAAATAAATTAGCCGTGACCGGAGACTGGAGAGGGAGAGGTGATTCACAATGCAAAGCATATTATGCATATGGAAGAAGCAATTAATAGCTTTTGACGTAAAAGAAAGGAGTCGTATCTTATTTCTAAGACTACTAATAAATATTCAACTATACAAAATAAGGGTGAAGCGCCCACATTAACTCCATGGATCATCCCAGCCTATAGGCCCCTCTCTTTTTATGAAGCCAATAATAGCCTCCACAACTTCATCAACTCTGTTAGAAAGTGAATGTGACCCGTGTTCTATTTCTACTTTCTCTGCACCGCCCATTGCTCTGCATAACCTGCATGTATTTAAATGCAAAGGATGAGGGATATTGACCACATCACCAATCATATATCTTATTCCTCTCTAAATTCCCCCTTCCACAAACCACACACAAACAGCTACAACGTTATTGCAAGAACAAAAACAAAATTGGCATCACACTGGAGTACAGATTTTACCGCTCCACCAGTAATTTCTTATCAACATAATCTGGCACATTTTCATCGGACATTGAAAAAATAACCTGCAAAAATGACAACTTTTCAACATAATAATAAGGTAGAAATTCTTAGGTGAATAGGTTGTGCTATGTCATTGCAATGACCAATAACATTCATCTAAATTTTTATTTTTTAGACTAGATCGCCCACATGATAAATAAAATAAGAATAAATAAATGAATGTGTCGATGCACAAATGACGTGACACAACACATGCACCTAAATATTTTTTATAATAAGATAGTTCTCTTTCAAAACTAGTATGATATTTATCTTTACTTCACTAGCATCATTTTACTAAGAAGGAAACATCAAATATTGCTAATTTCTAAGTAACATTCAGGCCAATAATTAATGAGGATCACCTAGGATATAGATGAGTTTCACATGGAAAATTTTAACAAAAGAATATGTTAAAAAGAAAGATAGAAAGATCCTTGCCTGGCACTGCGTGCAACACATGTGCCCAAGTCTCATCTTCAATTGTTCATCACTCAGGTCAGAACTAAACAAGTCATCATCCCCATTATATGAAGAAAGAGAGTTATACCTGAAAATATAAATGACTTGATAAACAAAAGTGAACAAATATAAAGGAATCATACTTGTAAAATAAAATGCATTTAAAAGTTATAATTTACTTATACTTACAGTAGCACCATGGGTTGCTAGTTTAGAATCAGAGCAGAAATCATATATGGTTGATTGGCCATTAGTTACTATCTTATTTCAGTAATTATACTGTTCCCACAAAATACATGCAGACTCACCTGTAGGCAGTAATTGGGCAATTAGGATTTGCTTTCCTTGGCATTAACTCTGAACCCCGGCCTTCCTTTATCATGTTAGCAGCCAAGTCAATCATAGAAGCTGTCTCAGGAAGAGTAGCCATATATTCCCTATCACTAACTGGAGCCTGAACATTATAATTGGCATAGTAAAGAAAGCTTCCACTAAGAAAACAGAAGCAGTAGCATGACATGTCATATATTGCCATTAAACACACTAAACCATAAAACTACCGTAGGCTTAAAGTATATTAGTAGGAACTAAACCAGACTCATGCTCATGCATTTGAATTAGAAACTTGTATGGACAATCAAAGTGCAGTATTGTACATATGTTGTTTAAGATACAATCTCTCGTTGTAAGAAAAAGAGACTACATATTTCTCTAACTCTTTGCTTACTAAAAAAATTCTCTAATAAATGATAGAAAGAAGCAATCTCTAAGCAATTTTTTTTTGGACATCATATCAGACCTCCAGTTGAGTGAAGAATTGCAGAAGAATGAAACTGCCGAAGGAAAGAAGTTCAGAAGTGATTTACTATCAACAAGTGAATACCTGAAAGATAGCAGCGCGGACAGCTCTGGTGCAAGCAACATTTGTACTCATGAAATGAATAATATCCTACATTTCATGTCCAAAGTCCAAACAACAAAAAAAGTCTAATTCACTTGCTCAACAAATAAGAAAATGGTCGCAAAGTATGGTTCAGGATTTAAAAGCAAAAATCAATTACCTGACAGCCAGTACTATGTCCTAGTAGCACCACACCTTCGGAATCTTCTTTATTAATTAAATAATTAATCAGCTGATCCAGCTCCTTAGCATCCTTCAAAATGAATTCCCCAAGACATCTTAAAACCCGAAGTATTTAAAACTCAAAACTAACCGATCAATCAGATGAATATGTCCATATTGCACTAAGTTTCCAGTCCAGAGAATCAAAATGGAATACTGTAGAAGTTATTAGAACTTGAGATAAGAGGTCTTTAATTCATTTTTACAATCTTATATCCAAATTAAGGATTCCAGAAGTTCGGATAAGGATCTAATTGTTTACTTGTTGCAAGCTGGAGGTGCCGTATCCAGTATATGAAGATGACATAAGAAACTGAATCAGTGACCAATTCTCATGGTCCAGAGCGATTGCCAGAGGTTCCAAGTATCTGCAAGAAGTGAAGAA
Source organism: Senna tora (assembly GCA_014851425.1). Classification (NCBI taxonomy): domain Eukaryota; kingdom Viridiplantae; phylum Streptophyta; class Magnoliopsida; order Fabales; family Fabaceae; genus Senna; species Senna tora. The sequence continues at coordinate 2,080,547 of CM026262.1, read as the reverse complement.
AATGGATGTCAGAATTCAGAAAGAAACTCTATTCACATCTATGGCATGTACATACGAAATGTTTGAAGAGGTTATCAGTCAGATAGTGCAGAAGATCTAAACTCATTCAAAGAGATTAAAAATATTTTTTAAAAAAAATGGTTGGATGATATTATAAAATATCAAACGTACGCTGTAGCAAGAAAACCATTGGTTAGTCCACCAACAAAAATGACTTGCTTTTTGTAGTCACCAGTCTTAAATGCAACCTGAAAATAAAATAAAATATCATCAGGCAGTATACCAAAAACAGAAAGGCAAAATAAAAAAATAAAATGGACGATGAAATTTGAGAGGAGATAAGGTAATTATGGAGAATGAATTAAAGAAAACCAGCCACAAGACGGACAAAAATTTCAAATGCAGCCAACATATATACATACACACCTGTATGCATGTACACATATCTATATAGTCTGTATAGATTGCACGTACATATATTTACATAAACACAAACTAAATTGCAATCAAATGAAAAGTAACAATAACAACTTCATTGTGTTTGGATGGTTAGGAATGGAGAGGGAAACTAAGAATATTGAAAGGAATTTCAATAAGAGAGAAAAAGAAAATGAAGGTAACGGACCTGAATAGGATTTGGACCATACTTGAATAGAACCCCACGGAATTGATGGTTTCGGACAATGGAGGTGTGGTTATGATGAGGTGTAACGGGGGTGACGGGAGAAGTGGGCGTTTTAAAGCTGCCAGAGCTATCGGTACGGCCTCGAACAATGCCGGAGAACCAGGAGGTTGCGGAGGAAGAGTGAGAAGATGAAGTTGGCGAAGATACAGAGGACGAGGACAAGGACATGGTGGACGAAGAAGAAAGATCCATTTTGTGATCACCATCTCTCTACTCTCTTCTTCATCATTCATCATTCTTCTCAATCAACATCTACGTAGTGTTTGCCGATGGAACAGGGTGATCAAGTCCAAGTCAGATCGAGCATGTGAATGTGATGTGAGACTCACGCTCACCATGGCCCGTAAGAAAGAAGGCCCATCTTGGGTTGGGATCATATGGAGATTCAATCCAACAATCACATATATGGGCTCCCATCTTGGGCCAAACGAGAGCCCCATATAACTTGGGCTTTCGGAGGAGGAGAATTCAGCTGTGCCTGTGCAGGAGTAATGTAAGGACTTACCTTACCTACCATTTTTTTTTCCCCGTAAATAGAGGATATATTTAAAAGAGAAAGAGTACAACAGAGTAGCAGTACACAATGGCAACCAGAAATTACAAACAGAAATTACAAAGAAAGACCAGAAGATACAACAACACGAGATAGCAGCCAACAAAATCAGCTAGTCCACAAGAGGACAGCCACACAACTAGTTGTTTGATCTTCTAGGGAAAGAGTTCCCCACTCTATCCGCCAAAAAATACATGGAGACTCCAGGTGGGACCTTGGCAAACACAGTGTAAGAAGACCTATCCAAAAATGCCTTCTTAGCAAGAAAATCAGCACAATAATTTCCCTCCCTCAAAGTGTGATTGAACTCCAACCTAGTTAATCCTTGGGTGTTTTCCCTGCAAAGAACAATAATAGGGAACAGATGGTGAGTTGTAGGAGTGTTTATGTCAAGGATTAATGATTTAGCCACCGTGGAATCGGTTTCTATGATGAGATGAGAGCAGCTCAAGGATCGAGCTGCTATAATCCCCCGGCAAATTGCCCAGATTTCAGCTTTCAAGCTATTTCCCCGGCCCACAAATTCAGAAAACCCGTAAATCCAGTTCCCTACACTATCTCTAATCACACCAGCCACTGAAAATAAATCGTTTGAAGAAGATCCGTCAGTATTCAGTTTTAGCCAACCTTCAGGAGGGGGTTTCCAACGAACAAGACGGGTATCTTGAGACATGCTACGGTTCTTATTGTCCGTTAAAAAATGGAATTCTGCTGCACTAGCAATTGCTCTCTTAGCCACGAGAGTAGGGACAAGGTTTTTCTGCTTGAAGAAGAGGTTGTTTCGAGCCTTCCAAATATGCCATATTGTGAAGACCGCTAGAGTACCTGAAGGTATGTCCAAATGTGCTTGGGAGTGGTTGGTGACAGTTTGTTTGAGCCATGGTTGGAACTCATGGTCCCTATCCAGGTCGGTATTGCTTTTGGTGAGTCTCCACACTTCTCTGACCGGAGCACAATCTCTGAAGAGATGGTTTAAAGATTCAACATCCCCGTTGCAAAGGGGGCAAGTAATGGGTACGCTTAGTCCTCTTCTTTTGAGGTTAACTCGGTTAGGAATTGCATTAAAAAACAGAGCCCAAATAAATACTTTTTGACGGGCGTGGCAGTGGAGTTTCCAAATCCACTTGTTGGAGGCTGGTTGAGGAGCCTGTGTTTCCTTGCTTCTTAGAGACAACAGATAAGCAGATTGGAGGTCGATGATTCCTTCACTGTTTAAGCTCCAAATTTTCTTGTCTTGGGTCAAAGAATTCTTAAGGCAGGGAATAGCATTTAGGATGTGTTGGATAGTTAGAGGGAGGTTGAAGGAGATCCTCTCCCAGTCCCATTTACCTAGGTCTAGAGCCACCTGATTGACTACCATAAGGTGGTCATTTCTATTGAGGGGCCCCTGAATAATGGAAGTGAGTGGGCCGAGACCTGTCCAATTGTCAGTCCAGAAAAGAGTGTTGTTGTCATTCATCACCAGGGATATAGTTCCTTTGTCTAATAAATCTTTCCCCCATCTGACACCTCTCCCTATAGTGGAGTAGACTCTTTTACTTCCATCTTGGTAAGAGATAAGGCACTTTGCCCATATTTTGTTTTGATCTTGCATAATCCTCCAGTTCAGTTTGGCTAGAAGTGAAACGTTTCTGTTTTTCGATTTAAACAGGCCTAAGCCGCCCTCCTTTTTTGGAAGACAAATGCGGTCCCAGTGGATGAGGTGAATTTTCCTCTAATCAGTCGATGAGTTCCAAAAGAAGTCTCTTTGGGTTCTATCAAGTTGATCACAGATTTTTGTGGGGAAGGGGAGGCATTGCATGAAGAAAGCCGCAGTGGACGAAACCACGGAAGAGAGAAGAGTAATTTTCCCCGCTTTGGAGAGAAGTCTAGATTTCCAGCTCTCAATTTTTGTTTTGATTTTATCGAGGATGGGGTTGAAGTCACTCACCCTATTAGAGATGCCGAGAGGGAATCCCAAATAAGTGCTAGGGTTTTGGATCGAACGAAAATTAAGAAAGGTCGATGCTCGTTGTTTTTCGTCAGGTGGGTTTGAAGGGGAGAACCAGATTGAGGACTTAGAATTGTTGATGGATAATCCCGAGATGTTAAGAAACTTATCTAGAGTATCTTTAATAGCCCTAAGGGATTTTTTATCGTTCCGAGCGAAAAGAAGGACATCATCCGCAAACAGGAGGTGGGAGAACTTAATGTTGTGCATCGTGAAGGGGAGCCATTTTTTCCTGTCCACCTGGGAGTTGATTAAGAAAGAGAGGACCTCCATGCAAAGTATAAAGAGGTAGGGAGAGAGAGGGTCACCTTGGAGGATGCCTCTTGAAGGGTTGATTTCCTCAGTCATGCCCCCATTCACAAGAATATAGTGTTTCACCGTTGAAATACAGCTTTTGATTAGCTTCACTGTTTGGTGAGGAAAGTTCATACGCTCTAAGGTGTTTTCAATAAAGGACCAGTTAATCCTATCGTAAGCCTTTTCGAGGTCTAGCTTGATTATCATCCAGCCCCGTTTCCCTTTTCTTTTCCTCTTCATGTTATGGGTTATTTCTTGAGCTATAACCACATTGTCAATGGTGCGTCTCCCCGGGACAAAGGCACCTTGGTTGAAAGACACTATATCAGTTATTATGATTTTCAGTCTTAGGACTAGAATTTTTGTGATAATTTTATAGAGGGAGGAGCAGAGACTGATTGGGCGGAAGTTCTTGAGTTCAGCCGGATTTTGAATTTTAGGGATGAGGCAGATAAGTGATTCATTCCAATCCACAGGGATGGATTGGGTTAGAAAGATATTCTTGATGGCTAGACACACATCCTCACCAAGGAAATGCCAGCATTTTTGAAAGAAGGCAGGTTGGAATCCGTCTTTTCCCGGAGCTTTGAAAGGCTTGAGGTTCCTCAGGGCTGCGAGGATTTCTTCATTAGAGGGGGTGGTTGCCAGTATATCAGCTTGGGATGCATTGATTTGTGGCAGAATAATGTCGTCTGGGAATTCCTCAACTGAGGAGGCCCCAAAGCATTGATCGAAGTACATAAAGACCGACTGTTTAATCTGTTCAGGATCAAGTATCCAGTTTCCCACTTGGTCCATAAGGCCAGTGATGCGGTTGGATCTTTTACGGCCTACTACAGAGGCGTGGAAGAAGGAGGTGTTTGAGTCACCTAGTTGGAGCCACTCCATGCGGGATTTAGAAGCCCACAACTCCTCTTCTTGGGAGAGGATGGTTTGGTATTCACATGAAAGCTCATGTTCAAGATTAGCTAGGAAATGATTTGGGCCCTCAGAAAGGGCCCTACCAATTCCTTCAAGTCTCCGCAAGACTCTTTTCTTTCTTTTGAAGATATTACCAAAGGTCAGTTTGTTCCAAATTAAGGCTCGTTCTTTAATACTGCACAAGCCATTATTAATGGTGGTTGCATTTTTCCAGGAGTTTTCAGCTAAGTTGATGAAATCCGGTTGGCTAAGCCAAACTCTTTCACACCTAAAAGGGCGGTTATAATGGTAATTATCAACAGGGTTGGTGTTTAGGAGGATGGGAATATGGTCTGATTTAATTCGTGGGAGATGTGTGTTACGGGCATTAGGGAAGAGGTTTACCCAAGAGGCATTCGCTAGAAATCTATCTAGTCTCTCAAAAACAAGCCGGTCATTCCCTCTTTTATTACACCAAGTGTATTTCTGGCCTACAAACCCCAGATCAACTAAGCCGCATGTATCAACACAGTTTCTAAATTCTCGAATCCTAGAGTTCGAAGGTGGAACACCCCCCCCCCCATTTTTCATCCGTTTCTAGGATATCATTGAAATCCCCGCAAACAAGCCAAGGGAGGGAGTGTATCCCAGCTAAATCAATTAGTTCATTCCACAAGGTGGTTCTTTTAGTTTTGTCCGGACTAGCATATACAAAGGTAACAAGAAAAGGGTTATGGTTACTAACCTCCAAAGTGGCAGTGATACCTTGGAAGGATGACCCCAGAACAATGAGGTTGACCTTTGCTGTGTCCCACAAGAGCCATAGGCCTCCAGCGAAGCCCATAGGGTCAACTTTGTGAAAGCCATCATAACCAAGCGTACTTATGATGCCATCCGCTCGGTCACCAGTAACTCTAGTCTCTGTCAGCAAAACAACACTGGGGTTGTGTCTTCTAGCAATGTCCCGAAAGACTCTTCGAAAATCATCACTAGCAGCCCCCCTAACATTCCAAGCAAAGATGTTGATCGGATCCATTAAACTTGTAGAAGAAAAGTTTTGGCCTACCGAGCCGTTTGAGTCAGAAGAGAAGAGATCCTCATTCAGTGGGTGCCTCTGAAGGTACGGAGTTACTGTCACTTTGTGTTCTAGAGTCCCCTCGCCTAGCTGAAGAGAGGACGTGACGCATACGTCCGCCGCTTTGAGCCTGCTTGACCCCGTTAGGACTGCTCCTCCCGGGAGATTCCCTGTTATGCTGTAGTGAATTTCTGCATCGTGTAGATTCGCCAGGAATGTGTGGTGCGGCAAAAGGATTGGGGATTCGGTCACCTGATTCCGAGAGTGAACTTGGATCGCTGCTGGGGGAAAAACAATTGCTAGTCCGTGCATCCTCAGCCTCTGCATGGTTGACCGGGTCGTATCGTTGCACTACTTCGCATTGGTTCTGTGACATCAGGGAGGCCCACTGCTGGAGCCATGGGGCTTGGGTCATCACAGCTACCATGAGGTTTGACCAGACCTTCCACGGATAGAAGTACTGAACAAGTTGGGCCCTCGCGATATGGCCAAGTTCCTACAAGTCCGGAAGGGGCCCCCTGTATCGGTATTCCCTCAAAGGAATCAGAATGGGAATCTTTGGCTCTGTCAGGTATCTCTCCCGGTGCTGGATTTCGCGGCTCAGGTTCGCTCTGTTTTGGTTCAGGTTCGTCTCTCGGGTTCTCAGGTCCTGAGCTTGTCTGCGGAGACGCCAGAGACGCTTGGTTTGTCTCAGCTCCAAAGGTTGGAAGCGGGTGATTCTTCTGAACTGGTGATGGCGACGTCGCACGTTCAAGCTTTGATTGGGTCTCGGCATTTTCTCTGAGGGTGGTTTTCTCTTCTGTTAAGATTTTGGTAGTTCTAGGGTTTCCACAGGTTAAGGTATTTGGAGCTTGGAGATGTATAGGGGCTTCGGAGTAAGAGGGAGGTATAGGGGTGGCAGCAATTGGCATTTTTCCTTTTCCGTTGAGAGGAGCAGAGGATTCAGGGATGATCTCGGCCAAGGATTGCCGAATTTGTGAAAGGTTCAATCTTGGGAGAGGTGTTGTCTTACTGCCAGCAAGGAATACCGAGCTGCTAGCCAAAGGGTCCGTTGGGGAAGTAGAAGAGGTTGACTTACTTTTTGCTTTAGAGAACTTATCTTTTCCTTTTCCTTGAAGGTGCACAGGTTTGGCAGGGCTTGTATCTTTATGTGTGGTGGGTGAATTCGAGGCGTTAGCTTGGGGGCCGCTCCCGAGAGGATTGGGCCCCAAGATACCCGGCCCATTGGGGTCAGGGTTAGAATTTTCAAATTTTGAATTCGTTTGAGTTCCGACCGGTTTCCTTCCTTTCTGGCGTTTTACCGTGACCCAATCGTCCTCCACGGCAGGGAAGTGGGTCATCGGTGTTATCTGTTGGCGAGGGCAGGCCGCCGAGGAATGACTTATTTTTCCACAACCCTGGCAGAAACCTGAGGTTCCTTCGATCGTGAAACTCTGAAGGAATCCGCCAATGCTCAGGTTTGGGGGGGGAGGATTATTGAGGTCAAGGACTACGCAAATTCTAGCATACCTGGCTAGTTCCAAATTGTGTGTAGGGTGGTCAATTCCTATAAATTCTCCCAAGCAGTTACCAATTTTTACCAACATTGATTTTTCGAAAAATTCAATCGGGAGGCAATCAAGTTTGATCCAAACCGGAGATACAGCTTCAGTCAAGGCTATCATAGGGATAAATCTTGGAAGCCACGGCCTCACCGAAAGGAAGTGGCCATCTATGAAAGTGATGCCATGCAAAAGGGCCTTCCATCGGTCCTCAACACAACCGAAGGAAGTAACAAAGAAGCCCAATCCAATATTTAGAAGACAGGGGGTCAGTTTCAGTTTCCAAATGTTTTCAAGTTTTCTCATTAATGTGTTCTGGTCGAGGATTTTTCCCCATAGTTGCACGATGATGCAGTGTTCCCATTTAGAACACATAAGTTGTTCTTCATTTTTTGACATGGGGATAACCACACTTTTCACCAAAGGCAGCTCATTGCTCGTAGTGTTATTTCCTAGCAGTGGGGGGTTATTCGGAGGTTGGGGCCTTACCATTGGATCCAAAGTTCCAAAGGAAATGGTTTTCGGGAGGGGTTCTGGCTCCAGAGTTGAGATACTTACCTCCTTTCTGCCTCCATCCTTCGCAGTGCTTCCATTACTAGGCTCATTTCGATGCTGGGGGTCTTGTTTCAACAGTTGGGAAGACCTTTCGCTCTCCTCCACCTCATCCGCCCAGGACATCTTTTGATGTTGACCTTTCTCCAGAGCATGAGCAGTTATCATCTCTTGTCCTATCTCCGACACTCTGTTTCTTGCTATAAGTTTCCCACGTTCTACCTTCCCCCTCTGAATGATTTCTTTCATCGTCGAAGTAACCTTCAGGATCGCCGTCGTCGTCGGGGTGTGTTCTCCAGCCTTCGCCTTCGTCAGGATCGCAGAGGCCATAGGCAAAAGGTTCCCTTCCTGTTTGGCCAGATGTTACTGTTTAGTGACACTATGATAGTATAGGATCACGCATCACCTTACCTACCATTCAAAATCAATATATAGTATATGGAAGGAAGCACTTTAATTTAATTTGTTAGCTTTCTCAATTCTCAGCTATACCAATCCCACCACACTTGAATCCATGATGAATCAGAGCCTAACCTCCTAAACACAGACCCACCCTATGAATTAATCATGATGGATCCCCCCAAAACAAGCTAAGAAATTTGTCACCATTAATTTTCTGATTAAAGGGACTTTAAACTCTATACCCTAGCTAGCTAGTAATAGTATATATCATTAGTAATTAATTAAAAGCTTGATTTGGAACAAGTCACTCTCAAGTCTCAACTCATCTTTTATATATATATACTATATATAATATGGTTTGTTCATTAATTCTCATTACAAGCGAACCATCCAATCCATTACAACTTCATCTAAGTAATTAATATATAGTATTTTTCTTCTTTTTTGTTATTTTCGTGTTCAACACATTGTCAAATACTAAATGTGAGTATTTTTTTTAACGAAAATTTGAATTCAAATTCTTTACATTATAAAGTACTACTCTCTTTTACTAGATTCAACCCCTATTGATTGTGATGAAATATATATTGGAGGACACAAAAATAAACATGCATTGATGGCGGAAGGTTAGGCCGGGAGTTCCATTAAATTTAAAAGTGAAAGACAGTGCATTGATTATATATAATCTGAGCGCTATAGCTCATAGCTCATAGGTTGGTCAAAATATTATTGCAGTAACCAAAAATACTTGTGGACCTCATCATCATGCTTCAAGCCCAGACCCTTTCTTCTGCCCGGCCATCTCTGTTTTATTTTAAGAAATACCTAAATTAAGGGACACACAAACCTACCTCCCTCACTAAACAATTTTTAAAACCAACAGCTTTTTCTTTTTTTATAGTCTTAGCTATGGCTTAAAAGCTTACGACAGGACTTTCCAAGTAAGCTAGAGTTCATTTGTCAACATTAAAGATCCAACTATGTTACATGAGATTTTCAGAAACCCACTTAATTAGCTAAGAATTCCTAATATATATTTCATTTTTATCCTTTTATTCTCTTTCTATGTCTCTAGCTATTCTCTCAGATCTACAATATATATAAGAATTACACTCTCTTTATTCTAAGACTGACGCACTATTTAAATTCAAGAAAATAAATAAATAAAAATTTACAAAGTAAGTACCTTACAAGTTCTATAATACTTATTAGACGATTAAGCCTTTTTTAAAATATATATATATATATATATATATATATATATATACACAACATCTACTTTAGGAGTCAATTCCACTACTATAAATCTAAAATTTATTAAAGTGTAAGAAATAAAAATAGATAAATACTTAGACTTTAGGGTTTAGAAAAAAAATATATATATATATATATATATACATGTCAAAAAGAAAAACAAAATATATTAGCATCCATGGTTTTCTTAATTTCTTTCTTTTTTTCCTCTCTTACAATATAATGAGATGGATAGTTTTAACTATATATTAGTCTCGAGATTACCTTTAAGAAAAAGTCTTTAAGGCACTGAGCTCTCAAATTTCAACAATTAACTTTTGGGTTGTGATTCTCTCAAAGACTTATTTTCGTATTATCAATTGATGTTTTTATTAAAAGCTAGCCATAATTACTAAAAAAAAGACTACCCCATGAAAAATTGTGACCAATAGAAGGATTGACTCTGGTGCCTATTAAAGTGTTGTAGTATGTAGGCATTAGAATGTTAACTTCCGAAGTGGGAGGTAATGGTACAATCCCACGTTAAGGAGATTACTTTTAAATAAGGGTTTTATAAGACTTTGTGTTCTCCAATTTCAAAAGCTAATTTTTTGGGGATGTGCTCTCCCAACGATTTATACTCGTATTATCTGTACTACGTACATGAATTTATAAAAATCATGCATAATAATTAGTAACTTGATTAATAATGAGTGAATGCAACAAAGAAAAATAATGATATAATTACTCGCCACGTCATCTAATTAAGCAACTGTTTGGCTTAATTAATTATATATATGGATGATGATAGCCATAATTGCGTTGAAAATGAAATACATGGGTTTGGCATATATTTATATATAAAAATGCATATTATACACACATACATACATATATACCAGAAAGTTGAGAAGCAGGAGCTGCTTCTTCTGTATATATAAATAAAGTATTGAGTGATTGTCAGAAATTAATTTATATAAAAGAAGGCCTAACCCTTTCTTCGCACATGACCAAAGCGTTGACAACCATATAAATATACACATAAAACTTGGAAGATTCTTATAATAGTCATACTCTTCAATTTAAATTTCATATCTTTTTGGTTCTTTACTAACAGCACAAAACCAGACAACTAGGCAATAAAACACAAGGAATCTGCACAAATTGACACCTCTGAAGGCGGTCCTTCAACACAAATTAATGTTCTGTTCTCTTTGTGTTTTCTATAATCTATATATATATATAGTTAATTACGTACTTGTATATATATATATATTCATTCAAAACTAGGTTCTGCAACTTTGGTATATATATTTATATATGCACCATACACAAACACACAAATGGAAGCTGCTGAAATGGAATGGAACTCTAGCTAGGATGAATGCACTGAAACATTTGTGGGGTCGTTTGGAATCAAAGGAAAGTGGCTCAAATCAAGAGGCCACCTTTCATTAATTAATTTATTATATGCCCTCCTAAAAAGTCATTACTTATTAATCATTCATGAATCATGATATATAATTATATATATAAATTAAATATAATGGGTTTCTGCACGGGTTGGTCCTGTTAATGGTATATATATACCTTTCAGTTCAATAACTTTGTTTGGATGTGATGAAATGGTGATGCATATCGATGCCTTTGAAGATATATATATATATATATATATACAACAATTAATATATAGCAGTAATATTATTTAGTTACTAATTAATTAAACTCGACAGATCGATAGATCAAGTCGAAAATGACAACAATTTAATTCTAGTTAGTGCCTTTTGATTTGATTTGATGTGTGTGTATATATATATATGTGTGTGTGTGTGAAGTGGTGAAAAGGGTTATTATCATTGTTCAATAATATTATGAACACAAATTTCCAAGTGAATCATCTAGTGGATCACTTAAACCTCTTCTTATTAGATAAAAAGCCTATTGGATTGATTGCATATTGATATATATTCTTGTGTTTATAACTGAGCAATCCGTTAGCGTGACTTAATGATTAATTTTTTGGATATTGTAAGATTTATTATTGTAGGCGACCCTTTCAATAGATAACGCTTCATTCTCATTCTTTTTAACTTGATCGAAAGACAATATTTAATAAAACACAAACCCTTTATTATCTGTGCCGCACTAGTGTATGATGTGTAAATATATATATATATGCTTATAAAGTTTTTTCTGTTTGTGCATCAAGGAGTTATAAGTATATTGCCACTGTCTTCCCTAATTTAACTTGCAATATATAAATGGACAAAACTTAGCTTATATGCGGTTGCTTACATACTTTTGGTAAGGTTAACTAATTTAAAAAAGGTATGTGTCAAAATTGACACATGTCTTTATTTTGACACATGTCTTTTTTTAATTAGTTAATCTTACCAAAAATATGTAAGCAACAACACATAAGTTTTTTCCTATATAAATATATATAATTAATCATCATTTTATGTGGTGGAAACTGCAAGTTCTTCTCTCTGCGCATGCACGTGCAGTAGTAGATATGGAGAGGAGCTATATATAGGGATTAGGGGCCCATAATATCAATCAACTTCAAGAAATTAAAAAGCATCTAATATATATCTCTGGGCGAGGGAATGTTAATTTTTTTTTAATGTATTTTACACTTTCAATAAAGATTATTACGAGAAATGAATTTGCAGAGCTGTGATAAGTTTGAATATTCATTAAAGCAGCATTAAATGGAAATCGATAATATTCCTAGAAGAGGGTTTTTGCTGAATATATATGTATGTTAGACATCATATAAAACTAGTCGTGTATATATATATATATACATTCGATAACTTAATTAAATAAGTAGCTTATGTTTTTGAGTGAATATGATATCAGAGTCGTAGATATATACCAAGTTTGATATTTTTGTCAAAATTTAAAAACTTTTAATTAATTTAAATAGTACAATTGAGTGGAAGGAATTTATTCATCTTTAAATAAGTGTAAAGACGATATATAATGCCCTAATTTAAATAAAAAATACTTTTGAATTATATTGAATGAGTTTAATAATTAGGCAAAAAAATTGAATATTTATAGACAAAAGCTGAAACGATGTGAAAAATAAAATATAATCAAACCGATGGTGCTGCCCTTTTTAATTACCTATTTTCACTCTCACTATACCTAATGCGGCTACCATTTTGAATATGATATAGAAAGAGCAACTTTTGGCAAATTCCAAATGTACACTTCTTATAACATTTTTTTAAAAAAAATCTTCCGTCTATTTCATATATTATGAAAAATTAAATGAGTATTTTTTAAATAAAAATTCAAAATTTAATTCTTCACGTACGTTGTCAATGAATTAACCCAGTAAGTAGTTAAATTATATATTGAGAAAACAATTTTTAACTCTATTTTATATAGTATGTATCATATATACTCTTTATTTCAATTTAATTGTCACCTGCATTTGACAAAATAGATGTTCAATACTATAGTACTATTAAACTTCAATATATCCCTCCAATCAGTTAGTTCTTAATCCATTTAAGATGAGTTCTTATTAATGAGAGTTTTTATTTATATTAACAAATGATATTACATGATTAAAAGGATACTACTGAACTTTTATCCCTCTCTCAAGTCTTTAGCATAAAGCTATATATGCTTAATTAATTATATATTTAACAAGTTGGTACCCTTCAGATAATGTTAATTATTCTCCTCCTAATCATTATTATAGAATGGTATCACGACCATTTCATTCAACTTTAGTGCTTTGCTTTTGTTAATCTGCAGTAGTGAATAATGATGATATAGCTAGAATAATAATAGTATAATAAACATTAACTACATAGAAATGGCCCTTAATTAGGCTTAAGTGCTGCAGATTAAGTGCTGACAAGTGTAATAAGAAGAGATTGATCTTTATTTAAATATCCAAAATGTCCTTATATTCAGGCTTAAGTGCTCCATTAAGAATAGAAAAAGCCTATGCAACTTGCCAATATAAGTATGTATATATCTCAAAGTATGCTATATATATAATTACCTTTCATTAATTATTCAATATCGTATCTATATAATAAAATAATCTAATTACAATGCAGGGTTAGTGATGGTCAAACTGATTAAGACCAATAAGCAGTGGTCTAATTGTGGTCTCATATAATAACATAATTATTAATTAATTAACACCATTCATCAAGTGATAATTATAGCCTTAAAATATATATATATAATGAATAGAGACAAAGGTCAAACCAAGAGATTTCAAGCAACCATGATGATAGTGATGATATACATATATATAATTATATGTAATCTTAATTAAATATATAATGCTACCTCTTGCTCGTTGAATTGCTCTTTAATTAATCATATTTATCAGCAAAAGTATGTATTACTTTAGCTGCCATTTAAAATGTATCTTGACATGATGAGTTTAATTCTTATCAATGTTTAAAGTTTTAACTTTAATTAAAATTAAGAGGGCAAATTACTTTTTAGTTCATGAATTGTTGATCAAATTATTATTTAATTCCTAAATTTTGAAAGAAAAGTACAATTTAGTTCCCGAATTTGCAACTATACCAATTATTTAGTTCTTTGAACGTTATCTGTTAGATAATTGAGTGACGTGGTCGTTAATGATGATGACGCGGGTGTCGCTGCCGATATGATGTTGAAGAGGATTGTCGTGAGGCGAGGCATGATGTGGCCGTCAAAGTGAGCTGCACATCAAGCAAAATTTGACTCTAAGAACAAGAAAAAGAAGGTCATCGACCCAGTTTTTTATAACACGGGCGGAGGATAGTGAGGAGAGAAGTCCAGTATCGTCAGCAGTTAACAACCATGTCACTAGCTCGATTATCTAACTAGTAACGTACATGGGACTAATAAATAATTGACATAGTTATAAATTCAAAGACTAAATAATAGTTTGACCAATTATTCGAAGACTAAAAAGTATCTTACCTTTAAAATTAACAATATTCTTTACAAGAAATTTAAAATTCAACTCGCACTCAGGAAATTGATAAAGTTGAATTCCTAACATGAGGAGGAATAAAATTGAGCTTGTAAGATCAATCAAATCACACACACTCTAGGTCTAAGAAGATACTAATGAATCTTTCCCTTTCTTTTTTTGTTTGTTTTTTTTTTTTTATATTTTTCCTCCATAACGAAAGGGGATCGGAAGAGAGAATTACTCCAATATATTACATAATTTATATATTCTCCCAACTTTTATTCCTGCGTGATTCTTAGATTATAGCCTACGGAAAACATGCTGTTAAAACCCCATTAGTCAAAAGTAATATAAATTTAAAAAATAATTAAATTTAATTATAGGCCAGGCATGGCTTTTCATGTTCCAATGAATATTCCGTTACATATTTTAGGCATTGTTTGATATATAAAGAAGGCTAAAGTACTATTTTGGTCCCTAATGTTTGCATGAAGTTTAATTAATGTTGGTCCTCAAAGTTTTTTTTTTGTCAATTTTGGTCCTCGAGCGTAACACCGGTTAACTTTTGTCGTTAAATGATGACGTAGCATGCTTATGTGGCACACTCTCTCTCCTACGTGTCATATTTTAATAATCTGGCATGACACATCACTGTCACGTCACCCCAAATTGCCATATCATCATCTTCTCTCCTTCATCATCATCATTATCGTCATCATCATCTGGGGTGACGTGGCAGTGATGTGTCATGTCAGGTCATTAAAATATGACACGTATGAAAGAGGGTGTGCCACATAAGCATGTCACGTCATCATTTAATGGCAAAAGTTAATCGTTATTACGCTCTAGGACCGAAATCGACTAAAAAAAAAACTTTGAGGACCAACATTAAACTTTTAAAACATTAAGGACCAACATTAAACTTCATACAAACATTGAGAATCAAAATAGTACTTTAGCCTATAAAAAATGTTTGTAAAAATTTTCTTGGAAATACTGAATGACATTGTTTAGTATAAAAATGTTTATGGGAATTGAAAGATTGCTTTATGTCCTTGCTTATTTTATTTTATTATTTTTTTAATATAAAAGTAAAATTATTATTTTAACTCACTTTTATTTTTATCATCTTCTACTATCAAACATAATTTTAATATTCTCATTCCCATTCATATTTTTATTTTTTTTACTATCAAAAAGTCGTTATTTTTCTAATTCCTCATATCAATAACTCGATATATTTAAAATTGGAATAACGAAAACAAAGAAGAGACATCTGATTCCAACATTGAAAATTGTTATGCTTTTCTTTTGCTTTTTCATAAATCAAGAACCAGAATTAGTTCCAATAAACATCAAAGTTGAATATATAGAAGTTCAACACAGAGATCCTTGTTAATGATAACAATTTTAAGCCTTGACCGGGCGTGCAATAATATATATATATATATATATATATATATATATATATATATATATATATATATATATATATATACATATTGCCCAAAAAATAGTAGTATTAATGTACAAAAATAAAGAGAACGAATAGTTTGTCTTTGACCACCTCTATAATTCTTTGTTATTGGCCTAACTAAAATAGTGTCTTTCAACTATTTTTCCTTTTCAAGTTTATATTAAAAAAATGTGTAATTATTTCAAATTTACTATTTTTCAAAAGTATAAGAGAAATACAAACAAACAAATTATCTATGCTACATTAATCGAGACCTAGCTAGCTACCATTAATGAATTTATAAGGACCACCTTTCTATTTTTTATTTTTTATGAAAACCTTTTTATTTCTATCCATCATTTAGTTTAGAGAATTTTGATATTTCTCAAATTTAGATGATTCAGATTCTAAAATCTGTTCACAAATATTTTTTGAAACACCTTGTGATTGTAAATTGTTATCAAGCATTGTTTTAGGCTAATGAGAAGGAATTGTAGAGAAATTCCAAAGTAG
Organism: Senna tora; assembly: GCA_014851425.1. NCBI lineage: Eukaryota > Viridiplantae > Streptophyta > Magnoliopsida > Fabales > Fabaceae > Senna > Senna tora. The sequence continues at coordinate 2,064,399 of CM026262.1, read as the reverse complement.
AAGATCCGTTCTCAAAAATAAATAATATTTAGGTGAAAAATCAAGTAACTAACAGTTAACTAACTAATCTTAATTAATTTGGACCTCTCTTTTCCCTTTTTCCTTTTTCTAATAAAAAGTAGGCATACAGGGTAGAGAGGAATTAATAGCTATTGCGCCTCCAAATCTCTAATGAAAATACTAATCAACTAATGGAGGCTAGATTTTTTTAAAAAAAAATCAGAATATTTATTTTTGAATACAGTAACTAATTTATTTATTGACTATTTGACTTGTATGTAATTGAAAGAGTAATACAACCAACCTAAAAATTTAAAATTGATCTGTCTTCATATTTAAAACCAGTGATCAGATCTTCCATTAAAAAAAAAAGACCAAGGATCAAAGATTGAAATTACATTGGCCTATATAGAAAAACTAGTAAACAAAGCTAAATTGAAAAAATGGAATTATGCGACATTTTTCTATCAAATAATTAAGTCATATATATATCGAAGACAATGATGTTTAAATTAACGCACAAAAGTATTATAACAGGAATAGAATTCTTTCAATAAAATTTTTTTTATACGCAAGCTTCGAACCTAAGACCGTACTTAAAAAAATAGAATAACAACCAGCTGTTGGCATACATATATTTTAATACTAAAGAAATTTGGAATACAAAACAAATGTCTTAAATTGAAAATGAATGAAAATATTTAATTTTGAATACAAACATATATATATATATATATATATATATATACAAATTAATTAAGCATATATAGCAAAATATTTATGATCACCTTCCCTGCAATTTAAGCAGAGATGAAACTTGAATAATGAATATTAGCAGACCGAACGAGGAAAATGAGAAATTGTTATATATATATATATTATAGAGAGGGCCCAAAAGATGTATCAATATATATTATCCAATTTGTTTCCATTAGTGCCGTACCGACACATAGGAGTTTGTATTCCCTTGCTGAGAGAGCGTCACCAAACCAAAACACACCGACTAATTAACTCTTATTAAGTTATCCATAATATTGATTATTGCACAAGCTACCATTTTATAACCCAATTACAACATCAATCTTTAACATTATCAAATTTATATGTTAAATGCTCAACATTAATATATAGTCTTGTGACTTGTCCTTTCATCAATATATAATATATTTAGGTATCATCAAAACCACTTAAAGGAAAATTCGTTTTGCCCACTGCTTTTTGAAAACAACTAGCTTCTCCCCCCACCCAAATTTGTTGGTACGTAGCCTAGGTCCTTTCATTTGTTTTTATTAATTAATGGGAATAAAGACACATTTATAATTAATTAAACACTACTATTCCATTAAACTTACTCACCAAAAATGAAGAACCTTCCTCTCCCATCATCCTCGAAATGGAAACAAAAATTGATACTAATTAAAATATAATTTTACAATTTTGGGATTTTTTTTCTAATTATTTCTCTCATATGTGGAGTACAGTTTGCAGCTTAATTAGAAAAATATACATAAGATTAGATCATTACTAATTAAAGCGTCAAGTACTAACTAAATTTTTTAGTGAGATCAATACAAACATTATAAAATCATAGCAAATCATTCAAAAAAAGAAAAACATTTACTAGTTGCCGGTGAATTAATACTTCAATTTAATTTGCTAGCTATCTGTCTAGACTAGTAGATGTTTAGTGTAGCAATGTGCTTAAGTGAGTAAGTGACTAATCAAGTGTCGTAAGAAGGATAGTGTAATAATTAATCTCATCTAGCTATGAGGTTAATTAAGCGAACCTATTCTATTTAACATGGCATGCAATGTTAATCACAAGAGAAAGAGAGTATATATGCATTATTAATTAATTAGAATTTGGAATTGAAAATAGAACCTTAATTAACTATTTATTTTGTCATGATATATATATACACACACATCTGCTAGCTAGTTGAAATTTTCAAATGCTACTTGTAACTCTTGATTATTAATTATATATATATATAGGGCCATTTAGTTACATTGGTGGATTTGGCCTTATATATATATGATCGAACTAATTAATTAAATTTTGACTTTTCTAAAATAGGCTATAAGTTTTTTACTCTAAATAAACTCATAGTGGAGAAAATAACTATACACCCTAAAAGCCAAATGATTTAAGTATGAAAAGATACTAATTATAATATATATAATAATTTTCAATTAATCCTCTTAAATATAGTGCATGCAATTTATTTATTTTTAAAATATAATATAAAATAATAATTATATTTTAAGATAATATAAAAGGATAATATTTGATAGTTTTTTTTAAATAGATTTGTTATCATAATTTAAAATAATAAACAAAGTAATGAGAAATTATGCACTTCTTCGCTTTTTTAGTAACTACCATAGTATATATTTTTTGTCTCCCACTTTTCTAGAAGTTTCGCATGAACTAAAGTATATGCAATCATTTTTTTAATATGAAAATATTATTATTATATATATTTAAAATATGCACGCCACGCTAATTTGAATTGATTATGGTGAAACTGCCATGTCTTCTTCTGTGGTTTTAATAACTACTTATTATTTGTAACTTTTATCTTGCTACTATTTTTAACTACATTAGTCATGATCTTTTTCTTTTTCATATCTCCTTCAGTTTTATTTCATATTTTGTTTTAAAAAATGTTTTATTTCATATTTTTTAATTATAAAATTAGATATTTTGTGACACTAATGATTAGAAGACCTAACAACCATATAATATAGACTAGAAGCTTCACATGCACATATGTGTATGCAATTTATTATTTTTATGAATATAATATAAAATTATTATTATATTTTAAATTAATATCACATTATAATATTTGATTTTTTTAAATAAATTGTTATCATAATTTAAAACAATAAATGAAGTAATGAAAAGTTATGCACTTCTCCACTTTTTTAGTAACTATCTGAACGTCTATTCCTCAACTACATCATCCAATAATATTATTTTTATTTTTTATTTTAGTGGAAGAAAGTGGGGTTAGGGAGTTATTTTTTTGGGTAAATTACACTTTGATGTCATGTGGTTTCGTCCAATTTCACTTTGGTGCCCTGTGGTTTCATTTTTGTCAGTTTGGTACCCTGAGGTTTGCATCATTAGCACTTTAGTGCCCTGAGATTTTCTACCGTTAGTTTTAACGGTAATTTTACTATTTGAATTAAAAAAAATCTTAAATGTGACTCGTTGGGGATCGAACCCAAAATATCTAATAACATAGATTAATGCCTTAACCATTGGACCATAAAGTCTTGATATATTTTAGTTTCCTTTCATTAAATATAATATGTCAAGACCAACTATACTCACCCTCACATTCATCTCTTCTCTTCCACTAAATCATTGAAAAGTTTGAGTCATTGATTCAATTATTTAATCACTTAAAAATTTTTTGAACTAATAAATAAATAAATTTATTATTTTTATTTTAAATTTATTTATTCTATTAAATGACAATAAATTATAATTAATTAAAATAAATACAATAAATTATGTTACATGGAATTTATACATATTATTATAATTAATAGTTATGTCATTTAAAATTAATTAAATAATATATATTTTAAAATAATTTTATGTTATTAAATAATGATAATACTTTTTTTTTGAAAATAACAGTAATAGTTAAAATGTTATATTTTTTTGGCCAAGTTAAAATGTTATATTAAATAATTATGTTATTTAAATTTAATGAAATAATATGTAATTTAAAATAATATTTTTTAATTAAATAATAGTTTTTATTGGATAATTAAATAATATTAATATTTAAAATAATTATATATAATTAAATGATATAAATTTTTAAATAATTTTTAATTTTATTTATACGTTTTATTTAATTGGTTTAAATTAAAAAATTACTGTAGATGAAATGATATTGAGAATAGTGAAAGTAGAGAGGGTTAATAGTGCAATTGTTATATATATATATATATTGAAAAGAAAATAATAATCAATTAAGACTTTGTGGCTCAATGGATAAGTCATTGTTTTTAAAATTAGTGATTAGTGATCTTGAGTTCGATCCCTAGCAAATCACATTTAAATTTTTTTTAATTCAAATAGTATAATTATCGTTAAAACTAACGGTAGAAAACCTTAGGGCACTAAAGTGCTAACGATGCAAACCTTAGGGCACCAAACTGACAAAAATGAAACCACAGGGCACCAAAGTGAAATCGAGCAAAACCACAGGACACTAAAGTGTAATTTATCCTATTTTTTTGTGTCACATTTTACTTTTGTGATACCAAAATGTCCAGAACCATACATATATACTAAAAATTTCGCATGTACCTTCATTTTTCTTGATTTTTAAAATTTAATATAAAAGTAGTTTTTTTATATTTTAAAATAATAAACAATTTAATAACTATCCATATTTCTAATTCATTTATCATCACTATTATTAACTACCTTATCCATGATCTCTTTTCCTCTTACCTTTCCTATTTTGTGAATCCAATGTCTTACATTTTCTATTTTGTTAGTCCAATAATCAGACAACCCAATATCCATATATATATATATATATAGGTGTTATATATTCTTCGAACAAAGGTACATTTGTACCATCCTTTAATTACTTGCATTACTTATTTTGATTATTCACTTTATTTTAAGACTAAACTGACCGGAAATGAAAAGGCTGTGCTTGAGTTTGGGTTAACAATAATAAGCGCTTTACTTTGTAATTAGAGGCATCAGCCATTGCTTTTCAAAAGAAGAATGAAGCACACAAAGTTTGAAGGGCCAAACAAAAACACATGTACCTTAATTATACTTGGCTAAAGTATTATTTTGGTCCTCAAAATTTTTTTTTTGTCGATTTTAGTCCTCGAGCGTAACACCGTTAACTTTTTGCTGTTAAATGATGATGTGGCATGCTTATATGGCATACCCTCTCTCATACGTGTCATATTTTAATGACGTGACATGACACATCACTGTCACGTCATCCCAGATGATAATGATAATGATGATGACGAAGGAGAGAAGATGATGATGTGACAATATGGGGTGACGTGGCAGTGATATGTCATGCCACGTCATTAAAATATGACACGTAGGAAAGAGGGTGTGCCATATAAGCATGGCACGTCATCATTTAACAGCAAAAAGTTAACGGTATTATGCTTGAGGACCAAAATCGACCCAAAAAAAAAACTTTAAGGACCAACATTAAACTTTTGAAACACATTGAAGATCAACATTAAACTTCATGTAAATATTAAGGACCGAAATAAACCTTTAGCCTTATACTTATTATATATACCTAACTGCCAAAGTCATCCCATTGAGGCATTGACCTTACCTTCCCCTACCATTGTGGGATTAGCAGAGCATGCTAATGCTAATGCTATGGCTAGCTATATGTGATTCGGTGTGACCAAAACCACATAGCAACACGTGGAAGCTTAATTATGGATGATTTTAACCTTTTTTTTATAAGAGACTTTAACTTCTTTTAAGATTTTTAATTTTCCATGCTAATTATCATCTACATCCTTTACCTAATTAATTATATATTTATATTCAAGTTTTAGTCATACATACATTATACATATGTCTTCCCCTTCTCCCAACTATTCTTCTTCATCTATTTTTCCCAATATCACGAGAACAACGCGCATTTAAATATAAAATCTCACTTATTATTATTTGTTTATTTTTCTTTCTTAGCTATTGTTTCAAGTAATTATTATATTATTGTATAAATTATCACCCCCAGAAAATGATAAAATTAGGTGTGTGTCTCTCTCTCTCCCTCCCCTAGTTTTTATTTTTTATAGAATATCTTTTAAGAGCGTCTTGTCTTTCAATTAAGTATCTATATATGCCAAATACTTTTGTGTTTAAAAATAAGGAAAAAACTTATGTCCATTTCCTTATGTCCATTTCATCCAATTCCACCAATCATATATTGTATTTACACTCTCTCTCTTCTATGATTGGTCATATAAAAGGTGGTCTTCTATATTCTCTCTCTACTGTGATTGGTCATTTAAACACTTTTTGCTACGTGTCATAATTATATTGGAGAATTGGATGAAATGGACATAAGGAAATGCACCTAAGTTTTTTCCTAAAAATAATTATGAAGATTGAAGATTTACATATATACGCTAACTACTACAGTACTAGTAATATTATTAACGTATAGAGGATATAATTATAATAGCTGAAATATTTATATTTGGTATGGTAATATATACTAAAATATAATTCAAATAAAATTTTATACAATATTACAATAATTAAAGTCTTGTCTTACATGAGGTAAAAAAAAAAAATTCTTGTCTTATATAAATGTTGCCAGCTATATAAATCAAGTGATGCCAATACGATTAGAAGGGCTATAAGTTAGATAGTTAACACTCGACAAACATAAAATTTTGTTGAATTTTTAATTTATGAAATAACATTTTATACAATTAAATTTATTAAATAGTTTGGTAGAACTTAGAAGTGTATATGGTGTACAGGTTCTTATAGCTAGGCTGACGGCACGGCATTATTTGTATATATATATATATATATAAAATAACAGATATATCAAATTGTATAAATAAAAATATTTGTGTAAGCTCAAGATTTCTAGAAATTATTAATTGAAGATTAAATTTTATCATCTCAATATTTTTATAACTTAATGAAAAACGTGGAGTCACGATTATTGATGACAATCAACCCAAGGAAGGCTCAATAAGAATGATTTTGTTCGGAATTGTAATTGAATAAAGGCCAAATTAAAAGACAGATAGATTCCTAGATATATTTGTATCAAAATTAGAACTAAAAAAATAACAACAGATAAATAAAAATAGTAATAAAGTATAATTGATTTGAGTTTCAATGAAATTATTGTAAAAAACAAATTTCGAGTAACAAATTAAAGATAATTAGGGGTACCTACCATCACAATCACAAAAGTAGGAGAGTGGATCGGAAAAAAAGAGGAAGAGATAGAGGAGGATTGTTTGGCAAGTTGGTTTGGGATGGTTGAGGAAAAAGAAATTAGGAGTGAGTGAATAAGTATAAGTAATTTAAGCTTTAGTACGGCAGTACGAGGTTGAAACAAAGCTAGCATTGACAAGAAAGTGAGAAACTATACATTATTGGAATCTTCACGATGACGCCTTAATTATATATATATATATATATAGTAATTTATATCCCTACTCTAACACCTGTACACATGAACTATTCTAAATTAAAATATGTTCTTATTTATGTATCTGAATAAATAGAGCTTTTAAATACAACTAACGTCAAGGGAAAATAGTATTCCTTCAGATTTTATTAGTTAAGTCTATTAACAAAAATATTATAATATATGTCCAATCCTATCCATCGTTTTTTTAGACAAATAAAAATGAAAAATTTATATGAGTAAATGATAAAAAACAGTGTGTTAATGAGAAGAAGAAAAGAAAAGAGAGAGTGAAAAGCCGTCGGAACTGATCATGCAAGGTGGTATATGGATTGGGCGCCCCATTGACCACTTCAAATTTCAATCTTACAAATAAAATCTTATAATTTTTTTTTATAGAAATTGATCCCAATTTTAAATAAAATATAAATTTATTAGGGTAATAATAAAATTATGATGTTATGATATCATATTAAAAACTTATTATTTTTTTGATCAATAAAAACTTATTAATTTTAAGAAAGAAATTCAAATATCAGATTGTAGTAGTACATACTAATAAAAAGAATTATTTTATTTTAATGTAAATTGCTCCATACATATTGATATATTTTATGAAAGTATGATGAATTTTTTTAATAAATTTGCATTTCTTAAAAAAAATTTATATTATTATTATTATTATATGTATTTTATTTATTTCATAAAAATAATAAAATTGGATCTTGTTATTTGATCTATTTTAATTTGTATCGCTTTTGATTTTATGTAAAATCTCAATCTTAAAAATATTAATCCACCTCATTCCAAGGGGGATGCACACGTGGCAGCATAAGTGACTCATAGGCATTTATCAGTATAAATAGCGTTGGCTTCCTCGTTTGTCTATCGACTCATCACACACACACCACCACAACAGCAACCACTCACTCTCTCTAATCCTTCCCATAAACTTCATATCTTCAATTTCAAATCAGATTAATTCCTCACTTGATTTCCTGTATTCATATCAATCCCACTTCTCATCTTATTCTCTTTATCCATACATATATACATACACATACATATATAGCTTTACTTGTGTGCGTGTGTAATCATCTTGTGCACACCTCACACCACCCTCTCTTCTGTACGCAAAGTACAAACTACTTACCTACTATCTCTGCAAAACCTCTTCAGCTCGCCGCATCTTTTACATTAAAGGTACGTACTAGACTATAATTCCTACGGTAGATGTAGATTTGATTGTCCCCTGTTTTGAGCTCTGTTTTTTTTTTGCAGATTTAATTTTGAGTTTCAAGTTTAAACTCATGTCCTCTTCCTTCTAGATTCTCACTTAATTTAATACCCCTTATGAGCTGGTTTTGCCATTGTTATTGATAACACAAGCTTAATTAAATAAATGTTTGGTCAACTATGCAGGTTTTTTTGTCACTTGGAAGAAAAAAAATGAATATTATCTCCCTCTCTGTCTCCCAACAAGTACAGCCCCTAGTGAATGTCAATTTCCAAATGGGCCTCACTATGGACCCTTTCTTTCCCCACCACCGCAAAGACAAGGTCGTCGTCATTATGGGCGCCACCGGCACCGGCAAGTCCAAGCTCGCCATCGACCTCGCCACCCTCTTCCCCCCCGCCGAGATCGTCAACTCCGACAAAATGCAAGTCTACAAAGGCCTCGACATCACCACCAACAAGGTCACCGAAGAAGAATGTCACGGCGTCCCACACCACCTCCTCGGCATCGCCGATCCCAACTCCAATTTCACCGCCGATGACTTCACCCGCCACGCCTCCTCCGCCATTCACTCCATCGTCCACCGAGATTGCCTCCCCATCGTCGCCGGCGGCTCCAATTCCTACATCGAAGCCCTCGTCCAAGACGACGCTGCGTTTCGCTTGAAATTCGAGTGCTGCTTCCTCTGGGTGGATGTCGCTCCTCCCGTGCTGGATTCGTTCCTGTCGAAGCGGGTGGACCGGATGATCGAATCGGGTCAAATCGAGGAGGTCCGTCAAATTTTCGACCCGGAAGCGGATTACAGTATAGGAATCCGAAGGGCGATAGGAGTACCGGAATTCGATCAGTATTTCAGAACAGAGGGTACCGCGGATGAAAGAAGCAAGAAGAAGTTTCTAGAGGCTGCCATTGCGAAGATCAAATCGAATAATTGCACACTCGCTCACCGTCAGCTTCAGAAGATTCATCGTCTTCATTCGATGTGGAAGCGAAATATGTATCGCCTTGATGCCACGGAAGCATTCAAGAAGAGCGGCGAGGAAGCAGAGGAGGCATGGGAGAATCAAGTGGTGGCCAAGAGCCATAGGATTGTGCACAAGTTCTTGTACGAGGAAAGTGCGGTGGTTCCGGCGGCCACCGTAATGGCGGCGGCGCCGCCAAAGCAGGTGGCGGTGGCAGCAGGAAGTCATTAAAATAGAGGTAGGGCCAAGAGAATCTAGAAATGCCACCATTGAGATTGACATCTCTCTCGATCCGATGATACTATATATGAATATAGAAATTTGGTGCGAGTTTTCAGCTTTTTCTTCAGCCTACACACATATATAACTAGTGTGATTGCATCTGTACAAAAATCTTATTTCAGCACCAAACGTCAAACAACTACTGCTCTATGATCCATGTATGGCATTCCACAATATATATTTTTTTCTTGAAGATGTGTTAGGGATCGGATCATGGTAGAAATTTTACGACCTTTTGTAAAATGACGTGACAGTTTATATGAAAAATGTATTACTTTTATATTTTTTTTATTAGATATATACAGATGCACCTAAGCTGAGCATATATAATCCAAAATACATGCTTTGTCATTATTTTGTCACTCCTACTACTAGAGAGAAAAAGAGACAGAAAATGAGACTCAAAATATGTAAGTACCATACTCTTATTTCTATTTCTCTATGAGACTCAAGATTCTCACTCCCAAGTCCCACCCTCCGTATAATCACTTCACTGGTGACTGGACGTTGAGTGAAATTGCTTTTTCTTTTTTTGGAATTTTACTATGGAATCAACTTTGGGTGAAGTGGGGTTGCTATCAGAAGTAATGTACTAATACCGTAAAAAGAAAGAACTTATCTTGTTTTTTTTTTAAATTATATCTCTATTATAAAATTATTCAATTACAAGTTTAATTTATTTTTTTTATAATTGATCATATGTAAATTTTTTTATCACACATCTTTTTTGTATTAAAAAATCTTATTTAAGTTTAGTCTTATGTAAAACTAAGAGTATATATATATAGTTATATACCCTTTTTTTGTTTCTTTTCCAATAATTCTTACACACTTTGATGGTTTTAGTCCATAGACCTGTAAATATTAACGTGTTTATTTTTCATTACAATTAAAGATATTTGTAAGGGAAATAATTAAAAATATTTTTAGACTTTGTCCGAACTAAATCTTAATTACAGAGCATTTCATTGTGTAAGATTTAAATACTTGCTCACGTTAATTACCTTACAAAGCTAATTCTAATTTAATGTATTTTGATATACTTGTTAGATAATTACTTATTGTATAGATGTATAGAAATGGGAAGTTTTAATATGTTCAATTAAATAATATTACTTATTAAACTTGTGCCTAACAATAACTTGTTATATGCGCGTGTGCATAACTCATTCATGGATTCCAAAAGGACAAAAAAAAGGTTGATCATCAGTAATTTCTGAATATATGCATGGGCCATCATCTTCTAATATATGCTTTAAAATAATGATAGTTGTATATGATGAAATGCCACCTTAATTAATATTTCACCTTCCGCATTTGGATGAGTAACTTTAATTATATGTATATAGTGCTCTAACGCAGTCGACCACATCTAATCGGAAAAGGCTTTGTTATTTGTTGTTGTTGTAGTTGCTCTAAAGCATTGATATATAAATAAAGATATATCCCACTACATAAACAAAATTATATAAGCGAAGCGAAGGGTTCTTTAATTTATTTTTCCTTACAATTTAATTACTATAGTGCCATGTTTGGATGCCATGAGCTGGACCTCTAATTTCCCTGCTTGAAAGCTACGATTAATGTAACATGTCATCCACTAAACATCTAGCTTGGTACTGATGTGGGTGTCCATTTCATGAATCGTGATTCATGAACCTGGTGCAGTCCCAATTATCGTTGGATCAAGATCAAGGGAATTACGATGAGATAGATCGAGAAGCCTAGCTATAGCTGCTGTAATTAATATTAATATTTGTGATTGGAAAGATATATATATATATATATATATATATATAATTAATTAATTAATTGATTTGATATTGGAGATGAAGGGTATGTAGATGATGTGCTAATTAAGGGTTATGAAGTAGTGATGAGATTGAAAGCAGCTAAAAAGGGAATTACCCAAGATATTCTTATTCTAAGTGTTTATGGGGAATCTTGAAAAAGAGACAAAAAGAAGAGGAGGAGAGTTATAAAAAAGGTGGGGGCAAAGCTATATATGCACTAGTCTAGCTAGGGGAAGAAGCTCTTTGTCTTCTTCATCCTATATGATTCCAACCAATATATAACACAAGTTTGCCTTTATACCCCCACTCACAACCCCATATTTAAAAATGCCAAATTAGGAGGACCCCACCTAATTAGAACAAACAATTTTGGGGGGAAAATTTTTTGTGTGTTCTTAAGCACTTTTACTTTTATTATTATATTTCCCCTATTTTTCCTTTCTTTTTTCTTCCCTTGATCAATGCTTAATAATTATTATAAGCAAATTAAATATTAATGATCGTGTAGCTTGTTGTAGTATTATATATAAGGGAATTCCCTTAACCCTATATATATATATTGCTGTCAAAATATAATTATAAATTCATAAAAAGGAACATCACATATGTACATTAATAAATAATTAAATATAAAAGATGTTTATGTATGGTCAAAATCAACTTTTGTAAAGGGAGGGCATAGTCTTCTTGGCTTTGCATCTCATATAAAAAGGGCAAAAGATAAAAAGGAGAAATGATTTTTCCAATGCTTTACTTCCTCGAGCATCTTGGTCCACATCAACATATAAATAGAATATATATATATATGTCCCAAAGCTAGCTTTTGTAGTAACTAGTAAGTATATAAAAGTATAATATATCCGTTCTTATCAGCAGCTCAGTAACTACTATATATATATATATATATATATTCATAATCCTCTGCATGAAAGTGATTTACATACATATCATGATGATCACTTAATGACCTATAATTATTTGTTAATTAGTACGTGCAATTAGTTATATATTATATTATAGGCTAGCTGCGCTCCTTGCATAAGTACTCATTTGTGAATAATTATGATATACAGCTAATTCTTATATATATCACCAATACTGGTGTAGAAAAATTATTGTAGCTTGTATACATATATGTAATTATAAATATATATATATATATATATATTAATTATATATTTTTGTCCACCGATATGGTGTATATAATATATATATATATATATATGAGTTATACACAAATGACAATTATTTTTTTTTTTCAAAAAAAGAAGGATAAATGTTGAAGATTAATAACAGAGAAGATGAGTGGGGTTCATTCATTGAAAGATGCTTGATGGGAAAGAAAGGTGAAGAGATATGTAACTGCATGCCCTACAGCTTTCATGCTCTCGTTAATTGGGTAGTCTCACATACACTGTCATCCATATTAATTAGATTTTACGTGCCTAGCTGATCTTTCTCTCTCCAATCTCCATTATGTTTGGTGACCATGTAATAATATTATCTAGCTAGCAGAATCTATATACATATATAAATATGGATTGAAAATTATTTAATAATTATGTGCATTATTCATTCTAGTTACGAAATTAGCCAAATTTAGGCTTTTTCCCGAATAAAGAATAAAAGATGCATGGATTCATATTATGTTTATATATATAATTGTCAGAGTGATGAATAAGAAATGAGACAAAACGTAAACCACAAATTAAAACAGAAAACGAAAGAGATTGGCATGCATTATATTAGCCTCCGACCCCTTTTTGTCCTCTTTTTATCATCCAATAATTCCTTAGTGATGATGAAAAGAAAGTTAAAGTTTGATTGGGATGGCTATAGCTATATACATATAGTTAGCTAGGCAGCAGAATGCATATTATTGATGATGATGAGCATTATTTTTGTTGTGTTTCGTATAGAGAGAGACTAGAGAAGAGGACAGTATAAAGGTCAAAGAGTACATATATGTATACAAAGGACACCATATAATATATATATATAAATATCAAATTAAAGAGTGTAGTGTTGTATATATCAATCACTGTTTCTGTGCGATTTATCATCCACCCAACTCATCAAAAGGACAAATTATTCTACGTTAATGCACGGAGACGTCAATACTATGTTATTGTGACATAATTCGTCCTACGCATATTTATTGTGGGGAATGCTATAGTGCCATCAAAAGTTTAAATTAATCATATTTTAGTTGTTGAATTTGTTTGAAGATTTATATCAAAATATATTTTTTTAAATATAAAACATGGCACAGATCTCAAAACATATCCAACAGATAGCAACCGGTAAGATTGAGCTCTTGAGTCTTAATAGCTCCAAATACTCACCCATTTACTATTCTCTCTAGTTTACAATATCGGTTTTTAACGTAGGCGCGCACAGACCAACAAAATAATTAATTCACCTAAAAAGTAGAGAATATAAGATAAAAAGACTAAATACCCTTTACTAATTAATTACTCCTGTTTACTCTTTTTTCATTAATTTTATATTGAAAATAAGTACTCTCTCCGGTTCACAATATCTGGTTTGTTGGGAGATTTTCTGTGTTTTAAAATATTTGCTATTTTACAAAATCAAGAAAGCATTAATTATTTTTTTTTATAATTTTATCCATATCAATATTACCTGTTCCCAAGATAAGATTAATGGAGAAAGAGTAAGTATGAGTACTTAATTAGTAAGAGTAATTTAGTCTTTTTATTTCATATTTTATAAGTTTAAGGTGAACTAATGATTTCCTGGTCTGTGCGCACCTACCCAACGAAGCAGATATTGTGAACCGGAGGTAGTATTAGGTAGAGATAAAATTGTAAAAAAAGTAATTAATGTTCTCTTAATTTTGTAAAACAGTAGATATTAAAAAAAAAAAACTCTCAACAAAACAAATATTGTTAACAGGAAAGAGTATTTAGATCACAACTTCTAATTATATATTCTGGATCCCTGCGTTAGCATTGATATTTATAAATTAACTTGTCTAATTATATATTCTGGATCCATGCGTTAACATTGATATTTATAAATTAACTTGTAGGAAATTAATTAATGAAGATGTAATAATTAGCTTTAATTTGTTCTCCAACAGTGATGAACCGGGGGGAAAACTTTATTTACTGTATTATTAGAATATCATAACATCTTTGTTGAAATTCCAAATATATATATATAAAACTGCTACTACTTATTAAGTATATATATTAATTTATGGCCATATTCTAATTGTTTGGCTACTAAGTATTTACGTGCACTACATATATACCAGAAGCTAATTTCTCTAGACGCTTTATATAGTTGTAAGCGCTGCGGATAATTATTTAAGAGGAATTAATGATTATTGATACTGCCTTCTTGCAGGAGTTACTAGCATCTAACTGCTGGTCAGTGGTCACTTCTCTAAATGCTTAATTATATCTTGTAAATTCTTTTGTTATACTTTCATTATAATACTTAATTGAATTTTGGCATGTGTTAGAAAATTTTCCAAAATTTAAGCATGTCCATAAGTCTACTATAATTCTGAGATACCGATTTTAACTGAAAAGCTGAGGCATTAAGTGAGCTGTTTCTCCTTTTTTTTTTATACTAATTACTCCCTCCGGTTCACAATATCTGTTTCGTTGGGTAGGTGCATATAGATCAAGAAAATTATTAGTTTACCAATTAAACTTAAAAAAATATGAGATAAAAAGACTACATTACTTATACTTACTCTTTCTTCATTAATCTTATTTTGGAAATAGACAAAAATAAAATTATAAAAAAAATTATTAATGTTCTATTGATTTTATAAAACAATATATATTTTGAAAAAAAATAAAAACATCAAAAGCAGATTTGTAAATCGGAGGAAGTAATTAGTGAGGTAAGCTGCAAAATAATTATATGTATTTTACCAAAAACAAAAGTTACATGCGATTAATATGAGAAAAGACGGTGCGTTAAGACACGTAATTAATTATATAGTGCTTGTGGACAATATATATATATATATATATATATATATATATATATCTCTAAGCTACATACGTTCATTGCCCTTGTCCTCTATATATATATATGAGTTGAGATGTGATGGCAGTCCGATCCGATTATAACATTTTATGACATACATATAATCAAACAAAAAAGTTGCATGTGTGGGTGGTTTCATCAGTCAAATGGCAATATAGCTGCCAAAATGCCAATAATTTGACATGCTTTGAATTCCCTGATCCATCCACCCACATTGATATATATATATATATATATATATAATATACTTGATTCCAAATAACAAATCAATTATATATTCAAATATTTGACCCACGCCCTTGTCAATAATAATAATATTATTGCGTGGCTTAGCTTCCTGGAAATTCTATTTATCATTACTCTTTGTTTTGGCACTTAATTCATCCATCCATATCACCTACTTACTTAGCATTTGCTAGCTAGCTAGGCCTTCTTCTCAGTATTGTCTGTAGTGATCGAGAGGAGTGGGTGATGAATATAATGATGATATATATTATATGCAGTACTGATTCAGTCCACATTAACTGTTTCACAACTAAGAAACGCGTAACCTTAGCCAGATTCAACGGCATCCACACGCTTTCGGAGGTTGCACATTATTTAATTATATATATATATATATATATATATTTGTTAAAAAAAGTTTGTAACTTTGTATGGTTTCGTGTGCGTGTGTGTATATATATATATATATATATATATATATATATATATATATATATATATATATATATATATATATATATATATGTGTGTGTGTGTGTGTGTTTGTGCCAAACTCGGTTGGTACAAACCGTTAAGGATCCGGAGGAAAGTTTTTGCCTTACTTATAGGCGAGGGTTTGAATCTCCCTGAAGCCGTAAAACTGCTTGCGGTTTAGGCCTGTGCAGTAATCCTTTGGGTTGGGCCTCTGTTGGTTTCCCCAACATGCCACTGGCACCCTGCCCGGTAGTACTTGGGAGTGCCTTCCCTTACTACCATTTTAGTCACAAAAAATATATATCTATATATATATGGCTTTGGGGTTTTTGGTGTCACAAAACCAAAGTGTGACACCAAAAAAATAACTTCTCCCTCAACTTCCCAATAAATAACCAACTTCTTACAAAATAGTTATATTTTATAATTAAAAAATACAAAAAATAATATGATTGGAGGATGTGAGAGAGAAGTGCATAACTTCTCTTTTTTAATTTTTTTGTTTTAAATTATGATAACAATTCTATTTAAAAATTTTAAAAAAAATATATTTTTTAATATTTTAAAATATAATAACTCTTTTATATTATATTTTAAAAAATTTAAGAATAAATTACATGTATGCACCTACTCTTTTATATTATATTTAAAAAAAATAAGAATAAATTACATGTATGCACGTAGGTGCATGCGAAGCCTCTAGTATATATATATGTCTGTCACTACGTACCGTTTATTGTAATCATGGTTTTAAATTGCGGCCGCAATATTGCTGTTGCAGTGCTTGCCGCAATCGCATCACACCGCAATTACGGTGTTATGCAGTTTCATATAGAAACACGGCTAATTGTATGAGTTTGTGACTGTTTAAGAAGTTGAAACGTGAGTATAGAATGAGTGTATGTCTATGGAAGAAAAAGAGAATAATATATATTTGATGTATTTAATGTTATAATATATATCAATTCTTTTAAAAATTCACGGCTGCAGCGGCCGCAACCCGCGTTGTAGCGGCTGCAATATCCGCAACCGCAGTAATTGCACCACGACCGCAACCGCAATTTAAAACCTTGATTGTAATTTAAGTTATATCTAGGAGGTGTTTGATTAATTTGTTTTTGTTTACTGTTTGGTCTTTGAACTATTGTGATAATTAATTTGGACTCGATCTAAAATTTTATTTAAATAATACCAAATCGTTTATCACTTAGACCAGTTTAATTTGTATATAATAATGTTTATGTATATTTGTTACATCAGTTTTTCGGGCCATTAAATATATTGGTCATGTTTTAGGCGTAGATTTATAATATCTAGTTCTATTATATAATTCCTATATAAATCTTTGGCTTAGATTTTGAAGGTTGCGGATTTCTTCGCATATGATCTTATGGCGGGTTTTCAAGTATGCATCGTATCGTATCTCCATTGTAGAATTTTGTTAGATTTTGCATCTATATATAATAATTAAAATAAATTAAAACGTGGAAATAATATTGTATATGCGTTTATTTTTTTTCAGCTCTCCCTCTTCTTTTCTTTTCCTATAACTTAATCTTTCCTTTTTTCTATCTTGTCTAAAATCTAAATGTATAAGAATCTTTGAAGAATTCAAACGCATTAAATCGAGTAGTGGGATTAGTAAATATATCTTTGTCAGTCAAACTATATATAGATATGTTTTTATTTAATTTGATCCAATAATGCTTTGTTGCTTGGTCATTACCCTTACGTATTAATTATCAAATATCTGATTCTGAAAAAAAAAGAGTACTATCAAATATTTGATAGAATATCTGTGTGTTTTGGTTAGTGCTTAATTACCTCTTAATCAATTTTTTCGTCCAAGTTTCTTCTACACATCTTACATATTGAGGGGCCATGAACTCCACTTTGTTGGTCAAATTTTATCGTATAAAGTTATAAACTAATATATAATTGAAGAGAACATGTCTAATTATAAGTTAAAATCTTCGTATATATGTGTTGAGCTAACTCATGTAAAGATTTCATTTAAAAAAAAAAAACTCATATGTAGTAAAGATGATGAGCTAGGTAGAAATATATAGTGTTAATTAAGGATTTAAAGTTTTAAACTCTATCAGTATAGTTGGATCCTTTCATAACTATATTTTAATCTCTGATGAATAAATTACAGAAAATGATGAAACACATTCAAATAAAATAATCATCTATGATGAATTATTATTACCTTGATTTTAGATATCGCTTATATAATTTCAGATTTAGTCAAATAATGTTATTAAAAATGACTTTCCAAATAATTAATATATGTATATATAGCTCATATAGAATATAGTTATAATATTCTTGTACTTTTGATTCATTCATACTACACAGCATACCTTTTTATAATTAAAAGCTATATCTTGATTTGCTTCTTGCATAATTAGCAATTAATTAGAGACACTCAACATATATAACCATTTGGCCAATATGAGTTTGTATTTAAGATAATATAATATTTGTTTATATATATCCATGACTAACTCTCTTCTTTATAGTTTATACACAGACCAAAAAAAAAACCCTCTTCTTTATAAGAGGTGCAGAAAAGTATACATGGGTCTGAGTCCAGATCCAATAGAACAAATTATTTGGACTAGATCATTAGCCCAACAAGAAATATCAATATTGAGGATTTTCTGCCCTACATATACTGGTTTTATTATGATGGTTCTTTAATGATTCTTTTATGGGCCAAAGTTTTGTGGGGTGAATACTAAATGCATTACCATCCATGGGCCAGAAAGGAAAAAGAATACTAAATGCTACCTACATTAATTTATTTGTTGATGTCCACGACATGACTACTGTATTTGGCTTTTATTTATTATTTGAGATATTATATATAATTTTGGGTGGCTATTAATTTTGTAAACTCAAATAAATTCGTGTGTAATAGATAGCTTGTGCATATAAAATTGTTTTAACGTTTAGATAAAGTCTTCCTCAAAAAAAAAAAAAACGTTTAGATAAAGTCTGCTATATATATTTGTATGGGTCATCTTTAAAATCATTGTACTTGTTAACTTACTTTTCCTTAAGTCAACATAAAATAGCCACCTCAATTGACTAACTATATTGAAATTTGATAACAAGTCCTACTAACACAAGGAACATGCTACAAACATCATAACATATACCTATTCAATATTCTTCTCCTCCCTTCATATTCTTGAATTCTCCAGAAATTATATAATGTCAAAATACAGTTAATTTAATTATACTTATTTCTTAAATATGAAAATAATGAATTTTCTACTAAAAAATAATAAACACAAAAAATAAAAGAATTTACGTTGGGTAACTTTTTCCCTGCTCACATAGCATGCGCTACCCAATTGGACCAATCAGGTTCATCATGAAATGAGGTGTAACCCCACATCCATCCATCCACGAGGGACCACGTCATAATGGGGGCCCATGCATCAAGACAAATCATTTCTCAGGATTCCAACACGTATCTCTTCCATTTACTTACCCATCTTAACCTGCAATGCAATTCTGTTACTTACCACTGTTGAACGCAGTACACAGTGCCTCACACGGAGCACGAAACACTAACAGTGAAGAAGAAGAAGGAGAAGCCTCGCCAATCCAATCACGATGCATATGGTGAATGCGGTGATGGTGGCTCGGATGCTGACGCGGGACCTTGGTCAAGAAGAAGGTTTCTCCGGTGGCATACCCTTCGGATCAATCTGGTGGTTTGTCTATGCTGGGATCTCCTGTTTCCTTGTCCTCTTTGCGGGGATCATGTCCGGTTTAACCCTGGGGCTTATGTCTCTCGGCCTCGTTGACCTCGAGATTCTTCAGCGCAGTGGTTCTCCTGCCGAGAAAAAGCAAGCAGGTTTATTTTATTCCCCCCACCTTTTTGGCTTCAAGATTCGCTTGTCCTTTTACTTTGATTGCAAAAGGCGTGTAATCGAAGTTGCCTTGAGTCTTTGTTGATACTCGAATTTGGAAACTTCTATTGTTTTTCTTATTAATTATCTTGATTGTGAAGACGGTTTACGATTTTTTGTTTATCGGATTCAGCGGCTATACTTCCAGTGGTTCAAAAGCAACACCAGCTGCTCGTGACTCTGCTTCTCTGTAATGCAGCTGCCATGGAGGTAATTCAATTGCAATGCCCCTTTTCATATCAAACTTTTACTTTGTTAGAATTGTTATATTCGTGGTAGTTCTTTTTGTTATTATTAACCTTTCATAGTCAAGGTTGTATGTGTGCCTTGTTTTGTGGGGCTCGAACTCAGGCAACTAGTGTCAATCTCATCCACTGTTTTTTTGCCTATCATTTAGAGCTAAATGTTTGTGTTTGTGCATAATTATATCATTCGTACACATTATTGTAAAGTACCTCTAGGAAGGTAACTCATTGCTAATAGTAAATTTTCTAAAATGAAGTTTATGCTTTGAAGATGGATAATTCAACTGTTTTTTTTTTTAAAAAGAGAATGCTTAATAGTACCCTCCATTGAACTATGCAGAGGATAATGTTGAGAATGGTCATTAACACATTGTAATTGACTTTTCTTTATCGGTAAAATCTTCTTTACTGATGTCACAGACTCAGAGGCACTGCTATGTAATTATATGTTTCTTTATGCTGGATATTGTCTATTAGTAGACTTCTTAGTTCTTACTGATTCATAAAACCTGTATAACTTTTAAACAGCTATTGGCTTTGAAACTTGCAATCTGCAGGCTCTTCCAATATACCTAGATAAGCTATTCAATCAGTATGTTGCTATCATTCTCTCTGTGACTTTTGTTCTAGCTTTTGGAGAGGTTCGTATTTCTCTATCTTTCATGTTCAGTGATTTAGCTTCTACATTTGTACCCAATGAGTATTATGATTTTATTCTGGACCCCTTGTCAATTTCAGGTTATCCCGCAAGCAATTTGTTCTAGATATGGACTTGCTGTAGGTGCCAATCTTGTATTGCTTGTGCGAATTTTAATGATAATCTGTTATCCAATTGCTTATCCTATTGGAAAGGTGATTTCTCGTATCCAGGCTAAAGTACTTTTCTTTTGGGTTTATGAAAGTTAATGTGGTTGAATTATTCATCTACATGTAAATATATATATATATATATATTTCTTCTCTCTTCTTTTGGATAACCAAATTAATATAATTGTAAAGAGATTATATAAAAAAATATACTTGTAAAGAGAAAAGAGAAGTGGAATTTAATAGTATATCTTCTCAAAATCTTTTCATGAAAGAATGAGACACGAACAGACAAAGATGTTATCTAGATGTATATACAAATTGAGGCATTTTGTTATGGTAACCCTTGTACCTTCTTTTCTTGGTTTAGGGGACTATTAAGTGTGTTGGCAAATGAACAATATTTAAAAGGCATGCCTTTTGGCTGAAACTTAAGTTGCTATCACTGATACAAATGACTCTTCTCAACGTTGATGTCAGCTCAACTTATTAATTGCCTTATTCATGATACTATCATAAATATGTTAAATGACATTGACAATGGATTGTACTGACTGAGATTTGCTGTTATTAAGGATGCTTAGTAATATTCCTTCTCCCTTTTTTGGGGGGGTTGGGGGGGGGGGGTGGGGATGTTAGAGCTCTTCTTATTTTTAGTAATGAAGCTATGAATTTAATTTTAAACATGGCCATGGGTTTTTTGCTCTTTGATATTCTTTCCAGGTTTTGGATTGGGTATTGGGACATAATGAGGCTTTATTTAGGCGTGCTCAGTTAAAAGCTCTTGTCTCCATCCACAGCCAGGAGGTAAATACTAAGGAATACTATCTCATTTAGTTAACTCATAGTTTTGTATGGCGGATCCAGTTATTTTAAGATTTCTCAAGCAACCTGGTTATCACAGTTTGTTATGGATTTTTAACTAATAAATGTTTGTATTTACTTTTTTCTTTTTCTTTTTCTTTTCTATTTTAGGCTGGGAAGGGTGGTGAACTCACACATGACGAGACAACAATTATCAGTGGAGCACTTGATTTGACTGAAAAGGTATGTAGTTCAGTTTATGTTGAGTACTGTTCTCATTATTATATTTAGTTTTTTCAGTTTTTATCTACATGTCAATCTAATTCGATGTGCAAAGTGTCTGAAAGCTTTGAAATTTATACCAATTTTTTACTTTTGATATTCATTGAAAACAAAACATGTGAAGTTCACTCTGTGAACGGTGAACCTGGTAACTGCTATATAAAAATAAAATCCCTGTTGTAATGTCTTTCCCCACTCCTCTGTATTTATGAGATCTGTCAAGGTACATATTCTACTTCCAGTAGTTTTCTGTTGTTAAAACTTAAAATAATATGCGGTCATGCTCTCAACTTTCTCTGTTATTTTATTAAATAATAATTGTCAGCTGTTCCTTGAGACAGAGCATGTTCTACACATCCATTTTGAAGTCTGCTATAAAAGCTGCCTTTCATTTTTCCCTTTTATTGTTTCTTTGAACAGACTGCTGAGGAGGCTATGACTCCTATTGAGTCAACTTTTTCTTTGGATGTTAATTCAAAATTGGACTGGTAAGTTTTCCTGATTATATCTCCCCCTGCTGCGGGGGTTTCCTGTTTCCCATTGGTGTAGCTCGGTTTATCAGTGTTGAAGAATGCTTAGTTTATTTCCTTTACATTAAACAATTACTTAAGTCCATATCCAATGCAGCAAAAAGGAATTCCTGTAAAATATAATTTTATTTCCAATACCTTTTTTGAAGTGTTTCTGATTCCTAGCTATGCATGTTTCTTTTCTGCCAAATTGTCCACATTGCTTGAGCAAAAACCTTCCATATAAGGATTTTATGAACACAGCCAAGTTATTATGAACCTTTACTTGCTCGATTTCACTTTGGTTTCAAAACCTACGGTGCCATTTCTCAAATCAGGGAGGCAATGGGAAAAATTCTTGCTCGTGGACACAGCCGAGTTCCTGTCTATTCTGGAAATCCAAGGAACATTATTGGGCTTCTTCTTGTCGGTGATTCTGAATGATTTTGATTTTATATGTTCTTTCCCCTTTTTATTCGTTTTGGAATTTCTCTTTTTCACCTTGTTTACTTTTTGAATTAGGTCAAGAGTCTCCTTACTGTGCGCCCAGAAACAGAGACCCCTGTCAGTGCTGTTTCCATCCGGAGAATTCCTCGGTGTGCTTGTCTTTATTATTATATTCTTTTTTGTCATTTACTTTAAACAATTAACTGCAAAATATCAGGAGGTTGCATAATGGTATATTTCTACAGGGTTCCATCAGATATGCCTCTTTATGATATACTAAATGAATTCCAAAAAGGAAGCAGTCATATGGCTGCTGTTGTTAAGGCTAAGGGAAAAGGCAAGAAGAGTTCACCAACAAGTACTCAAGAAAAATGTGTAGAAACCAAAATCAATGGTGAAAATAAACAGTTGACTACTCCATTGCTACACAAGCATGAAGAGAATTCAGAAAGCATTGTTGTTGACATTGACAAACCTTCAAGGCCTGCCAACTTCAATAAGCAAAATGGTTCCCTTTTGGAGGATATCGAAGACGGTGAAGTGATTGGCATCATCACTCTAGAGGATGTATTTGAAGAACTTCTGCAGGTGAAATTAAAATACTTGAGACTTTTTTACATTCATCCTCTCAGCGGTCATATTTTTAACTTTTTAAGACAATTTCATCGACAATGCAGGAGGAGATAGTAGATGAGACAGATGAATATGTTGATGTCCATAAGAGGTAATGGGGTTTACAATTTTAAAAGCAAAAGGTGCACAGGTGGATGAAAGTGCTACAAATCTGACTTCGGATGTTCTATGCTTTATTTTTTCGGCAGAATACGTGTGGCTGCAGCTGCTGCTGCTTCCTCAGTGGCACGAGCTCCATCAATCCGAAGGTTGACTAGCCAGAAGGCAGCAGTAAGTGATTACTTTTCATACCTTTTTTTTTTCTTCTTGTTGGTTTGAGTGGAGGATATTATTTTGATCCATGCCCAAATATATTGGAGTCCGAAGTTTTCCATTTCTGCTCGGTGAATCTGTATGAATGCCTCACAAATGGAAGTAAAGAATTGCTGCATTATTTACTGTTTCATATTACGTTGAAAAAAATATACTATTTGTCGTGAATTAGGTTCCAGCAAATCTCTAAGCATAAGACAAACCTATATAGCTAGTGAAAATTACTCTACATATTATGGGTTCATACAAAACATTTCCATAAATTGCAGGCAGATTCATCTTTATGATCTCATGTAATTGTAGTAACTAATGTTAATCTGTTTACTTTCATGGAATCTGGTACGGATTACGGATATCTTAACAAGGTTTCAAAATATTTCAAAATTTGTAAAGGCCAGAAAGATCTGGGTTTTGGAAATGATTTCCTTAACTTATGTTGCTTGAAATCTGAATCTTTAAATTCTCACGTCTGATAATCTTTTCTTTTCCCCTCTTGGTTTTATACAGGGAGGCCAAACTAAGCAAGGGCCAACTCCAAAGAGATCTGCAGAAGACATCTTGAATTCTACAAGGTCACAAGGAACTTCTGGGGAGTCTCTTGGGAATAGGAGATGACTTTGTTTTAGTTAAGGAACTGGTCTGGTCCCTATCAGATAAAGGGATCTGCTTTTTGTGTCAGCTTTCAGCAATATGATGTTCTAATATTAGTTGTACCTTCTAATTGTGTAATATAATGTTAATAATTTTTGTTTCGGAAGGTGAATAAAAACGTGTTCTTTTTTCCCCTGTTGGAACTTCGAAGCATGTTGAATGAATGCTGTATGTATGTCTGCCTCAACTTCACGTTCACTCCCAAAGGTTACTGCATCAGATCTCAATTTTTTGCCTACCTTTAACAGTGAAAGGAATAGCGCCTGACTCTCAAAAAGACGCACAAAAATCAGGTTAAAAACAGTTGACACATTGGATGTAGCTTCTGTCTACGATTTTAGTGTCAATTTCCACATCCAATTTTTTACGTTGTACTTTGTTTCTCCATAATATGCATGTGATAGGCCAAGACGTTTTGCAAGTAAAATTGGGGTAAGTAGCAATTATCAATGAGCAGGAGACATATGCCATCATCTCACACTGTTCAGCAAGGTCAGGTGTACCTATTGGTCTAGCACATAGCTTATCATATAAATAATTTTTGGACAGTTCAAGTCTAAAAAGAGCAAGTAGATTAAATTAAGAGTTAATTTACATTTTGTCTTTAAAAATAAGCAATACTGATACTACGATTTAGTTTTTGAAAGATTATGATACTCTTTTTTGATCCAAAAAAGTCATGTTAGTCAACTCGTTAGTTTTTTAATCGTTAGTCATTAACAATCTAGGTGATGTGGCCTATTAAGTGTTAATATGACATTAAGTACTTTGTTGGAAGCCTAATTAGCTTTTTACATGAAAATATTACCTATTTAGCACCATGTGCACTTCAAGTAAGTAGAAAAAAAGTTGATTTGACATAAAACACTTAATGCTAATGCATGCATTATGAGTAGGCCATCTTTTTCACATAGGGAGCTAATTGAGCATAAAAAAAACTTAATGCTACCATGTCATGTCACATGGGTTATTAATGACTAACGATTGAGAGACTAATAGGTTGACTAACGTGATCTTTTAATAATAAAAGGTAGGTTTACACTAAAATTAAGTATATTATATATAGGATGAGTACATAAATAGAAGAAGAAACCTTATACATATATATTTATTTATTTATGTTTCAGTAGGCTTTATCTTCAACATGTTTATTTGAATCACTAACAATGCCTATGCAGCTTAGTCCCATAACCCAATTAGCTTAATTGGCAAGAGTAGTGATACTTGCAAAATCCTTTACATGTTGCTTCTATGATTTTAGATGGAGCTATGAGAGCACGTAAAGAGATGGCGGGAACTAATTCTTGAAAGGCAGTGCTTGAGTCTGAATATACATAATACATGCCTTTTATCTCCTCTGCATTATGCATGTCTATCACATTGAAGCTCTTATATTTGGAGTTCAAACTATAAATTCAGTCCTGTTTAAGCGAAAGTTTTTGATTGGTTTAATTTACACTATAGAGGTTTAGTCTATAAAAGAATCTGTAGTTTTAGAGAGAGAGAGAAAGAAATGGTTATGACTTAAGCCTATACTAAAACTGGTCATACCTGAGTATTCTCGTCCGGTAAAAGAAAGTTTATAGCAGTTTCCCAAGAGTCCAGAAGAGGAAAAAATAGAATAAAATAAAACCATCCTACTGTACACTTTTTTCTTCTTAAAAACAAGTGATGAAGTTACATAACTAATACTTTTTAGTTCCCAACATTCTTTGTCTATATGAAGAAAACATCCCAGACCAAACCAGAAGATGCAAAACATAAAAGAGGAAAAAAGAAACTAAGTGCTAAGTTTGTTTTTGACATCATCTAACAATCTTGAGCAGCGCTTTGAGGTTTTCCGAGACCACCATTAAAAGGGCTCTTCCCACCTTAAAAGAATCACAGAGCACCTCCATATGATATAAAACCTCGTTTTCTGCTCCCTTAAGTGCCTAGAACACCTTCTCCACAAGCGAGGCTTACAAAATCTCACAGACATGGAGTGCTGACCCATGAATATAATCAATAAAAAAGCTTTATTTTTCTTGCTTATTTACAACCTACTATGAAAAGAAGTTTGGGTTATATTTATAGAAGAAATTAAGGAAAGGTTGGAGCAGGTGACAAAGGGTTGGGCCCGTGTTTGGAAATAAAGATAACCTAGCAGTCTCTCTCAGATTGTAATACTTGCTTCCTATTACAAACTCATTACTCACTCTTCCTAAAGATATGGCCTACCCTGTTTCTTAGGCCTAATAGGCTATTCATATGTAATATTACTATATTACCAAAACACTCGTATTGTATTGTATTGGTGCCTGAATTTCAGGATTCCCCTAGAGGGCTACCATTAAATTAAGTTAAACTAAAAGGGTTTACTTATCATGATCTGGAATCCTTTTGCTTGTTTTAGCACCACTTCAACAAAATAGTAGCTTTAATTTAAATTTAATAATAGCATGTGAATGTGATATGACGTACTGGTGAAACCGAATTCTTGTACACGATTCAGTTTTAAATGGTGGAGAGAATCACCATGGTACTTCATGCAGGTCTACACCTAATTGTACAGATTTCTTTTTGAATATTTATTGCTTATGACTATATGAACTAGGAAGCACAGAGATAAACACCTTAGTCTCGTGCTGTACGTATATATATGTTGGTGGAAGCCAGGCAATAATATAATTATTGGTATAAGCTAAGTAATTGGGATTGAGTCACGTGTAGGCATGAAGGGCTAACAAATCCTTAGGTTCCACTTGTACTTGGCTTCCACATCAGTGACAGTGTCACGTGCACTCTTTTTCCAAATTCAACTGAGAGATAGTTTTTTGTTAAATCCTGCCGGCCATTGCTGATTGTCGCTTCTCTTAAAGCCATTTGCAAGTACAAAACACCAATCTCATCTCAAATAGTTCCTTTAAACCTCACATCGTTATCTATTCCCACCTTAATTAATTTCTGGCCTCTTCTTTTACCTCTTCAAATATCAGAATTCAGACATGATCATTGATCACTCAAGTCAAGCCTTGCTGCTCTTGAGCTATTAGTATTAATTCTATTATAACATCTTTCATGTTTTCTCATATAAAAATTCATCCTTTCTTACATGTTTTTTTGTGTTAACATATATTACAATAGCTTCCACAAATTCTATTTCAAAAGTATCATTTACCTCCCTTGATATTTGAGGCTTTAATTTGTGTTTTCTTCATTGGGCCTCAACCAGGTGAGTTATACAAGCTTGTCAAATACTGCGTCACACTCACACCTTATCTTAAAGTAGAAAGTAATAAAGATAAGATTTTGAGTATAAAACTATAATCTTGGTGGACCTGTGAGATTAGTGTAGTGATAACAAGTTATAGTGATGTATATATATATAATGGGTCCTAGTTGGATGGGGAGTGTGAAATTTGAGCCACGGAGAGAGGGAGGCATACTTTAGTGAAGCAAATGAGGGTGAGAGAGACATGGAAGAAGGGGGAAATAGCAGAAAGAGAGACATGTTAGTCAGAATTGTGAAATGAGAGTAAAAGAAGGGCTCAGGCTGTTTTGATTATGTTGAGGATGTGACTAACTCACACTCAACTCAAAAACAATATGTCAACATTCTATTTCTGTTTCAACTTCCAACAGACATCCTGCGCAAATATTGTTATTTCTGTGTCAGGATAGCCAGTGGGAGACATCTGAGACACACAAACTCTTTAGCTCTATAGCACTATAGCTAGCTAGCTAGATATTTTTTTTATTTAGTTATAGAAACTTTGATATAATTAAATGTTTAGGCCTGGTTGGAACGTGGAATGAGGAGGTGTGATTGAGAAAGTGGACAAGTGAGAATTCCACGTTTTAATTTCTTATGAACCAAATTAAATTGAACTAAGCATCAATGGAATAAAATTGATCAATATTTGAGATTTGATATGTTAAAAGTTAAAACCCAAAACCAAATAGTATATACACTTATATGTGTATATATATATAACATATATATTAAATATATACTATATTAAAATTTTTAAATAATAAGCTTTAAAATTTACTTTTAAAATATTAAATTAAATTAAGGTTATTTAAAAATTTTGATTCTAGAAGTAGTTTCATTTTATATTGTAAGTAAATAAAATGTTACTACATTTTCTTATTATTTGCATTAAATAAAATTATATTTTTTATTAATAAATTTACATACGTAAATTTTGACAACTTAAATATTTTAAACCGTCAATTATAAAAAAAAATCAAACTGTCCAACTTTTTTTTTGGCCAAAACAAACCGTCAAACTGAACGACTATGGTTTGATTAAGTTTAACACAATAAACTCAAATTGATAGGGGTATATTTTTAATTTAAACTCCTAATTGTCTTTCTCATAGTAATCATTTTTTCTAAATTGCAATACCTCCTTAAATGAAAGAAGGAGACTTGCAAGGTGAGAATATGATGTTTTTTACTTGTTAATGAAGCTCAATATCTTTCTTCATTTATTTTGGTGAGATTTCACTAATTTTTACCTATTTTTTGTTTATTATTTTAGTTCTAGTGATTCTAATAGCATTTAAACTAGGAAAATGATTAAATGAACGAGTGTATGCTTCTTCTCTTTCTGATTTTGTTAAATGAAATAAGCAAAAGTGGCATTCATACATAGCAGGCCATGGTAGGCATAGAGATCCAAGTCCAAAGCGTCAAGCCCACTAGCCTAAAGCCCAATTTTCGTTCGACGTCTTTTGAATTATAATTAATTTCTGACAAGAAATAATTAATTAATATTTAATTATCTTATTTTAGTCTTCGAGTCTGTGACGTGGTAGCCTGGAGAAAGAAGAGTAGATACCCCAGAGTACCATAGTCATCAGTTCTCGAAGAATACGGGATTGTCTCGTCCTACCAGTCTAACCTCTCTTCTCCGAACCCTTCGTTTCATTATTGCTCTCTCAATTCCGAATCTTCAATTTTGGAAGACTCAAACTGAACCATGTCGTGTTTGTTATCTTGCTGCGCCTCTTTATCCTGCGGTCTCTGCACTTCTGTGGCATCAGGAATCACACAAAAATCTGCAAGAATTGGTTACTGTGGTCTTTTTGGCGCTTCTCTGATTGTTTCTTGGATTCTCAGAGAAGTAGCAGCGCCCTTATTGGAGAAAATTCCATGTAAGTTCTGTTAGCTTTCGACGTTCATCATATTTTTCCCTTTTGGGTATTTGGAAGAACAATAAGCTTGGCCTTTTGATGCGAAATTGTTGTGTGATTGGATAAGTATGATTACAGTGTAATGTGAACTTGGAGGTTTTTCAGAAAGTAGCTATCTTTTCAGCTGCGAAGTTGAATATGCTTTGGGGCAGGCGTATGTATTTGTGTTTAGAATTTTATTTGAAGTTATGAAAAACAATCTAGATTTTTTTGTGAACTTCTTCCTCTCTTTTCATCCCTTGAATTCAGATTATATTTTATTTAAAATTAGTTATAGCTTTTTTCTTTATTTTTTTTTACTTTTTCAGTTATTAATTTTTTGGTAGGTTATTCTTTGTGGGATTACATTAAATTACTTCATGATATTTTCCTTTAGATTTATATTTGCATGACTTCCTTTAGCACACCTACTTTCACTTTTACCATGGGCACCCATGCATGCTAAGCCGAGGACAATTCCCCCCCCCCCCCCCCGTAAAAAAGAACTAGTTACAAGTTCAGATAAAAACTTTTAGAAACACATTGGTAGTGATGACAACAATCTTCAAGTTTTCTTTGATACATGGCAACTTATATGGTTGAACCTAAGACCTCTTACTGGACCACTCCTAATTGCTTACATTAATCTTTCAAATGTTTGCCTGAGATTTTGGTGCAGGTACTTGTATCAAGTCATTGAATTGATATCTATCATAAAAAAAGAAAAGTGATATTATTAATGACATTATGACTTGCCCTGTCCCTAGAATATGGTGTTATTTCTTTGCATATATATGTTGAATTAATCATTTAATCTTAATTCTCTCCAACAGGGATAAGCAATTCTGATACCCACTCAAAGGAATTTTATCAAATACAAGCAGTTCTTCGTGTGAGCTTGGGAAATTTCTTGTTTTTCATTATTCTAGCGCTGATAATGATTGGTGTGAAAGACCAGAATGATAGACGTGATTCATGGCACCACAGTGGATGGATTGCAAAAATGGTGATCTGGCTTTTGCTTGTGGTCCTTATGTTCTTCCTTCCAGATGTTGTAATCTCAATCTATGGTCTGTTTTGGGCCCTCCACCTAACTCATATATATTGTTTTCCTTGTTATAAGTGATTATTTAGACTCTAAGTCTGGTATTATTGAGTTTGTTCACTTTTATTAATTTTCAATAGAAAATGATGTGATTTTGAAGGGTTTACGCTTACATTATATATACTGAATACAGGCGTAGCATGGAGCTCAATATCTTGTCATGGTAGCATATCATATAGTAAAATGTAACATATATGTATTAGATACATATTGGAAATATCATGGATTGTGGATATGACAAAATTTCAGAAGGGTTCTTGGCAAATTAGACATTCAATATTTGTATTGAATTTTGATTTTAAGTTTATATTAATAGTTATAGGCTTATAGCTATAGTTTCTGCCACAGCATAATATATTGACTATGTATTGAGAAGTCAAATAGGAAAAATAAAAAAGAAAAAGAAAAGAAAAGAAAGTTTTGACAGGTTCTTATCAACTTCTTACCCGCATCTTGTTTACCAATAGTTTGAAAATAATTTTACTAGTCAATTTTGTGGCTTTTGTATTGCATAATCAAATGGAATATCCACTGTGGTCTATCAGTTCATATTGATCTATAAGTTGAGATTCTTTGTTTTTTATTGACTCTTATAAATTGTAGACCTTGGACTAGAAAATTCCTTAGATCTAAGAATTAAAGAGAGAAATTGTGGAAGGGCTCAATTTCTAAATGAATATTGTTCTTTTTCTTTTGACCCTTTTGGAATTTGAAGCCTAATTTTAAAATTGACATTTGCAAATCTACAATATTTGCAGGATTCGTGTCGAAATTTGGAGCAGGGTTGTTTTTGTTAGTTCAAGTGATAATTTTACTTGACTTCTTACATTCTTGGAATGATGCATGGGTTGAGAAAGACGAACAGAAATGGTATGCTCAAAATTTTACATATATTTCTTTCCTCAATGGATTTTTATGTGTAATTTTGATCTATTTGTATGTTTAGGTATGTTGCTTTGCTTGCTGTTTCAATTGGATGCTATATAGGAGCATTTACAGTGTCTGGAATTCTTTTTATATGGTTCAACCCTTCTGGACATGACTGTGGCCTAAATGTCTTCTTCCTTGTCATGAGCATGGTTATTGCATTTGCCATTGGAATTATTTCTCTACATCCTCAGGTAAAGTATAGCAATGCTTTTATTTATTGGATCTCAAATATATTCCATGCTTTTGTGCATTGAGGATTTTGAGGTGTCAGATATAACATCACAATTAAAGGTGCAACTATCCTTTTCTTTATACTTAGTAAAGCCACCTGCATGTCCCTATTTAGATCTTTGTTTGCTTTTATTTATATTTTTTCTGAACCAATCCCAGTCTTATTTGTGACAAGTAAGCTTCAGTTCAATTTGTCTAGGTTCCCACTCCTTTGCCCTTGTAAGTCTTGCTTTTAAACCTATTTTGTATCATCAACTCTCTATCAGACTAACATTTGATGATTTTCATCTTTTAATCTTTATTAAGCTTCCCTATGATCCACGTTGTACCTCCTTGCAGTGATTATATCTGCTGGGATTAACTTCATTCTACAGAGACGTTGTTAAACAATTTCAAGAACCCAAACGGTTAGGGCATCTAATAAATTCAAGAATACAAATTTGTTGGTTTTAACAGCTATTGATCACCTGATCACCTAATTCTTGTAAATTATAACTACTTCTTTCTATATTTCATATTAATATCTTGCCTGAACAGTGAACACTTGCTTTTAGAGGGTTTTATGAATAGATCTGCTGAATAGCGTCTCCTCTATTCATCAAGTGCAATTCGCAGATATTCGCTTGAATCAAGAGTTTCTTTTTCAATCGTAACTTGCTACATTATAACTGATAGATTTAGGAGGAGAATTAAGTACTTATTTTCATGGTACCTCATGAATATATTGTATTTTTCTTCAAATGAAAAATAACTTGAGTGGATAAACAGGTGAATGGAAGCTTGTTGCCTGCATCTGTGATTTCTCTGTACTGTGCTTACTTATGCTACACGGGGCTTTCTAGTGAACCTCATGACTATGAATGCAATGGTCTCAACAAGTCCAAAGCAGTCAACATAAGTACCCTTCTTCTTGGGTTGCTTACAACAGTGCTATCAGTGCTATATTCTGCTCTTCGTGCTGGATCTTCAACTGCATTCCTATCACCACCATGTTCACCTAAATCAGGTAATACAATATGATTTAAATCCTCTGGATCTCTTGTATATATTTATTTATGCAAAATGCATCTAAATCTAATTTACAGCTAAACTTCAATTCATTGATTCTTGAAGAAACTTTGGCCTAGTGATGTTGATATTCAACATACTCGTTTGTCTTGTATCTCCTTATCTGTACTTTAGTATTACTGAACTTGTCGCTGATAAGTAGCTTTAATTCTGTGGCTTGATGCCTCCCTCAGAAGCTGCAGCCTTATGCATTGAGATATGCTCTTTCACATAAGATGATAGGTGCATAGTTGGAAAACCTGGTATGAAGTTAGACTTTAGTGGCTTGCTTTCGCTATAAGCCTCGGCAAGTATTTTTCAAATCCTGAATGACAGAGGTGCAGGAAAAAAAAAAATCTCAGCTTAACAACCTAAGAAAATTGATCAATTTTGAAATAAGCTTCTCCTACTTGAAGCAGCCATGATATGTATCCTGCAAATAGTGAAACAATTTTCTGCTTATGCTAAGTACTTCATCTCCTGATCTGCATTCTGACAATCAAGAAACTCTGAGACTACTCAATTTGTTTCAAAGCCACTTTGCCATTTCCCAGTTATTACCTCTCATCATCACATGCAATTTTATGATTTCAGCCGGCAAGAAACCCCTGCTTGAAGCAGAAGAATTGGAAGAAGGGAAAGGGAAGAAAGAAGAAAATGAAGCACGACCAGTCAGTTATTCCTATTCATTCTTCCACTTGATATTTGCTCTGGCTAGCATGTACTCAGGCATGCTTCTTTCTGGATGGACCAGCTCATCTGGAAGTTCAGATCTGATAGATGTTGGATGGACATCAGTATGGGTTCGGATTTGCACTGAGTGGGTTACTGCTGCATTATATGTGTGGACTCTTGTGGCTCCTTTGATCTTTCCTGATCGCGAGTTTGCTTAAGTCTACTATTCTACCATGCACCCCTACTTCAAAAATAGAGTGGCTCAGTACATATCATATATCCATATTTCAAATTGGCTTTAAACAAAATATATCCTATTGTGTCATGTCATTTATTCATGATAGTATTGGTGTTTCCTAGTTATGTGTAAATCATGATAATCTAGCAATCCTAGTAATTGTCGCTGTCTAAACTCTCTATAGGCTATAGGTGTGTATGGTATTGAAATGAGAATTGTGACCTTCCATGTCTGCATATTGTGTTGATTGTAGCAAGGACACGTATATGTATAGATTTACATTTTTTTTCTATACTGATCAAATGTCCATCCAATAAAAATGTTTCAAGTTGTCAAGTCAATTCTAAACAGAGCTTATTAAGTAAAATTGTTTTATAAATAATATTTCATTAAAATTAATAAAAAAATGTATTATAAATCCTTACGCAACAATTAAATTTCTGAAATAAATGTCGTGACATTGATTTCTCTTTTTTTTTAAAAAAAAAAGTTATTTCATTAGCAATTGTATGATCATAGAAATTATTTTATCCAAGTTTGATGGAAAAATATAAAAATATTAATATGAGTGATTGGTGTTGAGATGAAACCGAAAGCAATTGGTGCTTAATTGATTGAGTGTAAGATCTATACGTAAATAGCATTATAGCTTTATTGTAGCGTATAAAGTATAAACTTCCCTTAAAGATTTCATTTAAAGCAACATTCATGTTCGTCCTATTGTTATCAGTTCACACAAAGTAACTGTAACTGATTCCTCAGCGCAATATCTGCAGTAAAATGAGAAAGTAATAGTCTAATGTTTCATCAACTAAATAGTTGATAGTAATATATTTTGGGACCAAAATATTTATTTTAATTATTTGGAGGCTAAATCATAAATTAATTACTAGTACATAAAGTAAAAAGTAGGTTTTCTCTAATATAAATGTCTAAATGGAGTTTAGATCCTCTGCTGTTAGCTCATAGCTGTTCATGTCATTCGATTAGCCGTGATTATTATCGTGACTAATCAATCAAAAATTATAACTAAAAATTTAGCTACCATTTTCTTTATGAATTAGTAAGGTAATAACCGTCTCAAAGTCTGAATTTAGCTAAAATCAAGCAGAAGATCCGGGCTTGTCCTAATGCTGCTCAGATCCTTTTTGTTTTGTTTTCAAGACAAACTGTCTTACATATTGGGTGTCGCCGACACTGAGTCTGAGTTCTTTACTCATTGCTATTTCCAAATGTGGGCCTCGCTTTTTTTTTTTTATAGCTCATTTCCTGCCCAAATTCTGAATTACCCTTATTTGTCACAATATCACATTCTTAATATATTCCTTTTTATTTTAATATTAATAATATTACTTCTTATCGCATTCCTGAACCACTTTTCATTTTTCAATACTCTATCAAGCATTTATGTACCAAGTACAAACTTTACATATCTAGTGTTAAGTGTTAACTAGTAATAATGTATCAACAATGCATACATTTAATTTCAGTAATTATTAACTATTAAATGCATGTAAGATATTTATATGAAATAATTAATATAATCATCCATAAAATGAAAATTTGATATATTATAAATAGCATAGAATTTTTTTTTGTTGCTTATTACTCAAAACTACATATGAAGGTTTTGTGCATGGAGGGGTGGTTCCCCCCAAAAAAAACCTCACTTTCTCTCTCTCTCTCTCAGTTTTCAACACCCATTTCCATTTGGCTCCAAATGCCATAGACTTCTGTAAATAACAATAAGTTTAATCACAATTTGCTTCTCTCTAAAAAAAATTCACTCACATTTCTCTAACATGCACCACCTTCTATTCGCCACCACCATTTCCACCACCGGCACCGTGATCTCCACCTCTTCCGCCGCCGCCGCCGCCATGCCCTCTTCCTCTTCGTCATCTTCTTCATCCTCTTCCTCTAACTCAAAGTTTAAATCCTCAAACCATGCCCACAATTCCAACTGCAACTCTCATTCCCTTTCCTGCAAGCACTCTCCTTCCGCCACCCTTGACCTTCTCATTCTCATCCTCGTCCTCTTCTCCGGTGCTTTCCTTCTCTCTTCTTATTTCTCCTACATCTTCAACTCCCTTTCCCTTCTTCTCTCTCAATTCACACCCCAGTTCTACCAATTCCCGATCCCTCAGATTCTAGGGTTTGTCGTTTTCTTTGTGATTTCGGTTTTATTAGTTGTGTTCTGCTGCGGCGCTCGATCCCGTAAGTGTGGCAAGCCAGGATGCAAAGGCCTCAAGAAGGCGATGGAATTTGATTTGCAGTTGCAAACGGAGGACTGTGTCAGGACTGGGTCTGACGAGATTGATAGGCTTCCTTGGAAGGGTGGGAGTGAGAACAACCCCGATTACGAGTGTCTCAGGGCTGAGCTCAGGAATATGGCTCCCCCTAGTGGGCGTGCTGTGTTGCTGTTTCGAGCAAAGTGTGGTTGCCCTGTTGCCAAGCTCGAGGGGTGGGGACCGAAAAAGGGGAAGCGGCATAAGAAGTAAGTTTGAATGTTTGATGGCCTATTTCACTCAATCTTCCAAGTTTTGAATTTATCATGTTTATGACTTTGAACTTATTCTCGTTAGTTTCTGACTGCTATGTGAATCCACCCCTATTTACACCTTCAAACCTTAAATTTACTGTGTTTGGTTGTTTCATATTCATCTTTCCTTGATC
Organism: Senna tora; assembly: GCA_014851425.1. Taxonomy (NCBI): domain Eukaryota; kingdom Viridiplantae; phylum Streptophyta; class Magnoliopsida; order Fabales; family Fabaceae; genus Senna; species Senna tora. The sequence goes on along the minus strand of CM026262.1, from coordinate 2,027,517 downwards.
GTGTATTTTCCCCTCCTTCATAGAGGGAGTGTAGACAGTGTAATTTCCTACCATCTGTTTAGAAGTTGTTATTTTTAATCATGTCTTGAGGATTATGTAATGCTTTCTGCTCCAGCCACTCTGTTATTTTTCTATTGACTAATAAGCTCAACATTATGCTCTTCCTGTGATTTAAAGAGAACAGATTGGCAGTCATATTGTTGATCTCATGGCCTGAAAATGATCTCTCTTTTTGTAAGCATAAGGTAGTAACGTGATAGCATAAAATTTTGATATATTGTAACTCACATAAATGCATCAGACTTGAGAGTAATTGTGTAGAAATCCATGAAATACATTAAATATGTAATATACTACATACGTCAATGTTGTCTGTGGCTTCTGTCTCAGGTAGCCATCAATGCTGAGTTTCTGACAAAATAGATATTATGGGCAGTGATATCTCTGACTAGTTGCTTTTCTTTGTGTTAGTTGATGATGCCTGTGCCTTTAATTTATGCTGAACTGTATGCGAACTCTTGGAAGTAAAGAAAATGTATAAGGACATATTGATTTATCATGGCCAACTAGCAACCTGAGCAATTCTGTTACTGGTTGGTCATTGGTGTATGCTGAAGGGCTTAATGCCAGTTTCGCTTTACTTATAAGCTCTTGAAATTCAATAGAACATGTAGTAAATAACTAAATATATTGGAAATTTGCGGTGGGTTAGACTAGGATGACATGGACTCTTGGTTAACCTGGCATTGGGGGAAGGAGTGAAATCTTTATCCTACATAATGAACTGCGGTACTTAAAGAGTTTTCAAATACATGTAAAGGAAAGTGGAAGAATTAGGTATAAGACTTACAAACTTTGGGATCTCTGGCTACATACCAGAGGAATCATGGATAGATTGCAGATAATACATATATATGAACTCCTATATGTATATTTATATTTTGCGGTGTGTCATTCATAACTTGTTTGGACTATTAGACCATCTTTTTTAGCATAGTAGATATCCTTTTGTCTTACTTTTATGTTGTTGACCACTTTCCTAGCATTATGCATGTGGACTAGTTTCCTACAGGCTACAATGCTTTCTTATGGTATCTATAATCATTGAAAAAATTGACTGTTACTACTTGCATGCTTTAATTCATGAGTAAAATCTCTTCTTAGTTCTGACCCTCTTTTATCAAATTGAAATAAAAACTTAAGAGGCTAACAAAGTAATCAATAATAGTTTATAATTACTAGCTTAATTTTATCCTAAAAGGAAAACAAAAATAATTATATTTCAAAACGAAAATACAGGGAAGATAATAAATATTAGTAAAGCCTTTTTTTTTAATCTATATTATGCTTCCCAATCTGATCCTACAATTCAGTATTTGGCTAGTGACCATTGCCAATGTAAGATTGTGACTTTGACAAAATTGATGCATTGGCACCCAACTTCCAATTCCAAGTAATGCCATGCTTTCTTTGACAAAATTGTTAACCATGTTGGAATTCTTACTGATCTATATTTCATTGGGTAAAGCAACCAAGACATGGTTATTAATTTAGTGTGCCACACAATTGTAGCACCAAAGGGTCCAGAATGTTATAGCGCATGGCGTTGTGCAAGACACATGAAAATGTAGCTCAAAATTTTAAAAATTAATAATATAATTCATAATGACTGATATGCATAGAAAACCAATCTCACATTAAAAATAATAATAATAAAACTCATAACAAAATAATCATGTGTATATCACAACATCAAGTACATAAAAAATATCAATATATGACAAAGTTTTTGAGTTTAAGCTTTGTCCTTAGATATTAACCATTTCTTTTTCCTCAAATGCAAAATCATTATAATGATCATCATTAAGCACTCTCTCAATTTCCTCTTCTTCTTTTGAGGTTTCCATTTGCTAATCACCTATTTCAAGAGCATGAGAAGAGGACAATATTGCTCTCTCGGTCATTGGTGTTAGAATGGATGTGGATGATAAAAAACCGATGGGCTGGGATGGCTCCTTAGCTTGAGTGGCTAAAGCTACATCATCCCAAGTGGAAATCATCAATTTTCTTCACTATTTAGTTCACCCTCCACCTTGCCAATCAACCACACATTGGCATCACAATCCCTTTCAATGAGATTGGGTCAATGGTAACATGAGAATTAAATCTTCTCCTCAAAGCCATATTATACTTGATGAACGATAAATCATTCAATTTTGATTGTGCAAGCGTGTTCCTCTGATGGTCCAAGAATGGGTCAAGTGAATCTCTGTCTGTTACTGGATTTATCTGTACTCCTGTAGTGCAACTATAACAGAAATACAATTTGCAATATTACGCACATGGCATAATTATGAAAGAGAATTCTACTTCTTCAAAAATGTTGAGGATGATAACTGTTTAGCACTGTTGGTAAAGCACTTTACTAATTTTGTAGCAAAAAATAGTTGCACATAATTATGCTTTCTAAAAGATGATTTTTGAACTGAGAAACTAATTCTGTTTGGATAAAGTGTTATTATGATATCAATAGCCACTTAGATCAGCATTCCTTCTGGTTTCTGAGCATCTTACATATTTCCTGCATAGCTTTGGTGGACTGCTAGAAAGTCCTCCCTCTATGGGGGGACTTGGACATTAGTTATATGACTCAGGTCTCTGGATCCCTCTGGGCTTGATCTTTGCCTTTTGGGGCTTATAAGTCTTCCTATGGTTTGAAACATAGTAACTTAAAACCTGAACAGCAATTCTGAAATATTGGTGTGTCTGTGTGTGTTTCACAATGTTAAGCTTGTTGCTGCTTTCAACAAAAGGATGAATCCTCAACTCTGTTTCTCTTGTTTGACAGTTTATAACCAAAATATTTGTTTTATGTCTATCTTATACCACATCTTGTGCTTCCTATCTGCGTTCTCCATTTACCGCAGCCCATTTGGCTGTGAACTATGTTGATGAGTACTGTAGAATGGCCATATGATTGCTATTTTCCGTCATGAACTGTCTTGTTCAAACTTCTGATATCCCGCAAAAACTCCATATGGGGTATCAAGCAATTACTAAGAAGAATAACGTGTTAGCTCATCTTCTTTATGACCTGTTTCAGAAGTGATTGGTTATCCACCTATCCAAATTTGATGCAGTTATGCTCTATAATTATAAAGTTGCATGTCTTTTTTAACTGAATGTTAATGTGAACTTTTCCTTTCGTTGTTTCAATAATATGGTTTTGATTATTTGATCAGGTCCCTACTCAACACAACTCTCAATGGAGGAGGAGATCATCCTTGATTGCTTCTGACGTTTCTCCCACTAGCATCTTCATATCATTATTATTCATGGTTCCCCATTTACTGTAATACAAACTAGACTTCGGTCAGAACCATTTTTTTACATAGAGAGAATTATAAACTGGTTGTAGCCATCCTTCCCTATCTCTGCATATCTTAGAGGAAGGATCATAATTTATAAGCATTAACTGCAATAAATATACGAAATACCAGATTTATATTCGATTGGTTGTTGAAAAAGTCTTGAAACATAAATCATTTTACCTTATTTGCTTTAGAATTTAACATTTTGGATTGAAGTGGCTGTTTAGGTTTGTGGCTTAAATGTTAGAGTGCGTAGTGAAGAATTAGATTGTATCTAACAATCAAGCGTTGGTTATAGAAGAATTAGAAGTCTTTCCAAGCGCCTAAGTAAAACTCATATGATGTACTAATGTTTCTTGAAAGGTTTTACTTGGATCAGCACATAGTGATACAGTAATTTCTTCTAAAATATTTTTTCTTGCCACCAAATCAACGTATTGCTAACTTTCATGAATGAGAATTTAGGTTGAAATAATGTATTTATACCTATTTATATCTTTCCGCATAAAACTAAATAAAGATGGGTTAAATTGAAAAATAAATGGTCAATTAATTGGGAAACAGCAATAGGAGGATTAGAAAGAAGTTATTAAATCTTAGATGGAAAGGGGAAAATATACATAAATTAGCCATGTCCGTCTCTAGACGGGTGTTTTTTCATTTCATAAGCCGTCACAAAATCGAATTTGAGACGGAAATTTCCGTCATTAAATCCTCACACGCTGTTCCTATTTAAAGACGGAACGTGCCGTTCAAAATGCACCAAAATACATCGCAAAACATATATTCTTTATTTTAATTTGGAGATGGAAAATTCCGTCTCTAGTTATGCGAGCACGAGCTCACGGTTTTCTTTGATACATATTTTCTTAGGAGTGTAGGGTCAATTTAGAGTTTGGATCTAGTGCAATTTCTTTTCGTGTAATTTCGGTGCAATTCCTATAAAATATATATTTTTATATCATTTTTGAAGTACTAATACGGATTTACTCTAACAATAACCCACTATGAATGGATTAGGAATGAAATTATTATCAATTTTGATAAATATCATCACTAAATAGCCTCGTGAGACTATTTTTTAATATTAATAACAATTTGATCCCTAATCCATTTAAGGTGATGATATTTGTCAATATTGATATTAATTTGGTCTCTAATCTATTCATAGTGGATTATTATAGTGTGAGTCTGTATTAGTACTTGAAAAATAAAGTAAAAATGTGTATTTTATAGGAATTGCACCGAAATTGCACTGGATCCAATTTCGTTAATTTAGGGTATGTTTGGTAAAGAATCTAAACAGTACAATCGTGGTGTTTCATGATTCCCAAAAAAATTTTACATCATATTTTATATATACTAAACACACTTTTTATCATATTTTTTCTTTATCTCTCTCCTGACTTTTCTCTACAGTACTTTCTTTTACTCTACAGTACTTTCTTTAGAGTACTTTACATCCGTGCATTTATACCAAGCATACCCTTAGTAAAATCCGAGGTTTAGTTTCTAGTTTCTACTCTCTCCAATAGTTGGAGTGAAATATCGTAATCGATTTTTCAAAGTAAAATATATATTATTAAAATGTCAAAACCCCAAATTAGTCCTTTATGTTTGCACGAAGTTTCATATTGGTCTTTTATGTTTCAAAAAGTCCAAATTGGTCCTTTATGTTTGCAAGAAGTTCCAAATTGGACCTTCCGTCCAAGTTCGTTTATTTTTAAGTTAAGTGCTGACGTGGACACACCATCTCTCCTACGTGTCAATTGAAGCTGACGTGGCATGCCACATCATCATCCAATATCATATGTGATGACGTGGCAGTGACATGGTGCTGACGTGGCATGACACGTCAGCTTAAATGGACACGTCAACATGCCACGTCATCACTTAACTTAAAAAATTGACGGAAGTGGACGGAAGGACCAATTTGGAACTTCTTGCAAACATAAAGGACCAATATGAAACTTCGTGCAAACATAAAGGACCAATTTGGGGTTTTAACCTTATTAAAATTATAAAAAAAGTTTAACAAAACTTACAATAATTTAGATAATTTTATTTTAATAATATTAAAGATAAAAATATAAACATTGTTGAACTAAAAATAAATAAAAGCTCATAGTCTCATTTATTATCTATAGAATAAACGTGGGATAAAAAACGTCAGTGCTTTTGGTGCTGCTAACAAAGTGGTTACTTGTATACCCCTAATATACTAGACTTAAAGTGATCTTCATGATTAAAAGTGTCATAGGTTAATTAGGTTCTTCTAACAACATAGTAGAAGAGTGAAAGTTTTTTGATATATAAGATCCACCTATTTTAACTTTAAATATCATAAATCTTAGATCTATAAGTACTTATTGGCCAAATTACTCTTTTGGTCCTCAACGTTTGCACGAAGTTTAATATTGGTCCTCAACGTTTTTTTTTGTCAAAATTGGTTCTCTGGCGTAACATCCGTCTGGTTTTGTCATTAAAAGCTGACGTGGAAGGCTTATGTGGTACACCATCTCTCCTATGTGTCATATTTAAATGACATGACACCCTCTCTCACTCTAAAATTCATTTAAATGAATCAAAACGACGTCGTTTTGCTGAGTTTGAGTGAGAGAGGGTGTCATGTCATTTAAATTAAACATGTAGGAGAGAGAGTGTGCCACATAAGCCTTCCACGTTAGCTTTTAATGGCAAAACTAAACAGATGTTACGCTAGAGTACCAATTTTGACCCAAATAAAAACGTTGAGGACCTAAAATAACTTTTTGAAACGTTAGGACCAATATTAAACTTCGTATAAACGTTGAGGACCAAAAGAATAATTTGGCCGTAATTATTTGTCAAAAAAAACTTTACAAAAAAAGATACACAATATAATAACACAAACTCTAATTAAAGAGCAATCTAATAGTTAGAGATTAAAACACAATGACCAATAGCAAGAAAGACCACCACAATAATTAAGGACGAAAAGGATATTTATTTTAAAGCTAAAAACAACAAAATAAATATCGTAATCGTTATTTGCTAGTAAATGCAGCAGTCGTAACTTGTAATGGTCGCGTCTTATGTTCAATGATCGTTTCTTTCATGCCCAAATTCTTCCCTCGATTTCTAGTCTTTCCTCAACCAGTTCCGCTACCGAATCTACGATGGGTTTCTACCACTGTCTCCAAAGTTCCTGCGGCGCTTCAGAACCCAGAAGATTGCATTCGAATTTTCTTCAATGCCAGGGAGAATCAGAATCGTGCTGGCTGCGAATTTGCATTGGTTTCGGCACTGAAGTCATGCTCCTCCTTCTTGGCCTCCTCTCAGGGCCGACAACTGCATTGTTTGATCTTAAAATCTGGGCTTTACTCTAACACATTTGTTCGAAACAGTTTAATCAATATGTACGCGAAATGCAGTTTGATAGATGACGCCCGATTCCTGTTTGAGACTTTTTCTGAGTTGGATCCTGTGTCTTGTAACATTATGGTTGTAGGGTATGTCAAAGCTGGTCAATTGGACCATGCCCGCGATTTGTTTGGCAAAATGCCCAGTAAAGGTTGTGTTTCTTACACCACCATGATAATGGGTCTTGTACAAAATGGTTGTTGGAATGAAGCTATTGAGGTTTTTAAGGACATGAGGTTTAATGGTGTTATCCCAAATGACTTGACAATGGTGAATGTGATATCTGCTAGTTCACACTGTGGCAAAATTTGGAATTGTCGCATGCTTCATGCCTTGGTTATTAAACTGCACATTGAAGGATCAGTTATTGTATCAACGAATTTGTTGCATGCATATTGTCTTTCTTCAGGCCTAGGGGAAGCAGGAAGGCTGTTCGATAGAATGCCTGAACGGAATATAGTCTCATGGAATGTGATGTTAAATGGATATTCAAAGGCGGGCCTTGTTGACATGGCAAGGGAATTGTTTGAGAGAATCCCTAATAAAGATGTGATTTCGTGGGGTACAATGATTGATGGTTATGTGCAAAAAGAATGTATACATGAAGCCCTCATGATGTACTGTGCAATGCTGCGCACTGGACTGGGACCTAATGAAGTCTTGATTGTGGATTTGGTTTCTGCATGTGGTCGGCAGATGGCAATTAATGATGGTCAGCAATTGCATGGAACAATTGTTAAGAAAGGTTTCGATTGTTACAATTTTATTCAGACTACAGTCATCCATTTTTATGCAGCTTGTGGGATGATGAATCTTGCCTATTTGCAATTCCAGGTGGCTGTAAAGGATCACCTTGAATCATGGAATGCCCTCATTGCAGGATTTGTGAAAAATGGAATGATAGATCAAGCTAGGAAATTTTTTGATGAGATGCCTGAAAGAGATGTATATTCATGGAGTACCATGATTTCTGGCTACTCACAGACTGAACAGCCTAGTATGGCTCTGGAACTCTTCCATGGAATGGTAGCTGGCGGGATCAAACCAAATGAAATCACAATGGTGAGTGTGCTCTCTGCAATTGCCACTTTAGGCACGTTGAAGGAAGGGAGATGGGCCCATGAATACATATGTAGTAACTCCATTCCTTTGAATGACAATCTAAGTGCAGCTCTGATTGATGTGTATGCAAAATGTGGGAGCATCAGTATTGCCTTACAATTGTTCAATCAAATTCGAGACAAAACCTTGTCTGTGTCACCATGGAATGCAATTATATGTGGGTTAGCCACACATGGGCATGCAAATATGTGTCTAGAGATTTTCTCTGACTTGCAAAGATATCGTATTAAACCCAACTCAATCACATTTATAGGAGTCCTAAGTGCTTGTTGCCATGCCGGGTTGGTGGAGCCAGGGCGGAGAATTTTTCAGAGCATGAAGAGTGTGTATGATTTTGAGCCAAATATAAAGCACTATGGTTGTATGATTGATCTACTGGGCAGAGCAGGGCAATTAGAGGAAGCTGAGAAATTATTGAAGAGCATGCCAATGAAGGCTGATATTGTGATATGGGGAACTTTATTAGCAGCATGCAGAACTCATGGAAATGTGGATATAGGGGAGAGAGCTGCAAAGAGTTTGGCAGATTTGGAGCCTTCTCATGGTGGGAGTAAAGTCCTTTTATCAAACATATATGCAGATGCAGGGCGGTGGGAGGATGTATCAATGGTAAGGAGAGTCATGCAGAGTCAGAAAATGAATAGATTGCCTGGATTCAGTGGTGTTGTAAGATAGTTCATAAAGAGGATTCAGTACACAAATCAAGAGAATTTAGGACAACTTTCTCATTATTATGTCGTTTCATTTCTTGGTTGATTTCTCACAATTTTCGTTCTTGTCCTTCTCTGTCAATTTTTTTCTCCATTTTGATTTTTGGCCAGGAATGTGGATTTCTCAGCCATTATGATAAAGATACCTTGGATGAAAACCTCTGTTCATTTAATAGTTAAAAAGCCTTCTTTCTCAAAAGATAATACTCTAATCATCCTTTGCGTACTGTTGCCACTTAGAATGAAAGACGCAGCGGGATCAGACGTATAGTTGCCACAGCATGAAATACTACCACTGCTGATATATCATGATTGAGGAAGATGTTCAAATGAAAATCGACCTAATAAACTTGGACAACTTAGAGAATAACATTTACAAAATTTTCCGTTCTCATGGGTGCTATTATTCCATGAGAACTGTTCATAGAAAAAGGAAGTTTATGACTACACAGCCTAAGAGCATGAAACTAATGTACAAATACAGTGAAGCCTATAAGGATCTAGTTCACATTTCATTGTCAATTATGAGCTCAGCCGCAGCACCCATTGTACCCAAGCCACCAGCACCCAGTAAAGCAAGGGCAAGCTCCTCCTCATTCAACTGCCTCAACCCATTGCTCAATCTCTTCAACACATCTACATCTACTTCCAGAACCCAATTGGGTGTACAACCTACCATAAGGCTCACAAACCCTGACACATAAGCACGCCAAGTTGCTGAATCGCAGCCAAGTGATATCTTACCATCAAGTGCACTAGCTAGAAACTCCATGTGGACCCCCAGAACTTTTGGACGTCTCTTTGAAGCTGAGGATGAAGAGTCTATTCCCCAAGCAAAGGCTCCACAAAGTACCGCAAAATAAGCAAGTGAAAATCCACCAAGCATTGCAACCATTCCATCTGACTTCTCTTCCTGTTCAGATCTGTGAACGGATATAAACCACGAAGGCAATGTTTCTTTCATTAATAATTGAACCAGCAACAACCCTCCTGATAACCATACTAAGGACGCCCCGAGTGCCGCTGCAAGTTTCACCCGAGTCATAGATGCAGCAAGTGAAACCTGTCCATATTTAATGCCATCTCTGGTTGCTTTTAACTTTTCCAACCGCTCCCTAGGAAGGCCACTAGATACAATTTCTCTCACAGAATGCATCAAGATGGAAACAATTTCTTCTGTCAAGAAGACAATATCTCTGATTGACCGATAAACACGTAGATAGAGAATTCCTGGAGCAACAGGGCAAATCCCTCCACATAAATGGGACTTAAATCCATGACCAAGGAGGGCTCCAACACCACCGTTGGATGAAATTGGAGAACTATTGATGCCAAGGGTAGCTGTGAAGCAGCTTTTAAGAAGTTGAACAACTGCATCACTGTTGTGGAGGAAGACAGTTCGAGATGCTGAGAAGACAAGGAAGTCGCTCCAACGCTTTGCCTTTTGCGTCCACAGGGAGGCCACAATTGGCATGCAAGGCCAAGGACAACCAGCAGCAAGGGACTCCAACGCTGGGCCAGCCAAATTAAGAAAACGCTCTGATGCTCTGTCAACTTTGTATGTTATAGTAAGGCTTACAAAGGCAGCCAAGGGCAATGGTAGTGCAGCAGGAGAGCTTACACCTGTGGAAATGATGACTCTTGTTAACAGTGATGGAAGAGAAGAGAAAGATGGTGGATGACATATGTAAAACATCAATTGTGTGCTTATCCTCAATTTAAGCAGTGTAAAGGATGAACTTAATTGAAAAAGCTAGTAAAAAAGTTGCAGTATTGACACAAGATTTTTACGTTTAAACCATATCTCATGAATTTGAATTCTGTTCAGAATTTTACAAAAGCATCCAGAAGTTAAGTTCATAACAAGAAAAAACCTGGAGCAAGGCTTGGTACATCAACACCAGTTGCAGCCAAAATTTTCTTGATCTGTTCTTCAACATTCAACAGATTTGCAGCAGGACTAGGCCAATCTGTTCCATTCATAAATGCAGGTTTCCAAACACCCCGAGTTACTTCAGCAGAGAAGTAACTTACTATGGTTGCCAAAGATGCAGGAAGAAAATCAGCTAAATCTTTAAGCCCTGACATGGAGAAAAACATTCTGTTATTATAACATTAAGCGTGTCTATGAATGTCTATATGAATATGGAATTTCTTGGCTGCTCTAAATTTAGAGGTGAAATACATTGATGAGAATTAAAAGGTTAAGCTGATGAATGAGATAAATTTTCAAGGTTTTACAACACCATGGAGAACAGGGCTTCTATTACGTAATTGATCTGCAAACAAATCAGCAACATACCTGTTGCCAACTCACGAGGAGATAGTCTTCCATGAGCACAGGCTGTGAGAGCAGCATCAACTACAAAGGGAACGGCTTCCAGAATATCCCATGCTGGCAATTTTGGCCTTGTAGAGGCATCTTCATTTCCAGGTCCAGAAGAGCTACTGCTTCCAGATGTAACAGAAGTCTGGTTTCCTCTATGAATCTTTTTGAACATCATATTAAGAAGCCCTTCAACAATTTGATGAAAAGGCGTTCCATGAACAAGACCAGAAAGTGTTGAAGCTATACATGCTTGATGCTGCCGATACCAGACTTTTAATTTCGGAAAGGAGTCGACAAATACAGAATTTGGGGATGACAAAGTTGCAATAGTTGAGAGTCTCCTCCTGTTTCGATCTTTGTGGATGTTACCAGACGACATTAAATGGGAGTTTCTTACTAATAAGAGGTATTCAGGAGTTAGTTGAGAACCAACAGTGGGCACATCTCCAAGTCCATGCTCAAGAGGAGGACGGTTAAATCTCCATAGCTTTAAAAGTAGAATAAATGCATTCGAAAACACAGCATGGGCAGATATTTCTTCCCCTGATGTTAGCATCCATGAGACATTGGGAACACATGATCCAAAAACTTCGCAGATTGGCATCAATGAACAAGCAAGCTGTGGAACCTGATGGGAGATTTCCGAGTTGCATTAGATCAAAATAACATAAAGGGCTCATTACCCAAGTCCCGCCTCTTCTGGGGATAAAAAGAAACAAAAAAGATAAAAAAAAATTATGCCTTTTAGAATATGATCAAAAGGAGAAAACTTTCTTCAGTTTCTTCTAAATAATCTATTTTAGTCCACAAACCTGGACATTGCCAAACAAGCTACAAACACTTATTCTATATCTCTGATCTACCTAATGTATTAAAAGCAACCTGCATTGCTTACAATGGTAAAAATACAACCTATGGAAAGAGTAAGTTTAGTTCCACACATTGTCTACTATATTTTTGGGGAAAAAGAAATCAAAAAGTTATTTCATACTGCTTTCTATTACAGATCTGAATTAAAACTTACCAAGCCAAGGAGCGAAAATGTTTTAACACAATCAACGGATGCTATTCCAACAATGAGTACATTCAGCATGGGAGCATAATTAATCAAGTGGCTGTTGCCTTCAATGCTCTCTGCAGGAATTGGTGGAGATAGTAACCTAATAATGAAATGAACAGTGTGCTCCTGCATGCAAAAAAGATTTAATGCATAAAGTATAGAAAAGTGGCTAATAATAAGAAGCTGAAGTTTCAGAAATATTTTTTTTTTCTTAAAAAAAAAGTTAACTAAAAATCCTTCATAGTACTGTGCAAAGAGATTGGGGTTTCTGTAGGCTACATTTTCCAACTTCATTACCTGTATATTCCATCCCTGAAGTAGGGATGCCCCACAAAGAATAGTTGCAGCAGATATCTTCTCATCTTCTGATCCTTTGGTTGCAATCTCAAAAATTTTCTCCAGTTCTGCTAAGCTTCCATCAAATCCAGGAGCGTAAATTCAGTTGCTTTACCTTTGGGTAAATTTACAAAAAAGAGCATCTGATAAACCTGGCTTCAGGAAACAAAAAGAAAAACTGAAGACCAGGCCTTTGAATTTTTAAAGTTAAAAACAACCCATTTTTATTGTCACCCTAAATTTTATTGTTTGTTTGAACCATCAGTCGTAAAGGGTATGAGTATAATCTCGGATCTCATTGAATGAAATAAAGACATGCTTGTTATATTTTGTTAATTTTCTCATGCTTCAGCATGTCAATAAATCTTATCAGAAGCACGAAGCATGCAATTCAAGTATAGAACCCATTTGATAGATCCACCTGAAGCAAATTCATGTAGAGGTAAAACATGATGTGTTAAACCTCCAGACTCTGAGGTTAAAAATTGCAGCACTTCTCAAGGGTAGACCATCAAAATCAGCATATGAACCAATTAACTAACTGAAGAAAAGAGAGACCTTACCTTGAGGCAGGACTTGAAACCAGAGCATTTATCATTGCTGGATTAAGTGCTGCTCCTTTCATAAATGATGACCAGCCAGGTACTTGAGTAGGCAGACACTGAGGTAGTTGATTGATACGTCCATTTACATAACCTGGCCATAAATATGCAGATGTGTCGAGCAGATTTCGAGCAATGCAAGCCTCAACTATCAGATGACGCATGTTTCCAGCTGAAAATTAAGATCTAAAGTCAATAAGGCATGTCAAATACTTGTTCAAATTATGTGTATATATATAGAGAGAGAGAGGGTACCCATTTGAAGCATGAAGAGAAGAAAATGTTCCTTTTAAAGTAAATAACCAAACATCAAATGCAGAAAAGTGGTTGCTAAATTTAAAATAAAAAATAAAAATAAAAAATTAGGAAAAAGTTTGAATAGTCCCAGGATTTCACAAGATTTAGCACATGTAGAATTGACAATCTTCATTGCAATTGCGTTTTCACAGGTTCAAATTTTGTAATATTTTCTCGTATATAAACATCTGATGAAGGCTGTCAGACCACAGTGCATTTGTACACAATAACCACCTTTCAGAAAACATTGACAGCTGACCTGACTGAATTGGATGGGCTTTAAACAAAATCAGAAACATAAGCAATGCGCAGCTATTGATATGGTACATTAAGGCACTACGTAAAATTAAAGAGTCAATCCACAACTTCCTCCTATCTCTGGTATTTTCCCAAGATTTACAATCAGTATAATTTCCAAAGATCACATTTGGTTAAATTAGAGATTACATTTATTTAACATTATTACACTCCTCTTTTGTTGCTAGAATTCATCTCAATTTTCGACATGTGAAGATGAATGTGTGTATGTGTTTGTATATATAAAGAGCCACAAATCGCAGACAAATGCTTCAATAACATAACTAACATTAATAGAAACTCCTCAAATTGTTGAATATATATACACAACTACTGATTGATACTGAAAGCAAATTTTACTTACAACAGTCAATTGGCATCTCCTTCACGCTTAAGGACTCAAAGTATGCACTCCCTATTGTGATACCAGAAACGAATAGCATTGCTTTCGCTGCAGCCTGATTCACAGCAGCAACAATAGATTGAGGTGGAGTAAGCAAGCTCTGATAATCACCCAACACCTGTAGACTCGAAACTAAATCATTGCGACACTTTCCTGGAACCTTTTTCTCTTTCCAGTGATCCGTTGGGTCATTCCCTGATTCATGAATTGATGTCCTTTCCTCCTCCTCAATAAAATCGGCAACAACAAGAGGAATGATGCATAACAACATGCATAAGCGAGTATCAATATGAGGCATAGGACCCTCAATGGGATCTCTTTCCTAGAAGTACATAAAAAGTTTAAATCAAAAGAGCATACAACTGATGCAATGTTCTTAACTAAGGAGTGTATGGTAAGTTGGCAATGACATCTCCTTTTTTAGGTTAATTCACTGGCCCAGCCAAACTAGTTCTATTAGTAACCAACTTAAATTGAATTAACAGAAAATTCTAAATATAAACAACAACAACAACAATCAAAGCCTTTTCCCACTAGGTGGGGTCGGCTATATGGATCAACCCGATGGATTCTACTTTGCTCATTTCTATAGTTAGTTCTAAATATAAACCAATGACAACGAAAAATCAGACCAATCATCTTTGTCCCAAAATTATCTTTTGACAATTCTAAACAGATTTAGCTAGCAAAACTACACTGGGTTGATCTAAGGCTGAGAAGTGAGAACAAAAAACCAAAAGAAGACTTTATGCACACAAAAAAAAAACCCCCACAATCATGGAAAAACAAAGTGATTTACAGAGGAAGAGTTCTCACCCTCTGAACAAGACGAAGAGCTGCTAACCAGAGCCCTAAAAATGTATCATGCCAAGAGGTGCCATGTATTGCTCTAAGGGTTTTTATCAAACCTACAAAAAGCAAAATAATAATTTCAATTTTCAATCTCATCACTGTAGTTAAAGAGATATTGTCAACCGTTTCAATCAAATTTAAGAGCTAATTTTCAGTCTTACCACTAATTATTTCGATGGCACTCGTTGCACTAACTTGATAGCCATCCATGGCATCTTCCAATACCAGGTCAAGAGGAATCCAGAGAGCAGAATGGCTAGCACCATTAAAGAGTGATGCAGAAGATGAAAGATATTCAAAAGCCATAACTCCCTGGAACTTTAGCTGTGAACTTGTTTTACGTCCTTGAGACGACAAGACTATGCGAGTATCTGAAGCAAATTTGATAAATGCCTCAGGACTTATAGTTCTTGATTTTCTCAATGCTAAAGAATTAGCTCCCACAAGCTGCAGCCGCTGGACAAAACTTTGCCAATGTACAGGCCTGATAAAGTGAAAGAAAGGAGCAAAGATAAAGACCATTAGTTTATGAAATACCTTATAGGATTAGTACTAAAATAAGTACAAAAGGACCTATAAATCATGCTTTTTCATTAAAACCAAAAGAAAATGAAAAACAAAAAGCAAGCAATGGAAAACCAGAAATTGTATGGCATGCCAAAAAAGTAGGATATTTCATAAATGAGTAAATAAATTCTAATTGAATTCATTAGTACAAAAGATTCAGACTAGAATATTTCAGAAGAAACATTACAAAAGAGTACAAGCACATACATATTTTGGCGAGCCAAGTAAAGAATCCTAGAAGATATTTTATCCTGCAGAAACTGCCCAATCATCTCAACAGCCAGAAGTGTATTTAAATTCTGCAATTTCTCATGATGTTCAGTCTTTTTATCATTGTAATTATCAAGCCTATCCAGTTCCATTTCTTGATATAGATTGGCCCATTTGGACTTCTTTTCAGGAGTAAGTTCTAGCAACCCCTCATCATCCATTGATGCATCAAGCAACTGCCAGACAATTGAAAAAATAAATTCAACCACTAGAATGCCAGGCTCACTTTGTGTCAGGCCAAATATCTGGGAAAGACGAAGAACAGCATCTATTGATTTCATGACCCTGTCCAAAGCAAAAGCGAAAGAATTAAACAAAGAAAGAAACCACATTATTAAACAAAATCACTATTATTAGCCATTAAAATTAACAATAAAGGAACAAGAATAGCAATATCAAACAAGCAAAACCATGAATCAAGACACAAATCTCAAAATATCCGTGGAAGGCATATACCATTTGAGATTTGACAAATGAATACTAGGAATTTAACAGCAAAAGGGTTAAGTAGTGGCTAGGGTTGACCGGTAAAGAGACATTTCTACAAACACGATACACAAATCTTGGTATATCTAACATATTATCAAACTTAAGTATCGAACAATTTTGAGCCACCAAGCTTTTCTGTCGTAGATCATATTGCATTGAATGTAAAAGAACAACGTACGACTGCAGTTGTGAAGATAAAGCGAGAAATTCATGTAAAGTTGAGGCTTACTTTAGATAATTAGGTCCATTTATCAGAGATTTAAGCTCAAATACATGTCTTCTGAGGAGTTCCAAGTACAGCCTATATGGCGCAGGTTGGAAATGTCTGCATGGAGTAACCCTGAGAAAAGAATAAGAATATCAATATAGGATAGCTCATTAAATGTAGAGTCTAATCCAAGCTGAGGTTATAGTTCCACAGAAGGGAAAAAAGAAGAAAGCGAATTCTTCTCTTCAAATAAGATAAGCGCTAAATCAGGAAAAGAAAGAAACACAAAAACCTGACAGAAAGCAGAGCAAGAAGGAGCATAGGAGGCACGATCTTCAACATCAAAGCCTTCTCTAGAAACTTCCACAAAATGGGAACATTGTTTTCCCAGCAAATGTAGGACACTAAGACGTCGGCGAGCTCAACCGAGGGCAGTGACTCTCCCACCGAGTTCAAATGTGAATGAATTTGTATGGCCCAAATTAGAGGGTCATACCCCTTCTCCTGAGCTGCCTTGGTCAGCTCCACGACTTCGTCCCAGGGATTGCATCCGGCGGAAACCTCCATGGACGAGGCCGGAGCTTCGGCTATTGTTGCGGCGGTGATCGCTGAGTGTGTGTACCTTCACAGTGAAAGAAAAAGGAAGGGATTTATATGAATATATGTGCTTGCGACTGCGAGTTAAGCTATCGGATATCTCGTTGGTTTTATTGAATTTGACATATCATGTCGGAGACGAGAAAGTCAAAATGTCGAAACCGTCAAGGGTACAATTGGTATTTCGCAGTTTTAGTTTTGGGTTCTTCTCTTCAGAGTTCAGACGCCGCAAACAAGTCACGCTGAACCAACGTCAACAGTGAACACTGACAAGTGGAAACGGTCTGTTAGATTCCAACTTAATTGCTATTATACCCTTCACCTTTATTATATTATTTACAACTCTTCTCCTCGTCTCAAGGGTGGTATTGTCTTTTAGGAAATAGTAACACCTACAGGTC
This sequence comes from Senna tora, assembly GCA_014851425.1. Taxonomy (NCBI): domain Eukaryota; kingdom Viridiplantae; phylum Streptophyta; class Magnoliopsida; order Fabales; family Fabaceae; genus Senna; species Senna tora. The sequence continues at coordinate 2,010,204 of CM026262.1, read as the reverse complement.
TCCACCAAGTTTTTTGGTTAATACTTAATACAAAGCATATGTCATCAATAAACAAAATCTTTCTTATATAGATTAAATTAAATTAAGAGAATTATCAATTTAATTTAAATTGTTTTAATTTAATTTAGTTTTAAAAAATGTGATTTTTTTAATTTTTTTTTTCATCATGTGTAACTTCTTTTTACAATTAAAAGAATTAAATTAAAATTAAAATTTTTTTAAAATTAAATTAGACATTTTTATCTTTTAAATACTAAATTAAAATAATTTATATATTTCAATAACCAAATTGATAATCTTTTAATTAAATTAGATCAATGTTTTTTATTTTTTATAATTTTTAATTAAACTATCAAGCTATTAATACTTATATTTATGGTAATAATTTTTTTACTAGTATAATCTGACCTTCCAAAAAAAAAAGATATCTTATTGTACTAGCTAGGGTGCTTAATAGCTTTCCTTTTCTTTTCTTTTTTTTTCCTTAATGAAGCATTCCTTTGGTTCAACGTTTGAATTATGGATACTTCAAGCCCCATTAGCATGGCCACTTTAGCTTTATATATAATTACAGGCATTGGGCCCACTTTTTATCTACCTACCTATCTAGTTTGATTGGTGAGCAAATTTTTTTAGGTGTTTATACTGAATTTAATTATGGTTATAATTGTAATTAAATTTTAATTATAGTTATAACGATAGTTAAAATTTTAAAAAATGTGGCTAAAATGGACAATCCAGAATTCCAACTCAGTTGCATTGGCCGGAGTGGACATTTTGTATTATTCAACTAAAGGCTAAAGCCTAACAATGAAACGTATTATTTAAAACAAAGAAATATTGATTCTTTGATTAATTCATAAAAATTAAAGTTAAGAAGTATAATTTTTCCGAGACAAAAGGATTGCAAAGTGAAGTGGATGGTTAGGTAGAGCATTATTATCATGACTTGGCGACTATGTATGCCCCACCACAAACCTAAGCTTGGTGGGTCCAACACCATCAAATGCAAATGATGACAAAGGAGATGTTACTTTTCTTATTCCATGACTAACATATTACTTTTTTAATATAAGTTGATGGAATAAATTAACATAATTAATTTATTGAATAAATCTATATCTTATCAAGACATTTAAGATTCCTTGTTATATGCAGAAAAGCTGGCTTTCACATTTCATCTTTATCAAGTTTTCCAGAATGAGATGTGTTGGTAGGTAAGGATTAGTGCCTTGATCTGTTATGACTTGTGAGTCTCACTAGTGTTTTGAAAATGAATAATGGGACCACATAATTCTCAACATTAAGTGGTTCACCTTCAATCCAAACAAAACTTGCCTTTCACTGATTGACTGAGGGGATAGGAACCATAATAGTAATTGCTTTTGGTTGCCAATTTTTCTAAGATAAGATTAAAATCATCTTTTGTTTAGGAAAAAATCAACCAGCTGGGGTTAAATTCATGCCTAATCTTCGGTTGATTAAAAGTATTTTTCTTTTCTTTTTTTGGTCAATTGATTTAAAAAGGTAAACATAATTGAAACACGCAAATACTAATTACATGATGGTGAATAAAGTTTAATTAAAAAACAATGCTTTTATTATCCGTTCGTATTGCGTACCTAACTGGATCCACGGATGAGTTTTCAAGTTTTCTATGGTGGAAAGCTGGTTACCAAAACAATGACGAAAGAATAATTGAGTTGGTGTGAAATAGACATCAATTTAAAATGAAATTTAATACTTTAAAATGTGTCCTCCATAAATTTCATTGTGAGGAAAATAGCTTGTGACTGACTAGCTGGCCTGGCACGCCTAATTAATGGTTAAGAACAACAAAAAATAATGAATTTTGCAAACGCCAAATTTTATTTTATTGATAAAAGTTAAAACATTGAATAATTTTAAATTTTTAAAGAATCAATAAAAGTAAAAATTTTATATTAAAAAAAATGTATTATTAATCAAATAAAACGTTATGAAACTCGTCAGCAAAAAGTATCCCTTGGAGCATAGGAGTATCCTAACTAATTAGTCAACCCAAAAGACGGCTAAAAACAACTAAGAAGTAAATTACAAGTTAAATTATTTATGAGAAATTTTTGCAAAGCATGCCTTTTTTCACGGAGAAGATGTTGTAACTTGGTAAGTTGTTTTTAACTGTTTAAATATAGCAATAATAAAAAATAATAATTCCTTCGGTAAAATTACTCGTTTGATTATGATGCACTGATTCCCGCATTAATGCTCAATCCCATTAATATCCCAAAAAGACAAAAGAAGACAACTTGGTCCATACTCAATAGTGAGAGAGTTACGTCCATTTGCTAGGGTTTCAGATTCATTGGTGGATAACATCCATCATTTTTCTACAGCAGCTACTACTTGTGTTCTACGATCCATTAATTATGATATGACTTTAATCAATTAAAATTAATCAAACATACTTAAACTTTAATCATTTGTGTCCTCTTAAGAAATTGCAACACCATTACCAAATGCCCTCGTAGATAGTTTGACATTTATATGTGCCTTTTGATTTGAGTCATGCTAATAAGTAATAACTAACTGCTCTTTCTTTCTTCTGTTCTGTGCATTCTTTTCAATCATTATATTGGATTTTCAGTTTGATATGATAGCAATATAATAATGGCGTTTCTCTTTATGTATATTTCTTGTGTCCCGTAAAGTTGAATACGGTCCGGGCCAAGCCCAATGCTTACCTTTTTTTTTTGGACTGAGCCCAATGCTTACCAAACTTCGAAAAATTCCCACCCGATTGTAATTGAGGATCCAATCTCAACCTGAATGTATACAGGCCCTGTGGCCCGACTGTTGACATCCGTATAATTGGGCCTAAAAGAAAGGCCCATATAAACTGACTAATTAAAATGGCATTGAACAGCAGTGTAGCATATTCTGACACACCAAAAAAAAAAAAAGCAGAATAACATATTAAACTATTAGTCAATTTGTGTGCACAACTAATATAATTATGTACACGTAAAGGTTACAAAACCTTTTATTTGATCCCTTTATAAGGCACTGTTGATCTTGATCCTATGGTCACGAGGAAGCCTGTATAAAATAGAATATGCAAAGAAAAAAGAGAGAGAGAGAGAGAATATGCTGATATAGGAGTTGGAAGCAATAATTTAGAAGGACCACCCCATGTATGTTTCAGTGAATAGTGAATAATGACTAGTATTTATTATTTAAAGCACAAAACATAATATACAATGAAAATTAAAGGACACTCTTTGGCTGTTTATCATTATTCTATTCTATTGCAATATTTTTAATACAGAGAACATGATAATGTTAAGTATTGAGTAATTCCTTTTAACTATACATATTCTACCAAATCCAATACATAATACAAATGTAAAGACAGAAGGTATGGGACAGAGAAGGACCACCTGAAGAAATTGCATTTGACATACTCAGTGACGCTGGATTTGAGTGAACCCTTAACAATCACACTGCATTTTATACATAACCTCTCACACAAAGGGAAGAAAAGTGAAGTGAAGTTTCATTAACAGAGTTGAAGCAAGATGTCAAGTTTTGAGTGTAATGGAGGAACTGTTCAAGAACTTGGAGGACTCAAATCCTATATCACAGGCCCTCCTCATTCCAAACTAGCCATCCTTCTCATTTCTGATGTTCTTGGTAATAACTAATAACCAATCTTCAATTTCTTATCTTTGTCTGAGGAAATGTGTTAGTCATGTGCTAATAAATCAGTATAAACCTTCACTTGATTAGTTTAAAGCTTTTGATCACCTAGTAAACAATATACTTTAGCATTGAGTAGTCATGCATTATTTGCGTTGACTGTATGTAATCTTACTATTTTCATACTTCCAAGGAAACATTATTATGTACTTTAATCATAATGGAGAATCTAACGGTATGTTGTTGTTCAATATTTTCAGGTTATGAGACACCTAAGCTAAGGTAAGTAAAACTTTTCCTTTTACTTTTGGTTGTTCTGATATATAGATACTTGTTCCTCTTCCAAATTTACATTTTTGTCAATGTAAAGGAAATTAGCAGACAAAGTGGGAGCAGCTGGATTCTTGGTTTTAGTTCCTGACCTTCTGTTTGGAGACTACTATGAGCTTAATAACCCTAACTTCGATCAACAATCATGGATAAAGGCTCATGGGATAGTTAGTTTCCTGCTCAAACATTTTTTTTCCCTTTTTAATGAAATTATCCAGTTATATATGTCATGATACATATCATTGTATTATTTATTTATACCATAAACAAATAAATCAATATGTTTTCCTTGTAGGAGAAAGCAAGTCAAGACACAGAACCACTTATTGCTGCCCTAAAAAGTAAAGGTGTTACTGCTATAGGGGTTGCTGGTTTCTGCTGGGGAGGTGATTTATTTCTCTACTAATAATTTTAATTTCAATTAGAAAACATTAAAAAAAATTATTATTATATTTTTTTTTGTTTATATCAGTTATGATAATTCAACTTATTGGCCTTGCTTCAGGGGCTGTGGCTGCAAAATTAGCAAGTTCTATTGACATTTACGCTGTAGTGCTATTGCATCCTGCTCTGATTACAAATGATATTATTAACGGTATACTTTATTTTTTTTATTTTGCTTAATAGAAATAAAATTACAATGGTGACACTTGGAGGAATCAGGTCAATTTGTAAGATTAAAACATTTTTTACTTTGGAAAATTTTTCAGAGGTCAAGGTTCCTATTGCTATATTGGGAGCTGAAATTGACAATTCTTCCTCACCAGAGCAGTTGAAACAATTCGGGGAGATGTTGTCTTTAAAAGCAGAGGTGATAAACTCTGAAGGAACCATTTGTTGCTCTCTTTTTTTTCCTAAGATTTATCCATTGAAATTCTAATAAAATGAAAATTTTCAGCGTTTGATTTTGTCAGTTCTTAAGAGGCCTAACTCACCCCAAAAGAGCTCTCAAGGGGAGAGGATTACCTTAGCATATATATATAGCTTATTAGCTATTTAACTAAGCAATGTGGGACTTCAACACGCCCCCCTCACGCCCGACATAGGAGCGTGAAGCCAACGGGTTATTCCCATGGCAGTCCATAGTAAGGCTCATCCATCCACACATATCCAACCTGGCTCTGATACCATCTTAAGAGGCCTAACTCACCCCAAAAGAGCTCTCAAGGGGAGAGGATTACTTTAGCATATATATATAGCTTATTAGCTATTTAACTAAGCAATGTGGGACTTCAACATCAGTGTCTCAGTGGGTGTAATACCAACCTAAAATTGTTTTCATGTTTTATTATAGAAGTTTGAAAGCTTTGTGAAGATATATGATGGTGTGGCTACTGGATGGACAGTGTGGTACAAGGATGAAGATGAATCAAGTGTAAAGAGAGCAGAAGAGGCTCATCAGGAAATGTTAAAGTGGTTTAAAAAGCATATCAAGTGAAGCCTCTTTGTTACTCCAATATTGAAACATGACCGACTCGGGTTATTAGCTTCCTGAATGAATCCATCATGTACCTTTAATTTCTAATAAAGCAGACTGAGTTCACCATATAAGAATTCTTATTTTAATTTTTTATAAGTAAAAGCAGTCTCAAGAGATATCTTTAAATATATTTCATCAGGGCAACAAAGTCCATCCAATCTGAAAAGCCTTGTTCAATAAAAATGAAATTTGAGACTGAAAATAGAAACTCAAATACGAACTTGTAAAAATACACGCCAAGCTTGGGTTCGGGTCCACATATCTAGCTTAAAGCAGTTAATAAGATTATGCAGCTCACTGTAGCAAAACCAGATTGTAATCTTGTATAGCAGGTCAAGGTTTAAGTTCCACCTTTATAAATTTTGTTTTGGCATGCTCGGCCTTCGAGGTTTGTCCAGATTAATTTGAACTCAATCTCTATAGTATAATTTGATGTATTTATGATTTTTCTCTAAAAAAAAAAACCCATTCTATAAAACTTGAAAGGCAGATTTGTCTTTTTCAAAAGAACTGGACAACAAACTTAACAACTTTTTCTAGTTTGAAGGGGAAAAAGGTGCGGTGAAAAGAGATTGTTTATGACATCATTAGTTACGTGATTTTAGTGGTGAGTGAGGTACCTAGTGACGCGTTGTTAGTGAACCCTACTAGTCTCCTCTCATCCTCCCCTTGTCCCGCTTCCATATATATATATATATGTGTGACTGCCACAAAGGTTGGAATCTCAAACGTTGTTTTTGATTTTAAGAATGTCGAGTCCTCAGTGTTTTGAGAATCCACCAAACCTGAGCTCAGGTCCCAATGGAGCAGGGACGGTTCAAGAACTTGCAGGTCTTAGAAACTATGTCACCGGACCACCTCATTCCAAACGAGCCATCCTTCTAATTTCGGACGTCTTTGGTAAAATCCCCATCTTCAACTTTTCTTCTTCTCTACAAGATACTCGAATGGAAATTTAACAGCACCTTGTTTGAAATTAATTGCAGGGTTCGAAGCACCAAACCTAAGGTAAACTATATTTCCACTACTGTGTCTCCTTTGAAGTTAGATTACATCCCTTGTTTCTATGCTTCTCATTAAGACATGTCAGTGTCATACTATTACTATCAACCAGTGCGGTTGGCTCTTGTAAATAGTAGCTAGTTTTGACATTTTCTCGCTGTAAATTAAAGGAAACTTGCAGACAAAGTGGCAGCAGAGGGATTCTTGGTTGTTGTCCCTGATCTTCTGTATGGTGACTACTTTGATCTACAGAATCCTCAATTTGATCGAGATTCGTGGATGAAGGCTCATGGAATGGTTAGTCTCATCTCATGCTCAAAGATGCAAATTCTTTCACTTGTTCGTCTGCTTAGAGCTATGAGTAACTATTTTAACTTGTTTATGCTTATATGTGAGACATTGAGTATGTTAAATCTTCCTTCTAGGATAAGGGATGTGAAGATACCAAACCTCTTATTGCTGCTCTTAAGAGTAAAGGTCTTACTTCCATAGGGGCTGCCGGTTTCTGCTGGGGAGGTTACTCATTCTCTGCTAACAAATATTCAATCCTAATTAGCTACAAAGAAAAAGAGGAAAAGATATTTGTAGTGCCTAAACTTGAAAACTTTGTTCAGGGGTTGTGGTAGCGAAATTAGCAACTTCAAACCACATTCAGGCTGGAGTTTTGCTGCATCCCGGACCCATCACAGTCGATGAAATCAATGGTGAGAACTTGTGTTTTTCAATATTTTAGTATGTAAGAAGCAATTGACTATGGTGATCATTGTTGACATTTTAGCTTCTGTGTTTCTCCCCAGATGTCAAGGTTCCTCTTGCTATATTAGGAGCTGAAACTGACCCTATTTTCTCACCAGAGAAGTTGAAGCAATATGGGGAGATCTTGTCTGTAAAAGGAGAGGTGAGAAGTTCTAAGGGAACTGTTTTTCCACCTTAACCAGCTAACAGGTTAATGTACAAAATAAATCACCATTTTATACATTAAAACATACTTCAGCACTTCATGTGATGTGTACATAAGAGGATCCATTCTCGGGAATCATTTCTCTCTTCTCCTGTTAAGATGTCTTAACCATTAAGAACCTGCAACAACATCCAGATGTTTAAGGATTTTTAATTGGAAAATTGCCTAGCAGAGAAGAAGCACTATTATAATAAGTATTATTAGACTGAATAAAAGAAAATGTTGCATATCAAGTTCAAAATATGAACATACGTACTGATCCAAAACTACTTGTTTTTACGTTTTTTTTTAATAGTTTGAAAGCTTCACGAAGATATACCCAGGCGTCTCTCATGGATGGACAGTGAAGTACAACGTTGAAGATGAATCAGCTGTGAAGAGTGCTGAAGAGGCTCATCAGGATATGTTGAATTGGTTTACCAAACATATTAAGTGAAAGTGTTTTGTACTGTTAGTGTATTCCTATTCCGTATTTCTTGAGGTCTGTCTATGTGTGCTGTGTACTACTAAATAAACATTTTGTAATGTTGGAGTCAAAACACAAAAAAATGAAAAATATTGCTAGAAATAAAGTGGAGGTTTATGTAATTTATTCAATAATTATATACCACCTTTCAAACTACAAATCAAAATCCTGCAAAATAAAGATTGCTAATGACATTTGGATGATTTGGACGTCGTTAACAGATTGATATGAAATTGGTGATTCAACAACAGACGTAATTTTACTTTTTATGCAACGATTATTTTTACTCGTAAAATGGTGTGTTTGTATCTAATGAACTAGTTCTTATTTATATGAGAAATGGAAAATTGCTTGAAAAGTTGATTAAGATTTAATAGAGAAAAAACTTGAACCTGCTTTTGCCTTCAGTTTAGATCAAAATATGTTGCAAACTCAATTCACGAATATTTTATAAATTTAAGGGGGGAAAGGATAGAAATCAATCAGTTACAATTTTTGTAAACTTTATTTAATTATCAGTTTAGTGGGGGTCAATTTGTAATCAAACTTCGTGTTTTACAAGTAACAATACTTCAACTTTAAAAAATGATGTATTCAGCACGGGAAAAGTTATTGAGTATTGACTCGTGTTTTTTTAAGTGATAGTATATTGTATTGTCAAATGCAAGGCTTTGTATGTATGAATATCTTTAACAAACGATTTGAATAATGAGGTCCAACTTTGTCCCTCTAAATATATAAATACCCAGCAGATTAAGAAAATGGTGCTATCTCTCCTTTACAAAATTGAAGACAAGAAATGTCAGGCCCTGAATGCTGCTCAAACCCACCAATCCTCAACCCTAATTCTGGTGCTGGCCATGTTCAAAAACTCGGTGGCCTCGACACTTATATCACCGGCCCCTCCAATTCTAAGCACGCAGTTCTTCTGGTGTCTGAAGTTTTTGGTATGTTGAAATCACCCTCTTCATATTTCTTTCTCTTGCTCTTGGAACTTTCAAACCCTTTTGTGTTCTGTATTTGAGATTGTCAGGGTGATTATGGTGTTACCTAATCAGAATGGAATTGTAACTCCTCAAGTTATGTTTGAAAAATATCTTTCTGTTCTTTCATTTCCATACAATATATTTACTGTGTCTTGGGTCTCAGTATCACTGTGCCTCAATCCTTTCATTTTCACTGTGTTTTGTTCTTGCAGGATATGAAGCTCCAATCCTAAGGTATGTCTAATTATAGGACAACTATGTATCACTTTGTCATTTGTTAACTTCATTGAACCTTGAGAATTATGCTAACAACTATGTATCACTTTTCCTAAGGTTTCCTCTATTATGTTAGATGATCAAACAAGTTCAGAATCTTCAAATATGATGCATTTGTTATACACTAATTACCTTGCTTATAATACTTTTGTCATGGTTTTGTTAATAGTGCCACCTCATATTTTGTTTTCTATTGTAAAGGAAGCTTGCAGACAAGATTTCAGCTATGGGGTACTTTGTTATAGTTCCTGATTTCTTATATGGAGATCCCTTTACCTATGAAGATGCTAGCAGGCCTCTACCTGTTTGGTTAAAAGATCATGACCCAGTTAGTTCCTACAAGTATTTTCTCTGATTATATTGAAAAAACCAATCATTTGTGTCTTTATTGGGAATATGATGATGCTGATTTTTTGAAGACTTATGATTTGATAAATATTGTGGATTATATGTGTAACACTATCTCTGATTCCTTTATATTATTTTAATAGAACAAGGCTTTTGAAGATGCAAAACCAGTAATTGAAGCTTTAAAAAGGAAAGGAGTTTTGGCTATTGGGGCTGCATCTTTTTGTTGGGGTGGTCAGTGATTAATTGTTTGCTTAATTTTCCTTTTTTTGTCATACAGCTTTTTCAGTTTTCACAGAAATATGAATTCAATCACATGAATTGATAAATGACTCAGAAATATGTATTGAATATTGATTACTAGCTGGTTTGAATGGTGCTGATATTTTCCTCTTCTTCTCAGCTAAGTGTGTGGTAGAACTTGCCAAGTCTGGAATGATACAAGCTGTTGTGCTATTTCATCCATCATTTATCACTCTGGATGACATAAAGGGTATGGAATTTCTTTTTTTTTTTTGGTGCGTCAAAATGGAATTTCTAATTCTCTGGTTATAGTCTCTGCAATATTAAGTTACTATTAGAACATTCGTTCACAGCAGATTGATCAGCTTTTTGCTTTCTATTGTTCTCTTTTTAGCCAATTTTCACTTTTGCTCATATTTATCTTGCATATAATAGTATATTAAATCATTTGGTGTTACTTTCAGGGGTCAATATTCCAATTGTAGTACTTGGAGCTGAGATTGACAAATATTTCCCTCCAGAACTTGTGAATCAGTTTGAAGAAATCCTAACTGCTAAACTTGGGGTAGGAATATAGGATAACCCCTTCCTTGTTTTGTGGTTTAACCGTTTAACTGCAAATTCTTTATGATGATCTCTGTTTCATTTTGTTTGGATTTCAAGTTTACCATCCCTTTTATGCCTTTGGTTTTTGTCCATGAAGCACTTATATTTCAAAAATGAATTTGTATCATTGCATCAAATAGACATAACACTTTAAATTACAGTGAAACATTAGATATCTTGTCTGTGTGCTTCTTAGAGTATTGCTGATGAGCTATAAGTTTTGTCTTCTCAGGTTGATTGTTATGTGAAGGTAGTTCCTAAGGTCTCACATGGTTGGACTGTGAGGTACAACAGTGAAGATGATGTAGCTGTAATGGCTGCAGAGGCAGCCCACCAAAAATTATTGGATTGGTTTCTTAAGCATGTCAACTAAATTCTTAAAATAAATTAGTTCTACGACAAACTTCCATGTGAAAGTATATGTTCAGTGGTACGGTAGTACTGAACTTCAGTACATCTCTCTAATCAGTTGGTTCCTAAACCAGTTAAGGTGGGTCTTTATTAATGTGAATTTATATTATTATTAACAAATGGCTCAACATAATTGAAGGGATATACTGAACTTCAGTAGTACGGTACCACTAAACTTTTATCCATCATCGTGATGGTCTTTCTGATGTAAACTACTTGATGAGAGTAATAAAATAGTTACCTTAAATTGACTGCCAGTTTATTTTATTGTCAAATAATTGTACATTTTATTGCTAAAAAAGACAAATTTGAGTTCATTATATAAAAAAAAAATTGAAATAACTTTACCTCCTAACTCGAATTAGGGTAAACAAAGCTCAATATATTTTTGACTTTTACGAATAGTGGTAGTTTCGAAGAAATAAAATGAATGTATCTTAAAATAAGATTGTATTTATTTTTTAGTATGAAAAAGCTTTGAAGGATTATAAATTTTAAAAGTGAATACAATAAATATTAAATTTAAAATGAAAAAAGATCACTGAAAATAAAGTCTTATTTCAAACTACATTAATATATTTACAGTTTTTTTGTCAAAGAAAATATTCATGAATGATACGTAGTATTGCCTATTATTTTTTCTACGGTCAAGAGTGTGGCCCATGGAAATTAGTAAAATTCATTATATATTACCAGGGCCCAGAAAGCCCATTTATAAAGGGCTTAAATTAAAGGCTAAGACAGAATCCATTCTTCAGATCCAAAAAAAAAAATCCATTCTAAACCCTAAACATCCCTAAACAGTAAGCATCCACTATTTATATCTCCCTTAAACAATTTTTTAGTTCTTTCGATTCAGTATCTGGAGCATCTTACCCGCGCCGTCCCTCTCAGGCATCTCTGTTCTTACTCGGTAAGATCTGCGTTTTCCAGTTTAGATTCTTCGTTTCTGGTTACGTCATAAGTTTGTTGCTTAATGAATTGTTCTTTTCTTATATTTTGGTTCTCTAGTGATGTAAAAATATGGGATCAATATAACAAGTTACAACGGAGTTGGCTGGATTTATCGGCTGAAAAAGTTTTTCCTTACGAAATTAGGCTCTGGAGATTTATAGCTTAATTTTATTTTAGTTGTTATTGTGTGAATTCTGATTGAAAAATATACTCAGAATCTTCTAGCCTTTAGATTGGTCTTATACTCTCCGGATGTTGCTTGGTGTGTTCGAATAATAAGTCGGAGGACACCCAACTATGATCTGTTTTTCTCTTTTCTTGGTACATGATAGTCTAGAAGTTTGAAATCCAAATAGTGTGGTATGCAACTATGATCTTTTTTTTTTAAGCATGTGTAAAGGTATTTTGAAAATTGTTTCTTCCACAAAACTTTGCTAGTAAATGTTTGTCTTCTAGAATCATTATTCTTCCAAGAGGTCTGAATTACGCAAAACGAACACCAATGCAATTAAAGCAGAGCTAATAGTCTTCTCTAGCACTATTGGGTTCAGAATTTTTCCACCTTTTCTAGTAATGGTTGGGACTCCAGTCTAGGGGTTCTCTACTACTTCTTGGCCTTTCTTTGTCTCTCTTTCTTTTTTTTTCTCGGCCATTGAGGCAACCGATACACTCAAATTAAGAATGTGGATGAGATTTGAGTAAATGCCTTGGCTTCATGGAGTTTTGTGTTGCTGTCAATTGTGACGTTCAGATAATGACATGGTAGAGAAATGGTAACATATGTAATATGTCTATCGAGCAGCTAAGAGTAATTAGTGACATTCATCTTCTGCACAAATAATCTGATGGATGATCTGGTGTATCTTCCAAGCCAAGGGAGAAATTTGAGACAGTTGAAGTCATTTTGTTTTTGGATTATATTGTACAACTCAGTTTAAACCTTTAAATATGGAATTGTTCTTACCTCTGGATTCTTTTTTGTATTTGAACAGCATAACTTCTGTCTGTGTTGGTTATAATTAATTCTTGTCAAAATTTGTAACAGTGACAATGGTGAGGGTTAGTGTCCTGAATGATGCTCTCAAGAGCATGTACAATGCTGAGAAGCGGGGGAAGCGCCAGGTCATGATTAGGCCATCCTCAAAAGTCATTATTAAATTCCTTTTGGTTATGCAGAAGCATGGTATTCCTCCATCTCCTCCTATTTGAATGTACTGTGTTTTATTTACTTTTGGGATGGTGATTGTTTACTTTTTGTGATGATTTAACATACTTTATGATGTTTTCTAGGATACATTGGAGAGTTTGAATATGTCGATGACCACAGGGCTGGAAAAATTGTGGTTGAATTGAATGGAAGATTGAATAAATGTGGGGTTATTAGTCCTCGCTTTGATGTGGGTGTCAAGGAGATAGAACCTTGGACTGCAAGGCTACTACCCTCAAGACAGGTCTCCTAAGAAACCACTTCTGCTTATTTTTTTTATGTCATCTGGTCTGTCATGCCTTTTTCTATAAAAGAATAATGGGTCCTTATATATTTTATAATACAGTATCATCATGCCATACTGCTTCATAGGCATCTGTTGGATAAGTAATATATGTGTGTGTGTGTTGAACATGAGATTTTCTATATTTGCACTTTATGTCAGCGTTAGATTGGTTAAAAAGTATTAATCCCTCATATAAAGTGACACATATATTTCTTCTGCTAATATGCGGTTAACATGCTTGTTATAAAAAAGAAAAGCAAGTTTAACTTATCTAATAACACATTGAAGTATTGAACCGTATGTTGTCTTTTACTCTGTTGTATTTATGTGCTTTCTTCTATTGACCCTTTTCAAATACTCCAATAATGCAGTTTGGGTATATTGTGTTGACTACCTCTGCTGGTATTATGGATCATGAAGAGGCCAGGAGAAAGAATGTTGGTGGCAAAGTGTTGGGTTTCTTTTACTAGGCCAAGATTTTGTTTAGAGGTTTGCACCGATTTTGATTTTTGAGATCAGTTGTAACGGATGATGTGCCAGTTTTATCAAGTATAGCAGGATTTATTATTCTATGTTTCCCTTTATTTTTGGTTGCTAAAACAATTTGGATCTTATAATTAATCTCATTGCTTAATCGTTATATTTCTTACAAACACAGGTATTGATGTTATATTGTTATTAAATGTCGCAGCGTTATTCATTTGAATCCACATAATTTTTATATAGCGTTGAATAGATCGAATTTCCTTTTTTTTTTTTTGGTAGATTACATACAACACGAATAATTTTTAACCTGTGCTGTGTTATTATTATGTCAAGGACTTGAGTGGTACTTTGAGTGCTGAACTATTGATTATCCTTTGAAATTTGAAGATCTTCTGGATCGAATTTCCATTTGTTATGTTTTGCTTGTCCACGGAACATGGATGATGAGAGTTCGGCTATAATGTATTTCTGAAAGGCGTGGATGTCATATTCAAGATTGGAAAATTGCACAAAGATAAAGGATTTGGCTTATTGATGTAAGAATCTTGAAATTTTTTAATAATTTTTTTGGTGACTATCCTAAATATATTTAATGTACCACCTTATATACAATAAGAAATAAAAATGTATATATTCACATTTTTCTTATAATAAGTTTTTAATGTATTACAAGTCATAGGAAAGTAAGTTAGGGAGAATAGGACTTATGTGAAATAGGAAAAAGAGTTAACATATTCTTTAAAAATTTTGAGGGCACGTTGAAGACTAATTAGTAGGAGCTAATTGTTTTATAACTCAAAACAAATAGGAAAAAATTTATGTGATGTTGCTTACATGCTTTTGGTAAGGTTGACCAATTAAAAAAAGACATGTGTCACTTTTGAGAAAAAAATTGACACATGTCTTTTTTTAATTGGTCAACCTTACCAAAAGCATGTAAGCAACAGCACATAAGTTTTGTCCAAACAAATAATTTAAAGTTGTGGTTGTCTTTCTTGAAGTCAGAATTTACGAGGTAATGTTAGAGGTAATTCAGTATTTTTTTTTTAATATTTTGCATACTAAACAAATCTCACTTTTTGTAATCGGATGAAGTTATGTTTTTGTCCTTACTTTTTTATCCACTTTTATTTCATTCATAACACATCACATTTCTATTCTCTCCAACATTTCAATTCTTATCCCCATTTCCATTCTCTCCAACATTATACTAAACAAACATACCCTAAGGCCGTGTTTGGTTTGAAGAAAAAGTAAGGGAGACCATTTCTCCCACGTATATTCTTCTTATCAAACAAATTCTACTTTTTGCAATGTCATGAAATTATATTTTTGTTATTACTGTTTTACCCATTCGCACTTTTAATGTAAGGGTAAAATGGTCATTTTATTCACTTTTATTCTATTCACTTCACTTCCCTTCACAATTCACATCACATTAACATGACATTTCCATTGCCTCACTCATTCCATGTCCTTAGTCCTCACATTCATGTGTAAAGGAACGTGGATAGGTGTCACATGTTGTTAGAGAAATATTGTTGAAATATGCTATAATTAAGCATGCACATAATTGCCAAATAATTTATCTATAAAATGGTGTTTCTGTTGGAAACTATAATTATATCAGATCCCTTCAAAGCCTGAAACGTTACATATATACCAAGAGGGGACAAAAAAGGAAAAATGACTACCAATTTTTTTACTTTTTATGTTATAGAGTGTTCTTAATATTGAAGGTAAATCTTTGGCAAGCTCCACGCTTCCACCTCTCACTGATTGCTTCTTTATTATTTCTTTTATATTTTATTAGTAATAAAAATATATGCAGAATTATTACAAAAAAAAAAAGCATAATTAAATGGCATTTCATGGATTTGTAAAAATGCACTTCTTTGAATTTATTCTTAAAAAAAGATTAGGTATGATACATCTTAGACAAGCCAAAGCCATATAGGTCCTCAAAAATATAACGAATGAATCTGATATTTTCAAATAAATTTATAAATGTAAAAATAAGTCTCACATACAAATTTTCTTTGTTTCTAATGTTATTTTTTTAATTATAACTAAAAATATTTCCTTTTCTGGACCTCTGGCATCCTCTCTACCAAATAAACAAACAAATAAAATCATTTGTATGCTAAAAAAAAAAAAAGTTCTTATGACTTGTCTTTGCTTCTAAGTTGGCTCCTGTAATTGAAACTTGAAAGCCTGCCAATTTACCTTTTAAATTAGCATATAGTGGCTTTGAGGTTTATTTATCAATTTTGCAAACACAATGAGCTCAACTAGCTAATTAACTTAATCATAGTAAGGTAAATGGTATCAAGTTCGATTTATGTTTTATCTTAAATATATATAAAAAGATATCAAATTTAAGACACTTTATGTTGAAGATATTTGTTCTTCAAATGACAAAAACCTCTCTCACATCTTTATTAAAAAAACAATTTGTTTATATATATTATTATTAAAATTTTCAATAAAAATGTAAGAAGCAAATTAACATTATATACTTATATCGGTAATTATTTTTTATTAATGAATGATTATAACTTATAAGGGAAGGTATATATATATATATATATATATATTTTGAAAGAATAAGGGAAGGTATAAGTCTGTACAAGTGTGTAGTGAAGTGTGTCTCAAAAATAAATTGATGTTTCTACTTTATTTGTACATGAAAAAAGAAAAATGTCAAAATCCTAAATTGGTCATTTATGTTTGCACGAAGCTTTATATTGGTCCTTTATATTTCAAAAAGTTCAAATTGATCCTTTATGTTTGCAAGAAGTTTCAAATTGGTCCTTCCGTCCACTTCCGTTAATTTTTTAAGTTAAGTGCTGACGTGTCATGTCACGTCAGCGCCACGTCACTGCCACGTCATTACATATGATATTTAGAGGTGTCAATATGGGCTGGGCCCTACGGGCTGGCCGGCCCGGCCCTAGAAAAATATAAGGCCGGGCTGAAAAATTTTGGGCCCGTTTTAAAAACGGCCCGGCCTGGCCCTAAAACAATTAGGGCCAAAACGGGCTAGGGCCGGGCTAGCCCGTTTTTTTAAAAAAAAATTAATTTTTCAAATTATTATTTAATTTAGCCTAAATTCTTAATATTTTTTTTATAAAAAATTCTTAACATATTTAATCTATACTTACTTAGTCATTTACTCATTTATTAGCTATTCACTCACTACTAATAAATCAACTATTATTTTTTGTGAAAGTAAATAAACTAATTCATTTTTTATTAAAAAGGAAGAAACACAAAACACATAACAACAATATGTTGAAAAACATTATTTACACAACAAAATTAATTTTGATTAGAGATATTTTAAAAAGAATGAAAAGATATTCTAAAATTTTTTTTCAACATTTTTTACATAAACTTTTATATAATATCTAACATTTATTTTTTGTATTAATTAATTTACAAAATAATAAAAATAAAATAAAACACATCATAATAATAATAATTATTAAAATACCAATTTAAAAAAGAAAAGAAAAAAGGGCTAGCCCGGCCCGGCCCTAGGCCCTTTTAAAAGGGCTGGGCCGAGCTAAAGAAAACTAGACCCGTTTTGAAAACGGCCCGGCCCGGCCCGACCCTAAATAATTAGGTCCCAAAACGGACTAGGGTCGGGCCAGCCCGTTTTAACACCTCTAATGATATTGGATGATGACGTGGCAGTGACGTGACATGCCACGTCAGCTTCAATGGACACGTAAGAGAGATGGTGTGTTCACGTTAGCACTTAACTTAAAAAATAAACGGACTTGAACGGAATGACTAATTTGGAACTTCTTGCAAACATAAAGGATTAATTTGGACTTTTTGAAACATAAGAATCTATATGAATTTCGTGCAAACATAAAAGATCAATTTACTATATAACAAACTTTTTATTATGTTGGAGCCTGGAGGAAATTGAATGGGTTGAGATTGAGAGTGATGTGATGAGACGCGTGCAAAGAAGCATGTGTAAGACACAGTCGGTGGTGGATAACCGCGATTTGGCTATGTGGGGCCCTTCTATTCGTTTTTTCAAACTTTCAATCCCTTCGGCATTGGGAATGCGCGTGGTTTTATAAATTTTGTGGTCATATTTAAATTTTATAGAATTTGATTTCCATACATTGGAAATTTAATCATCCACCACAACTTTAAAGTTCATCGGATAGAAATGAAAATGAAAATTGAAATAGAAATAAAAATAGAATGTATTTGATGTGTTTAGTAATAAAAGTTTGATAATGAAAATAGAATGAGAATGTATTAAAATGACCATTTTACCCTTTATATTAAAATAATAAAAAGAAAGAAAGTTATAATTGTGTTAAATTATATCAAATCAAAAGGGTATAATAGATATTTTATATTTTTTTAAATTGATAAAAATAAAAAATAAAAAAAAATAAGTGACACCCACTAACTTTGTCATTTTTATCCCTTTTTTCATTTCATTTCTAACAAATGAACACCCCCTAATATTATTATTTAATATAATTCTTCTAGTAAAGTATAATGATTTTTGAACATAAATATACTAAATAAAAAACATATACACAAATTCAGCTACATTTAAAAATTATCTACAGATATATACTATTTATATTGTGCACATTGAAAAACACCCTCACCGAGGACATTTTTCGTAATTTTTAACAAGAAAAATGCCCTTAGTGAAGGCGTTTATAAGGTCAAATGGTCAAACCTATAAACATCCTCACTGAGGACTTTTTTTACAATTTTATCACACTTGTTTTTACTATCAAACACATCAAACCCATTCCCTTTCTCCTTCCCTTTCTACCTACCAAACATGCCCTAAGGATATATTTGGTATTCTCATCAAATAGTAAAATTATGATTTTTTACGATTTTAAAAAAATCTTACATCATATTTTAACATACCAAATACATTTTTATCATATTTTTTCTCTCTCATAACTTTTCTCTATCTCTTTAGTCATTTTTTTCTAAAATACTTTCTTTTTTACCATATTTTTTCTCTCTCATAACTTTTCTCTATCTCTTTAGTCATTTTTTTCTAAAATACTTTCTTTTATCATATTTTTTCTCTCTCATAACTTTTCTCTATCTCTTTAGTCATTTTTTTCTAAAATACTTTCTTTTTTATCATATTTTTTCTCTCTCATAACTTTTCTCTATCTCTTTAGTCATTTTTTTCTAAAATACTTTCTTTTATTTTATAATACTTTATTCTACGATCTTTACGTTAATACATTTATAACAATCCCACCTAAAGTTGTCATCAGTAATGGGTTTTCTTAAATCAAAAAAAGGGTAAACAATACAATATCTAAAGTGAAAATTGAAGCTTTTGCACTACTTATATTATTTTAGATTTCGATATTCGTCCCTTTATGTCTCTCTCTGAGCTCAACACACCACAGCCTTCCTCTTGGAGTACACGGTCTCTCTGGGATTCTCTTTCTGAGATCCGAAAGCCTCATTTGTTTTCTTTCTCACTCTTAGAAGATTTTTTCCATTCCCCAATCCCATTTCCCTCTGCCTGCTTCTCAAGCAACAAACGAATCTTATTCTGCTCCCAAACCCCTATTATTTTACTTTGTATTCATTTCCTAACGCGTTAGAGATTATCGCCATAATAAATCCTTCTATATTAGTTTTTCCCGCTACTTCTAACTCTTTAGCATACAACAATTCACCCTCCAACGTGATCTGCAACCTGGGGCTTTCCTGCTACATTTTGAGACTTGCGCCTAATTCTCTTGGTTTAGTTATTTTGTGGTTGTTACGCCTTCCCACTTCTCCCGTTTAAAATACTGGTGTTACACTTTATATTCCAACTGTGGTTGTTATTCTAGCCGCCAAACACTGCCCACGCTCTTTTCATATTTACTTTCCCTTTTAGTTGCAATTTTGTTATAATCATATGTTTGTGATCCGGTCGTTTTAGTGCCAGTTTATCGTTCTTGGGGTTACCTCTTTTTTCTGGGTTCTTGAACTGGATTTGGTGGGTTGGTGATTTGAATTTGAGCTGAGAGAAGGGTCTGTCCGCCGTTGGGTGCACCTATTGGCTTTAGACTTTGACGGTTTTTATGCTTAGTTGACACGATGCTGCCTGATCAAAGAAGAAAGGTAAAGTTACTCATCTAATGTATATCTATTTAATTGGGTGTGTGGAATGAATATTGAAAAGAATGATTGATGTTTGATTTGTAATTTCTGTGGTGGTGACACAGATAAAAAGTTAAAAACTGTACCCGCTTGATTGGAATTTACCTTACCTTTCTATTTTGATTATATGACCTGTGTCTAGTTAGGATGAAATAACTTTTCTTGGATTTTCCTAGGCTTCCTTATCATGTATGCTCACGTCTCTACTGCTGATTTGAGGGAAAAATAAACTTTATATTATTTAAGATGCAGATGTTTGTTGTTTGCTCTTTCAGTTTTATTGTATCAGCAGACCATTGGAACCAACTTATATTGTCATTTTCTTTTATTTGGCTTTTCTGTTCATTTCAACATTCCAGATTTACTGATGCTTCATTTGCCTTTTATCCTTAATCATTCTAAGTACATTCTGTGAATAAGTTTTAGAGCTCATAGAGAAAATAAAATTCTGATATTGTTGGAGGGATTTTCTTAATGTGCTCTTGGTGATTAAGTAAATCTTATGTCTAGATTAATGCAAATGATACTCATCTTCTGATGCATGGACACAAACTTTAGAAATCAAGCTTCCAATATTATGATAAAAAACATATGGAACATTATTCTATCCAAATCATGTTCTTGGCTTTGCCTTTGATTACTCATTACTTTCTCTACTAAAAGGTATGGTTTCTTGTGTTTCTGTAGTCCTCTGTGGATGTAGATTTCTTCACAGAATATGGTGAAGGGAGCAGATACAAAATAGAGGAAGTAATTGGTAAGGGAAGCTATGGTGTTGTTTGCTCTGCATATGATACACACACTGGAGAAAAGGTTGCAATAAAGAAGATCAATGACATATTTGAACATGTTTCTGATGCCACCCGCATTCTTCGTGAGATTAAGCTTCTTAGACTCTTACGTCATCCAGACATTGTGGAGATCAAGCATATATTGTTACCTCCTTCTAGGAGGGAATTCAAAGATATATATGTTGTCTTTGAACTCATGGAATCTGATTTACATCAGGTCATCAAAGCAAATGATGATTTGACGCCAGAACATTACCAGTTTTTTCTATATCAGCTTCTTCGAGGCTTGAAGTACATACATACAGGTTATGATCTTTATATATATAGTTCGAATATTTAACTTAGGTTACTGTAGCATTTTTTAGATTTCTCATAATCTCATTGCATATCAGAGGTTTTTATTATAGCAAAGTTTTCTAACTTGTATGATCATTTTGACTGATTTTAAACTTCTTAATGGTCTTGCAGCTAATGTTTTTCACCGAGATCTAAAGCCAAAGAACATTTTAGCAAATGCTGACTGCAAACTTAAGATCTGTGACTTTGGTCTTGCCAGAGTAGCCTTTAATGATACGCCCACTGCCATATTCTGGACGGTAAGAACAGTTTCACCTTGAAACTATCACCTTGGACTTACATTCTTTCTCTGTTTTTCATACTGATTTTCATTGTCTACTCACAGGATTATGTTGCAACAAGGTGGTATAGAGCTCCTGAGTTATGTGGATCCTTTTTCTCTAAGGTGCAGTATCTTTTATGACTTCTATTTAATCTTTGATTTCTTTTTCAGATTTGTACCTCAGTTTGAACTCTGAAAGTTTTTCCCTATTTTTGTACCTCCTGCCCCTTTCCTTCAAATGAAATGGCAGGAAGTTCTTGGACTTTTGTTTTCCACTATGTTAATTATGCTTTGTCACTTTGTGGTAAAGTTGATGTCACTCAATGGATCTTCTACAAAAGGAGCTTTTACTAGCACATGCATCATTTTATCCCCATAACATTGCTAATTATTGTTTCACTCGTGATGCTAATATGTTCCATGAAAAAGTGGTTGCATACTTATGCATATCTCTTTGGTGTTGTTTGTTGTCGTCAAATTGAATAGTAGGTTGATGGTCTTTTTATTCTTTTGTTTATCTCTTAGGCTCATTATCTCATATTTTTAGTGAATACATGTGGTTGTAATATGTTTCCAACCCTTAATATGTATTTCTATTGGTTTTTTTTTTTCAGTATACACCGGCTATAGATATATGGAGTATTGGCTGTATTTTTGCAGAACTTTTAACTGGAAAACCTCTTTTCCCTGGGAAGAATGTTGTCCATCAGTTAGACCTCATGACTGATCTTCTTGGAACACCATCTCCTGAAGCCATTGCTAGGGTCTGTTGTTTAGTTACCCAGCTTTTCGCTATCTTTTTTTTTTTTTTTTTTTTTAAATTATGTATTATTTTATTATTTACTGCAACCTTGGAACCGTATTAACAGGTACGAAATGAGAAAGCTCGGAGATACTTGAGTAGCATGCGAAAGAAGAAGCCAGTTCCTTTCTCCCAAAAGTTCCCCCATGCAGATCCCCTTGCTCTTCGTTTGTTAGAAAGAATGCTGGCATTTGAACCAAAGGATCGACCAACAGCTGAAGAGGTTGAATGATTATCTATGCATCTGAAATTCACTTTCCTAGCAATATCTGGTTCTTACAATGCTTATGTGTTGAATGCCATTAGGCTTTGGCGGACCCATATTTTAAAGGCTTGGCCAAAGTGGAGAGAGAGCCTTCTGCTCAGCCAGTTACTAAGATGGAATTTGAATTTGAGAGGCGCAGAATAACAAAGGAAGATGTTCGGGAGCTCATATATCGAGAGATCCTGGAATACCATCCAAAGATGTTGAAGGAATTTTTAGAGGGAGCAGAGCCAACTAATTTCATGTATCCAAGGTATTGTTTTCTAAACAATTGCATTCTGTATAACATCTTATAAACACCACAGTTGAAGCTTCTTTTCTGCTAGACATCATTATTTAAACTCTTGAGGAGTGTATATCTCCAGCACCTTGTTTTTAATAATAACATTAGTAAGAATTTTTTTTTTTTTGGGGGGGGGGGGGGGGGGTTAAATTTAACAATGTTTGAAGCCTGCTATTATCGTGTTTTTTATAAAATAAAAATTGCACTTACTAATCTCAACATGTTTAAATTTAACAATGTTTGAAGCCTGCTATTATCTTAAGCTAAGGTTTGATACAAAACAATAGAAGAAACGATTAAGAGGGATCTAGCTGTAAATAACCTAACCATAGAAATGTGCAAACTGCAAAGATAGAACATGTTGGCGTCGCTTGATCCATATAGCCGACCCCACCTAGTGGGAAAAGGCTTTGATTGTTGTTGATATATGCCTTGCAAGATCTGCTTGTACTTGATTAGCGTAATTGCATCAAAGTCGTGCATCATTGCTGACTTTGAAAGTGAAACCCTGGTTTAGACCATTGAAGAAATTACCCATTTTCTTATTATTTCCTGGAATGTGTTTGTTAGGATGTAAGTTTAACTGCAAACCCATGAGATGCAGTTCAGTTTTTGTTTGGTTTACCACCCTTTTAGAATGTCAGCCTTAGATCCCCCCCCCCCCCCCTCTCTCTTTATTTCTTTTTCATCCTTATAGCTATACCTATTTTTGCGCAGTGCTGTGGACCACTTCAAGAAGCAATTTGCATATCTTGAGGAGCACTACGGTAAAGGTGGAACTGTTGCCCCACCTGAGAGGCAACATGCATCATTACCAAGGTATCTTATTGTGATTGATTTTCCGTTATGTGGCTTTGGTAGTTGGACATTGCTCTAGTCTTATCTACTTTGCTGATTTGAGGCTATGCATGCAGGCCATGCGTGTTATATTCAGATAACTCTATACAGAATACAGCTGAAGTTGCTGATAATCTCTCCAAGTTTAACATCAAGGAAGTGGAGAAGCCACCCATAGACAGGAGTGTTGGTGTCCCTGCGAGTCGGCTTCCTCTACAGGTTCCTCAAACTGTTCAAGGTATGATGATTGACTTGAGTATACATTTGCATTCCCCTCTATCTTTCTCTTCGTCCCTCCCTCCCTCTCATGCATAAGCATTATCTCACAAGACTGTTGTGTTTTCTTGGATTTGGTTTCAAATTCAGTCACTGTTCCTTTTAATACGATCAATTGTGAAATCTGCATGTGTCCTTGTGTATTATCTATTTCTTATACCATGTGATGGGAACTTAGTAAAAGGGGCTGAAAGTAACTGAATTTGTAACAAAAAAATAGGGCTGTAAAAATCTTTTTTGGTTTTGAGTAGATGTTACATGCTTCACTTTGTTGTTCCTCACACTTAACTTTTGTGGGTCAATTGCTTCAGGTGTTGCTGCAAGGCCTGGAAGAGTTGTGGGTTCAGTATTGCGATACAACAACTGTGGTGGAGTAGCAACAGCAGAGGCTGTTGAGCAGCGCAGGGTAATTAGAAACCCATCTGTTGCAGGCCAATATGCTGCTTCGAGCTGTTCATATCCTCGAAGAAACCCAAGCTGTAAAAATGAAAGGGCAGAAGATGATGGGATTGAAGCTTCTAATGGGCTGCAGCCAAAACCTCAGTATATGGCTAGAAAAGTTGCTGCTGCTCAAAGTGGAGCTGGTGGTCACTGGTATTGATTCTGTGTTCTTTGAATACGTGGCCGACAACTGCCTTGTGCCATCCAACTCTGATATCTGGATCCAAGATTGATCATCTGAATTGAAACTTTAAATTTAAGTGGCATAACCTTGAACTTGAACTCTACCATCAAGTGAAGAGCTAAGATTGAAGTCTTAAGAAGATATATTGGGTGAAGTTGCAATTTGCGTCACGAAATTGAAGTGTTTTGAAGGGGTTCACATGGTCTATTTGATGAATTTCTAGCATTGTGATCCGTAAATAACACAGGACATGAAAGATGTGGAAACTGGAAAGCCATGAAATGAAGGCAGATCAGCTTCTGCCAACAAAAGTGTGCTGTTCACTTCATCGCAGAACTGAAGTTGCTACTTTTGTCCTAGTACTAGTATAACATAACAATGATACTGTATCTTTTTCTCTCTACATTTCTGGTTGTAGTTTAAATAAGTATATCTTTCTCTTGGAAGTGTAGCATCCCTCACAAAAACTGGTTTTATAGGTAGTAAAAATAGAAACGAATTTTATCCCACCAGAATTGTAACTCTCTAAGCTACATATGAATGCTCACTGAATTTGTTTATGCTCACAACTACGTCCATTATCAAGGTGCTTTTTAGGGAGCATTTTTCAAGTCTGTTCGTATTTATTTCTGATTGGTTAGTTTTTAATCTAAAAAATCACCAAGATTTTCTTACAGTGATGGTATTGATAGGGTTTAAAACCATCCTGTGGCACAAAAATGGAATTCGGATAAGGTAAAATGTAAATGTATAAATTGTAAGCCATTAGATAAAATTATTATAGGACACTAATATCAATTTTTATTTAACAGTGTATATTGAATATGCATTAGTAAACAACCAATCAACAAGCCAGATAAAATTTTCATTCATTCCATTAGTATAGAACACTAATATCAATTTAAACCATTAGATAAAATTATTATAGGACACTAATATCAATTTTTATTTAACATCAATTTTTATTTAACAGTGTATATTGAATATGCATTAGTAAACAACCAATCAACAAGCCAGATAAAATTTTCATTCATTCCATTAGTATTTTTTGGCTTTTAACTTTACTATTCTGAGTGAGTAGATATACCAAATGCCTAGTTTTTACATGGGAGTTTTGGAATCCATTTCTATGCTTTGCTTTGCGCTAGCTTTTTGTACTGTCCCTCCTCCCTCCTCCCTCCTCCCTCCTCCATGTTTCGTAGGCTATTCTGCTCCTCTCTCTCCCCCTCCTATCTTCTTTCAATTTCTCACACAAACTCTCAGAACGCCTTCACTCTCCCGTTTCCCACACTTAGTTTGCTTAGCAAAACTCGCGCCGGTGCAAGATCTCAGAATATCAAAGCATTCCCGCGATTTTCTTCTTCATATTCCCGAATGGGTGATTCTCATTCAGGTCCCATTCCGGCCCTTGACAAAGCTGATCGGTCTGAGCTGCTTCGTGCTCTTGAATCATCTCTAGGTTCGTCCTTTAGCTCGGACCCGCTTCTCCCAAATCCTAACCCATTGATTATAGTCATTAGCGGTCCCAGTGGGGTCGGTAAAGACGCTGTAATCAATAAGCTAAGGGAAGCTCGAGAGGGTCTTCACTTCGTGGTCACTGCCACGAGCCGAGCGAAACGAGCAGGTGAAGTGGATGGAAAAGACTACTATTTCGTGACCAAAGAGGAGTTTCTTTCCATGGTTGAAAGGGATGAGCTCTTGGAGTATGCGCTTGTATATGGGGACTACAAGGGTATACCAAAGCAGCAAATTCGGGATTTCATGGGGAAAGGGTTTGATATAGTGCTGAGGGTTGATATTCAGGGAGCTCAAACATTGAGGAGAATTCTTGGTAAATCTGCGGTTTTTATCTTTGTTGTGGCCGAGAATGAAATGACAATGGTGGAGAGGTTGATAGATAGAAAGACAGAAAGTGTTGAGTCGCTGCTTGTAAGGATTGCCACGGCTAGGGAAGAGGTGAAGCATGTTAATAAGTTTGATTACGTAGTTGTGAATGCAAAAGGAAAGCTTGAAAATGCAGTTAAACTAGTGGATTCCATTATTGATGCCGAGAAAGCCAAGGTCTGGCAGAGGAATGCTGTAATCTAGTTTCAGGCTAATGTGATTGTGGTTGTTTCAACTTTCAGGTACACGCCTTAGAACTAAAGATTTATGAACTGTGTATCAATTCAAGTGAAATTTATTTTCCTGGCATGAGCATACATTGTTCTAACTTCTAAGCCTTTTTTGTCTTTAGGCTGTTTTTATATTTCCATAACCATTACTGAAAATTCCAGCTTAGTTCCATGTTTTGTAATGCGAGCCTCTCTTTTTTTTGTCTTTAGGTTCAAGTGAGACTCCACTCGTAGCCTGTATAGGGAGGGAAGAGGGTGAGTGGAAGTCGAACCTCTATCCATGCATCAGGATCCTTGGCACCTATGTCACTTGAGTTAAGGCTCTAGGAAGATTTTTATTTATTTTTTTCATATCTGCAATAGTTGTCAAGTTTCATAGTAGATTTTATTTAATAAATATTCTTTTCAAGTTAGTAGCGCATGATTCCAGTGAGCCAAGTAAAAGCACATATTGTTTTACTAACTGAGGCCTCTACAATCACATTGTGGCCAATGTGGTAGAAGGTGGTCCTGCTTTGTTGGGCCCCAACGTAATTCTGGGGGCTTCAAGTTGCTAACCAAACACTGAAACACATAATTAGTTGGTGTCAGATGTATCAAGTATGAATTAAGTATAAGGGTGGCCAGTGGCCACAATGTTCATCTTTTGTTGCAGAACAAGATTCCTTTGGTTGTGTCTCTGTTCTTCTTTATCTTTATGTATAGTGCCTCGTTCATTGGATCTGTATTTTGTAGCATTCTTTTCTCCATGGTTTCTGTTGCATAATCAGAATCTGTGGCCTTCAATTGAGCCATTATTTTTGCTCTTTGTTGGCTTTGACTTAAATGTATAATCTGAAATAGCACTGTTCATTTTGTTTTCCCTTCCTCCTGTCTCTCCTTTTCCTTGTTTTCATTGACCTCTAGAAAAGTTTGAACTAATTTAAATATTCTGGGTGTAATAAGCTTTATAAACTCTGCAATTTGGAGGATATATTGCTGATACGGAGACTGCTTAATGTACATTAATTAACATGCACATTGGAAAATTCTGGGTTTCTTTAACATACATAAAAATATTACTATTTTTTTATTTGCGGATCGTTTTATAATATTTGGTCAATTGTTGATGAAATTGCCAAATGGGCATTGAGAATTAGATGACGACTCTCACCTTCGTTAGAAAAGTTGAAACTGTAGCATGTAGGCACTTAACAGGTTTAGAGAAAGTAGTAGACAAGTTTAGGGGAATACTCTGTTTGTAACTTGTTTACTTGTATTTGTAGTGCAAATTCATTGCAACATTGAAGTTCGGATAACTAATTACCTTTACAAGTTGAGTTTGCACCTCCTTCCCCTTCCTTAGGAGCTTATTTGAACTTCTATGTGATCATGTGAAGTTACTTCATGCGATCGATCCAGACTATTGATCGGTTAAGATGTAATTTTGTTGCATTCGATCAACGGTCTAAATTGATAACATGAATTAACTTCATATGAAGTTATTTCATGTGATTGATTTCCATTTGACAACCATGCCCACTTCCTGCAAGTAACATTTAATGTTGCTACTTTCTTGTAGGTTTGATGACAGCTCTAATAAGAATGAGATAAATGGTCAATACACAAATGATGCCTAAGAATTGTTTCCACTGATAAGCTGAGGAATGAGGATATGCTGATTTGTACTGGTGAGCACCAGCAGATCTTGACTTGAATCAATGAAATTGTTCCCAAAAAAAAAAAAGAAACAGAAAAAAGCGTGTAGCAATCAGCATGCTTTTGTACGGCAACACTTGTTCGCTTCCCTTACAGGCGTAAACGAACACAAGGAAAAAGCATTTGCTGATGAAGCTTCTAAAAATAACCTGTGTCAATGTTTTTTTGTGGTCGTTTTTATCTCTATCTGCATTCTTTCTCTTTCACCGTCTCTTTCGTCCTTTTTTTCTCTTCCTTATTCTTCTATTTTCTTACCCCAAAAAGTGAAAGAATGATGTAAAAGAAAAAAATGATGTCGATATATATTCTTAAGGATTGGCTACACGTGAGGTTGGCCATTCTCTTCCAATATTTTGTAGTCTATATAAATCTTCCAATATGAAAAGATCATTTTAAAGTTTCATTTATTGAAGCATCATTTGACGAGTGAACTAGAATATGACATTGTTTAGAAGCCAAAAGTTGAAACATAAAATTACAAGTTAAGTTGGTTAAATTTGCTAAAACATGAAACTGAATAATCAAATATTAGTGATTTAATAAATGTAGAAGCAACCGCCTTAGAAGCACCATATATTGCCATATCATTTTCGTGCATCACAAGGGATGAGAGTGTGATGACCTCACTACATTACAACCCTTTGAAGGCTTTAACTTGAAAGAATAAGCCGTGCTTCCCGTAACCCAATTCTGCAAGCCACTACTACTCTTCTCATTTCTTCATTATTCCTCACTTAACACATAATTTGGAAGAATCAATCAATCAATAAACCCCACAAGTGGAAAAGAGTCAAATGCTAATTTAAGGCATTATAATCTAATAATAATAATTCATATACACCACTTGGTTAAATTAATAGAAATTAAAATGTCTGGTTGTTCATGGACCACAATCCTAAGTTTACAAGAGATCATAAACTAATAGTTATAGTCCTGATCAACCAAATGTTTAGGATAAGGTTTAAGCTGACGTGCTAACCATGCATGCCAGCTTGTGTGTTGGTGCGTCATTTATATTTAATTCAATTCAATGTTTTTTCTTGATTTCTTAGTTTTTCTTCTCTTCATTTCATTATTCACATGGTTTTCTTAAATGATATAAACAGCTTTCAATTTTGTTTTGAGAGATGAAGCTACTATTCTATAGAGTGATATATCATATACTCAATGGATTGTATCACCTAATTTTCCAGAACCATGAGAAAGCAACCTTTACAAGATATAATAGAAGAGAGGGACACGTTAACTAACACTCCTACACTAGTGGCTTGTTGGCCAAAAAAAAAACCACTAGTGGCTATTATACAATTATATATTAGTTTTTCTCTCTCTCTCTCTCTCTGAAGACGTGTCATATTATATTTGTAGAATCCTTCAATTAGATGCCATTGTCACATTGTTCATAAGAAGCCACGTTCAAGTATGATTGATTAGACTTTATTATTATTATTTTATCAATTATTAAGAATTAAAATTGTTTTAAATATCTTGGTATAAATAGAATACAAGCAAGAATTGTCTAAACACTAAACAGGATGACATCTTAAATCATTTAAATTTAAGTTTGACAACAAAAGGTACGGAATTCTGATATAAATAATGGCTTAACAACAAATAAATAGAACCTTTTTTTTTAATGTTTACTTGGTCAAAGACTCAAAGTTACATTTTTATTAAACTCGAATTTATAAAATTTTAAAAAGTTTGGTTCTTGTAAGTTGTAATCTAGGTAGAACTTCTCTCCTTTATAAAATTTAACGTTATTTTTTTTATTGGGTGATAAAGTAAACATTTTTTTTATACTTCATAAAATTTATATTATTAAATACTCTATCAACTAATAAAAAAATTAAGTATACTCAAATAATAATAAATGTTCTTACAAAGCTAGAGCTACTTTAATTTTCCACAGATAGTAGCACATAACAAAAGCTACTAGCTCGGTTCTAAGAAGAAGATTTGTGGAAAGCAGGGAAAGAAAGCAACTTTTGCAAGGGTTTAACTTTTAGGACAAGACTTATATGCTGTTGCTTACATGTTTTTGGTAAGGTTTACCAATTAAAAAAAGATATGTGTCAATTTTCTTCTCAAAATTAACACATATCTTTTTTTAATTGATTAACCTTACTAAACAATAGCACCTAAGTTTTTTCGGGGGAAATTTAACCATTTTCCAAGTTAATGGGTGTGTGCTGCTGACAGTTATGCATAACCAACTTCTTCGAACTTTGACAGAAAAAGAACCTTA
This sequence comes from Senna tora, assembly GCA_014851425.1. Classification (NCBI taxonomy): domain Eukaryota; kingdom Viridiplantae; phylum Streptophyta; class Magnoliopsida; order Fabales; family Fabaceae; genus Senna; species Senna tora. The sequence continues at coordinate 1,979,752 of CM026262.1, read as the reverse complement.
ACGTTACTCTTTCCCCAACATACCCTCACACGAACCGTGCTCCCAAAGCTTGCCATTCATTCTTTCCTGTTCTTGTATATAAAAACCCCACCTTTCTCCGATAGATACAAGCACAACCCACATTTCAATTCAACGTTTTTCTTCAACAAACACTAAACCCATTTTGTGATCTCTAACATCTTATGGATCATGGGCATTCAGGGGAAGGAGAAGGAAGCAACAGCATTCATCTCCAAGTTTCAGAACTCAGAAGGCTCAGCGAAGCAAGCAGCACAGGGGTCACCACAATGTTCGAACCTCATGGCCTTAGCGGAATAGAGAAGAGAGACAGTGGAAACTCCGATGAAAATTCTGCCTTTCCAACCTCAACAACCTCATCATCAATTCGAGCACCAGAAAAAAAGCTGACCCTTTTTGCTTTGAGGCTCGCTGTGCTTGAAAAATCAGCAACCGGGTTAGGAACTCTTGGGTTCATCTGGGCCACTGTGGTTCTTCTTGGTGGTTTTGCCATTACTTTGGACAAAACAGATTTCTGGTTCATCACCATCATATTGTTGATCGAAGGGGCTAGGATTTTCAGCAGGAGTCACGAGCTAGAATGGCAGCACCAAGCTACATGGTCTCTAACTGATGCTGGAATCAAGAGTTTTAGGACTCTGAGGTCTAGTTCTAACTCCTTCTTTCAGAGTCTAAAGCACATTTTCAAGCCAATTAAGAAGCAAAAGCATAACAGGAGAGAAATAAAGGAGGAGGCTAATGGGGTTACCCCAAAGAAGTGGGACACTCCAAGGACGCCTAATAGGACGTGGGTAAGTTCAGATGTTCCACTTCTACCATATGCCAAATGGGTTTTTGTTTCTAGGCATATCAGTAGGATTCTCTATTGGCTTCAGCTTCTTTCTGCATCAGCTTGTGTGGTTCTTTCGTTAATAAAGCTTGTAAAGCGTAACTATGGAGAGATAGAAAAGGGAGACTCTGACAAGAGGAATAGAGAATCTGCTCTGAATATCTTTTATGCATTGGCTCTGGCTGAGGCTTTGTTGTTTCTGATGGAGAAAGCTTATTGGGAATGGAAAGTTAGTTATTGTAAGCTTTTGGAAGAGGTTAATTGCGAGTGTGAATTGGGGCCATCAGGAATGGTGTCAATTAGAAGGTTCTTTTATGATGCCTATTCAAGATGTGTCAATGGGAGTGTATTTGATGGCTTGAAAATGGACATGGTCAGTTTTGCTATGGATCTTTTGACCTCAAACTCCCCTGATGAGCAGCTTATTGGAGTGAGAATTCTTCGCCAATTCGCGATAAGTGAACGGTTTTCTGATGACACCTTACAGAAGATTGGGATATCCATATCAACAATAGAAAGACTAGTTGAGATGCTGAATTGGACAGATTATGAAGAAGAAGAAATAAGATGGTCAGCTGCAGAAATATTATCAAAACTAGCAGGCAAGAAGCAGAATTCTCTCAGAATAGCAGGAATTCCAGGAGCAATGGAATCAATATCTTCTCTTCTTCATACTAACAGGAACCATATTCCTGCAGCTGATGAAATTGGTGAGAAGAAGCTCTTGTTTGATCATCCAAATTATGCCTTCTGGACATTCAGCCATTTGGGACTTTTGATTCTGAAAAAACTTGCTCGTGATCACGATAACTGTGGGAAGATTGGAAATACGAAAGGCCTCTTGCCAAAGATCATAGATTTCACACATGTAGAAGAAAGAGTGCTGAAGAATGAAAATGTCACTCCATTCCAGATAAAGACAGTGAAGAGATCTTTGCAATTGGTGAAGATGCTGGCTAGCACAACAGGCACCAATGGGAATCACCTTCGAAAGGAGATTTCCGAGATAGTTTTCACAATCAGCAATATCAGAGACATACTAAGGTATGGAGAAAAACAACCCCAGTTGCAGAAACTTGGCATAGAGATATTAACTAGTCTAGCTTTGGAAGATGATGCAACAGAAAGAATAGGAGGTACTGGAGGAGTGCTTAAGGAATTGTTCAACATATTCTTCAAGCAAATCACAACAGAAAATCAGGAGCATGTAACTATTGTTGCTGGTGAGGCCTTAGCAATGTTGGTATTAGAAAGCAGAAGTAACTGCCATCGTGTTCTAAGGTTAAAAGTGCTGGAAAAGCTTGTAGAATCGTTGAAAGCTCCATTGCTTCGCATCAATGCCGCTAGAATTCTCAGAAATTTATGTACTTACAGCGGATCAGAATGCTTCAACCAGCTAAAGGGAGTAACAATTGCAGCACCCACAGTAAGTGTTATTCTGATGATTACAAGTTTATGTGACTTAAATTTACTTCATCAACTACTTTTACTCTTTTAATCGGCATGAATTATAGATTTTTGAAGTGTTAAGATAGCGCATGATTAGTTATGTTAGCAAAGTTTAACAAGAAATTGATGAAAATTTAAGGACATGAATCAAATTAAAAAATATGCAGAAAAAATTAGACAAGAGAAAAGAGAGAGAGAGAGAGAGAGAGATAGAATCATGATCATTGTTAACCTATTCTGAACCATGCAGGTACTTCAAGCAATCATGTCAGAAGAGAACAAGCTACAAGAAGTGATGGTTGGAGTAGCAGCAAACGCTTTCAAGTTCATGAGTTCTCAAGAATCAAGCATTGCATATGAAGAAGCTGGAATTACTGAGGCTGAACTGGCAAATAAATTGATACAGATTCTCAAGAAACACCAATATCCACCAACCAAGGTACCAAGAATAAGGAGGTTTGTGGTAGAGTTAGCAATTTGGATGATGAAAGACAAACCAGAAAACATAAGTACCTTCAAGGATCTGGGAATGGAGGAGGTACTGGAATGTGTATTAGAGACCACATCAGAGCTTGAAAGCTTCAATGTTTTCTCTGGCACTGTTGGACTGAATAGGCACAATACAACAATTCACACACTGGTTGAGACAGCATTGAAGTTGCTGGGAGATAGGTCAAATAAAACAATGGTACATAAATACCACTATGGTTACTACTCACAGTAACCATTGTACATATGCGTGGACAAACTTAGGTTCTTCAACATGTTTGCCTGGGCTGGAAAACTGGCCTTTCACAACAATTTATTCATTATTCTTTCTGATTTAATTTTAATTTAATGTTGTACTCGAATTAACTTAATGATATTTTTCTCTCTATTGTGAAGTATTAGCTAGCCTTCAGTTTAATTTAAATTAAGTTCTATGAATGAGTAATTGGTCCAACTCTTCTGCCTTGCTCTCTGGAAGCAAATCTTTGTTCTGCTCATGAATAAATGGATTGGCCATTTGAGAGTTGAAAGCTAATCCTCTTAGAAGATGAATGTGATGCAAAATTTGGTGAGACTTATTCTTCGTGACTCTTCTCTCGTCTCTCTGCTTCTGCTCGGTCGACGGTGAATGACGGCAACGGCATCAACGAAGAGTGAGAGAGAGACGAGAGAAGAATCACGAAGCAGCTAGGGCAGAGAATGTGTTAAATTGGGAGAGGCAATTTCATCAATACATTTCCAATTACATCAAAGTAAATTGCAACGTAATCTCAATTATATCCCGCTTTTATTTATTATACCAAACATGACTTTGTGCCTTTGCATTCCAATGCCTTAGCTTGAGAGTTTTGTTAAGGGGCAGTAGTTATTGTTAAATTTTTAAGTTCGGCTCGTTTAAAATATTTGAGTCTGAATTTTAAAACGAAAAGAAAATTATGGTCAAGTTTGATTCATTTAATTAACTAAATTGTTCACGAGCTTAACGAGTCGAACAAAGTAATTTGCGAACAATGCTATATATATGTTACACATGTGTGCATACTGCATACATATAAGTTAAGCTAAATAAAATATTATCAACTTTCATATATAATATACATGTACATGAAAAAATTAATTTGTATATTATATTAATGGCCAAATTACTCTTTTGGTCCTCAACGTTTGCACCAAGTTTAATATTGGTCCTCAACGTTTCAAAAAGTTATTTTAGGTCCTCAACGTTTTTTTTTCGGTCAAAATTGGTCCTCCAGCGTAACTCCGTTTGGTTTTTTTGTTAAATGCTGACGTGGAAGGCTTATGTGGCACACCTTCTCTCATACGTGTCATATTTGGATGATATGACACCCTCTCTCACTCCAATTTAGCAAAACGATGCCGTTTTGCATCACTTCTCTCTCACTCCAACTCAGCAAAACGGCGTCGTTTTGCTGAGTTGGAGTGAGAGAGGGTGTCATACCATCCAAATATGATATGTAGGACTGTAGGAGAGAGGGTATGCCACATAAACTTTCCACGTCAGCATTTAACAATAAAAAGCCAGACGGAGTTACGCTAGAGGACCAATTTTGACAAAAAAAAAACGTTAATGACCTAAAATAACTTTTTGAAACGTTGAGGACCAAAAGAGTAATTTGGCCTATATTAATTTATGAATTATATCTTTTTATATGTTTTATTGAGAATGATATTTGTACACAACATAACAAATCTAATATATATATACACATATACACGTGTATGTAGAATGAATATTCATTATATATTTAAATATAATAATACATGCAAGATAAAAATATATATATATATATATATATGTTTTATATTATTTTATTCTTAAATGAGCTGTTCACGAACTAAATGAGTCGACCATTGAATGTTCAAACTCGGCTTGTTACTGTTATGTTCAAGCTGGGTTCATTTAATAAATAAACGAGCTCGATTGAGCTCTTATGCGAGTCGAACCCGAACCGTTCATGAACGGCTCGTTTTATTTACACCCCTAAGTCTAAATGAGTCAAGTTGATACATATAATTGAAAAAAATAATTTATATGTTATATTAATTTATGAATTTTACACTTTTAAATATTTTATTGATTTTTTTTTATGAAGAACTGTTTTGCGAGTTGAGATGTTCAAACTCGGCTCCTTTAATAAAGGAACCAACTTGAATGAGCTGTTTTGCGAGTTGAGCCTGAACCGCTCATAAACAGTTCATTTTATTTACACCTCTATTATTGGTTAAGAATTTTTTTAATCAACAAGAGAGTTCATAAAATTATTTTTATTAAATATAAGATAATGAATTTTTCTTAACCAATATTAGAGAGCTGTTACATAAATCCTATATATAATCCTAAAGAATATTTCACATAAAGAAAGTATGATGCCTAGACGCATAAAACACAAGCAACATTCTGCATTGTATATTCTGTAATTGACTTTACCTTGGATTTGTTATACGTGATGACAAAAATATATGCTTTATGAGAGGTGTATGTTACTTTTAAAAATAGTCTTGTTTTTTTTAATGAGAATAGTCTTGTTAATAAGAAATCACTTTTACATTAACATTTTTTATAACGTTGTTCTACTTTTCCCTCCCATTTTCAAGTTGGTTATTTTTAATTGAAAAATATAAGCATAAACATTGATTAAGAAATTTTTATGGGCTGACACAAAATTTAATAATTTAAAATTTACAAAAAAATATATATATCTAAAAATTTAATCAATCAAACCGATGAAACTTAATAATTTATGACTATAATTAGCAAAACTCATTATAAATATCTACGTTAAATTAGGATAAAAGTTCAGTGGTACTGTACCTAACCCACTGAAGTTAGGTACATCCCTCCAATCATATAGAGCTATTTGTTAATATTAATATAAATTTACATTGATAAGAACTCACCTTAAATAATTTAAGAACCAATTAATTAAAAAAATGCTACCATATCACTCAACATCTCCTCGTCAAATACCTTAAATAATTTAAGAACCAATTAATTAAAAAAATGCTACCATATCACTCAACATCTCCTCGTCAAATTGATACTTGAATCACCAAATTATTGATTATTGGTTCATAAAATTATGATGGGAAGTGAGTGGATTTTGGTGAGATGAATTAGAACCATAAAAAATGGGATTGAAGCTTGAAAAGGATATCTAAGGCATGAGTCCCTTTTATCCAGTGGTCCCTAAATTACAAAAGCAAAATAGTACAGAACATTTGTTAGGCACTGTTTGGGCAGTGCTCTAATTTGCAGTGAGAATAAGAATAATATGGTATTGGTATTTGGTAATTTAATCACTCTGCACACACCAGAAACAGTCCTCAGGAGAATGCATATATCTATCTTATTTGGTAATTTGTGGATTTCCAAACACAAAACACTCAAAACAGCTTTCGCAATTCTGACTCATCTCTCTCTGTTTAACACGTGGATGTGATAATGTGATCGATATTCAGATACTTGGAAACACTAACACAGTGAAAGCCTTTTAATATTGTTCTTTAATTAATACAGTGATACCAACACCTCATTTCAACTAATTAATTGAAAATGAATGCAAAAGCCAACGTATTTATGGTAAAAGCAGGTATTAGCCCTTTAGCAGTGCATTTACTATCTGTTTATTTATTCACGGACAGTTTTATTTTTGCATGATTAAAATAAAACCATTGTGAATTGAATTCACAATATAAAACCAATGCATCATATCATACTAATGCTATTTGTGTTGAGGATGATGCCATTTAATTTATTAATAAGTATCTACATTAGTAACGGCAAGACCCAATGCAGCTTTTTTAAAAGAATCTCCTTATTAAATAGCTTTCTACACTTGAACAGCAATGCAGTATGATATACGTAATAATGGGACAATTTAAAGCAATTTTATAAGTGTAAGTCAAAGAAAGTTTGTTTGGACTTGATCGTTTTTAACCCTCAAATCAAATGGATGCATTATGTATGCGAGATCTATAATACATAATATAATATTTGTCGTATGATGGGTACATAGAAAAAGAAGTTGAAAAATCTTATCTATAATATATGGAAAAAATTACAAAATAAAAAAAGCACAAGGTAGCTTGAGCTTCTCTTGGTATCTATAAAGGGACCAAAAACTAATAGCATCCACTCATAGCACACCCCTATCTGTTTTGGAAAAGCCAAGACCAAAGAGAGTGAGAGACTATAGAGTGTTTGGCCATCTCTGTGTCATCTCTGACACGCTCGGACACAAGGCGCGCTATTGCAACGTTTCAGGTGCTTTTCTTTCTTCTCTTCTCATTCATTTCGGATTCTTCACTTGTGTGTGGATGTTGAATCAATCATCTTTTTATTTATACAAGCATTTCTCTTTTAAGATTCAACTCTTGCTTCTTCTTGAATCTCTGGGATGCTTCATAGCTTCCCAATGCGAGTATGTGTATTCCCATTTCTTCCACTTGAAAGGGGTTTTCAAGTTGAATAAAATGTGTGCTATATGCTGTTGAATGCTTCTTTTTGCCATTTGAGTGTGAGGGGCATTTTGTAATTTCAACTTTCAAGGGCTGAGAGACTTCAGGAGACTTGGTTCACGAGAGGCATGCTTGGATTGTGCTATGCTATCAATGAACCGGCATATCTATAATTCTATATCAGTATCTTTATTACTAGAGATATCAAGTCAACTCCTTTGGATCTTTTAATTTTCCTTAATCGCTTTGTCTTTGTGCTTACTATTGAACAATAGGATGAGCGTGACCAGATAAACATTTATGTTCTCGATCATGATAATCCTAATCTTCTTGTGCTTGGGGAGTTTTTGTCAGTACATTATGTGCGTTAAATAATAGAAACTGGCTGCCTCTATACATCTGATCTGATTCAAGTCAATTTGGTGTTTTTACAATGATATTATCCTTTAGACCATCATGCTATATGATCTATGCTTGATTTCAATTACAGCATTGTCTTATGTAATTGAAACTGATTCTTTCTCCTTTTATTTTCTGGGGGGTTTTGTGTATGTCAAGGACGAAACATGGCACAGATTTTGGCACCCTCTACACAATGGCAGATGAGAGTCACTAAAAGCTCTCCCAATGCAACTCCCATTACATCTAACATGTGGAGTTCTTTATTGATGAGACATAGTAAGAAAGGTGCACCCACCAACTCTGCTAAATTCAGAGCCATCAAAGCCCAAAATGGTACCATAAACAGGATGGAGCAGCTACTTAATTTGGACGTCACTCCATACACTGATAAGATAATTGCTGAATACATTTGGTATTTCATACCACTTTTTCATAGGGTTCAATTATGATTAAATCTTTTGTGAATGAGGACACCATAATTCTCAACAATGTTGTATTATTTTGAAACAGGATTGGAGGGACTGGAATTGATGTGCGCAGCAAATCAAGGGTATACATGTTATTTCTGATTTTCCGTTGGAGTTTATTGTATCTATCTAGTGTTATTCCTGATAATCCTATTTTCAAAATTTCAGACAATAGCAAAGCCTGTTGAACATCCATCTGAGCTCCCTAAGTGGAACTATGATGGATCTAGCACTGGACAAGCACCAGGTGAAGACAGTGAAGTAATCCTATAGTAAGAATCATGGAACTTATACTTTTTTTTTTTTTCTTTTTCATGTTACTATAAATTATTACTGGTTAATTTTAATTTCTTTGTTCCAGTCCTCAAGCAATTTTCAAAGACCCCTTCCGTGGAGGAAACAACATTTTGGTAAGAGCTGTGATATTTGAAATAGATCTGATATGGCAATTTGGTTGAAATTGAGATGTAGATATCTTGAACTTGACTTGTAATATATTGCTTTTGCGAAGGTAATCTGTGATGCTTACACACCAGCTGGGGAGCCTATTCCCACAAACAAACGACACCGAGCTGCTGAAGTCTTCAGTAACCCAAGGGTCCAAGCTGAAGTTCCATGGTAGATATTCTCCTAATATTTTCGTTAAAAAACACGCACAATCTAGACAAAAGTTATCAGAAAAATCAAAATTTACCGTGGATTGATATAGCCAATAAAAGTTCTGATATATCTAGTATTTCTTATCTGATGGTGACTACTGATATTTACAAATGAGAATATTCTTGCTTCTTTGATAGCTGAAATTTTGATTTTATATCATGACCTTGAAACAGAAAACAGGCTAATGTTCTATGTTGTTTGTTATAAGGTATGGAATAGAACAAGAATACACCTTACTTCAAACGAATGTGAAATGGCCTTTGGGTTGGCCAGTTGGAGGTTATCCTGGTCCTCAGGTAATGTCAATTCTTGTATTCTTCTATCAGCTTTCATTCAGATGTTACAAGAATTTATGATATCATGAGATATAACTAATTTAAGTATTTTTACATGTTAGGGTCCTTATTACTGCGCTGCCGGGGCAGATAAGTCTTTTGGCCGTGATATATCAGATGCTCATTACAAGGCTTGCTTATATGCTGGAATTAACATCAGTGGAACCAATGGGGAGGTTATGCCTGGGCAGGTACTCCTCTCGCCATTCCCTTTATTATGAGGACGTGAATCTATGAACTTAGTAGTCTCACTTTTTCTTTCTGTACTATTATAGTGGGAGTATCAAGTTGGTCCTAGTGTAGGCATTGAAGCTGGTGATCATATCTGGTGTTCAAGGTACATCCTTGAGGTAAATATTCTACCTAATTCTTGCTATGCATAGATTACTTTGGACAATTTAATAAAGCAAGTTTAAACTCTTACAAGATTCAGTCGTCCAATGTGGTGTTTCATTTTTTTTTTCTTCTTTTCTGACAGAGAATCACTGAACAAGCTGGTGTTGTTCTCTCACTTGATCCCAAACCAATTGAGGTAAATATCAAACATAATTGACAGTAATCCATTTTAAATAGTTATAGTTATTTTAAAGTTTTTTCTTCCTTTTTCCTTGACAGGGTGACTGGAACGGTGCAGGATGCCACACCAATTACAGGTTTTTGGACTTGACTTTATCATTATAATGACAATATCATGTGTCTTTGTGACTTCCTAAATTATTTAAGTACTGAACTATTGTTGGCTTTTTAGTACCAAGAGCATGAGGGAAGATGGAGGTTTTGAAGTAATAAAGAAGGCAATTCTAAATCTATCACTTCGCCACCAGGACCACATTAAGGCATATGGAGAAGGGAATGAGAGAAGGTTGACAGGAAAGCATGAGACAGCCAGCATTGACACATTTTCTTGGGTATGCTTGAAACTATCATTACCTTTTTACTGCTGGTGGAAGATTAACAGCTTAAAGAAGAATTGGGCTTATTTTTCTGTTCGAAACATTCTAATAATAATAAATCTTGCAGGGAGTGGCTAATCGTGGTTGCTCGATCCGTGTGGGCAGAGACACAGAGCAAAAGGGAAAAGGTAACGTTACCAACTAAACATTTGAGGCAGCTGACACTAGGACTTCTCAAGTATGAAGAGCTTGACATTCAATTTTAGTTTAACTATTTAATAACATAAAAGAAAGAATTGGATGATTTCTTATCCAACAGCTTACTGAAGGTAAGTGTTTCCTAATATTTTAAACTTGCAGTACAACTTAAAGGACCTGTTCAATTGGACTTAAAAATTTCATAGAAATTCTTTCAAAATCAAAAGATTTCCCCAGTAGAGGCTATGTAATTGCTGAAAGCTTTATGTGTCACCAACTATTCATTGTTTACCAAGTCCATCCTCTTGGTTTTAGGTTACTTGGAAGATCGCCGTCCGGCTTCGAACATGGACCCATATGTTGTTACCTCATTACTGGCAGAAACTACTTTATTGTGGGAACCAACACTAGAAGCTGAAGCTCTTGCAGCTCAGAAGTTATCATTGAAGGTCTAATTCTGGGTGGATTCTGAGGTCACTTGGGATTAGTTTGTGTGGGTACTGGAGAGCTTTAGACTTTTATTTTAGATCACTTAGACTCTAGAGAAGATATTTTCTGGACTAAAGAATGGAGGGTGGTGCAATTCCAGTTTATGGGTTTGTCAGATGAAACCCCCCATTGTAGTTCAGAAATATCCTTGGTTTTATTGGTTTCTGTTTAACTTTCATTGATGCTTGGATTTAAGTCTGAGACCTCATCAATATTCAGCCTTGTTTCTGGCCCTTTACACTCTCTTGCTATTACTGATTTATTTCTCCTCTTCTATCCTTATTTATTTAGGAGTCTTGAATTGGTAACAATAACTGCATTGCTAGCCAATAAAGGTTTTAATTGCAGTGTCTCTTGCATTGGAATTGGAACAATAATGGCAAGTCTGACCTTGAGAAAGAATATGTTAAAAATGGGGGAAAAAAAGTTATAATGCAGATTCCATACACAACATGACGCCAATTCATTATTCTTCTTTTCTCTTTTGTGAGAACTAACTTTTGCTTCAGGCCGGGACTAAGCTCAGTCTGATAACTAAGAATCTTCAAATGAAATAAAGAGTACAGAACAGTGTTTCTTTTTGTTTGATCTAGAATTGAAAGCGGATGATTCCAGAAAAGCATTGGTCCGATTACTATATGGTGATAAAGATGACAAAAAGGATGAAAAGAAGATTCTTTACCCCCTTAATGAGAGAAGCCATCCAGATAAGATATTCATTAATGGAAAGGAATACTAACCATTTCTTTGTGTTGAAGAAAATCGTTTGGATGGTGACAGCCAGGAAGAACCATATGGTTGGACTACCTTTCCATACTATTTTATACCTGGTAGAATAATATGAATATATGAGAGTCTATGCTTATATAAGTCGACCTCTTAGCTCGAGCAGGATCATCAAGTTCAGATTTTTCTTTTTGTTTTGTTTCTGCCTTTGAGCTTCTACTATTCCCATGGCTTCAGGAGCCTCCAAATCTGTAGCCTCCATCCTCTTAGTACTAAATTTAGTACTGTACTTAATTGTGATTGTCATTGCTTCATGGGCAGTGAATCATGGGATTGAACGGTCTCGTGAAACAGGTAACTACGAATCATAATAAGCATATAAAATCAAATTAGTTGTTAACTTGAAATTAAAATGATCATGGTTGTATATGTATGTGGGATTTGCAGCATCAGTTTTGTCGACACCAGCTCGGATATTCCCAATATACTTCCCATTTGGAAATATGGCAACAGGGTTCTTCATCATATTCTCTCTAATTGCTGGGGTCGTGGGCTTCACTACCTCCCTTACTGGATTGCAGAACGTTATGCAATGGAATGCCCCCAATTTATATGCAGCGGCTATGTCTTCATTCATAACTTTTGCACTCACTTTACTAGCCATGGGGTGAGTGAATTGTGATATCACCATTAATTTCAATCTGTTTGAGTTTCAAGTACTAAGGTAATATTACTATGAATGTTATGTTATGTGTTGCAGATTTGCATGTAAAGAGATAGAGCATGGGTGGACAGACTCAAACCTCGTAAGTTGTTTGCTTCAATAAAATCAATATCTACAAGAACCAATCATATTGTATAATAATATATGTGTGAATGCTTTTGCAGCGGACGTTGGAAACGATCACAATAATTGTAACAGCGACACAAATGTTATGCACGGCTGTTATCCATGCTGGGGTTTCAGATACAATTACCAGATACTGAGTTCATTTCACTCTCGTCTTTCCGCAAAACAAAACTTGATTTCAGGTTTCACAGAAATATTATTCAATGCCTGTGTTTTGATTTTTTTTTTTTTTTTACATTTTCATGATTTCATTTGTGGACAACAATTTATACGTTTTATTGGCCTTGATTTGATTATGGAATGCGTGATTTATCAACTCTGGTTCTAGTGTTTCTTATTGAATCCAACTGAAAGAAAAAACTTCAAAAAGGGGCATTCCGAGAATCGAACTCGGGACCTCTCGCACCCAAAGCGAGAATCATACCACTAGACCAAATGCCCACTTGATACGAGTAGGCAGTAAATTATCTATCTACGCAAATAAGTTTGGTGGTTAGATTTTTTTTTTGGGTGAAAGTGATTAGATTACTAGCATCGAAAAATACATCTTGAGTATCCAACATCACACATCAGAATCTGTTCCGTTATGAACTATAAGTTATGACTTAAGTGAGAGGCGTATATGCAATGATGATTTGATCATATTATTTCTTGCAGAAAAGGTCTCTACATTTCTCTTTAGAATATTACTGACTGAAATTATGCTCAAAAGCCAAAACACACATTGGGATCATTATTTTTTTTTGGAAAATTATACTTTTTTCAACCAAAACATGCCACAAGCTGAAGAGTAACTATAAACTACAGCTAGCAAGGTTTACCAATCCACACATATTATTTGTGACAAGTTTATTTAGGTTTTTTAATCATTCAAAATAATTATCTTACACTAACTGTAAAATTGACGATATTGGGAAAACGACTTTTATAGTAGTATTGCATGTAAAAAAATATTACATGAGCAAAGATGGTTTCAACTTGCAAGATTGGTCAAAAAAAAAAAAGTTAAAGTGACACCAAAGTAATCTGCAAAGAAATACTAGAGATGCATAGGGTATATCATGACAACGCATCCTCCTACATACACATACACAACCAAGAAAGTTGTATTTCATTTATTTTAATTAAAATCCATTTAGCAGTATAACTAATTGTTGCCCTCCCTCAGCATCCTCAAAATGGTAAGGAATAGGTTCAGAATGTCCAGATAAAGAGTGACTGAGGCTCCAATGTACTCATCATAGGTAAAGCGCTTGATCAAGTTGTCAGTATCATAAACGATATACCCACTGAAAATCATGGCTCCGATTCCTCCATAGATAGCATTTGCTGTTGGCCCAAGAGGGAAGAACATCTACACAAAAGCACATAAACTCTCAAGTCAAACCAAACTGCCAAACATCCTTTATCTATGTATGTGAATCTGAGAAGGAAATCATCCTTTAAATAAATATCATATCATGAAATAAGAAGGAAACCAAACCTGCATCAAGCCAGTGAGGAAGAGGGTAAAGAGACAGGAGAACAATATAGGACCAAGATAGCTGAAGTCCTTTCCCTTCTTTGAAGCCCAGAAGGTATAGCCAGTTAGAGAGGAAACTATAGCTGAGGTCAAAACCAATGCTTCAAGGACAATTTTTCCTGCAGGTATTCCATCAAAATGTAATCAGATAATCCACAACGAGGAAATGGGTAATATAGAAATAAGTTTTGGCATCTTACAGAAGATGTAAGCTTAAGACATGTCAAAAAGAAGATCACAAAATCAGATTAAAAAGGGGAATGATACCAACCCTCAGTGTTTGCACAGGTTATTCCGACAGTCAAACTTATTGAGGCAGTGAAAAGTCCGAGCAAAATGTAGTTATGGGGATGCTTTTGCTGGTACTTGAGTAAAGGCAACAGGACTGCAAGAGGTTTCAGATTCATTGATATGTGTTGGCTTGTTAACTCAAATAAGAGAATAAAATTACATCAATTACATGTCAAACAAAGACTGAAGGAAGTGTGAATTTTCCAAAGCTCAAGTAATTTGCAGCAACGAATATAAGAAGGATAAGGATTGAAGTTTATTCGCCCCTCTTGTACGATAATTCTTTGTAACAGACAATTTAATCAGGATGAGACAAGAGAGCAAACCACTTATAATACAGGCATCTCAAAACAATCTCAGAAGAGCAGTATTTAGGTACGCCGTCAACACGTCAAATTACATAAGGCAAACAAGTCGATTAGCCTTGAAGAAACCATAAAGACAAGAACAGACATAAACACTCAATGTACCAAAGAAAATTAATTAAAACTCCCCAGCACGCCAGATCTTGGCAGATCAGAATAAAATTACGAGCACATAAACAAAGGGAAAAAGTAAAACCCTAGGAAAAAGAACTTTGGTACGAATTCCTAGAAAACCTAGAAATGATTTTATTTTTTTAAAAACAAAGCGCAAATTGCAAAATTGAAAGCAGATCAGGGAGGAAAACTTACAGAGGAAGGGGAGAAAGACGACGAAGAGGAGAAGGCCGGAATTGCCCTTGAGAAGATCGTTGATGGGGGTGTAGAAGACGGTGATGAAGGAGACGAGGGTAGTAAGGAGGAGCTGGAAAGAGAGGATGCCATAGACCTTGCGGATGAAGCCCCATCGGAGCTGGTTCTCGCCGGGGCTGAGACCTGGGTACAGAGCCTCCCCTGATTCAAGGTCGTAATCGACCTTGCTACTCACGCCCGTGTATCCCTGCATCTTTTTCCCCTCTCTCTTCTCTCTCTCTAACTCGGGGAAGAAGAAGAAGATAATGCGATTGCTGAGTCAAGGAAGGAAAAAGGAAAGGAAATTGAAGGAAAAAAAGGCTTATGAGTTCCCTTAATTTTATAATATCTGGTTGGTCAGTAATGCCGTAATGGTGAAACGTCTCTCTCTCCACCATAAAATTCCAACATAGTTCTAACCCTCTACAAAGTTTTTATTTTATAAGGCAAAGGTACCTTAATTTTGTTTCATATTTTAGATTCTTAAGTTTGAATAAAATTATTTTAGTCTTGTAACTTTATAAAATTAATCAAAAAATTTTTAATTATTAACATCATTAATTTATTTAAAAAAATGTTAAGTTAAAATTATTTATAATATTTTTATATCGTGAACAAAATTATTTTAGTCTCGTAACTTTATAAAATTAATCAAAAAAATTTTAATTACTAACACCATTAATTTATTTAACAATATATTAAATTAAAATTATTTATAATATTTTTATACTGAGTCATTTACCCTTTCAAATTATTAATCTTACATGGTAAAAATAAAAAAATAATGATAAAATCTACTAAATTATCCAACTACATCCTTATGACCTTCTCTTCCACTATATATTCTTCAAGTAATATTAGTTATGAAATTACATTTTTATCAGTGTCATGTTAGCATGAAATAGATCCAAAAATCTTAGGTAGACTTACAAAATGTGATGTGACATACATTTAGGGATGGCAATTTTACCCGGACTCAACGGATACTTGATAAAATTATCCGTTGGGTCCGGGTCTGGGTATTAAAAAAATGGGTCTGGATTCGGGTCCGGAGATTTTAACGGGTAAGGTAGTATTCACTCCGGCCCCAGACCTGGTGATATAATATATTATATATATAAAAATATTTTATATATATTATTTATATATATAAATATTAAAAAAAAATTTAGACTATCTCACTTATCCACACGTGACCGACCCTCTCACATTCTCACTCAACCAACAGCATCACATCAAACATTTCCATTTTATTGTGCAATTTACCATATCAGTACTACAATATAAATTTTTTTTTTCTTTTTTATTGTGCAATTTACCATATCAGTACTACATGTTAATTAATTAAAATTTATGATTTGTAAAAAAAATAATAAATTTTTCGGGTCCAGGGCTGGGTCCGGAGATTTAAGTATTCGATGGGTCCGGGGATGGGTATCACATTTTATACCCGGCCGGGTTCGAGGATGGCGAAAAAATTGAGTACCGGGGCCGAGGATTGCAGTATCCTCCCCGTATCCTACCCATTGCCATCCCTACATACATTCCTTAGGAAATGGACGAAAAAGTTAACATTTAAGTTGCATTTGATTTAATTTAAGATTGAAATTACACGAAAATCGATAAATTTTAATGTTCGGTTCAATTCTTTAAAATTGAAATTGCACAAAAATTGAGAATTTTCAATGTTCGGTTGACTTTAGAATTGGATTTAGAATTTAATGTTTATTGACTTTAGAATTAAATTTGAAATTGGATTCCAATATTTGGTTGGCTTTAGAATTGGAATTACATGTTTTTCTATGAATTTTAATGTTTGATTCAATTGTTGTAGCTTAGAATTGAATTCTTGAAATTAACTTTGAAATTGGATTTAGTTAAAAGAATTTAGAATTGAATTCTATGTATTTTTCATGGAATTTGAGTGAGTTTTATGAAATTGAGATGAAAAGACCATTTTGTCCTCGATTATTCTGCACCTCTCTCTTGTCTATCTCATTATCATATATATTTTTTAATTTAATGCCCTTCATTAAATATTAATTTTTTTTATAAAAGTCATTTTTCTAACAAAGGAACATTTTAAAAAAATTAATTACAAATTCTATTTTAAAGTACTAAACATATTTTTCAATTCCAAAAAATTAATTCAATTCTCAATTCTCACCAATTCTAATTCTAATTCCAATTCCAATTCCAAAAAATCAATTCCAATTTCAATTTTCTAATTCTTACCAATTCCAATTCAAAAAAAATTGAACCAAGCATAACTTAAGTATTGTGTGCCCATGTTAAAAAGTATATGGAGGTTGTATCTCACATTTTGAAGTTCATGAGGTTTTTACACACCCCTCATAGTTCAAGGGAGTTATATGTACTTTAGCCCAAATATTATAAGAATTACTCATTGCTACATTCAAGTACTCTATCATCTAAACCTGTTTGCTGTCATTTACAAAAACAATCATGTCAAAATCTAGATACCCTGCATTGTTCATGACTTCATAAGCTTGCCTTGCTGTCATGGCTCCATCACCTATAACAGCAACTACATGATTCTTCCTTCCCTTCAGATCCCTCCCTGCAGACTACAGTTTGAATCCAAATTCTCAATTTCCAACTTTCAACAAATATTTGACTTTCAAGAAAAATGCTTATAAGAGTTCCCGAGATTAGAGCAATTTCAGAAGCAACTTTACAGCAACCATATGCCCTGGCATCACTCCATAAACCATTTATACAAGAGACACTGATTAAAACACTGAAGTTTCACATGAGAAAAAATTATCTTTATTGTATAAAGTATAAACTAGAGTATCAAATCCTATTCTCAATTTCCAACTTAAAATCAAATTTTCACTTTTAACAATGCTCATAAGAGATCCTGAGATTAGAGTACCAAACATATGATTCACTTTTCCCAATGCTCAGTTCTTCATTCAGAAAAACAAAATTGCTATATCAAAATCCATAGGAAAGGAAAAAGAAAAAGAAAAACATTAATATCTACATCAAAATTTTTCTTCACGAAAGTAGTAAAAGAATGATGATAAAAGCTATATATTTCTCCTTATAATCTTCCAGCTTCCCTGACCTGCAACTACAAAACTGCCTCTCATGTGCAGGTATTCAATGCATTAAAATAGATGAAGTGCGTTAACCAGAGTGAAAATGTTAAGCAACCTTTCTAAATGTGCATCACTGCATTGAAAGATAATTATGATCCAAGGTCAAGAGTATAACAACGGTAGGGAAGGCTTTCAGATATATTAGAGGAAGTTGAACTTGAAGAATGATGTATCCACTTGCTTCATCTGATCTGACGAAATTATACAAATCCAAAATGCATTCAATATATATATATATATTTAGTTTTGTTTATAAAAAATAGTCAGATTCTTCAATTCTCAAGTCAAAACTACAATTCAATGTTTATGTGTGACAGGTGACTAGAGAATGTGAAGAATCTGCCACTGTAGTCTGTACTACATTCTTCAGCAACTTACCTATAGAACAGCCCACACTGCAAGCAAAGCCTGTCCTTCAGTATATTCACCTTGACTAAAATACCCCAAAAGATATGTGAAGTTAACTTCAGGACAAAATCAGAATTTCGAGGCAATAAGGATTTTTTTAAAAAAAAAATCCAGCGACATTTGAGTGAAGCACAAATTTATCCAAAATTGGGCATTTTAGTCATGGTGAAATGTCTGAAAAAACTTAAATAAAACTTACTAATTTGAAGGACAGCATGTTGTAGACCTGCTCACCTGCATAGAAACTGCTGCCATTATCTAGTTATTAGGGTTTAAGAAACAAGAATGTTATGTGCCTTGTTTTATTAATGATCAGAATCACACCATTTATGTGCTATTAGACTCAATCCAATATATTGGATTTGGTTATATAAAGTACCTTGACTTTGGTGGGAAGACACAAATAAGTAAACAAGGGGATGAAGTTTTGGGTGAATCCTTTTACCCCCAGACCATATCTTATGTTGCAACAGTGAACTGCAGTTATGAAGCAGAATATTGATATACCAACTGAAAATTAAGTTGAATAACAACAATATATTAGGCTATCTATCTAAGGCCAATAGTTGGGGAACCTTAAACTACTAATGCACAATGGGAAACTTTGAGATGATTATGGTTTCACAAATTCAAAAGAAACCCCCAAATATTCTTCTTATTGCTCTAAAACATTAATGGAAGATACAAAAACTGCAAAAAGCTGGTTCTATCAATTTCATTCTAAGATCTTGACCAAACAAGTTTCAGAAAAATTGAAGCCTTCCTTGCCAAATTTACTCACCAAAGAATGGATTATGTTTTCTTTTAGTGTATATCCTATTGTAAGCATTAGATCTAAAACAATTAAGATATCATCTAACTTATCTTTATGTAAGAGACATTGAATCAGGATCTCAAAAGTCTGCTTCCGTGGTTTCATCTTTCTATCCAGCATATCTAACAACCACTCCATAGCTTCTGGAAAATATCCTTGTTCACATAACCCAGTTATAATATAATCATGTGTATTGACAGTAGGTTCGATAGACCTAGAGTTCATGTCGTTCCACAATCTTATTGCCTCCTGGATGTCTCCATCTTTACAGAGCCTTTGGATAAGGGGAGTATAAGAGGAACTTGAAGGCTCTAAACCCTGTGCCAGGAGTTCGTTAAATAGTTTTGTAGCCTCAACTAGCTTCCCCTTCTTGCAAAAGCCTTGAATTAGAGAATTGTATGTGATCAAATCACAAACAATACCCTTCTGAGCCATTTCTTCAAACAAGCTCTGAGCTTCATCTGTCTTTCCATGCAAACACAAGCCTGAAATCATTGTGGTGTAGCTAATAGTGCTTTCTTTATAACCTTTATCACACATCTCCTTATAAAGCTTCCTTGCCTCATCAAAATTGCCAATCTGACAATACCCATGTATCATTACATTATAGGTGTATTCATTTGGAAGAATTCCCTTTCGAATCATCTCAAACCACAGCTTCCTAGCCTCCCCATGCCATCCCATCTCACAAAGGGCTTTAATAATTGTTGCGTACATGACCCTGTCTGGGAAGTACCCTCTGTCCTTGAGATCATTAAAAATCCGAAAACTCTCAAGGTTCTTTCTTCTCTTCAAGAGTCCATGTATGATTTCCTGATACGTAAAGATATCAGGCCTATGGTTTTTCGCAATCATAATATGTAGGAGTTCAGACATTCTGGCATAATGCCCCTGCTTACAGAACCCAGATATAAGTTTGTTAAAGACAGCATTGTCAGGGCACAATCCAGTCTCTAGAACCTGACGAAGAAGTTGATACCCATTAGAAACTTTGTTCTCAACACAGTAGGCTTGAATTAGATAGCCTATAGTTTCCACGTCAATGTTTGCTATATCGGATTCCTTCATCTGTTCATACAATGTCCAAACTAAATCAGTCCTCCCAATCTTCAAAGAAGCAGATAGAGACGCATTCCAAGTTGCTACGGATGGGCGAAATCCATCACGTCTAAACTTACCAAACACATCCACAGCCTCCTCAACCATTCCGCCATGACTAAGACATTGGATGTAACGCTCCAAAGATGAAGGCTCAGGAGTAAATCCGGCGTAATCAAGTAAAGATTTTGCTGCGTTGCAGGCCTTAGCATCCACAAGGGCATCAAAAAGCGCATTAAGAGAGGATTGGTCAGGCGAGAAACCACACTGAGAGCAAATCCAGTGAAAGAAACGAAGGGAGAGAAAAGCATTATTCTGGTGCTTCAAATACGCGTGGAAGAATAGGGGATCGGAGAAATCAAACGAAGCGTATTGGGAAAGGAGAGTCTCCTCCCATCTGGGCCTTTTTCGAGTAATCAGACAAATTTCATGGACAACATTTCTATCATATTTTTCGCCGCCACAATCTCCTTCTTTAGTCTCAGCCGTGAGATTCCGAACTTGGCCATTGGGGTTTGGGCGAGCACGAGCACGAGCACTTTGGCGGACGAAGCTTATGAAGGAGGAAGGAATTCTCACCATTCTGACAGGTATTGTAAACAGGTTCTGTATTTCAAGCTAAAGCGATAACGGCAAGAGAAAGGAATCAAACGGAACGTACATACTTTGGCAATTTGAAGTTGAAGAAATAGCACAAGAAAATCCAACCCTGCCTCGACACTCTGGGTAGCTGGATTTGATGGACAGTGGTCACCCTAGTTGTACTGTGAATTTGTATTTCAGAGTACAACCACCGTAGAGAGTAGACAAAACGGTGACGGTGACGGTGACGGTGACGGCGTAGTGCTCGAGCTTGGGTTCTGATCTTGCATTTGTGCACAGCGTCTCCGTGAGAATTAAAATGACATATTTGCCCATGTTCATGTGTAGATTAAATCTAATATACATACAGGCAAAATTACTCTTTTGGTCATCAATTTTTTTATGAAATTTAATATTTTTTTGTGTAATAAAACTTAACAATAATAAATATTTATACAATTTATCTATTTAATACAATTAATAACACTATATGCTCTTCTTAATAATTTTTTAAATACAAATTGTTTTTAAAAAATATTTTTTAAGTCAGTTTTGCTAACAAGTGCTCTTAAGGCACTTTTCTTTTCAACTAATGAGAGGGCCTTAAAAAATGTATTAGTTGACTTTTTACTAACTTCAAAAAAAATTATTTCCTCTCCACTAATCAAAAGAAACCTTAACAAATACCCTAGAGTACTTGTTAGATAAACTCTATGAATAATACTTCATGCTGATTGTGTAATTACTTATAAGTCTATCACATTGATACCAAAAAAAATTATTAGAATTTTTATGGCACAATAAAAAATATATATACAAATTCAGCCACCTTTAAAAACTATCTACAGAAATATACTATTTTTATTGTGTACGTTAAAAAATGTCCTCATTGAGGGCGTTTTTCTTAATTTTTGACAAGAAAAATGCTTCCAGTGAAGACGTTTATAGGATCAACCGAGTTAACCATTTGACCCTATAAATACCCTCACTGAGGATATTTACATGAAAACAAATGTGATAAAATTGTAAAAAAACATCATCACTGAGAGCGTTTATAGGATTGATCATTTGACCCTATAAATACCCTTACTAAGGGTGTTTTTCTTGTCAAAAATTAAGAAAAACGCCTTCATGACAGCGTTTTTGCTCGTGCACAGTAAAAATGATATATATATATAGATAATTTTTAGAAATAACTGAATTTATATATATTTTTTTATTGTATATATATCGTTCAAAATCGACATTTTATCTATAACAACAATATATTTATGAAAAACAAAATTAGTGATAACTTTTTTTTTTTGGGTGCAAACAACGAAGGAATAATATGCTTGAGAGCACGGAGATCTACAATAAAATAATAGCTAATTGCTTGAATAGATTATTGCCATTACAATGTGTCTCTTTTTTTTTCTGTTCACTGTTCAATCTGAGTTAAAAAAATACAAAGTAGGTTTGAGAATTGAGATTTGAGACACAGCAATAAGAAAAGAAGGTTTTGCTGGAACACACATAACCTAACCATTGGAGTTTCGTTGCCCATACCGCACAATCTATTCTATCGCTTTTTTGGCTCCAAACAATTCCCGACCGATCTTCCCGTGTCCTTCTGTAAATCGAAATCCTTTTACTCTCTCATTTTGGCTTCCAACAATTTCCCGCCCTACCTAATCAATCGTTTTTATGTTTTTCGCAATCCTATTTGGACTTGGAATATGAAGATTCAGCCAGCTCCAGCCAATCTATCAATACCGCAAGGTAGATTTTTATTTCTAAAACCCTAGCTTTGATCAACTCCATTTCTTTATTTTTCCCGTCATGGTGTTGGTGCGTTGACTTCATTTGCTTGCTTTTGCTTAAAATCTAAGCTTTGTTCATATTGGTTATTTTATTTGATTACTCTGATCTCTTGTTTTGTAGTTGATTTAATGAATTGAAAACATTTATTTTAATATAATTTCGAGGTAATTTCCCCTTTTCCCGAAATTATGATATTCTCCCGATCAATGGTTGGTTTCTGGATAGCTGCAGTGTAGTTTGTATCTTATCAGTACCAGTGTGGGATGACAAAACAGTTTTGTTTTAATTCAATTTCATCATCCATCATAGATTGATCAATTGTGATTTCCCCCCCTCAGGTTTTGCGTTTCCTTCCCTTATTTCTGCGCCAACAGGAATATGTTATAACTTCAAGGCTCCTTCTAGTTGGTAGATGATAGGTTTTGGCTTCATTAAAGATTACAGGCATATCATTTTCAAAGAGCATCCAAGACTTCTGACTGCTGATGTTGCCTTAACTGATATAGTAAATTTCTCCAATATGAACACTGCAGTTTAGATCTTAATGGAGAACTTGAGAGAATGATTATAGAGGGAAACCCCGTGGGTACACTACTGGCAATGAATAATGCCAATGGAAACCAGGAAATGGAATTTGCCCATGAACCACACATAGGGTTAGAATTTGAAACGCCAGATGATGCTCTTCAGTTTTACACATTATATGCAAAGCGAACTGGTTTTAAAGTTCGGATTGGTCAGTTGTATCGATCAAGAACTGATGGCTCAGTTTCTTCTAGAAGATTTGTGTGCTCAAAGGAGGGATATCAGCTCAGTTCAAGATCAGGTTGTCCAGCATTTATACGGGTACAGAGACGCAATTCAGGGAAATGGGTTGTCGATCACTTCCTGAAGGGCCACAATCATGAACTTGAACCTGAAGGTGAGGGTGAAAGTTGCCCACCTAATTTGCAGCTCAAGGATCCTACAGCTATAAAGTCTGATACTGGTGTGTCCCGTAGGCAAAGGAAAAAAATGCTTGAAGAAGCTAAGGATGATCTCTCTTCTCCCTTTGGCTTAATTAACTTTAAGCGTCTGAGGAAAGGAGATGAAGGACAGTCCAGGATTGAACCATTTGTAGGTCAAGAATTCAATTCATCTAATGAAGCTTATCAATTTTATCATGCATATGCTGCATATGTGGGTTTCAGAATTCGTATTGGTCAACTGTTTCGTTCAAAGAATGATGGGTTAATCACGTCCCGACGTTTTGTGTGCTCAAAAGAGGGATTCCAGCACCCTTCAAGAGTTGGTTGTGGGGCTTACATGAGAATTAAGAGACAACCATCTGGAAAGTGGATAGTGGACCGTCTTCATAAAGATCATAATCATAATTTTGATCCTGAAAAAGAGGACAGCCAAAAAAGTCCACCTGCTTTAAATATTTTGACAGATGATGTTGACACTGGAGTGGTGAATGCTAACTCATTTAGGATAGATAACTACCCTGTTCCTAGAGGAGGTAGACAAAATCATATTAAAAGTGATTGGTATAGTGTGCTTTTAGAGTATTTTCAATCAAGACAAGCAGAAGATACAGGATTTTTTTATGCTGTGGAAGTTGATAATGGTAATTGCATGAGCATATTTTGGGCTGATGGCAGATCTAGATATTCATGCAGTCAATTTGGTGATGTCCTTGTTTTGGATACATCATATAGAAAAAGTGTCTATTTGGTGCCATTTGCTACTTTTGTTGGCATTAACCATCACAAGCAACCTGTGCTTCTCGGATGTGCTCTAATTGCTGATGAATCTGAGGAGTCTTTCACTTGGTTGTTTCAAACATGGATGAGGGCAACATCTGGCCGGCAGCCACTGTCAGTAATAGCTGATCAAGACATTACAATCCAGAAGGCAATAGCAAAGGTCTTTCCAGGAAGCCATCATCGCTTTTCATTGTGGCAAATTAAGGCAAAAGAACAAGAAAATATGGGTTTGTTGGGTAATAAATTTACATACGACTATGAAAGGTGTGTTTACCAAAGTCAGACAATTGAAGAATTTGACAGCACATGGAATGCTCTAATCAACAAATATGGATTGGTGGGCAATGCTTGGCTAAGGGAAATGTATGAGAAGCGCGCATCTTGGGTTCCATTATATTTGAAAGGCACATTTTTTGCAGGCATTCACATGAATGAAAGTGTTGATTCATTCTTTGGTACACTTTTAAATGGCCAAACACCACTCATGGAGTTCATTTCACGATATGAAAGAGGTCTTGAGCGACGCCGCGAGGAAGAAAGAAAAGAGGACTTTAATACTTCCAATTTTCAACCTTTTTTGCAAACTAAAGAACCAGCAGAAGAACAATGTAGAAGGCTTTATACTCTTGCCATATTCAAAATATTTCAGAAAGAGCTTCTACAATCCTACAGCTATCTTGGGTTTAAAATTTATGAAGAAGGGGTTCTCAGCAGATATTTGGTGCGTAGGTGTGGGAATGATCCTGAGAAGCATGTAGTTACTTTTACTGCAGCCAATATCAATGTAAGCTGTAGCTGTCAGATGTTTGAATATGAAGGTATTCTTTGCAGACATGTTCTCAGGGTTTTCCAAATTTTGGAATTAAAAGAAGTTCCATGTCGCTACATCCTACACCGCTGGACGAGAAATGCCGAGAATGGTGTATTTCCTGACACAGAATCATGGAGTAGCCCTCAGGAACTAAGGAATTTGATGATGTGGAGTCTAAGAGAAACTGCGTGTAAATACATAGATGCTGGTGCATCATCTCTTGACAAGTACAAACTTGCCTATGAGATTTTGCAGGAGGGTGGAAGGAAGCTATGTTGGCATAGGTGAATACTTTATTTTGGACATAGTTGTACAATTAAGGTTTGTAGTTTGAACTTTAACTCCATCATGCATAGTTTTATTTCAGATTATACTCTTGAGTAATGTGTGATTGGGATTGCTAGTTTTTTCACTATTGTGTTGGATATTGTGCTATGTGGATGGATGGAGCGAGTGAATGCAGTTCTTTGAATAGGAATTTATACTTTCAACTTTCAAGTATAACAACACTGAGTAGGCTTTTTTTAAAAAAAAAAATAGAAAAACAAAAGCAATATTTTTCAATTTTAAATAGTTATAGTACTCTTAAAAACTCTTAGGTTCAGGTATCACCAAAATTCTTTGTTAAACTAATCATGGGAATGCTTAACCATGGCCGTCATTAACCATGTATTGACTGACATTGTAAAGATCAAATTAAGGGGGAAAATTCATTAGCTTTTTGCTTCCTTAAAGGAAAAGGGATAGTTGGGCGAACCTACTATATCTTTACACCGTCAGAAGTGAATAGAGAATCTGGCTATAAAACTGCATATGCCACAGTATTGATTCCTCTAAAGGTGGTTAGATGAAATAACGAAAAGTACTTTTACTATCAAGCTTTTATGATATGTGATGCTTGGTATTCAATCAGAATTTCCATGATAAATTGCTGAAGATGGTGAGTCTCTTTCAAAATTGAAGACCTATATTGTATTGACGCCAGAATTTGAAATCAATGACAATTCCCACGTCGCGATCAAACCAATGTTGCGTGGCAACGGATTACGGGATCAATTAACATTATTTGATTGTCACATATTTGTGTTATCAATTTAAAAAATCTCATTCAAAATTCTACAGTTTTTTTTCTGTGGAATAAATTGATGAATGCGATTGCAGCATTGAGCTTTGTCACTATGTAATATCAATACCTAGGCTACCAATAACTGGCCAGAGAACCAAGTTCCCAAGCTTTTCTTCTTTATACCTTTGCTTTTTGTTTAAGTATAATATCCTTTTACTTTGATAGTTTGATTAATATTATATTAGGTGTAATAGGTATAGAGATAAAAAGGTTGAAATTTTACTTCTTTGTCATTTACCTTCATCTTTATACTGAAAATCTTGCTGCTGATAAATAACCCTAAATTTGTAAGAGTTTAACAGTGACTGTTACCCACAGAAAAGGAAAAAGAAAACAAGAATGTGTCTTTTCTTCAAATGTGGTTCTGGCTTATCTTTTCTACCTTAGAAATGTCTTGATTCTTCTCAAAGAAATGCAAAGGAATCAAAGATGAGTGACCAACCATATGCTTTTTACTACAAAACACGAAAGCATTAGACTTCTTTTCAGAGTGGAAGGACTCTTCGTCTTATAATAGCCAAAAAAACATAGGAAGAACAAAAAGACTTCATGCTAATATTTCATTCAATATTAACACACACAAGTACACAACCAACGACCAAACTCAAATGCTCTTCATCAGATTCCATTAGTAATTTATGTACACTGCATTTGCCTCTCGCTTCTGCTTATACCAAACATGTTTTATCAAAACAGGAGCAAACACAGACCTAACTCACATTACAGTCTTTTCTGTTTTTTTGTTTTTACAAAAGAAGCCTCAAGGCCTTGAAGTAGAGAGTTGGGAAGGACAGAATTGAACCCAGAACCTACAAAGATCAAGCTCACTTCACTTTTAGAGGTCGAACTAATGTCAAAGGAGCTATTAGCTTAACACTTTATTGGTGAGACCAGAGTCTCAACATAAACTTCAGCATCGAACCAACCCCTCCCACTCTCAGTCCTGGGATACTTAAATGACTGGTCTCTAGGGTCATATAGGACCAAGTCAAACTCAAACATTAACAGGACTTGGCCATTCTCTGAAATACAAAATGGCACTGAATAGGAAAAATCTTCAGGGTTAGGCAAATAAGGGATAGTCACCAATTTCACCCAAGACTCTCCAACTCCATAGTCTTTCATTACCCACACAACAAAATGGGTTTTTTTGTAATCATAGCTCATACATAGACAATCGCTTAGAACACCCAAACTAGGCCTAGAACTTTCTTCTTTTTCATACTCAGGTGGCAGAACTTGCCTATATGTTTCCTTCTGCAGATCCAAAGAAACAATAACCCACAAAGGATTGGAAGTTGAATTGACATACCCAGAACCAGAAAAGCAATTGGCTGACCAATTGAGAGTTCCACTCACAAATTTCCCAAAATCATGCAAGGGTGTAAACCCATATGGGAAATCCTGAATCTTTCTCCAAGAATTGGTGTTTAAACTATAAACCTTCACTTTGGTGTCACTGAAATGATGTTCTCTGGGGTCACAAAACACAGCCACCACCTTGTAATCATCAGATAGATGATCATAGCCAAGCCCAAAAGCAGTGTAACACCCAGGCCTCCAATTATTACCCAAAGGTGGAGACTTTTTGGAGACTCTGATTGATGGGTTCCAAAGAAGAACACACTCTGCTTTTATGGCAAAACAGAGCAACCCATTACAAGAACCTATGATCCCATCGTGGCGGTACTTGTTCTTCACTGGGTAGTTGAGTTCTTCAGAATTGGTTAACGGGTTATTGATCAAAGAGTTCACAGAGCAAGATTTGAGGTTGAACTCTGCGGTTGTGGAACTTAAGATGATCCTGTGGTGGGTGAGGCTGGTGTTCTGAGTTGATCTCAGAAGGTGTTTTTTTATGAAATAAGGGTCAGAAATCAAGGATTTCCACGACTTGCATACGCACCTTAGTTGCAAAAGAGACCTCACAGGAAGCCTCGAGAAGATTTCTTCTATGAGTTCTTCGGGAATGAAGGGTAATGGAAGAAGTGTTTTTGAAACAGAGAGGGAATGATTCTGACTCTGTTTTTGTCGTTGCTCAATCGAAGAAGCTAAAAGAGACTGTGTGGTTTTGGGGTCCTTGTGATTGATGATGGATCGCTCTCTCTTCATAATGGCATCTGCGGTGGCGGCTCCGTGGTGGTGGTAATAAGTGTCACCTTCTGACGACATATTAGAGAGAGGAGAGGGAAAGGTTCTGCTTCCTCTGTTTCTGCCAAGTATTTCAGTGTGAGTGATGGTGTGAGAGCTTCAACTTGTGTGAAGATTAATAAATTTCTAAGATTGCGCGCCACACTCTTTGCCACCACAGCATTCTCCTTTTTTACTTTATTATTTTCGTTCTGATAATAGAGGATGAAATTGTGGCTCTAGTCAGTCAACACAACACAAGCCCAAGGGTGACTCATTTGGCAAAAATAAATATGATAAAAGTTTCCAAGTTAATGACAATTCTTATATTAAGTTGTGCGTGTGTGACAACACAAAAGTGATTTTCTTTTTTAATTGGCCTGAACACAAAACTGATTGATAATAAGGAAGGTGTTGTGTTTGAAGATAAATAATTATATGGATACTGTAAATGTTTTCGGCAAAAACAGAGACAAAAGTAGAACAAGCACAGAATCATTTATTCTGTATACAGGCTGAGGTTGCTTCTTGGTGAAGTAAAGAATCCAATATCAAAGCATCACGGTGTCTTTACTTAGTAAGACGGAGAATGTAATAAAAATAATAATGAGAATAGAAAATATAATGGAATTGTAAATAAAAATAAAAAAAATGTAATATGACTATGAATATAATAAAAATAGATAAAATAATTATTTTATTTTTATATTAAAAATAAAAATAAAAATAAGAATAATAATTTTATCTCATTACAACAAATAAAGTATATTTAATTAAAGAGATATAAAGAAATTACTATAATTGAAGTTTCAACCAAAGGTGTACTAAGGGTTAAGTGTGTAGATGGTTCGATTAAAAAATATCAATTTTATTCAAATAAAATTTAATATGTCATGAAGGTTGGGAAGCGTGTAAATCCCCCTCTTTTTCTACCGCCACAGTGAGAGCTCCATGCTGAAGATGATGATGAACATGAGTCTTCTTATCATGCTGCCCCACTAGCCTACCATAGCTTTCTGTTTTCGTACTTTTTTTATTAAAATATTTGTTTTAATTCAATATAATATAATTAATGAGCAAAATTAATTGTTATGAAATAGACCTCATAAGTTTGTGAAAAAAAAGTTTTTTTTACTAAATTTTTAAAAAATATTTTAGCTAAAGGATTTTTATTTTATGTTTGGATATTATAATATAAAAGTATTTTTAAATTATAAAAGTTATTTGGATAAAAAATAACAAAAGTACTTTTAATTAATCAAATTGACAAAAAAAGACATGGTAAATGAAAGTCCTTGTAACATAATGCATTAAAAAGAATTTGTAACGTATCTATAAATAAGGGTAAGAGAATGGGCAAAACCTTAGCATGCGATCAAAACTCTAGCATGCACTCAATTCCTCACAAAACTACAATCAAATACTCAATGAAAGGCTTTGACGCAGTAGCGACGTAGGGTTTTGATAACAATAGTAGTATTTAGAGAGAGGAAACCGTGTAGAGGTTTGAGGCTAATTATCTTCATTTTGACGCGGTAGAGGAATTGAGCGTACGGTTTTGATAGCAATACTAATAAATATGTCATTTTATAATTTCATTGAGAATAAAATAGTCAATAAAATTTAAAGTAAATAACTTTTACAAGAACTTTAAGTTGAAGCTCCATTCTTCAACTTCTTAAAAAAAAAAAAAAAGCATATTTTAACTTTTTTTTTTAACTTCTACTTTTTTTAAAAAAGTTAGTTTATGATTACAAAAGATTTTGTTTAATTAAAAAAATCCTTTTAAGACAAAAGAAAAAGCCTTTCCAAACGGCTCTTCTATTAAAAGCTTTGTTATGAACACCTAAAAAATATCATGCAAGTTTCTGACTTTTTCCATACTTAATAATGTACAACATAGTAGACAAACAAACAATCCTGATTCCAAGTTTCAATTTGAACCTAAACCTTGCACGGGAATACTATACTATAAAATTGGGTGTGATAATTTGCCTCAAATAATAAGTGGGAATTTCCACTCAGAAAACCCAGAAGATTAAATTGTAAGACATTACTCAATTGACTCCTTTAATAAGCTTCATTTTTCTTTTCTGGATAATGAGGGAATGAATTCTTCACCATAACCATTTTTACAAGTTCTTTCAGTTTATCAAAGTTTATTGATATTTCTAGCATCCAAGGCATGCATGAGTATCTTGAAACTTTAAACGAACTGGGACTACCATGAAAGCACATACATAAAAAGCTTAATCCAAGAAACTGAACATAATGATAATGCAAGGAGATAATAGAAAGGGAGAGATTGTAGTCAATACGCATCCTGTATCAGCCTTCAATCTATGATCTACCAACTCTTCTTCCTGAAAGTGAGCATAGCATATTGCTGTAACCCACATCAAATCCCATATTGCTGATTGCTACCATCTCTCAAACGAAATGGAATACCATAATATAGTTACCCTTCATTTGTTATTCTCAACACAAAGATAATCACTATAAGGTTGAAAAAATAGATTTCATTATGACCAGCACAACATCATCTTCATTATAAAACAAATAGAATAACAGGGATAACGACCCAAATCAAATTTGAGACAAAGCAAAACAAGTTCTCAAGAAGTAAATTCCCTCTACTATTACTAAACAAAAATCTAAGATCTTAACAATAATAAGCTTCATTAATTACAATAGCTACCATACGTTCCTCTTTGGTAATCGATTTTACCTACGGCATACATGATACATGTGAAGTGAAAGATTATAAGCAAGCACAAGCAACATAAAGTAGTGAAGCGATACACCATTTGTGCAGCAGTTAGCAGATTCATTAAGGAACTCAAATACTAGTGGGTTAAAATAGCGTCTAATCCTATTCTTATATTACAACACCAGATACGTGATAACCATGTAATGGAATACACTATAGTGATTTGTGAACTAAGTATATACTACATAGTAAAACAAGCTGAAAGACACAATCAACCCTACTGATCAATATCTCCATCTTCTAACGATTGAAACCTACATAATATTTTATCATGCTGCAGATTTCATCAAAGCATCATGAACTAGCAATGAACTCAACAGTATTCAGCTTGGCAAATCCTTCAAGAAGTTCATATATCAGTGACTTGGTTTAGCATCTGAATCCTAATCTTAAGACCCAGGTGAGATCAGACTCTCAACATAGACCTCTGCATCATGCCAACCATTAGCATTTTGAATCTCAGGACGCACAAACGTGGAATTTCTGGAGTCATAAAAATGTAAGTTCGACCCATACTGCAACAGTATTTCACTACTCTCAGAAATACAGCCATCCTTTGTACACAGAAGAGAAAGAGGATATACCAAGTAAGGAATTCTTAACAGTTTAGTCCAAGACTCTTTAACTCCAAAATCCTTCATAATCCACACATTCGAATATGTGCCATAGTGAGAAAGTATGCACAAGCAGTCTCTTAATACCCCCAAGGTCAAGGTAGATACCCCTGCTTCATAATCAGGCTGTGACAGTTCTACATACGACTCCTTCCCTAAATCAAGAGAAATAACAACAAATGAAGAACGTGAAGCACTAGTTCTACTTGCCAACCAGTTAAGTGTTCCACTCACAAATTTTCCCATGTCATCATACGGAACACCGGAAGGGAACTCCTGAATCCTTCTCCAAGAATTGGAACCCAGAGTGTAAACCTTAACTTCAGTTTTATATGCGCCTCTACCATCACTGTCATAGCAAAAAATTGCTACCACCTTATATTTATCAGTTAAATGATCATAACCAAATCCATATATCGTATAACTTCCCTCCCGTCGTTGAATATCCAAATACGGCGATTTCTTAGAGATTCTAATAGACGGATTCCACACGAGGACATGACTTTGTTTAAT
The DNA here is from genome assembly GCA_014851425.1 of Senna tora. Lineage (NCBI taxonomy): Eukaryota > Viridiplantae > Streptophyta > Magnoliopsida > Fabales > Fabaceae > Senna > Senna tora. Next base: position 1,947,400 of record CM026262.1, on the reverse strand, counting down.
AGCGAAACAGAGCAAGCCGTTACAAGAGCCTACAAGCAAATCATATCGGTTTCGGGCCTTCAAAGGGTATTTCATCTTTACGGCACTAGTAGGGAGGTTATTGCATACAGAATCAAGAGAGCAAGATCTGACAGTAAACCTAGGTTTGGCGAAGCAGAAAATGATGTTATGGCGGGTGAATTTGGTGTCCATAGTGGACATACGAAGGTGCTTTTTAGCGAATTGGGGATCGGAGATCAAAGACTTCCAATACTTGCATACGCACCTGAATCGCAGAAGGAATTTCACAGGAAGCCAGGAAAGGATTTCGACGATGAGTTCAGGAGGAAGGATGGGCAATGGCTGCGAACCTTGATGGGCATTAACATCCATGTGTTGGTGAGAGGAGGGCGATGGCGATGAAGGAGGAGCGAGTCGATGCTTCTTGGGAAAAGTGTGTTGTTGTTCAGAGAATCGGCGAGCAAAAGGTGCATCGTTGTTGGAATAGTCATGAGTGTCGCCATCTCTGAGCTTGGGTTGATTCTGCGTGACCCTATCAGCTTCTGACATTTTTTATCTTCACGCTACATCTGCTGATCACTCACGCCTCTCTCTTATTCAAAGGCCAAATCATTAGGCGATCTCAATTCTCAAGGCTTTTCTACGGATTTATACCAAAAGTTTTAATTGCTTTTCAAAAATTATATATTTACTGTTTAGAATAGCAATAATATTTCTCTTCCCATAGGTATTGTAATTTTGTACAACCTTTGATTTGATCCCACCCTCAACATATTTAATTATTTATATATTAAAAAGGAAAATAAGGCAAATGTATTTTTAAATGTTATCAACTATAATAAACTCTTTTAAAAAGAGAAGAGTAGAAAGTTATTGTATCCGGTCCAAATTCAGAAACAAAAAAGATAATGGAGGAAAGAATAAGAATAATGAAATGACTGGACAACAAATTTTCAATTAGAAATGAGTAAGGCTATACAAAATTCAATCTCTTTTTTTTCCATCAAAATAAGAATGGAAAAAGATAAAAAAAAAAGATAAAAAAAAACATTTTAAAAAGTTAACCTCTATATTAGAGCCAATTGCAAATATTTTAAAAAGTTAATGGTATAACTTCACAAAGAGAATTGTCACGAGGTAATAATTTTTATCAACTGGTAATAATAAAGAAAACCTTTTTTCTACGGGGAGTCACCTATGCAAATCAAACTTCATCAAATTCTATCGTTGCTCAATATTTCAATCCAATTGTCATGTTAATAACAAAAATATAGTTTGAAAAATTATTGCACTTAAATTATACAACCTCATGCAAAACTGTCTAGTCAATAATATGAGATAAGGCATTCATGATATTCTATAGACTAACCGAGCAGCTAGAGACCAATAATATTGAAATTAAATATTTTTGAAGAGTATATACATATTTTGGTCTCTAAAAGATTTTGCTATTGACAATTTGATCTTGAAAGATTTGTAATATCCAAGTTGGTCTTCGAAAGATTTTTTCGTTACACAATTTGATCCTTTCGTCATATCTAATTAAATTTTGTTAACAAAATCGTTGATGTGACCCGTTAAGTACTGACATAGACTTACATACATGGTAGCACAAATTTTAAGTGCACTAATAAGTCGCTAGAAGATATTAAATACTACAGAATAGTCTCTAAACTATGTTTATGATGTACAAATTTCATTGTGCTTTTTTTGCCGTAATGATTATGAGAGTAATATGCCCCTAATTTGTTCCTACTAGCCACTTTCTTACTGACATGGTAGCAAATCTGAAACAAACTCTTCTCTATTATGTGTGTGATCACAATACCAATAGGTTATTGGGTCTACTAGTCTTGGTGTCACCAAAACCGTCGAGACACGTGTACATGTTGGTCATTCCGGCGCTTAACAGAGTCTGTAAGTGGTGGTGGGATTCGGAGATTATTGGGCTATGATGGTTTTGAGGTGGTCCACAGTGTCGTCAAAGAGCTTGACGCAATCGTCGAGGCCTCTGTGTTGGAATGTGTTTAGACTTCAGATGTGCGAGCCTGGTTCGGATGGCAGTGCAATTACAGGGACGAGAATCTGGCTTCGTGGACGGTGTGGTTGATGAGGGAGGAGATGAGTTGTGGGAGAGATTTGGGAAGGAAGCGAGAGTGGAGACACAAAGCTGCGGGTAGAGTGTTCCATGGCATGAGGATGTTTGGGGCTTGTTAGTTATATGTAGTAATACTTCTCATTTTCTTTCTCTTTTAGGGGCTTGTTAATCATATGTATAATACTTCATGTGAATTTAACGGGTCACATCAACAATTCTGTTAACAAGATTTAATTGAACATGACGAAAGAACTAAATTGTACATCGGAAAAATCTTTCGAGGACCAATTTGGGTAACCCAAATCTTTTAAAGACCAAATTGTCAGTAATGAAATCTTTCAGGGACCAAATTGTATATATAATCTATTTTTTTAACCATACTTATTTGAGAATGATATAAAAAATAACAAATACAAGAAGAGCTCGAAATTTCTACATGATGATCATTGATCATTGCCCCAAGTTAAACGAAAGCAGAAAAGCTTGAGTGAAGCAGTCAAAATAAATGGCGTCTGGACTAATTAATACATAGGATAAATAGACTTCCCGAACTACAAGGTGAAGGACCAACACCCGACCAACATCAAAGTGGAGCCCTTACGAGTTACGACATAGCATCAAAGATGGCTTAGTTAGAATCTCATGGAATAGACGGCAATACTAAGCACTCACCCAGCACATCTCATGGTAGCCATCGACAAGGTATTCATAACCATAAGATGACACAGACAACGTACACATCACATCAGTAACATGCAAAAGAACCTTCAAGCTAACAACCTTATTCAACATCATTGCCATTGGGTCTACGATATGGCATGTATCTATGGTCCTTCGCAGCATTCCTCTTCCTCCTTTTCTCAATGAATGCTTCAAGTTTTCCAGAAGACTGATAATGGATTGTAAATAATTAGTTAGTAAAATCTATAAATGGCATAATAAAATGGGGGCTGTTGAACCCACCAATGTTGTTGGGGCAACACACACACAGATTATCTTTTACAGAGACAAGCCAGGCAAACGCATACCTTGAGTTCCTTGTATTTTTCAATAAGCTTTTGCTTCCGGATTTCAGCTGCAAGTATCAAGGACAAGTCAGCATTTATAGTTAAAAGTTCATCATATTCATCATTTATTTGTTTTATACGCTTGATTTCATTCGCTAGAAATACGTATTTCCAAACAGCAAAATATGCAATTTATCTTTTGGGTTCCTACAGACCAGGGTTTCTCTTATACCAATGCCGAGAAACAAAAATATAGGAAGAAATTGCATTTTAAACGTCTGGAGAGTGAGGGAGGAGGCATACAATTTTTGAGATAATAGGGACGTTTGCCCTGCTTTGCCGCTTCTCTCTCTTTCTTCTTGTGCTTGTTCAGTATCTCTGTATCAACTCTCTTGGCTGAATCAGACTTCAACTGTTTATCCTGAAAAGACATGTAATTTTGAGCAAGTCACGAGTTCCACATTTCTGTAGAGAGAAGATCAACTTCTAAATTGGTAACTAAAATTAACGGAATAAATTATTGGAATTTGACATAAAAGCATCCTTCCAATATACAAAAACTTACAATCCATGATATGCGTTCTTCTATTTCATTGATCCTATCAGGATCTTTACATTTCTTCAAATCCTTCAGTAAAGCCTGTTACACACAGAAAAATTTATGGGAAAAATTTACCAAGTCATAGAATAAAGTAAACACAGAACTCTGCTTTCAGGAAAACTACCTGTTTTTCAGCAGGAAGGTCGTTTTCAAATAAAAAATTATATCGCTTCCTAAACCTGTAAGTCAAAAAACACATTATTTTGTACAACAAACATCCCATAATGGCTTTTAAAAAAGAAAGCTTCCCATAATGAAAAACAAGAGAGATTTCCACCCAAAGTTAATTCCAGCCTTTGTTTGATATCCTTTGTTTAGAATAAAATAGCTACACCACAAAAATTAACACAAAATATAATTCAGAACTATAGCTCAAGGAGCCTTGAATGCCTAACAGAAAACCATGGCAGTATGGCACATATACAACAACCTATGATTTAAGGCTAAATGAGATCTGCTGCCAACACAATGTAGGTGGTTTGAGAGATAACAAGAAACTTCCTCCATAAATATTTTACAACAAAAATGTGATCTTCAGAACAATAGTGAAACGACCAGACAAAAATACAAATATTAAAATCACTAACATATAAACACCATGACTGATGACACTAACCCCTCGTACTCAGAATATCAATACTAATATAAAAAAAATTATTGGGGAAGAATGTCAGGCATAGAATTTCCACAAGGAAAAATTTCAAACTATAGCATAGAGATAAAATCTTACTCACATACCTTGACAAATGCACATAAAATTATGGCATTCATCAACACAATTGTACAGGAAATCATTTTTGAAAGAAGAAAAAAATGTGATAGCACTCAGTCAAGAGATGAACTTACCCATCGGGGTCTAGTCTACCACATAGAGATTCAAATCGTGGATCTCGTACAACCTGAAGACAATTAAAGGTATACAATAAGAAGCTTGAGACAGATAGCATAGAAATATAATATTCATATTCAACACCTTTTCCATATCATATTGCACAACTCTAAATTTGAATACTATGTATTTGCATATCAATAAGCTTTACAGTAATACACTTAAACCAGCTAATATCTTAGATCACACAAATGCTGGTGAACCAAGGGAGTGTAACGGGTGAGGCCATGTATTTGCATGCAAAGCAAAAGATAAGAAACAGGCTGCAAGAAGTCATCCTCCTCTAAATAAGCCAACAACTAATGTGGTACAGAAAAAAAAATATCCTTGCTACCACAGAGAAGTCCTTATTAGATAATTAAAGTATGGGCATTCAGTGCGTCAATGAATAATATTGATAGAAGCAGAGAACATAGAGCACTACAAAGTTGATTCATTGCGCCACTTGGATCAAATAGTAAACTCACCTTTTTAGGAGCTTGAATGACATCTCTTAGAACAGGAACTGGCTTCTTGCAGCTAACCTCCATTGGCCTTGGGAAACAGAAATGAATTACTTCTTAGTTTTCCTATTACAATATATATATATATATATATATATATAGAGGCCCTATATTCCATTACAATACCTATTCTTGTTTGCTCTCTTTGACTTTTTCTCCTCATTGGGCTTTCGGAAAATTCCATGTGACCCGTTTGAGCGAGCTTTCTGCAACTCCTCAAATGTTGCATCAGCCAGCTCCTGCTCTATCTCCTCCTCCTATATCATCAAAACAATGACTCCTCACTATGAACTTTGCTTTGGCAGAACTGCTCATAATTTAAATTTTCTTCAAAAAAAAAAAAAAGTTACCCACGTCTTCTGAGTAACTGGAAGACGATTGGTCCGTCTCGCTCTCCTCGAATTGGGTTTTGCTGGACTCAGGAATTCTGCTTCTGTTTTCCTTCATCTAAACTAAATCAAATGAAATTACCAAAGCTCGATATTAATGTTGGGAGCAAATAAGTTGGACAGATAAAAGATCCAATTCCAGGTGAAACTGACATTGGAAACATACAATTAATCATGTAGTCCCATGTTCCATGAATGAAGGAATAAAACATCGTACCGGTTTCGCACGATATGGTGTACAATCCTCTGTTTCGCGAGTTAACCAAATCGAAATAATGGGGAACTGTTATAATCTAATTTGTACTTTTGATGCAGTCGAATATTTGAGACTCCTATGCGTGGCCGTTGCTCTGGACGACGAGTGTAAACAAAGTAAGGCAAGCCACAACTCTTTGAACCCTAGTACCGTAAGGGGAAGAAGACCCAAAAGGTGCGTTTTTTTTTAATTAAACTAAACAAATTGCTTAGATACAAGTTTATTAATATAAATATAAATAAAATACATGGTAAAAATATTTATATAATTAATTATAATTAAGAGAATATAAAAGATAATTGATTATATAATCGATCAAATAAAAAAGAGTATAATTAAATTTATGATTAAAAAACTTCATAACAAATACTAAATAATTTTATCTTAATTTTGTTTAACTAAATAGGGTCTTTGGCCAAGTTTATTTTCCTTTAAAAAATGTTTATTTTTTTTAAAAGCATTGAGATTATTTAGTATTGATGGGATGATTAACAAATATTTTTAAAATATTTTTGAGTTATAGAAGAAGTAATTTTTTAATTGAGTAAAGTATCCTTGTTGTCCATAAACTTTATTTCTTGTTCTAAAACTTTTTTTTGATTCATGCCAACCCAAAGTTTTCAATTTTGTTCATGCCTGTCCTTTTTGTTGACACCGTTAACATACTTAACGAAATTTGCTGACGAAGATGATGAATGTGTATTTCTTTTATCACGTCATTGTCACTTCACATTTAAATTTTTACTTTTATTAAAAAAAAACTTAATCCAATTTTTTTTTTATTTGGATGGGTTTAAGGTAAAAGTTTTTTTTTTAATTTGGATTAGGTTATTTTTTTAAAATAAAAGTTAAATGTGAGGTAGAAAATGAGGTGATAAAAGAGATATACATTCATCGTTCATGTCATCAAATTTCGTCAAGCAAATTAACAGTGTTAGCAAAAAGGAATTGAAAGCTTGGGGTAAGCATGAATAAAAAAAAATTTGGGGGCAAAAATGAACATTGCAATAAAGTTTAGGGACTGTTTTATTCATGTTTAATACAAATTTTATGCTTTGAAGGTTTGGAACTCTCAAATGAAAAGTTTGAAACTTTGATGATTTTTTTAATGAAAGAAGAAATTATTATTTTACTCTAATCTCATTCTTTTATCACTCTTCATTTTATCTTACACTAAATATAACCATATCATTCTCAATCTCAATCCCAATCCCAATCCCTTAAAAATAAATCCACCAACCAAACTTAAGATAAATCCTCTAAGTTTTAGAATGGAACACGAAAGAGATATGTGAGAATTGAGGAAAGTGAAGGAATAAGGAGAACTAGTTATCAATATGCCTACTACTAGTAATTCCAGTGGATCCAGTAAAATGCATTCTTGGTTAAAGTTTGTAAAATGGAAAAAATAGGATCCACATTACTAATATTTTTTCTATGAAATTTTATATCTGTGAACTTATTTTTTCTCTCACTACACACACTTTAGTCAAGAATAATCCAAATCCAAAGGTGGCTGATTCTGTATAACATGATAATGTAAAACAGAAATACAGAAGGATGAACTAAACATTTTCTCATTATGTAAATGAAATACAATTGAACATGTTACAAGAACCCTCCACAAAGAGGAAGAAGGGTTCATATGAACTTCCAAATTAAACTTCAATTTAACTGGTATCCTGACTCCTGATTCCTGAATGATACTATATATATCACTTGAACTTGTGTAAAACATGAAAAAGAGAGTTTATTTACATTGTGAAGTTACAAGAAAAATTATGCCCTTATTTTCATTAGATTAAGCCCTAACGTGATTTGACAGCCTCATCATCGTCAGTCATCATCTTCTTCAATATCCCAACTGAGGTCCTCCTCTTGTTCTGCAGAACTCAACCTCTTTCGTAATTCAATTCTATTCGTGGTTCCAACACCATCATCTCCTTTATTCTCCTCATTGCTTTCAATATCTTCAATCTCATCCCAACCAAGTTCTTCCTCCTCAGGCATTGATGGCTGGCTAGAAACAACTGAAATATCACTGTCTTTGCAAGATCCACTGTGATCTGTCTTAACTTCTGATCCTGCTTGATCATGATATTTAACATCCAACTTATCCCCACTTTCAATTACAATTTCAGCCTCAGGAACATTTGATGCCACATCCTCGTGATACTTAACTGATTTATCCCCACCATCGTTTTCAGATTCAGAAGTAACACTCTTCGCATCCTTTTCTATCTCCAAATCCTTCTTAAGTTTACTACTCTCAACAGTACCACCATCTGTATCAACTTCAGCAGAAATTTCCTCCTTCACCTCTGTAATCCCACTGGCGTTACCTTTTGGCTCATATCCATCATCATCGTCGTCATCATCAAAATCCCAAGTCAAATCCTCCTCTTCATCCCCGGAAATTGCACGCTTCACAAGCTTAGCTCTGGCATCCTCGGCCTGCTGTAGTTTATGCAGCTTATAAAAATACCTGCTCCAGAAGCTATCATAGTCAGTACTACTGGGGACAACCTTGCCATATATCTCCTCAATCACCTCATTCTCTTCAATCAAGCCCTGAATATCCTGCCCCTTCTTATCCAACTCAAACCCTAATTTCCACTCACTGTAAATTCCCAAATCTTCCGGTTCCTCCAAATAGGTGTTAACATCACTCTGAAGAGAACACACGAGAGCGTCAAACCTACTATACCGTTTCACATCCGAACTCAGATCAATACTGCTTCTCAATGGCTGCTTACCAATGCTGCTGTCACTGTTAGCATTAGCATTGTAATCAGAAGGATCGGAATCAGAATCAGCGGCTAACAGAGAGTGCCTACCGTGAGAGACAATCTGAGTCGTAGACTTCCAAACGGTGTTGCCAATATCGTCTATGGCTTGGCCAACCGACTCAAGCGACTGCTGAGCCACCGACGCGCCAACATCGAGCGAAGCAGGGATGTCCTTGACGGCGCGTGAAGCAGCTTCTCGAATAATCGCCGTCTCTTTCTTTAATCCAGAACTGAATTCCTCAAGATCGCGGCGGTAGGTATCGATGACAGACTCGGATTTGGAAGTGAGGGTCTTGATGAGACCTCCGAAGTTCCAAACGGTGTTAGAGTTGGAACTCTGGGGCGGAGCGGGACTTGGATCGGAATCGTCAGGGTCGTGTTCTCGGGATCCATGGGAATCGGAGGAAGGTGGTGGCGGTGATGGGTCATCGGAGAACACGACCTTGAAGAAATCCATTGAGCGTAGGAGGAGACGTGCCGGTGCCTCAATGGCAATGCCTGCGCTTATGCCGCTAACGTTTGTACATGTTAAGACTGTTGAGACTTGAGACTAGAAAAGGTTTATGCGTCGCTGTCGGTGATTAATTAAATTTGATGTCATACATATCCATGGTTTCGTTCATTTTATTATTTTATTTTATTTTCTATTTTATAAAGTCATAGTTTTTTTTCATTTTAATTATATAATTTTTGGTTTTATTATTATTTTAATTATTAAAGCACGATATTATTAACATATATCACTAATAATACAACAGCATTAACACAAATAATCAAAAATACAAAAAATAAAATAAAACTTTGTTATGAATGGAGGTTAAAATCCTCTAAAATTTCAGAGAAATTTTTTAATATTCAAAGATTAATTGAATAATTGTAATCAAATAAAATTATTTGCGATTTAAACATATATAATATTTTTTTGAGTTTGACCCTAATTGATTTTTTTAATATGTCATATTCAAAAGTACCTTCCCTTAATGACATTTTTATTAAAAATAATATTATTATTTTAAGAAATTTAAAATATTTTTAATTTAATTTTATATTGTTTAAATTAAGTTAATGCACATTTTTTCGGTTGTGAGTGTATGTTTGGCATTGATAAGTATTAATGCTAGCGTTAATACTTAAGAATACTTTTTATGTTTTTTATAAAAGTAGTACAGGGTGAATTGAAGCAGCTGGGGGAAATAATATCTTAATTTTTTTAGGCTAAAATGTATAGAACTCCCCTGAACTATAAGGTGTTTACACATAACCTCCCTTAACTTCAAAAAGTTGTATAGCACCTCCCTAAACTTTTCAATTTTTGCACATAAAAGATTCTGTTAACTTTTCCATCCAATTTTTAACACTCAATGTGACATAAGCTTTCACATCACATTTTTTTTGGGTAGGAAAACGGGGCCCTAACAAAAACAAAAAGACGAAAACTAAGTCACATCAATCCTAAGCTCAGTAGCGATAGGGTTGCTTAAAACATCAGGTGGATCATCGATAATAATACGCTCCAAAGAACATGAAAGACTATGGTTAGCTAACCAATCAGCGCAAGCGTTAATGGTAGTTAACGGTAGAGAAATTATTTATTTGTCCAGTTGACATGGAATTAAAATGTGATGTGAAAGTTGATGTTGCATTAAATATTAAAAATTGAATGGAAAAGTTAACAGAATCCTTTATGTGCAAAAGTTAAAAAATTTAAGGAGGTGCTATGTAACTTTTTGAAGTTCAGGGAGGTTATGTGCAAACACCTTATAGTTTAGGAGAGTTATGTGCATTTTAGCTTTTTTTTAATAAGAATGATTTTTTAGAAAATCGACATAAATGTGAAATGACTAAAATAAGTCTATAGTTGACTACCTAATTATTCTTTGGACGTTATAGCTAGTAGCTACAGCTTCATTGATACATACTTGCATACTATTAAAACAGTATATATTACAGAAAACGCTTTTTACATGCCTTGCATTCTAAAAACTTCTGGACCTCTCACATTAGTACAGCAACTTGAAGTTTCTAGGAATGTACAGGTCAAAAGCTCAGACAAAAAGCAAACAGTGCAAGCCGAAGAAATAACTTAACCTGACACTCTTTCAATTTCCTGGATTATAAATTCCTTTTCTTCCTCAAACTGTTCATCCTCTGAACCTGAAAATAGTGCAAGAGCTAAGAGATGTGAATGTGAATCTCAGAAAATTTACAACAATCTATATAAAAGTGTGGCTCTCAAAGAAATCCACTGCTGTAAGTATCCTAACCTTTTCCAGGAGACAGATTATGAAGCAACTCTAGCAGCTTCTCACGGTTCTTTGTCAGAATAAATTTTACATCTCGTGGCTTATTAGGATTAGCAACAAAAACCTGCATAAACATAGGGGAGGAAATTATAGCAAACACAGATCAACCTCCAAAACAAGTATTTCTTAACTTTACGTCTTTTAAGGTAGTCTTTGTTGGGTTCCGCACAAAAATATAAAGAAAAGAGAAAGAATATACAAAAAATTTTAACGTGGTTCGGTACCTCAAGACCTACTACCACGACACCAATTGGGACAAACTTTACTACTTGTAATTTTTGAACGGAAAAATTACAAACCCTCCTCAATACATAAAAATACCCAAAACCCAATAGTTATAGGTTAGTATTCTTACGTGTGTTGGAACCTATATAACTCACACCTATTTATATAAGCTCTTCACCCACTCACTCCACACACCCCACCAATGTGGGGACTTTGAATTACACACACAACAGCCTTCAGGAACTTCCTGCATGTACCCAAAAGGGTGCCTATCAATTCTATCTGAATTATCGCCTAAGAAATATTTAATAAGGCTGGCATTTAGGAAGCTGATAGATTGCCCTTAGTATCCGAAAACCCAATCGGACTGATAACTTCTATAGCATGCATTCGGCAAGATCTTCACACTATCTTCTCTTGCTCAATAACTGTCATGTGCTCATCACTATCCCAAACACGGGCTGCCCAACAAGCACCTCATCAGCCTTTCCCAACTTACATACATAGGATGTCTACTAAGCATAAAAAGAACGATAATCTCAAAGGCCAAACTCATCGTCGTGTGGGTCAAATGTGCATTTTGGATGAACTGAATTAAAACACAAGTGAATAACATAGGTTAACAAAATCAGATATGACTCCATCCTTGCATCAACTAGATTAAATCTATTAAAACAGTTCGGTGTACCCCACTGCTTAACTAAGTTTCAATTGATTACTGTAACATCATAATTGTAAGACTTGTCAAGTTCTCCAAGGATGCCAAACTTAGCCAGAAGCTAATGGGGTTGCAACTTTCTTAATTTGATTGTCAGAAATCTCAGTTAGAACTTTAAATACACCTATAGGGGAACCCTTCAAATCAGCTTAAAGTACAGAGGGGAAATTCACCTTGAAAATGTGAAAAGCAGCTAGTTGAATGTTTTTACTTGAATCCTGCTCAGTCCAAAAAACGAATAAAATTACTAAGCAGCAAATTTGAAAGAAAAAGGTAAAACAAAAGCAATGTTTTTGGCAAGTATGAGACATAATAATCAAGTTTCTAATAGCTTTTGGATGCTCAGCAGCTAGAGTGACTGATAAAAATTAAGCACAGAAATTTGCAGTCTCTGGTGGTTGCGATGCACCTTAAGTTTCAGATGTAGGGCTTCATATAACCAAACTGACCAGATGTTTAGGATTCTCTCTAAAAATCTTTTTTTTTAAACCATTTGGAAAAAACCAAAAGTAAAGCCTAACACCTAACACAGGAAACAGGAGAAATCAGCAAGCAAAAAAAGACTTATCCAATGAGGTTGCAAGACTCCATACTGCAATATTGTGTTCAAGTAAAAAGGTGAAGAATCAAGACGATATGTGTTTGAGAAATGTTTGTCTCGGTGAATTATAATCAAGAGTAAACAGCCCCCAATGTATTGGAACTTGGAAAACAAACATTAAAATGGTTGTCCATGTAGTGATAAAAATAAGGAGGAAAATGCAGGTTAGATCAATAAACTAATGCTATTGCACTTGTACACAAAAAAGTAAGCACACTACTCAAAATACATGGATTTCATATTGACCCAGCACCATGTGATCCATGTTTATTTGTCATGGGGGAAAAGTATGATATCACTCAATGCACAGGACGATGAGGAATAATACCTTCAACAATGTCATCATGACTTTCAGGTGACGAACTTCTTGGATGTAGCGCTTCATTATTGGGGAATTTGGAGCCTCCAAAAGAAATTCAGACAGAATCTAAAAGCGACATATAATTAATAGTTAATAATCCTGCATATCACAAAATGCAAACTTATGTAGAATTGCATCCAGAACTAACCTTTAAGGACTGCCTCCTTGTGACATAATTAGTAGATGTCAAGATTTTCTCATAGAGATCAAAAAACTGCAACAAGAAGTCTTGTCAGAAAAGCTGAAGTAACATGCAAGATTAAAACATCCCAATAATTAAGTCTGCACCATGAACATGTTCAATGATGAAAATAAGTCTTAACTATATCCAAAATAACTGTTTTACAATTGGTTAAATTTTTCTTTATGAGGCTCCTAAATGTATTTATTTAATCAACTCACTTAAATATTAAGATAAGGAGGAAGCAAACCTCACTGTAATGATCTGCCAAAAATTCCGAGACCAATTTTCCATGTTTAGTAAGCAGATCCTGCAAAACATTCCTCAGAGATGTATAAAGAAGTGGCAAATTAAGTCTAAAATCAGTAATGAAAAAAAGGAGGAAGTATCATAAATAGGAGAGAGGGGGGGGGGGGGTTGGAAGGAACTAAGATCTGACCTTAAAAGTAGAAAATGCATCCGAAGCAACATCAAAATTAGGCAACTCTACAAATTTAAAGAACAACTCGAAGCTTGGCGACTCCAACAAGTATCTGAAAATACAGAATACTAGAAATCGTGAATCATGCAGTTGACTTGCCTCTAGATAGACTGCGTGACAAGGACAGCCTCAAACTGTGCATTGAGAGTCATTTGTTGTATTTAATATCTACATAATGATAAACCAGCTTAATACTTGGATTTTGGCATAAAGAAATTTGGCAACAAATGAGCATTACTTATATGTACAACTTCAAGTTTAAAAATGAATTTCAACATCCTCAAGTTTGGCCGCAAGAATAGACTGGAATGTTACAGTTCCCTAAGATCATCATTTAGTTAGTGAATCATAAATGATAATGCGAATGGCAAAAAGGGAAGCCAGCTCAATGACAGAGTTAATACTCAATACAATGATCACAAACAAGACTACCAACTATATGGAATATCTCATTCAACTTTGATGCCAACACCATCTAATGTTATAATATATCCAAAATCTCTTACTAGAGCAGTTTATCAGGTTTGGTAAGAGAAAAGTAGTAAACCAGTTCTTGTACACCAATTTTCAGTTCAATCTTAGCCTCAATAGACATGAGATATAAGTAAAGGAGGGGAAAAAAGAAGAGAGAAAAAAAATGAAAATCTGGGTATATCTTACTTTGCAAGTGCTGGAAATTTGATGCATTCCCGCAACATTATGCCACAGTTCAAGGCAATTTCTTTGTTATCATAGCTGTTCGGAAAAAAACAAACAGACGGTTTGTAAGCGACTAATAATATTTAAGGCCATTTAAAACCATGTTTAATTAGGGAAACTGTTAACTAGGGTAGACAATGAAACAAAGTGTGACTGAAATCTCTGATTTTGGAAGAAGTCACTTTTGCAAACATTGATTATGAAAGAACTCATTTTTAACAAATCAATTATCAATTAATGTCTGAGAATATATTTTTGAAGTGTTGTAAGTGAAATTATATTTATTTGATTGTTAGAGAGAATCACTTAAATGTCGGATAAAAAAATAGGTATAGATGTGGCATGTTGTGTCTCAATTCAAAACATTAGGGGAAATTTAGTGAACTGATGTGTGAAAAGGGAAAAATTATTCATATGAAAATTAGAAGTGGGTAACCAATACAGCTTTTTCACGTCAGGAGGAGTGGATTCTACTCACTTTTGTCACAATCCGGCTTTTTCAGAATCACGTTTTTCAGTATCTGTTATAAAATCATGAAAACAACTCCCCCCCTAGAAAAGAAGTCATGATAAAGTGATTTTGGAATACTTAAAAGCAATTTAAACAAGCTTTGACAACTGCAAGAAACATAGTCTAATTTCATCCATCATTTGACAAGTAAGGCCAATGAGGTTCACCAAACTTAGCTTCATGCTTATACTCCCGATGTTCAAATGTATAATAGAATCTGATTTAGGTCCAACATCTTTCACAATTGTCTTAATGGCAGACATCTATAAATATACACGTAGTTCTTTCTAAAGAAAAACAATTATTGATAACATTAGCAGCAAGAATGATAAAGACTGGACAGAAGATCGCATATGGTTTTTCTTATAGATCTCACATGACATTTAGCATGCATGTTACAACTCTTGAACGTGAGTAACTATCTTATGGCAAAAAAGGAAAAATGGACAAGTTATGTTCATCATCACTTTATTGGTTCCGCACTCTAAAATGTCTGCAGAACCCCTTCACTAGCTGCTTGCAAGATTATAGTGAGAATTTAAGTTTCTGAATATATAGATACAAAAAAACACTGACAAAAGAGAAAACCCCAATGAAACACATACTTCCAATTTAGCGCAGAGCATCATTTTCATGGCCTTCTCATAGGAATCTTTAGGAGAACTACACCCCCAAAGCTAACTCATGAATTGTGTCCTAACATTGCACCACCCTCTATAACCCCATTACCTATGCAGAGCCAACATTGCAATACCAACATCGCCACTTGCATCAGCTGCGTGATTACAATTGAAACTTAGTGGAAGGCTCTGATACTTAATGATAGGAACTTATAGGAAAACCACACCCCAAAAGCTAAGTTGTGAGGTTGAAGAACTCAAGGTCTTCATAAACCCCACAAAAGAATCCCATATTTTCCAATGTAGGACTCAAGTCCCATATCTTGAATTTGGGTCCTTTGACCTTCCAACTTGACTAATTTTAGGACTACACTTGACAACTATAACAGTGGGGAAAAAATCTACATTGACAGAGGGCGGAACAAAGGAAAAATAAATATTAGTCACTAAACTTACCATACAACAAGAAAGTCTAATAACTCTGGGTGTTGTTCAATGTATTCCACACAGCAATACTTGGAATCAACTTTCTGTTTCAACAATATGGACCAGCAGTGGATTAAATCCTTTCTTGCCTGTATCAGAATTCACAAACCAATAATGAGCAACCAGTTAAACCAACTGCACACTGTTGTGCTTTGGTAGCAATCTAAATCTTACTTCCCATCCCAGTACAGGCAACTTGTGAATTATAAGAGCAATAATATCCCCTTTGCAAACTTCCTCCACTAGCTGCGAAACCTGATCCACATTTGGTTCTGACTCCCCGTCTCCAGAAAGCATGCATCTCATTGTCACAAAATTCTTCTCAACTTCCTCTAAAGCCTATGATAAAGCAGAAAAGAATCTATAACCAAAACTTAAGAAACTGCAGCTCAATAATAAAAAAGCATTTTAATATGTCTATAACAGCCTTTCTTCATTTTTCCACTTACCAGTATAAAACAAGATGGTAACAATTAAAAGCATGCATACTGATTAAACTGGCAAAACTAGCTGTTTAGCTGCTCAACTAAAATAAATAAGATCCCCCCCCCCCCCCCACCCTTCAGATTAAAGTAGTTTGTTTTTCCCATGTTCTATAGGAGTGTTAACTTCGCAAGTTCACAAACTTCCAGAGATGATCCAAAATATATATAGAGCAATATGTCTTTCAAGTTGCATGTTTAATGCCAGGTAGCTTTATTCATATTCAAAACAGATTTCAGTTATTCTAGTTTTATCAAATCAAAATAGTATTTCAAAGGAAAAAAAAAACGTTGATATGTTTCTTAAGATGCTTCTACGGACTCTTCTTTCAAGAAAATCAGAGCAATCTTGTTTCAAACACATGTAATGTACTTGGGAAAGTTGACATCTGGAATACTTCCTGCAAATTTCCAACAATGTTTCTCATATAAAATTATTCCTAATCCCTAACAAACACACAGGACAACAAATTACACAATAAAAATCGCAGGAAATGTATCATCGGCCTAGTGATAGTGAAGAAGCAGAAGCAGAAAGCAGGAGAGAAAAGCAGACCTTCTCAAGGGCTTTAACTTCAACAACAGTTTTGGTATCGAGAGCCATGAGACTGTCCTTGATAGACTTGGCCACCTCCGGTGGCGTTTTAGGCCTCAAAATCTTGAAGAACGAGAAGGACATGGCGATCGGCTCTTCTTCAACAAAATTTCCACTCTCTCTCGCTCTCTCTACGGTTCTGATTTCGCTTTACCTTTTGCTTTGCTTTTCAGGTGTTGGTATGAATAATGCAGTTGGTTCAGTGCTTCTTGTTACGAATTCGGAATTTCTAGTCAGTAATCACTCGTCAGCGTCATCAATAATGTACCTTTTTGAATGATTACTAGTTATTAATTTTCTTATATTTCACCACCTAATTATAATCCTACGAAACTAGAGGCTGCTTTTGTGAAATTTACTTATCAATTTCTTTTTTTTTTAATCATTACTCCACACACTATCTTCCCTCCAAAATTGGCTTTTGCCGCTCCAACAGCAAACTAATTTTTTTTTTTAAAGTAAATCCTTCTTAAGGATACTTGAATATAAACCAATTTTCTTCTAAAAATAAGAATGAGAGGCAATTTTTTTACAAAACAATTCAAGGGTGAAGATAAGAATAATGCCCCTTGTCATAAATCCTACGTAAATTCATAGTGGGTTCAGAGTTTAGTAAAAAAAAATGTTAGTATAAAACTAATGCCTCTTGTTAAAAATTCTACGTACATTCATCATGTGTTAAGAATTTAATAAAGAATGTCAGTATAGTATGATAAATATATTAAAGTGATTGTGAGTCATGGGTTATATAATTTAGCTCACACATATTGACTTGTATTGACTTGCAGTATAGTGCATATGACAAGTCTAAAAATGATGCAGTTTGCATTTTATTATTGTTTTTTTTTCAAATATATATATATATATATATATATATATTCAATTATTCTTTAAAAGTACACTTTATTTATTTTTCCTAAATTCGATATCACATATAGTACACTTAAGTTTTCATTTGTAGTAAATTTCTTCTCAAAGTATAAAAAATTATAACATTAGTAAGGTAGTAATTTATCAGACATCAATTAACAATGATTAGTCATACAATAATTATTGAGTCCTCTTTTCCTAATCTAACATAAAATTATGATAATTGATGTCTATTAAAAATTAACAAATGAACAAGGATTTGAGGAAAGTTCTCGCCTTACCCATGGGCGAGGGTTTAAATATCCCGAAGCCATTCAAAATTCTGTTTTGGTGGGCATCCCTATGAGGAGATCCTCTGGGCCCTGGCATCCAAGGGCTAGTTGAGTAGCTGCGACTGGGTAAAATTACTTGCGATTTAAGCCTGTGCAGTAATCCTTTGGATTGGGCCTTTGTTGGTCTCCCCAATATGTCATTGGTCCCCTGTCCAATAGTACTTGAGAGTGCCTTCCCTTACTACCATTTTTTTTAAAAAAAAAATAAAATTGACCATAACTTAACAACTTCATAATTTTTATATTTTTAAGATATGATATATTACAAATAAAAATTGAAGTAAGTAACATTTTTTTTAATATATAATTTAAGGGGATAAAATATAGTTGTTTCATAAATGCATGAATTTTCAAGCCCTCCAAATGGGACCGAATGTATTGGATTGATTAATGATTAATGCATTTGCAGGGGGCATTGGTGGTAAAGCCATCCACATTTTCCAAACAAACCACCTCACTTAACCGCCGACTCAGCGACTCCCACCGATTGCCCTTTGTCTTTCTCCTTTCTTACAACCACTGATCCTCACTTTCGATCCTCTTCATCCGCTTTCTCTTTCCCAAGTTTCCCATCCTTTTCATTTTCCCCAAATCTCTCTGATTTTCCTTCCATGCGATGCGAGGCCATGATTGGATCAACACCTCCCTTCCCGACGAGCTCATCGTCGAGATCTTCCGCCGTCTCGATTCCAAATCCGCCCGCGACGCCTGCTCTCTCGCTTGCAAGCGCTGGCTCCGCCTCGAGCGCCTCAGCCGAGCCACCATCCGAATCGGAGCTACCGGTTCCCCCGACCTTTTCGTCAACCTTCTAGCTAGCCGCTTCTCCAATGTCAAAAATGTCCACATTGATGAACGCTTGTCGATTTCGCTCCCCATCCAGCTCGTGAGTCATCTGAATCTTATTTTAATTGCTTTCTCTTTCTTTTTGTGATTTTGGATTTGAATTGTTTGGCTCTAGGATTATTACAGATAGAAAGTTTATTCTTCGACCGCCAAGGGATTTGAATAAAATTGGGGTTGTGGGAATTTTATTTGTCGAGATTACCTGACTGTCCGCATGTTTGATTTTTCCTCTCGATTTGAGCAGGGGAGGAGACGGGCAAGCGATAATTCTACGGTTTCATCGCTTAAACTGCATTATGTGACAGAAAAAAGTGGGTCTGATGACGGCGATGTTGATTCAATATGTTTATCTGATGCTGGTTTGGCAGCTCTCGGCAAAGGCTTTCCCAAGCTGGAGAAGTTGAGCTTAATCTGGTGTTCTAACGTCTATAGTGAGGGATTGATATCCCTGGCACAGAACTGTAGTTGCCTGAAAGCCTTGGACTTGCAGGTATAATTTATAAGTTTGTTGGACCTGCGACCTTGTAGTTGGGCTCATTTGTTAGAGGCACATACCGTATCTATCTCTGCCTCTCTGGTATAGAGGGCCAATCTACTCATTTTACTGCCGTTGATACCCTTATTTTGCTTTGCTCCTTTGCTATGTTTTCCCTTGCACCTTTAACATTGCTATCGAAGTTGAACTGCTACTTAGACAGAGTTTTATCTCTACTATAGCCTTGATATTATCAATTAATTATTTTCCTTACCGCCTTCTCAATATTTAATCATCCACTTGTTTACTGCCAAAATAATGCAGTTTAATAGTTATAATTGTTGAGATTTTCCTCTAGGGTTGTTATGTTGGCGATCAAGGACTAGCTGCTGTTGGGCAGTATTGCAAGCGACTTGAAGACTTGAATTTGCGATTTTGTGAAGGCTTGACTGATAAGGGTTTGGTTGAATTAGCCTTAGGTGTGGGAAAATCATTAAAATCTCTTGGTGTGGCAGCTTGTGCTAAAATAACCGATATCTCAATGGAAGCAGTAGGAACACACTGCAGATCCCTTGAGACTTTGTCATTGGACTCTGAGTTCATCCACAATAAAGGGGTGCTTTCCGTGGCTGAAGGATGTCCCCAGTTGAAAGTTCTAAAGCTGCAATGTATCAATGTCACAGATGACGCATTGAAGGCTGTAGGCACTAGTTGTTTGTCTCTGGAGTTGCTGGCTCTCTATAGTTTTCAGAAATTTACTGATAAGTAAGCTGCTTCCCACAAATTCTTTCCTCTGAATTTTACTTCATATGAGTGATGACTATGGTTAAATACACTCAGGAATCAAAATGTTTAATCTTATTTCTTGTTTAAGCACTGTATTATTGTGAGACACGTTGTGCTTATGTACATATTGCAAACTCTCTTTTAAGGCATGACTTTATTCACCATTTGTAGGCTTGGTTAATATAAAAGGAGGTACCTATATTCAAGCAGTTATACTTTCCTTGTTTGTTTTACCTTTTCTGTTTATATGACCTTTAATTTAAGGAAGTTGAATTGAAACTTTCTAGTAGGCAGTAGCACGTATAGTCGTTACTCATAATCTTTTCTCACTTGTGCTTGATATTTAATTATTTGTTCTGTTATCTTTCAGTATTCGCTAGCATCTTTTCTTTTCTTTAATAATTGTGTATTGTCTTACATTCAGGGGTTTGCGTGCTGTTGGCAGTGGATGTAAGAAGTTAAAGAACTTGACTTTAAGTGATTGTTATTTCCTAAGTGACAAGGGTCTGGAAGCTATTGCTGCTGGTTGCGAGGGACTTACACATCTTGAAGTCAATGGATGCCACAACATTGGAACTATGGGGCTAGAATCAATTGGAAAATCTTGCCAGTATGTTTCCCTTTAAGCTAGTATATATGTAAAATATATTGGATGCTAAACTTATGCATGCCATGACCTATGTGATTGATAGCTCAAGGTTTGTTGGCACAATTCCAAAACTTCCGAGTTGATTTCAGTTTTTTATGTGTACAGTAATCTCACTGAGTTAGCATTGCTTTACTGCCAAAGGATTGGCAATGATGCCCTTCTTGAGGTTGGGCGGGGATGCAAATTCTTGCAAGCTCTTCACTTAGTAGATTGCTCAGGCATTGGAGATGTAGCCCTGTGTGGTATAGCTATTGGTTGCAGGAATTTAAAGAAGTTACATATTCGTCGATGTTATGAGGTACTCAGTCCCTCTCTCACCCCTTTAAAAAAAAAAAGCAAATATGATACAGAAATTTAAAGGGAGGAATTCCCCATGTTTCTTGCTTCTCTTTCAATTGCAGTGTTGTCCCACTTCCTTGTGTCTTTTTTCTTGTTTTGAGTCAACACACAACTGGTTGCACTAGAGAAGGGATATAATTACATGGTGAAATGTAGTCTCCAAATATTATTTGAAATGCCGTGTTATATGAATTACAAACATATGTCAAGCCGGGATATGGCTCCTTGTGAATTACTGACTTTCTCCATTGCTGTCTCATCCCTTTTAAGCCATCATGCTATGCCTCTCTTTTTTGGCTTCTAACCTAGAAAAGTAGTTCCTTGTTTTATTCATTGTTTATTGTTATTAACTATCGGTCATTCATATTACTTAAATTATTTACTTGTATAACTCTTTAAGGGTTTGCTGCCATTTTTCTCTTCTAAGAAGGAGAAAGTGAGGAATATAGGAGAGAGTAGTACTTGCAAATGGATTTCCGTAATAGATTTCTGCAAGAAATTTTGATATATATACGATGTGAAGCTACATCTTCTAATTGACGAATTAAATTATATGATAAATATTCACACCTTGTTACTTTCTTTCTCTCTTTAATAGATTGGGAACAAAGGAATCATTGCCGTTGGTGAGCATTGTAAGTTGCTAACAGATCTTAGCATTCGATTTTGTGACAGGTAAAACCTTATTTACAGCCTTTATATTCTATCTCTTCACTGAATCTCTTAGTCATACAACTTTATGTCGAGAGTTTATATTATTGTTATTATTATTATTATTTTTCCTGAGTCTTTTTTTGAGTTGATATGAAAACTGTAGATTATTTCAGAATATCCATAATATTGTTTGGAGGATGTCTACTTTAACCTCTTACCTAAATTATTAGGGTGGGGGATGATGCCCTTATTGCTATAGCTGAGGGATGTTCCCTTCATAATCTGAACGTTAGTGGCTGCCATCAAATTGGAGATGCTGGGGTGATGGCCATTGCAAGAGGGTGCCCTCAACTGTGTTATTTAGACCTGAGTGTACTTCAGGTGCGTGCTTAGAAATCTCTCTCTTCCCTTTCTCGTAGCACTATTATATTCTTACATTGCCCATATTACTTCACTATTTGCATTTCCGATATTCATTTATTTTTTGTGTCAAAGAGTTCTTGTGGTTTCTTGTTTCTGTAGATATTTGTCTAACACTGACTTGAATAATGTTAATGAAACACTCATGATCAGTGACTCAGTTATAGTGTAATGGGGTTTTGTTTTATCATGCTCTAAAGAAACAGTGTTTGCTTCAAAAATTGTGCGAAGTCACATATAAAGGAAGGAATTCATCATTATGATCAGCGAAGAGTTTCTTTACTTCAGTAAAGTTGTAGAAACCGTTTATGATGGTTTGTGAAATGCAGTAAAATTAAGGTTTTTATCGTTAAATTTAGCTGGTCTTCTATGTTCTACTTGTGTTAATTCTCACTATTTCAAGTTGATAATCCATTGATGACTGAGGCTTGCAAATTTGTGATAGAACATCTGCAGTCTGCACTGATTTATACATACTCGATTTCTTAATGGCAATTCCCATTTCCCAATTGGCTGATAATATTAATAATGAAACCCGGTTACACTTGTTGTGAGCTGATTAGCAAGTGAAGAACTATAATCTGACAATCTGACAATCTACTACTATGTCTCCCCTCTCTCTCTTTCTCACCCTCTTATTCCATATCTTACACTATGCAGAATTTGGGTGATCTGTCTATGGCTGAGTTGGGAGAAAACTGTCCATTGCTCAAAGAGATAGTGCTCTCACACTGCCGTCAAATAACCGATGTTGGTTTATCACATCTTGTGAAAAGTTGCAGCAAGCTGGAATCCTGCCATTTAGTTTATTGTCCTGGTATAACTTCAGCTGGAGTAGCTACTGTGGTTTCCAGCTGCCCAAACATAAAGAAGATTCTGGTTGAGAAGTGGAAGGTTAGCCAGCGAACCAAGCGGCGAGCAGGCTCTGTCATTTCCTATTTGTGCGTGGACCTATAGACATATAGACCTTCTTCAGTGTTCTTGTACATCCCAGAGCTTTATAAAACGCTATGTAAGGTAAACAGAGCAGGTGGCGACTTGTAGCTTGAACTTGCCACCATGAAATAATATATATATTAGGTTGTATGACTGTTAATGTTATGAGAATCTTTCTGGCCCTTAGAGGAGTTTTTCCTTGTACAAATTGTCAATGATCTTAAAGTCATGGATTTGTATTAGAAGCATAAATATGTTGAAACTGTTAGGCGGTTGATTTATTGATATATTTGTCTAAAGAATATTGCTATAGGATGTTATTATGGAAATCAAAGATTTTCTCTGATCTGATCGCTCCCTATATTTTGAAGCATTAAACCTCGATTGTCTCTTTAGATATCAATATCATGTAGTTTTCATTCATTGTTGATTTTCTACTAGAAATTGGCACTCAGGATTCTTCTCCCTGGGATCTGGATTTACAAATTTGTTTTGAATCCTTTCATACTCTTCCAAGTTCCAATAATACCTTGATAGATTATTCATTAAAGATCAGGGTTTTTTTTTTTTGGAATTTATTAAATAACTATCAATGTTAAAATTTGAACCAAAAAGTTAACATTTATATACTTCCGTAGTTCCGTCAGTTTCACGACAGTTTTTCCTTGGTGGGTTAATACTTAGATTAGACTAATAAACTCGTTTATCATTAATAATGAAAAATATATTCAATGACAGACTCTAAATCCTACCAAATAAATTAAGTCAAAATTATATATTAAATAAATTCCAGTATATATGTAAAATTAAAATTACTGTAATCATATTTTAGGATACAAATACAATACATGAAAATTCAAATAAAACAGGCATTATCCCTTATAAATAACTGGAACTAAACATTTTCAAATAAAATAATAGATAAAATACAGCGAAAAAATACTAATATTTAACACGGCCGAAGTGAGAAATGAGATGAGATCCACAAATATGTTGGCACCAGAAAACGAAGCTCCACGCGGGCGAATGAAGGTGTAGGAAGTTAAATGGCAAAACGGTGCGTTTAGAAAGACTTTGTGGATTTACAGATTCACTCCGAAAGCGCCTTGTCTTTGCTCTCTCAACAACTGAGCTGCTTCTTCTCCCTATCTTCTGCATCATCGGAGTAGTAGCCAGCCATGCCCGCAGGTTGCAGCATTAGAGCTATCTGGATTCTCAACAACCTCGATGCTGTCGTGTTCTCCAGGTATTCATTCCCTTATCCCATTCTCGTTTGGATTAACCCTCCTTCATCGGAAATTTCTCCCATGATCGCCTTTTCACTCTCAACTATAGCCGCCTTCTTCGACTGTCCTCTTTGTTTTATTCTGCATATGTGGCTTCATCCTTGGTTACTTTCACGGGCTATTTATAGATTGGAATTCTTTACTTCGACTTTTTTCCCCCTATTAGGAGATTTCCGGTTGTAGAGAAACGGTGGCGATCTGCTTGCAAGAGCGAGAATGAGAAATCAAGTGGGGATGAATTGAATTTGAGTGATAGTATGTTTACCATCTTACCCAGTGACTCGGAGCTAGCTGCTGCATTTGTAGAGAGGAAGAATAGGTCAGTGAAATTTTGATAGCGATTATATATTTTTTATTCACTACATCTTGGTAATGCTTCTCGGTTGGTGACTGTACTGATTTTGTGTAGGGAAGGTTCTGTACGGGGGTTTGGCATACGCTTAAGTCAATCATCTCCAGGATCGGATTCTTGGGTGGATGATCCTATTACTCGTCATATCATAGGCCTCTACATAAACAAAGAACAGGAGGAAGATAAAAATCTTTTATGGCCTTTAATCTTGCACGTAAAGGGGCATTACAATATATTTGTTCTGCCATTGGTTGAGCCTAGGCATTTGAAGGCATATGCAAAGTTATGTAAAAGATCTGATTGTGGAAGTGCTCTTGGAGTGGATGATAGTTTGTCCTCCCTTTTGCTTGATCTTCCATCCATCACAGGGTATGGTAAGTTACTTGCAGATTGTATGAACATTGAGGAATTGTCTTACCAGATGACTATATTTACATATATAGCTTCAGGATCATCAATTTTTCTTTTTTGTTCGTTGCTCAGCTTCTTCCGACCACACCTAGTGGAAAAAGGCTTTGATTGTTGTTGCTTCTCAGCTTCTTTGTTTGTTACTAGTGTGGATAATTTGTGTTAAAAAACCTATTCGAGTTATTTAATTTTTATTGGATGCTATTTGAATTAACTTATTTACTACTTGTGCAACTGAGAATAGTAAGTAGTAAATTTGATCAGACATTTTATGGAACAGTACTTCATTCTCATCGAGAATGCAAAAAAAAAAAAAAATTGTTCAGTTGGTATAGGCAGACTTGATGACAATCGGGGCTCCAACCTGACTTGCATCTTATAAGTTCTGATTCTTAACTATTATGCCATTATTTGGATTAAAGAATACCAGTGGCATACACACAGATTGTTGCTCCATTAATGTTAAAGTTGTTGATATTTGATATACTAAAAAAAAAAGGGTTATATTTTCATGTGAAACTGAAAGCTATGAGTACTTACTATTTTGGAGCTCTAAGGCTTGTGAAGTTTTTCTACTTTGATACTTTTTAATTGCTTGTACGAATTATATACTTCCTAAAGGTAAAAATAGGGGATACGAGATCATGACTTATATTTTATCTCGTGTCTGTTTGCCTGTTGCCCTGTTGTACTGTTTGGAAGAATAAGAAAGACAATGCTTAAAAGTAAGTCATAAAGTGGCTTTTCACTGCGAATGTGCTCTTTTTTCTATCCCTTTTGAAGTTGGAGTGATGAAGGTCTTCTTTAGTATCTCAAAACTAACGAGTACATATAATAAAGTTGACATAACCAAGGAAACTTCATTGTCATTAATCTAAGTGATTTACTTTGGCGACTTGACATGTGGAACAGCATCATTTTTCATTTTGTTGTGTATATTTGCATTTTTTTTTTCTTTGCTGCATGGTTTAGCTGTATAGTAGTTTACATGTAATGATCTTTTGGTGGACATCAATGACATCAAGTTCAAAGCTTGGTTCATGAGAGTGTGATAGGTATGATTGAATGAAGTATTACTATTTGTCTACTGTCTTTTGGCAGCCAAAGTTATAAATTAGTTCTATTTTGAAAACAAATAATTTTCTTTCTTTGTCCTATACTCCTATGTTATTTGATGTCATCATTGGTCTCAAATTTCTTTTTTGTACCATCTTACTTGGGCTTTAAGATTGCCTAAAATGTTTGGTTCATCCTCAATGCTTTTCATTGATTATCTTGGAACTGATGGGGTGCAGTTAGTGAACAATATATTTTATTTATTGAAATTGCTTCATTGTTTTAGAAGGCTGTAAGTGTACTCCAGTGGCTCCCACAGCCTAGGTGCAAAGTTCTAAGTGAGTTGCACTTCCTGAATAACATTTATCATGTTAACAATAATAAATTAATAATGTCATGTTTTTGTCAAATTATTCCATCATATAATACAGCAAGTGCATCATAGCCTATAATGTGGTAATTTGACAAGGAATGCTGCAATTTTAGAGTTAAAAAGAAATTACCTCATTCACTCGTTGGCTTATCTGCATCTTAATCTATAATCTTTTGCATTTTAAGCAAACTGTTAGTGTACCATTTTTTAAGTTCTTAACTGATTGCACTACAATAAGCCTAGAAAGAGCTTGTTTTCACTTTCCAGGATCAATGCAAGTAACATTATTTTGTTGTTTTAAGGTATATGTTATACCAATAAGAAATGTAAAGACTCAAGATTTTCACCATTCATTTCACAGGGCATTTATGGTAGCACATGCTATTGGTGACATAATTACTGGTGACACAGTAGAACCTGAAGTGGTTGTAAGTGCAGGTCCCTCTGTTGGAGGATTGTTTGATTCACTTACTGGCAGTATAGGGATATCAGGCATCTCTTCTAGGGCAAAACCTGTGGCCGCGCCTGTTGCTTCTTCCTCCCCTGCAAGCACAGCTGTATCTGGAGCTGTTATGGCTGATACTCCAAAACTTGGGTCTAGGCCTTTGGATAAAGATGCTTTGCGAACATTTATCAGTAGTTCAATGCCCTTTGGTTGGTACTTTTTATTATGGTATTTCTCATCTCATGTTTTTATGTTGTTTCTTTTTCTTTTTGTAGTCTACCTGACATTTATCTAATTCATGTAAAAAAAAAATTATGTTTATTTTATATACAGGCACACCCTTGGACCTTAACTATCCCAACATTTTTGCTATCAAGGCCAATGGCTTTTCTGCTTCAGATTTGCCTCCTTCAGATCAGAAGCAACCAGCATGGAAGCCATATCTTTACAAAGGAAAGCAAAGAATCCTGTTTACAATTCATGAGACTGTTCATGCAGCTCTGTATGATAGAGACGAAATTCCAGATACTATATCAATTTCAGGTCAAATAAATTGTCGAGCAGAACTAGAAGGGTTGCCAGATGTGTCATTCCCCTTGACAAGATTGACCGCAGCAAACCTTGAGGTTTTATCATATCATCCTTGTGCGCAAGTTCCAGAACAAGGTGTGGATAAGCAGGCTGTGATGTTTTCTCCACCATTAGGTAATTTTGTTTTGATGCGTTATCAGGCAAGTAGTGCCCTTGGACCTCCATTAAAGGGGTTTTACCAGTTGTCAATGGTCTCCGAGGACAAAGGTGCTTTTCTATTTAAGTTGCATCTAATGGAAGGCTATAAGGCTCCTTTGACAATGGAATTCTGTACTGTGACTATGCCCTTTCCTAGGAGGAGGGTTGTATCTCTGGATGGGACTCCTTCTGTAGGAATAGTTTCAACTACAGATCACTCTGTTGAATGGAAAATTGTGACAGGCGGACGCGGACTCTATGGAAAAAGTATTGAGGTGACTTTCCCTGGAACAATCAAGTTTGCACCATGGCAAAACCAGAGGATTTCATCTTCTAGGTCATCTTTTCTTAGCAGTACTGATGAGGATAGCGACAACGAGATAGAAAATACTAGCAACATGGTAAATGAAGAACACTTGATGGAGAAAATGAACAAGGATCTTCCTCCAGTTGATCTAGAGGAGCCATTTTGCTGGCAGGCATACAATTATGCTAAAGTACGTGCTTCCCTATTTTTATTACCTTTTAGACTTGGCAGGGTTATCTTCATCTTTTAATACCTCATAAAGTTAACACTTCCTTTGTTCATGCCGTTTTTCACTTTTATTTAGATAATGACGTTGAAAGTGAAAAAGTCAAATTCTTTTGATAAAAAAGGTTCAGTTTTCTAATACCCTTTTTTCCTAACTTGATCGCAGGTTTCCTTCAAGATCGTTGGAGCATCGCTATCTGGAATTGCCGTTGATCCTAGATCTGTAAGTCTACCCAGAACTTGTTGAGATGAAGTTAGAGCATTAGGACCCTTTAATTTGTTTCAGTTTCACAAAAATATGCTTTCTTAGCATTGCTGTCTTGTGCATTGTGCAGGTAAGCATCTATCCCGCGGTCAAAGCACCTGTGGAATATTCAACTCAGGTAATGTTTTACATAGTTTGTGTATGCGTAGGATTAAGGGATATATTTGTTCTTGCTCATCTTTTGTTATTATTTTTGTCATAACCAGGTTATTTCTGGGGACTACATTTTATGGAATACTCTAGGTAAGTGCCCTTACGTTGCCACAGAAAGGGTCTAAGTAACGAAGTATAAATGGCATCTCGGGGACATAAGCTTTTACAACTGAATGGCAAGGATTCCATCAGACGTGTGATGGAATATCTGAACACCAACTATTCTTGCCATGTTCAGACATTTGAAGCCTAATTGAAAGGGCATGATGTGCCAAAGTTTTTCTTGTGGATTGTATTTAATTGAGAAAGGATAGTTTAAGCGAGGAATGGATGAAACTTTGGTATACCATTTAGTGGACAAACTGATTCCCCATTTTGTAACTCGGTTGTGTTTTGAGTACATTTATTTGGAGTTTTGGACTGCACATGGTAATCCAATACTAGCAAGCCGACTGTTTTCACTTTTTTGGGTATTTCAAAAATTCAGCCCCTGGCTTTTGTCTTATTCTACCATTGGTATATAAATTGCAGCGGCTGCAGAAATGTAATTCACTGCGAATCCATAGTTTAGAGTTTATCGTAATCACATGAGAAGATGGAGAGGTAATAACTCAGTAATCTCAATATATATTAATAAATAAAAGTAGAGTAAAATATCAAGTTGGTCCTTTTTAGATGCCATCTTTCTCAATTTGGTCCTTATTAGATGTGCCTTATCAATTTAGTCCTTTTTAGATCATTCCGTTATCAATTTGGCCCTTGCCGTTAAAATCATTAACAGAATATGTTTAGTGGACATTTTGGGTTAATTTTATAATTTTTAAACATTCATGCGGGTTTTTTAATGTAATTGTTTGGGTTACTTTTATAATTTTCACAAATTTAAATCTTGCATTAATTCATTGCATTCGCATCTCTTCTCTTCTCTCAAACTTTGCATTTTCTTCATCCTCTCTGCATCGGGCACTGTGTGCTCTACGCAATCTTGCTTCTTCTTCAGTCCGATGTTCATATAATGTTTATCTTCACGTGTATCGTCGAATGCTAGCAAACTCACAATTTCCTTCATATAGCGTTTTTTTTCTTTATTTCTCTGTTATTAGATCCCCATAGGGATGATGATAATTTTTTCTGTTTTGTAATCAGTTAGTTACTTATCATGACTTGGTAATTCTTTACAGTCTATTGGTGTTGTTTAAGTCTTCTTGAGAGCTCTCTCGCCATGATTTATGTTACCCAGTTTATTTTTCTTTCAATAGAAAAGCATTTGTTTCAAAGTTGTTCGCCCAATTTACAAAGAGTAGAGGAAGATAAAGATGAAAAGCAAAGAAACAAATATTAGTACAGTATTAAACAAATATTTGTAGAGAGGAAGAAGAAGATGCAGGCAAGAAAAAAGTTTTAGAGAAAGAGAGGAAGAGACGGCGCTTTAGAGAGAAGAGAGTAAGAGACGCGATGAACTGATTTTGAAATTAGGTCCAAAGTATTTTTTTATCTTAATTTGTGAAAACTACAAATTTAGCCCAAATAATTATATTAAAAACCCCATTAATGTTTTAAAATTACACCCAAAATGTCCACCTAAGCATACTCAGTTAATGGATTTAACGGCAAGGATCAAATTGATAACGGAATGATCTAAAAAGGACTAAATTGAGAAGGCGCATCTAATAAGGACTAAATTGAGAAAGAGAGCATCTAAAAAGGACCAACTTGATCTTTTACTCAATAAAAGTATGAATAGACAACCACTAGTGATTTTTTACATGGTCTCTTGACTAAGTGGTGGAGATTTGATTTTTACAATTGGGTATAAAAAATATTCTGTAATCAGTTCTTTATTCTTAAGGAATCAACGGCGAGAGAATATCATTGTTGTCAACGGTGAAAAGCTGTTTTAAACAAAAAAAAAAAAACAAAATATGAATATACTAAAATTGCATAATGTTTTAATTAAAAGACATGTTGTAATATCATATTTGGAACAAATCCATTAGAGTTCAAAAGATCTGTTGGGTTTTTTTTTTAAATTATGAGATCTGAAGGTAAAGTTTTCATACACAAGAGTCATACATAAAATTTTGATTAAACAAAATAGAATATTTACTTCCCATAAAAAAAAGAGTATTTACTATGGATTGTTCGATTGTAATATATGTAAATTCTATTAATGATCAATTTGGACTTCCTCTAAATTGTTTAGTATTCTCCCCTTATCTCAATCTATATCTCTCAAATATAGGAGAAGTTAAGAATTCTATTAATTAAGGAATAGATTTTAATTAGGTGAATGATTTTACTAATATCTTAATAAATCCAGTGCTATAAGATGAGACTGTGAGCTGCCCGGTATTATTGACTTCACGTTATGCATGGTAATCCACTCATAGCATTAATTTCAATATTATAATCATTGTATAATTAACATAAGTATTCATTAGGAATTACTCATTTTTCTAATCTATGCCAATCCTTACACACATCTCTAAAACAATTTTCTAATGACATACTAGAAGATTCTTGTCTGCCTTCACATTCACTTGTTAATTACCCATGATTCATTTATGTTAGATTAAATTATATTCTGAATGATCTTTTAGAGACACTAAAAGATTGTAGCAGACATAAGTTCATCACAAGGGTCACAAATTTTAATGCATGCCATGCATTTGGAGATTCGTATTTCATGTGACATAATAGTTATGTTACTAAAATAATAATAATAATAATATGATATTCGTTTAGTGTCTTTTTCTCTAATGTGACAATTCTAATTAAGAAGATTAATTCAGTTCTTATTTTTAAAGACAATCAAGAACTAGAGAATTAAAATCAAACTAAAATCTCAATCTCCAAGGAACTAAACAATAAAATAGGACACTTTAAGGTTGATTTCGAGTTTGTTTGATAATATATATGAGTGTGCATGAAGGAAAAACGAAAAGAAAATCATATTATTAATTATTTCCACTATACATATAGTATAAGATAAATACATTCACTCGGTTTAAATTTTCGAAGAGTTTATATTTAGTGTTCCACAGTAGAATACCTGTGAAAAATAAAAAAATATTTAAAAACATGAAATTAATAAGATTATGAATTTAAGAGTTCTTATAATACAAGGTAATGGTACCTAATTTTCAAGGTACACGCTCCAAAAACAAAAGTCTAATATTTAAACACACTTCACTAGTTTCCATTGCCCTTTTCGGGAAAGCAAAAGGAACAAAAAAAAAAAGAGAGGCTTTTTAATTATTAATATTAATTATGTTACTAACTTTTTCAAACTCCAAGAGATTTGTGTTTGTGAAAGCTAGAAATTGTTGGGGATGAAAATAACTTGGAATCCTCATGGAATGTAGAAAGTTGAATTAGGAAGAAAAGAATAGTATTGTTTTTTAGAAAAAAGAAAAGAATAGTGTTAAATAATTATTTAAACTTTATGAAGAGGAAAGATGGTTAGGAGCAGAGGGAACATGATGGCCTCCATTTTTACATGATATCCATACCAACATGCCTCACCATCTCACTCACATTGTTATTTTTGCTTGCTCCAAAGCAATTTTTTCAATAAAAAACCTTATATTCTTTAATTCTATATATATGTCAAAGCAAATATAATCTTAGTTCTAGGTGTGGCATAAAATCTGTATTATTATTATTATTATTATTGATTCTCTTATATGCCCATGGATCTATTGTAAACGTTATATATATATATATATATATATATATATATATATATATATATATATATATAACAATATCAATTTTTTTCTATAAAACTGAGAATTTAACAAAAGAAAAAATAAGGATAGAGAGTGAATCTACTTTAAGAACTTGTAAAAACCAAGTTATAATTAACAACAAAATTTTCAATGAAATTCAATTTATTACTTAAATGATATTTATTAATTATATAAAATAAATAACCAAAGCATAATACATATTGTATATATTTTTTAGATAAAATATACTAAAAATATATTTTTTTAATATCAGAAAAATATATGTAAAAATAAATAAAATGGTATGGATGACACCATATCTATGTCAGCACTTTCTCAGCAATCCATTTCCACACTAGTGGAGTTACACATTTACAAGATGGTTAATTATTAGTTTAAGGTTTAGGGTTAATCAATGAGTCATTAAGGATTAAGAACCAAGATCTATCTTTGCAAATTAAGTGAAAGCAAACTAAATTGTGAAAGACTGGGCACATAAGTTTTCCATTTGTGTATATTAGTGAGATTGTGATGATGGAGAGGTTAAAAATATATTAAACATTTCAAAATGCATTTACTTTTAGCTAATTATAAAATTAATGTGTTAATATATATTGTAGTCTAAATGATACTTCACCAAACACTACATTATTTTTTTAAAGACTGCCCATAATTTCATAATGTGACTAATAATGGCATCAGATAGAAGAATATATTGATTTTCAAAATATAATATATTTAAAAGAAAACTTCATAATTATACCATCTGATTATCATGGGTGTTTTTAAAAAATAGGAATTCCTAAGTTTGAGTCATTTAATTATTTTTGTTATATAACATTAATAAATTATTTACATAAATTCCAGCATATTAGCATTTAACAGTAAAAAAAAAAGATTTTTCATTTTAAAAAATAATCTTGAATTAAGGTATCTCCAAAACTCTAAGGTAGGTTTGGTAACACTTGAGAACAATAAATTACATGTATTCTTATGATTCTAAAAAAATTTTACATCATATTTTTACATACCAAATACATTTTTTATTATATTTTTTTTTTCTTCTAATTTTTCACTCTATCTCTTTCCTTTTTTTTTTACACTTATTTTTTCTACGATATTTTTCTTTATAGTACTAGAATACTCTAGAGTACTATTAAGTAGTATTGACATTGGATTGAACTCAAAAGAGGACAAATAAGAGAGCATAGAGACAGAGAAAGAGAGGGTGAGGCAGCAGAATGATGCTTGCGTGGAGCAATCAAGCGAGATTCCAATTTTGCAAGAAAATTACAAAACCACGCACAGTCACATATACATTTTGTATTCAGAGAGAGAGAGAGAGAGAGAGATGGTTTGGTTAAAGCACGAGAGAAATGATGTGGCGTGTATGGGGAAAGAGGGGAATGGGATTATACCATTTGTGCTTTCTCTTTCTCTTTCTCTCTCTTTCTCTGTGGGTAATGTAATTGGTATGTCCCAATCCATTATCTCCATCTTTCGAGATAGATTTTAGCTCTGGCATTGGCAGGGCTCGAGGTGTCACACTAATGCCATTACATACAATCTCAAATTATTTGGTCACCTTCACCTTCAGCCTTGAGGTAAGTGTCTTCCTTCTCCTTCTCTCTCTTTCTATTTGTTTTTGCGATTGTGGGGACTTTCTAAAAGATTGGCCACTTAAAAGTTCAGAACATGTCTTGTTTGCTTCAAAAAATCTTAGCACACCTATGACTAATCATTCTAGTGGGATCCAGCCTTTCTAGTTCTAGATTACTACTACCACCATCTCTCTTTTTTCTTAATACTATTCCTTTTCAACCCAATATGGACAATTATAGTCTGCAGTGAAAGTTCATATTTTAATAAGATTAATTTAAAAAATCCAATTACAATTAAATCTTATTATTCTATTTGCATGGCTAATCCCTTCTAAGATTTTCTTTAAGCATGTTCATATAATCATCAAGATTCTACTTGGACCAGGCTTGCTATATCCTATTCTCACATTAATAGAATTAAATAGAGTGGATTCATTATCAGTGCTCCAGGAGTGTTTTTCTGCCCATCACATGTTTGATCATTTTCCTCAAATAGCTACCACTAAGTGCACTACACGTCATCTACATAGACAAGGAGAAAAAGCCAAAGAAAAAGACTAGGAAGCATCAGAACCACAATAATCAACTTGTACATTAGCCAAAGACCTTTGGCTCTTTGAGAGATTGAGAATTGAGATGGATGATATATATATATTCTTAGCTAGAAAGATAACATGAGGCCAAAATTTTCAATGACCACTATCTCATACTGAAAACATGGTGGTGATACAGACCCCTTTCCAAAATTTGAGGTGCAGCCTTGTGGGCTCCCTCCAAGCAATTTAACCATTTTTTGTGCGCATGGTACAGTAGCACTTCTGAGAGATGCTCATTAGTGCACACTTTAAAAAAAAATTTCCATACTCACTCACTGACCCATATTGTGCCCATTTGCCACATGTGTGCCAAAATATGCGCATGCAAGCATGTGTGGCGGCTAAAGCCCGCTTGCTTCCTTACCAACTAATACCATTGTCATGCAGCTAAGGCCTGCGTGGGGACAACATGTCCCTCTTATCTAATTAACTCTTCAAACAAAGATGGACCCTACTGTGCCATGAACTTGGGACACAAGCTGGATGACGTGTAGCCCTGTGGGGCCATCCACGGTGTTTGTCTGGGTGAAGGGGGCCACGTACGGCTCCATTAGTGGGACCAATCATGGGGTTTGGGGTTGCATTACATTATTATGATTTTTGAGCTAAGGAATGTAGAGAAGGAAGAGGTAGAAGGATGAGCCTTTCAGGCTTGTAGGGGTTTAGAGAGGGGACTACTTTTAGTGGGACCAAAGGTTTAGGATTAGGGTGGTTTGATTCTTTTAAAGTAAGATTTTATTCTAATGGTTGACCAATTTGTTTTGTGCTTTGATTTGATCTGTTTGCGAGCTTTAGTGTCTGTATTGGTTTGTTTGGGCTTGCCTTGCGTGTGAGAGTGAGAGAGAATGCCACCAAAGTGTGGGCTTAGGAGATAGTGTTTGAGTTTGGTGGTGCGCGTGCATCACAAAGAGGTGGATTGTGGTCATAATGGAAGCTGCCAGCCACACCCCATAAGATTTATTCATGACGCCATACCTCTGCATCATTTCTACCTCTTAAAAACTGCAAAATTTGATTCTAAACTCACAAAATTTCATCATTGCCTTTCCCAACCTTTCTCTTCTCTTTACCTCAAATTTAGTTTATTCCCTCCGCTTCAGCCATTTAGTTCTAGTTGTATACTAGCTTTTCTCTTTCTTTTTCTTTTAAAAATCACTCTTTCCACCTATCTAATACTAATTGAAGAGAAGCTTCTACTGAATTATTGATATAATCTTGACTATACTCTTAAATTGAAAGTCAAGGAGCTATACCTCACATATGATGAGAAGGTAGTTTTAGATGTAGGCAGAGCAGCTGCACAAAACTTCCTCTAAAAGACCAGAAAGCACTAATTACTCCCTTTTACTTCAAATTTACTGTTCCTTCCCATATGAAACTACTTAAACATTATGATCCAAATCAACTTTATGTCGGACCAAGTTAGAACAGAGTTATCATATTTGAATCCGGGTTTGGCCAAAATAGAAACTGCATTTGTATACTGTGTTTTTGCAGAAAAATTTATTTTAATAACTTTTAGAATATAAATTTATTTTTCATCTCTAAGAAGTTCAACGTTCTGGGTAGCACAATGATAAATGCTATTTGATTGTTTTCTAAACCTCAGTTTTCTTAGACTGAGCACTTGTGAAGATAGAGATAATCCTTTTTTATTTTAATTTGAATGCTGAGGTGGTTACAAGTATGCATGCATGCTTTGAAAAATACATAAAACAAGTTGATAAAATAAATAAAATAATGATAATGCCACCTAGGTACATGAAACTGCATGAAGACTAAAAATGATGTGAGTGCTTTTCATTTCACGTACGGGACTCCCTAATTTAAGGATATTCTCATTATTTACTTGCCACGCCTGATTCCTTTTGTTATTTTCCCCTTAGTTTTTTTTCCCCTTCTGCATAACAATAATTATTATTTATTATTTTAACCCAAATATGGATGACATTTTGGGCACGTCAAGTTTTTGTTAATTAACACCTGCTCTCCTAGGAATAGACAATGCTGTCTCCATCAACTGAGTTGTTTTCACCTTTCCATTATGCATTAACCATTATCAATATTAGGATATGTGCTCATAGCACATACTCTCAAGTGATTGGGCCTTTCATTTCTGGTATTACTTTTGAATTACAAAATGTCTGGCTTGTGCTCTGTTTTGCTCTGTTTTTAACCTCTGTTGCTAGTAATGTAGCTCTAATTGTGATGGTCTATTACCTATACAAAGTTGATAATTGTTGTCCTGCTGAAAAACATCTAACTCTGATTTATGATTATGTTTCTGTTTTATTAGTACTATCATTCCAATGCTTTTGTTGAACACTAAATTTTGACTCATTAGACCAAATTTGACACTTAAGGAGATCTCAATATACAGTGATTGTGAAAAGAAGTTTATGATGTGGTTTCAACACAATTATCTGTCATTTCTCTGCAGTAGTTCAGCCAGTTACTCTAGTCAAAATAAGCCTTTTTTCCTTCAAACTTTGACGTAAATCAAATTCCCCCAAGATTAAGTTCTTAAAAGCAATAAAGAAAAGCAACTTTACATGCTACTTTTTCTTAAAGGACTTGAATCAGTTACTGCTGAAACTGTTTTAGAACTAATTGATGTATAGTTAATTCCCTTATTCCAATATTAATTAAGTAAAAGGAGAAAACAGAAAAAGAACTATTCAGATGTATTGTTGGAAGCTAGATAGAAGGTTATAAAAAAGAAGTGAGTGATTAAGATAAGTGGAAAATAGACTTGTAGATTGTAGAATAGGCAGTGACAAATAAAAAGACAAACAAACAAAGGAATTAATGAGCGTGGGCATAAATTCCGTTCCCTGTTGTTGTCTCTGACGAAAGATTAAGATTTCTCAAAAAATAAAAAACATAACAAATTGTTGCATATCATCATTCATCATCTTATTCACTTCATTATGCCTACAATGATGATTCTTGGTTCCATCACCCGCATGCTTTCTTCTAAACCCTCACTACTTCCTACACACTTACTCTCGCTCTCACTCTCACTCACAGTCACACACCTATAAATCCCATTGACCACCTATCATTTATCTCACCTTTACCTCTTCATTCCAATCAAATCTTTCTCTCATCGCCTACCCAAATCCCTCTATCCTCTGTAACTCCTCTGGTTTGCTCTGTTACATTACATCCATTTCTCACCTAATAATGGCTGTATCTGGCTTTGAAGGGTTTGAGAAACGCCTGGAGCTCCATTTCTTTGGTGATGATCCTGCCTTACTTCAAATGGGTCTTAGAAAGCTTGATTTTGAATCAATACAAGAAATCCTACAAGCTGTTCAATGCACGGTTGTTTCAGCTGTTGGCAACTCTTACTTTGATGCCTATGTTTTATCAGAATCTAGCCTCTTTGTGTACCCAACGAAGATCATCATCAAGACTTGTGGGACTACCCAGCTTCTCAAGTCCATCCTTCCCTTGATCTACTATGCTCACCATCACTTAGGCCTCACTCTCTGCTCTTGCCGCTACACTAGAGGTAGCTTCATCTTTCCAAAGTCTCAGCCTTTCCCTCACACTAGCTTCAAAGATGAAGTCACCTATTTGGAAGAGACCATCCCTTCGAATCTCTGTTATAGAAAAGCTTCAATCATGCCCTCTAAATCGTCTTCCCATTCTTGGCATGTTTTCACTGCTAGTGATGAATCCCACATACCCTATGACCATGAAAATGAATTATTCACTATGGAGATCTGCATGACTGAGCTTGACCCAATCCTTGCTCGTAAGTTTTTCCGGCGACCCGGCGATGAAAAAACCGGCGACTCTGCCGGGAAAGAGATGACAGAGCTCACGGGGATCAATGAAATCAACCCAGAAGCTTATATCTGTGATTTTGCTTTTGATCCTTGTGGGTATTCCATGAATGGCATAGATGGGGATTGGTACTCCACCATTCATGTCACGCCAGAGGATGGTTACAGCTATGCAAGCTTCGAATGCGTGGGTTCCATTACTGACGATTTAGTCCATGTGTTGAGGAAAGTGGTTCAGATATTCCGGCCGGCGACCATGTCGGTGTCCACCACGTCGTGCGGTGGCTACAGCAATGACATGTGGACGAGGGTGGTGGGTGCAGTGGAACCTATGGGACTGAAATGCCGGAGTTGTGCAATGGACCAGTTTCCAGCAGCCGGTAGTGTTGTCTTTCAAACATTTACGGCTCGCCGGAAAAGCACTTAAAAAAGGTCTGAGAAGATAAAGAAAAGGGCGGCGGCGGCGGCAGGAGAGGGAAAGAAAGATGATAGTAGCTTAGGAAGTTAGAGTTAGTTGAAAATTTTTAGGAAGAGGGTGATGGGGCAGTGACATGGCTAAATGTGATTGGTTATAATGGATGAAAAATGTTGAGTTGGATAAAATTTTAAAAAGTTTAATTTTTTTTGCTGTGTTTTTGAAGATAAATTAACATATTGATAAAGATGAAAAAAGAGTGGGTGGAGAAAGTGGGAGAGGGGTTAGGGATTGATTTTTGGAATGGTAATGCAAAAGGGAAGGTAGGGTGGGGAGATACTGGGATGATCACCTTCATGATAGTGCACCCCACTTAGGCTTGTCACGCCTAAGATTTTTGATTTTCTGTTCTAGTTAGTGCCTGTAAAAGTGCTCTTTCTTTGAGCTTATATTCAACAATCAACCCCTCATCTTTCTTCTTCTATTATGCTTTGTTCGTAGATGATTCAATATCAAAAACACAGTTTTGGTAGTTACACCAAGCTCTGGAAACTCACCAATTCATTCACTGCATGAAGGCAATTTTTTAAATTATACTTCTGTCACTGAATTTTTCATTCATGAGTAAGTATAAGTGGCGTCTAAAATTAATTGTTCTGTAAAATAGTTTTGAATTTTAGAAGGGCACGTGGCCATTATTGAATTTGGGTGAGACTGAGTAAGTAGATGACAAAAGTGGGAGACAAGAAGAGAAGAGAATAATAATATGTCCCAAGTTGCATAGTTGCCTTTTTAATAATAATAAACAAAGGAGATCTGCCTATAAAGGTTCATAATAACTATAAGCTGCTTCATATAATACGAGTTACGCCACCATTGACATTATACAAGTAAGCGAAATAGCATATTGAGAAACAGACTCTTAAAAGGTCTAACACCTTTTTTTGAATTCTATTATATATGTAAATAAATATTTTATTCCAACCTTGCATACATTTAATTCTAATTTATTAAATTAGTATTCAATGGAGTCATTGGTTTTTTTTTTTTTTCTAAAGAGAACTCAAAATCCAAAGACACCCTTGTTCTTTTCTGAATTTTGAACAGCCAACTGGCTTGGATTAATGGACCCAGAAGGAAATCTCTCATGGACTATGTTAGTGATGCTCACTGCTCAGTACAGTGAGAGTAACACTGTAGAGAAAAAGGAAAAAAAAAAAAACTATAAGGAGTTTTTTTTTTTTTTCAAAGGGAAAAGCAAAGTAAGCTATATTATCACAAAATGATATTATACAAGTAAATTTTACACACCTCTAATCTCTGTCAGATGATTAGTTTTGTCGAAGCTTTGATCCATTGGCTATAAGCATCACATATATTTATTAAATACAAAATAAAAGAGTAAATATAGAGCTGGTTTGCCCGAGAGGTTAAGGGGGAAGACTTAAGATCTTCTGCACATAAGTGCGCGTGGGTTCGAACCCCACAGCCAGCAATTTTTTTGTGGTTGTTTTCTAACTCCTTTTTCTTTATTGGGCTTGGGAATTTAATTTGGGCTAACCTTTATTTATACACACTTTGAATGATGGGATTAGGCCCAATACTGCAACTCTAAGTGAGCTTATATCCTATCTAGAAGCCCATTTTCTCATTATTGGACCACAAATAATAGTGGACAATTGACAATTCTGTAATCTTTCGGAAGAAAATAAAAGATCCCGTAATCTTAAAAAAAAAAAAATTGTACAATGCAATCTAATTTTATTGCACAAAATGTAGACACCAATGGAAAACACATGATTTTGACTTTGAGGATAGATGCAAATTCCGACTCTGATTATCTCCGGAAAAGCTTTTTTTTTTCCTCAAGAAAAATGTCTAAATCAAACCTTTTCTTTTCTTCCCTTTGCCTTATGTATATACATATATATATATATATATATATATATATATATATATATATATATATATATATTTCAATCCAGGCATCCCTTGACTAATACGAAATTATGACTCCAAACTAAGCTCCCTTGTCCTTACAAATGTAAAAGAAGAAGAAAACTTGGTTAATGCGTCATTCATATACTGTAGTTTTTACTTTTTAGACGAATAGATTGTTCTATTTCATTTATGTAGTAGTTAGTAATATTTATTCAACATTTTTTTAATTAAATAAAAGGATTTTAATTTTTTTTTCTCAAGAAATAATCTTATTTCATATATATCAAATGATGAGGCATAAAATCATGGGTAGGTCTATAAGGTAATTTATTACATGCATGCAATGCAATTTCGGCCAATAGGATTATAACATATGGATAGAATGACTTGAGATGTAATGCAATTTTTTACATGTCACAATTCTATCGGTCGAAATTATTATTGCATATATGCAACAAGTTGCATCATAGACTCACCAAAAAATCATACACTGCGAGATAATAGCAAGATTTACAAATAATCAATGAAGACAATATGACGACTCTTCTAAGAATAAATACATCAGTATAATAATATTAAGAGACGACACACCTCTTAACAAATTTAAAGTTAAAACATATTAATAACTTATATATTTAAGAACTTGAAAATTTTTTAAGAAAAGGCAACACCCCTCCTAATTCTATTTTTTTTTTTGAGCTGATATGTAGGATTTAAAGTTTTAATGTTTTATGCAACAAAAGGATTTTAATATGTGGTGATGAGATAATTGGCATCACTTTGGTTTTGGTTGGTGAATGAAAGTTGGTTTGGTATATGAGAGAGGCTTAAAAGTAAAACCTCTTGGACGTCAACACCTGTGGCCTCTAATTCAAACATTAATTTAGTGGGGGATTTGTTAGATTTCCACTCACACAATTAGTAAGAGTAAAATATTATTTTAGTCCTTTTTAGATAGCACTTTTCTCAATTTGGTCCTTCTTAGATGGCTTTTCTCAATTTAATCCTTTTTAGATTAATCAGTTATCAATTTGGTCCTTACCGTTAAAATTACTAACGGAGTTAGTTGAGGTGGATAATTTGGGGTAACTTTATAATTTTTAAATATTAAGAGGGTTTTTTAATGTAATTATTTTGCGAAATTTTATAATTTTCCCAAATTGAAAATGGTACTATGTTTTTTTTTAATTTGTAAAAATTACAAAATTGCCCCAAAATAATTACATTAAAAAGCCCTACTATTATTTAAAATTATAAATTTACCCCAAATTATCCACTTTAGCTAACTCCGTTAGTAATTTTAATGGTAAGGACCAAATTGATAATGGATTAATCTAAAAAGGACTAAATTGAAAAAGGCCATCTAAAAAGGACCAAATTGAGAAATGTGCTATCTAAAAAGGACCAAAATGATGTTTTACTCCAATTAGTAATTGTGGCAGATAAATAAACTTATATGCTTATTATCAAATTTTATTAAAAGTCTCGATATATATATATATATATATAAGGCTCTTAAAAAACTATACTAATTTTGTTGATAATTTAGAGAACGTTCCCACTCTTAACGAACTTTTTCCCCCTTCTTTGGTCTTAACAATATCAGAATTCTATCTTCTCTCATCTAAACACGTTAGTATTCCATTGATAATTATTGATTAGGTTAGGCTTCAACCTTATCCAATAACTTACTTGAGAACAATCAAGTCAACAGTTTGAGATATTGAAAGAAAAATAATGCATCCAAGTTTGACTGCAATATATTCCATCTTTTTAGAAAGGAGTTTATCATAAAAAGCACAATTTAATTTAACGTCTAATAAAATATATTACTTTAATTCCAATTCATTCAATTGAATCGAAAGATTGTAGTTGACAAATTGAATTGGAAAATTTAAATGAAAGACACTGATAACAAAGTATAGTGAGTTCTATCCAAAAAAAAAAAACTAAGTATGGTGAGGCCAAAATTAGGTAGAATATATTGTTTGTACATGTTTTGCTCAAAAAAGTCTAAACGAAAATGACATATAATAGTTAAGAGTTTGGAATTACATAGGAAGGATGATGAAGCAAAAGAAATTCCATTCAAATGGAACATCTTCTGAACCAAACAATGAATAACTTGTTTATCTAATAGTGAAAGGAAAGAAGAAAATGATAGAATCTGGATGGGACACAGCTTAAGGTCACCCTATCAACTTCAAATTAATTGCTCAATCCAACACTTCTTTTTCAAAAGCTTTTTCTTGTTTATTGACGTTAATTAATTAATTAATTATCATTGCTTTTTTCACAATTGTTGTGGTATAATTAAATCTTTATATTTTTTAGTTATCATTTTCTTTGAAGCAATTTTGTTTAATTGTTGAACATTAAATATCATGTGAAGATTTGAATTCGAATTTATTATGTTGATATATAAGTTTTATTAAATAAAAAATCTCCCCAACAAATTGGAAGAAAAGATTATATGCTTTTACAATTAGATTATTTCATCTGTTTCAAATTTTATTCTATATAAAGTGCTATGAGACCAAGGTTTTATTTATTTATCTTTTCAAAAAACAAAATCAATATAACACAACTCATGATTTATTTTAAATAATTTCTTAATATTTATAATTGTTTATTAAAACTATTCAACACGTGACCCCATATCTTTTCCGTCACATTATAGTTTTAATCATTGATTTAGATCTCTAATCTCATTACCAAAAAAAAATCTCCCTAGCTCTCTCTCTCTGTGAATTTGTTATTAGAAATTTAGAACAACAGAATAAAATTTCTTTATATGTTTTTCTAGTTTATCATTTTTTAAGTATGCTAATAAATTAGTAAACATCATGGGTACATGTTATTATTATTTTCTAAATATTACTTTTAAAATTTGTGGACCAAATACTAGTAACACTTGTTATTAAAATCAATTAACTTGGGAAAAGAATAAACAAAACAAAAAAAAAGTCTCAAAATTTTCATGAGTCAATTGATTGTCCTAATACC
Organism: Senna tora; assembly: GCA_014851425.1. Classification (NCBI taxonomy): domain Eukaryota; kingdom Viridiplantae; phylum Streptophyta; class Magnoliopsida; order Fabales; family Fabaceae; genus Senna; species Senna tora. The sequence goes on along the minus strand of CM026262.1, from coordinate 1,903,618 downwards.
AATGAAATTGGGTCAAGTGAAACATACTAATCATTCATAATATGATGAAGTAGATTTGAATTTTTATTAAAAAAGATATTTATGTTTATTGTTCGACAATACTTTAAACAAAATTATTTTTAAAAAAATAACTGTAAGAAAAAAAAAATATAGTCCCTGATGATATATCTTGCTGTATCCAATAAACTATTAAAAAAAAACCTGTTAAAAGAGTAAAGGAAAATTGAGAAAAAGATATCAAAATTCAAAACTCTCAGGTCACCTAAAAGAAAAACATTGCGTTACTATTGTTTTCTGGGTTGGTAAAAAAAAAAAAGTGGTGTTGTTTTGGTTTCGCAGCCTCTGAAATAAAAGAGATTGGAGGGGTCAGGGGTGTGTGTCAGAGTGAGTGCATCGTGTGGCGTGGGCGGAAGGAGTTTGTTGGAATACACACACAAACACAAACACAAACACAAAACCCAGGCATGCACACATAGAATCTCAACTCAATTCCTCTCTCATTCTTTTCTCTTTGGACCTTTCTTCCTTCTCTGCATTCCCTTCCCTTCCATTCCATGCTTTCTGACTCACTGCCCAACCTAAAGTACATTTCTTCTTTTCTCCTTTTCCAGAACCCCACGCCCACTACTCCTCCCTTCCTCCTCTTCTCTCTCTTTCTCAACAAAAAATCTTTCCTTTCTTTTCTCCTTTGCTCTTTCTGCCCTTCCTTTAGGGTTTTTTCAGGTTTCCTACCCTTTTGATTTCTGCCCTTCTTCCTCTTCCGATCATTCTCTTTTTCAAAAGAACTATTACAACAAACAAACCCCCTTTCTTTTTTATGCCAACTTTCAATTCACAATCTGATTGAATTCGCTACTAGGGTTTGCCTTTGCTCATGTTAGGAACCAACCACAATGTGGAGTTTCTGATGCACCCTCTCCCTTGTTTTCACTCACAATTGCATACTTTCGCCTCCAATGTTTATTGTAAAACAAGGTTGTCTTGTTCATAAGCTTCTCTAGCGGTTTCTTCTTCTTCAGGTCTTGTTTCCATATCATAGCTCCTCTTTGAAACATGGGTTGTGTCCACGGAAAGTGTTGTAGCCACTACCCTCCGCCGTCCGACGGTGGTTCTCGGGACTACCGAGAACTCCGTCCGTCCCGTTCCCAACGGAAGCACATACTTACTCAGAAATCATTGGACTTAATTCCCGTTCCATCCCACAACTTCACCTTGGAATACTCCGTTCTTACGCAGAGAGGATACTACCCTGACACAGCAAACAAAGAAAACCAAGATAGTTTCTGCATTAGGACACAAATTCAAGGTAACCCAAATATCCATTTCTTTGGTGTTTATGATGGGCATGGCCAATTTGGTGGCCAGTGTTCGAATTTCGTTAAGGATAGGTTGGTAGAGACATTATCAAATGACTCCACTCTGTTGGAGGACCCTGTTAAAGCTTATACTTCAGCATTTGTCACAACAAATTACGAATTGCATACTAGTGAGATTGATGATTCTATGAGTGGAACTACTGCTATCACTGTGCTTGTTATTGGAGACACCCTTTATGTTGCTAATGCTGGTGATTCCAGAGCAGTATTAGCTGTTAAGGATGGGAATCGAATTATTGCTCAGGACTTGTCCTCTGATCAGACACCATTTAGAAGAGATGAATGTGAGAGAGTGAAGCTTTGTGGGGCAAGGGTTCTGAGTGTTGATCAGGTGGAAGGGCTAAAGGATCCCAATATTCAGACTTGGGGTGATGAAGAGAGCCAGGGCGGTGATCCTCCGAGGTTGTGGGTTCCGAATGGGATGTATCCTGGAACTGCATTTACAAGGAGTATAGGGGACAGTATAGCAGAGAATATTGGTGTCATCGCTAATCCAGAGGTGTCAATGGTTCGGCTTACGCCGAATCATCTTTTCTTTGTTGTTGCGAGTGATGGCGTATTTGAGTTTCTATCTAGCCAAACTGTTGTCAATATGGTATGACATTTAATCTATTTTTACCCTCAGTTCTTTCCCTGTTTGTTTCCACTGGTTGAACAATTTGTTTGGCTTCTACATTCTGACTTAATGTAGTGGTTATTATAAGATATATATGCTTACTTCTGCTTATGGAAATCTTATTCTATATTTGTAAGTTTTCTCTTATTGGTACAAAGACATAAATATATGTTTATTATGGCTTTGCAATTCAAGACCTGTACCTGAAATCCATGTTCTGTTGTTTTGCAAGTGGTTATGTTTATGGCTGTATGGTGCTGCAAAATTTCTGTTTTCTATGGGAGCAAACTGTATACATATCTGAAGTAAGGTTGTAATCCATTATTGCAGAGCAGATAGTCGTCACATAACTATACCTTTTTATTTTGCATCTGCCTTTTGGGATGCATAGTTGCATACATAATAAGGATATCTCTAACTTGAATTTCATACTTAGTAGAGATGTCAGCATGAGAAGTTTATTTATTGATTGTACTTTTCTTTAAATACCTTTACTGCCTTCTTATTTGTAAAATTTGCCACTTAAGTCATATCATAATTATAATATTGTTTACTAACAGGCCTAGCATGCACTAAAGTTCATACCAATTTATTTTTAAATTTAATTTTAAATATAAGTGGGAAGATAAATAACTTCCTACTTTCCTATAACTTCTCTTTCTATAACTCCCCATTTTAATACATGTCTATACAATATATTATATGGTTTGAGAAATCAAAGAGACGAAAGACCCAAAGTCATATACTGTATTATAGATTAACTAATGCTTTGTCATGTTGACTACATATTGATGTCTTGTTTATTAGGTATAATATGGCATGTTTTGTCTCCATTTTTGGATTTTTATGATAATATCTTGCGTATTTAGATTTTATATTTTGATAGGTCAAACTCATATGAGAGAAGAGTGTATTAGATAATGTGAAATTCTATTGAAACCTTATTATAAAATATAATTTCTTATTTCAGATGAATTTCTGATGTGTTTCTATAAGATCTATCTTCTTATCACATGTCATAAAGAGTATTTACCTTCCTGTTTACTCAACATTTCTAATTATGTATGTGCACTCGATTTGCTATTAATAAATTTTATGATCTCTTTTATGGTGTAGGCTGCAAGCTATACAGATCCCCGCGATGCATGTGCTGCAATTGCTGGAGAGTCATATAAACTATGGTTAGATCATGAGAATCGAACAGATGATATAACAATTATCATTGTTCAGATCAAAGGCCTGAGTAATGTAAGAATAACTTGAATATTTCTTTGGCTTTATAGACACTATTTCCCTTGTACTCACAATATGAAGAATGAAAAACTTGCCACTGGTAGTTCATTCAATTACTTTCATGTCATCATTTATTGACTTGTTTATCTTATCTTTAATTTGATAACGTAGTCAGTGACTCGCGGTTTCGGATCAGGTGAGATCAATGTTAGTGCTTTAACAAGGGCTAAGAAAGGAACTTCTGAGATATCTGCAACTACCACCCATTTCGATGTTCATCGTTCTGTGGGGAATTTACAGTCCTGTCAACATGTGGTCTCAATGAGAAGTGCAGCCATAGTGGCCCCTTCTCCGGCATGCCAAAGACTGGTTGAACAGGTAGGGCTCAACTCCCCCCCCCCCCCCCCCCCCCCCCTTTTTTCTTAATCATATAACCATAACTTGTATAGTGAGACTGTCTTCTTCCCTGTTACTTTTACAGTGATTAAAGAGAGAGGCTTTATGGAAGCTTCACCATGCCCCTTCGCTATTTCTCCTAAGTGGTACATTCCTCCAGTCTAGTTTTAAATCTTCTACTAATATCATATCATAAACTTACCACTCACTATTATTCATTGAGTCAGAATACAATACTAATACGGACTCAATTTTGTTGTTATGATCCCTATTATGGGACTTGAGTCCCAAATTGAAAGTATGAGCTTCTGAAGTGGGTATATTATTGGCATTTGCTTTCCAATCTCAAAGCTAACTCGTTGTGTGTGAATTTAAATTCCCCCAAAGATTCATATTTTCTTTTGGCCCCAAAAGTTTTGCTATTTTAACTTATTTATCGTCAAATATTACAGAAGCAACTGAGGAGAACACAAAGCTCCCCTTACACTTCCTGGAATGGTACTGCTACTCCAGACTTAACATGGAAGGGAATATAAAGAAAAAGTTGAGATAAAAATGAAGAAATGAAGGGAGATTGAAGTAGATTCATGACTCACTATCATTAACTAGTGTTCTCTGGTCGTCTCACAAAGAAGACCACTTCCAACTTAACTATGTAAATGGCTATCCTTAAGATTCAGTATATGTATGTATGTATGTATGAAAATTATGTCTGGATCTGAAATTGCAATTCAATATTAACTTCGTGTTGTTTATAGCTTCATGTTGCTGATTCATTGGGGAAAAAATAAAAATGTTTTCTTGCTACACTTTGTTATATTAAGTAATTAGTAATTTTCTTAAAATTAACATGGAAATAACTCTAATCCAAAATGAGAAGTAGGGAAAGTCAATATAAGAAGATAGTATTATTTGGTTTAATATACGAATTTTATTATTGCAACACGCTTTAGGTGGTTTGGTCATGTACAAAGGCGGTCGGAAGAGGTTCTGGTACGTAGAGTTGACCAAATGGAAGATAACTTAATAACTAGAGGTAGGGGAAGATCAAAGAAAACAATAGGAGAGATGATTAAGAGGGATCTAGCCATAAATAACTTAACCATATAAATGTATAAAGACAGAATATGTTGGCGTCGCTTGATCCATATAGCCGACCCTACCTAATGAGAAAAGGCTTTGATTGTTGTATAAGAATTTTATTATTGCATTGGATTTGGAGGGTATAATGAGTAATGACTCTTTAGTCATCGCAGAAAAGTTGAGAGTTATGACACCCAAAGAGGCTGACTATTGATCATCTTGACTGTCTCTGAGAATAGGAATTATGAGACAACTGTGGGTAATGTTAGATGTCATAAGCAATTATAGCAAATCGCAATCCACAAGCTGATGTCGTAAATTTTATTGCCGAATACTTAGAACTTTATTTTTGATTATGCAGTTACACCCTTTATCTTGTAATAGATTTACTAGTTTGCATGTAGTTGGTAATAAAAAAATATCAGCCGATAAAAAAAATAAATGAGAAAGTACTGATTTTCTCTTATTCCATATTTCATGTTTGAGATGTCATATTGATTGTAATATTAAAGTATTACTAATAAAGTTCATAGATTGAAAAGTTTAAATATCATAAAATAATATATTATATAAATATCAAAAAATGGAAGGGGGGAAAAAGTAATGAAGATGGTGGGTACCAAAAACATGCATTGTTGCAGCGTGAGGTTAATAGGTTATAGAGAAGGAGACAAGCGTCGTCTCATGCGCATCTGAATCTCAGATCAGATTCTGAAATTTCCTGTGACTTTCCAGTGTCTCAATCATTTTTGTTTTATATATTTTATGTGTCACCGCTTCGCCATCATCAATGCTCCACTTTCCATACCCTTACGCCCTTACCCTATCTAACTATCTTCTCTCATCATCACCTCCACATTGCGTCACAAATTCCTCCATTCATCTTTTAACATTTTTACCATAAATAAACTCTAATGAATCTTTTCAAATTTACTGACTTTTTGTTTTCTTATTTAATTTTCATCTCTTTTTTATTAGGACTAATTAATTACCCTAAAATCTTTTAGATATTATATTTGTCATAAAAAGATTCTAAATTGATGTTACTAAAGCTCCATTAATGTCCAATTAATAACAATATTTTTAAGAACTAAATTAAAAAAAAACCCTGTCCCGTTCAAAATCATGGGTTACGAAGTCAAGAGTTCACCTTTGAATTATGTCAATTACTTTCCACACTTCTCATTGAACATATAAGTAGCATAGGAAACTCATTTAACTACTTGAACCCAAAAGTCAATACAAGTATAGACTATATGATGAAGCTGCTGTTTAGTCCCATGCTTTGTATTCATGAATCTATATTCTCTACAATTCTATGGCGTCATCATTTGTGTGCTTTTAGACAGAAAGCAAGGTTAGGAAAGCCTACTAATAACTTTTTATACAAAAATTGCCTATATGTGTTGACGTTGTCGTGTAATGTATTAGCATATTTTCTTTCATTCCTTTTCTGCTTTTGTTGTGAAAACTAAAAATGCTAGCTAGCTCTAACAAAATCACCACCTGATCAGAAGTACATTGACAGCTTCTCATCTATGACATCCTGCAGTAAGTCACATTGCTTCAACAGCTTCCTTAAGTTTTCAGCTTCATTACCAGAGTTGTTTAATCCATATGTGCAAACTGTACTTATGCCGGGCTGCTTTATCAGAGAATAATTACTTTCACCATCCATCAAATTACTAGCATGATGAATTATAAAATTAGTATTTGAGTCCCTCTGAGGAAGATGTTGAAGAGCTTCATGCCTAATTTGCTGACCCTTCACAAGAAGAGGCAAGCTAAAGCTAACTTCAATCATTTCATCTAAAGAAATGCTTTGATAATAAGATGAAGATGAACGTAAACTTGCTTCATCGCGTAGCACATCCAAATCTGGACCTGGAAGAGCAACGTGATAGCATTTTGAGATGTAAACCGAAGATAATTCTCCACCACATAAATTTTGTAAACGCCAATTGATAATTCGACCAAAAATCACACTCCACTGTGGAACAATACAGTAGCTTGAGCCATGGAGCTCAAGTCTAGCACATGTTTGCACTATGACATGTGCCTCTTTCATTGCCAGTGAAGCTCCCATCATCATGCTAGTATGAGTCAGGTAATGGATCAAGCTATTTTCAAGCCTTAACTTGTGATTATCAATCTCTTGTCTAATGTTAGAACCTCTGGCTAACCAGGATAAATCATCGATGAAAGTTGGGAGCTTGCAGTCTCGCAAAGCACAAATGATGGGTTCAATTCTAGCATTTGAGCTCCAACCCCATATTGGCAAGTTTCTTTTAGCCACTCTATCCTCATCGCTAGACTTGTCAAGTAACCCAATTTCAGGACATGGCCACCCAGAAGGATTTGCATTAACAGCAGCAATAATTTGCTGCATTGAGCAATCCAAGGCTTCATTGAATACTGATATACAGTCATTAGGACCCAACCTGGAGTAATTAATGCTGTCTCGCAACCCTGAAAAGGAATCATGATAGGTGTGAACAAGTTCTCGTATTTTGACACTACAGAGGATGGGCTGAAAGGGTGATTCACTGGCTAGCCAGTTCAGCCCCTCCCTTAATCTTTGGTCACTGAAAAACGTACCCAATTGTTTCATCGGTTGGTTTTCAATGAGGAAGACAAGCAGAAATCCACTGACCCGTGACTTGTCTATGTTATGAAGGCCAAGTTCATTTGTTATAGCAGAAGAGAGGCTTTCGTCACATGAGCCACATAATATCACGAGAGGCAAGCAAGCACCAGAGGGGATTGACATGAGAAGATTATGGAGATGGGCTCTTTGAAGTTCCCATGGTATGTTTTCAGATACAAGAAACAGAACTGAACTTGCCCCAGATACTGTCTCGTCCAGACTCCCAAATGTTGTATCCCTAATTACAGAGAGGCAGCATGTGGGAGTGGTATAAGCACCAGATTGACTAGGAAGCCATTTCTTCCAAATTGTTAGGCCAGGAGATGAAACAACTACATCATCATCATTGGATGGCATGAGCTTCGAGATCAACCACAAAGCTGTAGCACCCATTTTATACCCGCTGTTCATCTGAGAACATAGAACAATTTTCCAGCACAAGCACTTAGCACCTGGATTCCTTCTGCTTAGTATATCAGCTACAGTATCTGATACATTAAGTCTTGCCCATGATTTCTCCTGTTTTGCATGTCTCTCCCTCACAGCAATGTCAATATCAAACTTGTCAAAGATGCCTGGTTTCTATATAGATAAACGGAACCAGAAAAGTAAATACACTAATTTAGGGTTGATACAAAAATTAGTTTCATTGATTCAGTAAAACTTTCTAGTTTGACAGGGAGTGATCCGTAAAAATTAGTTAATATCCAAACTTACATCTAAATAAGGTCGAATTGGTGATCCCAATGATATTAAGTCCAATGCAGCATTTGCTGCAAAATGCCTCTGCTCACGTAACATTTTCGATTTTGATGCTTGCCTCCTCCATAGCCTAACAAGGTAGACATGAAAAATTAATGTGTATAGTATAAGATAATGATTTAGAACTAATAATAATAACCTGACAGATAAACTAGAAAATATGTGACGGAAGTATATCTAGAAGGCAAGAAAACCTCAAGAACAACTTGAGCTTTGCCACAGCAATTTCCTCATCCTGATAATTTTCCCTAACTTCGTCAATTTCATCTTCATTTTCTCGGTGACTAGGCAAAGATTCATCTTTAGATACATTAGGGGGCTCAGGAGAAAGACAAGAGCTACAACGTAATGAACTATCTGATGGAGATTCTTTTGGCACAACATCCGATGGCATATCATAAACATGAGAATGCAGGTTTCTGTTTGGTGAATTTCCAAAAGTAGCGTCAGAATTTGTACTCTTCAAAATTCCAGTTCTGAGTTGTCCTTCAGGTATATTATTAGAAATCGAGAGGCTGAGTGGAGATGGACGAGTACTAGTCGTGTAATGAATTTTGTCATTGTCTTGAACGCCTATTGGAATTTCCTTAAATGCCTTTCCTGATTTTCTGTCCCTTGCGGACAAAGTAGCTTTAGGGTCTGGAATTTCCTCATCAACTTTCTGGATAGATGAAACCATTTGTGACTCATCCTTGTATATCTTCCTCATCTGAATCTCTTTTTTAGTCTCAAAAGACACTGAAACTGCTTGAGTGGAGAATGAAACATCCTCAATTATCCTTCCTGATCTTTTCTTCTGCACAAGTTGGGAACACTTGGTAGGATAGTCATTGTCAACATTAAGAAATGGTCCTTCCTTCACCATGTATGGTTCTTCAAATTCTTTTTGCAAGAACCCATGATATTGTAATAAGCCTTCTATGCCCTCGCCCTAATTTTGACACAAAGCTCAATGTAAGAGGAAGTTGGAAATCCATGAAACCGCCCTTCCCAAGCAAAGTAAGCATTCATCGAAAGTCCAAACCAAGAAAAGTACCTCCATAGCAAGCCAGTTAGCAACCTGAGCAATTGGGAGACCTTGGTTATTCTGTAGACCAGCATGTAGAGAAGCCAGTGCCCTAGTACGTAACTGTCAATAGTGACATAATAGATAAAACAAAATTAGTATGAACTTAGGTGGAGTATTTAGATCACATTAAATTGCCTGTACCATAAATAAAGTGGATTCCATGAATTTTATCAAGTACACATACTGAGACAGAATACAGTCTATACAAGAAATATGAAAAAGATCATGCTTTTAAGTTTATATATCGCATAATTGATTGTTTACTCCATATACAAGATATTCACTTTAGAGAAGAAATTGCAGAAGTATGTCCCAATCAGCTAGTAATTTCCATGAAGCGCTTGCACATGTTACATAAATGCATGGACAGTCTATAATAGCAGCCCTAAGCTTTACAAAGGCATGTCCAAAATTGTGGATTCATCTATCACAATTCACGACAAAATAACTCGTACCTTTGCAAAGTGAGCATGCATTAGACATGCTTGTAGATAACTCGATTTTCTTGCAAGCCTAAAGAAGGCAATAAAATTGCCTGTTCTGCAAGCTCTGCAATGGAGATGAAAAAGGAATGGCCAGACCGCAACTATTATAGCAAAAAGCAATGAGTTTTACCGGGATCTACCTAGCTACATCTCGAGCGAATAAAACTTCAGGAGTCTGCCTTATCTCTGGAGTCATCTTAGCAAGATCGAGAGAAAGTTCTGCAGGTTCAACCTAGCATAATTTGATTATTTCCAGAGATCTTTTATTGCAAATGAAACCATAAAGATTAAGTTACTTCATAAGTCTCTTACTTTGTAACCAGGATGTTTGTCCAATTTTAGAAGAGCATAATATCCTCGAAATTCTTTCTCAGTGGGCACATATATTCCTTTCTTCCTGTGATCATCATACATCTGGAACAGCTCAACAGAAGTTTTGTTCATCTGTTCAATATTGAGGTGAGCATCAAAGCCCTCGGAAAAGCCCTCCCCTTTTGCGTACTCATATAGTTCATGCATTGCTGTTATGTGTAATCTGATCTGAAACCGAGTAATCAATAGCTTCATTAGTCTTCATAATTATTTGATAGCATTGCCACTAGTATCATAGGTCAATGAACATGTATTCAAATAGACAGTAATAACAACTGCAACAAGAAAAAGGAAGTACCATTTGTTCCAGCATAGTCATAGACCCTTGATTGAAAATGTGCTGCATCCTCAGGTCCATCCGGATCGCCCTCATCCTGTCCCATAAGAAGTTATATAAGGCAAGAAATCTGTCATCGTAAGGCTGATCTAGCAAATTGAGCAGGTAATCTATTGTCCTCCGCAGAATAGGCATGGGCCGGATCAAGATTGCTTCCCTCTCTGCTTGTCTATTATACTGTCATGATTAACATTATTAATGGATATTGACTGATAATAATAATTTCTAGAATACTTCGAGAGCTGTTTCATAGGAAAAATCATAGCAATAAGACAGTACCTTCTTAACTGCAAGTAATCTGCTGGTTACATTTCTATCCCCATCCAAGCGTTCATACTGATCAAGATCCCCCTTCCTTTCACGCTCTGCCCTCTCTGACTCTAAAAAACAAAAAAGAAAAAGAAAAAGAAAATCATATTCCTTCATTCCCAATAAAGTAGAAGATTTAATTACTATATCAGAAATATACCAGGACACATATCTGGGCACAAGCCGATGATTATATTTGATGTTTTCAAGTCTTCAGAATCAGATATAGCATGGCAATCGGAAAAGTCTCTGTCTGATTCCATTGATTTGCTCCCCACGTACTTCTGCTTTAACACAGAATGTTCATGTCTACTAGCAGAAGCTTTCTGGTGAGCAACATCGGCATTATTCTGCTCACATTTGCTAAGTTCTACCTTGAAGCGAGCTATGCGCTTCGTCCTGGCTAGTATTTTACTGTATACATGAAATGAAAGTTATAAATATTAAGACAAAGCACTAAATGGTGAGCAAAAATTGCTCTTGCTACACCTCATAGTCTCATACCTTACTACTCAACAAAGATGGTTTACCAAACATTTCATAGCTTACCTCTCAAGATTGTCTGTTGAGGATATTGAGTTTCCTTGAAGGGATTCATCGGCTGAAAATGATGGAGGAGGTGATCTTGTTCTTTTTGGAGGAATGGAACGGACGGACCTATTTTCAGCTGCTTCAAAATTAGTAGACGGCAAAGGTTTTTGATAAATCTGAGAATGAGGGAGGAGGGTCCTAAAAAAGTTTGACCTGTTTCCCAATCTAGGAGGAGATATAGAGAACACACTTGCAATGCTGTAGTAGCAGAACAAGCATGTCTACTAAAAAATGCAAGCTCATTTATCAATTATAAAACACAAATTCTATTAAGCTAGATAACACTTGAAAGTTTATGATAAGCTGCCTGATATTTGAAGTTAAAGTAATCTGAGTAGAGTGCCTTGAACTTGAAACATTAACATCTAATTACCGTTGAGGAGGAGCTCTTTTTCTTTCTGGGTTCTGAGTTCTAGAAACTCTGGCTGTAACACTAGTTGTGGAATCACGTGAAGCAACGAATGTTGTAACAGCTGCTTTGGGTGTTTCAGGAGTAGGAGCATCCAAATCTTTGTTGAAACCACTTGATCTGAAATTTGAAATGAATATCAGTATTCAGAATTAGTGGGATTAGATCAAATCATCAAAGTATACAGCAGCAGAGTATTACTCGATTGCTTTATACAAACTTTTTGAGGGTTTATTTGGATATAGAGAAACGTATTCACTTGCTCATACATGTTAGTACGTAGGCATTAACGGGAATACGCACAAGGTGAGGTTTGGAACGTTTAAAAGAAGTACGTGACCATTTGTCCTCAAAATATAATAATTTCCATTACAAATATTTAAGGTAGTTGTTATTCTTATAGTCAACAGATTGCTAGATTATAAACAAGAATATACACACAATGGAAGACAATGAAGGGGTAGCTTTAGATACTTGTGTCTCATACTTGTCCTTTTCCGGTTCAACCTGCCAAAAAATGTGTTGCTTATTCAAGAATGATGCTTCATATTGGGTGGTCTCAACTAAAGTCTCAACTATGAAAGAGGGAATACCTAGTTCTGCGAGATTTGGGAGACGCAGAGGGTCCTGAAGTCGGTCCAAGCCCTGGATTCGACATCCTCTCCCTCTTACTTTCTTCTTCTTTTCTCATGGTAGTTACTACAATGAAAGAAGCTACTGAATCGTGATATATAGCCTTTTCGTTTTTCAGGTCTTACTGGCCAGAATCAATGGCATTGTGGGGAGGTTATCGTGATTGGGTGGGGTGCGTCTGAATCAGAATCATCACAGACGTGAGAGAAAGCACGAGGAACGGATTCTTCTCTTGCTAGCCCCAGACTGAGACTACAGTACGTTCTCGAAATGGATTTAGCCCATGTACTTAGTGGGCGCCACCACCATTTGTTTCGCTTTGTATGCAAGAAATCAATTATTCTTTATTCTTGAAAGATTCTAACCACAACTCACCTTAATTAGGGATTCTGTTTTGCATAAACATGTTATTAATTAGTAAATAACACGTCTATAATTTTAAGGCTAAAGGTCTATTTTGGTCCTCAATGTTTGCATGAAGTTTAATGTTGGTCCTCAATGTTTGCATGAAGTTTAATGTTGGTCCTCAATGTTTCAAAAGTTTAATGTTGGTCCTCAAAGTTTTTATTTTTGGTCGATTTTTGTCCTCAAGCGTAACAACGTTAACTTTTTGCCGTTAAATGATGACATGACATGCTTATATGGCACACTCTCTCTCTTACATATCATATTTTAATGGCGTGGCATGACACATCGCTGCCACGTCATCCCAGATTGCCACATCATCATCTTCTCTCCTTCATCAGCATCATTATCATCATCATTTGGGGTGACGTGACAGTCACGTGTCATGCCATGTTATTAAAATATGTCATGTAGGAGAGAGGGTGTGCCATATAAGCATGCCACGTCATCATTTAACGGCAAAAATTTAACGGTGTTACGCTCGAGGACCAAAATCGACCAAAAACAAAAACTTTGAGGACCAACATTAAACTTTTAAAACATTGAGGACTAACATTAAACTTCATGCAAACATTGAGGACCAAAATAGTACTTTAGCCTAATTTTAATAACTCATTATTTTATAATTGATTTTTTTAAAAAAAAATCTTTATTAGATAAATTATTACAAAAATATCACACATAAACCTTAACAATAATATTTAAAGTTTGTACTAATTACTGAAGTCTAATGAAAAAGAAAAACAATGAAATGAGAGGATTTGAAAGGGCAGATTATTCCTTCCTTCTTCTCTCAATCGTTCTCTCTCTCTCTCTGAACCAAACCCACCACCGTCTCTCTCTCTCTAAAAATCTCCACCACCAACGTCCCTCTCTCTCTCCGTCCTCCACCGTCCAAACCACTCCAACCCGAAATCAAAGCCCTCACACCGTCCAAATCTCACTCTTCTCCTCTTTCTCTCTACTCAATCTTTCCCAAGCCCTAACGGAACCCCTCTCCATCTCCACCGTCACTCTCTCTCTTTCTCCCTCTCCACCGTCCCTTTCTCTCTCTCTCTCACCCATATCCCCAAAACCCACCAACATCGTCTCTCTCTCTCTGAACCTTCCCCACCGACCCCTTCTCTCCCCCACTCAGTCTTTTCAAAAACCCCCACCGTCCCAATCTCTTCATCTCTGAAACTTGAAACATTCAACCCTACCTTTCGTCTTTCCACTTTCACCGCCGATTACAGCTTTTCCCCAAAGCAATGGACGCCGATGTAGCCCGCTGGATTCTGGAGTTCGTCCTTCGGAGTAACCTTCCAGATTCAACCGCGAAGAGGGTCTTCAATATTTTGCCCGTTTCTACTGCCGATTCGCGCCTCAAGAAAACGATACTTTTAAGGTCTATCAAATCTGATGTGTCCACGACCACACTCACAGAAACCCTACTGGACACTCTCGAGATTACCGAGGAGTTAGATACGGTTTGAAGGCACTGCAATCATGGACACAATGAAGCAAGCGTATTGCACCGTTGCTGTGGAATGCACCACCAAATACCTCGAGGACAACCAGGGTTTGTATTTAGACGTCGTCAAGAGGATCTGGAGGGATCGGATTGGGAAAATGGAGGCGGCTATGGCTTCCGGAGAAGGTAGCGAGTTGTGGACGGCTAAGTTGAGTCAATAGAGGGATGATATTGAGGCTGTGGTATGGGACTCGAAGGTGTGCGAGAAGTTAGCCAACATAAATTCCTGACGAATTGCACTGGAGAAGCTTAGGGCTTATTTGGCAGAAACCTGGGAATTAATGGGCCCTTCTTTTCTAGAGTTAGCAGCTGCATTGTCTGAACAGTCTGAAGTGAAAGATGGTTCGTGTGGTTTAAGCAAGGATGCAACAGATAGATCGGATGAGGGTGGCGACATAGGTGTTGTTGAATCTGACTTGGCCTCTGATTGAATGTGGGTGAAGAAGCAAGGTTACAGAATTCAGTTGCTGGTGATGAAATCACTACAACAAAACATGGATTTACCCACGGAATATATTCCGTGGGGAATCCGTGGGGAAACGGGAAAAAAAATAATTTTTTTTTCAAAATTACCCATGGATTCGATTTCGTGGGTAATTTCATATAATTAGCCACGGATTTACAATCCGTGGCTAATTTCCGCGGGTAATTTGTTAATTAGCCACGGATTTAGTCACGGATATATTTTCGTGGGCAATTTCTTCGAATTAGCCACGGATTGTAAATCCGTGGCTAATTTCCATGGGTAATTTGTTAAATTAGCCACGGATTAATTTCCGTGGGCAATTTCTTAGAATTAGTCACGGATTTACAATCCGTGGGTAAATGCTTATTATTTAAATTTTAGATGTATATATATAAAATATTTTACATTAAAAAAACAACATGTGATAAATGGCCTAGTGGTAAATCTAAATATTACCATCTAAGGTGTCCCGTCTTCGAATCCTCAAAGGACCATTTTTCAGAAATAATGTGGTCGCCGGAGGAGTTACCGACGGCGGGCGGACGGTGGTGGCCGGTCACCGGAGGGTTTGCCGGAGGTGGCCGTTGGCGGATGACCGGCGATCGGAGGGGTTGTCGGCGACCGGTGAAGTTCGCCGGCGGCCAATCTAATATATGAAATTACCCACGGATCCATTCCGTGGCTATTTCCCCACGGATTTCCCACGGATGGGTCCGTGGGGAATTCCCCACGGACTCAAAATTCCGTGGGTAAATTTGGTGGGTAAATTTGTACCCACGGACTGTGAGTTTACCCACGGAATAACACAAATTTACCCACGGATTTGTCCGTGGGTAAATCTATTTTTTGTTGTAGTGAATGGAGTTGGATAATGCTGCAATCTGCTCGGAGAAGGTTGGTGGAAACAATGGGAGTGAGCAATTGGGAAAGAAAGCTGTGATTTCTGATGATGGAAATCGGGAGTCGGATGAGATTGGCTCTCCTCGAGAAATAGAGATTGGTCTGTTTTTCTGCCCTGCTTTTCTGTTCTTGATCTTGATTTGCGAAATTTTATACCTTTTGAATAGTAAGTGGTAGTGGTACTAGCAGCAACAACAACAAACAAAAACTTTGTCCACTAAGTAGGTTGGGCTAGATGGAGCTTAGCTAATGTGTTTTATGTTGGCTCATTTTTATGGTTAGGTTGTTTATGGTTTGATCCATCCTAGATGGAACTTAGCAATGCTTGTTATTGTTCAAGAAACTAGCTTTAAGCTGTGGATTCAAGGATGCAACTTTATTCTGCATTATTTTAAGGCTTACAATGTGTTTCTTTTAAGTTGTTTCCATGGTTCTGCCTTACATTTGTTTTTCTTTTCTTAAAAAAATAGGTGCTTCTTATTTTTCCTTATATTTGTAACAATAATCAATAAACATTTTTATTTATATGCTTTAAATTGAATTTTATGTAACTCTCTTTCTCAAGGGAGGAAAAGAAACTAGTGGATTATGGTTTGCTTGATTAAGCATGAAACTTCGTTTATGCTTATTATTTTTTCTTAATTTCTACACCTACCACTGGACTGTTGCCTATTCAGATTAGTTTAGACAATGCATTTTTCTTTGCCACAATGGATATTGGTCTAATCAATTTTTTGGTGTCTGTAGTAGCATGTCAGAATAGTATGTTACCAGATAAGCATAAGCATACTGCATCCTCTACACGACAGAGGGGAGTTAAAATTATTGGTGATGGTGGGCCCAAAAACAATGTCGGGCAAATATGACCCTCTGCCTAGTATTGAAGTTGAAAAACTCCAAGAATCTCTTAAATCAGGTTCTTTAAAGTTACAAGCAGCGGTCACAGACCCTCTTCCTGAGATATTGCAGAAATCTGACATTGTAAGATCTGAATTGGCAATGAAGGGCATTAGTCATGAACCACCTCTTGAAAATCAGAGTAGAGATGTTGATATACCAGAATCAAATACTTGCAGGAGCATTGTGCTTTATCAACCTATTGATGCTCTTTTAAAGAACTCTTTTGTTAATCAGAGCAATGTTCATTGCCCCAACTTAATGGAACAAAATAGTACTGCCCATACTCGTGAGGTAATCTTGTTTATTGTTTTCTGTTTTAATCTGGTGGCAGGTTCTTTTTAAGTTTATAAGTATTAGGATGAGCTTGGCGTTGATCTAAAGGTGGAGTATCTTTTTTGTTTTTTTTTTCAAGTAAAACTGCGAAAATTCATTAATAATAAAGGTGGAGTCTTAATTTTGTCTATACTTGGTTATTACACACACACACACACATATATATATATATATATATATATATATATATATATCTTTCATGGTCCCTTTCTCTGGTAATAATTTTGTGGAGACTAAGTTTTTATTTGAGTATATTTCTTTAGCATATTAGGTATTGTTTCTCTTTGCAGTGGGATGATTCAATAGATAACTTGCCTGAAGGAACGCCTAGGAAAAGGAGGAGAGGCAAAAGATGGACTACATTGGAAGAGCATACGTTAGTGGCTGGTGTAAATAAGTAAGTGCTTATTTTAAACTAGTGAAACCACAACTACCCATGATTAAATATTTTGGGTTTTGATTCTTTTATGCATTTAATATATTCGAAAGTTGAAACAAGTAAAAACAATAGGAGAAGCTATAGTGATGTATTTAATTATAAATAATCTAAAAATGAGCCAAGATAGAACATGTTAGCCGTTGCTTGATCCACACCACTTAGTGGAAGCTATAGTGATGTATTTAATTATAAATAATCTAAAAATGAGCCAAGATAGAACATGTTAGCCGTTGCTTGATCCACACCACTTAGTGGGAAAAGACTTTGTATTTTGTTATTGTTGATGTATTCAAAATACCCAGAAAGCTTTGCATTTTGTGAGGTATTCGAGAATGCGTGAGCCATATGGGGTTTTTCTCACAAGTCAGCAATTCCACACTAGTTGACTGCTTGAAGTGATTTGGGCTTCTAAGATCTTTTCTACTCGTATTGAGAAGTACGTAAATCGGCTTTTTTTTTTTTAAGTTTCAGACTACATGATATTATGTTCTTATTCTCCATATTTTCTTATATAGGTTTGGCAAAGGGAACTGGAAGACTATCTTAAATTTCTATAGCGAGATATTTAAGAAGGCAGACAGAACTGAAGTAAGCCACTAATATACTCTATTGCTGTGCCTTGTTTCTTTCTGAACTTAAGCTTTCAATATAAGAATCGAATTTTTTTTTTCAGGTTGATTTGAAGGACAAGTGGAGAAACATGAAACTGTAGTCACACAGAGGAACTATTTTGAATGTGCCTACCCTTTGTACATCTCAGTACTGTTTTGAATGTGCAGATTCACGTTTTGCTAGTTGCCCTCAGAAACTTTTGATTGCTCCAATCCTTGCTGGAAATGCCGCCAATGCAGCTGTAGCATCTGAAGAAAAATCTGCATATATTTTGTTTTTTGAAAATGCTGTATTAGGAGAAAAAAACTTGAATCTTGACTAGTTTATGTGGGCTAGATCCTTGCGATTAGTCATGTCAAATTACAAGTGTGAAAGAATGTCATGACTCATGAATTGATTTGGAGGGTAATTTATAGAGGCACAAGAGGTTGAAGAAGTCTTCCTCAGTCGTATTATCACCACGAACTGAGTGGATGATCAACTCATTGTCAAGTAACCCATCTTCGACTAATGGTTTTCATTTTATCTTTTAACATTTGTCTTATTTTACTTAATTTATTATTATTATTATTATTATTATTTTATTGCAGATAGGTTTTCAAGAACAAAAAGAGTATAAACTGGGAGAAATTCAAGTTGAAACATGAAGGGTGAGCAAGCAAGCTGAGAAAAGGCATAAGAAATAATGAGAAAAAGGTTTGAAGTAGGTGTGTGGCAGAGAATCGGTGCAACAACGCTCATTCTGGTGCCATGGCGCCCAAAATGGGCACCTAGGCCGAGAGTGGGCGCCACAGCGCTCATTCTAGCGCCATGGCACCTAAATTTTGCATGTGGGCCGAGAGTGGGCGCAACAGCGCCCACTTTGGCGCCATGGCGCCCAAAAGCTATTATTATTATTATTATTATTTATTTCTAAGTTGTATTGTTTCTATTTTACTTTATTTATTTAATATATATATATATATAAACCTAAACCTTCTCCCTCTTCCTCAAAACCTCCGTACCTCCCCTTCCATATTCCAATCCCTATGCAAAATGTAAACCATAGGATCCAAGCAGGATGGATGAAATGGAGGAAGGCATCAGGTGTTATTTGTGATAAGAAAGTACCGCTTAAGCTTAAGGAGAAATTTTATCGCACCGCAATAAGACCAGCTTTACTGTATGGTACTGAATGCTGAGCGATAAAAAGCCAACATGAGCACAAATTCAATGTGGCAGAAATGAGAATGTTGCGCTGGATGAATGGTCACACTAGAATGGATAGGATTAGGAATGAGTATATTAGAGAGAAAGTGGGGGTAGCACCTATTGTCGAGAAATTAGTCGAAACACGCCTTAGGTGGTTTGGTCATGTACAAAGGCGACCGGAAGAGGCTCCAGTACGTAGAGTTGACCAAATGGAAGATAACCTAATAACTAGAGGTAAGGGAAGACCAAAGAAAACAATAGGAGAAACGATTAAGAGGAACCTAGCCATAAATAACTTAACCATAGAAATGTGCAAAGACAGAACATATTGGCGTCGCTTGATCCATATAGCCGACCCACCTAGTGGGAAAAGACTTTGTTTGTTGTTGTTGTTGTTGTATTTACAACAACTATGAGAAATTGCAAATATTTTAAAATTCTATAGAATAATTTAAGAAAATATTATAAAGACTAAATTGAAAAAATGGTGAAATTCATCCTTTAGTTTGAATGAGTGAAAAAAAGAGAGACGGGAAATAAAATGAAACATAATTAAAAATAATTACATTTGATATTTAAGATATAAATATACAAATGAATAAGATAATAACATTTTAGAGACTAAACTCATACAAAGGATACATGTCATGACCAATGTTGTAAGAACCGAATCAGATCGGATGGTCCGACTGGTCCAACCGCCAACCGAATACAAAGGCGAGTCGGTTGGACAAAAAAAACCGTTTTTCAAGTTGGACCGGATTTAATCAGGGTCCAACCGGTCAACCGGTCTAATTTTTTTTTTTTTAAATAATAAATTGAAAAATAAAAATAAAAATAACATAAAAAAGAAATTAGAGAAATCTTAAAAATTAAAATTAGAAAAGTCTTTAAAATTAAAATTTAAAAGTTATGATTATCAAGAATTTCATATTTGGTTTGATTAAATTGTTTCGGAGTTTGACAAGTCTTAAAAATTAAAACTTTGAAAAGTCATGTAATTTAAAACTTCAAAATTATGTATATTAAAATTTAAAATTTGAGTTATGTAATTTTATATATTAAGAATAATTAATAATTTAATATTTATTACTTATTGCGTCATTCGGTTCGACCAACGCTTCGACCGTTTAAACCGATTAGACCATAACTGAATACTTGTCCGAATATTTATTCTTATCGGTTCTTACAATATTGATCATGAGTCAATTAAAAAAAAAATTCACAGTTATGCAAAGTTATTTTTTTCATACCAAATAATATTAATAAATTATTCTTAAACAGCATCGACGATATCGTCACATCACACTTATCCAAGATCCAATTTTCCGTCCAAGTTCATTTTCCCAGAAATTTGCTGAAGCTACTATATATTTCGATCGCAACTGTACATAAGTATCTCCAAATTATCTGAGTTTTGGTGAATTTCACTTTTCACGCTAAAAGGTGTGTCCTGAGAACACTGAGCTATGGCTGCACCGACGCCGATCCACAAATCAGAGGAGGAATGGAGGGCGATTCTCTCTCCGGAGCAGTTTACGATTCTTCGTCAGAAAGGAACAGAGTATGTTCCTTATCTTTTCCCCTCTCACTGCTTATTTGCACTATTATACTGATCACTTCCACTTACTTCGTGCTTGTCTGGAATTTTCTTGCCTTCTTTATCTGGGGGTTGGTTTATGATTATATGTGCCTAATTTGAGTTTCTTTAGATTCCTTCTGTCCTAACATCGAATTACTGTATGATATGAATGGAAAATAATGATTACTTCTAAGATTGAAATTTTCTTTCGAGAGGAAGGGGGATTGAGCTTTGGCTAATAATAGACAGCAATCCAAGCTTTTGGATTTGGATTTAGGCGCAAAATTTAGGTGAACAGTGTAGATAATCCCAAGGTTGATTAAATTTTTTTACTAATAAGAAGAAGGAAGAGAAAGTGCAAAATGTAAAGCTACAAATTATTTTAAGAGTGACCCTGTACATAATGCTGTTCCTTTAGGGGAAAACGAGTCTTGTTGCTCTACTCAAGGTTTTCTTTTACTATATGCATCTCATCTATTATTGACATTTCACCATCATAGGTTTATTTTTATTTTTTTTTGGAATTCTGAAGTTGAGGAACAATTTTTCAATATGTGAATATCAATTAAAAGAGTATTACCTATCTCTTGCTCTTTGAAAATTGTTAGCCACTGGTTAGTGTTTCCTTATGGGAAATTTGTTGTTTAGTATTACCTAAATCACTTCTTTTAAAATTGAAGTCTTTATTTCGGTAAAGGTTCGATGATCTTTGAGATGGGCTAGCCTAGGCTTTTCATTAACATGTCCACTTGTGGAGACTTAGGAAGCAGCTTGCATATTGTTTTTTAGCTTAAACACTTGCAATGGATGCTTTCGATAGGGTATAGGCCCCATAAACCATGGGGCATTGAGGCTTATATGAGTTTCGATTGTGACTAACTGTGCTGTTGACATTTGCAGAATGAAGGGCACCGGAGAATACAACAAGTTTTATGAAGAAGGAATTTACAATTGCGCTGGCTGTGGAACTCCTCTTTACAAGTCTGATACCAAATTTGATTCTGGTTGCGGCTGGCCTGCTTTCTTCGAGGGTCTCCCTGGTGCCATTAATTGCTCAGTGAGTACTTGTTGCATATTGTTGCTTTTAACTTTATTGTAGTTGTTGTTGGAATTGTATTGTAATCATAGGAATATAAATTTTCAGCCGGACCCAGATGGGAGGAGGACTGAGATAACATGTGCAGCCTGTGGTGGGCACTTGGGTCATGTTTTTAAAGGAGAAGGGTTCAAGACACCCACTGATGCACGCCATTGTGTCAACAGTGTTTCTGTCAAATTTATTCCAGCAAATTCTCCTGCTTCACTATAAAACTTCCTAAATATTAGAGGGTTTTAGAGTAAAGAAAATGTGTCTTTAACTCTTTAAGTATTGTATTGGTGTTCACTGCTTCAACTTTATGTGGAGAATGAATTGTCTGTCAGGAAGTGATAATTGTGTTACTTGATCTCTAATGGCAATAAATCTACTTATCTTAGTTTCTGGCAGTCCTTTTATATAAGCTTTTGTGGGATAAGGAAGTAAAAAGTGTTACTCGGTGCCTAATGCCAACAAATATTAAGATTTATTTTTGGGTCCAAAAATAAATAAATCAGGGATTATATTCAGTGGAGTTGATCAGGTACGTTGCTTATGAGTAATGCTAACTGGTAGAATTCTTTCATTTCATTTCATGTACACGTCTGCGTTGGAAAAGTCTTACAATAAACATATAAAAATTCATTTCTATCACACTTCACACCGACCGATATCAATAAAAATTGTGTTAGTAACCAAATTAAAATTTTAAGAGTTATATTAGTAAACATATAAACTCAATACTGAGTTACTTTACAATAAAAAAATATCAACGAGTAAAGGGAAATTAGAGTTTGCAAGGACATGGACACTGCAGTATTTTTTTTCCTTAAAAAAATCACCAAATTTGATCAGATCAATAAAATTTTAAGAGGGGAAAAACACATCAAAACAAGGACCCATTGAATTATTATTTTGGTTAGAGTCTGTGACTGTGAGTTATGTGCTATAAATATAATAATTAATATATAGCTGATATAAATCCCCGTTTCAGTGGAAAGACGAAGAGAAGAAAGTTAAGCAGCATGAATCGCAACAAGAAAAGGGCAGGTAGCGATGTTAGTGAGAGCAGCTGCAAAATCCAAGTTTTACCTCCGAACATCATCATCGACATTCTCTCGAGGCTTCCCATTAGGACCATCCTCAGCTGCAAGCGCGTTTGTAAAGGTTGGCTTCGTCTTATCTCCCACCCTCGCTTCCTTAACCTTCAGCTTTCTAGATCCTCCACTGCCGTACTCGTTAAAACCGTACCTTCCGTCCATCATTCACGCAAAATCACCCTTACCCAGGTAGACCAACGGGTTTCTACTCCCTTTCGCTTTCATAAATTGGTGTTTACTCCCAAGAATAACTTACCCAGTTCTTCCAAATTCGGCCTCGTCAATTCATGCAATGGCTTTCTTTGTTTGGCTGGAGTTGAAAAAGATGATCCCATTTGGGTATGCAATCCTATTTTGGGAGAGTATGTCACTATTCCCCCACCCGTTGAAGGTAGGAATCGGGGCTCTTTCGGTGGGCTTGGATTTTGCACTGTGACGAATAGGTACAAGGTGCTACAAACATTCTATCCAAACGTTGAATTGTCAGGGAAACGTTATCTGAATGCTGCAATATATTGCCTGTATACAGCAACTTGGAGAAGCATTGGCTATGCACCTGGTGTTCCAGTCGCTCTACCTTTTAATTCCTTGTTGCATGGTTCTCTTCATTGGGTTCCTAATGTAGGTAAAAGTGCTGAATATATATATTCTTTCAATTTTGAGACTGAGGAATTTGGGTCGGTTCCTCCACCACCAGGCCTGGATGAAACTCATAAGGGATTTTCTGACTATCTCAGGTTGGGGGTACTTGAAGGTTGTCTCTTTCTATGTGTATTTGGTGACGACACTACGAAATTTGACATCTGGGTTATGAAGGATTATGGGGTGAAGGAGTCTTGGACTAAACAGTTAGTCATTGAAAATTTATATCCTAGAGATTTGAGCCCTGATTATTACGAACCAATACAGTTTTTCAACAATGGGGACATCTTGATGTTGTACAACTACTGTGAAGTGGTTTGTTATAATACAGAGACTAAAACATTTCGGTGTACTAATTTAACCCGCACCCGTAACCTGTTTGACTCAATTGCTCACATCCCAAGCTTGTTTTCACTATATCATGTTACCAGGAGAGATCAAGTGCAAAGGTAATTGTGTTTATTCGCTGAACTCATGATTCAATTGTCTTTAGCGTGCATATGATATATTGAAAAAGCTATGGTGCCTGACATTATTAATTCAATGAACCATATGAACTGACCTGGTATGAATTAATACCACCGGATGATTTTGGAGTCTGAACAAATGATATTGCTTTGAAAACATTATATATAGAAGGCCGCCTAAAGATTAACTTACATACTATACCAAGATTATGTTGGTTCAATAGACTTCTGGTATCAAACTGAATCTTGTTTTGAGATGGTACATTAAAATGATAAAATCATAGTTGCTAATAAGTAATAACTTATGGTAACCAATGAGGTGTCTCATCGGTATATAATTCCTTATAATCAAATGCATAGCTGTTACTTGGTACTCCCCGTACAGTCGTGCTTTTATATGACGATTTATTATCTTGCTCATGCTCTGCTATCTATGTTTTACTTTCTCATTTGGCTGAGATTTCTGTTGTAATCTGTCTCATTAATTTTATAATATACCTCTTTCATTAGTGCCTGTAAGGTTCAATAAAACCATTACATGCAGAAGAACTTATTTAGAAGAGGTAATTATGTGATGCCGAGCTGTAAAAGATATATGCATGTTATATTTTCTTAAAAAACCTAAGAACAAATACCTAAAAACTGTACTTAAACTTCTAAACATTGTATTGCAACTAACTAGTCATGTTGGGCTCTATTTAATGGTAGAAATATATTGCCTGCTTTTATGTAGGGTGAAAGGCAGAAAAGAATGTGCAAATTTGTGTGTTCAAGGGACTGTTGACTGCCCTGGTTTAGAAACATCACATAATGAGCCTGCCAGATTTGACTCAACTCTGTATCAGGGTCATCCAGGAGTTAGTTTTCAATTTGTTAGTTCCCATTCTATCCAAAGTTTTTTTCTAGGTTCTGAAATTATTAGGGTGGTTGTTTTTTTGTATTTCTTATATCTTATTTCTTTGCAATTTTACCAACTTTGCAGCAGAATGCTGATCATAGGACTGAGTTTATGAGTACCGCCAATGCTGCAGCGAATTTTGATCATAATATTGCTCAGGGCATCCCAACACCTCACATCAATGATGACTTTGGAAACTTAGCTTCAATAGACTCTTATCCTTTCTTGTGGCATCTGTAACTGTTATCACCTGAGAAGATGAATCACTAGGGACCATAGTGCTTGTATTATATATTGTAATCACCCTTTTTTGTTTGGTCTTTGGCAATTGTCATGCTAAAAGCCACCTATCTTTCAGCTTTATCCTTGTGTGTTTTCTTCTTGCCCTTCTGTCCAGGATTGTATAGATCATAGGAAAGAATATGCACAACAGGGACCTCAGGCCCTTTAAGAAAGCAACGTCTATTTATGATAGTTTTTTTTTTGTTCTCTTCCAACGCTGAGTATTCCTATCCCTACTCCCCCTTCCTTACTCTTTCCTTTCAATGTCAAGGAACTTACTTCTATTTCAATACCATTTGGCTGAGAAGAGCAATAGTGATTCTGGTCAAAGCTTGTGTTTTTAAGAGAAGACGAAGGCTCATATAAGAACAGCAAAATGGGCACTTGAATCAAAGTTGGGGGTGTAAATTTAAGAGTTAAGAATTTGTAAGAAATGTTGATTTTGAGTATGCCAAATTTTGATTCATTACCAAAGGATATATATATATAATTCCTAGCATAGCAATTTGCAAGGCGGTCTAACTACAGTAAATGCTAGGAGATCTCCCTTTCTCTCCAATTTTTCTTTTTCATTTTCTCAATATAACCATAAGCATATGTATTGTTTATCAGTAAATAGTGATGTTAGTTTTGGTGATTGCCAATGATGCTTGTTTTTCTTTATTCTTGACCTAAGAATAATTAGTCAAATAAATCAAAAGTTTTTGGAAGAAAAAAAAAAGCACATCAAAACCAGGACCCAAGGGATTTTCCTGAGACGGCCCATGAAAAGATATAAAATTAAACCTTTGCGAGTCAACAAAGAAAGAGAGTGGTGGATCCAATAATAAACGAGTTTCTAACAACTGAGGATCTAAATTTCTCAATCCTCTTCGAAGAGAAGAAAGTCAAGAAACGTCCATGAATCGCCGGAAGAGAAGGGCAGCAAGCAATTTGAGTGGCAGCCAGTGGGAAGGGACGGCATCGCTATGGGCAGGTCACTGCAAAATCCAAGTCTTACCTCCAAACATCGTCATTGACATTCTCTCAAGGCTTCCCATTAAGACCATTCTCATCTGCAAACTCGTTTGCAAAGCTTGGCTTACTCTAATCTCCCATCCTCGCTTCGTCGAGCTTCAGCTTTCAAGATCTCCCACTACCATACTCATCAAAACCATACCTTCCATCTCCGATTCGCGCAAAATCATCCTTACCCATGTTGACCAACGTGGTCGCGATCCCTTTCGCCTTGATAAATTGACGCTCACTTCCAAGAGTAACATACCCTGCTCCAAATTCAGCCTCGTCAATTCATGTAATGGCTTGCTTTGTTTATCTGGGGTTGCAAAAGATGATCCCATTTGGGTATGCAATCCAATTTTGGGAGAGTATGTCACTGTTCCCCCTGCTAGTGAAGGTAGGAATTGGGGCTCTTTCATGGGACTTGGATTTTGCCCTGCGACCAATCGGTATAAGATACTACAAACTTTTCATCCAAAGGTTAAGTGGTCAGGGAATGACTATCTGGATGCTGAAATATATCACATGGATACTGGAACTTGGAAAAGCATTGGGTATGCACCTTGTGCTCTGGTTGTTTCATCTTTCAATTCCTTTCTACGCGGTTCTCTTCATTGGGTTCCCAGTGCAGGTAACAGTTCTGAATATATCTATTCTTTCAATTTTGAGACTGAGCAATTTGGGTCAGTTCCTCCACCTCCGTGCCTTGATGGAACTAAAAGAGAAATCTCTGACTATCTCAAGTTGGGGATAGTTGAAGGTTGTCTGTTCATATGTGTCTTCGGTGACAGTAGGAAATTTGACATATGGGTTATGAAGGATTATGGGGTAAAGGAGTCTTGGACTAAACAGTTTGTCATTGAAAATTTATATCCCAGACAATCCCGCTCTTCTTCTGATTTCTATGAACCAGTAAAATTTATGAGCAATGGAGAAATCCTGATGTTGTACAACGACTCAGAAGTAGTTTGTTATAATACACAGACAAAAAGATTGCGGCGAACTAGAGTTACTCACACTCGTCACGAGTTTAATTCAATTGCTCACACTCCCAGCATGGTTTCACTATATCATGTTGCCAAGAGAGAGCTAGTGCAAAGGTGATTCTGTTCTGTTTATTTTTTCCTTAAAATTTTCTTTTAATTGCTATTAGCTTGCATATGATATTTGGGGGGGAAAATGCTGCCAGCAATTTGACAGTTCTAACTCAATTAACGTTATCTGTTGTCCTGGGTGATTTTGGAATCTGGACTGTGAAATTGCTTTGAAAATGTTTCATATGGAAGGCCTAAAGATAAACTTACAGCATATTGTGAGACCACGAATTAGGCTATTTCAGCTAAGCTTTGGTATCAAATGATTCTTTTTTTGAGATGATTTAGTAAACATCGAATTGCTTCAATGTAATAACTAATGATAAGTTAATAATGGTAACTAACTTAGGTGTCCTTGTGTGTTCATAGAATCCTAAAAAGGTTATCAAGATCACTATCTAGAGCGTAAGATTGAGATCTCGTGCCTCTTTTCAATCTGAATTGCAAGATAAATCACAAACTGATAGGATTGTAGAGGGATTGCAATCTGGATCGCAAGATCGATCAATCCCGTCCGATCCTGGAAGAAGCAATTTCTTAAAAAAAACAGACGCTGGAAACGCAGTGTTTAGGATAGAAACCCTATCCTAAATGCAACACAGCCTCCTGCATACCCATTCTTGCTTCATTGGAATGGGTTGTGGCTTAATCATGCATTCCAATTTGGTTTGGTTTTCATCACAGAGCATACACATTTGGCTTCTGGTTTGTCTTTCGTCTCATTTTGTTCTGTTTCTGCGTGATTTCATCTTCATCTGTTCTGATTTTTTGCCTTCTGCATGTTCGTCTTCTCTGGCTCTGTTTCTGTGTTTTCTTCTGTTCTCTTTTCTGCTTGCTGTTATGGTTGCTTGTTGCATTTCTGCCACTGGGTTTCTGCGTGCTGTTGTGGTTTTGGCTTTTGGAAAGTAATATTATGTTCCTGCCACTGCATTTTCTTATCATGGAAAATAATATTATGTTTAAAACTTTTATTACAAATTGCAATTTTAAAATAATGTTACTTAGTTTTGTTATTGAATTTAAAAATGATTTTTGTTTTTGTTACAAATTGCTAGGTTTTGAACTAGTTTATGGAAATATCATGATATTTGGATCATTTCATGTATACAAAAAAAGAAAAGAAGATCTATATGACTAAATATATATCTTAATTATTTTTTTGGAAATTGATAGGATCTTACAATCCTTGATTCGATCTTACTATTTGATCTATATTAGGGCTCTCCCAATCCTACATAAAATCTGGATCTTTATTACCTTAAAAAATCAAATGCATAGCTTGTAATTGGTAATATTTATTTGCTATGTTCCTCATAGCTTTTATTTGACGGCAATTTTTCTTGTTCATGCTCTGGTATCTTTGTTTTATTTTCTCATTTGGCTGAGATTTCTGGTGTAGTCTTCATCTTATAAATTCTTTCATAATACCTCTATAGTTACTAAAATTTCTTGTATTTCAGTTATGTTCTTCTGCCACAGGAGGATGCATAATGATTCTGATGAAGTATTAAAATAGTTATTTCATTACTATAAACATGGAGAAATTTTTAAGAGATAATCATGCAATGATGAGCTCTGAAAAGATAGAACATGTCGGCATCCTTAATTCATATAGATGACCCCATCTAGTGGGAAAATGCTTTGTTGTAATACTGTAATTATGAGCTTGTAAAAAGATATCCACATGTCATATTATTATCAAAGAATCCAATAGCAAACAAAAATCTTGAAAACTGCACTTGAGTTTGGTCCTTTAGAAATGGTCACAATTTACCAGTCATATTGGGTTTTATTTATAGAGAAAAATATTGCTTGCCTTTTCTGCAGGTTGCGAAGCAGTAAGGAATGTGTAAAGTCATCTGCTGAAGGGACTGTTGACTGTGCTAGTTTTGGAACATTACCTAATGAACCTTCCAGATTCAACTCAACTCTGATCCATGTTGCCGAGCCAGAGCCATTTCGAAGGTGATTATGATGACTGGTTAAACTCATCTTCTAATTGTTTGGTTTGCATATATCTGGAAAAAAACTATGCTGCCTGCC
Source organism: Senna tora (assembly GCA_014851425.1). NCBI lineage: Eukaryota > Viridiplantae > Streptophyta > Magnoliopsida > Fabales > Fabaceae > Senna > Senna tora. The sequence goes on along the minus strand of CM026262.1, from coordinate 1,874,359 downwards.
TGTGCCAACTCAGTTAACCTTATGAATTTATACCACACAATGACATTGGAGCCTGGACATTGATATTGCTTTGAAAAGGCTTTATATTGAAGGCGTAAAGATAAACTTATAGCATATGTGAGAATAAGCATTCGTTTTTCTCAACTATTGGTATCAAGCTGATTTGTATTTTGAGGGTAGTTTATTATGCACAATAATCGGCAATTGTTATCAAGTAATAACTAATGATAATGTCCTTAGGCATGCATAGTACCCTATAAACTGTAAATCAAATGCATAGCTTTTAGTTGGTAGGTAGAATTGCTTTGTTAGGTTCCTCGTAGCTTTTATGTGACCATTTCCTTCTCATGCTCTGCTATTTTTATTTTTATTTTTTTCATTTGAGATTTCTGATGTAGTCTTGTCTAATAAATTCTATCGTAATACCTCTGTTGTTATTACAATTTCTTGTATTTCAGTGATTTTCTGCTACAGGAGGATGCATCAATAAAAATAGTTATTTTCAGCACTAAGTGTGAATGCTATGCAGTTAAACGCTTAATATTTTAGGCGTTTGCTTATACTTTACATGTGGAGGAATTTAAAAAAGAAAAAACAATGTAATAATGAAATATCTAGGTATCCTATTTTTATCGGAGAATTTGATGGTACACAAACACCTAAAAAACTAAAGTTTTGTCATTTAAATGTTGTCTTGCAAGTTGCAACTCACCAGTCATATTGGGCTGTGTTTAGTTAGAGAGATATATACATTGCCTTCCTTTCATGTAGGGTGGCGGGTGGTAGAAAAAGTGCGAAGATGTCTGCTGAAGGGACTACTGGATGTGCTAGTTTTGGAACATCAACTACCGCGACTGCCAGATTCGATTCAAATCCGTACGATGGTCACCAAGTTATTTACCAATACGTTAGTTATAATTCTATCTAATGTTATTTTCTAGGTTCTTAAGTTTCAATGGTTGTTGCTTGTGTATTACCTCAATCTTATATATTGCATCTCAACCACCTGTACAGCAGAATCCTGATCAAAGGACAGAGAATATGAGTACAACCAATGCTGAATGTTTTGGTCGTATTGCTGCTCAGGGCTTCTCAACGCCTCTCATCAATGATGTCTCTACCAACTTAGCTTCTAAGAAGTCTCCACCTCCTTCCTTCTGGCAATGGCAATTAAGAAAATGAATCACAAGGGACCATAGTGTTTGATTTATCTGTTGTAATTACCCTTTTCGCTTTAGTCTTTCACAATTGGCATGCTAAAATCCACCTGTTCTGCGGCTTATCATTTTTTTTTTTCCTCTTTGCCTTCTTTCCAGGATTATGTAGAACGTAGACAATAATTTAGTAATGCACATGAGGAAACATCTGAACCTTTAAGAAATCAAATGTTGTTGATTCAAATCCTTGCCATTTGTTTAGATTTGTGTTCATCTTCTTATATTGGAGTAATTTCCTTCCCATGTGGTGAAGCCTGTATCTTAAGTTTTTTTTTTCTCTCTCTCTTCCATGTGAGTGTATTTTTTGTTTCAGGTGATATTCTTTTAAGATTGACTACTCACTCCGACAAATCAAGTAGGAGACGAAACTCTCAGAGAGAGCTGAAAGTTGTGATGCCTTTCTTTAAAGATCTTCAATGTTTTTTCATGTTATTTTTTAAGTTTGTTCTAAGGAGATGTGCTGTCTCTAAGAGTCTTCATCCTACAAATACTTCTAGTTTATCTGAAATCCATAACGATGTATCGTTTCCATTGAAAAATATAAAAAATACAAGTGAGCTATGTCTGAATTTCCATTGACATTATTATGTTAGAACTTATCATCCATGGCTTTACATGAAAAGTGTGTTAAACAAGATTGATTCCATGAGCTTCTACACCATTCTCTTGTCTTTGCCATGTCTACAGTTTACATGAGGACTAGTTTTGCACCTAGAACTGCGGTCATCATCTTCTATGTCATCTTTGTCCGTTAAAATTAATTGGCAGTGTTGCTAGGACTTCGTGGCAATCAATGTGAGTGATAAGTAGTTTGATATCACTTAAGCAATGTCTCAAATTTGAGACCTTATGAATATAAGAAGACTTTTCTACCATAATTAAATGCGTGACATAGATCAATCTGAATTAGTCGAAATAATGTTTCGAAGACTAGTAGCCAACCATACAAAGGAATTGGTTGCGGCATGTATAAAAATTTACTCCTTGCCTATGCAACTAGTAAGCGTATTCCCAAGTACGATATTGATCTATACTCATCTTCAAAATAGCGGGTTTCATAAATCATAAGGCAATCCTCATTGACATACATGTTGGAAAAGACACTAGAATGAAATAGCAAGAGAAAATAAGCACAGTATTCATCTTTATGTGTCACTATAAATCTCCCAAGACGACTTATATTGGTCTTATTCCCACCTGGAAACGTTGTTTATTTGCATTTGCAGTAACCAAATTAAATCCTATATAAAACGACCCTTGGAATACGAATACGAATACAAATACAAGGGCACGGTACAATAACGACGTCAAGATCTCTGTAAATACATTCCATTTTCACATGTTCGTTCTTCCTCACTTCCAATCAAGAAGCAAAGCAGATGACCTCATTTTCTCATGTCCCCTTTGTCATTCTTTTTCTTTTCCATGCATGCCTTCAAAGCTTGTACTTCTGTTTTGACGGAAAAAAGAAAAAGAAAAATTATAAAATTTACAATGGTTAAATTACGTGCAAGCACGACAGATCGCCTATGTAGAGAGGAAAAACTCTAAAGCCAACAACAATTCTATTATCAAAGAGACAGATTCATAGATAGATCAGATAAGTATACCAAACGCAATTTTGTTTAGTTTAATTTATCTAACTTTGATAAATGAAATTACTTGAATTATTTCGTGTGAACAAATGCAATGGAATTGAGTAGTTTAGCATTTCAATAGTGAGAAAAAAAATTAATTTCTATATGATAATTTAAGATGATCTGAATTCAAGCTAAACAAGACATACCCATTTGACATGCTTTCCAATCTCTGTTTGTATTAACGATGCATTCCTGCGAAGTAAAGACAATATTCTCCTCAAAATTTCAAGTATAATCGATACCAAAAGCAGGGTTTAGGGTTTTAGGGAAAATAACGAAAACAAAAGTTGTGATCAAACGAGATTGCAGGAGCACCTGCATTGACAGATAGAGAGAAGAGCACTCATCGAGCTGCTTCACGTTCTCATCTTCTTCGTCTGCGTCGCTCTGATGAAGTGGTTGCGGCGGAGGAATGTCTCCGCTCCGGTTTGGTAGTGATTGATCCATCGTAGCTTGCCGCCTTCGCTCCAAATCTGACTGATACGTGACCTTTTTTAAAACGGCATCAACTAAACGACATGACTTCTTCTTGTCGTTTGGATCAGTAGTGAATAGTGATTAGTGAAGGCGGAGAAAACTGGAAAAGATCCGAGAATGAAGGGTATTATGGTCATTTTGTGTTCTGATTTTAAGATATATTTTAAATTTACCTTAAAGACTTCGGATCTAAATTTTGTGTTCTGATTATTTTATAATGAACATAGTCCAGTGCTCTTAAAATCATTTTAAGGTAAATTTAAAATATATCTTATTAGCCACCTAATCAAGTGGTAAGAAGGGTTGTCTTCTTTCTTAAGACATGTCTAAACTACACCATTTTCAACTCTATATTAAGATCAGATTAAATCTTTTTTTAAATCAAAAGATATATTATATTATCTCTCTTACAATTTGTAATTACATGTACTTTAATGAAAAACTTATGTTTATGATTTAATATCAAATAAATATTTTATCTATATAAAATTTATTTTAGAAAAAATGTAAAATAAATTTCATTAATAAATAACTCTTTAGTTACATATGTTTTATTTAAAGAAATCAATGTTTTTTTTTTGGACTGAAGAAATCAATGTTATCTTAGAGAGTATTTCATATTTTAGTTTTTTTTTAAATGTATGAATTTTCAAAATAAAGAGGAAATCATGCAATTTGAATACATTTTATAAAAGGGAGGTCTATCTAAAATTGTAAGGAATGAATTGTTATAAATATAAGTGCTCAATTTTCTTTTAACCATGGTTATTTTTTTGAGGTGAATTCAACAAACTTTGGTTAATAATAAAATTATGTGCACTAGAGAGGTCAACGAGGAGTGACACAGTTGATTAAAATTTGAACTCTTACCTTATAAGGATGAGGATTCGAAACCAAAAATCAATGTAATGACTTGACCCTGGTGGAATATCAATGCTTACCACTTAAATTTTTGTTTAAAAAAAAATATTATTAGAAGAGATACACGTTAAATGCTGAAATTTTCGTAGGCATCAATGCATCATAGCCTCAACAGAGAAAAATAACAAGCAGAAGAAAGACAAAAGAAAAAAGGGAAAAAAAAAAAACAAAATATACAGTCATACATGGATTAATTTCTTTCTGATTTTCCAGTATTGTAAATTTCTTGATCTATGGCTGTGTTTTGAGTTTAGATTATGTACTGGATTTAATTTTGATGCTCTCTAACTTCAATTTGTTTCAAATTCCAATGCTCTCGCCGCTTAAATTACTGGATATGTTTCTGTTCTGGGCTATGTGCCTTTTTGTTAAGGGGGAAAAATTGATTCTATGATTAATTTTTCTTCGTTTTATCCTAACGCTTTAGGAAGCTGGATATCGTAAATTTCAATTCTAAATCCGAAGGTAAAATGGTTTCATTTCTTTGATGCATGCTGATATGTTTGTTACATATATGAGAGGAACCTCCGGTAGTAGGATAGCCAGATAATTTTTAAGTGTTGGAAGGTGTGTCTAAGCTCAGTGGAGTGGGGGTTTGTATAGGAGTCTTAGGCGTTGTGAGAGTAGTTGAGAGCCGGTACAGTACATTATGGCAAGTGGGATGGGCTAGAGGTGGAGCCATGGCCTGCATAGTATTAGGTGGTGACATGCAGTGTGGAGAGGGGTGAACAGTGAAAAGTTGTGTGACGTGTTGGGTGATGGGATTGACAGGTGTGGGACGACCGGTTAGAAAGTGGTGATTCGGTTAGTGTAGTCAAGAGTATCCTATCACATGCAATGCCTTACAATTGGGTGTTTATTGTTACTTGTGTTCATTTTGGCGGATATTGTTGTAAGCTTTCTTGATAATTATACATATCAATGTTAATTTTCATGTTTCTGCCATTCTTTTTAGTCGTAATTGTATTTTTACTCTATTTATTAATGCAGATGATGTTGTCTCTCAAGTTTATTTGTCGGTGTTATATATATTCCTTTATTTTTAATTAGAGAAATTTCTCTATAATTATTAGATTAAAGAAAATGTATATAATAATTATAAGAAAAGAAAAGAAAATGTATATAATAATTATAGGGACAATAGTTAGCTAATAACTCCCATTAAGTCATCTTTAATTAATTTCTTCAAGTAATTTAAGGGCAAAGTTGTTCTCTGAAACTATAGAGACTATTGTTCTCTATTGAGCAAATAGAGACAAAAAATGTAATTAAGCTTCTTCTTACTTCATGGAAGTTGATAATTATGGGTACTTTTGTTTAGATGCCATATAAAACTTGATAAGCGTATTAATAGGTTTTTCTGCTTCACTTTTCTTGTTTGCAGCTAAAATGGCATCATTAGTTGCCACTTGCCAGTAATAGCAGTTAAATTTGTTGGAATATTTTTAAATTGAAGAGATGTATTAATTGAAGAGTCGTGTATTTATGTTATTATTGGAGAATTTGACTCTTTGAAGAATATAATAAGAAGAAATGAAGAATAAGAAAGGAAAGTGATGCACAATGTCTTCAAGGCGTGGACAGCATTTTCTTTAGGATGTAAAAATACTGTGTCTAATATAGTTGATAATACTTTAGCATAACCAAGAGATTGATCCTTCAAGAGAGCATCATTTACTGCAATTGGAGAAGTATATCTTCAAGTTCTCCTAATTCTCAATCGGAGACATCCTTTGTAGCAGGAATTCCTGGTGTGAACAACTTAAGAAATTTCTCAAAGTCTTGGTGGACTCTCAGAAAAAGAGGGTGATTCTGTGTGGAACTTCAACTCTTGATAAATTTAGTCGGAAATTTTTGGGGATTGATTTCTTTTACTATTATTTTTTATCATGTTCATTTTATTTTGTTTCTTTCCAAATTTTCATAAGACATACAGATTATTTACGCTATTTGTTCTTGTCTCTTTAAAGTAATGTCTTTCTTGGTAACTGTTGATATTGGATTTGTAGAATTTTACATTTACATATACTTGAGATATAATATGAAGATTCTCAGAAAATAAGTGAATAAGAAAAGAAAATTATGGAGATGATAATATTGTGAAAACGATGGATGGCAATAATTCGCGTTTTGTGTGTTTATGATGGAACCACGTGTCATGGTTTGCTTGGATCCAAAGTATATTCCAATTGGAGTCTAATGGGCCCCTTTATAACGCTTTTAGCTTATGGTTCTTGAATTCATGATCATTCGTGAGACCATACCAATACAAATGCAAGTGATATCTCCAGAATTTATAAGCACATTATTATGGAAGTAATACTTTTATGTCTTTACTTGGTTAATTAGCTGATAACTGGCATAACAAATACAATACAATGTTTCCTTCTTTTTTGTTTACTGGCTTTTTTTAATTATATTGAAGAAGATTTTATATGTAAAAATGGGTGAAACAATTATTAATTATGTTAGTTACCTAGTAGCTAGGTAACAAATCTTTTTCAAGGTTTATGAAATATTAGAAAACAATAAGTGGACGGAAATTATTGGAATGAAGAAAGGATAACTATCTAGAAGGTTCTTTTATCAATGGAGGTGATGGGAGAGATGTATACATCCACATCCTCTACGAATTTAATATATTTAAAACTTTTTATTTTCGATGTCATATTTCATGTAAAAAAATATATCAATTTATAAATTAATTATAATTTAAATTTTCAATTCACAGTCTTGAAATACAAAATAGGTCATTGATTTGAAAAAATCCAACCTTAATTTTTTTTTTCTTTAAAAAAAGTAATGATGTTTTAGACAAAACGAAAAAGATTCTATTCCTTAAGATATTTTTGAAGTGTTTTGCAAAACTAGCTTAACTAAAAAAAAAAAAAAGGAAATTTATTTTGGTTCAGATTTAAAGAAAAAAAATCATGAAGGAAAGACAGGGTCAAGCTGTATGTCTTCATTCCCAAGTTTTATGAGCATTAAAAGTGTGTGCCACAACCATACACTTCCCTTCTTCTTGGAATTTTATATTTATTATAAGGAAATATTTTTATAAATTCATCAAATTTAAATAAACTTACAATATGTTAACAGCTAAACATATAAAATTAGATATGAATTGAGTTGATAAAATCAGCACAAATTTTAAAATGAATTGAAAAGAGAGGATCTAGAGGAATCAATAAGCATTAGGCATTTGTGAGTCAAAGTTTAGTTTGTGGGGATGACTTTGCTCCATAACAGTAATTTCGTCCACTCGTGTCTCATCACATCACACACCCCTTTCATATTTTTCTATTTTAGAGGACCAAACTAATTAATAAAGACAAAAGACACAGAAATCTAATTAATAAATCAAGCATGCCATTTCTGTACTAGAGAAGCTAGCTAGTCTCTCTTCATTTACCTCCTGACCAAAAAATAAAAAATATTACGCTATTCATTCATTATTCCTTTCTCTAACTCCAGGTACGTAAATTTGATTTCCCATTTCTTGCGAAACTTAGATTGAATTAATCGTGTATGCGCGATCATGAAGGCAAATAGGATTTGGAAAGATGACTGTAAGGTGTTTGTAGAAATCACTCACAGAAACAACAATTGGATGCTGATCTTTTTTCTTCTCTTTCTTGCTACTATCCTTCTTTGTGTTGTTGATTAGATCATGAAGACTCCGAATCTGAACCACTTTGATGTTTATCTCAATCATTCTGCTGTTTGTGTTCTTCAATTTGACACAGTTTTGATGTGTAGTGTGTTAATTACTGAGATGTGATTTTGTGTGAAATTTAGGGATATATATTTTAAAGGAGGAGAGAAATCGGATCAAGAATGTGTTCTTCCATGGTGAAAGGGATACTGATAAGGCCCACACCAGATGTTTGTAATAATTACAGGCTAGTGAATGGGAATTGCAAGCATACGCAGCAGAGCGAACTTGTTGCAGAAACGATGCGTTATGGGAGAGGCATGAAGCTTAATTCAAACTCAAAGCGGAGCTTCATAAATTGGAAACCCAGAAGATATGAGGTTCAGGCTCCAATACGAGGCCAAGCTATTCTAACCCCACCAACAACACCTACCACCAAAAAGGTTCTTACAGTTTTAATTTAATGCTCAAGTTACCACCTACTTAAAAAGTGTTGCCAACTTTAAACTTTAAACTCGTACTGATAATAATAATTAAATCAAACTCATATTCAAAAGAATTCATAGTTAGGAATTAATTAAATATTGTTCGATTATTATATGCTGTACTTAAGAATGACATGTAACAAAAGGTAAATAGTGGTGGAACAGATTTTTGTTTTTTGGTTCGCGAAGTTTTGCTTATATACTTTTTTTTTTTTGGTCCGGAGGGTTTTGCTTACATACCAAAAAAAAATTGTGGATTTTACTTTTCAAGTTTGGGCCATAAAAATTGGTGGGCCGTTTCAAAAACTTGGTCTGATCTAAACCTTTTGGGCCTTCTTTTTATCAGATCACCTTTTGGTTTTAAGCCTCAACATCCAATTATGGAGTGGGCCCGACTTATGTTCATATGTATTATTGAAAGGCCCAAAGACAAAAATAAAAAGTTGCTCCTTAACCACCAGGTGTGGCCTAATGACCCATCACGTCAACTTGAATATGTGATTCCGCTGAACCTTTTGTTTTTGGTGAATCTGATGCGTTTTTCCGTTGAACTTTATATGCATTTCATTCAGAGTTCAGACCCAAAAAAGAAAAACTTTGAAGAATTCAGCCCTCCCTGGACTTGCAGAGGCCATGTTCTTTTACAAGAATTGGCAATGGAAATGACCATGGAATGGGTGATGCCCATTGGGTCCCACCTATTTTTTACTTTTTCATTTCCATCAACTTTTTAAAAAAAAGCAAAAAGAAAATACAAAATGTCTATTATACCCTTTGATTTGATGCAATCATAACTTTCTTTTCTTTTTATTATTTTAATATAAGGGGTAAAGTGGTAATTTTAATACATTTCCATTCCATTTCCATTCCCAAACTTTTACTAACAAACATAGTAAACACATTCCGTTTCCGTTTTCGTTTCTATTTTCATTTCCATTTCTGCGTAAAGAACGTGCCCTAAAGTTCACACAATTTCCATGATTCCATCTGTTGCCGCTATCATGTAATGCTGAAGTCCACACCAGTAGAATTTATACTAAACAACAATGACAATGACATTATAAATCAAAATATATATATCTATATATATGAAGTAATGAAAATTTTATTTTATTATAAAATGTAATAAACCAGTTATGGGGACTTGATTCGCAAATTTGAAATGAGTAAAAAATTTAAATAAATTCAAACTTTCATTGGTTTGCCAAACTTCACTTAAAAGTTTAGGTAAATAGTGTTGCTAATATGTAAAAGTGGTGAGAAGCTAACAATTCCCAAAAGTATTTTTGCTGAAGCAGCTCTTCTCTCTTTTTGTTTCAACAGCGTGTGTTTACTTTTGGCAAAGGAAGAAGTGAAGGCAACAAGGGCATGAAGTCCTTGGTAAGCATTCTTAATGTTCTTATTTTAAATTAACATGCATTTTGAAGTGGTCTGTCTTATGGTATGATGTGACTTCTATATATCAGGAAATAATATATATATACACACATACACACACACTGGCTATTCTCCCTTTGAATTGATGAACAAATGGTTGTTTGTTTGTGTGTGATTTGCAGTTAGGAGGAAAGGGGGCAAATCTGGCAGAAATGGCATCCATTGGATTATCTGTCCCTCCTGGACTCACTATATCAACAGAAGCATGTCAAGAGTATCAGCAGAATGGAAAGAAGCTACCAGATGGCCTTTGGGAGGAGATACTGGAAGGCCTGCAGAGTGTAGAGAAGGAAATTGGAGCCTTTCTTGGGAATCCTTCAAAACCTCTTCTCCTCTCTGTGCGCTCTGGTGCTGCGGTATGAAGCTTTTAATATTTGTGTTTTGTCAATATTTAAGTTACTTCAATGTTTAAATAAACTTACTGGGAAAATGGTGATAGTGCATAAATAGCAAGTGAATGCAAGTGCTAAGGGAGCAAATTGTTTGTACCAGTGGGAAAGTTGTTCATGGTAGAAAGACTTCAGATTGCTTTCTTTTAACATATTGTATGAATCCCTAAAAAAGGCTCATTTTGGGTCGCTTGTTATTAAACATGCAACTGTATTTATGTTCATCCGTTTGCTTAAGCTAAGTTTGATCCTCTACTATGGAACATTGACATGCTCATAGCATAAACTAATCATTTGTGTCCATATTACAAGATTTCAATGCCTGGCATGATGGACACAGTTCTCAACCTTGGACTGAATGATGAAGTGGTTGATGGCTTGGCGGCAAAATGTGGAGAGCGCTTTGCTTACGATTCATACCGACGTTTCTTAGACATGTTTGGAGATGTTGTAAGTGGATCTTTCATACTGTATCCAACAAATTGATTGTTTTCTCTTAGTTTCACGTGTTATTAATATGTTTCTCAGAAAGTGATATAGTATAATAATTGTTATTGCTATTGTTTCTATTCTAAATGCTCTTTTATGTCATATGGAGGTACTGGGAATTCCACACACATTGTTTGAGGAGAAATTAGAAAAACTAAAGATATCCAAAGGTGTTAAACTTGACACTGATCTAACTGCTTCTGACCTCAAAGAGCTGGTTCAGCAGTATAAGAATGTCTACCTTCAAGCTATTGGAGACAACTTTCCCTCAGGTGCTCAATGCAACACTACCAACTCCAAAATTTATAATTCTTCATGGTTCAGGCCCTAAATCCTTCCCCACCCTCCTTACTAAGTTGTTACAAGAAAAACATTTCTTATGCTCTTTCTTAATTTATCAATTCCAGATCCAAAGAAGCAGTTGGAGTTATCTGTGAAAGCTGTTTTTAATTCTTGGGACAGCCCTAGGGCTATCAAATATCGGAACATTAATCAGATCAGTAATTTAAAGGGAACTGCTGTAAACATTCAAACCATGGTGTTCGGAAACATGGGGAACACTTCAGGAACTGGTGTCTTGTTCACTCGAAATCCAAGCACCGGTGAAAAGAAACTTTATGGGGAATTTCTACTCAATGCTCAGGTTACATAAACTAGTTTTAATTGACTTTCATGCCCTTATCATCTTCATCAGTCTGCACATATTAGAAATATTTTTAATAAGAAGAGCTGAATTGGCTGTATATAGGGAGAGGATGTAGTTGCTGGAATCAGGACACCTGAAGATTTGGAGAATATGAAAACTTACATGCCAGAAGCTTACAAGGAGCTTGAGGAGAATTGTGAAATTCTAGAGAAACATTACAAGGATATGATGGTAATATTTCAATTTCCTTGGAGGTTTCCTTCCTGCTTATATATTGTTTGTGCAGATAGACCAAGTCTATTGTATATCCCGTTATACCTTCAAGTTAATGAAAAGAGATTATTTCATAGCTAAAACTGTTGCAAAACAAATGCAGGACATTGAATTCACTGTTCAAGAAAATAGGTTGTGGATGTTGCAATGTCGAAGTGGAAAGCGTACTGGTAAAGGTGCTGTTAAGATAGCTGTAGACATGGTTAATGAGGGTCTTGTTGATATTCGTTCTGCAATCAAGATGGTAGAGCCACAGCATCTTGATCAACTTCTCCATCCACAGGTATACACTTCGTTGCAATTACTGTTATTTATGTGTCAGGAAATAAAATATCCAACATGATTTGCCCTTAACGTCCCATACGCAAGGCACTGATCAAAGTTACTTGAAGTATAAACTACATAAATATTGACACCTACGCAATAAGTTAGCAGTATGCTTTTAGAAGAATATATATATGTGTAGAAACATTCTTTTTGGTTAGATCATTTTCATTTTATTATGCTGAGGATCTAAATATGTTTGAAAATGTCTTTACAATTCTGCGTCTATTAATTCATCTAACATGCAAGATGATCAAGTGTTCCTAACTATTTTCAATTATTATTTGGCTAGTTTGAGGATGAATCTGCTTACAAGGACAACGTAATTGCCATGGGATTGCCTGCGTCCCCCGGTGCTGCTGTAGGGCAGATTGTGTTCACTGCTGACGATGCTGAAGCATGGCATGCACAAGGAAAGAGTGTTATCTTGGTATGCTTGTTATTATTAAGCTGATATCTCACGCATCTGTTCTTCTTTGTCCCTTTTGATCTGAATCAACCCTGTCCAATTTTGGCAAGGAAAAGCTGGGTGCCCCCGTGGCTTTTTAACTATCAATTTTAAATTTTATTCTTACACCTTATAATGACGCCACTACTGCTTCTGATTGGACATCGTTGAAGGTGAGGACAGAGACAAGTCCTGAGGATGTTGGAGGCATGCATGCAGCTACTGGGATCTTGACAGCAAGAGGTGGTATGACATCTCATGCTGCTGTTGTAGCCCGTGGATGGGGAAAGTGTTGTGTGTCTGGGTGCTCTGATATCCTTGTAAATGACTCGGAGAAGGTAAAATCTTGAATTATCCCTTTAAGCAAATATGTCAGTGAAAGTCTGAAAGATCACCATGCTATATAATCTCAATTGATAATGCAGGTGGTTGTAATTGGAGATAAGGTGATCAGTGAAGGAGAATGGATCTCACTAAATGGATCCACTGGTGAGGTGATTCTAGGAAAGCAGCCACTTTCCCCTCCAGCTCTAAGTGATGATTTGGAAACCGTCATGTCTTGGGCTGATGAATTAAGGCATCTAAAGGTGTTGCATATGTTTTATCTGCTGTAGAAGTTGGGTTAAATCAAAATATTAGATTTTTTTTTTGCTGGAAATCTTTCATATTGCTAGTCTCTCTCAGGTTATGGCGAATGCTGACACACCTGAAGATGCTATAGCAGCTAGGAACAACGGTGCCCAAGGGATTGGGCTTTGTAGGACAGAGCACATGGTACAATTTTTGTTGAACTCCTTGTTATAACTGAATGACATTAAGCAAGCATTCATCTTATCTAGTACTTTTTTTCTTAGTTAAGTGTTGATTGGAAGTGCAGTGAAAAATTAAATTACTTTACTCATTAAAAATAAAAGATAAAAGGGTCAACCAGTGCATAAGAATTTCCTCCTCACATGAATTTTTTAAAAATTAATAAACCTTTTGCTATGAATTTTAAAATAAGATTCTTTGCAAGACTTTCTAATTTGGGTTAATATTGCACAATGAAGGCATTATGTCATGGACATGAAAAAACACAACAAATAAAAAGTCCTGCATTTTTATGCATTGCACTTGAAATGGACTTTGTTATTGATTGACACATAAAGGTTGTTAAATTATATGATTTTCTTAATGTATTGGGTGTTTTTCAGTTTTTTGCTTCAGATGAGAGGATAAAGGCTGTAAGAAAGATGATAATGGCAGTTACACCTGAACAAAGGAAAGCCGCACTTGACCTGTTACTACCTTATCAAAGATCTGACTTTGAGGGAATTTTTCGTGCAATGGATGGTACTACTACTTTCCCATCTATCTGTTGTGAAGTTTCAAGTACACTTACTGTTCTTTGTGAACTGGAATTATTGTGGTGGACTTCCTTAGACCATCATAATACTTTCAGTACATATTTCATTACTAAATATTATATATATTGAGACTTCTTGCTTGTCTACGTCATAGTAGATGTCACTAAATGCTGAGACACGGATTCTCTGCATGTATGGATTAAATAGAGATCAAAATTATCCCATAATACCTTATCATGCCTTGAGCACAGTGTGTGTTTATTGAAAACTCAATTCTCTAACTTTTATTTTATCCACGAGACTTCAGGTTTCCCAGTAACCATCCGATTGTTAGATCCTCCACTTCATGAATTTCTTCCAGAAGGTGATCTAGAACAAATTGTCAGTGAAATGGCTTCTGAGACAGGCATGAAGGAAGAAGAAATCTTCTCTAGGATTGAAAAACTGTCAGAAGTGAATCCTATGCTTGGTTTTCGAGGTTGCAGGTTCGAATGCTCTTCTTATGAGAGTTTGCAGAGTAGAGTGGACATATTTTCTTTGCTTTCCATAGGACAATATGTATCTCCTATTCTTGTGGTTAAAGAATTGAACTGCACTGATTGAATAGCAATTGCTTATATGTCGAATTTGAAACTCTGCCAACAGGCTTGGGATTTCATACCCAGAATTGACAGAGATGCAAGCTCGTGCAGTCTTTCAGGCTGCTGTTTCGATGAGTAACCATGGTTTTACAGTTCTTCCAGAGATAATGGTTCCACTTATTGGTACACCTCAGGCACGATTCCTTCCTTCCCTACTTCTCCCCCAGTTGTTTCTGTTTCATTTTAGTTCATAAATATGCATTTAATTTGAGAATAGATATTAATTTTATGTATTTTTTTTAGAGTGTCCCTTAAAACATGACAAGGAATCATTTGATATAGGTTTGAATTCTTCTCTATCTTCAAGGTAGGCTGACATTTTAATTGGCAGGAACTAAGGCATCAAGTGAGTTTAATCAGGAGTGTTGCTGAGAAAGTGTTCGCTGAAATGGGATCCTCCCTAAGCTATAAGGTTGGAACCATGATTGAAGTTCCAAGAGCTGCACTAGTTGCAGACCAGGTATCCTTTTCTCCTAATGTCTTGAAGAATATTATGGTTCTTACATATAATAGTACTTAACAATCTATACAAAACAAACACGCAATCTCCTTTCTCATCACACCCAAGTTTCATTCAACTTAAACCCTGGTAGATCATTACCAATTGTTGACTAATAGTAAATGGGAGCAATAAGTTATCTTTTAGATTATTAAAACCTGCTAACTCAGTGTCTTAAAACTTCTTTTTGGCAGATTGCAAAGGAAGCAGAGTTCTTTTCATTTGGAACCAATGACCTTACACAAATGACATTTGGATACAGTAGAGATGATGTTGGCAAATTTCTTCCTATATACCTATCAAAAGGAATTCTACAGAATGATCCGTTTGAGGTTAGTTGAGTGCAGGTTCATTCTCTTACTGAATATATCTGAAGAATAATATTGCTGAATTTGGATTGTTGACAATAACTGCAGGTACTTGATCAGAAAGGTGTAGGTGAACTCATCAAGATTTGCACCGAAAAGGGTCGTGCTGCTAGGCCTAATTTAAAGGTAGTAACTTACATAATAATGAAAATTTAAACATTATCGAATTGTTTTTGGGTTAAAGATTATATGTCACAATCATCCAACTGGGTTTCCTAAGGTCGCCCATATATGTAAGTACTTGAGGTTGCAATCAGTGGCTTCTAATCTACTTACATATTCCTTGTTGATATTTCATTTTAACCCTTTCATCAGAAACTGAGTCTCAAGCATCAAAATTCTTAGCACTATTCCAAATATATTGTTAAAAACATCTGCTCTTCTACAATGCTTCTGCAATTAATATATATGATTGATGAAACAGGTTGGAATATGTGGAGAGCATGGTGGGGAGCCTTCTTCTGTTGCATTTTTTGCTCAGATTGGACTTGACTATGTTTCTTGTTCTCCCTTCAGGTCAAGTTTTCTGTTCTACACATCAAATTAAAATGAGATTCAACATGTAATTTCAACTGTCAAAACTGAGAATCTCAGTATTCTTTTTCAGGGTTCCTATTGCTAGACTCGCAGCAGCTCAAGTTGCAGTTTAATACATTGTTATGTGCTATATGAGTGGGATGACTACCTCCTGTGAAGAGCATGCCTATGTACAGTTGTAAATAAATATGGTTCTTAAGCCTGTGTACATACAATATGGACTATGGAGGCTTGCTTGATGAGGCCACATAAAGGAAGGCCACTAACATACTTTTAAAAGTGAAAACCAGTAGAGAATAATATATAAAACTTGCTAAAAAAGAGGACAAAAATTATACGTACAAAGAGTCTTCAGATTGTTTATAAATGTCTTCATATACATGGTATATAAGTTTATAGGTATGCTTTGTCAAATAATAAGATTTATGTTGTAAAATTCATTGTTTAATTGTACATGTAATATTCTATATATCACTCTAAGGAGAGCTCTCTGAAGAATTATTCTATATATTATCCTCATTCAGTAAATAAAATGAGCATGTTGTAAAATTAATGTTGTCATGTTGCCTTGAAGATTGACACAGCTTACTAATACTATATCCCAACAACAACTCTCTATATAGCTATTAATTAAGGGAAAAAAAACACCTTTGAAAATTGAATGATTAAAATGAAAAAATTTATTCTCTGAAAACTAAAATTAAAAAAAAAAAGGAAGTAATATTTTGAAAGAAAATCATTAATTTAGTCCAAAAGAGGAGAGAGACTACATACGACTGAATTCAATGTGCTTACTCGCCGTGTTAGCGAAATCCACCGCCGTCCCCTTCAGTTCACACTCCCAGTAGGCTTTGGATTCGATTCGAAAAAGAATATCAAATCAGTCGCTACGATACAATCGTTGCTTTGTGTGGGAAGATCTCAAGTTTCTTTCTTCTGAATTGGGAGGAAATGGGGTTGGAGAGCTACGTGGTGGTGCATAATATAGCCAAAAGGCACAATGTTGGCACCCTCGCTCGAAGTGCCACCGCCTTTGGGGTATCCGAGCTCATACTTGTTGGCCGTAGAGATTTCAACTCTTTCGGTAGCCATGGCTCCACCTCTCACCTCCGTTTTCGTCACTTTCACTCCCTCCAAGATGCTCGTCACTTCCTCAAGGTCTTCTCTCTTTCTCTTGGATCTTGACCTTGTGTGTTATCAAATCATGAATTCCACTCAATTATTACTCTTACAGGACAAAGACTGTGATATTTGTGGAGTTGAGATTACAGACGATGCCAAACCTGTGAATCAGCATCCCTTCAAGAAAAGCACGGCTTTCCTTCTCGGGAATGAGGTATTTGCTTATCATTTTATTCAAGTATTATATGATGTTATGCAGATGCTTTTTGTTGATAGCTCAACATGTGTTTCTCAGTTCTATATTTGTTTTGTGTTTTGCTTATTCCCCATGAATCTGCAAGCTTTAATAATATTCGCTAAGAATTATGAATATTTTCTTCTGCAGTTAATAATTTTATGTATATCTTAATGGAAGACGGACAATTTCTCTGCTCATAATCTGGCCCAATGAATTTGAACCCATTAATTATTAGGTACTTGAAGATATTTTGGGAACCTCTGTGCTGCTAGTACTTACTCAGATTTCTCAATGAATGTCATTGTAGGTATCTTATTTTGTAATTGACGTGCATTTTGTTATTCGTCCAAAATTTTCAATGTAGGGTTCAGGCCTTTCTGCTAAGGAATGTGAGATATGTGACTTTTTCATTTATATCCCACAATATGGGGGTGGCACTGCTTCATTGAATGTTACTGTAGCTGCTTCAATTGTACTTCATCATTTTGGAGGTAATCTATTGATAGAATTGGAATGCCGCAATCATCATGCATACATATCTGTTGTACAATGAATATGCAGTCTCCTATTTGAGTTACATACTTCATGTAAACTAACTTGATGTTAGTTTTTCATAATTGCGTATATAACTAAATATCACCTAAAGCTCAAATCTTTCATGTTAAGTTACAAAATGTATCCTTTTCTGTTATCTCAAATTCATATGCTGCCTTTGACTTTTTCTTTGTACCTCCATAGTGTTCTAGTTGTGTTCATAATAAGATCTTTTATCTTTGATGCTTAAAGTGGTTATATTTGATTGTTTGTTGACCTTGATAGTTGATATATAATTTGTGCCTATTTCCATTGACTTACTTCTTGGAACTTGGAACAATTGTTGTTTAACATACATTAAAGAAGAACTGTTGAAAAGTTCATTTGAATAGCTTCGTAATTCTTTTAGTAGTGTATCTGTGTCGGTTTGTGCTCCCTTTTGTGTATATGAGGGATGCTGTGTTTCCCACATTGGTGTTTTGAAAATTTGTTGGAAATATATCCCTTCAACTTAGAAAAGTGGTCAAAGGTTCATTTTGGTCCTCTATGTTTCACTCAAGTTTCAAATTAGTCCTTTATGTTTTAGAAGTTTTAAATTAGTCCTTTATGTTTCCCAGAAGTTCTAAATTGGTCCTTCCGTCCAAATCCGTCAATTTCTTAAGTTAACTACTGACGTGACGTGCCGAGGTGGACACATAATCTCTCCTACGTGTATTAGATAGCTGACGTGGCCTTAGACACACCAAAAACACCCAAACGGCGTCATTTAAGCAAAAAATAAAACCATGCTGAGAGGACCAATATGAAACTTTAATGAAACATAAAGGACTAATATAAAACTTCAATGAAACATAAAGGACCAATATAGAACTTCAATGAAACATAAAGGACCAATATAGAACTTGAATGAAACATAAAGGACCAATATAGAACTTTCATGAAACCTAAAGGACAAATATAAAACTTTTGGAAAACATAAAGGACCAATATAAAGCTTTTGAAAGATAAAGGACCAATTTAAAACTTGGGTGAAACATAGAGGACCAAAATGGGTATTTGACCTAGAAAAGTTGGTTCAGATAAAGAAAGATAAAATTAAGGTTTTCACTCATTGAATAGAGCAATCAAGTAAACTACTCCAACTGTCTCATTTTTTTATCCAAGTCAGTTGTGTCATGAAATTAGTTCCAATTTCTTTGTTAGGGGCAATCAGTTCTGACTGATTTTGATGATTTGATCAATTTATGCAGAACTATCATTTCCTAACTATGATTTTCATCAGTCTGGGCAGGTTTTACTGAAAGATCTCGTGATGGAAACAAATTTATTGTGGCTGAGAAACCTGTAAAACAGGGGCGGCGAAGTTACTGTGCTGAAACAGAAGATTGTATCGCAGAAGAGCGGAAAGCTAGAAGGGAAAATGCTGCTAATGGTTTCTTTGATGAGACTGAGAAGGGGAATTCCTCTTCTAACCTCCTGGATTCATTATTTGTAGATGACTGATGGACAATGCATTGTATTTTTCGGCATGTCAAAATTTTGAGAACGTAGTTTTGAGGACTTAAATTTTCAATTGCTGCTAACTGAAACCAGATCAAACCAATGTTAGATGAAAATGTCATATGTATAATATGCATTGCAGCCTTAAAAAATAGAGGCATTTGCTGAGGAAGGTTCGGACCTTCAATAGGTGTATATTCCAGTTTTACCAATATTTGTTGCAACTACCGTTTGTAAGAGGAGTATAGTTTCTAGTCAAAACCTGTTCTGGTTAAATTAACTACTCTTGTAACAGATGACACTGCCATTGGTTTTGACACTTAATTGTTAAAACTACTGATGTAATGATGATTTTGTCCTTCCCTGTTCATGTTATCAATCAATCAGCTCTCACCTTCTCCAACTACATTATTGACTTTATCTTATATTATTGTTCTGTGAAAAGGACCCTCAGGAATCCTACCTTCCACAACTATCCTCGGGCTGCGAATGGGAAACTAAAATATTGCTTTTCATATTACATCCGTGAAGGCAATATTTATACTTTCAACTATGTTTTAACAATTTCAATCAGCCCTAACTACGTAATGACTGTCATACAGTCAAACATTACTTCACATCACGCTGTACACAAGACTAATTAAATACGAAAGTCAGCAAAACGCTCTTTTATTATTGAGGATTCAATTAGAATACCTTGCATGGTTATACCTAAGGCAATCCAAGAGAAATGGCATTATATATATATATAAATTGGTTATGTTCTCTTTAGAAGTATTTTTGAAGTAAAATTTCAAGGGCATTAAGTCATCGAGCTAAAATCTGGCCTTAGAGTTTTTAAGATTGTTTAAGGAAAAGAAAAGAATGTATATTTGTGTTAGAAGCTGGACTCTTGTTTGCTAGTTGTTACTATCGTTGGTAGCAGCTGGCGTTGTTTTGTTGTGTGGGAAAAGAAGCTCAACAATATGGCTACATTGTCAACTTCCCTAACCTTCTCTCTATCTCGCTCCATGGAGTAGTTAGCACCTACCTACCTTCGTCTCTATTATTATTAGCATACATACATTGACTCCTTTCTTTTCTACAAGCTGCATCACAAATCATAGTTGATTAAACAAAGCATGAGTTTCTCATAAAACCAGAAACTCAGACATAAATTCTCTCTCAATTACCAGTTAGATTCTTCTGTGTCAGAAGATGTTGAGTGTGCTCAGAAAAAAACTCAGGTACCTCTATTCAAGGATATGTTGGCTGCTATGGAAGCGACCAAGATCTAAAGTTGTTATCAAAAGGTTCAGAAAGTTGAACTGTAAAGGTCACTCCAGAACACAACAACCTTGTCCCAACAAAACGACCACTCACTCTAATTCTGCAAAGCCTATTCGGATTGCTACTTTCAATGTTGCCATGTTCTCCCTTGCACCTGCTGTTTCAGAAGCTGATGAACTGAGATCCTATAATAATGACAAGAGTTCCTCTATAAAGGTTGATTGTCCCAAAAGTATACTTAAGCAATCTCCATTGCATGCCTCTCTGAGCAAAGTTCAGAATCTCTCTGACTCAAACATTCTCCCTCGATCGAACTTGAAGGTTTCCATTAATCTCCCTGAGAATGAGATTTCATTGGCAAACAGTAGGCTGCTTGCTTCCATGGATAATGATGATGATGAAGAAGAAGAGGGCACATCAAGAGCAAGAAGCCAAGTCCCAGCAAGGTCCCCTGTGTGCTTTCCTCCCATTATGAATTACTACTGTGGAAGCAGTGAGAGATTCATGAGCAGCAGAAGCATCCTGGAAGTTCTGAGGGAGATAGATGCTGATGTATTGGCACTACAGGATGTGAAGGCAGAGGAAGAGAAAAACATGAAGCCTCTATCAGATTTGGCAGGTGCCTTGGGGATGAAGTTTGTGTTTGCTGAGAGTTGGGCTCCAGAATATGGTAATGCTATACTGTCAAAATGGCCAATCAAGAGGTGGAAAGTTCAGAAGATTGCTGATGATGATGATTTCAGGTGCTTCCCCACCTGCCCAAAATCTTCTACCCAAAACATGAGGATGTCTTGTACATTATCATCTTTTATCTTAACATCTTGGATTGAAACTTGAACTTGTTTTGGTTGAAATTGAAATAACACTCTCTAGTGTGATGCAGAAACGTTTTGAAAGCTACAATTGATGTGCCTGGGGCAGGTGAAATAAATTTCCACTCTACTCAACTTGATCATTTGGATGAGAATTGGAGAATGAAGCAGGTCAATGCTATAACCAGCTCCAATGACCCTCCTCACATCTTGGCTGGAGGCCTCAATTCTCTGGATGGAACAGATTACTCAGCAGAGAGATGGACAAACATTGTTAAGGTATTCTTCTCTCGAAACAAAATCCAGTATTCATATTTTGTCTCTGAGAATTATACATGTTTATGGGCTGGGCCAGTCAAAGCCCAACATGCCTTTTTAAGTGTTGGGCTCACACCTAGGAGGCTTCACTCATGAGAATAATATCTTGTTGTAGTACTATGAGAAACTTGGAAAGCCTGGGCCGAAGACACAAGTGATGAACTACATGAAATCAAAAGACTATGTTGATGCAAAGGACTATGCTGGAGAATGTGAATCTATAGTCATGATGACCAAAGGCCAAAGTAACTAACTATTAATTTCTTCTCCAAAATCACTTTTTTTATTGTAACTTATGGTTGTTTCAGTTTAGTTACAGTTCAGACATTGATGAGAATTGCAAAACCAGATGTGCAGGGGACATGCAAGTATGGGACACGAGTGGACTACATTTTGAGCTCACCAAACTCACCCTACAAATTTGTTCCTGGATCATACTCAGTCATTTCTTCTAAAGGCACTTCCGATCACCATATAGTGAAGGTAGACATAACCAAACTAATAACTGCAGAAGCTGCACAGAGAAATGTCATCAGAAGATGCAGGAAACTGAAACAGAAGGTTAAGAAAATAGCACCACCTTGTTCTGCTACAAGTGTATGGGAATTAACCCCACCTCCCAAAATTCATGTGCCATAGAAAAAAAAAATTACAAAAACAAAATGATATTATAGAAAGTTATATGATGTATTTGATTTGATATATATATATATAGAAGTTTAGTTTAAGTGATCTTGGTCTTGACTGCTATACATTTATACTTTTGTAATTGTACTATTAGTGATTTGTTCTTAACTCCATGAATTAACAGCAATTTAAGCTAATCCTTGTTGGTCCAAGGATCTTCCTCATTAGGGTAAGGTTGTTGTGTGCTAGAACTAATCATGCAAAATTTTGATTGTAGTCATAAATCTTTGAACCTCATTATTCGAAACCAGTCCAAGTTTAACTTCAGTTCTCGTCTTATGCTTATATGTTGTAATGTTATGTGTTGAATTCCCATTCTCTACTCTATAATAAAGAGCGGATCACTTGAATTCATTAACAACGATCTACGCATTTGTGAAGCTTACTTTCATCTCTCTGATCCCTTCTCTTGAATTGTTGTGATTAGCACTGTAAATTGAATATTTAAGGACCCATTTCAAAATTAAACTTCCACTAATTAAACGTCCATAAGTCCCACATCGAACAGTAGCAGATGATGCTCACGGGAGAACAGTATAAAAACCCAAGTGCGTGTCTCATTCTAATCACGGAGCTGCGCGGTGAGCACAGAGCGAACTATTCTTTCGCCTTTTACTAAAGAATACCGTGTGCTCGCCGCATAAAGCGGCATACGCCAATTTTTTAAAGGGCTTATTCCTCTGGGAGTAGCCCTATAATAAAGTACAACATTTTTTAAGCAGGTTACACATTCTCTCTAACGCCACTTTATGAGTACACACAAGCAACTCTAATTTTGGGCTGTTTTAAGTCGTTGTTTCAGAACTAATTCACTGGGAGCATATTTTAGAGAGTAGTAATGTCCACATTACATTGCATCATTTCTGGGTTTTTCTATCATTGTTTTTCGGATATGCTTATAATGATGCGTTATGTTCAATAAGTTTGATGATTTGCCAGCATAAAACTAAGCTCATGTGATTTTCTTTCAGAGGGTGCAGCAATTTGCGTTGTCTGAGTTTTTGGAAGGCTTCATTCATTTAATTTAATCAAAAGAGATTTCCATAGAACTACGAAAATCACTTCCCCTTTCATCTAAATTTTACGAAGGGAAATCTAGATAGCTCCCTTGTGCCGAGAGAATGTTCGAGTTGTCTGTGTCATTTCAATTCTGAAGAAGATACGAGAATGTTTAATTCACGCAGCACAGAACAATTTTTGAGTCCCACATCGAGCTGCATCGGTGAAGGTTACTGTAAAGAAACTATAAAAGCTCAAGTGCAGTGATGTCCGCATTACGCAGCCGCGCAGGAGGCACAAAGCGAACTATTCTTTCGCCTTTTACTAAAGAATACCGTGTGTTTCCTGCTAACAGCGGCATACGCCAATTTTTTCAAGGGCCTCTTCCTCTGGAAGATGCTCTACACTACAGTACAAAATTCTTCAATAGGTTTACTAGTTGCTTCAATTGTTTGTTATAATATTTTTCAATAAAATAACATTATGACTAATTATGGGTGAATAGAAAATATACCAAGTGCTTTTAAGGAGATCTGATTTCAGTTGTGAGACATTACTTAATTAAAAATATTAAGCTAATGGATTTAATTCGTATTTTTAAAATGATTGATGAATACTTCAGCTGTAACGTAACATACTAATATGCAATTTTAAAAAATACAGTTTAAATGAAATTTAATTTATCTAACAAAAACTCAAGGGATTCCACACATGATAATTCATAATTTCATAGTTTATATATCTTATAGACAGAACAAAATCATTAAATAACAATGCCTGTATATATATAAGCACATGATAATTCAGAATTTCAGAATTTATCTTATAGACAGGATAAAAGCAATAAATAACAATGCCTGTACTGTGTATATATATATATATCAGCTACCACTGGTATATAAAAGAATTTTCTTTTTATTTTCATTGGATATCAAACTCATAGATTTATTGGTTATAAAACCAAACCCCCTCCAAATTCCATGACAAGTACTATATATGTATATTAAGATGAAGCTACTTACCCTTAGGCCTTTAAAGTCCCATTTCAGAATTAAACATCCACTATATATTTTTAGCACTTGGTAGTCGAAAGTAGAAAAAACTCGCTGGATTAATTATTTTGACAAACGACAAGTCCCACATCGAACATTGGCAATCGATGCTGACGAGAAATATAGTATAAAAAGCCAAGTGCGTGCTGAATGCAAAATCACGGAGCCGTGCGTTGAGCACAGAGCGAACTATTCTTTCGCCTTTTACTAAAGAATACCGTGTGCTCGTCGCTTATAGCGGCATACGCCAATTTTTTAAAGGGCTTATCCCATGTGGGATAGCTCTACATTCAAGTTAAAGGTTTTCTAAAGTATGTTTTTTATTAATTTACCAAGTTGTTTATACAATTACAAGCCTGCCATTCTCAACATACTTGGGTCTTAATTTTTCTTATTACATTATTATTAGCTAGGAGTGTGACGTTGGGAGGCGTCATCAGTAGTGAGAGGGTACCCAATTCCATGACGCTTCTTCCAGGGAAACACAGAAAACACCACACCAGAAACCACACCCATCACCGGAGGCAACACCTTCAACAAAACCTCCTGGTACGCTTCAAGCTCCGGATACAAGCAACGCACTGTATTCAAGTCTAGCAATCCCACCACCCCAAACACTCCCAATGAAAACAATGCATGCACTATGTCCTCCACTCTTGCCCTCTGCCCCCACAACTCCACGTTCTCCGCCAAAGGAGCCGGCCACAGCCCCGTGGGCGTGGCGATGGCGTAGTGGCGTCTTCCATCGGAGCCGGTGTAGCTGTCAGTGAAGGTGGCGAAGCAGCAGTTGAAGGCGCAGATCGCGAGGAGGGCGGCGGAGATGTACTTGTTGGCGGGGCCGCAGTGGCCGGAGTTGGTGGCGATGGGGTTTAAGAACCGGAAGAGGAAGATGGTGGCAGTAGGGAGGAACTTGATGAGGCTTCCTACACCTGAGAATACACTGCCTGTCACTGTGCTACTTTTGTCTTCTTCATTGGTGTTTCTGTTTCCTAATAAGCTAGTTGACTCCATTTTTGTTCACTAAACCTATTACTTGATCTTGGTAATGGTAATGGTTTGTATACGCTACACACTACATATAGATCTGTGATAATTATATTATACTTGGATTCCACTGGGATTTAATTATTTAAATTATACGTTCATAAGGTTTTTTTTTTATTAAAATGTTAGAAAGAGAATACACTCCTCATCAATCCTAAGTACTATTAGAAAGAATGCTAGTGACATATTGGACACATCATTAGAGGTTCAAGTCAAAGAATTATGGTACAAACCTAAATACTGCAAACAATTTTACTTGGTCATATAGCTACTGATCAATTAATCCTTAAATATAAAAGGATGATCTTTTAAAAAATTAAATATGTCCATCAAACAAAATTTTAAATAATTTTAGAAATATTCAAAACCTCATCCATGAATGAAATTAGAGTTTTTCTTTGAATCTTTCACCATTTTGGCCACGTTGGCTTGATTAAGGTTTGGAGCGTTGAATTCTTGCACAATTGGGCATAGTTAATTAATCTTATGCAATAACCATAATATATAACGATAATAATTATTATATAGTCAAAGTATTGGGATTTAGACATGACACTGATCCAAATTACAACATTTCAACGCTCTGTAATTGCATAATTAAATAGATTATATATATATATATATATATATATATATATAATACATGAAAACAATACGTAGTGTTGACACACTATTAATCAATCATAATGGAGCAGCCGGGGAGTTAATTGAACGATTCAATAGGTCGCTCGTCTCTTAATGAACCTAATAACCATGCAATTTAACCTAATTATAATTTCATTCAAATTAATGTAAATTAATTAAGTCGAAATTATATAAGAGTGATCAGTGCACAGTGCCTTTTTCTTCCTGTTTTAATTTTTTTCCCTGATAATTAAGATATTTAGTGGATAATTATATATTTAATTGTGTAGAAGGTTTAGCAGGTGAGAGGCCAATTCAATTTGGACATCTCCCCCATTTTGATGGATGGGACTTGGGAGAGACTGAGACTCCAAAGGTTGGAGTTGGAGTTGTTTTATGAAACTCTATGGGCATGTTCGGTTGGGAGGAAATAAGTAAGAAGAAGAGGATGGAAAAAAAAAATATGTGGGTCTCACATGTTATCTACTTTTTTATTTTCATCTTGAAAAATGTGTATAATTAAAAAAAGAAAAAAGAAAATACAAAATATCTATTATACTATTTGATTTGACACAATTATAACCATCTTTTCTTTTTATTATTTTAATATAAGGGGTAAAGTAGTCATTTTAATACATTCTCATTCCATTTTCATTCCAAATTTTTACTACCAAACACATCAAACCCATTCCCTTTTCCTTTCTCTCTCCATTTCCCTTTCCCTTTCTAGCTACCAAACCTGCCCTATATAATATATATATTTGGAGCTAGCTTTTCTTTTCTTTTTTTCTTTTTGGTAAAGTAACCTTCATTGAAGCTGAAGGCCTTACCTTAGATGGAGAATATTTAGTCCCACACCGAAGAGTATTGGATGAGGCTCACGGGATAGTCAATTTAAAATCCTAAATACACAGCACAAAGTAGTTCACGCAGCCGCGCGTCGAGCACAGAGCGAACTATTCTTTCGCCTTTTACTAAAGAATACCGTGTGCTCAACGCTCATAGCGGCATACGCCTATTTTTTTAAGAGCTTTAACCCTTTGGGTTTGGCTCTACATATCAGTTTATTAGTTTCATTTCCAGATATAGTTGTTACTTGTTAGGCTTTCATTACCCATATATTTGTGAAGACTCTATAGTTGTAACTTGTAAGTCTAAATGTACTTTAAAAAAAATTCCGAATAGGAGAATATAAGACAATTATCATATAAATTATATATAGATTCATCCGTACTGAGAGTTTAGAAAGAAAAAAAAATTAACAGTTAGAAAAACATTAAATTATTTTTTTAAAATCATATTATTAATTTTATCCACTCAGTTATATATTATCATATATATACTTGGAGTTCATATAAAATTCAATGGACTCAGTTCCAAGAACATGCCACAAAAGATGGTATCTTGGTTAATGATGTCAGCTAGAATGGACAAGAATCTAAATGTTAAAGGATGATTTAATTAGTGGATGAAATATGTTCACATTTCTAAAGTTGAGTGTTGGCAAATTAAATATATAGTCCAAATATTATTACGTAAGGTATTTATATTTTTCCTCTTTTGAAAAAAATAGAATTATGTAATATAATAATATCCTTTACTTTTCATATACACCCTCCGCCTAGTTGGTAGTCTTCATATCATTATTTTATATATGTTGTAGTATTTTAAAATTTTTAGTTGTAATAAAACAATAAAATCTTGGTTGACATAACTACAATTTTAACTAAGTATGACATAATTGAAAAACGACATAAGATAGTTTTAACATTATTGTGGTGTTTTCGCATGACTAATTAACTCTCATAAAAATACTTGCATTATTATTTTTAATTATCATATTAAAAATGTGAAATAGTATATACATGCAAGATAAGGATGATATGAAATTAAAGAAGTGGAAAAAGGAAAAAGACAGCATAGATCAAGTTTTGACAAAAGAAATGGAAATTGGGTTGATTGGTAGCTAGGAAAGACGATAGTGTAACGTAAAGAAAAAAGTGAAGAACACATGGTTGATGTGAATATATATATATATATATATATATATATATATATATATATATATATATATATATATATATATACCATGAAGCTAAGGAACCAATATAGAATCCAAAATAAATGAAAAGCCTCTTGTTCATCACGTGAGCACTGTACTTATAGTATGAGCCATCGATATTCACCACAGTCACACCAATAGCATTCAGTGATTAACCCATCTCTTTGTATTCACACCAATAACTAAGCTATTAACTTTGTTTTTTGTAACAATAATTAAAAATTGAAGTCATGTGACATTGATTCCATATTCTGATACAAATAAGTATCAAATATAGAACGTCATATGATATATAGGAGCGTCATCCTACCTATATAACAATGGACTTGACAATATAGTCGATGGAGATCTATCTGATTATTGGGGCACGACGAAAGAGGATAGGTATATATACAGATTAAAGGAGAGCTTATATATATAGAATTGAACAGCGTATATAAGATTACATTTATAAGAAAAGCACAGAGCACACAATATATTTAGTTACAAAGCTCTATCTATGACTATATATGTTTATTAAGGATAGATGGATATGTGTAATTTGATTATAGGTAAATTGACTTTAAATAATAATGTTAAGGTTAATTAGAATTAAGAGAGAATAGATTGAGGAGGTAAAGAAGGCTTAATTATAATAAAGGTAATATATAAAACATTGAATTGATTAAGCCCTATGGATCTACACCTCTGAGTCTGCCCCAGCAACACGGTTGGTGTTGTTTGCTTTGTCTTCCTTATTACTATCACCATCATCAGTAGAAATAGGGTACCCAATCCCATGCCTTGTATTAGGGAAGATCATGAACACCGCCCCCGCCGCCACTCCGATCACCGGGGGAAGCACCTGCAGCAGAATCTTCCCCGTGGACTCGAAGCCCGGATAGAAGCATCTCACCGTATTGGAATCCAAAAGCCCCAACGCAGCAAACACCACAAGCCCTAACACGGCATGCACAAAGTCTCCCAGCCTGAGCTTGTAGTTGTTGAGGTTGACTTTGTCGTCGGAGGCGGGGGCGGGATAGAGGCCCTGGGCGGTGACGATGGCGTAGTGGCGGCGGTTGTTGTCGGAGGCGGCGGTGTAGCTGTCGGTGAAGCAGGAGAAGCAGCAGTTGAAGGCGCAGATGGTGAGGAGGGCGGCGGTGAGGGACTTGTTGGAGGCGTTGCAGTGGCCGTTGTCGGTGACGACGGGGTTGAGGAACTGGAAGAGGAAGACGGTGCCGGTGGGGAGAAGCTTTATGAGGCTTCCTAGTCCTGACAATGTCTTGCTGCTTATGCTCGATGATGATGATGCACTACTTGAGGAAGCCATTGTATTGTATTATATTAATTGGGGATTTGTATTGAGAAATAGAATTTGTGTGGGTTTTTATACAGAAAGAGAAGCAAGTTGGAATATATGAGTCTTCCACGTCAAATTAAGAATGGTACGTAGTGGGGAGGGAGGTTTGGGAAATGTGATGGACAGGCCAGGGTCGTGTTCTAATTACTTTTTGTAACTAACCTTCTTCTTTCTTTCTTTCTTTCTTTCTTTCTTTCTTTCTTTAATTACTAAATATATTACTAATTCAACCCTTTCATCAACTACCAATCCATATATCAATGCCTCTAATAACAATTCTTTTTAAGTTTCAATCATTGATATATAATATGGCGATGCAGGTGCGGTGGATTAATCATGCCTTTGCTTCGCCGCCTTTCCTAACTAACGGTCCTCACTCTTTATTTACTAATTCATTATTCAACCACAATACCTTATTATTCCATATTTTAACTATATTATCCTAAAATAAATATGCTTCAATTTATATTATGAAAAATGTTCTTACTCATCTAACTCTACATCACTAACCTACTTAAATAGATCAATTTTGAAATATATAATTTAACATTTTTGTTCTAATGGCCGTAAGCATATAACTACATCCTATATTTTTCTCTACTTTGCTTCACTAAATTTTTAACATATATATGATTTATACAAAGTCAAATTTATAAGAACATCACTCTTGTATATTATACTACAAGTTATTGCCAATTTCATGCCTCAACTCGGTCAATCTCGTGAACCGTTTATTGTTTGAATTTTGGAAGAAAACAGTTTCACACACAAATTGGATCCAATACAATTCCCTTCCGTACAATTTCGGTGCAATTCCTATAAAATACACATTTTTACATTATTTTTGAAGTATTAATACGGACTCACACTAATAATAATCCACTATGAATAGATTAGAGACCAAATTAATATCAATTTTGACAAATATCATCACCTTAAATGGATTAGGGATCAAATTGTTATTAATATTAAAAAATAGTCTCACGAGGCTATTTAGTGATGATATTTATCAAAATTGATAATAATTTCATTCCTAATCCATTCATAGTGGGTTATTGTTAGAGTAAATTCGTATTAATACTTCAAAAATGATGTAAAAATGTGTATTTTATAGGAATTGCACCGGAATTGCACGGAAGGGAATTGCACTGGATCCAAACTCTTTCGCACAACATAGTTGAATTTTAATTTAAATTTTTGTTACGAAAAATATTTATATTTAATACTATTGTCTCTAATAAAAATATAAATATAATTGTGAAAACCGAAAAAACAAAAACTATCCTAGTCACGTTTTTCCTCAAAAAAGAAAAAGGAAAAAAAACTATCCTAGTTTGATATCTTAAGTACAGGAACGACATACATATCACATATATACGGTACAGTGCTTGGATTTCCCTGTTTGATGATGATAGTTTAATTTTCCAAAACCTTTTATTGGATATATATATATACGAGATTATGTAAAATCATTTTTTTTTAAAAATGCAATAATTTATAATATTAATAGGCAATAGATTTTGTAATAATTTTTTTTCCAAAATAGTTTTAACATTTTTTTGTGGATAGTATTAGGCTATTAGTGTACAATAATAGATCCAGTGTTTGGCTCTTCTATGCATTAGTATGCTATGCCAAAGTTTTTTCATAGTTTTCTTCATTTTTTTTATTTAAACTTCAAAAATTATAAACCTTTTTTTAAAGAATAATAGTTATAGATACAAAAAAAAATAAAAAATTCCACACAAATAAATATCTACTATGAATGGTGTAAGGACCACCTTTATTAGGGACTAAAAAGTTAGTCCCTAATCCACTCATAGTAAATCTCGATTTATGTGGAGTTTTTAATTTTTTTTTTTTGTATCTATATATTTCATACTTTAGATATTCTTTAGAAAAAGCTTATAATTTCTCAAATTTAAATAAATAAATAAAATTCGACTTAGCATACTAATACATAAAAGAGTCAAGCACTGAATCCATTCTCAATACATATTTCACTAACAATGTCAGCATTTTTCACAAAGAAAAAAAAAAAGAGGTATAAATATTTACGTATAAAAACTCATTTTAGTGATTTGACATTTTAAATTTTAATTATCTCTTCTCATGTGCTTAAAAAATTCCGAGGGCTAGGCTGCTTGAAAAGTCTAACACCATAATGATGATAATCTAAATAATTAAGTACCCAACTAGCAATTTAGAATTCAATTTTCAAGTAATGAATGTGACATCGATCACTTTTTTTAAATTAAACGTACTCACCTGTTATTCATTATAGGTAACTTTCTTTCTTATTATGCATTAATTAATACTTAGTGCAATATCATTGTTATTATATAAAGAGGAAAAGTATTTTTAGTCCTCGAATAATTAGTCAAACTATTATTTAATCCTCAAATTTTAAAAAAAATACTATTTAATTAGTCCACTAAACATTACATATTAAATAACCGGGTGATGACGTAGCTGTTAACTGCTGATCGATGTGATGTCATCAATGAAGATAATATAGGTGTCACGGCCGACGACGTAGGAAAGGATTTTGTCGTAAGGACGAGGCATAATGTGAGCATCATAGCTACACATTAAACGAATACATGGAGAAGGGGGTCATCGGCGATCGATCTAGTTTTCAATACTACGAGAGGAGAAGCGAGGAGAGGAGTTCAGCCATGTCAACAGTTAACGGCTATGTCACTCAGTTTTTTAACGAATAATGTTCAAGGAACTAAATAGTATTTTTTTTAAAATTTATCAACTAGTAGCGAATGTTAATATTAATCATCATTTGATATATATATATATATATATATATATATATATATATATATATATATATATATATATCAATGTATTATTATTAAAAACTATAGCTATACAATATATTAAGTATACATGCATTTTCACGCAAACTCCCATATATATCTATCCAAATTACTGAAAATATATAGCCAGACAAAAACATGTTTAATTAAGTATCATAGTATTTTTATACCAAAATTAACTAACTAACAATTAATGAATAGACAGACTATATATATATATCCCAATTCAATTCCCAAATGAATTAAAGAGTTATGAATTATATATTTCGGCAATTAAGAGGTTATGTTTTAGCCTAACTCGAACACGATAATGTGAGATCATTATCATCATATATTCATGATCAATTTATCACTCACACACTACAAGCAACATGTATAAATCAATCTTTTTTAGAATAAGATCCTACATAAGAGTTCCTTTTGGATTTGGCTATATATTGTACGTTAATTGGAGATTAATTCCTTTAACTATAATTAAATTAAAGAGATGAATGAATTAAATTACCCATAAAGTGACAAATTAATTCCCATTCGCTATCTCGAAGAAAATAGAGCTTTAATTAATTAATTCACCTAACTGAGACTTTGTCTTTATTGTCTAATGAAGTCGTTATAAGACTTTCAAAGGTCTTAAAAAAAAAATGTTTAAATTAAGGAAGAAAGTAATATTTTAATCGCAAGTGGAAAGGATTGGAAAAGTCCAGGTAAGACCTTTCTAAGTTCTAACTCTTGGATTTTGGTCAGAGTCGTCTATGTTAGACCTTATTAGCTGCTAACACTTCACTGCAAAATAAAATTTATTATCATGTTTGGTACTTCAATAAACTAGTTATATATGTTTTCAATTTTGTATATTTGATCTATCAAATTTCTCATTGGAAAAATAAGGATACTTCACAGACTTCGCAAGAGGATAAAAATATCACAGTAAATGTAATTGTTGAAAGTTAATTTTTAGACGAAAAATAAGTAGAAAGTTATTCACTCTATAATATTCTTGTGTGTGTGTTTTTTTTTTTAATTAAAAGAAACAATACTATATCATGTAAGGTAATGGGCCAGATAGGGTTGGGTTAAGACAACTTCTTTCGGCCCATGTACGTTGAATTATGTCAAAATTGTATTTGGTGATGACATGACTTAAAAAATTGACGTGTGGTGTCAGGTGTGGATATATTATGTTATAATTAAGTTAAGATTTGTCCAATTTATTTTGATATCTATTTTGGTGTATATATGAACATTGACTCTTCGTATGTTTGAATGATGCTCTATTTTATTCTTAAATTTGTTTCATTGCTGAGTAGTAAATAGTGTAATGTCTTGACTTGGTTTTCAAGACGGACAAGAGTAATGCTGTATCCTATATGCTTCATCCTCTAAAATTATAAACTCTTTTTTTTTTATGGGTTTGATTAAGAGGATAATAGCTTAGAAGTGAATTAAGGTCGCGCGGTAAAAGTTTCTTAATTATTAATTGCATTTGTGAAAAGTTAATAGAATGAGGTTGAATTAGGATTATATATATATGAACATTATCTTAAACCATCATAATATTTTATTTTCAAGTGCCTTTAAATTACGAAAATCTTTATAATTTGTTGTTTTTTAAACCTATTTCCCAATATTTTTTATTAATAAAAATAATATTATAGAAATATTCAATATTTTGTCTTTTACACTGCTAGCTATATATATTCCATTAATCATATTTTAAAAATAAATAACTTATGGTTATATATTTAATTTTTGGAAAAAACTTATGTACTGTTGATTATATGCTTTTGGTAAGGTTAACCAATTACAAAAAGACATGTGTCAATTTTTTAAATTGACACATGTCTTTTTGTAATTGGTTAACCTTACCAAAAGCATATAAGTTTTGTCCTTAATTTTTTTGTCCAAACTAATGTATCAAATCGTCGAGTATAATGATTAATCTTTTCGCTAACTTTTAGAGAATAAATCATCTAAAATAACCTTTTGCATTTTTTTTTGAAAGAGATAGGAAAAAAAATATTTTGTTTTATTTTTCTCACTTCTAACTTTTTTTAAGGAGATGAATTATTTTCATTTATTTTTTTGTGCGTAAATGGTAGTAAGGGAAGGCACTCCCAAATACTACCGGATAGGGCGCCAGTGGTATGTGGAAACACCAACGGAGGCTCAACCCAAAAGATTATTTTTATTGAAGCAAAGTTCATCATACTCTACAAAAATAAAAATTTTAAAAAAAAATATATAATTGATAAATTGAGTAATGAAGAGAAGGGAGTTGATGTTTGCAAGAGAATTGTGGATATGAGAGGTTGTGGTGTAGACTGTAGAGGAGCGACAATTGACAAGTGCTATGTGGTGAGTGGTGACCACTCACCACCCTTCTTAAACATTATTCATTCCCATTTATTACTTTTACAGATTTTTTTTTGTCTCTCTCTCTCTCTTCACTTCAATACCATTACCACCCATGCTCTTTTCATTCTCCACCCTTCAAACTTCAATCCAAATTATCTCAATTCTATTATTATCATTTTTCTATAAAACAATATCTTAAAATAAGACATTTAACAAATAAATACTAAATATACAGACAGACGAGTGCAATCAAAATCGCCTGAAACGAAAACAACACTGAGTCTTCGATTCCTAGGGAAAATTAACTAAGGCATAACTATTTTGATTATGGGTATATAATTAGCCTTGGTTCAGTTGTGAGGCAAAAACAACATGCTTCCATTTCGAGTGCAAAAGTAACACTAATTCAGTTGTAGGATGAAATAACATCCATTCAGTTATTTCGAGTGCAAAAATAGCATTGGTTTATAATAATAATTAAATTGAAAGATTGAGATTAAATATTATTTTAAATTAAATATGTGATAGTTATGTGAGATTTAAATAAAATTTTATGAGAATAGTTGAAAATAATTAATCTAATATAATATTTCACATAAAATGATGTCACACATTATATTATTAATATATGCACCCACTGCTTAATATATGTTATGTGTAGATAAACATTCATTTTATGTGAAATATTATATTAGATTAATTATTTTCAACTATTCTCATAAAATTTTATTTAAATCTCACATAACTATCACATATTTAATTTAAAATAATATTAATCTCAATCTTTCAATTTAATTATTATTATAAACCAATGCTATTTTTGCACTCGAAATAACTGAATGGATGTTATTTCATCCTACACTGAATTAGTGTTACTTTTGCACTCGAAATGGAAGCATGTTGTTTTTGCCTCACAACTGAACCAAGGCTAATTATATACCCATAATCAAAATAGTTATGCCTTAGTTAATTTTCCCTAGGAATCGAAGACTCAGTGTTGTTTTCGTTTCAGGCGATTTTGATTGCACTCGTCTGTCTGTATATTTAGTATTTTTGTTAAATGTCTTATTTTAAGATATTTGTTTTATAGAAAAATGATAATAATAGAATTGAGATAATTTGGATTGAAGTTTGAAGGGTGGAGAATGAAAAGAGCAGGGTGGTAATGGTATTGAAGTGAAGAGAGAGAGAGAGACAAAAAAAAAATCTGTAAAAGTAATAAATGGGAATGAATAATGTTTAAGAAGGGTGGTGAGTGGTCACCACTCACCACATAGCACTTGTCAATTGTCGCTCCTCTACAGTCTACACCACAACCTCTCATATCCACAATTCTCTTGCAAACATCAACTCCCTTCTCTTCATTACTCAATTTATCAATTATATATTTTTTTTTAAAATTTTTATTTTTGTAGAGTATGATGAACTTTGCTTCAATAAAAATAATCTTTTGGGTTGAGCCTCCGTTGGTGTTTCCAACATACCACTGGCGCCCTATCCGGTAGTATTTGGGAGTGCCTTCCCTTACTACCATTTACGCACAAAAAAAAATGAAAATAATTCATCTCCTTAAAAAAAGTTAGAAGTGAGAAAAATAAAACAAAATATTTTTTTTCCTATCTCTTTCAAAAAAAAAATGCAAAAGGTTATTTTAGATGATTTATTCTCTAAAAGTTAGCGAAAAGATTAATCATTATACTCGACGATTTGATACATTAGTTTGGACAAAAAAATTAAGGACAAAACTTATATGCTTTTGGTAAGGTTAACCAATTACAAAAAGACATGTGTCAATTTAAAAAATTGACACATGTCTTTTTGTAATTGGTTAACCTTACCAAAAGCATATAATCAACAGTACATAAGTTTTTTTCCAAAAATTAAATATATAACCATAAGTTATTTATTTTAAAATATGATTAATGGAATATATATAGCTAGCAGTGTAAAAGACAAAATATTGAATATTTCTATAATATTATTTTTATTTAAAAAATATTGGGAAATAGGTTTAAAAAACAACAAATTATAAAGATTTTCGTAATTTAAAGGCACTTGAAAATAAAATATTATGATGGTTTAAGATAATGTTCATATATATATAATCCTAATTCAACCTCATTCTATTAACTTTTCACAAATGCAATTAATAATTAAGAAACTTTTACCGCGCGACCTTAATTCACTTCTAAGCTATTATCCTCTTAATCAAACCCATAAAAAAAAAAGAGTTTATAATTTTAGAGGATGAAGCATATAGGATACAGCATTACTCTTGTCCGTCTTGAAAACCAAGTCAAGACATTACACTATTTACTACTCAGCAATGAAACAAATTTAAGAATAAAAAGAGCATCATTCAAACATACGAAGAGTCAATGTTCATATATACACCAAAAGATATCAAAATAAATTGGACAAATCTTAACTTAATTATAACATAATATATCCACACCTGACACCACACGTCAATTTTTTAAGTCATGTCATCACCAAATACAATTTTGACATAATTCAACGTACATGGGCCGAAAGAAGTTGTCTTAACCCAACCCTATCTGGCCCATTACCTTACATGATATAGTATTGTTTCTTTTAATTAAAAAAAAAAACACACACACAAGAATATTATAGAGTGAATAACTTTCTACTTATTTTTCGTCTAAAAATTAACTTTCAACAATTACATTTACTGTGATATTTTTATCCTCTTGCGAAGTCTGTGAAGTATCCTTATTTTTCCAATGAGAAATTTGATAGATCAAATATACAAAATTGAAAACATATATAACTAGTTTATTGAAGTACCAAACATGATAATAAATTTTATTTTGCAGTGAAGTGTTAGCAGCTAATAAGGTCTAACATAGACGACTCTGACCAAAATCCAAGAGTTAGAACTTAGAAAGGTCTTACCTGGACTTTTCCAATCCTTTCCACTTGCGATTAAAATATTACTTTCTTCCTTAATTTAAACATTTTTTTTTAAGACCTTTGAAAGTCTTATAACGACTTCATTAGACAATAAAGACAAAGTCTCAGTTAGGTGAATTAATTAATTAAAGCTCTATTTTCTTCGAGATAGCGAATGGGAATTAATTTGTCACTTTATGGGTAATTTAATTCATTCATCTCTTTAATTTAATTATAGTTAAAGGAATTAATCTCCAATTAACGTACAATATATAGCCAAATCCAAAAGGAACTCTTATGTAGGATCTTATTCTAAAAAGATTGATTTATACATGTTGCTTGTAGTGTGTGAGTGATAAATTGATCATGAATATATGATGATAATGATCTCACATTATCGTGTTCGAGTTAGGCTAAAACATAACCTCTTAATTGCCGAAATATATAATTCATAACTCTTTAATTCATTTGGGAATTGAATTGGGATATATATATATTAGTCTGTCTATTCATTAATTGTTAGTTAGTTAATTTTGGTATAAAAATACTATGATACTTAATTAAACATGTTTTTGTCTGGCTATATATTTTCAGTAATTTGGATAGATATATATGGGAGTTTGCGTGAAAATGCATGTATACTTAATATATTGTATAGCTATAGTTTTTAATAATTACATTGATATATATATATATATATATATATATATATATTATATATATAATATATATATATCAAATGATGATTAATATTAACATTCGCTACTAGTTGATAAATTTTAAAAAAATACTATTTAGTTCCTTGAACATTATTCGTTAAAAAACTGAGTGACATAGCCGTTAACTGTTGACATGGCTGAACTCCTCTCCTCGCTTCTCCTCTCGTAGTATTGAAAACTAGATCGATCGCCGATGACCCCCTTCTCCATGTATTCGTTTAATGTGTAGCTATGATGCTCACATTATGCCTCGTCCTTACGACAAAATCCTTTCCTACGTCGTCGGCCGTGACACCTATATTATCTTCATTGATGACATCACATCGATCAGCAGTTAACAGCTACGTCATCACCCGGTTATTTAATATGTAATGTTTAGTGGACTAATTAAATAGTATTTTTTTTAAAATTTGAGGATTAAATAATAGTTTGACTAATTATTCGAGGACTAAAAATACTTTTCCTCTTTATATAATAACAATGATATTGCACTAAGTATTAATTAATGCATAATAAGAAAGAAAGTTACCTATAATGAATAACAGGTGAGTACGTTTAATTAAAAAAAGTGATCGATGTCACATTCATTACTTGAAAATTGAATTCTAAATTGCTAGTTGGGTACTTAATTATTTAGATTATCATCATTATGGTGTTAGACTTTTCAAGCAGCCTAGCCCTCGGAATTTTTTAAGCACATGAGAAGAGATAATTAAAATTTAAAATGTCAAATCACTAAAATGAGTTTTTATACGTAAATATTTATACCTCTTTTTTTTTTTCTTTGTG
This sequence comes from Senna tora, assembly GCA_014851425.1. Lineage (NCBI taxonomy): Eukaryota > Viridiplantae > Streptophyta > Magnoliopsida > Fabales > Fabaceae > Senna > Senna tora. Next base: position 1,835,360 of record CM026262.1, on the reverse strand, counting down.
AAAAATGCTGACATTGTTAGTGAAATATGTATTGAGAATGGATTCAGTGCTTGACTCTTTTATGTATTAGTATGCTAAGTCGAATTTTATTTATTTATTTAAATTTGAGAAATTATAAGCTTTTTCTAAAGAATATCTAAAGTATGAAATATATAGATACAAAAAAAAAAAATTAAAAACTCCACATAAATCGAGATTTACTATGAGTGGATTAGGGACTAACTTTTTAGTCCCTAATAAAGGTGGTCCTTACACCATTCATAGTAGATATTTATTTGTGTGGAATTTTTTATTTTTTTTGTATCTATAACTATTATTCTTTAAAAAAGGTTTATAATTTTTGAAGTTTAAATAAAAAAAATGAAGAAAACTATGAAAAAACTTTGGCATAGCATACTAATGCATAGAAGAGCCAAACACTGGATCTATTATTGTACACTAATAGCCTAATACTATCCACAAAAAAATGTTAAAACTATTTTGGAAAAAAATTATTACAAAATCTATTGCCTATTAATATTATAAATTATTGCATTTTTAAAAAAAAATGATTTTACATAATCTCGTATATATATATATCCAATAAAAGGTTTTGGAAAATTAAACTATCATCATCAAACAGGGAAATCCAAGCACTGTACCGTATATATGTGATATGTATGTCGTTCCTGTACTTAAGATATCAAACTAGGATAGTTTTTTTTCCTTTTTCTTTTTTGAGGAAAAACGTGACTAGGATAGTTTTTGTTTTTTCGGTTTTCACAATTATATTTATATTTTTATTAGAGACAATAGTATTAAATATAAATATTTTTCGTAACAAAAATTTAAATTAAAATTCAACTATGTTGTGCGAAAGAGTTTGGATCCAGTGCAATTCCCTTCCGTGCAATTCCGGTGCAATTCCTATAAAATACACATTTTTACATCATTTTTGAAGTATTAATACGAATTTACTCTAACAATAACCCACTATGAATGGATTAGGAATGAAATTATTATCAATTTTGATAAATATCATCACTAAATAGCCTCGTGAGACTATTTTTTAATATTAATAACAATTTGATCCCTAATCCATTTAAGGTGATGATATTTGTCAAAATTGATATTAATTTGGTCTCTAATCTATTCATAGTGGATTATTATTAGTGTGAGTCCGTATTAATACTTCAAAAATAATGTAAAAATGTGTATTTTATAGGAATTGCACCGAAATTGTACGGAAGGGAATTGTATTGGATCCAATTTGTGTGTGAAACTGTTTTCTTCCAAAATTCAAACAATAAACGGTTCACGAGATTGACCGAGTTGAGGCATGAAATTGGCAATAACTTGTAGTATAATATACAAGAGTGATGTTCTTATAATTTGACTTTGTATAAATCATATATATGTTAAAAATTTAGTGAAGCAAAGTAGAGAAAAATATAGGATGTAGTTATATGCTTACGGCCATTAGAACAAAAATGTTAAATTATATATTTCAAAATTGATCTATTTAAGTAGGTTAGTGATGTAGAGTTAGATGAGTAAGAACATTTTTCATAATATAAATTGAAGCATATTTATTTTAGGATAATATAGTTAAAATATGGAATAATAAGGTATTGTGGTTGAATAATGAATTAGTAAATAAAGAGTGAGGACCGTTAGTTAGGAAAGGCGGCGAAGCAAAGGCATGATTAATCCACCGCACCTGCATCGCCATATTATATATCAATGATTGAAACTTAAAAAGAATTGTTATTAGAGGCATTGATATATGGATTGGTAGTTGATGAAAGGGTTGAATTAGTAATATATTTAGTAATTAAAGAAAGAAAGAAAGAAAGAAAGAAAGAAAGAAGAAGGTTAGTTACAAAAAGTAATTAGAACACGACCCTGGCCTGTCCATCACATTTCCCAAACCTCCCTCCCCACTACGTACCATTCTTAATTTGACGTGGAAGACTCATATATTCCAACTTGCTTCTCTTTCTGTATAAAAACCCACACAAATTCTATTTCTCAATACAAATCCCCAATTAATATAATACAATACAATGGCTTCCTCAAGTAGTGCATCATCATCATCGAGCATAAGCAGCAAGACATTGTCAGGACTAGGAAGCCTCATAAAGCTTCTCCCCACCGGCACCGTCTTCCTCTTCCAGTTCCTCAACCCCGTCGTCACCGACAACGGCCACTGCAACGCCTCCAACAAGTCCCTCACCGCCGCCCTCCTCACCATCTGCGCCTTCAACTGCTGCTTCTCCTGCTTCACCGACAGCTACACCGCCGCCTCCGACAACAACCGCCGCCACTACGCCATCGTCACCGCCCAGGGCCTCTATCCCGCCCCCGCCTCCGACGACAAAGTCAACCTCAACAACTACAAGCTCAGGCTGGGAGACTTTGTGCATGCCGTGTTAGGGCTTGTGGTGTTTGCTGCGTTGGGGCTTTTGGATTCCAATACGGTGAGATGCTTCTATCCGGGCTTCGAGTCCACGGGGAAGATTCTGCTGCAGGTGCTTCCCCCGGTGATCGGAGTGGCGGCGGGGGCGGTGTTCATGATCTTCCCTAATACAAGGCATGGGATTGGGTACCCTATTTCTACTGATGATGGTGATAGTAATAAGAAGACAAAGCAAACAACACCAACCGTGTTGCTGGGGCAGACTCAGAGTGTAGATCCATAGGGCTTAATCAATTCAATGTTTTATATATTACCTTTATTATATTAAGCCTTCTTTACCTCCTCAATCTATTCTCTCTTAATTCTAATTAACCTTAACATTATATTTAAAGTCAATTTACCTATAATCAAATTACACATATCCATCTATCCTTAATAAACATATATAGTCATAGATAGAGCTTTGTAACTAAATATATTGTGTGCTCTGTGCTTTTCTTATAAATGTAATCTTATATACGCTGTTCAATTCTATATATATAAGCTCTCCTTTAATCTGTATATATACCTATCCTCTTTCGTCGTGCCCCAATAATCAGATAGATCTCCATCGACTATATTGTCAAGTCCATTGTTTATATAGGATGACGCTCCTATATATCATATGACGTTCTATATTTGATACTTATTTGTATCAGAATATGGAATCAATGTCACATGACTTCAATTTTTAATTATTGTTACAAAAAACAAAGTTAATAGCTTAGTTATTGGTGTGAATACAAGAGATGGGTTAATCACTGAATGCTATGGTGTGACTGTGTGAATATCGATGGCTCATACTATAAGTACAGTGCTCACGTGATGAACAAGAGGCTTTCATTTATTTTGGATTCTATATTGGTTCCTTAGCTTCATGGTATATATATATATATATATATATATATATATATATATATATATATATATAATATTCACATCAACCATGTGTTCTTCACTTTTTTTCTTACGTTACACTATCGTCTTTCCTAGCTACCAATCAACCCAATTTCCATTTCTTTTGTCAAAACTTGATCTATGCTGTCTTTTTCCTTTTTCCACTTCTTTAATTTCATATCATCCTTATCTTGCATGTATATACTATTTCACATTTTTAATATGATAATTAAAATAATAATGCAAGTATTTTTATGAGAGTTAATTAGTCATGCGAAAACACCACAATAAGTTAAAACTATCTTATGTCGTTTTCAATTATGTCATACTTAGTTAATTGTAGTTATGTCAACCAAGATTTTATTGTTTTTTTATTACAACTAAAAATTTTAAAATACTACAACATATATACATATGATATGAAGACTACCAACTAGGCGGAGGGTGTATATGAAAAGTAAAGGATATTATTATTACATAATTCTATTTTTTTCAAAAGAGGAAAAATATAAATCCTTACGTAATAATATTTGGACTATATATTTAATTTGCCAACACTCAACTTAGAAATGTGAACATATTTCATCCACTAATTAAATCATCCTTTAACATTTAGATTCTTGTCCATTCTAGCTGACTCATTAACCAAGATACCATCTTTTGTGGCATGTTCTTGGAACTGAGTCCATTGAATTTTATAGAACTCCAAGTATATATATGATAATATATACTGAGTGGATAAAATTAATAATATGATTTTAAAAAAATAATTTAATGTTTTTTCTAACTGTTAATTTTTTTTTCTTTCTAAACTCTCATACGGATGAATCTATATATTTTATATGATAATTGTCTTATATTCTCCTATTCGGAATTTTTTTTAAAGTACATTTAGACTTACAAGTTACAACTATAGAGTCTTCACAAATATAGGGTAATGAAAGCCTAACAAGTACAACTATATCTGGAAATGAAACTAATAAACTGATATTAGAGCCAAACCCAAAGGGTTAAGCTCTTAAAAAAATAGGCGTATGCCGCTATGAGCGTTGAGCACACGGTATTCTTTAGTAAAAGGCGAAAGAATAGTTCGCTCTGTGCTCGACGCGCGGCTGCGTGAACTACTTTGTGCTGTGTATTTAGGATTTTAAATTGACTATCCCGTGAGCCTCATCCAATACTCTTCGGTGTGGGACTAAATATTCTCCATCTAAGGTAGGCCTTCAGCTTCAATGAAGGTTACTTACCAAAAAAAAAAAAGAAAAGAAAAGCTAGCTCCAAATATTATTATATAGGGCTTTCTTTTCTTTTTTTTTCTTTTTGGTAAAGTAACCTTCATTGAAGCTGAAGGCCTTACCTTAGATGGAGAATATTTAGTCCCACACCGAAGAGTATTGGATGAGGCTCACGGGATAGTCAATTTAAAATCCTAAATACACAGCACAAAGTAGTTCACGCAGCCGCGCGTCGAGCACAGAGCGAACTATTCTTTCGCCTTTTACTAAAGAATACCGTGTGCTCAACGCTCATAGCGGCATACGCCTATTTTTTTAAGAGCTTTAACCCTTGGGTTTGGCTCTACATATCAGTTTATTAGTTTCATTTCCAGATATAGTTGTTACTTGTTAGGCTTTCATTACCCATATATTTGTGAAGACTCTATAGTTGTAACTTGTAAGTCTAAATGTACTTTAAAAAAATTCCGAATAGGAGAATATAAGACAATTATCATATAAATTATATATAGATTCATCCGTACTGAGAGTTTAGAAAGAAAAAAAAATTAACAGTTAGAAAAACATTAAATTATTTTTTTAAAATCATATTATTAATTTTATCCACTCAGTTATATATTATCATATATATACTTGGAGTTCATATAAAATTCAATGGACTCAGTTCCAAGAACATGCCACAAAAGATGGTATCTTGGTTAATGATGTCAGCTAGAATGGACAAGAATCTAAATGTTAAAGGATGATTTAATTAGTGGATGAAATATGTTCACATTTCTAAAGTTGAGTGTTGGCAAATTAAATATATAGTCCAAATATTATTACGTAAGGTATTTATATTTTTCCTCTTTTGAAAAAAATAGAATTATGTAATATAATAATATCCTTTACTTTTCATATACACCCTCCGCCTAGTTGGTAGTCTTCATATCATTATTTTATATATGTTGTAGTATTTTAAAATTTTTAGTTGTAATAAAACAATAAAATCTTGGTTGACATAACTACAATTTTAACTAAGTATGACATAATTGAAAAACGACATAAGATAGTTTTAACATTATTGTGGTGTTTTCGCATGACTAATTAACTCTCATAAAAATACTTGCATTATTATTTTAATTATCATATTAAAAATGTGAAATAGTATATACATGCAAGATAAGGATGATATGAAATTAAAGAAGTGGAAAAAGGAAAAAGACAGCATAGATCAAGTTTTGACAAAAGAAATGGAAATTGGGTTGATTGGTAGCTAGGAAAGACGATAGTGTAACGTAAAGAAAAAAGTGAAGAACACATGGTTGATGTGAATATATATATATATATATATATATATATATATATATATATATATATATATATATATATACCATGAAGCTAAGGAACCAATATAGAATCCAAAATAAATGAAAAGCCTCTTGTTCATCACGTGAGCACTGTACTTATAGTATGAGCCATCGATATTCACCACAGTCACACCAATAGCATTCAGTGATTAACCCATCTCTTTGTATTCACACCAATAACTAAGCTATTAACTTTGTTTTTTGTAACAATAATTAAAAATTGAAGTCATGTGACATTGATTCCATATTCTGATACAAATAAGTATCAAATATAGAACGTCATATGATATATAGGAGCGTCATCCTACCTATATAACAATGGACTTGACAATATAGTCGATGGAGATCTATCTGATTATTGGGGCACGACGAAAGAGGATAGGTATATATACAGATTAAAGGAGAGCTTATATATATAGAATTGAACAGCGTATATAAGATTACATTTATAAGAAAAGCACAGAGCACACAATATATTTAGTTACAAAGCTCTATCTATGACTATATATGTTTATTAAGGATAGATGGATATGTGTAATTTGATTATAGGTAAATTGACTTTAAATAATAATGTTAAGGTTAATTAGAATTAAGAGAGAATAGATTGAGGAGGTAAAGAAGGCTTAATTATAATAAAGGTAATATATAAAACATTGAATTGATTAAGCCCTATGGATCTACACCTCTGAGTCTGCCCCAGCAACACGGTTGGTGTTGTTTGCTTTGTCTTCCTTATTACTATCACCATCATCAGTAGAAATAGGGTACCCAATCCCATGCCTTGTATTAGGGAAGATCATGAACACCGCCCCCGCCGCCACTCCGATCACCGGGGGAAGCACCTGCAGCAGAATCTTCCCCGTGGACTCGAAGCCCGGATAGAAGCATCTCACCGTATTGGAATCCAAAAGCCCCAACGCAGCAAACACCACAAGCCCTAACACGGCATGCACAAAGTCTCCCAGCCTGAGCTTGTAGTTGTTGAGGTTGACTTTGTCGTCGGAGGCGGGGGCGGGATAGAGGCCCTGGGCGGTGACGATGGCGTAGTGGCGGCGGTTGTTGTCGGAGGCGGCGGTGTAGCTGTCGGTGAAGCAGGAGAAGCAGCAGTTGAAGGCGCAGATGGTGAGGAGGGCGGCGGTGAGGGACTTGTTGGAGGCGTTGCAGTGGCCGTTGTCGGTGACGACGGGGTTGAGGAACTGGAAGAGGAAGACGGTGCCGGTGGGGAGAAGCTTTATGAGGCTTCCTAGTCCTGACAATGTCTTGCTGCTTATGCTCGATGATGATGATGCACTACTTGAGGAAGCCATTGTATTGTATTATATTAATTGGGGATTTGTATTGAGAAATAGAATTTGTGTGGGTTTTTATACAGAAAGAGAAGCAAGTTGGAATATATGAGTCTTCCACGTCAAATTAAGAATGGTACGTAGTGGGGAGGGAGGTTTGGGAAATGTGATGGACAGGCCAGGGTCGTGTTCTAATTACTTTTTGTAACTAACCTTCTTCTTTCTTTCTTTCTTTCTTTCTTTCTTTCTTTAATTACTAAATATATTACTAATTCAACCCTTTCATCAACTACCAATCCATATATCAATGCCTCTAATAACAATTCTTTTTAAGTTTCAATCATTGATATATAATATGGCGATGCAGGTGCGGTGGATTAATCATGCCTTTGCTTCGCCGCCTTTCCTAACTAACGGTCCTCACTCTTTATTTACTAATTCATTATTCAACCACAATACCTTATTATTCCATATTTTAACTATATTATCCTAAAATAAATATGCTTCAATTTATATTATGAAAAATGTTCTTACTCATCTAACTCTACATCACTAACCTACTTAAATAGATCAATTTTGAAATATATAATTTAACATTTTTGTTCTAATGGCCGTAAGCATATAACTACATCCTATATTTTTCTCTACTTTGCTTCACTAAATTTTTAACATATATATGATTTATACAAAGTCAAATTTATAAGAACATCACTCTTGTATATTATACTACAAGTTATTGCCAATTTCATGCCTCAACTCGGTCAATCTCGTGAACCGTTTATTGTTTGAATTTTGGAAGAAAACAGTTTCACACACAAATTGGATCCAATACAATTCCCTTCCGTACAATTTCGGTGCAATTCCTATAAAATACACATTTTTACATTATTTTTGAAGTATTAATACGGACTCACACTAATAATAATCCACTATGAATAGATTAGAGACCAAATTAATATCAATTTTGACAAATATCATCACCTTAAATGGATTAGGGATCAAATTGTTATTAATATTAAAAATAGTCTCACGAGGCTATTTAGTGATGATATTTATCAAAATTGATAATAATTTCATTCCTAATCCATTCATAGTGGGTTATTGTTAGAGTAAATTCGTATTAATACTTCAAAAATGATGTAAAAATGTGTATTTTATAGGAATTGCACCGGAATTGCACGGAAGGGAATTGCACTGGATCCAAACTCTTTCGCACAACATAGTTGAATTTTAATTTAAATTTTTGTTACGAAAAATATTTATATTTAATACTATTGTCTCTAATAAAAATATAAATATAATTGTGAAAACCGAAAAAACAAAAACTATCCTAGTCACGTTTTTCCTCAAAAAAGAAAAAGGAAAAAAAACTATCCTAGTTTGATATCTTAAGTACAGGAACGACATACATATCACATATATACGGTACAGTGCTTGGATTTCCCTGTTTGATGATGATAGTTTAATTTTCCAAAACCTTTTATTGGATATATATATATACGAGATTATGTAAAATCATTTTTTTTTAAAAATGCAATAATTTATAATATTAATAGGCAATAGATTTTGTAATAATTTTTTTTCCAAAATAGTTTTAACATTTTTTTGTGGATAGTATTAGGCTATTAGTGTACAATAATAGATCCAGTGTTTGGCTCTTCTATGCATTAGTATGCTATGCCAAAGTTTTTTCATAGTTTTCTTCATTTTTTTTATTTAAACTTCAAAAATTATAAACCTTTTTTTAAAGAATAATAGTTATAGATACAAAAAAAAATAAAAAATTCCACACAAATAAATATCTACTATGAATGGTGTAAGGACCACCTTTATTAGGGACTAAAAAGTTAGTCCCTAATCCACTCATAGTAAATCTCGATTTATGTGGAGTTTTTAATTTTTTTTTTTTGTATCTATATATTTCATACTTTAGATATTCTTTAGAAAAAGCTTATAATTTCTCAAATTTAAATAAATAAATAAAATTCGACTTAGCATACTAATACATAAAAGAGTCAAGCACTGAATCCATTCTCAATACATATTTCACTAACAATGTCAGCATTTTTCACAAAGAAAAAAAAAAAGAGGTATAAATATTTACGTATAAAAACTCATTTTAGTGATTTGACATTTTAAATTTTAATTATCTCTTCTCATGTGCTTAAAAAATTCCGAGGGCTAGGCTGCTTGAAAAGTCTAACACCATAATGATGATAATCTAAATAATTAAGTACCCAACTAGCAATTTAGAATTCAATTTTCAAGTAATGAATGTGACATCGATCACTTTTTTTAAATTAAACGTACTCACCTGTTATTCATTATAGGTAACTTTCTTTCTTATTATGCATTAATTAATACTTAGTGCAATATCATTGTTATTATATAAAGAGGAAAAGTATTTTTAGTCCTCGAATAATTAGTCAAACTATTATTTAATCCTCAAATTTTAAAAAAAATACTATTTAATTAGTCCACTAAACATTACATATTAAATAACCGGGTGATGACGTAGCTGTTAACTGCTGATCGATGTGATGTCATCAATGAAGATAATATAGGTGTCACGGCCGACGACGTAGGAAAGGATTTTGTCGTAAGGACGAGGCATAATGTGAGCATCATAGCTACACATTAAACGAATACATGGAGAAGGGGGTCATCGGCGATCGATCTAGTTTTCAATACTACGAGAGGAGAAGCGAGGAGAGGAGTTCAGCCATGTCAACAGTTAACGGCTATGTCACTCAGTTTTTTAACGAATAATGTTCAAGGAACTAAATAGTATTTTTTTTAAAATTTATCAACTAGTAGCGAATGTTAATATTAATCATCATTTGATATATATATATATATATATATATATATATATATATATATATATATATATATATATCAATGTATTATTATTAAAAACTATAGCTATACAATATATTAAGTATACATGCATTTTCACGCAAACTCCCATATATATCTATCCAAATTACTGAAAATATATAGCCAGACAAAAACATGTTTAATTAAGTATCATAGTATTTTTATACCAAAATTAACTAACTAACAATTAATGAATAGACAGACTATATATATATATATCCCAATTCAATTCCCAAATGAATTAAAGAGTTATGAATTATATATTTCGGCAATTAAGAGGTTATGTTTTAGCCTAACTCGAACACGATAATGTGAGATCATTATCATCATATATTCATGATCAATTTATCACTCACACACTACAAGCAACATGTATAAATCAATCTTTTTTAGAATAAGATCCTACATAAGAGTTCCTTTTGGATTTGGCTATATATTGTACGTTAATTGGAGATTAATTCCTTTAACTATAATTAAATTAAAGAGATGAATGAATTAAATTACCCATAAAGTGACAAATTAATTCCCATTCGCTATCTCGAAGAAAATAGAGCTTTAATTAATTAATTCACCTAACTGAGACTTTGTCTTTATTGTCTAATGAAGTCGTTATAAGACTTTCAAAGGTCTTAAAAAAAAATGTTTAAATTAAGGAAGAAAGTAATATTTTAATCGCAAGTGGAAAGGATTGGAAAAGTCCAGGTAAGACCTTTCTAAGTTCTAACTCTTGGATTTTGGTCAGAGTCGTCTATGTTAGACCTTATTAGCTGCTAACACTTCACTGCAAAATAAAATTTATTATCATGTTTGGTACTTCAATAAACTAGTTATATATGTTTTCAATTTTGTATATTTGATCTATCAAATTTCTCATTGGAAAAATAAGGATACTTCACAGACTTCGCAAGAGGATAAAAATATCACAGTAAATGTAATTGTTGAAAGTTAATTTTTAGACGAAAAATAAGTAGAAAGTTATTCACTCTATAATATTCTTGTGTGTGTGTTTTTTTTTTTAATTAAAAGAAACAATACTATATCATGTAAGGTAATGGGCCAGATAGGGTTGGGTTAAGACAACTTCTTTCGGCCCATGTACGTTGAATTATGTCAAAATTGTATTTGGTGATGACATGACTTAAAAAATTGACGTGTGGTGTCAGGTGTGGATATATTATGTTATAATTAAGTTAAGATTTGTCCAATTTATTTTGATATCTATTTTGGTGTATATATGAACATTGACTCTTCGTATGTTTGAATGATGCTCTATTTTATTCTTAAATTTGTTTCATTGCTGAGTAGTAAATAGTGTAATGTCTTGACTTGGTTTTCAAGACGGACAAGAGTAATGCTGTATCCTATATGCTTCATCCTCTAAAATTATAAACTCTTTTTTTTTTATGGGTTTGATTAAGAGGATAATAGCTTAGAAGTGAATTAAGGTCGCGCGGTAAAAGTTTCTTAATTATTAATTGCATTTGTGAAAAGTTAATAGAATGAGGTTGAATTAGGATTATATATATATATGAACATTATCTTAAACCATCATAATATTTTATTTTCAAGTGCCTTTAAATTACGAAAATCTTTATAATTTGTTGTTTTTTAAACCTATTTCCCAATATTTTTTATTAATAAAAATAATATTATAGAAATATTCAATATTTTGTCTTTTACACTGCTAGCTATATATATTCCATTAATCATATTTTAAAAATAAATAACTTATGGTTATATATTTAATTTTTGGAAAAAACTTATGTACTGTTGATTATATGCTTTTGGTAAGGTTAACCAATTACAAAAAGACATGTGTCAATTTTTTAAATTGACACATGTCTTTTTGTAATTGGTTAACCTTACCAAAAGCATATAAGTTTTGTCCTTAATTTTTTTGTCCAAACTAATGTATCAAATCGTCGAGTATAATGATTAATCTTTTCGCTAACTTTTAGAGAATAAATCATCTAAAATAACCTTTTGCATTTTTTTTTTGAAAGAGATAGGAAAAAAAATATTTTGTTTTATTTTTCTCACTTCTAACTTTTTTTAAGGAGATGAATTATTTTCATTTTATTTTTTTGTGCGTAAATGGTAGTAAGGGAAGGCACTCCCAAATACTACCGGATAGGGCGCCAGTGGTATGTTGGAAACACCAACGGAGGCTCAACCCAAAAGATTATTTTTATTGAAGCAAAGTTCATCATACTCTACAAAAATAAAAATTTTAAAAAAAAATATATAATTGATAAATTGAGTAATGAAGAGAAGGGAGTTGATGTTTGCAAGAGAATTGTGGATATGAGAGGTTGTGGTGTAGACTGTAGAGGAGCGACAATTGACAAGTGCTATGTGGTGAGTGGTGACCACTCACCACCCTTCTTAAACATTATTCATTCCCATTTATTACTTTTACAGATTTTTTTTTTGTCTCTCTCTCTCTCTTCACTTCAATACCATTACCACCCATGCTCTTTTCATTCTCCACCCTTCAAACTTCAATCCAAATTATCTCAATTCTATTATTATCATTTTTCTATAAAACAAATATCTTAAAATAAGACATTTAACAAATAAATACTAAATATACAGACAGACGAGTGCAATCAAAATCGCCTGAAACGAAAACAACACTGAGTCTTCGATTCCTAGGGAAAATTAACTAAGGCATAACTATTTTGATTATGGGTATATAATTAGCCTTGGTTCAGTTGTGAGGCAAAAACAACATGCTTCCATTTCGAGTGCAAAAGTAACACTAATTCAGTTGTAGGATGAAATAACATCCATTCAGTTATTTCGAGTGCAAAAATAGCATTGGTTTATAATAATAATTAAATTGAAAGATTGAGATTAAATATTATTTTAAATTAAATATGTGATAGTTATGTGAGATTTAAATAAAATTTTATGAGAATAGTTGAAAATAATTAATCTAATATAATATTTCACATAAAATGAATGTTGTTTATCTACACATACACATATATTAAGCAGTGGGTGCTAATTATATTAGATGCCTTCAGCATGAGGTGGAGGCAAAAAGTGAATTATTGATGAGACTGGGAAATATTTGGGTGTCCCTGTGCTGTCCCCCCTTATTCATAAGAGGATGGATTCGGGATTCCACATTCCACTATATATGCTTACATTTTTTTATTTTAGAGAGGCTTCCAACCAAACTCAACTCAATTATTCAAAGTGTATATATATAGCTATACCACCTACTCTCCCTCGCTGCCGCTGGGATATCACTTTCACTAAACCAATTACCCACATCCACAAAAGCAATAGACCCTTTATTTCCTGTTTCTGGTTTCAGGATTTCATACCCAAATTACACTATCATTTTTTAAGCATTAAATCCTTAATTTCATACTTTTTAAAAAATATATTTATTCTTTAAATTATATTTTCATCTTAACCCTTCAATTTAATCTAAATAAATACATTTCTAAACAGTTTCGGCAAGAATATTTATAAATATTCAAGTTACAATTTTAAATATACTAAACACAACTTAATATTATTCTGCTTTGGTACAAAAGGAGTATGCTAATACAAAGTGTTGCCAAATAATACACATATACAGCGTGAAAGTAAATTAATCACCAACTTACTACAGTCCACATAAACCAACTCTAATACTTTCTAAATTTACAAATCAACCTCTAAATTCTTCATTTTTCCTTCTTCCTTTATCTTTTACCTTTTTTTTTGGTTCTACACTAAGATTTTAACCTAATCAATAAACGTTGTTAACAACCTATATCATTCTCACACACATATAATACATTCATAGTACAACTATTACAAACTTAATCATACTTTCGCCCCTACTTTTTTTCCCCAACTTCAAATCTACCCTTCCGTTTAAAAAAATCACGGTCGGACAAGATCTTTCATATGGGAAAGGACGAAACTCGACTTAACGAAGAAGAAGAGAGGGAGTGTGAAACGGAGATTAGAGATAAGAGAAATGGATACTGTTCGGGTCATTCAACCCGATTCATAAACCGGATTTGCCTTACTCGAGACGGAGCAAACGCCTCAGATCTCGCGTGGCGGAGTCATCGACAACTGCCGACGACTGCTTCTTCTTTGAAAAAGATGGCAAAGGAAGTGCGCTCGGTGAAGGAGACACTGCGAACGCGGATCCGGCGTACACGTCGGTCTTCGCTATCCGGATCTGCTTCGGCACCATTTCTGGGTCCGGTCCCAATCTCTGCGTCCCACAAACCACCAAATCGTCGCCTTCCATCTTCAAGGCATCACTCTTCATATTTGAATCCAAAGACTGGCCTCTCCTAAGAATCGTCACCTTCTCCATAACCAAACCGCTGCCTCTAGCCATCTTCGAATCATCGGAGCTCGACCGCTTCGAAATCGATGGCTCCGACACCGATTGGCTCGAACCTACCACCCGTTTCCTCTGGTCCTGCCTCTCAGGCCGAGTCACCGGCTTCCGGGAAGGCCTAGGATTTGATACATAGTTATTATAATTACAATAACCTCCGTAGTTCTTCCGCCGCGAAAAAACAGTCGGAGGAACTCGGATCCGTTCAATCAAGCAGTTTTGAGGTCGTAAAACCTCCGTTCCCATCGTATGTAATTCTAATTAAATTTAAATAAAAACAAAAAAAGATAAAATCGCTTTTAGCTTGTGTAGATCTGATCTCTGGTACCCTTTAAAATAAACAAAAATCCTATATCGTCTTCTTCTAAGTTCTACCCCTTGTTCTTCCTTCTCTTCTACGTAAAAATATCTACCCGTTATGTTTCTCCTTCTTCTTTGCCCTCACACCTTTTTCATTTATTGTTGTATCCTCCTTGCCCCGTTCTTCTCCTTCTTCTGCTTCTTCCTCCTCACATGGAAAGGAAGGGGGAGGGTGTTCGTATGAAATAAAAAAGATGGTCCCCTTGTGGTATGGTGGTTTATGCTAACATACAATGGAAGAAGGCAAATTTGGGAGGGGTGATATATAGGAGAAGAGGAAAGAGACAAAGTGGGGTTGGGTGGGGGTGGATTGCCACCGACCTTCTCTCATTGACGCGTGAAGATAGACATTGGTTACAAAGCAAAATGCATGGAAGAGAGAGAAATTATTTTTTTTTGTATTTTAAAGAAAATTAAAAAAATTTCCTAACATAATGACACTATTTAAAAATTCATTTGAAAAAAAAAATTTAAGTCTATTCCCTTATGTTTATTTCATTAAATTTTTTAATATAAATATGACATGTGACAAAAAGTGTTTAAATGACCAATCACAGTAGAGAGAGAATATAGAATACCACCTTTTATATGACCAATCATAAAAGAAAAAGAGTGTAACTACACTATATGATTGGTGAAACTTAATGAAATGGACCTAAATTTTTTCCTTTGAAAAATTATGTTAATTGACTTTTTATTAATTTTTAAAAAATAAATTATCTCTTAATTAATCAAACAAATTTTAATTAGTACCTTAGATACTTATTAGATAAACCAAAAATATTTATATTTCTAACAAAATCAATTGATAAAATATTGTTTTAGTTTAATCGAATTTTAGATTTTAGTTTTGGAAACAAAATTACGTTAAAATTTAGTTGAGAAAACTTTATTATTTTTGTAGTGTTTCTCAATTTGAATAAAATTTATTTTGTTGATGTGGCATCACATGTGACAAAATGAGCTAACTGAACAAAAATATTTTCACACGTGACAAAATAAAGCGACTAAGAAAAGTGAGAACAAAAAGACTCGATGCTCCAATTTGTTCGAAAAAAAATTTAGCGTTCAAAATAACACAATATTGTGCATGCTAAAATAGAAAACAAATTTAAATTAAAAATACTTTTACTCAATCAATTTATTTTAATTATCTGACGATATTAATAACGGAAATAACATTAATAAAAAAATGCTAATAATACAGTTGATAATAACAAAAATATTGAAAACAAAATTGAGAGATATATTAGAGGTAAAAAATAGGGTTTAAAAAAGAAAAAAACTTATGTGCTGTTATTTACATGTTTTTGGTAAGGTTAATCAATTAAAAAAAGACATGTGTCAATTGACACATGTCTTTTTTTGATTGATTCAATTGACATATGTCTTTTTTTTAATTAGTTAACCTTACAAAAAACATATAAGCAACAGAACATAAATTTTGTCATTTAAAAAAATTGTGGAAATGAAAATGATGGAAATGGTGGTTTGAACGAAGAAGGGACACATGGGTGGCTGAGCTGAGTGGGTCCTTGGGAGGCATGGGCATGTCCCTGTCACGTGGGGCCCTCTGGAAACGCGAGGTCTGTTATAACGGCACGTGTTATTTTGTTTATACTTTCACGGTTCCACCTACTCATTTCTCTTTCTTTTGCTCGCACCGTAACAGCGTTCTCCGTTATATGTGCTGGCTGGGTTACTTGTCGTTTTCACTGCCTTCTTTCTTACAACTTTTTTTAATTAAAAAACATATTATTTTTAGTGGGGTCCACGTGAGGTTTTAATACCACTGTCCACTGATTGACATTTTTTTCCTCCTTCGGATTACCTAACTTTACTCTTTCTTTTTTTTTTACGGCACTTAACGCAAGTTTTTGATTAATTCATTCAAGGAAAAAATTTATGTTCATTTTTTTATGTCCATTTTCTTCAATTTCACCAATTATATATTATATTTACACTCTTTTTCTTCTATGATTGGTTATATAAAAGGTGATCTTCTATATTCTCTCTCTACTGTGATTGGTCATTTAAACACTTTTTGCCACGTGTCATAATTATATTGGAGAATTGGATAAAATAGACATAAGAAAATAGACATAAATTTTATCCTTCATTCAATCATTTTGATGTTATTTTTAAATAAATTTACCTTTACAATTAAAAGTCATTATTATTTTTACTTTATATCATTTTTTTCACAAGGAATGTAATTTACTAACAGGAAGAAATTAAAAGATAAACAAGTACAAAGGTAACACAGTATTTATATTCATCGTCAAATGCAATAATTAATTTTTTTTCAGTTATAAATATTTTAAATATGTTCTTAAAAATTATTTCAAAGATTATACTTAATTTTCACCAAAAATAAACAAAGATGTGACTAATTAATTAGAAACTTACCCCTATAAAAATATGTTAATGATATATATATATATATATGGGTATTGGGTATTGGGTAAGTTGAGATCGCCCCTTCGGCCTTCACGTTGGTTGATTTTAGTTCTCTAAATGATGTTTTTGGTGCACCTACATCACCAATATATATAATTTAAACCAACCGCACCACTAAAACCTTTACAAATTAATGACAAACAAAAAACAAATATTCCCTCAAAAAAAAATGCTTTATTTCACACTAGTTGCTTAATATTTTCCTATGTTTTTATCTTTTAAATTCTGAGTAGATGTTCAGTGGTACGGTAGCACTGAACTTCAGTACATCCCTCCAATCAGTTGGTCCCTAAACTATTCAAGGTGGGCCCTAATTAATGTGAATTTTTATTAATATTAACAAATGACACTACATGATTGGAGGGATGCACTGAAGTTCAGTGGTACGGTACCATTGAACTTTTATCCCTACCATGCCTAGATTCCCCCCCTAATAAATTGAAATTAAGTTGGTACTATAAATGGTTAAATTAATTTAATTGTAAATGCATGTGGAAACCAAAAATTGAAGGCATATATCTAACCATATAATTCATTTATGCAAAATAAATATAAAAAAAATGGACCATAATTGAGCCAATAATTTAATTTGTACTGCACAATTCACATGGCATTGTTCTTACGTATTAATTATATGAACTATAAATTAATGTTGTATACCTAATTTGAAAGGTATGTTATTATATAAGCCGGCTGTTTCCTTGTGGCCCATAGTTTCTCTTCCTATTTGATTAATTAATTACTTATAATAATCAAAGAAATCAAGTGTGATATTTCTTTCCAAATAAACTAACCAATTAATTAAGATGGAGATGCAATACTGTAAAGAAGCAAGGGTCAAGATGGACATTTCAGATCACCATTGTGTGGTTAGTGTTTACCATATCTTTCTCTTATTGTGCTTTGATTTGTTCCAACATTATATCTAATGCTGTTCAAACTTGGAACACAGACACTTGCAAATATCTTATATTTTTTAAAATAATTATCACAAACCTTTTAAAAAGGGGTTATTACTTATTATGTGATGTTAATGTTAGTCTAATATGAACGCACGGAGTCATGCCATAGAATAATATACAAATTTTGAAATATTATATATCTTTATGTAATTCAACATTTCTATGCTTTTTTTGTATAAAAAAAATATATAATAAGAGAATACACTCCTTACTAAAAATATGCAAGTTACAAGACCAAAAATTAAAAGATTTAACTAAAAAATTATTGTATAATTTTAAATTGCAAGTAATTTTAATATTTTATTCAGTTACAATTATTTAATTAATTTTTATGTGTCATAAAATCTCTTTAAAGTCGTTAAATAAGATTTTGAATGATTTTAAAATATTCATTCGGTTATTTGTATTAATTAGATTTATACTAGCTGGTCTAAATCTAATTAATACAAATATTTAAGCAGATCAATAATGACATCATTACCGTAAGATATAGAGCAAAAAATGAGTGTAACTAATGAGTGAGTTTATAATGCAACTTGTTGCATCATGCAATGGGTTATGTGGCACAATTGTAGTCATTGATTTGATTCAACAGTATTACATGATGCAACAAAATAACAAATATCACACTCTTAATAGCTGAAATTGCATTTCATGATACAACTTATTATATCATAGATTCACCTGGGACTAATATTAATAATTCAATGTCCCTAGTCCCCACTAAATTCTTCAATAGTTTTAATATTTTATTTAGTTACAACTATTTAATTAGTTCTTACGTGTCATGAAATTTCTTTGAAGTCGTCAAATAAGATTTTGGATGATTTTAAAATATTCATTCTGTTATTTGTATTAATTAGATTTATACTAGTTGGTCTAAATCTAATTAATACAAATATTTAAGCAGATCAATAATGACATTATTATCGTAAGATATAGAGAAAAAATGAGTGAAATTAATGGGTGAGTTTATAATGCAACTTGTTGTATCATGTAATAGGTTATGTGACACAATTGTAGTAATTGATGTGATTCAACAGTATTGCATGATGCAACAAAATAACAATTATCACACTTTTAGTAGCTAAAATTGCATTGCATAATACAACTTATTCCATCATAGATTCACCCGGGACTAATATTAATAATTCAATGTCCCTAGTCCCCACTAAATTCTTCAATAATTTTCCACTAAGAAAAAAAAAAGAAAAAGTAAAAGTAAATAAATAGCTGGAGGGAACAAATCTAGTATGCTTTTGATAAAGTGTGGGGGTCCAATTGAGCCCCTTTACTATAAATAGTTTTTTCGGAAAGAATATGCTTTCTCTCTCTTCTTCTTCTTCTTCCTTTTTCTCGCAGAATTATACTCTGAGAAGGTGTAGTGGAAACATCATCCTATAAAGAAAACAAAATTTAAAATGTGTCTCAACACAAGAATCAAGCAAGCTATTATTATTTGTTTTTTGAATCTTCAAAAATAAAAAAGAAGGTAAATAATATATCAAAAAAGAAAAAGAAAGGATAGTGGTGTGGTCTTTGTCTCTTTGACAGCGCATACTTTGATTGGTTTGGTAAGGATATTAAATAATAAAATTATGATATTTTATAATTTTTTTTTTAAAAATTTGTATTATATTATAAATATCAAACATATTTTTTTAATCTCTCACATCATTTTTTTTATAGTATTTTTTTATTATACAATACTTTTTTTTAATATTTTACATATTTATACTAAGCACACTCTTTGTTGAGACTTGGACTTTGTCAGCTGCCTTTCTTGACGCTTCTGTTTTTTGTCTTGAGGCTTCTGTTTGGATCACTGAATTTTTCTTGAGATTTTGTTTATAAATTTATTTGTCTCATTAATTAATTTCATTTTTTTGTTTTGATCAAAATACTTATTAGAGTAAATTTAATAATTATTTTATTGAATGTTGTTGAGTTTATCACTTAACACGATTGTTTTAATTAAAAATATTTTATTTTCATTCATTAAAAATCAAATTCAAAAAGTAATAATATATTTCTTTGGTTTCGTTTTGTGGTACACGGTAAGTTTAAATTTTGTTGGTGACAACAATTAATTGGTTTTTATGAGCGTAGACTGCAGGTCTTCTCATGCTATTTTGTCTATTCAGATTGTTGAAATTGACTATAGTATTAGTTCACGATACTGCACTTATGTGGCCTTTGGTTACGTTAAATTCATTCTAAAATAATAGTCAACATAAATATTCATTCCACCAATAAATAAATATGTGGAATACATGAAATATGCAAAATTATAGTCAAGCAATATTAGCCGATATTTCTAATGAAAAAAAAAAAACTTTAATTATTATTGTTGTTGTTGTTTAGTCACTCAACATCTTGTATTATGTATTAGTATGGGCTAGCCTAATAATGAAACTTCAAGATATAATTTTGTCAATATTTGGAGATTGGTGTGTAAGTTATAAATATGATCATAATCCCCATTTGATTGATTTACTTTTAGTTGAACTAAGAAAGTATTTGATCTGATAAATTATCACCATATTACTGAGTAATAAGTTATCATATTAAATTAGGACACAAATGAACAAAAAACATGTATACTAAGTTGTTTAGTAAAAAGAAAAGTTACAAAGGGAAGTCACTACCTCTACTCTTCTGGTCAAAAGAAGTTTTAGTATTTCACCGTGACGTCTAAAGCTGTCCCTCTTTATACTGCGAAGTGTGAATTTCAAATTCAAATATACTGAAGTAGATTATTGGGATAAACTTTTAGGACAGACTAAATTTATGAAAATTGTTGATTTTTAAATAGAGTTTGAAAAAAATGTTATAAAAGAGAAGTAGTTTGTGTTTGACAAACTGAGTTGAGAAGTACTTTTTAAAAATGATTTGTATTTGACAAATTTGTATTAAAAAATACTTTTGAATGTAAAATTATCGAGAAGGATATATGTATTTCTAAGTGTTATTATATTATTATATAGATAAATTATATAAATATTTATTATTATTAAATTTTATTATCCAAGAAAATATAAAATAATATTAATTTATTAATTTCAAAAATTATTAATTTTACTTTATATAATTTTTATCTGTAATTATTATTTTTATTAAATGTCTATTAATTAATTTAAATCAAAATTATTTATAAATATTTATTATTATTTTGATAAATTATTATTATTATTATTATTATTGTTATTATTATTATTGTCTTCATTGTTTAAAATGAAAATAGAGGATGTGGTTAGGGTAAAATAGAAATATTAAAAAGTTAGTAAGGATATTTTTGTCCTAAAATAATAAAATTTTAGCTTATGTTTTTGGTTAGTAGTAGAAGCTCCAATTTCTGACTTCAGCTTAAAGCTGAAAAATTATTTTTACTACAACTCATAAGCACTTCTGAGTAATTTATTAAATATTTTATTTTAAGAAAATAAAAACTTTTAAAAAATAAATATTTATAGATTAAGAATAAACTTGACCAAACATACTGTTAATATAGGTGAGATTTTGAACTATTTTATATGAAAAATTATCAAAATTTAAAAAGAGTTGTTCTTTTAATAATAACAATAATAGAATAAAGCAGGGATAAGTTTACTTACACATCTTTCAATTTCGTGATGTGATGGTTACCAAGAAAGCATGACCGTATAGAGAAAGCTTTTATGGGACACTAGAGATCTCCAACAAGTGATCAAGAATCAAGATGCATCCACCACTACTATTAAAGGCAAAACCAAATCACAAGATTTCATTTTTCATTGCAAAAATATTTATTTATTTTGGTCGAAAGTATATACAAATCTATTAAATTCTAATTAATTTGTATTGAGTTAGTTAATATTTTATAATAAAAGTATCCAAAACTTGTATTTCTTTTATTATCCACTTAAGGGTTTCAACCTTAAAAGAATATGAAGGGTAATTTATTGGTAGGATTGTTCCAATCAATGACACAATAATTCTTGAAGGATTAATGATTATGGCATATATAGTGAATACTTAGATAAAAGAAAAAAAAGGATAGATTTCTCTCAAATATATATTTTTTTATACACAAAATTCAAACTTGAAATCTTATCTAAAGAAAATGTGATATCTACCGCTCAAACTAATATATATTTAGAAATGTTAATTTAGTTAATCACGTCAACAGCCTTTGTCATGGGCCAGCAATTAAATTAATTACGTAATAAATTGATTACATCAAACAAATATGTTGGTTCCTTGGGCTTAGGCCTAGTCTAACCCAAAAAGGATAATGCATGCCTCCTTTAAATTTGGCCCATCTATTGATAATGGCATTGCCCAAAAAGGCCCATAACACCAATGTAGCTCTCAATTTTATGTGTACAAGGTTTGATTTGGACCCAAAAAAAAGAGTGTAAGAATTAAGATGATGGATATTGGATACATAATAATAGTAACTAGAAAACACCTTCAACTTTCGAATGACAACTTTTTGAGCGATATCACAATTGACTTCCTTTTTTCCCCTTCATAAATGATAATAATATAAATTGAATTCCGACCAGCAATATGTTTTGTTTATCATCAATTCTTTTTAACAATAACATAATAAGTGAAATTTTTTTTATATCTCAAAATATATGATTAATTATTTAAAAAAATTCACATCCTATCATTTTATTAAAATAATTGATAATATATATATATATATATATATATATATATATATATATATTGTTCCTAAATTTAATTATTTTGTTAATTTAATTTAATGAAACAAGTGGTTTAACGCCATACTTGATTCTATATTAAAAATTGAGAATAAGGCAGTGACTTATCATAGTAGCAAGGTACCTCTCTCTTAGAATCTCGTAAGTACCAAATCGAGTAATTAAATTTAAAAGTCATGCTTCAAGTTTGGAACAGGTAAAATTACAATAAAGTACCAAGAAAAGGCACATGGACACAAATTATTAATTCATAGAATAGAAAACAGAAGTAACATATGAGGACCAATGGTGTTTTTGTCTTTTCCTGGAATGTCCTATCCATTCCGTAACCACACATCCACATGTATTGGATACACAAGAATGAAGAACCTCCGAAATTCCGTTTGTGATTGAATAGTGACACAACCAAACCCTTCTTCACCTACACAACAAGATAAAGTAAAAGCAAATAGAATAGTATACGACCTTGGTGAAGAAGAAGAAGGAGAAACGAAAATGGAAATACTAGTATTATAAAACACACACACACACACACACACAAAAGTAGGAGAAAGAAAATGTCAGCTAATGAATCGGAATCGAGTGTTTCCAACTTCGACCTTCCCGAGGAGGTGCTTCAAGCTCTACCGTCCGATCCTTTTGAGCAGCTGGACGTGGCCCGCAAGATCACCTCCATTGCCCTCGCGACGCGTGTCAGTGCCCTCGAGTCCGAGTCTTCTTCCCTTCGCGCCAACCTCGCCGATAAGGATTCTCTCATCGCCCACCTTCAGTCTCAGCTCCAATCCCTCGACGCCTCCCTCTCCGATACCGCCGATAAGCTAGCCCGCGCCGAACAAGACAAGGTCCATCCTCTATCCTCTATCCTCTATCCTCCAACCGCCAATTTTGATTCTCTTCATTCTAAATCACTCATTTTTTATGTGTAGGAGAACTTGCTTAAGGAGAACTCTTTGCTTTCCAACACCGTCAAGAAGCTCAATCGAGATGTCTCTAAGGTGCACTTTTGCTTCTGATCAGTTCTCTGTGTTTTGATCTTCAATTAGGTTAATTTAGAAATGAAATTGCGTCGTTGACTATGATTTCTGTGAGTGTGCGTCAGGTTTTAACTTTTAAGTTACTTGGTTATGGTGTCTTAATCTTATTATTGTGGAATGTGAGTGATTGGTGGACTAATGGGGTCTTACTGTAAATGCGTGCAGTTGGAGGTTTTCAGAAGGACACTTATGCAATCACTTCAAGAGGATGAAGAAAATTCTGTAAGCTATTGTTAACATTGTTAAATTATGTGATTACAAGTCTCTGTCAATAGATTTATTATGTCTGTATTAGCTATAATATTTTGTACTGGTTACTTGCTTGATTTTCTTTTTGGCTTCTATTGCTGTTTTCCCTAGGGAGGAGCCATGGATGTGATTGCTAAAATACAAAGTCAACAAAGTTTGACTTCCACATCGCAGATTGGAGGTATTTTTAAGTTTTAACTTGTATTTTATTTTGTTTATGCAAATTTGTCATTGACAATATTGCAACCAGATTTTCAGAATGTTAGTACCTTAAAATATAGGCTGTCGCCTGTCTGAAGGGATTTTGAGAAAATTGTCAGCATAAGATTTTCGGATTGGTATTCACCTTTTGAATTTACAGTCAGCTTTTTATCATTTAGATGCCTGCACTGTTTCATGTTATTAAGTTTCCAATGTTTTAAGTTCTTAATAATTGGCGATGATAGTACGTACTAAATCCAACTTAATCTTCTTAGCTTCATCTTTGTGACATATACTTGTAATCTTAAATATGCATCTCCAAAGCACATAGCCAAAAATTATGAAGATAGTTCTGGGGAACCTAGATGTTTGTGTAATGTAAACTTTTATTTCCTGTAGGCAAATTGGATTCTAGTGTTTAACTATAGTGGAGAGTTCATTGATTAATATAATTTAAAGTTGAGGTCTTTGAATCATTCTGGGACAAAAAGTTGTAGTCCATCCGCACTGTTTTTTATCCTTTTTGGTTTTTTAGAAGTTCTCATTTTATTGCAGATGATGATGCCTCATTACTGCCTTCTAGAACTTCCTCAATGCGAGCCTCTATCACTGATTCTGGATATTCATTTGCTGAGGATCGTGAGGCTGATGGTATGTAGTATGTACTATATCATCTATCAAGGAATACATTTCAATTTGTATCATCAAAATGGCTTCTTTCAATGTGGTACTGTATTACTGAATAATAACAACTAAAATTTTGCAGCCACAAGGCCTCGAATATCACATGGCCTCCTCTTGGCATCCCAATCCAGCACCCCTCGGATTACTCCCCCGGGCTCTCCTCCTAGTCTATCTGCATCAGTATCACCAACAAGAACATCTAAACCCGTGTCTCCAAGGCGACATGCAGTTTCATTTTCAACATCTAGAGGCATGTATGATGATAGATCTTCAGTGTTTTCTGGTCAAGGTTCTGAGGCAGCATCACAAACTGGTCAGTATTTTCTACTCCGTGCAGTAATTCCATTCTTGCAAACACATTGCTTCTAGAAATGTTTCATTAGATCACTGTGTTGTGGATTACTTTATTGGACCTTGCGTCATTTGCAGCCAGGGCTGCTTAATCCAGTTATTCTCTTTTGTTTTGTTGCAGGACGAACTAGGGTGGATGGGAAGGAGTTTTTCCGCCAAGTCAGGTGAGGGAATTTGTATTTGAACTTAAAATATCACACAATTGAATTTTGGCAAAAGCTTGAAAACTTGCTGAACAACATCAAAGCATCTACATCAATGGATTAACATTGAACTGAACATGTAAATTTTGTGGGTATCTGCTTGATATAGAAATAATGCAGGATCTAATATTTTTCTTGTGCTTGGAAATGAAGTAATTTGAAGTGCAGTATTAATCATCTGAATTTCTTTATTTGCTTAATACTTATCCAACTTCGAGTCTCCCATTCATTTGATCTCTTTCTGTTGATTATTAGGAGTCGTCTGTCTTATGAGCAGTTTGGTGCATTCTTAGCTAATGTGAAGGAACTGAATGCCCATAAGCAGACCAAAGAGGTAAACCCTCGTATTTCCCACCTATTTTATGTGGTTTTATTGTCTCTGATGTCTATGTCTGAACTTGTGTGAAATTGCAAATTGCAGGAGACGCTACAGAAAGCTGATGAGATATTTGGGCCAGAAAACAAGGATCTGTATGCTATATTTGAGGGATTGATTACTCGCAATGTCCATTGACGACAACTGATGATGTTTACTTTTTACTCTTTCCTACTTCAGTTAATTTTTTTTCCCTTACTGTATATCACATGTTCATTGTCGTGTGATTAAAAACTATTCTTTTGTTAATCTAAGATCGAAAATTTGGAATGAGGAAAGGCCTTTCTTGAAAGTCTACTGTCTACGTGATGTGCATTTTCTGTCAAAATAATAAAACGTGATAACGTCTTCCCCAGCTCCAACTGCAAGTTCAAACCACGTCTTATATTTATAATTATATGAATGAAGCGTTAGGTATAAAAACTATAAACAACTCGATGATTATTTTACATATATGAAACTTAATATTGGGTTGTAAAAAATAATAATGGTACCAAAAGTCGAAAGCTTCTTAATCAGCATCATACATAATTACATAATTATTTTGTCCTTGTCATTAATCCCGTGCTTTCTCAAAATCTCGTGAGCCTTCCACACAGGCACAGGACAGCTATAGCAGTCTAAATATAATTAATTACAGTTGCACCAACTGCTTTTTGTTTTTCATATACATAATTAAGGAACAGAAGCGTAAGAGCTAGTGTGTGATTGTGAATAACATTTTCAGGACAGATATTGCATTACATGGAGAAGGAAAAAATAGTCTAAAAACGCCGTTTTTTGAGGATGGAAATTCGGTGAAGTTAATAACAATATTATGATCCACTCTCCATAATAATAACAATAATAATAATATAATAATTAAAAAAAATAACAATATCATGATTTTGTTCTGGTTATTGTAATAAGGCGGCAACAGAAAAATATCGATTACCTGCATCTGCAATTGCATGCCGCCTCTCTCCATTTCTCCTCCTCCTTTCTCTTTCTCTCCCTCTCTTCCATTCCTATGTTTGCGCTTCATTTCTGTGGCCCCACTTTGGTTTTCTGATACCCTCTCCGATCATGGCCACCACCGACAAAGCCATGGAAGACGATCGCCGATCCAAAGCTTCCTCATGGTAACTTTCATTTTCTCTTGTCATTCTCTTTAATTCATTCGCTTTATTGTTTCCGTTCATTGCTTGGCAATGGAGGTGCCATTTTCAGCTCCGTTTCATCGCATTGTCATTGTGTTGTTATTGTTGTCGCATTTGATGCCAATCTTCATTAATTCTCATGTGTCATGCTTCCAATTCAAGCACATTGTGAAATAAATTAATGCTTCTGCTTAATTTTAGTTTCAATCCACAACCATTATCAATGTCATCATTTTCTTACCCTAAGGCTGGCTCAGGGTTGAGGGCCATTATATATGAACGTGCGGTGTGTATTAACTGCATTGTCATAATTTCAAATCCTAGTTATGTCAATCTCCTTGAGCATGTCTTAATCTTGGCATACATTGACAACTTGCCTTTGACCGGACGATGGAAATGGGTTACTTGTGGTACAAGCAAGGTCACCTTATTATCACTTCTCGTTTTCTCCTTGATCAATCCTGTTAGCCTTGTGTTGACGTTGCCTTGAGATTTTTATGACGCAGTTTTATTTTACCTTTTGGCTTGGTTTGTATCTACTTCCATTGTATTGTGTTTATGGTTAAATTCCTCACATTCTCTGTTATTGGCAGTATTGAATTCTCCGACTTGGAAAAAGAGAACCCAAAAGAAACGAATCTTGCTACAGTGAGAAGCAGAAGAGCTCGGACTGGGTTTTCTGATTCTTTTTCAACCATTGGTAAATTTGCTATTCTTTTTTCCTTCATAATGTCTGAAGATCATAGTTCATTGTACTAATTAATGCTAAAAACGATTTTAGAGTTTCAATCTTTATATATCAATGAGGAAGGCACACGGGAGAGGGAGTGCTCTACTAGTACAGGTACAGGTAGAGGTACAGGTACAGGCACAGGCGTTGCTGACGACTCCCCTAGAAGTTTAGCATCTGAAGCCCCTTCTTCCAATGCCAGCACTTCTGATTCAGAGTCTCAACCAGATCATGTAGGAAACAACGCCCAGTGGCGTGGTTTCCTTCATTTTATGAAAAAAGGATCCCCTATGCGTATTCCCAAACTCACCAGAAGAACAGTTAAAAGAATCAAGGAGGACCTCATCCCTACTATGAATACTCCAGCTCAACCGCCATCTCTTGATCCAGATTTGTACTGCTTTAAATCTTCATGGATAAATTACTCTCTTGCAGAAATTAAAGCTGCCACCAACAACTTCAGCCATGGTATGATCGCCTTTTCCCAAGAATTTAAATTGCAGTTGGATGTGTAGTCTTTTGCTTTTCTGAGAGTGAAGGACTAGTTTAACTATAAAGCTTAAGCTATTAAATGAAGGCCATAAACAAAGGCCCTTTACGGCTTAAAGTGTGGACAAAAGCACATGTCTATCATAAACAAGTGCTCTAGCTAGGCCTATACATAGTTCTATTATAATTTCTTTTATTAGTTAATTAATGCAAGTATCAAAAGAAAAACTCATTATATATCCATCTATGTCTCAATTATATCATTCCTTTCTTGGTGATACGCTGTTTGTGTTTTCCCCCTTCTCAAGAGTGTTTGATTGGGGAGGGAGGTTATGCTGAGGTTTACAAAGGAACAATGAAGGATGGAAAAATTGTAGCAATCAAACGGCTGACAAGAGGAAACCAAGAAGAAATGACTGCTGATTTCTTGTCTGAACTTGGTATTATAGTGCACGTTGACCATCCCAATATTGCCAGATTGATTGGTTATGGTGTAGAAGGGGGAATGTTTCTTGTTCTTCAGTTGTCTCCACATGGCAGCCTAGCATCCATACTTTATGGTTTGTTCATCATCTTGAAAAATTTGAACATAGAAGAAACCTAACAAGTTTTCAGAAGATAACATTTATTGTTTTCTTCCCTTGCATGGTTTTAGGACCTCGAGAGAAACTTAGTTGGAGCATCAGATATAAGGTTGCTGTAGGGACTGCTGAGGGCCTTCATTATCTGCATGAGGGATGTCAAAGAAGGATCATTCACAGAGATATCAAGGCTGCTAATATTTTGCTCTCAGAAGATTTTGAACCTATGGTAACGTCTTAAGCTCCATAAAACAGATTATGGCACCCTCATTTATTTAGCAACATTCACAGTGATGTCATGGACTTGTGCTCTAAATCAGATTATTTTTCTCAATTTTTTCCCTTAACTTCAATCTCTCGCCAGGTATCTGATTTTGGGCTTTCAAAGTGGTTACCTGACCAATGGACTCACCATACCGTTGACAAAATCGAAGGCACTTTCGGGTTTGTTTATCTAAAAGCATCACTAGGTTTCTGTGTGCTTAGTAATTCCAGGAGTTCTCTTTCCACTTATTTTTTGTCCCTTTGTTTTACTTTTGTTTCCATCACCTTTTGCATCAAAACAGCTACCTTCCTCCTGAATTCTTCATGCATGGTATAGTAGATGAAAAGACAGATGTCTTTGCTTATGGAGTGCTATTATTGGAGCTCATTACCGGGCGACAAGCTTTGGACAGCTCTCAGAAAAGTTTGGTGATGTGGGTATGTCTGTCTACTGTTGTGCAGGCCTATACTAATATTTTACTGAACTTTTTAACGTAAAAAGATATCAAATTTAATCCTGTATGCTTGTGTAAAATTTTTGCAGGCAAAACCTTTGCTATCTGTAGATAAAATCAAAGAGCTTGTTGATCCATGTCTGAGTGATGCTTATAATGAAGAACAGATGAAACTTTTAATCTTGACGGCTTCTATGTGTATAGATCAGTGTTCAGCTGAGCGACCACAAATGAGCGAGGCAAGTTCTTTATATTTGAAAAGGAAAAATAAATTAATAAGTTGTTAGCTTTCCACATCATGGACTGTGGTAAACTGCTGGTTCTAGATCATGTTTTGCAGGAGAAGTATTTTTCTTTTCTTCAGATAGGCAACAATTCAAGTATGTAATTTTTACTTGAGTTAAAACCCCTGATCATCCAATGCCAGGGGGAATAAGGCAACGATCAGTTTAAATATAAAATTTTCTTTTTGAACCCTTGAAAGATTAATTTGGGACAGGACATTTTGTTTCTGTTGTACAAATAAAACATGGACACAAAGTCACTTAGATATGACGTGACACTTTCTGTAAGGATTTTTGCTTCTTAGGTTGTCCAAAAGGCTAAAATGTACTTGTTTTGTTCTGTATTTTTTTTGAGTAAAAACAATTTGCTATGCTATCTACAGAAAATTAAGCTAGTGGTGACTTCTTTGGGGTGCAGGTATTAAAGACTCTAAAAGGTGATGAAGAGAGCTTGAAGCACATAACACAAAGGCAGAAGTCAAAACTTCGAAGGACGTACTCTGTGGAGCTGTTTGATGCAGAAGAGTACAATTCTACCAAGTATTTGAGTGATATGAATCGACAATTGGACTCTAATTCTTTTAAGGAAGAAACCGTTCAGAATCAGAACTAGAAACATGGCCTTTCATTCACCATAACATAACAGGTTGAATATAATTTAAAACACAAGCAACACAACCCTTTTGTGCTTGTTTGTCAATGTTGTATTGTACCTAATCATAATTCTTAATGAGAACTGAGAACAAAGTACTATTATATTTACCAGTACAAGACGCGTTCTTATGGGCTGGTCCAATAGTGAGTTTAAATTTATGCCCGGAATTTGGGCTAGGATTGTGAATTTTCAAGTCCTACTGGATCAGGCTTGACTCGGCCAAAATCATAAATTGCTCATTTTAATTTTAATTCTTATTATATTTGTTCTCAATCTCTATTTGTGTTCTTGTATCTCTTTTTATTGT
Organism: Senna tora; assembly: GCA_014851425.1. Lineage (NCBI taxonomy): Eukaryota > Viridiplantae > Streptophyta > Magnoliopsida > Fabales > Fabaceae > Senna > Senna tora. Next base: position 1,804,420 of record CM026262.1, on the reverse strand, counting down.
TATTATTAATTTTTAATCATAACTTGAAAAAAAAAAGTCCTTTATAAGATTGATTATTTCTTAGTAATAAATAATATTAATAACCAAGAACTAACATTGTAGATACTTCATTTTCCTTAACTACGATTTTGAATTGGATTTGTATATGGAAATATTTTTTTTGGGAGAATTATATTCCTATTATGAAAAAAAAATTGGTAGATACATAAAATGCTAGGCCAATATTTGAGTCCGTCCATTCAACTATCTTTCAATACTTGAAAATATCTTTATAAAATATTTTAAATACAAATATGTGGAATATAAGTCTCTTTAAATAATAAATGAATACAAAAAATATCTCTCCCCTACCAAAATTTCAAATACTTATTAATACATTAGAACATATTCCACCTACATCTAATGTGACATCTAAGAAATTTGACAAAATTTACACGAAATAAGAGGGAAGGGAAGCATTTTTTTTACCTTTTAGAATGATGGTATATCTACTAATTAATATAACAATCAGTTAAAATATGAGTTAGGGTTTAGAAAAATTAAAATAAAATAAAATTATTGATAGACATCAAAAAGAAAAAAAATATTTGACTTCATTGGTAAGAGCAGAATTTAGATCAAAATATACAAAATACTTAATACATAAGTTTAGAGTTTCCAAATGCTTATAATTCTTCAATTTTTATTTTGAGTGGGAATAGTATTAGCAGAGAGAGAGAGAGAGAGAAAGAGAGGAATCACAAAGATGGCCAATAATTAATTTGCCATCAAATCAGAGAAAAGTTGAAGATGCCTAAAGTTTGTGGTGCAAGTGTTGTGTGTCATATAGAGGGCTCTTATCACTGCCACATAAATATTATATACCAATTTTTTTCCATGTCTTTTCTCTTCAACTTTTAGGTTAGATTAGATGCCACCCACACATGACATAACATCATATCATATCATAAACTTATTCCACCCTATTTTGATCAGACCAAATTCATTTGAAATTTGATAACAAATTTATAGGCTGTGTCGTGTGATTTTTTTTAAAGAAATAGTAAGATTAAATAGCTTGTATAACACATGAAATACATATACAAGCATAACTGATGACATAGATAATCTAGGTTTGGAATATTTTATGTCATCTTATTGTACTTTTGTATCCAAATACGTAACTAGAAACTTAAGTGAGTAATTATACTATATATGTATATTATTGTACAATCATTTTATATCCTTCTTGTTTTTTGGTGGGGGCAAAGAGAGATTAGGGTGAAAAAGAATGCAGATACTCATATAGTAGGGGTCAATAATGGAGGACATAAGACAGAAAAAGGAAAGAGAAAAATATCAAGAAAGTTAATGACTGGAGTATCATCATAGCAAATTTGATTATTAATTTCTTGGATATTATAGGCCTCGTTGCTGGTAGTAACTCTCAACGAATATCATTTTATTTTCATCCCTTTAATAATCAAATCTGAGAAGTGATAGTAAAATTAGAAAAGATAAGTGATGAAGAAGGAAACAAAAATACAAAAAAAATTATATACTCTGCAAATCCTGAATTATATATGTTGGTCTTATTGTTTTGTTTTGTGTGAGAGATTTTTAAGTGCATTTGTTATACACGTTTAATTTGAATCTTATTACAACTTTTATATTATTTAAGCATTCAATTTAGTGGACATATAAGATCTATATATAAAATTGACCACATTTTATTAATGCATTGGGTAAAGAAACAAACGCAACTTGATGCTCTAATTAAGTGCATACAAATTTTGCTCATCAAATTTAATGTGTCAATTAACAAATTGCTTTAATTTCAATGTCCAATAAGAGGGAGACATATAGTCAAATTACAATATAATTGATAAGGATAAGTGTTAGTGAAACTTCCAAACCCATAAGTATGTCACCACTATCTCTCTACATTAATCTAACACCTAATGAACACACACACACACAATTGCCATCTCTATCATATATCTTAAAAATATACGAAATATTATATTTTTAGGATACATAAACACACTTTAAAATTATTATTTCCCAATTTAATGTTTAATAGGGAGATGTTTATATTAAATATGTATAGATGGGAATGAATCTATCTTTTAATCATATCTTTCAAATTTCATCTTTAAAAAGATAAGAATAAAACGTTATTTGGTAAAACGATCGTCTCTTGTTATAAGTCTTGTAAGACTTCTTATAATAGTTATCTTGGTCGAAGACAAAAAAAATATGTGATAATTTTTCCCCACAAAAAGGGGTAATCTTATATTGCAATTTTTTTATTTAAATGAATGATGATTTGAGATTAAGTATTACTATGTGATAATGGAAGATGGTGTGCAACAATCAACGGAGGGAAGAAGGTGGTAATTGCAAAAGGAAGGGATCCAACCGGACAAAATTTATATGCTGTTACTTACATATTTTTGGTAAGGTTAATTAATTAAAAAAAGATATGTGTCAATTTAATCAATTAAAAAAAGACATGTGTCAACTTTATTCTTGAAATTGACACATGTCTTTTTTTAATTGGTTAAAGTTACCAATCACATAAGTTTTTTCAATCCCAAAAGTGGCTTATAAATGGCCATTAATAGTGAATGGTGATGGTATTGGTGGGTGGGGTCTCTGATTCCTTGTAAAAAAAAGTATAATAGAATAGAATAGAGCAAATCCACATTACCACATTCCACAATCCACATAGATAGATAGATAGGAATATCAACCAAAAAAAAGAAAAAGCCGAAACCCAAGAAACACATTAACACATAAAGCAAGAAATTAAGGCTTGGATTTTTCTTCATTCTCTCTCTCATCCATCTCTTTCAAAGGCCCTGACCTGCATTTATACATCCCTGAATTGACCAATAATTCCTGAACCTTATTAACTTGAACCCCTCATTCTCTAGCTCTGTACTCAACTTGCTGCTTCTGTCACAACAAATCATGGACGTGGGTCAGATGCAGAGACAGTGGGTGGACTACATGAAATCCTTGTTCATGGAGGTTTGCCCTATTAATTTTTAGTATTAGTAAATATGTTGCACAATATATTATTGAGATGGGTTTTCCTTTATTAAATTAAATTTGTTTCTAGTCTGAAGCCAGATCTGTGTTGTTTTAATTTTGTGTGTGTGTGTCTTGTTATTTTGTATCATTTGGGGGACAAACCAAAGGGCTTGCTTGATGGTCAGTTCTTACAACTCAAGCAACTTCAAGATGAGACCAACCCTGACTTTGTTGTTGAAGTTGTGTCCCTCTTCTTTGAAGATTCTGAGAGGCTTCTCAATGATCTCACCATTGCTCTGTCAGTACCCTCTTTCCAATGTATTAATTCAATTAATCATGCATTTTTTTACTCAATAATTTAAGCCTTTTGAGTTCAACCTCCACTAAAGCTCTCTTTCATGACTTTGAAAAACGAAGGATTTTCATGTTCTTGACATTCTTCTTTACTCTTCTTTTGCAGAGACCAGACAGATATTGACTTCAAAAAAGTTGATTCTCATGTTCACCAGTTGAAGGGTAGTAGTTCAAGGTACAAAATTTAATTGTACCAACCAAAAATATAAGAAGAAAACACAGAATCTGAAATTCAAAATGTTTTCTTTTGTGCAACCACTGATTAGTCTGAGATGGTAACAACCAATGAAGAAGAGTTTTTATACATATTTATGAAAAGCCAAAAAAGAGAAAAATATTACTCAGAAATTTGTTTATTTTGTTTATCTATTAATTTCTTTTTTTCTAACACAAGTTTGTAATTCTGGTCCACAGCATAGGCGCTCAAAGGGTAAAAAATGCCTGCATTGCTTTCCGCAACTTCTGTGAGGAACAGAACATAGATGCGTAAGTTGTTTTTCTTCACAAACTTGTTAAGTAATTGAAGGTAGACTACATAAGAGAAGTAAGGGTTTTAGGATTTAAGTGAAACAAACATGGGTTAAGACAAGATTTAAAGTGTAAGGGACATGGATTTTGTATAATTTCTGTTGTGTAAGGGACATGGATTTGTGTTAGAGAAGAGGGTGAGCCTTGAGTGACAGAAAGTAAGGTTTCTGACATGTGACATGAAGGTCACGGGTTCAAATCCTAGAAATAGTCTTTCTTATAGGGGTAAGACTATGTATCCTCCTTAAACCCTACCTGACGAGAGTCTCGAGCACTGGGCCGCTTTTTTTTTTTTTTTTTTTTTTATAAATATTGATGATGATGGCAAACTACTTGCTGCAGGTGCCTGAGATGTCTGCAACAAGTAAAGCAAGAGTACTGCCTTGTGAAGACTAAGCTTGAAACTCTGCTTGGGGTAACATGATATGATACACATTAAAACCATTGTGGTATTATATGTATATATTTATTGTGGATTCTGCAATTTAGAAATCTGTTTTTGAATTTGTGTTGCAGCTTGAGCAACAGATTGCTGCAGCTGGTGGGTCAATCCCTATGATGGAACTGAGCTTCTAAGGGTTGGATAGATGGATTACTGTAAGAGTGTTGAGATGATCTTCTTCGTTGAAGATTCTCTTCTTTTAGCTTAACTGTTTTTGTATGGAATTTTATGAAGATAGAGGTTTCCATTCTAGCTAAACCATATATACCTTTTCCACAATGATTTGTCTGGAAACCATATTTGTCAACTCTTCCATGCTGAAATGGAGCCTGTTATCACTAACCTACCCAAAATAAAGGCAACAAGACTAGAAATCTTAGGCATTTAGTAAAGAAGATAAAGGAGATGATAAAGTTGGTTTATTATATTATGGAAATTGGAACATAAGAAAAGGAAGGACAGAAATAATAGTGATAAAATAAAGGGTGTGGAAGATAAGGAATGAATGGCATTGTGATTGTGGTGCCTGTGTCTTCTACTCAATGGATCGTATATTATATCATATCATATCAGAAAGTGAGTGAGTGAGTGAGTGAGTAAACGTTGAAATTATGATATTTACTTTTTGTCTTTCGGCTATATATATACAAATATAGCAGTAAACTAAACATGACTTGTGTCTTCGTTCTCTTTCTTCTTCTTGTAGAAAATAATGCCATATTATTATTATACAAGGCACTCCAATTATCCAATGGTGTCACTGTCACATCATTTTCTCATTTTCTGATAAATGAAAATTATTCAATTCTTTTAAGATGCTCAAATATTTCATCCCATCTCACTCTCTTTCCGTAATCTTTGACTTCACATGATAGTGGCCTCATGGACACTAAAAAAATAAAAATAATTATTATATTTATTTTGGGTACTTAGATTAGATGGCATTGAATTCTTTTAGAAAAAAGAAAGGCTTGGCAATCTTCACCTATAATATAATCTTGAAACTCTGTCACTCTATCTTGAAGAATATAAGATGAAATCACTTTTTGCAATAAAGAAGAAAAGATGAACTGCTTTTAGCAGAAAATAACAATCAAGAGTATTTTCTAGCTTAAATTAAAAGGACGGCTCCAATTTTTTCTTTTCTGTGTTCACCGGAGCTTCCTATATACCTTAGGTGTCTGATTTTTATCACCAAGCCTCTGTGCATAAACTTTATAATAACTCTTGGCATCCACACGTCGTAAAATTCGCACTAATTTTCCATTTTTCTTATCTACAACAATTTTCCCATCACTGGATTTATCACCTCCAGCTATGACTTTAAGTGGCTTCACCTCAAACATTGGATTAAGACTTGCATGGCCATCAGCTAAAACAACAGCACCTAGGATTTCCCCCAAAAATGTGTCCTGTAACAGAAGCAGAAACATAGTAAAAAAATATGATATTCTGCTAAATGCAGATTTTGAAAGGCACTATGTGAGGGACATTATATTTGTTAAACCTTACCATATGCTGATATCTGTGATGGGCTTGCTTCAAGCGGTTTAGCCTTGACAGAAATCGCCTAACAAACAGTGCCTCAGGTGTTTTTTCTGTTGCATTCAAACATCCTAAGATAGTTGAGAATGAACTGCTGGCTTCACGTTGTATACCAAGTGGAATGAGAGTGATACTAAGTGTGGACTCAAATACTGTCTTGGCTGCTAAAGGATCCAAAAACATATTGAACTCTGCATATTTATTGGAAGGAACAGAAAACATGTTTCCTTTGTCACTACCATTCCTGCTGACGTGTCCCCCCACTACATATACCTCCTGAAAATTTTTTGAACTTGTTCTGTCATTTGGGGACCATGCAATAATATGTTTCTGACTTAAGTGGGAAAGAAATTTATGTATATATACATCAATCAACTTGCCTGAATTAGGGAGCTTATGTTTTTGTCTGATACCACCTTGGCCAAATTAGTCAAGGGTCCATTTGTTAACACTGTAATCTTAGACCCTGGTTTGATTGTTGGCAATATAGATTCCCAAACTTCCATAGCCAGTGGTTGTCTAAGCTCAGGATGATCAGTATCCCGAGGTGCTCCAAACTTGACAGAATTTTCTGCTGTATACCTGAGACACTTAAGTCCATGTCTAAGTTCACAAGTGATGCATTATGCATAATATAATGTTGGAGGGAAATTATGGGGCATTACTGCATTAGAGTAAAATGTTAAGGCACGTTATTTGGGCAGAAAGGGAATGGGTTTAATGTATTTGGTAGTAAAAATTTGGAATGGAAATGGAATGAGAATGTATTAAAATTACCACTTTACCACTTATATTAAAATAATAAAAAGAAAAGAAGGTTAGGATTATGTCAAATCAAAAGGTATAATTGACATTTTGTATTTTTTTTTAAATTTGTCCATGGAAAGAAAAAAGTAAAAGTAGGTGGGGTTACTTCTCCATTCCCTTAATGATTCCAACAAACGAATGCCACCGTAGACTTATATGCAATTCCTTATATGTTCGCTATCAATTTCTCCAATAAGAATGAAGCATGTGAAAAATACTTTTAAAAAGAACGAATCATAAAAGAGATAAATTTTATAAATATAAAAACTTCACCCAAGTTTTTTGCAATAGTAAGTGAGAAGTTGAGCACCTCCTGGGGCTACGTAGTATATCACGAGCAAGACCATAAAGAGTGTCAGAGTCTAAAAACCCACCACTCCCATGTGGAATGGCTTCAACATACTTGCAGTCTCCAACAGCTGAGAAGAATGGATCTGATTGATTCATTGCAAATACATCTCCTAGGCCCACTGGAATATCATCACGACCCATCATGTGCAGTATGTCATATATGATATCTATTGTTGCAGCATTTGCCCATCCATTTGGGCTCACAATAATTGCCTGAACAATAACACAACTCACATCAGATTTAGATTCAGAGCTGATTTTTTTCCATAATTTGGTTAATTAAAAAGGAAAAGTTGCTCAAGATTCAGACTAACCTTAAGGTTGATAGCTTCAACAGGAACTTTTAAAAGGTAAAATAGAGTAAGAAAGTCTCCTGCACTCATGTCCATGTCAAACACAACAGGTTTCCCCAGTCTTCTATGTTGAAAATCTGGCTTGTAAGTTACTTCTTTGTAGTGAGGAAACTGTGTAGTGAAGTTGAAACGCCCAGCATTTTGTGGTTTATTTAGAACCTAGGACCCCACAAAAAAGAACACATATAATTTTGTTACAAAAGAGATTCCTTGTAAAAGCCAATTTCAAAACAATATATATGAAACAAGTGACTTACATTCAAGAAGCTTTTGTAATATTCTCTGTCAAGTGGACTTCCAACATCCTGGTTAGGCTTTGCTTTTGTGGCGACAAGCACTCGTACTGAATCCGAACCGTTAACCTCTGCTGTATAACCATCCTACAGATCATATTGCAATAGATATCTGTGATTCTTATAGGTTGTAATGTGTTTGTGTAACAATTTAATGCTGCAACAAAAGAGGAAGCAGTTACCTTGCATTTCCCTTTCCCATTCTTCACAAAGCACAAGGGATCTCTAAGTCCTTGTTGAACATGACCACTATGCACTCCACCCATCTTCAAGTTGAACTTAGGAATAACTTTGTTGTCAAGAAAAATTGGATTGGAGCCATCATATATCCCATAAGGTTCATTAGAAGTAATAACAGTTATGTTCATGTACTCCATTTCAGCAAATTCATTTTCTCCTTCATGGTTATGAGAATTCCTCATGATTGAGACTGCTATACCACTCATGAAAGAGTCCCACATAAAGTAACTCTGCCAATAACAACTCATCATCAATAATACTACTTAGAATTTGTTAAGAACACAGCCAGTCATGATCAAATTCTATGGCTTTTTACCGTATAAAAATGGTCGTCGAACCAAGTATCACGAGCCATTTTCAATGACTTGAAGCAGTATTGTGCCTCATACGTGTCTTGGCTCTTTTCAAATGCATCAAAGAATTGTTCATTGATGGGAATTGTGTTGGTTGCATCAAGAGGAACAAGTGTAATAGGAATACCAGAATGAATCACCTAAAATGAGACATACATTTTGTCAGTAACCTCGGTAAGATGAACAATAATAGTATTCAAAGTAAGGATTATTGAAGGCATTTATGGAAATCCAAGAAACTGACCTGGTATGCTGCAAAAGGGTCTGCAAATATATTGAACTCTGCATAAGGATTAGTATTATAATCTGTGAACATGTTGCCGCGATCGCCACATTGTTGTGGCACACAGGAAGAGGTAGCATTTTTAGGGCAACAACCAGTTGGGTTGCTTGATCTAACACCACCACCCATGATGTAAATATGCTCAACATTCTTTTTTAGGTGTGGGTTAGTCATCAGGAAAATGGCAACATTTGTATGTGTGCCAGTCATAAATAGAGTTATGGGACCTGCAGATATTTTATCAATCAGCACTTGCTGAGCAGTTGGTTGTTGAAGAGGAGTATACCTTCTTTTGCCCTAATTCATGACAGAAGCCAAATGGGGACTAGTGGTGGTTAGACTATAACAAATGAATTCACTGAACTATGAGATCATATATGGTTGGTGAATTATATTATTAGACCTGTGGAAGAAAAGCTTTGCGGATGCCATAGTTAGCATCGATATCCAATCGGCCTCCTGCACCTACTGGAATGGCCTGCCTGTATCTGCATCCTCCTGCAGTTGTGATCCCCTGATTGAATACATTATGAATCATGATGATGAAGTTGAAGATGGAAGATGTGGATCTATACATAAAAATAATACATACCTGTTCTATAATTGGAAGATAGCCACCAACATTAGGGAGTACGGTACCATCATTGAGTATAGCACCCTCACCTCCCACTCCAACTGCAATATCATCACGACCCATCATGTAAAGTAAGTCATAGACTTGATTCACAGCATGCCCTGCATTTGTCCAAGCATTTGCATCGATGCTTATTGCCTTGCACCACATCCATACAAGTACAAATTCAACTCAATATATATGAAGAGCATAGAAATTTGATTAGAATTTGACTATGAGTACCTCCAATTGGAATTCTGATCTATTAAGCTTCAAAAGGTAAAGCAATCCGAAGAAATCATCAGTATCAACATCGGTATCCCAAAGAATCCTACGAGGGCTACCCTCCACAGTACTACTGAATTCAAAGGAAGAAGCTCCCATAACCATTATTACTACACCTAACCAAAACTTCCATGCCATCTTTCGTGAAGAAGCTCCCTTAACCATTATTACTACATATATGTATATATATAGGAGAGTGTGGCACACCAAGCTATTGAAATGAAGGCTTATAAATGAATTATATATTAGTAGAAATATTGAAGTTGGTGTTATACTTGTTCATTACACTCCTAAATTATTCAACGTGGTTAATTATTTTAAATAATTGTTTGTTATGCGTTCAAGTGTGAAGAATGAATTATAATGTAATGGAAAGTCAAAATAGGAGTGAATTAAAGTGGCTTCATTCATAGGATGAAATTGGATTTCATTTTGGGATTTTATTGGAATTGCATTTTTTTCGAAAGGTTGAATGTGTATTCTATCATTCAAAATATGACCCTTTTTTTTTTCAAACATCATGTAAGATAAATTTGGCGCATAGGTTTTAGAAAAAGGAAAAATGTTGATACATATTTATTGTTTCCATACCAGAGTTGGTGAAAGGTTTCATCAAGGTTCGTCATAAATGCTCATTATGAATAGATAAAAATACAGGAGACTCCAAATAAAGGTTTCATAAGGTTGTTCTAAACTTCTAAATGCTCAAAAAAGAAGGCAAAAAAACGAATGCTTCTAAATTGTTGAAATTGAAATATAATATTTAAAGAAAGAATACACACGAGGATTTTGATATCTAAATTTAGAATAGATATTCACCGGTAATACTTTTTAAATATTTTTGAAATTTATTTAATATTAATTTTTAATGGGTCTCGCTTGAATATTTAAAATATAAAATATACAATTTATCTCAATTCAGTTTATGTAAATCTTTATTATTAACACATCTGAAACACAATTCCACAAAAATGAAATTGAGACAAATTTTATATTTCAATGATTAAATTTGACATTTCTATCTTTAGATATTAAATGGTGACAACTTGTATTTTTCACAGACTAAATTTAATATTTTCATCTTTTCATGATTAAATTCAGAAAAAATACATTTTGTAAATGACCAAAATGTTAATTCACTTTATATATACTAGAGACTTTACATGTTTTTTTTTAATTTATATTTTATATTATATAATATATGATTTTGTAAATTAATGACCAGAATAACTTATAGTTATTATAATAAAAACTTTAAAGATTAATGATCAAAAGACTTTTGTAATTATTAAAATATTTAGATATAATAATAAATCATAAATATTTTATACAAATAGATCTTGAAAAAGATATTTCCATATATTCTGAAGCTCTACACAACAATAATTGAGAGACAAAGATGATGAATAATGTGTTGTGTGTGGCCATCAAGTGTACTGATGCATTTGATGTGTTATTTGACATAGGGCGTGACTTAGTCATAAAATTATAATTCAACTAGTTTCATTAATTTTCTCTTATTTTAAATAGTGATATTTAATTTGGCATTTTGTTTTGCAAATAATTTAGAAAAGTCGTCCTTTTTTACCTACTCCTTTGTACGATATGTATGTAGGCTTTAAGGGGATTAATTTGACTAATCACCAACTTTTGAATATAATTACTTTAATAAGCTTATTATTAATTAATCAAATAAAAGAAAACGTTTCAAACATTGGATGTTATAACTCGTAAGCTGAGAGTCGAACAAAAAGCAATGATCAAAGTTGAAGGTAGAAAAAGCATTTAAAAATGGAAAACATTCTAACTTTCTTGATATGTGTGTGAATGATGTGCCTCATTTCATTTTTTTTTTTTTCCCATCATTTCATTTCCTTAAAGGATAAAAAACGACACATTATTATTGAGTAAAACATTGTTTTGGAATTAAATTGATAAAGGAGGCATCTGTGAAGGATTAAAACAGTGTTTTATTCTATTATTATTATTATTATTTATATATATGGCTTTGGATCCTTCTGGTCATTTGTGTCATAAAATAATTATATTTTATAATTAAAAAATATGAAATAAAATATGATTAGAGGAGATATGAGAGAAAAAGAGATCATGAATAAGATAATTAATAAAAATAGTAAAAAAAAGTTAAAAATATAAGTAGTTATTGAATTAATTATTATATTTAAAAATAATAATAATAAAAATATTTTTATACTCAATGCCTTATTATTATATATGCCGTATTATTATTGGACTATTGGTGGCGGTGGTAATGAATGAATGCCTTTTTAATTTTATACTTCTTTGTTTTATGTTTTGAAAAGAGTGGGCATTCCATGACTATAGAATAATTTATTGAAAAGAATAATTGGTCCAATTAAAATCGTTTAAATGGCAAACATTTTTATTAACTTGAGTCTCACTTACAGCAATAATTTTATATGATAAATAATATATATTTTATAAGAATTCTCTCTTCTTCTTCTTCTTCTTCTTCTTCTTCTTCTTCTTCTTCTTCTTCTTCTTCTTTTAATTAACTTGAGTCTCACTTACAATAATAATTGAGCAAAAATTGTCAGAAATTAATCTAACACCTCAAATCATGCACTTTCCCTAATTTTAGTAAAATAGCGCTTTCGCATGCCTTTTTAGTTTTTAGCTGCTCTTTTGTGGAGAAAATTTTCCTCTTTAACCATAATTTTCGTCTTTTGTTACGATATGTTCAGGCTTTACGAAGGGATTAATTTGACTACTTACCAACTTCTGAATATAATTACTTTGATAAGCTTCTTTTTAATTTAAAAAAAAGTTTCCAAATTCCATTATAATTTATATGCCGAGAGTTGAGAGAAAGTAGCAAAAAGCAATATGTGTGAATGATATGCGTGATTTGGTAGTAAAGGAAAACCAATAAATTATTGATTATAGTATTAGTATAGATGGTGGCATGGGAATGATGTCTTTTTTATACAACTCTCCCTAATTAAGTAGCTGAAGGAACCATGCCTCGCTAGCAAATTCATGTATTAGCCATGTTGTTCCTTTAATGTTCTTTGAGTCTGTAGTTTTCCCAGTTTTTACTGCTTTGGTTGTTGCTGCGTCCGGTACCTTATTCCAGAACCGATGTTGTTGTACCTTTGTGATATTTATAATATAGTCCTATTTCTATGGGGAACAAAAAAACAACCCCAGCCCATTTTTTTTAATGAGCCAAATAAATGATGGATTGTGACTGCTTCTTTTCAGTTCAATATCCCGAAATATTCCCAAAACCAAATATGCTTGCTTCAACTTCACCTTCAACTTCAACTTCAACAACCTCCATATTATTTATCATCTATCTACATAAACTATTACTAATAATGTCGCCCAATATATTATTTAGATTCAATTTAAGCATCAATAGATTATAGCAGAGAGTACTAAAAAAGAAGCTTTCCATCTAAGTTAACTATAGATTGAGATGAGAAATCTCAATATTAAAATTTTTTTAATTTAGATTTGAACAAACTTGTTTTTGTTTAAAGATAAATAAACCTTAAATCAAAGAAAATACTTGAATGGAATTCTCTCTGTTTCTAATTCAAGCATACAAACAAGGAAACCCCTCAAGCAAGTTAGTGATTATACGTGAAACTAGGATTGACAATCCAGTTTTGAAAGTTTGCTTCAGCAAAATATATATATTTTTTTTCACAAATCTCAAATAAATCTCATCTAGTCGAAAAATACTTTAGTCGTAGTTCCTGTAGTCTTTGTGAAAACATCTTGCATCTATACTTTTGCAGCCAAAAAATGTCAATATCCCAATTCCCAACACACAGGAATGTGAGGAGCGAGGACATACATACAATAGATCCCATAGACCAACACAATCTGATTGCAATAACTAATGCAATATTCATTGTAGCAAAAAGTTTCATAAAAAACATAAACAAGGTCCAAAACCTTCAGGTTGGCCAAGCATATCCCAACCCAAGGTAAAGAATTTGTAGTTAAACTCACTTGGACATACATAACCTTCGTCAATTTTAGATTACCACCTCACTCCCATACCTATGGATCAATTCATGCTTTCACTCCCCCTAAAGATTGAGCTTCAAGAAGTCTCAACATCCTCAACTCATTTCAAGTAATGCTGTGTTATTGCATTCAGTAGCCATACTAGCTCCAAGATTTGCTAGTCCAATATCAGCTTGTTTGACTGATCAATTTTAATCCACCAAATATTTTTTAGGTTTTAGGCTCATTAATGAAGTAAAAAAAATGCAGCCCATGTGAAGGCAGTTGCTTTATTGTCTACCATAACAAAACCATACATACAGAAGATTTTCCACCATGACGTATGAATCATGCTTGGATGAAAAGCATATACCTATTATTTAAACAAGGGAGACCCACAGAAACATTTTTCTCCACATAAAGGTAAGACAAAGCTCCTCATTGCAATGAAAAGCAAAGGAAAAAGATATTAACTTCAGATTTTCTACAATAATCCCAATATCCTGACACCATCACCAAATATTTACCATGTGCTTAACGTAGCTAAAGCTAACCACCAAAAAGAACATAAAGAATGATCTAGTGAAGATACTACCACATTGGCGCAGGGGATTGATAGATATTTGCAATGCTATAATTGAATTGAATCAATTTATTTTTGGAATTGATTCATTCCAACTTGTATTGAATAGGTTTTGACTTTTGAACCCAGAAAATCTCACTGTCCAACATGATTACTACTGCTATAGGGCATAGAATTGAGACTTACCTTCAGGGAAAATCCAGTAATATATTGACTCAAACATTATCATTACCCTTTTGAAACTTCAATAAATAAGTAAATAAAGAGGAACGAGTTAGAATAAGTCATCTAATTTATTTCCATGCACCAATCTCAGAATTGACAACCTTTATTAAACTATCAACTAATCACTATTATTTTCTTTTGTCCAGAAAATCCCAAATCTAGTACTCCACAGTTCATTTGCTACTATAATAAGATTCCTCTACCACTACAATCATTAATGATATAAACTAAACAAGCAGATCACTGAATGTCGAAAAAGACAAAACCCACTTCCAATTTCCCAAAAAAAAAAATCTCAAATCTGAAATCAACCAAAAACTCTCGAATTAACCTGATTCGAAAGCAGCTTACGAGTGGTAGCACGGATCCCCGAGTCGGACTCGTCGTGGTACCAACCCACGGATCTCTGAGCTTCCATAACGATCTGGGAAAGACCTGAACCAGGAAAAAAAGAAGCGAAGATGAAAAAGATATTTCAGAATCAAGAAATTGAACAGCGAGAAGTGACGAATCTAGGCACTACCTTCTCGGACGGTTTGTTTGTTGTGGCGAATATCGTGAATGGTGGCGGAGATTTTCCAGTAGAGAGGGCGACCCATATAGAAGAGAAGCAGAAGCAATAGAATGGTCAGGACAATGCGGAAAGCAATCCTCGATGCAGGCGACGCCATAAGCTTGATTGATTCGATTCCTCTTTTCTTCTTCTTCTTTGTCTTCTTGTTCAATGGAGCTATGTATGTATGTATGTATGTAATGTGAATCTGTATTGGGCGAGAGAAGAAGAAGAAAGAAGAAACGGTGACAGACAAGTTTTTCAAATTAGATCTCGTTTTCCTCTTTTTGCTGTATCATGTTATAAACGCTTGTTCGTTTGCCACATCATTCATTTTTATTTACAAAATTCATAAATTAAATAACAAAATATATTTTCACAAGGAAACTTGCTCTTTTCTTCTTTTAAAAATTTCATTAAGATAATTTTTTTCTTAGAACATTGTTATTATTTATCCGATGTATTCAAGTTGAATTCTTATTTTATCTCACTTTCAAGTTTTAACTTCATTTTTTATATTCTTATAATTGAAATATATAGTGGGTGAGAGAACTCTTTGTGTCCATTAATATCCTTTTTTTCATTGAAATATCATAAATTATCTCTCTATTACAATATTTGTATAATAATGGGCTTGCAATATAAAAAATTCTTAACAATAACTCATAATACAATTGGATACATATCAAGAAATCTTGTGTATAATACCAATGAAACTCTTTTATATATAGCTCTCACATACACTTACACTCATGTTTTATTGAATGTGTAGCTTGGCAAATTTATCCATTTTTTTTCAAACGGATTTCAAAGAATTTGATGAATGATGAACGTTGAGAGACTATTGAGTTGGTGGCATATCCAGAGCAGAATTGATGTTTCCTTCTTCTAATCATTATATATATATATATATATATACCTATGTTGCTTGTCTATGAATTGATTGATGCTTGAATCTCTTCTAGGGTTTTTCCTTTGGTTTCTGGGACTAACTTTGCTACAAACAGAATGGTAATGAGGGAACATCCAGCATACAAAAATAAAGTACCTGAAAACAAACAAACATGTTATGTTACTAACTAAACTAAAATAGAATGTGATAAGCTGAGCGTGAATGTTTACTATCCCGCACAGTGCTGTCTCAAACACACAGGTGGACGTGGTGGATCCTATCCATGTGTTTGGGATAGCACTGGATCTGCTCTTATAATAAACTTGTGTTTTATTTGAGTATTACCAGGGGCACTCCAAGACATCATAAAGTTGTAAGTATATGAAACTACCCAAGCTCCTAACCATGTCACCAAAACCACCAAGCTCCCCGCACTTCCCTTCACATTTATGGGAAATATCTGCCATCACAAAATACATGAATGCTTTTACCATTTTTCTTACATAATTAAGTTTGTCTTAGCTACCATTTTTACTATTGATGCTGCAGGTGTTAACAAATACATACCTCAGACATAATAACCCAAGGAACTGATCCCATTCCAATTGAAAATGCAGCAATGTAGATCTGATACCAAAATTTCAGGTCAATAACTATTTTATATTCTCTTCATGAGGGTTAATTAGCCTATAAAAGATACCTAAAGAATATATTAAGCTAATTATTAAAAAAAGTCTCTTTATGATTAATTTAATTTAGTTACTTTTCGTAGATCGAATTTATACAACAATCTCTTTATTGTAAAAATGAACTTACCAGCACACCGGCAACAGCTAATACTGGTACCCACTCAAGCAATAAGCTTTGACCCTGATCCATGGAGACATAAACCACCATTTTATATTTCCCAAGACACAAACACACACAAAAAACAAACTATGGTTAAGACATGATCTTAGAGACTTGCCTTGAGTAAGAAGGCAATTCCAGTAATGAAGCATCCTAAGAATGTCCCACTTGCAGAAACCTGCATTTTTGTTAGGTATCAAAGCTCCTATATATTCTGTTTGCTTTTTAGTTTAACATGCTTGAAAACAGATTTACCATTATAAGAGGTCTTCTTCCAGACTTATCCATCAAAAGAGCTCCCATTAAAGTAATTGGAACCTGTCATTGGTTTTAACAGATTAAGTTCAAGTTCAAACAGAAAAAATGAAGCTATATATATAGTTAATGTTTGAAAGATCAGTACAGGGAACAAATCAATTACCTGTACACAAGCATAGCCTATGGTGCCAACGTTGGATGAAGAAGCTCCTGCAAATCAAGTTATAAAGGAAGAGTAAGTCTGAAGAAGAGGAACAAATCAAAATCAGCATGTGCATTATTCTCACTTACCAGCATCTACAAATGTCTCAGCTGCATAGAATCCTATACCATTAATTCCAACAGATTGTTGACACACCATTATTCCAACCCCAATCTGCAATTAATAATCCAGATAGTTCCAACTTTATGTCTAGTTATGACTGCTTAAAAATTTCTCACTATAGCTATATAACCTTTCATATGACAAATATAAATGTTACTTACAATTACTGAGCGTACATGCTTGCTTTGGAACAAATCCAAAAACTTGGCTTTGGGAAGGCTTTGAAGAGTTGCAATATAGTCCTGTTTGGAAACAACATTGAATCAGCTCCTCAAGAAGAAACTCTCATTCACCCGAAACTGTTCATTGTTCGATCTATTAAGGGAGCGCTCAGAAAGTACCTGAATTTCAGCAGCTTCTTCAGAGATATCACTATCTTTCCCACGAAGTCTCCTTAAAGCTGCCTGAAAGTCTTTTTCACGACCAACTTTCGCCTGCAAGCAATTATATAGTTAATTTTTTTTAGCAATCTTGCTTTAGTTCTTGAAGAGGAAGGAGAAGAGAACTCTAGGCATTGAGGTTTTTTTTGTTTCATAGATATCCTCCTATAGAGGCAATCCTGATTGAGCTAATGGAAGTCCCGTAACAAAGATAGAGCTCTCTCAACGGAGGTTCTTTTATACACAATACTCAAACCCAAAATCTTGCTTAAGCAGAATGGAGTATCTACCACTCCAACTAACCACCTATTGGTTAGGCATTGAGTATTAATTAGCTTATAATTAATGCTTACCAGCCATCTAGGTGACTCTGGGATAAACCACAAACCAACCAATAAGGAAATGAGAGGCACAAGCCCTACAAAGTTGAAACCAAACCAACAGTCAAACCTATTCTTATTAAGATCAGAAATTAAGTTCAAATCAAAACTACGATGTTAGAACTTACCAGATATGGCAAGTGTTCTCCAAGTTACTATACTTCCTATTAAGAATGAGACTGATGATCCAATAACAATCATAAGCTGAAGAACAATCAAAGTCATCAAGGGTCAATATCTACTAAGTGTAATTAATTTTGCTTTAATTAGAGAACAAAAGTATAATTCCTTATCACCTGATTTGTTGTTGCTAGCCCTCCTCGAAGGTTCTTGGGTGCAATTTCTGCTATATATACAGGGACCTGTTCCATTAACAAATTAAATGGGAAAGATAAGAACATTACTGTTTGAATTATAATGCATTACCTCAAACTTTCTACAAATAAACAAATAGAATTATTATCACTAAATAGTTGATCTAATGATAATGATGGAGGTAAATTAATTAGCATGATTATGAATTAGTTACCACGTATGAGATAACTCCAATTCCATATCCTGTGAAAAATCTTCCCAGGTCAAGTGAGTAAGAACCCTGCAGTATATATACTGAATCAATCAAACAAGTGATCCACTTTTGAATTTTGATACAATTTTATAATATGAAAGGGGAAGAAAAAGATGAACTTGAATACTGAATAGGAAAGGAAAAGAATACCTTTGAGAAAAAAATAGCTAACCATCCAGTAATGCAAAAGCCTGATGAAATTCTCATTGCCTGTTGTTTTTCCCATGAAATTTGAGTTACTAAAGTGGCCAGATATGTATAAGATTTGGATAAGGCATTGGTAAAACTTTTAGCAATCAAGTTTTTAGTAAGAATATAACATATATAGTTAATAATTTAAAGAACTTGATAACTAAAAGAAATTAAAAAATCACTACTAAGGATTTTCATTTAGATTAAACATACATACCCCTTTCCTGCCCATGAAATCTGCAATCCGACCACTAGTTATAGCCCCCAGCATTGCTCCAATGGTTACTAAAGACCCAAACATGGAATACTGCCAATCCATTTGAAATTATAATGAAAAGAGTTAAATATATATATATATATATATATATATATATATAATGAGATTAAAAAAACAGAGGGAAGTAAAAATACAAACCTGAGCAAGAGAGAGATTAAGATCTGCTCTAATTGCAGCTTGAGTGGGTGCTGAATAGCCCACCTGAAAAAAATAACAACTTGAGCTTAAACAACAAACCCATTTGTTTCTAATTTGGTTTTTGAATAATTTTTGTTTCCCAAAAAAAAAAAACAAAAAGAAGAAAACATCTAGTAAACTGTATATATATGTGTACTCACACAGGTTCCAAATGAGAAGGAACCACAAACTGCAACAAAAGTGCTGAGCAAAACCATTGCAATGGATCCATTTTGAACTCTTTTGTCAGCTTCAACACTATCTCCACAAGAAGCTGCAGTTTTGTTCCGTTTTAGGATGAAGGGTTCTTGCAGATCCTTATTGCCTTCTCCACTTTCAACATCCCTGTACTGTTCTATTCCCATTTTGAGTTTCTAAACCAAAAAAATGCCTAAAAATGAACTAATACAGACTAAAATAACACCCCAAACGCCCAAACCCCAACAAGTTCAAAAGGGCAATATAGCAAACAGATAGAGGGCATGCAGAACGTGGTCAGCGTTAGGTGGTATTTATATACTACATGGATAACATAAAATAAAAGTTATATGAAGATGGTTACGTAACTTCTATGCAGTTCTACTATTTGTCTGATATGAGTAAGTAATCAGTTAGAAAATTGAAGGAGGCTAAAGAGCATGAAATGCTAGATATTTTTTTTTGGTCCTGAACAAGAGTATTCAAGCATGCCTAGCTGTATGCCTCATTGCTGAGGGTGACCCTCCCATCAAATGACGCTCTATTCTTATCACTTCAGAGATTGAACCTCAAAAGGGATGATCAAAATAACACAGACTTCACCATATGGTGTGGGTAAGGAATTTAGTATTTACCAAGTGCAAGTAGTAAAAGAGTGAAAATGGGCAAGTGGGAATCTAGCTAGCTGTCACTGACGTGGAGATGACTACAAGAGGCCAATTCTGACAGAGATGAAGGACTCAAGTTAACTCTTACTAGGAAATATAGGAGAATTCAATAACCCAAACTATGTATATGCATTATAATTATTCATTTTTGTAAAAAAAACAATTGTCATTCATAGCTTACACTACATGATTGGAGGTTGAGAGTTTTTGATGGATTAGAATTGGTGTGAGTTGGTAGTGATGGTGAGTGTGTATGATTGGAGGTTGTTTTGTAGATATAAGCTTACGTGGTTCTTAGTTGGATATAGATCCACACAATATAAATATATATGTATATATATATATATACATATATGTGTATAGAATCAATGTGATTGGAGGGAGAGATGAAGACAGGGATAACTGCAAGTTGCCTCAGATAGTAATTTTTTTAAAGTGTTGCAACTTGCAAGTGGTAGTCATTAATTGTTTGGTCTTTGACTATGGTATCCACAAGAGCAAATGTGATGAGTGATGAGTGATGACTAATTTGTCGGATACTAAAAAAGTTCGTTGTTAGGGTGATCCTCCAAACAAATGTCATTCTATTTTTATCCGTTTAATTATTGAATTCGATAGGCAATAATTAAGAAAGTATAAATTTTAAACCCTAACAATATCTGTATTAATTTTTACATTAAGAGTATGGATTATCAAATATCATGCTAAAAGAGAGGTTTTGGAATTTTGTATAGGTGCCATTGGATTATCTTTTGTCTTTTAATAATTAAAATTTGTTTACTAAGTTAAACGTGCTAGCTAATCATTGAAGATCAAATTAAAATACAGTTTTACAAGTGAAATCATGTGCATGCATTCATAAGAACTAAATAATTAAAAAATATATTAAACTTTATAAGTAATTAATTTGGTATATTTAAATTAAGTTACTTGTAAATAAACGTGTGTAAATATTTTTAAGTAGTAAAATTTCTATATCTCTCTCTTAAAGGTATCTCTATTCGTATTGAATATACATTATCAACACCATAATGAAAGTTAGGGTAAATTACACTTTAGGATATTTGGCATAACTTTATCAATTAGGTGTTATGTAGTTTTATTTTTATTAGATACTTTAAGTTTTAATTTATACAGCTAACAACTTAGTGTTATATAGTTTAAGCTGTTAATTTTTTAACGAAAATATCCTATATATCGCACATGATCGAGAACCCTAACAAACCTCTAAATTTTTCTCCCTCCTCTACTTTTTCGGTTCTAAATTCACCATTTCAATACATATAAATAATAAAATCCAAAGTAAAAGCAATTAATCATCTATAAAACAAAATTTGATAGGATTGAAAATGTAGTATAATTAAAATAATCATGGTTTCACATTTTCATTTCCTGTTCCTGATAGTATATTAATTCACGTGATACGTGATATCTTTTGTAGATTTTAGTATATACTTATTAATTACTAAAAATCTTTATTATTGATTGGGTTCCCATTTTCTCACATTTTTCTACATTCATTATTCAAAATATTTCTAAATCATAATTTTGATTATATCTAGTTATTCAATCAAGCACATGAATCACGACACATTAATTTGCTTATGCCAAGAGCCAAAAGAAATTTTTCATGGTATTGTATTTATTTAACAAGTGCTCTATTGCATTATTTAAAATTTTCTCCCATAATATATTGTCTTGAATTTGATAAAAAATTAAAATGAATAATTTTTCAAACTCTCTCATTAGTTGAAATGAATCTTTAAACAATGCATTTAGGGCACTTGTTATCAAAATCCTTCTTTTAAATGAGGGGGAGGGAGAAAGAAAGAAATTTGCAAGTTACATTAATTATTTGGGTTAAACTTTTGTTGGTCTTCTCAACATAATAAATTTGGATTCAAATTTTTTACTAGAAGAAACGCTTACATTTAATATTTAATAGTACATCAAATATAATTGTTTCCAATAGAAAGATAGGGAAAAAAATTATTGTACTAAACGTGTGTCTTCTTCATTCATTCAATTTTAAAAGCGAGTTTTATATAGGGCGAAAATAGGTGAAAAGAATCCAATTAATTGTTTTTAGATCATTGAATCCAATTTGGTTAGTAACAAAAAGAAAAGTATTGGCTATAATATTAATTAATATAGAGATTCTTACCATAATGAGGTCCAACACTCTAACTTTATTTAAATATAAACAAATTATTTTTAATGAGTAAATGTTCAGTCGTACGGTAGCACTAAATTTTAATACATTTCTCCAATCAGTTGGCCCCTAATCCATTCAAGGTGAGTCCTAATTAATGTGAGTTTTTATTGATATTAACAAATGACACTACATGATTAAACTGATGCACTGAAGTTTAATAATACGATATTACTTAACTTTTATCCATTTTTAACATATATTACTATTAATCTTTTAGAAAAAAACTTAGGTCCATTTCCTTATGTCCATTTCATCCAATTCCACCAATCATATATTGTATTTACACACTTTTTCTTCTATGATTGACCATATAAAAAGTGGTCTTCCATATTCTCTCTTTACTGTGATTGATTATTTAAACACTTTTTGCCACGTGTCATAATTATATTGAGGAATTGAATGAAATGGACATAAAAAAATGGACCTAAGTTTTTTTCATACTTTTATGCAAATTGCTCCAATTGAGTTTAAGTAATCACCTAGCCACATCAAATTAAAAGCAAGACAAAATTACGTACAGGCCTTCCTGATTAATATAATAGCTTCTAGAAGGAGATAATATATAAATAAATGGAGACACGTCATAAAAAGTCATAATATCCCAATTTTGTTTATTATAAGAATATATGTCGAAAACACAATGAATCACACACGTCAATAATTAATGTTCATTGGTATGTTTTCATTTTGTTGATGGGTGTGAACACGATAAATGTCTTTATTCTTGTTTGTTTTCTAATTTTGGTGCTGAAGATAATACTATTTTATTTTATTCTCTTCAAAGGAGGGACCTTTGAGTCTAAATAAATAAATGAATTAACTTTGTTATATCTTTATTATAATCTTTTTTAATATAAAAAGGACATATTACAAAAAGTGATTTTATTATGTCAATAATTGTAAAGAGAGAATATAAAAGATCATTTTTTACATGATCAATCATAAAAGTAAAAAAGTATAAATAAAATTTATAATTAAAAAAATCTTATAACAAAGATATAAAAAATTTGAACTCAGTTTTTTTGTATAAATAAATGGGGGATATATTATTCGAATCTGCATGCAAATATCTAGGGATGACCAAAATACCCATATCCAATGGGTACTTTGAAAATTTACCCAGTGGGTCTGGGTATGGGTCCGGGTACAAAGTCAACGGGTCCTAGTCCGGGTAAGGAGGTACCCTACCCATACCCTACCCGCAATAGTAATTATTTATTTTTATATATATAAAGTATTATTTTTAAATTTTTTTGTGTTGAGAAAATATATAATTCTAAGAAAAAATGTTAAATATCTTATAGATATTAAAGTAATTTAATTGTACATTTATATTTATAATTTAAATTTTTTTTGTGATTATAGATGAAAAAAATTAATAAAAATAAATTATATTAATAAAATAATAATTTATTTCAAAATTTTATGGGTCTGGGTCCGGGTATGGGGATTTAACTACCCGCAAAGTCTAGGGATGGGGATTGATTTTGATACCCGTTCAAGTCCGAGTCCGAATCTAGAGTTTATAGTACCCTACCCATACTCTACCCATAATCATTCTTACAAATATCCAGCCATAATCAATTGTCTGTCCCTCAAAACTAGAAAAAGCAAGCCGGTAGTGATATATTTAATATTTTGGTTAATTCTACATTAAAAAATTATCATCATTCAATTTTTTTATTAATATGATAAAATTGTTTTCCCAAACAATTGGAGCATAAAAACGCAATGATCCATCCTTAGCCCTAGTGGATCTTCCAATTACTTTTATATAACATAACGTTGTTTATAAATTTTCGTTTAGATTAATTATTATTTTGTATCGGCACCCTACAAACAATGAAAGTGGATTGGATGCAATTAGCTTTCGTAATTACGGTACAATTACTTCAAAATACACATTTTTATTTCATTTTTGAAGTACTAATATGGACTCACACTAATAAGGACCTACCATGAATAAATTAGGAACCAAATTTTTATCAATATTTGCAAATATCATCGTCTTAAATGGATTAGGGACTAAATTGTTATTAATATTGATAATTAATCTCACAAGGCTATTTAGTGATGATATTTGCCAATATTGATAAAAATTTTGTCCCTAATCCATTTATGGTAAATCCTTAGTAGAGCTGTCAAAACGGGTCCAACCTGGTGGGTTGGCCCGTTTAACCCACCAAATTGGTGAGTTGTTTCAAAATCCTAACCCGTTTATTAAACGGGTTGGAGGAACCCGACCCACCTAACCCACCGGGTTAGGTGAGTTGACTCGCAGGTTAGGTGGGTTGGCCTGTAACTCACCTAACTTAAAAAAATTTAAAAAAAAAACATAATTCCTAATCATGTTTCTTTCTTTCTTTTTTATATTTCCATTTTTCACCATATTTGCAGGAGTTAGGAGGAAAAGAAATGAGTAATGTTGTGATATTTTGACTATATTTCATACTTTCATTGTTTTATTTTTAACTATTTGTGAGTGACATGATGAATGATAAATCTTTTCTTTTATTTCATCATATTAAATTTCTTAGTTCATAAAAAAATGTAAAAAAAAGTATAGATTTCTTTTTTAAAAAAAAGTTAGAATTTAAAAAAGGTGAGTTAGGTGGGTTGGCCCGACCCACCACCTTGGTGGTGAGGGTTGGAATTCCCAACCCGTTTAGTGAGGCCAACCCGTGGTGGGTCAACCCGTGTGGACCGGGTTGACCTTATTAGTGTTGATCCCAAAAATTACTTTACAAATAAAGAAAAAATATGTATTTTGAAGTAATTACACCATAATTGTACAAAAACTAATTGCAGTGGATCCAATTTCACAAACAATGTACTAGTAAAAAATTTCTCTTGGTAGTTTCATTTGACGGTTAACTCTTTTCAAAACGATTTATTAACCCTCATACACCAGTTGAATAATCTCTTTTAAAGACAATAAACCTTGAAGTTAATTTGGAAGAAAATTCCTTCCTATTAATTTTATCCATTTATAAATAAAATAAAATTATCAAATCCCAAAATGTTGATCAAGATGTACAATCAATTATAATTATAATATCTGTCCAAAAAAAATTAAAAATATCATAAGAATTTCAAATTTGTAAACCACTACAGAGTACCGACCCTCCACTGATTGTGTGGTGGGGAAGGTGGTCACAATTAGCACCTGCATGTCCTATCTGGAGTCTGGACAATACATCCACTTTGGCATACAGGCATCGATTAAGCTTTGCAATTTTAATTGACTCGTCGCTTCAAATAATTTGATATAATATTTTTGTTTATTTAGTGTACAACAACTATGTACACCCCAGGCCCAGAGATCACCTACAAAATTTGATACATCTACGAATTGCTAAACAAGCACCTTCTAATGGATACTGCAAACTCACCAACCCTTCCAGGATGAAGGAGGACTGCACAAACCCCAACACAAATTGCAACTGAAGCAATCATAAGGATAGCAGGTCGTGAACTCAAGAAACCCCGGGCAAGATACCGATAACCAGGTCTTCTCGGAAACTCTTCCACATTCATTATGATCTCCCTCTTCAAAAGAGGCATCCTTTCACTTTTATCATTACAAGCTGGATTTCTCAGTACTTCCAACCTCTTACCATTCTCTCTTGACTCACAACCCTGCATATCAAATATCAACGTAGAAAATGCATGTTAGGATTG
Source organism: Senna tora (assembly GCA_014851425.1). Classification (NCBI taxonomy): domain Eukaryota; kingdom Viridiplantae; phylum Streptophyta; class Magnoliopsida; order Fabales; family Fabaceae; genus Senna; species Senna tora. Next base: position 1,778,532 of record CM026262.1, on the reverse strand, counting down.
AAGTCTACGTTGCAGAAAAGTTATTGACAACTAGCAACTTCAAGGGGAGTTGGCATCAGAAAAGACAGAGCATTTGAAAATGAAATGCAAAACTAAAGATTTATTCATCATTTATCATCAGATAACTGCAAGACATAAAAGAAAAAAAAGAGTCCTCACCTGACTGTTGATTGCAACAATTGATGTGTTGTCTTGATAGTAGCTCTGAGCAACTTTATGTCCTTCCATTTCAGAAAAAACAGAGTGCGCTGCTGAATCTTCACAACTTTGATGTTTCTGATAAAGGAAATCTCTAGCTTGATACATGTGTTTTCGTAGTAATGTCATGTCAATCTCACTCATCCTATTAATCACATTGTTTGTTTCCATGTTTTCCATCAAAATAATCAAATTCTGTAATACTTTCCCCAAAATAATAGTTAATTCATTGTTTATCAGAAAGTCTATCAAATAACAAAATCTTTGAATTTGTGAAGCGGTCATAGCTCTAAGAAATTCTTCCGAAGTAGGATCCTTAAGTAGCCATGCTATATCTAACAGTAAGTCCGAATATGCTGGATGTCTCAGTGCAAAAGCTTCACAGAAGCTGCAGATAGAACTACCAGATGCAGACTGGGATTGTTTAGAAAGAAGAGATACATCTAGTTTTTGCTGTAATATCTCCACTTCAGAGCAGATTTCCTTGTCCCCAATGAGTACAGGGATGAAGTTTGATAAACCAGACTCATTCTCCACCTTCAGAAAGGGTAAAAAATAATTATGAAACAGAAAATGCAGATAGATATAAATGGGCATAAGAGCAATAATTGGAAAATTTACTAAAATCCTCCTGTAAGAAGTATTGATAAGTGTCACTAAACCACGTTTTTAAATGCGTCAATTATAAACTTCTTTTGAAGGAATCAACCATCAACTATCAATATCACTATGAAATACGAATCAAATGGTTTCAGAAATTTGAATCTCATGTTAGTCAGTCATCAAAATGTGATTGGATTAATTATCACAGCAATCTTATAGTTAAGTGCAGGATTCCAAGCCCCAAAGTCAATAACCCTGTGACTACCGCAAGTCCGCAACAGTTAGTCGTGATGCATTCATATATAAATTCCTTCTTTATATGCAATTTGAATAGGAGTGACTTTCTATGGGTAATTGGGTATGATAGAATATGAACAGTAAGGTAAAATCTATAAGAATGACCCAAAGAATTATGATATTTATGATGCCTTGACATTTATTACCAAGAAAAATAAACCACCACATAATAATTAACAAACTCTGGTTAATAAAAATGTAATTCAAACCCAAATGGCACCCAAAGTATACAACTATACATAAAGCTATAGCTCAAAGTACTCAACTGCGAAATAAAAAACATTTTACAATAAACACATCAGAAGTTTCTAAAAAGAAAGGGATTCAGATCTAACAGTTCCAGCAGTAATAGTAGTCAACACACGATCTCCGCAATGTGGAAGCAAAGTAGTATTGAAATAAAACACACATATCAATATATAGTTAAGACTTAAGAGAACAACATTCATCAATGAATGACTACCTCAATAAATGCAGGCCCAAAGAGATTTGGCTCTGTACAAGGGACATATATCTTGTATAGTTGATTGTCAAAAGCACAAGAAATGCCATCTCCCGTCCAGTTATGAGGAGATGCAACACAATAATCATATTTCAAATACTTTCCAGAAAAAGATACTAGAAGCCTGCCATGATAAACACCTAATAACAATGAGAGTTGTGCTGATACGTGAACAAGAGCATTAAACAAGTAGTACAAAATTACAACCTTAAAAGATGACCTTATATTAACAGTGATGAATGCTAAGAAAAGCTATAAGGCATGATCTTTTTTTGATACAACCTATAAAGCATGATCAATTAGGCATATTTTAGATTCTTTACATAACTGACCATGTGAACTAAAAGAGCTAACAACAGAGGTAAATGGTGCATGAAATATACTAATAGCCCATAATGATACTATAGAAAAGGTGATATTTTCACACCGAAACTTAGGTTGCAGCAAGTTACTTCCACAAGCAAAAAATTCCATAGGTTTTCCAGCCTCAAAGTACATGGGATGAACGTAGTGAAGCCTTGGTGCCTGAACCTTTATCTGGACTTCCATCACAGAAGTTGTATCTGTAACCATCAAAACCTTCTGATTATTTTAACATTCTCAAACCTTGACAACTCACAACTTATAACCTTCTATAAAATATATTAGCTAAAAGTCATTAAATTACAAGGATGCATACAATACAAAGTCATTAATATCTTTGTATAAAGTGAATGGATATAATAGCCCACATCAGTATGCCAAATATATACTTTTTTTAAAGGACGGTATTCCAAATATATATATATATATATATATATATATATATTATGTAGTTAATTGAAAGGTGAACAAATAGACCATCAACAGACCTTTCATAACATGAAAGATCGAGTCATTCAGATGGACAAGTATGGTGCCTCTTCCCGATAATATCTTTCCTGGAGCAACAAGGTCATGCACATAATAAAGAGGGTCTTCAAGTAACTGCATCATCCATAAGAGAGATAAGATAAAGGAAACCGTAGCAGATCAGTAGAATATTGTAAAATGAGAACCAAAATAGTAGAATCATTGGGAGTAAGGTAAATTATATATGGCTGCACAACAACAACATAATAGAAAAGGCAACTTAAATTGCCAGCAGTAAGAGCAGGGCAATGGATCATAAACCTGTTCAAAATTATGAGAATGGATAATTTTATACACTTCCCAAAGGTTATTTATCAAATGACAGATGGAAATAAGTTCCTGAAGTCTAAAATATATTATCATCACAAACTTCAAAGCAGCAACTCCAAAACTAAGTGTGTTTCTCATAAGGTCAGATTTATTGAAGAGATTTAGACTCTACAAAGGACAAACTACTGAAGATACCAATCAAAATTGTACTTCACTTGGCAAATAAAGGCGATACATAAGGTCTCAATAACTTGATCATGATGATAATTTCCATGAGACTTTCGGAAAGAAAACTGATCAAAAATAGAAGAGAAGACTAAAGATGCAAACTTAGATTAAAAAAATTAACTCATTAATCTTAGCAGAGCAGAAAGTTGATAAACAGAGTGTCACATACAAGATTAAAAACGGTTTAAATTCCTGAGTATGAACTTGAATTTGCACAGAGGTGCACATGCGGAAGTCAATATAGGAAAATAAGAATAAGTTCAGGTTTTCCAATTCTCCTGATTTCTAATTAATGTAAACTAGTAGTATAATCTACAACAAATAAGTATGAACAAGCAAGTCAATTGACTCAAAAGAGGAAAACTAAAGGCAATGAGATTAGCATAATGTAAAGGATAGCCAATTAAACCCTTACACTTCTCCACATAAATTTTGGCATTGTAATAAAAACTGTCAGGATTGTACACCCAGGGCGGATATAACCCTCTAGCTCAACAGGCATACTGGCCAGCCATTGGAATATCTGCAAACGTGTTGAACTGCATGTTAATCAGTTACCAATGTCTAGACAAAAGAAGATCTTACCACTATTTAAATACTAAACTGCAACAACAACGATTTAATATACTTGGTGCCGTAGCCTTCTAGGGAATTCAGCAGGATTCCAATCATAAAGCTTAAAAGATATCCGACCTGTTGGGCACTACAAGTAAATATCGGATCAGCAAATACCAATCATGATTTCTGATGTGAAAATATATATTGAAAGCGTACAGGAAATAAGCCAGCAAAACTTACCATAGATGAGTAAGCACTCTTGTTGTCACAATATGATGGTGAATTAGAAATATTAGAATTATCTTTTCCCCCATTTAGTTGTGCTTCACCACAAGCAGCAAATGACACAAGACTATCACAATTAACATTTAGGGTATCAGGAGTTTGTTGATCCTCATGATCCAGTGCAGCTCCAATTTCGTTAATCTCACTACTCAAATGTGAACTATCTGCATGATACAAACCCAACCAATAAGAATTCTTGTAGCATTGTAACATTATCACTTGAACAAATAAGAACAGGCTAAATGATGAAAGAAAAGGAGGCAATAAGGTGGAAAAGTCCCCAAAAAGTTTACAACACTATTCAACATTAATAGAAGTTAATATAAACCTTTTCCAGCTTCTTCCTCAGTCTGTGTAACAGGTTGAACTTCTTGATCCTCTGCAGCTCGAGAATCTGTAGGCTTTCGACGCCTTCGGTTGTGGCGCTCTAATTTTCTTCTACAGCTTCGCTTACCTTCATCAAAATCTGATAATATATGAAACCTGCCAGGAAAGTTGAAACAGCCAGAAAGAGATTGATTATGAGAAAAAAAAATCAGGATGATTATAGATCAACAAAACATGAGAATGGACAGTCAAGCAGCATCCAAGACTAGAAAAAGCAAGACAAATCAGCCTGCGTAATTACTACATTTTCTGCAGTAGCTTCGAGTAGCACCTTGACACACCAGGACTTCTTCCAAATTCAAAAAATACGGAAGGGAACATCATTAGCATAAATAAAATTAAACCCCATTTACAAACCGATTCTTCAGGATTTGCTATACCATAAATCTGCTTACCTAAGGAGCATATAAACAGATCCCAGTTCCATAGATTTTCTTCCTAAGCTCTACTCGAGGGTATCTAACATGTAGTACCATTTCAATATACACCAAAACAACCCAATTCCTCCTCTATAGAATGCATTAGAAGAAGGCGAGAAAAAAGTGATATGCTCAATCAATTAATGAAGCAAAACTTAAATTTCGATAGTCTTGTTTAAGCTTACTTTCCACACTGTTGGCAGTATCTCTTGGCCTCCCCATCAAGCATAACTGTGCTAGCATTTGCGCAACGCAAACAGACCCTATGCCTCCGATGGTATCCTTTGAGCTCGCTAATATCTGCCTCGCACCCAGGTACCTGGCAGCGTGCAATCCCGGCTGATGCCCGCACGGTCCGAGCCCGCTTCTTACCAGGCAAACCTTCTTCCTCAAGCTTCGCATCGAGCTCCGGGCATGCACACGGGACCCGACCCGCGATGAAATTGGAGCAAGTCAACCTAGGGTCTCGCTTGCGGACCTTGTCGGAATTGGGATTCTCTTGTGGAGGAAGCCCCAACGGCTCAAAAACCTCCTCCGAATTAGGGGGATAGTCGTCCAAGGCGAGATTTAACTGATCGTCCAAGCTGAAATCTAAAAGGCAATCCAGGTCCCAAACGGATGAAATATCTTCAGGCAAACGCTGTTGCACGTCCATCTCCGAAACACCTGACCGATGACCTGGAAGAGCCGAGGGTGGCGGCGGTGGCGACGACGACGACGATGAGCGAGGTTGTTCAGGTAATATTGGAGTAGAAGAAGCTTGGATTTCCATTCTGGTGGGAACCCTAATAGATTTGGATGTGATGATGATGGTGGTGGTTGTGGTTGGATGTCTTGCAGGGAAAGGGAGGAACGAGACGGCGGAAGTAGGTGGTCGTTTGGTGCGAGTGGTTGATGTTTTGATTTTTACGTTTTCTTGGCTCTTCACACCAAAATGGGGTCATTCTGGCGACATTTCAATTTTCATCTACCACGCGCTCATTTACACACGCGCCTCTTACATCGCATTGCAAGTCTATACACTGTTGGGAGTTGAGGTCTCATTTTAGTCCCTAACTTGTCTGTTTATTTCACATTCATTCGTTATCTTTTTAAATATTTTAAATTAATCCTATATCTTTATAATTTATTTTATATTAACTCTCTTTGTGAGTTTTAGCTATTGTGGCTGTGATGGAAGCTAAGGGGAGTTCATTCTCTAGCAAAACCATGTCATTCTTCACAATAACTAGTTGCTCAACCTTCACTTCAATTTTACATGGCCTGCTAATTCATAATTTTTTAGCTTCTTTTACTTTTGAAGGAAGGGAATGATAGAGAAAAGGATAACAAAATTGAATTGAGGGAGAGAGAGCGAAAAATGAGATAGAGTATATGAATTAGAATGAAAGCTTTGAGATTAATAATGAGATAAAAATATATTTTTAAAAAAATTTGTATTATATCACGTTATTCGTTTATAGACCAAATTAATAGTGTGACGTTATACAAAATGACCAATTTAAAATAAGTTATAAATATTTTTTTTGCCATTAAACAAGCTACAAATATAAATGATTAAAACTTTTAATGTATACAAGATTGATATAAAATATGTAAAAAGATATGGGATAAAATTAGAGTTTTGGCCAAATATCAAATGAAAAGATGTAACTTTTTCCTAAAAGTTGTAACTTGTGACTTTTTGTGACAGATTTTTTTATAACAAACAAGTTACTTTTTCTCATAAGTTTATTCTCTTTTTGTATTTGTTCTAAAAATTAACAGAAAGATTTCTTTTCCAAATCACGAAATTAAAAAAGAAATTAATATAGGCCAATTTTTAAAGTTGAAATTTGTTATATCCACATAACTTTGTTTAAAAAAATTATGTATATTGTAACCTTAAAATATTGATTTAAATTTTGTTAACCTTTTTTCGTTTTGGGGCCAAAAACATTATTATTTTGTATAGGATATTCAATAAGACAAACAAAAGAATTGTAATGAGTTTTTTTGTAATGAATTGTAAATTGTAATGAGATAAAATAAACAATTATTTACTAATTATATATATATCAAATACAATTTAAAACGAATTGTTAGACTTATTTTCACAAATATCAAATACAATTCGGCAATATCATTTTGCACGGTTCAACTCTAAAGTCAAATCTCCCTTTTTTCTCGTAATAGAAGTCAAATTAAACTCGATGTTGTTACTATGACGCTATCTTTGTTTTTGTTTTTTTTTTAATTGGAATGACATAACAAAATTAAAAATACATGAAAATTTATGGATTTGTAAGAGAAATTATTGTAATTTATGAAAGTTGACTTCAGTGGTTAAAAAAATATGAATTTAAGCCTTTTGCTTCGTGTGTGTATATATATATATATAAGGATTTGAATGTAAGTCTTATCAACTAGTCTCTAGTTAAGTAACTTTCATATGAAACCACAAACCACAATTTTTTTACAGCTATTATTTTTTTAATAAATTGTACAGCCATTCTCTTTAAAATATTTGAAATATTTTTCACTTGACCCCTTAATAAAATGGTGGGGTTTGAATATCATGTTTATGTTTATGTACGAAAAGCCATTTTGTGTATAAAATGGAACAAGTATATGAGATTGTTTAAAGTGGAAATAGAAAAAAGAAAATCAGGAATGGTTGAGTAGCAAAGGGAATTGTGAAGGAGTTTGACATTGGTGAGTGAAAAAGGAAAGGTGAGCAATCCTTTTCAAAGGAATCTTATGATGCCATCTCCGCATACTCCATTTGTTTATAGCCAAATAAAATGCAAAATGGCCTCAACAAATGTTGTCAACTCAAATATTATTTAAAGTAAATTGCATCATTTCTCGAGTGAATTTATATTTATTACATCTTTTCTTCTAAACATTATTTATTTTTACTGTTATATATTGTGAGTATTATATTAATAAAATTTAGTTTTTTTTGTGTGTATAAAATGGTAGTAAGGGAAGACATTTTCAAGTACTACTAGGCAGGGTGCCAGTGACATGTTGGGGAGACTAACAGAGACCCAACTCAAAAGGTTATTGCACAAGTCTAAACCGCAAACAGTTTTACCCAGTCATAAATCACAACTACTCAACTAGCCCTTGAATAAATTTAATTATATTTATTGTAACATTCAACATGATGCAAGGAGACAGAAATGGAAACGAGTAAATTTAATTACTAAAAAAATTAACAAAGAATAATAGTATAATTGGTAGAACTCTATTATTTTATTCTGTTGCAATATCAAGTAAGTCATCAGCAGATATAATTACATTGCAGAATTTATAAATATCCTTTACAAAACTATTATTGGCATTTATTATGGCTTATTGAGAATAACATATATATTAGAAAATACTTTATCTTTTACATCACTATCTTCCATGTTCCTTCTATGCTCTTATTTTATTATTTTAATTGTTAACATGTGGAACCATGCATTTTTAATGAAGATTTGAATCCATATCCATCGCTTTCAAGTTTCAAGCTATGTTCCAATTTTTGTTGGTAGGTTGGAGAGGGAAGTGGAGACTACTAAAGTTGCAATTTCATATTAAATTGCATGTGAAGCAAATTAAACAACAATACAAATTATTTCATATATATAATAGGATCCGTTTTATTTTATAAAGTCATTATAAACGAAGTAGTGATTCTTTCATCGATCAGTTCACTATTATTCTCACTTGACTTGAGAAAACAGTACACTATTTGAAACAATTCACATGGCATTATAAAATTAAAGCACTAATGTTAAAAGTGCAATCTAATTCTAAAACAAATCGTACTTTTCCACAAACATGTATATGAATAATATAATATATGAGTTGTTGGTGTAGAATTCAAACACTTTCACGGAAAAATGTTCACTAACAAGAAAAGTCAATAAAAATGGTGGGATTCTACTTATTTTTTTATTTTTTTTATTTCTATTAATTAAAAAATATATACAAAAGATTTATTATATTCTTTATGATTTGATATGATTTGACACAATTATAACCCTTTTTTTATTTTAATATAAAGGGTAAAATGATCATTTTAATACATTCATTTTCTATTTTCATTACTAAACTTTTACTACTAAACACATCAGATACATTCCGTTTTCATTTTCGTTTTTATTTCAATTTCTGTTTATGCCTAATGAACGTGTCCAACATGTATATACACATATCATTATCAAATGGAGCACTAATGATAGATTGATAGTTAATCAAAATATACGAGATTTGATTATCTATATTAGACAAAATGATAAAGCGGTGAATTGAAGAAAGAGAAGAAATTGAGAGCAAACCAAGGACATGGTGGGGTGAAAATGTTAAAACTTTATTAAAGAAACAAAAAAAAGTGTGTGGATAGGCACATGAGGGGCTTCATAGTTTATTTATTATTGAAGCAACATCACTAAGAAAAATATGCAGTGGACCACATAGAATCAGACAAAGCAACCATTTTTAATGTTGCCATCTCCCACGCCTATGTCTTATCATTCTTGCTTTCTCCATGTGACAACTTCCTCCTCTTGCATTAATTATATTTTATATAGTAACTTAAGTTTCATTTTTGTTAAAAAAAAATATTTAAGTACTAGCTCACACCAATTGTTTGAACTTAATTGGGTTTTTTTTAATGATAACGTGTTTCCACTTTTTTTTAATTATTATTAAGCTTAATCTTTTTTAAATATGCTCACATGACATATAATTATATAAGGGAAAGTACACTTTTTGTTTTCTCTTAAAGTGTACTTAAATATTATATTACCCACTTAAACCTTCATTTGTAAGTTATAACAAATTATGAAATTGTTAAGATATGATTAATCTTAACAAATCTTAATACTCACAATTTTATGTGAAATTAGTGAAAGAGAAATGAATGACTCTCATGTGACCAATACATGAATACTGAAAATTGTTAAAATTTTAAAAAGCGATTTATGACAAATAAAAATTTAAGTGAATAATATGTTATTTGTATTTAGTTTGAGATCATAAATGTATGAGAAGTCAACAGAGTTAAGAAAGGAAGTGAGATCATAAATGATATTTTCTTTTATTTTTAAATAAATCCAAATGGCTCCGTACACCGGTGACAGTGAGAGTTGGGATAAGCCCAAGCACTTGGCCCAAACTCACTGGATTTAAAGTCCAATTTCTGAAGGAAATATTTTAACAAAACTTTGAACTCAAACTCTGCTCATTGTCCAATTTTGCAATCACAAACAACAAAAATGGATAGAATGAAAATGTTATGTCAATGTGATGTGTTATGATATGATAAAATAAAAGTGGGTAAAATTATTATTTTATCCTTACATTAAAAGTGAGAATAGAATAAAAATGGATAAAAAAAATAAAGACAAAAACATAATTCATCACATTACAAAAAATAAAATATATTTAATAAAAAGAATGTTAAATATAATATTGTATTACATCAAATGTTATATCCTCCGCCCATTAACCAAACACACCCTTACAAGTTACTTCCTTTACCTATTTTTTGGAACAGAAAAAAAAGGTGTTGAACTGTTGGTGAATGGAGAGTGAATATTCTAAAGTAATTTTTTATATTTTTTGATGGGGTATGAGAGAGATAGAGGCTGATGTTATTAACTTATTATTATTAATTATCATAGAATAAAACTTAGAAGTGTTTTTCTCTCCCTCCAAATTTCTTCGAAAGACGCGCGCGATTGTCTTTTTTTCTGTTAGGGTTAGGGTTTTGAGTGTTATACGGAACTCCATTGGGGCTTCCTCGGGTTTCTCTGCGCTCGCTTCAGAGAGAGAAGATTCTGCAACAATGGCGAGATACAGAAGCCGGAGCAGAAGCTACAGCCCTCGCAGGCGAAGCAGGACCCCACCACGTGGACGCAAGCGCTACGATGATGAACCTCGCGATCGCAGGTCTTACAGAGACCGCCGCTCTCCGGCACCTTCTGGCTTGCTTGTTCGTAATCTTCCCCTTGATGCTAGGTCTGTTCTGCTTCACTCCCTCATTTTCACTCGCCTAGGGGATTTTAATCAGTTGCCTTGTTTATAATGCTTGAGTTTGTTACTAGTACATTATCCCTTTCCGAGTAATTAACGGCCTCCTTGATTTCGAGCCGCTAGAGATGTTTGAAATGCCCATTTTAGAAGGTACCTGTCAACTAACAACCTTTTGACACCACAACCTCTTTATTTTTATGGTGTTTCGTTCTAATTATCTGACTAGAAAAGTAGAATGCTCGGCAGTCGTTGAATTGAGGTTACCCTAAACGCTTCTCTGGGCCGCCTAGGGCTTTATGTACTTGAGTGAGAAGACTGTGACACCTACAAGGTTTTGATAGGATTGGTGGATTTAGATAGTTTTGGATTGGATGAGTCACTAATTTCATACGTTGTGTATACTAGGCTGATCTAGGCTTCACAAGCCACTACCAAAGTGCTGTAAATGGCTAATCCTTTCGCGTTCAATATCTCATTATGAATTAGTATGACAAGGAAATTGCTTTATTTTTCATTTTATTTCATTTCATTTATAAAAGAAGTCGAAGCATGAGAATTTGATCAACGTATGTTATGCAGGCCAGAAGATCTTAGGGGCCCATTTGAGCGCTATGGTCCTGTGAAAGATGTTTATCTTCCTAAGAATTATTACACTGGGTATGTCTAGTCTGCATTTATTACTTACACTGAGAAAGTTCAATCCTGTTTCTGCCCTACTAGATCTTATTTATACTGGTTGAATGCCTGCGAAGTTTGTATGCTAATGGGCTAGGTTTAAGCCATACAGGATGGCCAAGATAGCCTTGTAGAAATCATTGTGACTGTGTGAGATGCTTCTGAGTCGTAATATGCTTTGGTATTTTTTTGTCTTTAGTGTTATCCTTGATCATTGAACTATCTGCTCTAGCGTTCCGTATATATACGTGGTTTTTTTATACATAAATTCTGTTGCTGTGCTGTCTCTGCTGATCTTTTTTGGCTCTTGCATATTTTTAGCCTTATTATTGTCATTTGATTTAGTTCACCCTCTGCTTTATATCACACAATATTTTGGCTATTGCATGTTTGTGTGAAATGTGAATTACTTGTACAGATTTGATTTTTTCCCTTTGATGATATGTTGTAGTAAAAGCTTATTGCTTACACATATCCAGACATTGCTGTTTAACCTCAACTAGATGCTTAGAAAACACTGACAAATTTGGTTGAATTAAAATTTTAGTGAGCCCCGGGGCTTTGGATTTGTAAAATTTCGATATGCTGAAGATGCTGCTGAAGCAAAGCAACAACTTAATCATACTGTTATTGGTGGGCGTGAAATAAGAATTGTGTATGCTGAGGAAAATAGGAAAACTCCTCAAGAAATGCGTGTGAGTTCTCGCGTAAGGTGTGATGACAGTCTGCTCTTCAAGTTGTTTTAGATTCTTGCCAAGTTTATTATCTTCTGCACTGGATTTCTGATTCTTTTTCTCCTTATAGTGGTCGATACGGAGGAAATGGTAGAAGGAGAACTCCCACAAGATCCCCAAGACGCCGATATCGTTGTTAGTTTAAACCATTTATCTCAGGGTCTAATATAGTTTCTAATTGCAATGGTATTGAGCTTGCTACGAGAACCAATTATTTCTTGTAACATAAGCACTTTTTTTTTTTTGCAGCTCACTCGCGGTCTCTATCACCAGTTAGAGATGACTCGAGGTTTGAGTTTTATACATTAATAATATTATATTACTTTCCTGGTGTATATTTCTAGTTATGTTGTTTTTTTCATCTCTTATTAAACCATTATCATATTTTTTTGTTAATATTCATGCATTTATGTTGCTTTGAGAATTAGCATGATAAAATTATGGCAGATGAGCAAATTTCAAAAATATAAGATACTGATGCATTATTTATTTTTACATTCATTAGATTGTAGTAATTGAAATTTTAAAAATCTTCTGGTGCTGTGTACTTTTGGTTTTTGGCAAAGTGGGTTAAGGTGGATAATGAGTTGTAACAGCTTGTGCATTTTCTGATATTTAACAAATTAATATTAGTGTACAGGAAAATGACACAAGTCAGCACTATTTGTATAAAACTATAGTTTGCCTGTAAACGGTGGACTGGTGATACTGTACGTTTTGTTCTACCAAGAAATTTATTGATGAAATTGTTAGTAACTTTCAGGCTTGTACATATGCCACAAGAAAATTTTGCCTTTTTTTCTGAACACTTGTTGAGTTGACTTTGAACACTGGTTTCCTATTATGCGCTACTGTTTTGATGATGTGTTCGTATTACTGGAGACTATTGTGGCACATTGAGTTGCATATTGATTTTGGTCAATGATGATTATATGCTTTGCTTGCTGTCTCAGAGTAATAGTTTGCAGGTTTACTGCTTACCATTTTTGAGAAGTTAGGGTGGCATCAAATCCTTTGATCTTGATAACCTCCTTGTAAAATGTTCCAATGAATTTGAATGATATCTGCTTATGATCTTGTTTATGCAGATATTAAAGTCTATTGGAAGACTTTAAAGACTTCTGGATTAATAAAGATTAACGAGTAAAGAAGCTTAAAGTGATGTGCTACTTGCTTACGTTTCTATCACAGACTCTTCATAAGAAATTTCCATATGTTTGCCTATTCTACCAGTTGCATGGACTTTCCCTGCATTGTGGTATTTGGTCTGTGAGGCTTGCTTATTGAGTGATCCGGCAAGCTTAAACATGGCATGAGGAATGGTTCAATTACTTAGAGTACTTTTTTTTTTTTTTATAAATTTCTTATATAGATTTTCTTTAAAGAAGGTTTTATTAAGTTTAATACCTTGTTTTGCATATACCATCCAGTTTATAAAGAATATAAAGCTTATACTTGGCCAAAGAAAATCATCCTCAAAGAAAGGAAGCCAAAGTTTATACTGGTAGAGAAATGATGACATTGTGCAAGAAAGATAATTGTGATTTTAGAAAGTTGGGGCAAAGAGAGCTATGAAGTTTCCGGATGCTGATCTTCCAGGATTCATAACTCTGTGTTTGGATCCAAGTGTCATGTATTTGTGCAGGAAATGTGGAAAGGGACAGGTAAAGGTCATATTTAGTTAATTAAACTTTGAAGAGGGAGTAAGTATGAGTTCTTCTATATGCAAACAAATGTGCAGATTTTGGTTTGAATGGCTGAATGATTAACTATATTTCTAGTTCGTTGTAGTTGCATATTCAAACCTCTACTATGAGATGCTTCTGGTTTGTGTTGTTTCTATATGTCTACTATTTGTTGTTTGTTTGCGAATCTCTTGTCAACTTTGTTCTTTTCCTGTTGAAACAGGGATCACAGGGGCAAGGACGATGATTATTCTCCTGAGAGATCAAGATCTTATTCTAGGTCTCCTTCACCTCGTGGTGGGAAGGATTACAGGAGGTCCCCAAGTCCAAGGGAGAATGGTCGGAGTCCTGATGATCGGAGGGATCAAACACATAGCAGGTCGGAGAGTCCTCAAGGTAATGGTCGCAGTCCCTCAAGGTCTCGTTCGCGGTCATACAGGTAAGACTGTTTTGAATATATTGCCTATCCTTAGAATGTCAAATTTCTGCTCATTTAGGTGGCCTTTGGTAGGAGATGGTTTGGTAGGCAATGGAAGTGGAAGTGGAAAAGGAAGTGATAGGGAAATGGAATAGTATATATAAAAAAGTATGTTCGGTATACGGAGAAATGGAATTAGATTGTAAGAGTAATGTTATTTGGTAAGAAAAGAAGATAGAGAAATGGAGGATAAAATTGTAAAATGTCAGATTTTCCCCTACTAACATTGTGCCATGTTCCCCTTATCACACCATCTTTTTTTAAGGGCAGTTTGGTCCTTTCCATTTTGCTTCCTAGCAACTCAAAGCCACTTCCCTCCCTAGCCATGTGGAAGTTTGCTCCCTTCATGAGAGGGAACATTGGCTCCCTTCCCCATTCCACTCACATCATACCAAACATGGCCACAAAGGGAAGCAACTCAAAGTATGATTGTTGTTGATCTTGTTGAGGCAGTTGAGTGCTAGAAGTATAATCTAAACGTTTGGATAAAAGTAAAAAACAAATGTCATTTCTGTTCCGTTTTTATGTTAAATTTCAATCTTCAATGCATTGTCGAGTTCAATATTTATGCGGGCATATTAGTAGTAGTGTCCTTCTGCTAGTCATTGTACATTGAACACTCGCATAACATTCGTGAACTGACCTGGTACTATTATACGTTAGTACACAAGTGTTTTTTATTTGAAGCCTTGAAATTCAAATCCTTTATTTGTTGTATTTTTTCCTCCCATTTTCTGTATTTTTGTTTCAAAATTAATTTTTCTTTTCCTGTCTTGGTGTGCTAATTGTGCTGCTTTAAGTTCTAAGAGCATTGCTCTACAAATTGAAAATGATAATTGGATAATTGTGCAATAATGGATTTATTACTTTTCCCGCTTGTGCAGCCCTCGTTGATTGGCCGTGAAGCATATCATTTCAGGGTGGCGCTGTTTAGTCTTTCCTATGTCACATCTGAAGCACTAGTGTATCTAGACTTCTATATTATGATAGGGAGAATGTTAATATCCTTTTAGTCTCTAGGTGACTATACCATCGAAAAATAGTTAAATTGCGGTTTTTCCCGTTTTGGAGGCTGTATGACTATTTCGACAGTTTCCTGTTTCCTTAATATTGGCCTCGTTTCAAATCTTTGAAAGACAACATTTTGAGTTATCTGGGCTTTGAAAATAATTTTTTTATGGCTGTAGTTTCAATCAATGTTTTAAAAACTAAACTAGACGGTGAGGAGGTTTTGTTACACATATAATGCTCCTAAAATATTTTATCTTCAAAGTCAGTTACCTTTTAAAATTATCCATACATATATATATATCATTTTTATTTTAGCACTAGAAACTCGCCATCAATGATAACTTTTTTTTTGAAAAATGTCTTCAATAAGGGTGATTATAGAGTCAAACAATCAATTTTATAATTGCCATCAACAATGGGAACTACTAAAAATCTTGCATAGTTGGTTCAAGTTATACTGTGTTTTATTCCTTCTGTCATTATAGGGTTGACTGTTTGATCATATAATTGTTTAGTGATATATATTTGTGGATATAGTTTTTAAAGGTTGCAATTAGTTTTTTCTAAGGTACATATGTATAAAAAAAACTATGAATTGAAAACCTTTCTAGTAATGGGCTGATTGGTTGGGTCAGTTTCACTTGCAGTTAAATTGGATGATGTCATAAGTATATAAAATAATATTTATATTAAGACAAAAGTATCTTTTCTGCTCCCAACGTTTGGAGGTTCTGTCAGTTTCGTCCCTAACGTTTTTTTTCTGTCAATTGTACCCCTAACGTTTTAGGTTTTTACCAATGTCACCCTTTTCACTAACACCGTCAAATATTTAACAGTTTTTGTTGACGTAGTGTCAAAAATATATGAGTTGGCAAATTTTTTTTCCAACTCAGATTTGCCTCCACAAATATTCTATCATTTTTCCCCTTCCCTCTTTTTTTCCTTCTCTTTCAGTGCGCCACACCTCCTTCCCCTGTCTTAGTTTCTGACTCATCGACATCACCTATGACACTCTGAATCGTTCATTGTCTTCGTTCAAACTCACTGTGTTGTGCTCTTTCATTCATACCCTGTCCGATATTTTCCTTCACTCGCGATATCTCTATTTCTCAAAGTTTTAGGCTTTCAACTTCCTCGAAATTGAAAAGTTAAAAAAAGAAAGAAAACGCAGTAGTAGTAGAAAAGATGGAAAAGGATTTTGACACCATTTATTTTAATATTGAAAATATATATTTTAATCTACCAAAAAAATATATATATATTTTTTAAGTATAGAATAAAGAATTAAATTCTTAACAAATAAAATTCTTGAAAACAAAAGGAGAAAATAAGTAGGAGAAGAAGAAGCTGTACTCTGTTTGAAAGTTCATTTATTCATCATTCAGCCACCTCCTTTATTACCACATGCTTTACCACACTTCTTCTCAGCCTTCTCTTCCATACCCTCTCTCTCTCTCTCTCTCTCTCTATATATATATATATATCTCCACTGATCTCTTAACAAATAACTCACTTTCTCATCTCACATTCTATACTATAATCATTTCTCACAAGAACATTTTTGCTGGGTTTGAAAGGGCCATGCTCTATGAAAGCTCCAGCTCCAACAGAGGAACAACTAGGCCCTTCAAAACAAAACTCAAAAACAATCTTTGAGTTTGATTGATTCTTTAACTCACAAGACTCCATAAACACACACACACACATATATACCTCCATTCAACCAGAGAAGAAAGGCTTGGAAGCAGATCGATTTTTGCTTCTGCAAAGTAGTAAAACAGAGCTCTGTGCTGCTCTTCATCCACAATAATGTAACCAGCATATTGCTGGAATTTCACGGTTGGTTGCCCCGGCAAAATAGTTATCTTATTAAGTTTTGTGAAGAGGGAAAAGAAGAAGAAGGAAGACGGAGACAGGGGAAGGGGGAGTGGCGCAATAACTGAAGGAGAAGGAAAGAAAAGAGGGAAAGGAAAAAAATGATAAAGGAGTTGTGGAGGCAAATCTGAGTTGGAAAAAAAATTGACTACTCATATATTTTTGACACTTAGATGCTACGTTAGCAAAAATTGTTAAATATTTAACGGTATTAATGAAAATGGTGACATTGGTAGTAACCTAAAACGTTAGGAGTACAATTAACAGCAAAAAAACATTAAGGGCGAAACTGACAGGACCTCGAAACAGGCAGGAAAAATACTTTTGTCTTTATATTAATAATACATTTTACTAATCATAAATATAAATAAATTTAAATCAAATCATAATATCAACAAAAATATAAAAATTTCAAATTTCAAATCAACAATACAATTAATGTTTAAACATCTTAATTATAGTGAATAAGCAAGAAAATTGAGTTAAATTTGTTATTTTTAATCAAATGAGTGGTATATCATATTTGCTTTGGTTCTTATTTTTTGATTTGAAAATGGTCTATTGGGCTTTCAAAAAGGGATAAACATACCCAAAATTTTCTTGAGATTTTTTTTTGGATAACTTTTTCTTGAGAATTAACCCGGTCAGTTCTCAATATTTTGCTCCAATTCCTGAATCAACTCCGGGTCACCTGATTTTATCTAGTGGACTTCTTTTAATGGATGATAACCGGTCATTAGTAGCTAGCACTGCCATGTTGTAATGAATTTGGACTACAGGAATAAATTGGATCACAACCTTGTTTTCAAAACTAAATTTCATGCAAATTTTGATTTCAAATATTACAATCCCGGAAGCACTAGACTGAATTATAGAATACATCATTTGATTATCATATTACTATTCAAAAGTTATTGTGTATGGATGAGGAACATGTTTTTGACATAATTTTTAGTACGATGAAATTAGATTATAATTTTGATTGATAGTAAATATAAGAAACTTTCATTTTCAAATTATAGTTTAGTATTTCACGATTGGGTTTTATAAATTTTTTTTTTCACAAAAGTTATTAATAAATAAAGAATGGGCTTGTCTAACAAGTGTTCGAGCACTTATTAAGATTTTTTTATTGATTGAGAGAGAATTTATTTTTTTGAAGTTGGTGGAAAGTCAACAAATATTCATTTTAAAACTCTCTCATTGATTAAAGATAATCCTTAAACAGTACCTTTAGAGTACGGGTTAGCAAAACCCATAAAGAATTTATGTAGTAGTGTTGTCCTTGTTGGTATTGTTATATAAGATGCAATGATGAAAGGCTTGAACCATATAAATGATTACATGTGTAAGGCTATATTAGAAGACATTAAAAGGGAGGCTAAGCAGTAAGCAGAGGTCAGAGGAGGTAATTGTTTCTATTGGATTGATGTGAAGATTGGAAGTGAAATCCTTTGATACAAGTTTTACATTGGGGAGGCTATCTTTAAGGAAGGGCTTTATAAAGCCTTGGATTTTCCAACTCCAATAACTAGCTTTTGTAGTGTAATTCTCCCAAAGACTTGTGCTCGTATCATCCTTCGAGAGATATTATTGTACTCAAACTTCAACTTGACTTTCATGTGGTAGACACATATCATTAATAGCTTTACATTGACAATGATAGGCTTCTACTTTTTCTGCCTTTTTTGAAATTCATCTATATAACTGAAACCGATCAAACTTCATTTATGCTTTTAATTTGAAATATTTTGATAAAAAGTTTTTTTTATTATAAAAATAAGTAAAGACAAAACACAATATCGATCCTACATAATAAGAAAAGACTGTAATTAATTGTTATTGTTATTATTTTTTTATTATATTTTATTTTATATAAGACAATATATGATTTTAAAGATCAACCACTAAAAGATTCCAAATCAATATAGACTCCTGGTGAATTGTATTATTAGTTTATATATGTTGGTCCAATTGAAAGCTCAAATTCAAATGTGTCATTTTCAAAATTTTATATTCACACTATCTGTATACTTATTCTCGTACTCAGTAATGTATTGTATAATTAAAAAAAGTTACATCAATGATTGCTTAATGATAATATAATAATAATGAAATAAGTATAGAAGAAAGTGTGATGTAAATAGTAGGAAAATACGCTTGAGAAAAATGCAGACCATTATTAGCTCTGGGTATATTCAGTTAAAGTATTTTTTTTATTGGCAAATTGTTAAGTGATGTCAAAAAGGAAGGAGGAGAATCACATTTCTTTTCTTTCCCATTTGTTTTCCAAATTAGAGAGAATATAGACATAATTTCTTTTTTAAAAAACATTTTAATACGACCACATATATATTTACCTTAAAAAACGATTATCTATAGTGTTATATCATATATGAATAAATTGGGTAAAGTACTTTGGTACCCCCAACGTTTATGCCTTCGGTCAAATATGCTCCAAACGTTTTAATGCGATCAAATATGCCCTTAACGTTTCAATTTTTGGGTAATCTTATCCTTTTCACTAACACTGTTAAAATGGTTAACGATTTTTACTGACTAGGCGTAATATGTGGCATTAATATCTGACTGGGATCAATTTTTTCCATTTCATATTTTATTTAAAAAAGAAAAAAAAACGTGTTTCTTCAAAACCTAAACCTAAACGATTTCTTTTTTCTTTTTCTTTTAAATAAAATATGAAATGGAAAAAATTGATCACAACCAGATATTAATGTCACATGTTATGCCTAATTAGCAAAAACCGTTAACTATTTTAACGATGTTAGTGAAAAGGGTAAGATTGCCCAAAAATTAAAACGTTGGGAGTATATTTGACAGCAATCAAACGTTTAGGATATATTTGACTGAACGCGCAAACGTTGGGGGTACCAAAGGTACCCTGAATAAATATATAAAACAAAAATACAATAAAACACCATTTTATCCCTTACATAATTACATATGTCTAACTTTTTAAAGTGATCTCTTATAGATTTGTATTTTTAATTTGATCGGATCAAAATTGTTCATTTTCTTAATTTGGTCGTTTCACAATTCACATACGTCTATCTTTTCAATTTAATTCTTTACATATTTGTGTTTTTAATTTAATCATTCACAAAATAAATTGTAATTATTTTTGCCCCCTTTTTTGGTGGCTATTTGAATAAATAATTGGACAATATTTTAAGTTACATTTATTAAAAATTTCCCATATTTGTATTTCAAATCAGCAAAACAGTGTATTACAAACTCAACAAAATGGTGCAATTAGTAAAGTTACAAAAAAAGATATAGTGTTTAGAATAAAAAGGGAAGGGATTTGTACATGTATATAAAAAAATACGCAAATTCAACCATTTTTTTTTAAATTATCTATAGATATATACAATTTTTATTGTGCACGTTCAAAAACGTCATTACGGAGGGCATTTTGTTATAAATTTGACAAAAAAAATGCCCTCACCGAAGGCGTTTATAGGATCAAGTAATCAACCTTAAAAACGTCATTTTCTCGAAATAGGTCAAACGTTGGAAGACACACAAAATATATTGATAGCTACCTAAACACCGGACTACAAAAACGCCCTTAAAGACAGTATTTTTCTAGTCCCAATCACCCCACCTTCTACTTCTCACCCTCTCTCTCTTCACCCCAATATTCATATCCCCTCTCAATCACCTTTAAGGTTGACTATTTGACCCTATAAACGCCCTCGGTGAGGGCGGTTTTTTTTGTCAAATTTATAACAAAACGCCTTTCGTAATGGCGTTTTTTAGCGTGCATAATAAAATTGTATATATATATATCTGTAGATAGTTTTAAAATGTGGCTGAATTTATGTATATATATATATATATATATATATATATATATATATATATATATATATATATTTGTTGTATATACATTTAAGAATCCAAAAAAAGGAAAATATTGCCATTTTTTGTTTTCCAATAAAAATAAAATATTGTGATCTAAATTCTGAAGTAAGAGAAATATAAAAATGGAAAAGAAAGGTAGTGAAAAGCGACACCGTATTGGCCATATCATAATTTATCTGTGAATGAATCTATCTATCCGTTATTGATTCCCAGCGACGTGGACCAATGGCTCAACACAACATTTCCCCTCAGACACACTGACACACACACTTTGTGACTTGCATGATGCAAGATGAAGACGAAGCCACTTTAACTCACAAATATGGAACCATAATGCGTAGTAATCTAATACCATTCAATTCCAACACAACAAATTCAGCCTTCCGTCCCCTTAATTTCCTCTCTCTCTCTCTCTCAAAGTTTCAGTCTTTACCATTTATATTGAAACCTCCTTCCCCCCCATTACTCCCACTTGCTACTGCCACCCCACAACTCTTCCACCTTCTCGCTCCAGCCAAAACCAATTCACGCGCTCTCACTCTCTCTTTCTTGCGATCATCAACACCTGTTTCCTTTTCTGGAAATCTCTTGTTTCCAGCTCCTTTTTCTTGGATCTTCTGCTGCTTTTGTCATATTTGCAAATTGCAATGGCGTTCTGTGTTTTCTCATTACCTGCTCATGTCAACATATCGACGGCTTCCGATACTCATAAATCCAATCCTTTGGGTTCTTACTCTCAATGGGGTACAAATCAGCTCTGGAAATCTCCACACTGGCCTAACCAGGTTAGGGCATGTTTGATCAAATACAATTCACCCATGAGACCTTGGGTGAAAAAGATTGTAGCTTTCTCTTCTCTTTGCTCCGTTTCTTCCAATTTACTGAAAGAAACAGTTTTTGTTCTTATTTAATAAAGGTTAGGAAAAGACCATCTGGGGCTTATGCATCCCTTTCGGAGAGGGAGGAGTATCCATCACAGAGACCACCAACTCCACTACTGGACACCATCAATTATCCTATTCATTTGAAGAATCTTTCTACCAAAGTACTTGATACAAGAAAAGTCTCAGTTATGCAATAAAATTTTCAATTTTTTTGTTCTGATGATCTCAAATTCTCAAAATTGATGATGATGCAGGAGCTGAAACAACTTTCTGATGAGCTGCGTTCTGATGTGATTTTCAATGTTTCTAGAACTGGGGGTCATCTGGGCTCAAGCCTTGGGGTGGTGGAGCTCACTGTTGCTCTCCACTATGTCTTCAATGCCCCTCAAGACAAAATACTCTGGGATGTTGGTCATCAGGTTCAAATAATATCACCTATTTTGGTGCTTTTGTATATAGTTGTTATTTCTTTTGGGGGGAAGGATGGTATATGGTATTATGGTAGTAGTTCTTAACAGTATAGTCTTTCATGAATATGCAGTCTTACCCTCACAAAATACTTACTGGTAGAAGACACAAGATGCACACCATAAGACAGACAGACGGCTTGTCTGGATTTACCAAACGTTCTGAGAGTGAATTTGATTGTTTTGGCACTGGTCACAGCTCTACAACTATATCAGCAGGACTGGGTATGTAATTCTTCTCATTGCTGTTCCAGTTTCTAGCTCAGAATATGTTTTGCCATATTTTCTAACATTCATCACATAATTTATCTTAGATTCAGTTCAGTCCAGGGTTGAGCTTATAATCTTGAAATCTTACCTGTTCAAAGTCTCATCACACACACACTACATGATTGGTTCTTTTAAAAAGTTTCTCTGTATGTTCTGTATTTATTGTAGAGGCTTGATAGAAGTTATCTTTCAAGTTTTCTCCATATATATATATATGTATTGCACATGAAATCATGATTCTACTTTCTTGTGTGAAGAATTTTTCTGATCCCACTTTAACTTGTAAACTCTTATTGAACAAACAGGAATGGCTGTTGGGAGGGATCTGAAGGGAAGGAAGAATCATGTAGTTGCTGTTATTGGTGATGGAGCCATGACAGCAGGGCAAGCTTATGAAGCCATGAACAATGCAGGGTATCTAGATTCTGACATGATTGTTATTCTAAATGACAACAAACAGGTTTCACTACCAACTGCTACTCTCGATGGGCCAATACCACCAGTAGGAGCTTTAAGCAGTGCTCTCAGTAGGTTGCAATCAAACAGACCCCTTAGAGAATTGAGAGAGGTTGCCAAGGTGAGAGAAATAGAGTACTTACTTGAATGTAGCAATGACAAATAGAGTACTTCTTCAGCGTCTTATTGAAACTGATTCTGTACAAAAACGAGGTTGTTCCAGGGAGTAACTAAACAAATCGGTGGACCTATGCATGAGTTAGCCGCAAAAGTTGATGAGTATGCTCGTGGCATGATCAGTGGTTCTGGATCAACACTATTTGAAGAGCTTGGACTCTACTATATTGGTCCTGTTGATGGTCATAACATAGGTGATCTTATTGCCATTCTCAAAGAAGTTAAAAGTACTAAAACAACTGGTCCTGTTCTGATCCATGTTGTAACTGAGAAAGGCCGAGGATATCCATATGCCGAAAAAGCAGCAGACAAGTACCATGGTAAAAATGGCATTTCAATTTTTTTAAAGAAGTTTGATCAATATGATATTTCACCTTTGAATTTCTCCTAATATTTGAGAGAACCAGATACATAATTTTGATTCGTTATTGTCAGTTTGAATCATTTCTGTCCATTTCATTAACTTAGTCTGTTTCTGCAGGAGTTGCAAAATTCGATCCAGCGACTGGAAAACAATTCAAAACCAATGCTACCACACAGTCTTACACAACATACTTCGCTGAAGCTTTGATTGCTGAAGCAGAGGCTGACAAAGACATTGTTGCAATCCATGCTGCAATGGGAGGTGGAACTGGCATGAATCTCTTTCTTCGCCGTTTCCCAACAAGATGCTTCGATGTGGGGATAGCAGAACAGCATGCTGTTACATTTGCTGCAGGCCTGGCTTGTGAAGGCCTTAAGCCCTTCTGTGCCATTTACTCATCATTCATGCAGAGGGCTTATGACCAGGTAGCTTAAACACTTCATTTTTCCTCTCTACATCATCATCAGCATCATCACTTAATTCTAATTTATAATTGTGTAATCTTAATCTTAACCTTGAAATCATTGCACAGGTGGTGCATGATGTGGATTTGCAGAAGCTGCCTGTGAGATTTGCAATGGATAGGGCTGGACTAGTTGGAGCAGATGGTCCTACACACTGTGGTGCTTTTGATGTAACTTTCATGGCTTGCCTCCCCAACATGGTGGTGATGGCTCCTTCTGATGAAGCAGAGCTTTTCCACATGGTTTCCACCGCTGCTGCCATTGACGATCGACCCAGTTGTTTCCGGTACCCAAGGGGAAATGGCATTGGTGTTGAGCTTCCATCAGGGAATAAAGGCATTCCTATTGAGGTAAAACAGCATAAATATGTTATTAGTTAATTAAAAAATCTATGCACTACTTGTCATTATTCCTCCAATTATGACACTTTGTAAATTACTTAGAATGAGCATATTCTCCAAGACCACCAGATTGTTGATATTTGTACACTTGGACAGATTGGAAGAGGCAGGATATTGGTTGAAGGGGAAAGAGTGGCTCTCTTGGGATATGGAACAGCAGTTCAGAACTGTTTAGCTGCAGCTTCTCTAGTGGAACGTCACGGTCTGCAGGTAACGGTAGCAGATGCGCGTTTCTGTAAGCCATTGGACCGTGCCCTGATTCGCAGCCTTGCAAAGTCGCATGAGGTGTTGATCACTGTAGAAGAAGGGTCAATTGGAGGATTTGGCTCTCACGTTGCTCAGTTCATGGCCCTTGATGGGCTTCTGGATGGAAAACTGAAGGTAAGAATATTATGAGATGAAACAGTTGCATATGTTGATGAAATTGTTGAGACTGATGGTTTGCATAACTGTGCAGTGGAGACCAATGGTTCTTCCTGATCGATACATCGAGCATGGATCACCTGTTGATCAGTTTGCTGTAGCTGGTCTTACAGCATCTCACATAGCAGCAACTGTATTCAACATACTGGGACAGACAAGAGAGGCACTAGAAGTGATGTCATTCAAAGTTGCATAATGAGGGTAAGGCTGTGCAATATCTGGTAGGAACTTCGTGCCCTTTTTGGTTAGGTTTCATTACAATGTACAAAATATAACAGTACTGTTAGTCTTTTGTGATACAAAAATGTAATGTTAGATGATGTGAAATACTGAACTATGTCAGTGGATAATACAGATTTGTTTGGTAATTAGGAAAGAGATGATTTCTTCTCTATTTATTTGGATCTTTTAAAATCTCTCAATTCAATCATTGAAACCTGTTTGGTTGGGGACAAGAAGAGGGAATGGGATAGGTGGGTGGGTTACTAATCTTAACTTGGGTTTTAAAATCAATTCTTTTTAAATAAGTAAGCATTTTAGACATTTTTTTAAATGGGACATGCTTTGACGGTGAAAAATATTTAGACCGATATGGTGAATGATAAATTGATATTTATTAGTGAATAAGGAATTAAGTCACGCCTTGAATATATTTATATTATTTATAATTAACTCAGTCGATCTATACCTATCTTTTATAGAAAAAATCTATTTAAGAAATTCTATTGTCGACCACATTAGAAAGCATATATGGAAAAAGGGGGACAAGACAATAATTGAACGAACTACATTTCCTACCTACAACATCAACTCTATTCTTAACTTGTCTTCTTCATTTCGAACTTTCACAACCAAAGAAAAATGAGGCACTCTCTGTTTCACAATAAGTTTGATCTATCGTATAAACAGAATCATAACATAATCACACTTAGTTATCTTAATTTTATTGCTAACATTTTAACTGCATGATATTTTAGAATAGTTTATGCGCACTATATATATATGATGACATTCACTTGTGTACGTATTCTAGTGGTTTTCTTTTAATTTTAAATAAAAATAAGAAATACAAAATGTTAATTTGACTTTGACATAAATGATGAGATTTATATATCATTGAAATATTCAAAGTCTCTTGTGCCATTTTAATTAGTATGATGTGGGGGACAAAGCCATAAGGTGCATCACATTTGGCTCAATCCTATAATAGCAACCAAAAAGGAAAATCACATAAGATGTCAACCTAATCAAAGTGGACTTCTCACTCACTATCCATATTTGATCAAAGCAAATTACAAAGTAGTCATTGGTAGTGATGTCTTGTAACCTTTTGTTTCTTTCTTTCAATTAGAAAGCAAGAAAAATCAGTGACAAAATAATGCTCCAATTGTTTTAAGGCATTCACAATATTAATGCAGAAAAAGATAGTCAACCAATATAATAGCTAGGCAAGCAAATTGTTTCTCTATCCTGCATTTTTTATTTTATAAAAATTCTCACAATCAAATTTTAGAAATAAACTGATGAAATACTTGTAAAATTTTACTTAATTAGTATAAAAAATCCTTAAAAAATATTTTCTTAAAAATAAAATAAAAAGTATAAATACTTACTTTAATATTTATTTTTAGGCAAAAGGGTAGTACATATGTATTTAAACACTCACTCATACATCTCTTAGTTTTGTTTGTACATGAAAAAGAATTCCTAAACAAGAATTACAAAAATTGTAATTAATGATTGTATCTACATTATGGCACATGCGTTTGGATTCTCATCGCTGAACATCATCAATACTTCTTCACTCTTTAAGCAATCATCATCTTCATGCTTAAACGGGTTCATTAGAACCATACCCGGATTCTGATTTGGATCCGTTTCGCCACACCCATTTTTTGCTTCTTCATTATTATTCTTGCTCCCCACAATTTCGACTTTCTTCCCCGTCTTCTTCTTTATTTTCTTCAACACTCTCTTCGGATCGACCCGACCCATTACAACCACCCGGTGTTTGTTCATGTCTGTTGTGAACTTTTCTACTCCTAATTAATCAACAAAATTAACCAGAGATGATTAACATTATTTCCATAATCACATCATTTATTTAAATTCCAAAAAAAAAGGAAAAGAAAATGCAATGATAGAATAATGAAGAGGGAGTGCCTTTACACTTGGAGATGGCTTTGGCAACGGTTCTCTCACATGCGTTGCAGTGCATTGAGACTTTAAATTCTACTACTGTTGCCTATTACCAAAATGTGTTAAAAATTATTATTAAAAAGACAAAAAGAAGAAGAGAAAATTATCTAAATATTTGACCCAAAATAAATTAATAATTAAGGAAAATCTTACTTTGGTTTGGTCAAATTTTTTGGACTTGCCCATTGAAACTATCTTTATTATGTTTAGGGAGAGAAGAAGACGAAGGTAGGGTAGGCATAGGAAAAGTGGAAGGGCTATTCGGCAATTGCAGGAGGGAGATTAGTTAGTTATGGCGGTTATTTCTATTTCTAACCGAAACGAAACCAAACGCTGAGAATCAACCAAGGATGAATGAACCAACATCTTGGTTCGCCTTTTTTTACAAATCAAAATAATTAATTATATTAACGGTCGCTTTTACTTCACACTTTACGGCGCAACAATATAAATTACACTTACACACCTCATGATTTATTTATATAAAAGTCTTTATCATAATAAATATTAGGGTAAAGTACCATTGTCGCCCTCAAACTTTGCTGTAATGTTCATTCCTGTTCGCAAACTTTTTTTTTTGTTCATGCCTACCCCCAAACTTTCAATTTTGTTTATGTAACACCGTTAACTTGCTTGACGGAATTTGCTGACGTGGATTATGAATGTGTATCTTTTTTGCCATCTCATTGTCCACCTTATTTTACATCTCATATTTAACTTTTTACTTTTATTTAAGAAAAAATAACCTATTCTAAATTAAAAAAAAATCAAACTTTTATCCTAAAATATATATTTTTTGTTTAGATTAGGTTAATTTTTTTAATAAAAGTAAAAAGTTAAAGGTGAGGTGGACAATGACGTGGCAAACAAAATACACATTCATCATCCACGTCAGCAAATTCCGTCAAGCAAGTTAACGGTGTTAGCAAAAAGGCAGGCATAAACAAAATTGAAAGTTTGGGGGTAGGCATGAATCAAAAAAAAGTTTGAGGGCAGGAATGAACATTGCAGCAAAGTTTGAGGGCGGCAAGGGTACTTTACCCTAAATATTAATTAACTTAGCTTTTAATTAGGATTTAATCTGTCTAATTAATGTCTCTATTAATTATTTGAAGATTTACATTTTTATTATTTTCTTATATATTCAACAAAAAATATATATTGACAACTATGGTTTGTGTGTGTGTGTGGAGGTGAATGAATATATATGACTCTCCACTCTCCAGCAATATAATATTAGGTTAGCTTGCATGATGCACTACATACATAAAGCTGCTTGCTTCAGGTTCAGGGCATTAATCTCCAAAACTAATAAAATAACAAATTTTATATTCCCCTTTGTTTCATTTTAAGGGCTCAAACCCAATGACCTAATAGGTGGATTTCAATTATTGGATGCATGAAGTTGAAGTCAATTTGAATTATTGGGTTGACTTATTGATTCTTTAATTAATTATACATTTTCAAAATAATTTGGAGGGAAATCAACTTTCTTAGAATGTACTAATTCATTGAGTCCTATTGACACCAAAATCTCCTGCAATCAAGCTGAAGTTGATTGAGATCTTCGGCCCATGCCTATATATAGTCTCCCTCCACATCATATATCCTCACAACTCAACTTGAAAATTAATTAATTAGTTTGGATTTCATTTGAATGACAATAATGAGGTCCTTCTTCCACATTGCCTTCTTTGTTTCTTTTGTAATACTTGCAGCTGGTGTTTGTAATGGAGGAAAGCTCGAGTTTCAGCATAAGAAAAAGTGCAATCAAGCCCAGAAAATAGTGAGGAGGATCATATGGAGCAAGGTTGAGAAAGATCCTACATTACCAGCTAGGCTCTTAAGGCTGCACTACCATGACTGTTTTGTGAGGGTATGAATATGAATATGAATATGATTATCATTCTTTGATTTTATTAATTAGGACCTGTTTGGGAAACTGGTTTATATATAAGATGTTAATGTATTAATGCACTTGCAGGGTTGTGATGCATCAATATTGTTGGACTCTAATGGTGGGAATGCAACTGAGAAAGAAGCAAGGCCAAACAGATCCGTAACAGGATATGAGATTATTGATGAAGTTAAAGCTAAATTAGAACAAAAATGTCCAGGCATTGTGTCTTGTGCTGATATCGTGGCTTTAGCTGCAAGAGATGCTGTTTCTTACCAAGTAATTTATTCATACTTCATTATCTTTCTCTCTGTATATATTGGTTTCTGACCTGTTCGACGTACTGTCAGATACTACATGCTATCAAATGGCACCTCTCCGGATGTGAATTTGAACTTCGGTTCATCACGTTGTGAGGGGCTAGTCCAAAACCATCCTGTGTTGGTCTATATATTATGTTGAATTATATGTTTGATGATACAGTTTGGGAGGTCCATGTGGCCTGTTTACATGGGAAGGAAAGATGGAAAAGTTTCACTTGCCTCAGAGGCTGATAGAGATTTACCTTCAGCAGCATCAAACTTTACTACTCTCTTACAACTATTTCAAAGAAGTGGCCTCAATCTGATTGATCTTGTCACTCTATCAGGTAATATTATTACTTTATATATGAGATTGGATTGGATTGGATTGGATTAATTAAGAGTAATTATTAAGTGTTACACAATTAATAACTTGCAGGGGCACATACAATTGGAATTGCACACTGTATAGTGATTCAGAGAAGGCTATACAATTTCACAGGAAAAGGGGATACTGATCCAACTCTGGATCCAGCATATGCAGAAATGTTGAAGCAAAAGTGTAAACTCCCTCCTAATCTAAATGATACCGTGAAAATGGATCCAAACACGCCACTCTCCTTTGATAATGGTTATTATGTGGCTCTGAACAAGAATCAAGGTCTTTTCCAATCTGATGCAGCTTTGCTCACCAATAGAGTTTCCAGGATGTTTGCAACAGAATTTGAGAAGAGTCAAGATGCTTTCTTTGAACGATTTGCCCACTCCATGGTCAAAATGGGAGACATTACTGGTGACGATGGTGATGATGGAGAGATTAGGAAGAATTGCAGAGCTATTAATTGATTTATTGTTGCATTTTAGTGGTGTGTTTGGTGATAAATAAGCCATGTTATGTTATGTTATGTTATGCATGCATTAATTAATCGTTGGTGTTAACTCTTAAATATGTTCTATCTAGAGCTACCTTGATCAATATTGTTAGCTTTGACAACAGAATAATCATTGCACTGAATTGTATTAATGTGAAATTCATGAGAAAAAAATTATTCTCAAATTAAAGAACTATTTTTAGTAAATATACAATAAAGAAACAGATACTTGTATCTCAGCATAACTATAAACACAAAACAATGCAATTGGGATTATTATTATTAGTTTTTTTTTTATTAAAATATATTAATCTCCTTAAAGTGTGGTGTAAAATGTGAGTTGAATAGTTTTATTATTTTGAAAGGATAATGCACGTTGTATAGAGAATCAACTTCGTTACTAGAAAGTTAAGTAAAAGATAAACTTTTTTGAAACATTATATTAAATATTATCGGCGGGCCAAAAAAAATATTATCGGAGTTGGCTGTAATTTTTTAAACAAAAATGTTACAATAATTTACTCTTTTCTTAACAGCAATATAAATATATGTATACTTTATCTTAGATATACTACAGTTTTGTTTTGACCTACAAATAGTAAAGGAAATATACTATCAAAGTGAAATTAATAATGGACAATTCACTCCGAACTTATCGTATCTCCAATGCCATAATCTTCAAGATTTATAACATCATTTACTATTTTAATGAGTTGTACTGTCAACCACTAAAGTTAAAACTAATGAATGACGTAATTAGAGGATCAGCAAGTGATAAGATCACTGTGGAATTCCTCATCATGATGTAAGAGATCCAAGAGCCAGAGTGTAATTTGATGGTGGTAAATACCAATACTTATATATGAATCTTCACATAATCTTGAGATGTTTAGTGATACGGTAGTACTGAACTTCAGTACATCCCTCCAATCAGTTGGTCCCTAAATCATTCAAGGTGGGCCCTAATTAATGTGAGTTTTTATTAATATTAACAAATGGCACTACATGATTGGAGGGATGCACTGAAATTCAGTAGTACGGTACCATTAAACTTTTATCCCATAATCTTCAAAGCTAGACAAGAAATTAATTAAACGCAATATATAGTAGAGTTTTAATGATGGTTATCAAAATCCCAGTTTTGGCACACTAATAGAAAGTCCTGAAAGTAGGTGTTACAGTAAATATCAAATCAAAGGATAAGAAAGAAACATCTGCAGAAAGCTAAGTGCTAATGACACCAACATGACACTAATTAAGAATCATTATGGTCCCTCACTTTGTAATCTGCTTCTGATTTGATATAACAAGCGTCGGCAGATCCTAGGCTGCATTAATGTGCATGAAACACTTAAAAGCAATGCTCATATAATCATCAATTAGACTTTGCCATATATATTTTTGTATATATACCTAATTTATATGATAAGCACATTCCAATCCACATTCAAACACTTCCCACTTTCCAGCAATTCTTTTGGCCGACCAGCTACCTAAGCACTTGAAAAAAGAGAAACACCATTCAATTACTGAAATGGAGTGGAGGGATGACCAGTATATTATGCACTTCATATATGTCAAATTTTAGATAAGTAATAAAATTTTAAAAACTCAGAACAGTGTTTTCTTTATTTAGTTTTGATATATCTTTAAAAAGAAATGTGTATTAAAGTTTATTAGTATAAGTTATAAATAGCAATTTCAATATAGCAGGGTTCCATAGAGTGGAAGCATGGTCCCTCTATCCATTCCCATATTTTTTGGCGTTGAAAAATCTATCCCCTCCTTCTACACCCACCTTTATTTTCAACAAGAAATGACTTTCATGATTTGGAACAGGTGTACCAACATCTTGGATTTGACAAAATTTAGGTGAAAATTTAGAAACATATGATAAATACTAGGTAAGCTCTACAAAGAGTCCAGCCTTTAAAAAGATTCACAAACAAAAGTAAGAGATAATTTTGCTTCCCTTTTTCTGCGGAGAAGAAATGAATGGCACTGTGGATGTATCATCTTGGTTGCTTATGGAGGATAGTGCAGATTCTGAAGCAGACTCTGGCTTCCTTAGTCTCTATCCCAGCACAGCTGCTATTGTTGGCCATAATGAGGATGACGCTGAGTCCTGTAACTATGATACAGATGATATATATGGCTTATCAGAGGTTGGTGATGGTCATGAAGATGATGGGCACGTTGATATATTTAGTGGTTATGAAGATGACAGCAATGAGTCGGATTCTGGGAGCTCCATGATGTGGCAATCAGATGCAGCCTTGGAATGCTTTTCTCCTTTGCCTGTGGAAGTAGAACAAGAGGAGATGAATATGGGTGAAGTTAATGTACATGAATTGGAAGACAGACTATTTTGGGAGACTTGCATGGCAGTGGGGTACCCATGAGTCTTTTTCCCAGTGCTTGTTCTTGGAAACCAAACAATATACTTCAACTTTAGGTGTGTGAGCTTATATATGTGTATGCAGTCCTTCGTCAGTCTCATTTTCAGGTATTCGAGAATTCGAGATACAGTTTTTTTTTCTTCATTGAGAATATTGTGGAACTCCTCCTGGTGGTAAATGTGACATACAACACAGTAAGTTCCAAAGCATACTGTGGATTTGTTGAGGGGTTATTTTGAAGTGTCTTTCGTAGTGTATATTTGTCTATCATTGAAGTGACTCTTTGTCATGCATGAAAATACATCCTTATGATGAAACAAGTATCATAAACTCCTATCATAGACACTTATATGTTCCCTGATTACTCATCAATTTACATGAAAGGATAATGTAAAAATGGAAGTGAAAATATTTTTTTCAATATGCTTTGGATGAGAAGTCCTGCATAGTGACATTAACAACACACCAGAAAATAGATTGCAAGGTAATATGTATAGTGCCCCTATCAATTATCTATAAGTTCCCTCCACATTATTAGTGATTAGTCCAACGTTTGGCAATATGATACAGATGAAGGTCACACAGTTTGTCCATTTAAATTTGTTTGTTTTCCACGGAAAGTCAAGAAAATTGTACAACAGCCTAAAATGTCAACTCTGTTCAAAATGCTAAAGTTTTCTCAAGTATTCTAATAAACCACACTGCAAGTAACTCCTCCTGGTGGGAATACCCTCATTGAATCTGAAATATTACAAATGACACATTACCAGAATCAAGATGAAAAGGCAGATGGCAACAGAATCAAATTGATGATTACATCCATCCAAGATTTATCCATAGTTTTCCAGGAGTTGAAATTTAATGGTCACTTCTCATTACAATAGCATATTAATTAACATAATTGCTATGGATGTACTTAACAATTCTTTCTTTGTACTTCCAGCTTATTTTTGTAGCAAAATCTTAACCCAATCTTTATGGGAAAGATCTGAGAAGGAAAATGGTTCATACTTAGGATTTTTTCGTTCTTTCAGCATCCAGATGTTTCCAAGGGTTGAGAGCTTCTCTGACTGCCTGAGCTCCGGGAGAATTCTCCCAGGCGCGCTTCTCTGACTCCAATACGGTTACTTTGTCATCTACATGATACAAAGAAAAAAGGTAACGAATTCAAAATTCTTGATAGGCCCATATTTTTTGCTGAAAATCTTTCATGACACAGCTGAATCCTCAAGAAGACAGTTATGAATATTTTATTAGCAAGAGATGCAGCTGATGAGCTGATTGGTTATGAATTTGACGAGAAAAAATGTCAGGGATATTCTATGATGAGCATGAATGATGAAACTACACTAGAATAAATTTAGGCTATCAATTTAAGAAGTCCAAAATGTCGTGGTAATGCACAATGTCATTCTCTGATCACTGTTTTGATTTAGTTCATAAACTGCATACATAGATTTAGGAGTAAAATATACGGGGTCAATGAATGTATCTCAGTCGCCTTTAAAAATGATGCATTACGGGTAATGAATGATGGTAATTCAAGGCAAGAACTAATAATATATAAGAAAGGAGGTTTCTCATACAGAAGGCAGTGTTGATCATAAACAACTCCATAGAAGCTCCAATCAGAGCGGATACAACCCCAATCTTCAAGTACCAGTCCACAAACTTCATTTCAACTGCAACAATGGCAATTACGATTATTACTTAAAAAAATACTTTAATTAAGATATTTTGCTGTTCTTGCAAGAAGATTGGAAGCCATTACATTGAAAAGGGGAAGGAGGGACGGAAAACTTGGGACGATTCCCTTAATTGCATTGAAAGAATCCACAAGACACAATTCAAAGGATGAACAAAAATAGTACATTTCCTAATAGAGAAAGCACAATAAGCGAAGATGAAACAAGAATACGACGAAGAAATGTATATACTAATTTAAGTATATATATCATATATGTTTGCGCAGTGTAAGCCCGATACCAGGCCCAAGCCTAGGCCCGGCCCATCTCTTTTTGTAAAATAATAATAATCGAACAATTTTCTTTATTCAGTCTACTTTGATTCATAAAAATATGAGTTACGAACGAAAAAATAGAAAGAGTGAGAAACAAAAGAAAAAAAAAATAACAACCTTTGAAGGTTAAATAGTAAAAAGCTCGTAATGATTTGTTAATGGATATTACTATTAGTGATTTGAATCAAACATAAACGTAAAATATACATGTTGGGTCATTAAAGAAACAACATATAAGTTAGTGATGTGAAATTTGCGAGAGATGAAATTATTTAAAGATTTTCCTGAAAAATCATGTTTTAATCTTATAATAATATTTTAGAAGGTAAGATGTTGTTGTCTTTAACAGGTGAAGCAAGACTTTGACGGACCACATAATATAGTAATTAATAATTAATTAATACTATGGTCCACTATAGTGATTGGTGGGAGATCCGTCACATCTTCAATTCATGCATATGTATTTAATCCAATCTAAACCATTTTTGCCTTTTGGATTCCACAATTTTATATTTCTTCTACTTACCTCTTATTCTTAACATCACCTACAAGCCAATCACAAGAATTATGTATTAAGTTCATTTTTCAACTTTCTATAAATATTTTTTAAAAAATTGGCTAATTCTAGAATTTTATAAATATATTTATGTATTTTAAACAAAAAGTTAATTTTTGATGGTGGTGCACAATGAAATGCTTCACTCTTTGGAGTATTACAATATTTTGCTTACTTACCTTTTATATAATAGTGAGTTTATTAGAAATCCTATTGGAAAGTGATATGTGGCGGATTCATGTAAGAATACATGAACCGAACACATATGATCATCACTCTTATCATAATTTATGTTTAACAATTTGGTTTTTCTTTTTCTTTTTTTTCTTGACATTTATGAATTTCCAAAGTGATCCAATGACAGAATCTCGTTCATTGAACAGTTCGGGTTCTTTATAGTTTTGTTAACAAATGTCTTTAAAGGTTTCTTTTAATTAATGAGAAGGTCTTAAAAAATTTGTTAATTAACTATTCACTAATTTCAAAAAGAATTATTTTCTCTCTACCAATAAAATAAAACTTTAACAAGTGTCATAGAACACTTATTAGATAAATCCTTATAATTTTAATTATTAAATATAGTGCTAAGCATTAAGCATGTGTTTCTTAACCTTTTGATTAAGATGAAAACTTTGTTCTGGAATATTGTAGAAGTATTTTACTTTTGGCTTTGCTACGAAATACACTTATTTATTTATTTAATACTGTTTGAAATTTGATACTAGTTTCTAAAAGTCAATATAAGGCAAACTAATTTTTATATTATTAAGAATACAAAAATTATGATACTATATATAAAAGTTAGGGTTTAGGTTAAATTGAAATAAATAATATTTAGAGATTAAATTTAATCTTGCGTTAATTTGAGAACAGCAAAACAAATTATATTAAAAAATTGTTTCTCATATTTTAGCGTGTTTGGAAAAGCTAAGATATTTTTTTTTGGTCCTCAATGTTTGCATGAAGTTTAATGTTGGTCCTCAATATTTTAAAAGTTTAATGTTGGTCCTCAAAGTTTTATTTTTTGGTCGATTTTGGTCCTCGAGAGTAACACCGTTAACTTTTTGTCATTAAATGATGATGTGACATGCTTATGTGGCACACCCTCTCTCTTACGTGTCATATTTTAATGACGTGGCATGATACATCACTGCCACATCACCCCACATTGCCACATCATCATCTTCTCTCCTTTATCATCATCATTATCATCTCATCCAGGGTGACGTGGCAGTGATGTGTCATGTCACGTCATTAAAATATAACACGTAGGGGAGAGGTGTGCCACATAAGCATGTCACGTCATCATTTAATGGCAAAAAGTTGACGGTGTTACGCTCGAGGACCAAAATCGACCAAAAAATAAAACTTTGAGGACCAACATTAAACTTTTGAAACATTGAGGACCAACATTAAACTTCATGCAAACATTGAAGACCAAAATAATACTTTAACTTTTTTTTAAAATGGTAAAAAAGCTAGGATACTTGATAGCATATTTATATGATGCAAAACTTCAAAAAGAAGTAAATTCCAAATTCTCAGCTTATAGTATGTGGGGACAGCAAAGGAGTATACGAAGGCTTTGATGAAACTTTTTCATTATTAATTAATAGAAATGTTAAAATTTAAATTTAATTTATAAAGCTAATTCATAAATTATATACTCCTCAGTCCTCACACATTGTCTTAATAATGATATTGTATAACACAATATTAACTTATTATTGGATATTCAATTTTAATTTATTATGTTGTGATAAATTAATCCTTTCTATTAAATCTAACTATCTTCTCACGTTTGACAAGTTTTATGTGCACAGATTTTCCTTTCAATAAAATTCTCAACCATATTTATGAAAAATAAAATAAAATTCTCAACCACCCTTCTTAATTAAATAAAAAAAAAAGTTCATTTACTTTTTAAATGGGAATCCTATGTGACATATATATATATATATATATATATTACAGTGATTAATCCTCCCGTTGAATTGTAGGCACTTCGAAGGATGGTATAGCTGACCCAAGAATTTAAAGCTACTCCATACTCAAGACAGGGATTGAACTCCTAACACTTGATTAAAGATAGTTAAGTCATGAATCTCTTTCAATTAACCACACCCCTTATATTATATTATATTATATATATATATGACGAGGCCCACAAAAAATATTATTAAATTTCACATGCCACACCGACAACAGTCAACAGATATTTCCTTTCAGATCGGACTGAATGCTTTTAATATTTCATATCCAAAATTATGCTTATCCATTTTTAAATGTTGTAAACAATATAAATACGACAATATCAGTTTTGTTATGGAAATGAAGTCTGAGATTATCACTACTTAAATACCTAATATTACAATATATGTGTTACATATAATATAAGTGAGTTTGGTAGTATTTCACTACTTCTAACTGAAACATGAATATTATAATTTTTTCCTAGTTTTTGTATATATATATATATTTGTAAAGTTAACTACTCATTAGTCAAGTTGTTTAACATATTAATGCTTTGCATACTAAATTTGGGTCAAAGGAAAATAGATGTAATTTTAACTTTATTTTATTGTAAAGGAAGTAAGCATAGCTCATATTAGAAAATTGGGGGAAAAAAGTAATTATTGATTTTGCATTTGATACTAGAAAAGAATCTTATTGGCCGCAAAAGAAATACAATTTGTATATATAATAATTACGCAAGTGGTATGTGGAATTTAGTGTCATGAAGAATGTTATAATGCGCCAAACTCATGAATGATAATGTCTACTCTGAGGTGAACCGGAGTGATCGGACCGAACCGTGAAATTCACTCTAACACATACATAAAACATCAATATGCTCTTCGCAGAAGTTTCTCTTCTTCTTCCCAATCCTCATCACTCTCTTCTACGGCTCAAAAAGAAGCACTAATAATAATAAACAATAATCGCGTGTAGACTACTTAATGCTCCCAACGACTCACAATCTTGCTCATAATCCTTAATACTTTTGTATTACTACTATATCTTTGTTGGATTCTTTCTTGTATACTTTTTTTCCCCCTTTTTACCTTCCCCTTTCTGGGTTTTCTCTGTATCAGAACTTCTCCTTTATTCTTTTGGGGTTTCCCCATTTCACACTTTTGGATCTTTCAAGCTAACTATAATGCAAGCAGCTCAAGGTCAAGCAGCCACGGATGAAGCTCCTGATAATTCACAGAAGGTTGGATTCTTAAGATTTATCTCTATGACGTATGAAGTTCTGTGTTTTGTGATTTTCTTTTGTGAGTTTTGTCACTTGGAAAGTGATATCACTGATATGACTACCCAGCTTTTTCTTCTGATTCAGTTTATGAGACATATAGTGGATTTTACTTTGTACTTGAATTCACTAGTATTGAATCGTCAGTTTGTTTTTCTTCAATCTTGTGGTTGGAATGTTGTAGTTGGCGTTTGGTTTCACTTTAGGCTCTTTATTATAGGTTGATCCAATTGACATTGAGGGGTTTCTAATTGGGCCAGAAAAAAGGGGGTTTCCAATTTCAGCTTATTTTATGCTTACTTGGAACGTTCCTGGAAGCTCTTGTACTTGATCGTTTCCCATATTTGCGTCTTAGTTTTAAACTTTCAATATTTACATACCATGTTGGGTTCTGATGTCGATTTTCTCTTCCTATCATAGTTTGGAATGAAAGATATAATTGAATAATTGGTGCTTAACTGGCTTACTTTCCAGAGCACACATCGTACACATTCAATTTACAAGTTGGTTTTCATAAATTTGTGGGCATTAAACGTCAAATGAGGGAAATTTACCCTCAAATTGTCAATGAGAAAACCTGAATCAAATATATAGGTATTGCAATGGTAAGAGTCCCTGAAGTTCCTTGAAGTTGGCGTGTCATTCATGTATGCTTTCTGTTACATAGTTTATATAAATAGAAAGAGTTCTGGAAGTGTATATGTTTTTCTTATTTAGTTAGGGAAGTAATATTGTGTTTTCTTAAAAAAAATTCCATGGACTGATTTGTACTCGTTGCATTCGTCATTTGGTATAAATGTTTGATTCAATTGTTTTCCTTTATGACCCTTTCTCTAAAAATAAATAAATTACTTCTGAGAATGAGCAGATTGTTGAGTATCATGATTTCAGTCATGGAAATGTGTTAGAAGCAAAGTTCTGAAGTATTTTCATTTTATTTACAGCAATCAGTTTGCTCTTTATGTATGTACTGCTACATATAACCTATAGTGCTTTGATTGATTTTGACGAATCTCTATGACTAATTATATTTCAAATTATCAAAATTGTTCGTTATGAGCAGACTGATCCCCAGTTGAACAAAGAAATTTCAGATAATGGACCCAGTGGAAGGCGTCCAGATATATCACTTCAAATCCCACCTAGACATTTAGGGTTTGGAAGTGCACGTACTGTAAGAGGTCTGGACCCTTCACAAAGTTTCAATAAAAGGATTCCATCACCAGGAGGCTTCTTGCGGGCTTTGAGCCTCAAAAGGAAAGGCAATACTGCAGATGCTGAAAGAAGCAGTCTTCTTAATTCAGATCCCAAAACAACTCCAGAAAGTCCTAATATGGCCAACTTTACATCTGCAATGTCATGGCAAAGATGTACTTCTCTTCCTGTTACACCTGCAACTAAAAATCTGTCCCCATCAGTTTCTACACCTGCTTCTGCAAGGACTTACAATGAGCAGCCAAAGCTACATGTAAGATCCCTTCTATTTCATGCATTTTCCTCGATCACAAGATTTTCAAAATAAGTTTTTTACTTAATGACTGCATTGGGGTCATGTTAAAGTCAACTTCAGGGTCTACAGTTATATTACTATTGGGGTTTGGCATCTACCTTGTTGATGCAGATATTGATACAAGCTAAAAGTTTAGTGCATTCTAAAAATATTATGACATGATCGCACCAACATCACATTAATCTTTGATTTAATCTTAAGACATTGGTATTTATGAACGTCAATAAACAAATTGATTGTTGTGAATTTTGTGCAGAAAGAAGTTGTTCCTTCGAAGGTTTCAAGATCCCTCTCTGTACCTGGACGGAATATTGTTATTGTAAGATCTGTATCTTTTGCTGCCCGCAGTGAGCATGCACAACAAGATCAGGATGATGGTATGTTATGTCATAAGTTCTATATTATTGCTGTTCCAATGTCCAACTTCTTCTTACTAGTTTTAAATTTGTATGCTTGAATAAATCTATCCATTTTCCAAGGTTGAAATTTGTTCAAAAAATCAGACTCAAATTTCATTCCACTTAGTGTGCTCAACACACCAAACAGCACACTGAGCTGTTTTGTTTATTTTGATGATCGGGCAAGGTTTGTATACATCATATTCATATGTAGATAGTGAATTTAATTGTATTAGTATTAGAATGTCTTTTTCATTTATTGTACTCTACTACTATCATATGAAAATCAAATGCTTTTTCATATTAAAAGATAGTTTCTTGGCAAATCAGATCAAATAACTCCTGTGCAAGTAGAAGGTGATGATGAAGAAATTCCTGAAGAGGAAGCAGTGTGCAGGATTTGTTATGATATCTGTGATGAAAGGAACACCCTGAAATTGGAGTGCAGTTGTAAAGGTGACCTGAGACTGGTGCATGAAGAATGTGCAATTAAATGGTTTAGCACAAAGGGAAATAAGAAATGTGATGTTTGTGGCCAAGAGGTTCAGAATTTACCTGTAACTTTGCTTCGTTTGCCCAGCTCTGCCCAAAGGAGAGAGGCTCAGGGTCAGCAGAACTTGCGTTCAGAGACAATAAGGTGACTTGACAGCCAAGCACCTAAACTAAGTTATCTATCTTTATCCCATCCTTCCACTTGAGCAGCAAGGCTCAACTTGTTTTAACTGATTGTGTTGGTATCCTTTAAAGCATCATGTAACTAACTTATTTAAGTTTAATTTGGATCCAGGCTGTAAGTGTTTCTATTTATAAGATAGTTTCAAGAATTGTTCTCAATTGATCATCCTCTATTCATAGTTTCAAGAATTGTTCTCCATTGATCATCCTCTATTCTTACACATTTAATGTTGAGGATTCATTCTTCAGTCTTTATCAACTACTGTTTAACAAATTTTAATTCACTATTTTCTGTTTTTCTATTTACAGTGCCTGGCAAGACTTCGTGGTGCTTGTCTTAATAAGCACGATATGCTATTTTTTCTTCCTTGAGCAGCTACTGGTATGCCTGTTTGATGACTTGAATGTTATTCTCACTTTTAGACATACATTTGATCTTTTGATCAAGTGGGTTGTAGTTTTGAAAGTATAGAAACTCAGAACTAGAGAATTCATTTTCCTTTAAATATTTTTTATAACCTTTACTCTAGATACAAGCTTATTTAATCCCAAAAGATAACTTCTTTTCCTTGTCAGGCTAGTTTTATACTTCTATTTTCCCCCACATTTCAATGTCCAATCATAGTTGATGTGACATTTATGTTATTGCTGGTTTGGTTCCTTTTTTGTAGCTCCCAGACATGAAGACTCAAGCAATCATTATAGCAGCACCATTTGCCTTTACCTTGGGTCTCTTGGCATCAATTTTTGCAGTCATCCTTGGTATAGCCTCAGTAAATCAAACAGCATTTCCTTTTTTTTAAAATTCTATTTTTCTAATAACTGCGTAAATGTTTACTTCTGTTGCTTGCAGCAATAAAAGAGTATATATGGACATATGCTGCTCTCGAGTTTGCTCTTGTGGCTATAACTGTACACCTGTTCTATTCTATGGTGAGTAACAATTTAGGAAGTTCTCATAATCATATTCATATTCTAGTATTTATGGCACCTGAACCATATGCGACGATATACAAGAGTGAAATCAGGGAAAATAACTGAAATCTTACAAAATATTTTTATTAAATATCTTAATTAAGAGGTAACTTCCTAAGATTGATAGCAGGCCTAAAACAACTTCCGTTGAACTAAATAAGCAACAATCCTCATTTAACTAAAACTACTATGGTCTATGGGATAGGACATCCTAGGCTCAAATACCTCTTATGAAATCCCTAAATTACTGATAAGTAAATCCTGAAGTATCCAAATTCCCACTCAGAAGTCTTTTAGTTTTCAAATTACAATTTCGTCATAGTGAGCATCAAATTATTTTTCTCATAAAGCATCATCAAATTGCCTACTAATTAAGAACCAATGCCTCAGAAGTCTTTTAGTTTTCAAATTACAATTTCGTCACAGTGAGCATCAAATTATTCTTCTCATAAAGCATCAAATTGCCTACTAATTAAGAACCAATGCCTCTGTAAACCTCATGAATTGAGGCATTTGTCCATCTTTTCATATTTCTGAGTGCCTGGTTTTCTAATCTAAGTTTGTCCCCGCTCATCTGCTACATGTCATCTCTTTCTGGAATTGGACCTTTGAGTTGGTGCTTCGAATCTATACATATTTTCGTAAGGCCGTTGACTACATAACATACTGGTTTTGATTTCTTGGTTTTGTTGTTTGACTCTTTGTTGTAAAAATACTTGAAAGATTTTAAAGAAAAGGATCATGTAATCATTTTCTTTTACCTGATCTTAGAAGGATAGGAACGGAAGATCCTTGTTTGTATCTTTTGATGTAATACAATCAATTGAACTCTGACATGTTAAGTATTAAAAGTTTGGTTGGAGGTTGTTCTGTTGGGAAGTGGAGATTCAATAATATGTTAAAGGAAAAGAATACAGATATGAGCACTTATTTTCTTGAATCCTACAGTTTCTACCAATTTTCTTGACAACATTTTTTTAATATATCTTCTATGTGATAAAGCTCTGTAATTTTGGTGCAGTTGCATTTGAGGGCCATTTATGCGATACTACTTTCATCAGTTCTGGGTTTTGGTTTTTCTATGAGTATCAACTATGCATATATACAGTATGTTTCTTGGCGCCTTCAGGTCGCCCAGGATCCTAACCCAGTGTGACTCCTCAAAAGAGAAGCAGGGATATCAGATATGTGGGTTTTCTGTTTTTCTTACTGACATAATAACCCTCCTTATGATGTTGGCCAATCAGTTGTATCTAGTATCTACTATGCTGTTAAATAGAATGAATAGTATATGAAGGCAAGAGAAGCAGAAGTCTTTGGTTCAATGCGGTGTCTACTGTTAAATGTTAATATCTGAAGTGAGTAAATTTCCATTTGTTAAGCTTAATGGAAGCAAAGAAATGTGACCCTGAGATTTGGCTCCACAATTATAATAGCTGGAGTTTATTTTAAGGTTTTTTTTTTTCCTTTTTGGGAGGTAATAGATTTTTATTTACTATAAATCTTGATCACATATACTAAATAAAATAGTTATTTCTACAATTTGAACAAGGATTAAATTAATCAAGTTCCTTAAATGTTATTGGCAGAATCTTTTATAAACATGTAAAATATTTAAGAAATTTTGTTAAAGAATTGATCATATAATATTGAGTTTGGAAAATAAATTCACTCGTATTTTTATAAAACATGAAAGTTAAAAATTGCATATCAATCTTCCTTTCTGTTGTGTCATGGCAAAACAAAATAAAAATCGATGAGATAATCACCAAAAAAAAAATCATAATCATAGTTTTTTATTGGGGAGTTATTCTAAGGAAGAGAATGGTACACTTTGTAACATTACACTAAAAAAGTTGGATTAAATATATTTTTCTCTCTCTTTGTTTTCCTTAAAATAAAAGCACCATAATTTCAACAAAATTTGTCACATGGGAAAGAATGGGTGAATGAATGCAAAACATGCAGAGAACGAAGAAATTTGTCTGTACTTGTATCAGAAGATATTTTACAAGAGCTAAGGTCCAAACAAAGTTATTTACGTTTAGTCACAGGCTGGAAGGTTCTGCCATCTCTTTTGAACCATACGCTTTTTGGTATAATATGGGTGTCCTCCACCTATCCGTTTTAATGGTCTAAATGAAGATTAATCTCATTCGGGCCAGGAGCGAACAGTTATAGCCCTCTCAACAATATCGACTCCAGGGTTCAAATCTAGGTCCCTCGACCTGCAGCTCGCTTACCACTATGCAGCAAACATTTGTTGGTTGAACCATACGCTTGAAGGGGTTTTCTTTTCTTCACATGGTCTGCGAAGAGTCGATGCCTGCAGCAGAAAGGATGACATCAACAATCCCATAAGATTAAAGGAAGAATGTCAGTGTCTCTTCAGCAGAGACATAACATGTGAAGAAACGTATTTGAAACAACAAATTATGTACAGTAAAACAGAATTCTATGTGTCATTTTTATTAGTGTCTAATGATGCAACAACAAAGCCTTTTTTTTTTACTAGATGGGATCGGCTATATGGATCAAGCGACGCCAAAATGTTGTCTTTACACATTTCTATGGTTAAGTTATTTACGGCCAAATCCCTCCTATGTTTTCTTTGGTCTTCCCCTTCCCCTACCTCTAGTTATTGGGTTATCTTTTATTTGTTCAACTATACGTACAAGAACCTCTAACGACCGTCTTTGTACATGACCAAACCACCTAAGGCGTGTTTCAACTAATTTATTAGTGTCTAATGATAAACAACTAAAAATCTGCACTTAAGTTGTCTTAATGTTAAACTAGACTAATCATTAAGCTCATTATTTGGCGGATGTTATTCTACAGATTTACAATGGGAGGGAAAAG
This sequence comes from Senna tora, assembly GCA_014851425.1. NCBI lineage: Eukaryota > Viridiplantae > Streptophyta > Magnoliopsida > Fabales > Fabaceae > Senna > Senna tora. The sequence continues at coordinate 1,733,709 of CM026262.1, read as the reverse complement.
ACAATCCAACCTTTCACACTCCAGTTTCTGAGTAATTATACCAATTAATAATAGCTCTGAACTGTATATCGCTGCCCCTGCAGATGCAAAACATGGAATTCTCAATTTTGTGCATATCATAGCTTGTTAAATCTCAATGAAGAAAATTTCCTAACCTTTTTCAAGAAAAGGCACACAGTATGTGTAATCTTCTTCACAGGATAGGACAAGCAAATCATCTGGAATCTTGCCATTCTTCAGAGCAGATCTGCCAATTCTCTCCACTGCCTAATTTAGGGTTAAAATTAAACTCAGTTTTTTGGAAGAGGTTTTTCGTTTAAAGATGATGAGATGGAATGAAGGATTAATTGAAGGGTCGCTTCAAAGGAAAAATTAGTTCAATCACAAAAGAGCAGAAAACCTTTTTAACCCGAAGATAAATGTACTTTGTTTCAGATATAAAAGAAATAAACTGAACCCTCAATCATGATTACAAATCATTGATGGCCCTTAATATTGGTTAATAATGGATACAAATTCCAGTGAAGTGATCAAGAAAATTTCTTTGCTTATTTTGAGATTTGTCCACAGAAAATCATGGAAACGAAAAACTATCCAAAGTTCCAAACACCAAAGAAATGCTTCTAATACAACAGGAGCTTAAAAGAGGAAAATAGAACGAGAAAGCTGCATACCTGGCCCTGGACTACCTTCACTAAACTTGAAATAATCTCTTTACTGGGCTTAACATTTGGGGTAATCAACACTTTATGACCCTGCAGATGTTTTATTCAAATTAATAAAAAAAAACAAGAGGAAGGTAATGCATCCAATCAGATAAAATAAACGAAAAAAAACCTCCAACAAGGGAAACTGGGATGCACGTGCCAGTGAAACTGGCATGCTGAAGCTAAACTCCTTTTCCTTTTTAGCATCTCTCAGTATATAATTTTTCTCATCAATAAAACAGCAAGCTTGTCCACAGCTCTCAATCCATAAATGTGTGACCACTGGTTTTCCAGAAGCAATAGCTTCTAACATATTCCTTGTGCGCACAAATTCATCTGCTATGAAATGTGTAGCATATGAAATGGAAGTTGCTACAGAAGCCCCAAGCCCTACTAAAATCTGCAATAATGTCAAGAAATAACATATTAAAACCAAACTGATTCCCTTTGCCCATGAGATTTTATGAAAAATTAGACTATACCTTCTTCTGATGCTTAATTATATCTTTATCTAAATGGTGACTAAATAGAACTCGAACATCAGCCATATCCCTTCTCTTTCTTGAATCTTGAGATGGAATAGTAGTTTCAGAGTTCAGATTTGCATCCTTATCATCAACATTATGACAAAGGGATGTATTCCCTGCATTTGCTGTCTCTAAAATTGGCTCCAACATTTTTCCTTGTTCTGGGTCAATAGAAGATATTATGGAAACACTGTATGACAATGATTGAATTTGGCCATTCATGTTCGATTTGGGAACACTACTAGCCTCGGTCATCCTTTTTATTGTTTTAGCATTAGATTTCCCAATATCTTCACACTGAGTAGATTGTTTAGACGAACCACCCAATTTTTCAGATCCTTTGTTATGACAAGACAACTTCCGAACAGATCGTTTTCTTTTAGGAACTTTCAATGCATCTACAATAATGCCATTACCAACAGTACTAAACTTTGAAGCCAATTTTTCAATTTGACTAAATATGGTATTTATCTCCAATCCAAAGTGATCAGAACCCTCAATAGTAGATTTGGGATCCAATGCTTTTGATGCCTGGATGCCAGTGTGACGATTTCTTTTCCTAAGGGAACCATCCCCTCTATCCTCTTCTCCAAAATTTCTAGATGGTCTATCAGGTTTCACCAATTGATTTATTACCAAGGATTGTCTTGTTCTACAAGCAATTGGGGTAAAATAACCAAGTCCATCCTGTTCCTGTAAATGCCTTTGTTTGACTGACCTCAAACCACTTCCTTTCACAGTGCCAGTACAATTATTTAACCTATCAACCAGATGTGTTTTTGAGCCCCTCGTTGACTTTCTTTGCCCATTATTTTGAGAAGGCAAATTGCTGCCATTTTCACTGACGACAATGGAAGTTATGTTATCTTCTGCATTTAACTTACTCCTCTTTGATCTTTTCATCAAATTGTCCTTTTTGCACAGCAGCTTGGCTTCTTTAGTATATCTCTCTGATGATCCTGAAGTTTGCAAATCCGATGTAACATTTAATTTCCTTTTCCTGCCATACTGTGTTGAACATTCCTTTGAAGCAATTGCACTTGTTTTTCCTGCAGAAAAGCAATGAGGCGGATCTTTTGGACTGTTTTCAGTGGCATGAGTGGCACCTCTAGCATCATGGTTAACAATGCCCTCACCATTGCATAAGGCTTCCATAGCTTCAGCGGCCATTTGGGTATCTAAGCCTACATCCAGCATTTCCTGTGCATCTGCTGCCATAGCATTAGGTTCTAACTCTCCTATAGAGAAATTGATGTTAAATTGTTTATCAAAGCCATTGTTAAGGTTCCTTCTTGAATTTGTAGCTGTTTCTTGTACATCCCTTGCTTTCGGATTTTGCAATAATTTTCCTGAATCAGAGTAAGCAGAACTCATTCTTTTATTAGATATACTTAATTGTTCTTCACCATCCTCATATGCATTTGGTTCACTTACTTTGATTATTGAGACTCCAGGATATGACTTCTGCCTATGGCTTTGACCGTCAAAAAATTTATCCCTTTTTCTAACAAATATATCTCCTCCCCCTTCATCCTCACGGGTATTATCCCAGTCATAAATAACTGCTTTTGAGGCTTTGCCTCTGTCATTGGTTCTCTTGGCCAAACTCTGCTTCCCTTTCGTATAAGGTTTTGATTTTTCCTGAACATTTTTAACATGACTAACCTCTTGATCAAACTCCATAATATTTTCTTCAATAAATTTATCTATAAATTCAAGAGCTTTGGCCTGTGATAATTCTCCAGGTTCTTGGGAATCAACATAGCTTAACCCTGACAACTCACCATCATAAATAGGCAACTTAGCCAAGTCTTCTCCTTCATTAACATCACTGCTTCTAGGAGAAGATCCTTTCTTTTCAGCACGTAATTCATCATCAAAAAGTTTTCTCATTGCTGTGCTCACAACCTTGGCCTTAGTTTTGTCCATAAATCCCTCAATTACCCCACTCCGTTTCCCAGAGCCTCCTGGTTCCCCATCCTTTACAGCAAGTGGTTCTTGAGATAGACTTTTATCCATGACAGAGTTGGTCTCACCCTTAGTTTGTTTTGGAGCCATATTGCGAGCAGCTAGAGCAGCTTCCCGCAGAGACTCTGCACGGAGAAAAGTAAACCGTGGTGGTATTGGACCTGAGGAAATGAAAGATTAGTAAATAACACCTTGAAAATTAGTAAATAAAACTGCAGCACTGGCACAATGTAGTAGACTGGAAAATAGCAGCGTACAAAGTACAAAACCATAACTCAGTAGACAGTAATAAATGCATAATATGAAAAGCTTCCTCTATTCACTTTAATCTATCACATGAACGCATCACATCACATAGAACATCAACTGAAAATCAGATCAAATTAGTCATACATCTCTACTGTTGATCAAGAAATTATTTGTCCCTAAATATAAATACATACAAAGAGTTGACAAAGGGATCACCTGAACTGGTCCGGTCATCAATGATACCATCATTCTGCACCAATAATCTCTTCTCACCATGTCCGCAAGAGGGTTCACGTGGAATGTCATTGCTATTTGCTGATTGGCCACTGCCTCCATAATGAGCATCATCAGCAAACAGCTCGTCCACATCCTCCAAAACTTGAGTTCTATTAGTTCCTTCACCACCACTGTCATCCAATAATTGTGTATTCATATCCTCAGCATCATCAATATCATCCATGGGTTGAGTTTCACCAGCAAGAATCACTAGTTGGGTTTCTAATGCATCTTCGACTACAGTATTATCATTGAGCAAAAGAGTGTTTTCTGAAAACTGCCATTTATTATCACCACCATCATCATATTTCCCCCCTAAAATTTCATAACAAAAACAAGCGTTGTAAAGACTCGGTAAAATTTGATGTAGACTAAGAACTTCGTAAAGCCATTGATCAGAGAATCATATATAAGATTTGAGAGTAACTACTATTATTGTACGGAAAAAGATGATGATTTATAGTCCCAACAACAATAGGAAGATATAACACTTATACCCTTCATGCATGTCAAAATTTCCAGATAAATTACTTTCAGAATGTAACCGGATGATATCATTAGACTGGAGGGCCATTACCTTTTTTTATATTAAATATTTTTTTTTTTGGAAACTTTAGCACCGATGATCCTGAAAAGTAAAATAACAAAAGACTGAGAACCACTCACAAGGGGATGAAGATGGCGATAATTGGCTCTCAAATGGCTCAGTCTCAAAACAGTCAACATTTGCGACTTGGTTCTTATCCGTGGATGTAGTTGTAGCATCATGGTTGCCATGGTAAGCCATTTGATTTAGCAGTGAAGGGTAATCACGTTCACGTGTATAAGTCCAAGAAACCCTAAAAAAGAAGTGAAGCTTCACCCCGAGTGAACCATAACGAACACTATGAAGTCGATTACAAGAAGAGGGAAATTGGATTAATTAGTGGATGCAGAAAAGCCACAACCATCGCAGGCAGTGGTGAGGAAGGTTGGGCATGGAAATGGGAGGCAAAGTAACTGCGCAGTTTTTGGCTGCAGCGTTTTTTTTTTTTGGAGGGAAACGTGATGCTTCCGTTTCACAACAGAATTTGGGAAATATTTTTCTGAAAGCTTGGCAACAAAGGGCATTTGGTCTAGTGGTATGATTCTCGCTTAGGGTGCGAGAGGTCCCGAGTTCAATTCTCGGAATGCCCCATTTATGATTTCTCGTCATTTCAATTTTTTTTCAAAAAAATTAGTACGCTCATGGAATATGTAAGAATCGTGACTCCCAAATTTTACAGAAAGTTTTATTCTGCGGTCTTGTTCCTTTCATCTCAGAGACACAGACACAAGAGTTTCTTGGTCAACACTTTTTCTTAAACTCGATTTCATTCAGTTGTTTGGAAAATAATATTTTATTCTTTCATGATTCTATCAGACTAATTCACTTCCTCCGTTCATTCTATATACAGTAAAACCACAAAATTACTGTACCAGATTTTATTATAGGCATATACATACAGTGGCTTGGCTTCTAGTATATATATTGTACGGTCCAACCAAGGTTTGTAATATCTAAACTTTCTTTTCTTTTGATAAATTAAACACATTTCATGGTTTACTTAGCGAAAAACATCTGAGTGCCACGTACTGTAATCGAAATGAAGAAAGCTAAAACAAGAGGATTTTTTTTTTCAAGGCTCTAGACCTCTAGTACAGTCTATCATATCATTGATGCATTCTGTCTTACAAACTACTAACATAAAGTTATCTCATTGAAAAAAAAAATTTAAGGGATAAAATATGATAACTTCTATGTAAATACACCGATATATGGTTGGTTGAACTTTGAACTGCATCAATTCGTCGCCTAGCTCAGACCAACTCACTGCAAAAATAGGATTCAAATGGATCTGAAACATCAAAATCCTAAGCCTCTGTATTACCGACCGACCTTCACTTCCAAATCTTCTTCAGGAACAGCCAGCTAGTAAGGACATAGGCAAAGCTGCAGGATCAAGCTCAAAAGATCCTTCAGGAACACCTTCTCTTTCCTGACCAGTCATTTTATGAGAAGGAACCCTGTGAGAGAATCTATATAACTCCACCGATGGAATTTGAAAACATTCCACACCTTTCATAGTTCGAGAGAAAAGACTAACAAAACCTTTCAGCTTATCCAAGTACGCAACAGATACACCCTTACCCTCAACATAGTCTGACAAAATTTCAACAAACTCATATTCATACTTCTGATGAGACTCCACGTTGATGTACCATTTGATATCCCAATTTTTATACAGAGCCCAAGTTTCCCCCTTTCTAGGATAAACATTAAAATTACTGCGGCCAATCTTTTTACACAAAATCAGATGAGAGAACATGAGACGGTCTTCAGTAACTTCAGTATGACCAAACCTATACTTCCCACAAGCAACTGGCAAAGTCTTTTCTACCCAGCACATTTCATCCTTATCATCTGGCTCTGCTTCAAACCATGTTATCCGCAACCGGAACCCAGGAGAGATAACTTTTCTTATTAGAGCATAGAATCTCGGCATGCCATCAACCGTGTCATAAATAGCCCAAATCTGCCCACTTTCAAAATACTCTCCATTCTTATCACTCACAAAGTCACTAAACTCAGCATCAGGATAGTTAAAAAAAGTCGGATCCTCTGTTTCTTTGGAGGCTGAATCTTCTGTCCCTTTAGAGCATCTTGCTGCTTCTTTTCCCCTCATGTCCACAGTATCATCATTTTTATAACCATTCTGATTATTCATTTTAGCTGTCTCCCCATAATCTTCTCCAGCATCAAGTGATGAATCACTTCCCTTGGCCCTGGTTGAAGGGTTTAAATTGTCATCATCATCATCACTCACATTCTCCTTGTAAATTACTTGTTGCTTTTGTCGCATAGATCTTCGTGGAGGCTCTTCACTGTAATTTGGATGGTTTAGTCCATCAGGAATACCATCCTTGTCAACACCCATTTCTTCTTCAGAATCACTGCTGTCTATAGAATCAGCACTTTCACTTGATTCTGCTTCCCGCTTCCTCTTCCTCTTTCCGTTCAGCTTATCAGAGCTATTGGGACCTTTTTTCTCAGAAGACTTTGTATTGGAATACTTAGGATTTAAATTACCTTGAGATCCAATATCCACCTTGGAAGCACCTTGATTTAAATCATATTTCTGTTGGCAAAATGCTTTCTGACCTGAATTAGCTGCTGGTGATTTACCTTGCATAAGCACATCAGATGCAATAAAAATCTTACCACAAGTTGGACAGCGGAAGGATTTATTTATAGCATCTCGGTAAAACTCATATCTACTAGAACAAAATGGGCAGGCAGTCCAAAATGTAGGGCGGCTGCCATTTGGCCCCTGCTGAGTTTGCTGTCTCGGAGGCTGCTGCTGCTGCTGAGGATTCAAGTTTGAAAAGTTGGCCTTGACATTGTTTTGGAAGCCAGGATTAGAATTTGTATGAACCTTCTGTGCCGGATGATATGACCTTGCAGTTCTGTTCACAGGAAACCTGCACCTCATGTCAAGCATAGCCCGTTTATTTTTGTCCAAAAGCACTCCCTGAGCTTCCCCAATTAACTTAAAAGCAGCTTCTGCACCAGCAAACTTGTTCTTGTCAGGATGAAGTTGGAGAGCAAACTTTCTGTATTGCTTCTTTATTGTTGCCTCATCAGCTGTCTGCTCAACTTTAAGAATTCCGTACCAGTCCATCTCATTACCAAACAATTTCTGCTCAGCAGAGCAATGCACCTCACATACAATAAGCATTTGAGCTATGTTTTCCAGATCAGGATAAAGTTGCTGAGCTTTAAGAGCAATTTTACGAGCCCCTGTGAAATCTTTGCTTTCCATCTTCTTTTCAGCAATGACCTTGGCCCTTAAGGCCTCTTCTCTGTTGCAGTCCATCAAAACTCTGGAGTTTAAAACTTAAAAGCAAGTGTTCCGTCAAGTGCATCAAAGAACGACCTACAATAAACTATGAACTCTCCAAAAACAGCTTAACCAAATCAAAATCAGGAGTGCATATAAACCTTGAGGCACCCCACCAGTCCCCTAAAATACAGCACTTGCATTCCAGATAAACCCTGCTGATTTTGCATAACTTGAAATAATTAGATCCTACATTAACCAACAAGTTGTAAGAGAATGAAGGAGTGATTAATATAGAAAACAGGCTCCAAACATAAAAGATGAACTGTATTAGTATACAAGTCGGATGTCTAGATTTTTTATATAACTGCAGTGCAATCACAATAACAAAAGGCTGTATTATGATTTTTACGTAACCAGGTCTTCTTCATGTGGGTAAGTTTACTACTAGACACAAAAACAAGCATAAAATCAACATAATGCAAAGCCAAAAAGTAAAAGATAAACATTTTTCCCTTGTTTATTTTTTTTGGAAGGGTTGTTCAGTCATCAGCAGTCAGCACAGGAATTACAAACAATAACAATAACAAGAAGATAATATTTTCCCAACATTGTCACTCATAACCAAATCTCTGCTGGCTGCTCTTCACTCGTCAGCAGCAGATAACTATATTTATAAGGATGTCTGACAATCTTATGGTCGATTTTTTATGAAGTGAACCACAATCAAATGGTATAAAGGACTAAAGAAAATGTTTTTTTTTTCCATTGACACACTTTCAAATAAACCTTTCAGAGCGCCAAATTAGTAACGTTCAGACTCCCACGTCCGAGTTAGAAAAACAAGGCCAAGGCGCAACATAATCATCAAAACTAGCAAAAACCGACCAAAAAAAAAAGGTAAACAATATTCAAGTTACAGGAAGAAAACCCTAATTCATTTGCAAAAGAACAAATGGAAAAATACAATGCGGAAACGTATGTATCACAGAAAAAGTTGAAGAGAAAAACGAAAAGTGCAATCCCACCGCTACAATCAAGAAACGCCCACAAACATAGACATTAACTTCCTCCTTAAGTGAAGGAAATAAATTGAACAATTTTAATACGCTTATGGGAAGAAATTTTAAAACTATTAAAACCCTAATAATATATAATCATTAAATCTCAAACAAGGGAAACAATTTTCAGAGTAGTAGTGAGGCAGAGACAGAAACAGAGAGTTAAAATGTGTTGTACGGACCTGTGGAACACTCAGACTTGAGAGAGAAGAAGAGGTGGAGAGAGAGACGGAGCCGCGGGCTGAATGAACGGGAAGGGTGCCGGAAGCGGAAGAGCAATGCAGTTTGACTTATTTCAGAAATACCATACGGGCTCAAGGATGAAGCAAGGGTAATTTCCGGTTGGAAGTAATGGGCGCCAATGGGCCTCGCGGCCGGCCCGCCCGCCTCAGCCCGGCCCAATTTAATTATCTCAATTCTATTCCCAACAAATTTCGGTAAAATTTTTTATATCTTTTTTTTTTGTTTTTAGAGTATTTTTTTATTGAAGGTAATTCTATTCGAGTTAGCTGAAGTTTTATAACATGATAGAATTCTCTTAGCAGAGGTTTTTTCATACTCGAACCTAAATCATTGCTTAAGGGGAATAGACAATAGAGTATCTATCACTCAAACTAACCACATTTTGGTAAGTTTCTTGTATCTTGACCATAAGATTTTTTTCAATCATATGCTTCATTTATATTCGTTATATTTTATGATTGATCATATAAAATGTGGTCTTCTATATTCTTTATTCATGGTGATTGGTCATTCAAATAATTGTTGCTATGTATCTTATTTATATTAAAGATCTTATAACAAAAATATAAAGAACTTACATAAATTTAGTCCTAATTTTAATTATAAATTGACGTAAAATTTATCTATTTGTACAAAAAATTTCATCTATAAACTTTTGTTATTTATTATTAGGTATGATTAAAATACACATACTCAACGGGTACCGTTGGGTCTGGGTTCGAGTAAAAAGTAAATGAGTTCGAATATGGGGATCTACCCATTCAAAACTACGGGTATGGGTTCGGAGATAGGGGTACCCGCCCCGGACCCTACCCGCTACAGTAACATATATTTTTTAAATATATATATATATATACCAAGGAGAGCAGGATCAAGAGGTATGGGGAGAGATAGGGGTGAGTGAAGTGGGGGAGTATGAATGCAGTGCAGATTTAAACCATGCAAACAGAAATATTTAAACTTGCAGAAAAATAAAAGCTTGAAATAAATGGGGACCTATGCCGGCGGTAGTCCGCACTGGTATAGGTATAGGAAAGGGAATGCAAGAAAAATGAAGAAAATTAGATTGTATTCAAGAAAGAAAACTTACAAAGACTCTCCTTCTATAAGTATTCTCTCTTTCTAACTATCTAAATGTAGCCTATTTGTGACCTGCCCACAACTGAAGGCAAGATGCCTTTAAATAGAAAGTTGAGGGAACAACTAGACAAAAGATTGAACAGGAAAAGCAGATTCCTGAATAGTAAAATTACAATAATTTTCTTCTACAGTGCTCGGACATGTGAACTAAAGTAGAAAGAGACTGACAGCTACAGGAGCCAGATTGACAGCCACCGAAAGATACCAACGATAGCTAGAGAGGAACATGTTTGGCGTGCCGGACTACGTTAAAATTTCTTTACTCGTCGTCGCTAAGGTTGATGCCAAAACAGTCATCTTCATTACTTTGCAATGACCCAGATAAAGAGGAGTCATCAGAAGAGGTGTTTGATTTTGAAGCCGGAGACTTCGGAGGACCTACTACTTCTTCAGTCTGGAGAAGCATAAGAATATTGTTGAGTTGTTGAGCCAGATCTTTTTTGTTAGTTGAAGAGGCCAAACAGGATTGGATTTTTGACTTCTGGTTGAGGAAGATGCATGTTTCCTTGTCTTCAGCCAGAAGGAATTTAGGGTTCTTTGCGAACCATTTTCTAATCAAGCCAGGAGAGACTCTCTCAGAACCTTCGAACTTTGGCCACCATTTGACAGAGGGTAGCCTTTGAAGCATGGGAGAATTGTTTGGGAAACGGGATTCTCCATACTTATATTGCCATTTAAATACCCAGGCTAAACCAAATTTTGAAAAGAAATGGAGATCCGCTGGGTGAGGATCATCAGAAAGATTGATTTTTTTAGAAAAATATTCAAAACCTATTGTCACATTCTGTGGGAAAATTTCTTGAATTGGACCGAAGTAGTTCCACCAAGAATTAAACCACTGTGAAAATTGGTAGTGAACACCATTTTTGAAAAGAATTAGCCAAGAATGACTAAATTTTTTGTTTTGATACCAAAAGGTGTTGAACCAGGCACTACGATAGTCCCAGTAATTGAAACCGATTGGATCAAAAGGCTGAGAAAACTTCGTAATTTTATTTAGGTCATTACCCCACTCAGCTGGGGAGATGACTTTAAGGATCTGGATGGTGGAGTAAGCATGAGCTCCTTTTTCAGAATTGTCAGGGAAGTGTTTGATGCTTGCAGACTTGGTGTCAACAAGAATGAATTCGTAGAATAATTGGGTTTTAGTTTTTAAAGGAGGGACAAAATGGAAGTTTGGGGGGAAAACCTTTGAGGCAAGAGTTTGAGGATTAATTGGGTAGAAAGAATTTTCTGTCTGGAATAAATCCATGGGTTTACTGGTCTTCTGGACATAGGAAGACTTTTGGGAATTGGTATTAGTTTGATTCAAGGTAGGAGAAGAGATTCCTGCTTTAGAAGATGATTTGGACCTATTGTTAATAGTTAAGGCCAGATTTTTGTTAAGATCTTCTTCTTCGGCAATATCTGCCCAGGTTTTTGTAGGGAGCTTGGCAAGTTTTTGGTTGGATTGAAGAGCAAGCAGGGTTTCAATGGGGATTGCATAGTCACTAGGGCTTTGGATTGGATGAGCGGAAGGCTCAATTTTAGGTTTGAGGGCAGAAGGCCCTAAGGGTTTTTGGGTAGAAGACCTAAGGGTCGAAAACCCCAAGAAGAATTTTTCAGGTTGAACCTGAAGTGGGTTTTGCTCAGAGAGGGACTTTGAATCATCTGAAAGGGCAATTCCCTTCCCTTTATCTTTCTTTTTGGGGGGCATCTATTTTCCCTGTAAAAACTCCCTGGTTAGAAAATCTGGGAGAGAATTTGAGGTTCCTTTTAGATATTCAATATCAAAATCAAAAATACTAAGAATTGCTTGCCAACGGGCAAAAATTTGTTTTGATGCTAAATTCTTTACATCCTTTTTGAAAACGTCTTTAGCAGCTTTGCAATCGACTCTAATTAAAAACTTTTGATTTAGTAAATCACTTTGAAATTTATTAATGCTTAAAACAATAGCTAGCATTTCCTTTTTGATGGTGGAATAGTTCTGTTGGGTTCTATTCCAATGTTTTGATGTGTATGCAATGCAGACTTCTTTGTTATGAATTTTTTGTTTTAAAATGCCTCCATAACCAATATCGGAAGCATCAGTTTCAACAATTTTGAATGCATGAGGGTCAGGAAGATACATGCAAGGGAGATTGTGGACATACTTTTTTATTTGTCTGACCACGGAAGTATGATCATCTGTCCAATGGGGGGTTTTTCTTTAACCTTTCATGAAGGGGCTTAATAATATTACTAAGATTTGGAATAAAATCGGCGACATAATTTATGCAACCTAAGAATCTTTGTAATTGATTTTTATCAAGAATTTGGTCTGGGAATTTATCAGCGAACTGAATTGCCCTATGAATTGGGGTAATTGTTCCTTGGTAAATATCATGACCAAGAAACCTAATTTTTGTCTGGAATAGGCTGATTTTGGATTGGGAGATGGCCAGGCCATTTCTTCTGATTACTCCTATGAAGATATGAAGATGCTTTATGTGCTGATCTATGGAATCAGAATAGATTAACACATCATCGATATATACAATGATGAATTTGGTGTAAGGATTGAAGATTTCATTCATAATTCTTTGAAATTCGGAGGGGGCATTTTTTAAACCAAAAGGCATGACATTCCATTCATACTGTCCGAAAGGGACAGTGAACGCTGTTTTATATCTATCTGATTCATGAATTTGGATTTGCCAAAATCCTGATTTCATATCAAATTTTGAAAACAACTTTGCTTGGAATAGTCTATTAAGAAGGTCCCTTTTGTTGGGAATTGGGTACCTTATCCATTAGAGAGCGTCATTAAGGGGTTTGTAATTTATTACGAGTCTAGGTGTTCCTCTTTCTAGCTCAGCATTTTTATTGACATAGAAAGCAGAACAAGACCAGGGACTCTGGCTTTTCCTGATCAAATTTTTTGAAAGAAGATCCTTGATTTCCTTTTGACAGTGCTCTAAGAGCTCTTGATTCATTTGGATTGGCCTAGCTTTTGTAGGGATATTTCTTTCGTCAAAATCCTTTTCATAAGGTAAGGAGACCACATGTTTCTTTCTTTCCCAAAATGCATTAGGAAGATCAGAACAGATTGATTCTTCGATATAGGATTGAATTTCCTTAGCCTTAGTTTTTACTTCAGTTTTGGCCAGTTGGGACTCTATCATCTTATGGGAGATTTCTTCCTTAAGGAAATTGATTTGATTTTCTTTGTCTTGAATGTAATTTATAGTTTTGGTAAAGGGTGGTTTTGAAAATGGGAAAAGAATTCTTTTACCAAAATATTCAGTTTCGATCCCTTGTCTGGAGATGGAGAAGGGCATAATTTGGTCAATGAAAGGGGCTCCAAGAATGATATCACAGGCAAGATTTTTGACTATGATAAAAGGAGTAGAGATTGTCAAATGTTCATTTTTTACTAGAGCATCTGAGAGTTTGTAAGTGATATCTAGTTTTGCTCCATTAGCACCATGGAGTGATTCGATGGTTTTCTCAAGGAATTTTGTTGGGATTATACCTTCCTTAATACAGTTTAAGGATGCCCCTGTATCAAAGAGAGCGGTGACATTGTAGGCAGAATTGTTCTGGAGAACTAATTGGATAGGAATGTACCATTTTTGGATAGATACTCTGGTGATTAGATTTAGAAATGCATCGGGAAGTTCATTATCCTTCTTCTCAGCACCTTCTTTATTGATTTCAGGAGTTTCTAGATTTTGGATTTGGCTGATAATCAAAGAATGTAAGCTTTGGGTGGTTTTTAATTCCTTGACTTCATTTTTTAAATTATTTATTTCCATTTGAAGGTCTGTCATAGTTACAGGCCTAGATTTGCTATCGAAGCGTTTGATGATTTCAGTAAAATCATATCTTTTAGGTTGTTGGATTGGGGCACTGGTTGAGGTTTTATCTTCTTTTATCTTAAGGAGGAATTGGACCTTTTCTTCTTCAGTTTGTAAGGAGTTAAGAGCTTTTGAGAGAATATCTTCTTCAGTGTTTATGACATTGATCAGAAGAGGAACTTCTTCTTCTATTAAATTGGTTTCGCAATTTTGTTCTTCGGATGAAGAGGAGATATCATCTTCCAGGATATAGTTAATATCTTGGTCAGATTCCTCAATTTCTTCTTCAGAAGATGTTTGAGCCATGAGGCTGAAAATCTGTTCTTTGACTGGCTCTTCAAGGTCTAGCAATCTGATTTTTCTGTTTAGCCTGCAGTATCTAGCCATATGGCCTTCTTTACCGCACCTAAAACATTTGACTTTAGTTTTGGGTAAATCTATAGGATTTTTGGAAGAAACGTGTTTTGATAAGTTCCTAGGGTGCCTATTCCTAGGGGTTTTATAATAATTCTTTGTCTTTTGATAATCTTTGTGTTTGTGGTAATGGTTTTGACCCTTTTGTTTTTATTTGGGCTTTTTACAAGGTTGGAATCCAAATTGTTCGGAGAAGGACCCCAATTCTTTTTTGTTTTGGGCTTTCTCTTTGTTAAGCTGACGTTGGATTTTGTCATCTTGACATATTTTGAGGGCTATTTTTTGGACTAGGGCAATTAATTGTCCATAGCTTAGGTTTTCGTAATGGATTTGGTTGTCTCCAGACAGGCTTCTTAATTTTTCTCTAACCTTATCTCCTAAAGAGGTAGGTAGGCCAGTAATGAATTTTTCTTTCCATAGAGGGTGGTTACTATCTTCTCTAGTATAAACCCTGATTAGGAAAGTATCTTTGTACCATCTAAAATCCGCTAGGGTTTTGCACCTAAGGTTAGACAGTAATTCTGCGGATTTATCTCTCCATAAGGAGGGGTCGCCTATAAAATCTTGGGTAATTTTATAGATAAGGGTATTGACAGCATCTGGTATTGGTTCATCATTGTTGGTTACAATCTCACCATCGCTTGTTGTTTTGATTGCCCCTAGGATTTGGGCCTTTTGTTCTTCTGAAAGATAGAAGTCCCACCAGCCGTTGAGTTGGCCAGTGAATCCGGCTATGAGGATTTGAGCAATGGAATGCTCATCACAGTTGTGATAGATTGAATAGGCCGTACTGACCATGGTCATTTGTTGGAGAAGTTCCAAAATATTATTTTCAGCTAGCCCATCTATATTCCAAGCATAGATATGGCTTGCATCAAAATGCTTTGGGGAAAGACTCTTTTCTTCTAAAGCCATATCTGGATAGGTGGCTCTAGGGTAATAAAGTTTTGTGGAATGCTTCCAATTGGGAATAATAGCATTGATTTGGCTAGAAGGGATTTCTCTGGGAAAATCAAGGTGATTAATTTCCAAAGGAATCTTGCTAGAGGAAGTTCCTGAAGCTAAAGTTTTAAGAGGAGCTTGAGGCGTGCCACCTGAGGTCACTGTTTTAAGTCTCTGGGGTGTATTAAGAATTAAACCTTTGAGTTTTTCATCAATTATTTGTGAAAGGGGTTTTTCTTTGGCTAGATTTATGTTTGACTCAAAAGGTTTGAATATTGGTTGTTGGTGTATGATGGTTTTGGTGAGATTACCATACTGTTTTGGCTGATCAAGGATCTGATCGGTAATTCTTTTTAGGCAGGCGTTTGTGTTTTCTCCTACGGCCTGAAGGTAAGAATTTGTGTAATTATTTTGTTCCATAAGACTTGAGATGTCTTTAGCATCGATTTCTTTGGCTGTGTCTTTGGCTTTGAAGGGGGAGGCCACCACCGAGCTTTCATTAATTGTCATGTTGGGGACAAAGTAAGCCTGTGTAGGAGGTAATTCCGATTGGATAGAGCCAGAATGTTTTGTTTGCCAAGTGACATTAATCCCGGCAGGTTGTATAGGAGTTTTAAAAGGATAATTAATTGTATGGTATTCTGCATACGCATTAAACCATTCAAAAAAAAGAATATTGTCACGGACTTTGCTTAGAGATTTATAATATGTTTCTTGGATTGGTTTTCTAGCTTTTGGATCATAATTTTCCAAAAACCATTCTCTTTTCTCAGTGTCTTGTTCAAAATAGAAATCCTTCCTTAAGGACTCCTTATCTAATTGAAAGTCTTGGGTTATGACATTAATGGTATTTTCTACCATGTCAGAATATGTTGGAGATTGGACAGAGGTTTGATCTTCCTCATGGGGTGGTTGATAAATTGGTCTCGGAAGATTAGATGATGTATCTAATCCTTGAAGATGAATTACAGAAGGAGCCGTCCTTACTGTATGGGGAATCGAAGAGCAAGATTGCCTAGATGGTTCTATTGCAGTTCTAAAATTTTCACTAGATCTAACGGACCTAGTTCTAGACATGCTGAAGGAATTTCTCCTAAAGGATATTCCTACAGTTCCATTTACATCCTGTCTCACCTCCATATGAGTAGGAAGTAAAACGGGTGTAGGATCTGGCTGAGCAGGAGCTGCTCTTTGCATGATCCATTCTTCAGGGAGATCAACATCTTCCCATCTGATTGTTTGAGGAATCATGACGTTTGTTTTTGTGGCATCAGTAAGGAATAGAGTCGTATATCCTTTTTCTTGGGGAATAGATACTTTTGAGGCGGAAGAATTCATGACTTTGTATTTTACCCTGTATATGAGTGCAACAGGAATAGATCCTGGCTTCATATCAAGGCCATTTAGTTGAATGTTGAGTCTTAAGGCGTCTAAAATATTATATATATATATATATATATATATATATATATATGATAATTGATATACTAAAATATTAGAGTTGTCTTCATACAAATTAAAAATGCTATTAATTTATGTTAATATAACTGTTAATCAAGTTTTTATGAGAGAGATGGTGAATATACATTTCATAAACAATAGAAAATAGTTTAGTACAAATGAAGCGCAGAGTATGTAAGTGAATGTATGCAATTAATTTAGTTTAATGTTTATAATTATATGATAAAAAAATTTTAAGATGTGGAATGACAAATGCTACGGTTCAGATGTAGCCATCATAGCATAGCGTAAACTGTAGTAGTATCTCACTAAGTACAAAAAATAATGACTAAGAAAAATTAAAATGATTGATTCAGAGCATCATTGCAGTATTATATTAGTGTATTTTGTTCAAAGATTGATGCGACTTGTTTGTTAATTATTTTGTTAAATTGTTGAATTGCAATTTATACTGAATATGGGTCCAGGTATAGAGATACCCTTAGAGTATGGGGATAGGGATTGATAATTTTCTCGGGTCCAATGACGAAGATCAATATACCCAACCCATGAGTAGGGATTATCAAAATATCCATACCCAATAGGTACCCTGAAATTTTATCATGTGGGTTTGGGTATGGGTCTGGGTACAAAGTCAACGGTTCCGGATCTGGGTCCGGGTAAGGAGGTACCCTACCCGTACCCTATCCGCAATAGTAATTATTTATTTGTATATATATAAAGTATTATTTTAAAACTTTTTTGTGTTGAGAAAATATATAATTCTAAGAAAAAATGTTAAATATCTTATAGATATTAAAGTAATTTAATTGTACATTTATATTTATGATATAATTTTTTTATTTTTTGTGATTATAGATAAAAAAATTGATAAAAATAAATTTTATATTAATAAAATAATAATTTATTTCAAATTTTTATGGGTCTGGGTCCGGGTATGGGGATTTAATTACCGTAGGGTCCGGGGATGGGGATTAATTTTGATACCCGCTCAAGTCTGAGTCCGAGTTTGGAGATTATAGTACCCTACTCAAACCCTACCCATGATCATCCCTACCCATGAATATCCCTATATATTACCATAATGTATGAATGACACGTCAAATTATTTATTTATTTTTACAATACTTAAATTTCATTGAGTTTTTAACACAAAACTTTGGGATTTTTTGAATTAGACCTAAAATTTAATGACTATTCAGCAGTTTGATACGATTTGATTTCGTAAACATATCAATATTCTATTAAAATTTTGAAATTAGATTCGTATAATTTTTTTTAATTCTTATACTATTTTTTAAAATGCATATTTTAACTTTATTTATAAAGTAATAATAGAGAATTATACTAATAAAAATCCTATCATGGATTATGAATGAAAATTAAAAGTTTTGGATAAAATTTAACAAAACAGTTTTTGCTACATAAAAGGAGGAGTCAAAGTTCAAAAAAGTTTCGTATATTTTATCCTTTTATAAAATGAATGTAAAAAAAAATTCTTTTCAGCACTTGTGCCATCAAGTTGAATCAAATATTAAGACAACCTAGCAAATTGGTAGATAATCAAGATCTTTTAATTATTTTATAAATATGTAAGACAATACAACAAGAATTTGAACAAAATAAAAATAATTAAACCTTAAATACAAAGTTATCTTCGACTTAATTTTAAAATAAAATTAAAATATGTAAACAAAATTATAAAGTAATACATTGTAAAAATTATTCATATATCATTTTATAATAAAAAAATGGCTAAAGTATTATTTTGGTCCTCAATGTTTGCATTAAGTTTAATATTGGTCCTTAATGTTTCAAAAGTTTAATGTTGATCCTTAATGTTTTTTTTTTGGGGTCAATTTTGGTCCTCGAGCATAACACCGTTAACTTTTTGCCGTTAAATGATGACGTGGCATGCTTATATGGCACACCCTCTCTCCTACATGTCATATTTTAATGACGTGGTATGACACATCACTGCCACTTCACCCCAATTGCTACATCATCATCTTCTCTCCTTCATCAGCATCATTATCATCATCATTTGGGGTGACGTGGCAGTGATGTGTCATGGCACGTCATTAAAATATGACATGTATGAGAGAGGGTGTGCCATATAAGCATGCCACGTCATCATTTAACGGCAAAAAGTTAACGGTGTTATGCTCGAGGACCAAAATTGACAACAACAAAAAATTAAGGACCAACATTAAACTTTTAAAACATTGAGGACCAACATTAAACTTCATACAAATATTGAGGACCAAAATAATACTTTAGCCTAAAAAAATAATAGCAACTGTTTTCTTTAACTTTGCGAAATGTTAAATCAATTAGGGGCACAAATCAATACAAAATGACAAACATGGTTGGTTCAGAAAATAGTCAGACCATTCACAGGAATGTTACAAGCAGTAGAAATTGGGATAACTGTAGAAACTAGAAAGTCATTATGTCCTAAAAAATGGGGCTAATTTGCATGTATTATGTTTCACAACCTACACATACTACTGCCTTAGAAACATTGAATGAAAGCGGTACTACTAGTACTGGCCTTCCAGCTTCTTGGAATGTAATTAATAATACAACAGCCACAAATCTCTCTGCAAAGACTAATACTTCTTCACACCTGGATAGGCATGATTGAATACTTCCTATTACAACGACAACCACATCCGATGACTTTTTTCACTAGGTGAAATCAGCTATATGCATGATAGATCAAGCAACGCCAACGTGCTATATCTATTACATGAACAAAATTAGGAGAAGTGGAGAACAATTAGATTAGATGAAAAGCTAGTGAATAAGATGAGCAGTATATAAACGCTTAATGCATAATGGAAAAGATGAGATGATGAATATGGTTGAAGTGAATTAGCGTTTGCAAACCTCATTAGTAATTTGTCATAATTTTTCTGAAAAGCTCCTTTGGTGCTGCACAATGCAGATGCAAATAATGGAGTGAGAGAAGAAAAATAATAAGGAAGAGATGGAAATGAAAGCAATAATAGGAAACAAATTAAAAATGTGGTAACCTGGCAAGCCAGTAAACCTCTCATACTGTTCATAGGCCTGCCCTATTAACATTTCCATTCCTGTTACAATGGTAGCTCCTGACTCTTCTGCCTCCTTCAACAGTCTAGTCATTTTTGGGGTGTACACCGCATCAAAAACCAGCGAGTAAAACTTCAAAGCATGCTACAAAAATTAATATCAAGTATATATTAAGGATAAGGGATTTAAAGAGCTACTATAGCATGTTATCATAAAATGAAGTACATTCTACATATTATATATTAAACCTTAGAAATAGGCGTTTCGTCAACTTTTGGTTGCATTCCAATTGATGTTGCGTTTGCTAGGATCATGGCATCCTCTGGGTGATAATTATTTAAATCAGAAAGGGCTAAAGCATCTCCTCCAATTGTGTTGGCAAGTTCTCTCGCACGATCTATACATAAATAATCATACACCATAGCCATAGGTCACTGTACTCTTGCTGATCATCGCTAGCCTTTCTATAAGTCTCAAAAACATGAAACAAAATATATACCATAGGTGCGGTTGGCAATGACAACCCTTGCTCCTTTCTGCTTAGCACCATAAGCAAGTGCCTTCCCAGCACCACCAGCTCCAATCACAACAAACAGCCTACCAGTTAATGGTGACCACATACTACTATCCTTTACCTTACCTGCAAATTCAATTCAATTCAATTAAAGCACATATCTAATCATATAATATTAACAATTAAGAAATTAAATACCTCGTAGAGCATCCTCAATAGCAGAAATAGCACCAAAATAATCAGTATTGTATCCACTCAACTTCCCATCCTCTGATCTCCTTATAATGCAATTCACAGCTCCTATGGACTGCGCAGTTATAAGAAATTACATAAAAAATTGGGGAAATTAATGAATTAATGTGATGATGAGATATGAAATGAATACCTTTGCTACTGGATTGACCTCATCACAGCACTTAAGTGCAGTCTCCTTGTGAGGAATGCCCACACTGAATCCCGCAAAATCGGTGGATGAGTAAGTTCGTAGAAAGCTGGGAAGATGATCAACGAGAAAATGTAGATAAACAGCATCGAAACCAACGGATTGAAAGGATTGATTGTACAAAAAGGGGGATTTGCTGTGGGCGATGGGGTTTCCAATAACCCCAAATATTTTGGTATCGGCACCTATTTCTCTGAAATTGTATACATGTAGCAGATCCTTAATTGTGGGTTCACCGGGAGATGAAACTAGTCCACACTCTAGCCTACCATAAGTCATATATCCTCCGAATTTTCCACAGAGTATGCGTGACATCACACCCCTCTCACCCATAGCAATTCCAATTACTGGAACCTGAAATTCATTTTCTCTATACTATTAGGGGCTACGCCAACATGTAGAATTAATGTTTTAATTTTTTTGGAGAGTAATTTATATAATGAAAATCTTTTAGGAGTAAAATTAATTAAAGCGCAGTTTGTGTAGGTAGGTGTGTATATTAATAATAATATTAGAGGAGGGAATTAATATAATTATGAATGTTAATATTGGCTTACATGAGAATGGAGTGTTATTTGAAGAATGTTGAGTACATGAGTGATGTCCAATGCAGTGGTTGCAATTTTAACAATGTCCGCTCCACTTGCTTGTATCCTCACCACAAGCTTCGCTAGTTCTTCTGCTGATGGAGTCCACTCGTAGTTGTGACTCGAAACTATTACTTTGCTTTTATTCTTCTTCTTCTTCTTCTTCTCTACATCATAAAACTTATCAGCAACCTTAACTTCAACATCAACGTAATCAGCTCCCAACTCAACAGCTAATCGCAGTGCATCCAGTCGCTTGTTTTCATCACCATCATACATCCCACCCTCCCATTTTGGCCTTAATTAATTCACACAACCAACGTACGTACAAATTCAAATGAAATATAATTATTAACATTGAAGCCAATTAAGATACCTAATTAATTACATTTACCTGTACGTAAATAATGTGGGCAAAGGGCGGTTTTGAATGAGAGAGTTGAGATGTTGATAATGATAATTAGGGGTGAAGTTTTTCAAACAGTCCAACCGTATTTCAACAAGGTCAGCTCCACTAGCTTTTGCCTTTTCTATATCAATCTTCATCTTCTCAATGCTCTCCCTCATTATAGGAACACAAATCAAGCTTCCATTCTTCCTCATAATTCCTTCACCTCACTTAATTTATAATTACGTCAAACCTGCTATATATATATTGCTCTCTTATATATTATATATGTATACAAGTGTGTGTAAAATGTGGTAGATAAACTTTGAATGTTTGGTGACCCCACCCTTAATTAGGTTCTTGAGAAATTAAATGAGAAGCAAACAAGTTGTTACGTTACTGGGTAGTTTGGGTGTAATTTTTGGGGTAAATTAAAACAGATGAGAGTAAAAGATGATGAAAAAGAGGAAAGAGGAAAGGGAAAACATTAATTAATTAGTACAGACTAGACCACATACAGGTACAGAGCTAGTGATTGGTGCCTTTCCTTTCCTAGTACAACACGTTGCACCACTCACTCATGTTTATGTTGCAGAGCCTTATGTCGTATGTGTTAGAGTCATTTAATAATTTCTGTGGTCCATGTACTTTTTCCACCCCTTCTCTTCTAATTTATTAATTGAACGGACCACTTTTATTTAAACAAACGTCTCTAATTAACATGTGTATGTATTAAGGTATATGCATGTTAAAACAACTCTTAAAAAGTCTATATATGCTACCATTTTAAATATCCCTCATCTCTATTCCTTCATACATAATTAATATAAAGAATTTTGAAAGAAAGACAACACTTTCTACTTTCTACTTCTATCAAACAATAGAATACAAATATTAGATGAATTTAGCCAAACTCGTACTTCCTTTTTTATTTAGGTGGAAAAAATAGAAAAGTGGAATATGATAAAAATAGTAAAATACTACTTTTAAGCACTTGGGTAAGCAATGTTTCTAAAACTCTCATCAGCATTCCAAATTTCCATTAACATTTCAAGTCAACATTTAATAGAAGAGGCTAATTATGTCTAAGTGAAGCAAAATAATTATTTTGAACCAACTTTGAAGCATAGATAACTAATTTTGAACTTTAAAAACATAGAGGACCAAAATGATGTTTTGATCTCAAATTTAAAGACACAAATTTCCTTGAGTATCATATATAAGACAATAATGCATTACCTCCTATATGGCAGAATAAATAAAATTTCATTGCAATAAAACAGACCATTACAAATGCCAATCACAAAACGGAAGTCAGAAAATAGCATCAGTAATGTAGAAAAGAAACCCCCAATAAAAGCACAAAAAACAGATTCAACAGTGAAACCTCACTACTAAGAATTGAGAATTGTCATCTTGATTAAAGAAAATGATAACGGCCATTTCTGCAATTATATTCTCAAGTTATGAAGCAAAGAAGAAAAATAAAGAAAACTATCTCTAAATCAAATGCAAACAAGAGCAAAAGGCATTGAAATGTTGTGGAATTAAGAAGCAAAACTTTGCATAAAATATGAAATTGAAATTACTTTCTTGTACTTTTTAGAAGTAGATTAACATTGATTGCATTTCTGGTTGTTGTAAATGCTTTTTTCTTTTTGGGCTACTATACAGTGGCAAAAAGGGAAGATTACAGTTTACAAATGCAGTTTTTGTTGGTTAAGAAATAAGAAGACAAGGGAAATGAAGCTGTCACTCTCTTTTACTCACGGACTACAACCAATATAAAATCACAAAAAACAAACATAAATGAAACAAAAAAATATTAAATTCCATGAGTTTCAACAAGGTATGATAAGACGACCAAAGATTAGACTTTTGTTTTAGTTCTTAATTATGAATATCAAACAAAGTAAATAGGGAGTTGAAGTGATCCGACGAAGAAAGATAAATATAAATCAAGAGAAACGTTATTGCATGATTATATGAAGTGAAGCAAAAAAAAAATGAAAGGGGATAGCAAACAAAACTTCAACCTTGAATTTACAATAAAAAAATGAAATGCAAAGATAAGATATGAAGTGAGAATATTCTAAATTATGTCCTCACTTGAAGAAGAATTGATTGCAGAAACAAAACAGTAACCTTACAGTTTTTTAAGTGAAAGTGGGAATGATTTTAAGTAGTAGTAGTCTTTGATTGGAAGAGAATAATTGCTTTTGAAAGGGTGCTAGTACTTATTTTAAAATTTTGGGTGTGTTTATTAATTCAAAGGGTGCATTTTTAATGTTTAAAAGAAAAAGGTCCTGTCAGTTTTAAAGTTTGGAAGGGGAAGGTGTGATTGGTTGACTATTTCAAAGAGTGCAGTCTTAAAAATTTAAAAGGGTGCTATTTTTTAAAAGTTTAAAAGGATGCTATTTTGTTGTTAGTATTGAGGGTATTTTGGGAAAGCAAATTTATAAAAAAAAAAAAAAGTGAAACATGATAAAAATACTACTTTTAAGCACTTAAGTTATCAAGTTGAATCAAATATATATCAAGACAACCTAGCAACCCGGTAGATAAATCAAAACCTTTTTATGATTTCATAATACAAGAAGAAAGAATCAAAATTATTGTTAAACCTTAAATACAAATTTGTCTTTGACTATTTTTTATTTGTTTAAATTAGGATAGGATATTCACTATGGAGCATAATAACTAATCTCTTCGTTAATTTGTAAGCACTTTTAAATATGTGACAGTTAGCCTAATAATTTATAACTATTTCATATCTAAAGTCAGAGATCAAACACTTAATACTTAATTAAAAGTATATAAGTCCCTTTTATTAAATTTGACCCTGTGAATTGTTGGAACTTGGAAGGTATCTTTGAAAGGGCAAGACTTAAATATTTGGCAATTTTACCTAAAACCTATGGTTTAAAATTTTTAATCCCAAAATTCCCCTTTGCAGCAAAGTATTCCACAGATACCCCATTTTTGTCATTTAGTGAGTCCAAATCCTTCTGGGCCTCAGACGGATTTGAATCCGTCTAGGCCCAGACGGATTGGGTTTATTTTTTTTTTTAAATATGACTGAATCCGTCTGGGTGGCAGACGGATTCAGTCATATATTATTTTTTAATATAAAACCGAATCCGTCTGCCACCCAGACGGATTTGGTTTGAATTAAATTTTTTTTTTTAGTTGCTGAACGCATAGGGCAGCGTAGGGTCAGGTGATGTGACCCTACGCTGCCAACCTCTCACCTTACCCATTAATTCACCTCACCCCATTAATTCATTCTCAATCCTCATCTTCATCTGCTTCTCATTTTCACATTTTCATTCTGCTTCTCTTCATCTTCATCTCACATCTCTCATTTCTTCATCTACTTCTCATATTTCCTTTTCCTTTGTCTCCTTTTCTCTTTCGGTGGTGGGGCAAGATTTTGCTGGTGGTCCAACCAGTATAAAGAAATCAGATAGTGTAGTCCAGATCTACACAGGTAATTTTTTAATTTTTTTAAATAGTCCAAGTGGTTAATTTCGTAATTTTTATCTGATTTTTTTTTTTAATGTTACAATTTCAGTTGTGTTCTTGGACTTTTCAAATTAAGTGTGGGCTAGATATTCAATCCAGGTAATTTTTTTAATATTTTGTAAATTTTTTTTACAAAAATTTTTTACTTTGTAGTATACTGAAAAGTTAATAGAAATTTTGTTAATGTAAGTATATTTTTTAAATCATTTATATTTGTTTAGTTGAATTTGCAATTTTTTTTAGATTTTTTCAGAATTTTTATGTTAAAGTGAGATGAGTATTAAATTTTTGTTTGATAAATTTGTTGAATATGATTGTGAGTATTCATTTATTCTTCTTACCTATGGACCAATAATCTCAGGGAAATATTATTGTGGACAAATTATTATTTTTATTTTTATTAATAATGCATTTATATGATTAGTTTTGATATAATGTAGTAGTTATTTTTTAAAAAAAAAATCATATGTATGAGAATTTTTTAGTGATATATTTGTAGTAGTTACTCATGATATATTTGTATGATTAGTTTTGATATAATGTAGTAGTTACTATTATTTTTTTAAAAAAATCCATATGTAGGAAAATTTTTTAGTGATGATATATTTGGATGATTAGTTTTGATATAATTTAGTAGTTAACTATAATAATATTTAGTAGTTATTTATATGTGGTTAATATGAAATATGTGTGTTTGTAGGTATCAAAATGCATAGAAAAATATTTGCATATGTTTATTATGACGGAGAAATTAAGAATGGCACAGAGGGTGTTATATTTACATGTAGACAACCTAAAGGAATAAGTCTAGAGGAAAATATTACATTGGGTGATTTAAAGACCTTGATAAATGAGAAATTAAATCTTTCTGAGAATCAAACTGTGTCTGAAATAATTTATAGGATGCCGTTAAACATGAATCCTTTGAGGTATGGACAATTGCACGTGGGAGAAGATTCAGATTTCCAATTTGTAATAGAGAGGCACTTGCAAATTTGTTCTGAGTTTGGATTGATGGAGTTTTATGTAGAGATATCAACACATGATACCAATATAGATATAGAAAACCAATTATCTTCCGACTACAATACTCAGCCAACACCTCAGACGGATCAAACTTTAATTGCTAGTTCCTCGCGTTTACAAATTGTTGGTACATGTCAACCTCCTACAGAAGACCTTGGTGAATTTTCAGACGAAGATGAATATGAGGCAAGTGTTCCTATTCGGATGTCTCATCAAGACAAAGAAGATGATAATGTTTGGGAAGATATTGTTGAAGAAGAATTAGCTAATTTTTACTCTCAAGTGGATGTGGAGAGAGCAAGGGGCTTTACTGGAGACTTTGGTCCACGCAGTGATGATGTTGGGGAGTTGTATGAAGGGATGAAGTTTCCAACGAAGGCCGCACTACGTAGGCATGTGAAGCTTTATCATATTAAGAATAACTGCACATTTGTAGTTGCAAAGTCAGGGAGTAATTTTGAGGACTGGCGGTGTCCCAAGTTTGGAAAGGAGTGTGGTGAGACTAAGGGCAACTCAAAAGGTTAACACATACCATTGGGAGATAACCATATGCCCAGAGAAACACAAATGTGTCACAATGACATTGTCACAAGATCATCCAAAGTTGGATTCTGACGTGATTGCATCTTTTATCATTAGTATGGTGACTTTAGAGCCTGATGTCTCTGTAGCTTCTATCATTGAACGAATGAACACCCAATTTCAGTTTGAAGTGTCTTACAAAAAGGCATGGTTAGCAAAGCACAAGGCCATTACAAGGGTTTTTGGTAATTGGGAGAGCTCTTATTCTAAGTTACCTCGATGGATGGCTGCCATACAACACTTTTTACCCGGGACAGTTGTTCAATTTTGTTATAAACCACGCCCACGTGGAGTCCCTTCGGATCCTAGCATTCGAATCTTTCAAAGAGTTTTTTGGGCATACAAGCCATGCATTGATGCATTTCCACACCTCAAACCAATGGTCCAAGTGGATGGAACCTTCTTGTATGGAAAATATACTCAAACCCTCTTGATTGTTTCATCGCAAGATGGTAACTCTAATGTTGTGCCACTTGCCTTTGCTATCGTGGAGGGAGAAACATTAGAGGCATGGGCATGGTTTCTTAAGAGAGTTCGTTTGCATGTGGTCGGTGAAAGACAAAATATTTGCTTGATATCAGATAGGCATCCTTCCATACTATCTGCCGTCAGTGATCCACGTACAATGTGGCAACCACCTTATGGCCATTATGTATATTGCATCCGTCACTTGGCTAGTAACTTGAACAAGAAATACAGCGATAGTAACTTGAAGGATTTGTTTGTAAACATTGGTAAGTGTTATATTTTTTTTTTATATTTACCCTCTTGATTTAGTGTTATGGGTTATAAATTTTTGTTTGCTTTGTAGGTTACCAAAGCCAACGTGACGTGGTAGATGCACAGTTGGCTGAGTTTCGAACTCTCAAAGATGATCTTGATGAATGGGTTGACGCAATACCAAGGGAAAAATGGTTACGGGCATATGATGAGGGACGTCGGTATAGTCACATGACTACCAACTTAGCTTAGTGCATGAATTCAGCACTAAGGGGAGTTAGGCACTTACCAATTCTAGGACTCGTGAAGGCCACAATGTACCGCTTAAACTCATATTTCGTAACAGTTTCCAAAACCACAGCAGCCCAGTTAAGAGCTGGTCAAGTTATTTGTGAAGAAGCGGCTAAAAAAATGTTGGAGAATCAACAAGCAGCAAATCCTTGTAAGGTTATATCCTTCGATCGTGCTTCACTGTACTTTGAGGTTCAGGAGCCATATGATCGGTCCAACAAGAATTTCTGACGAAATTGCAAAGTGAACCTTAGAGACCGAGTGTGTGATTGTGGAGAGTTTCAAGTTTTTCATTACCCTTGCCACCATGTAATAGCAGCTTGTAAATCAGTGAAGCTTGACCACTCTCAGTTTATCGACCGCGTGTATAGGTTGGAAACAATTCTTAATGCCTACTCAAATGAGTTTCGACCAATGGGCGACGAAGTCGGCTGGCCCCAGGTTGAAGGTCCAACTCTGGTTGTAGATCCTGAGAAGTTGAGAGATAAAGGTCGACCTCAAACAACTCGATTCCAAAATGAGATGGACTGGGTAGATACAAGTAGAACTACTAGAGTAATTAGAAGAACCCAATGTGGAACAGGTGGTCATTTTCTGTAAAAATATTGTCTTTTTTATTTTTTATTCATGTTGTAATATCTAAAATTAGTGAAATTTAATTATTTTCATTAAAAATTAGTCTCTATTATTATTTAAATTTTATGGAGAAAAAGGACAAGAATGAAAAGATGATTATTAATATAAATAATTATTTATTTTCTTAATTATTTTATAGTAATAAAATTAGTTTATAAAAAAAATTAATTAAAAAAAAAACGGACAAGTGTTTTAAAAAAAAAGGAAACGGAGATGTTTTTTTAAAAAAAAATTAATTTAAACCGAATCCGTCTGGGTGGCAGACGGATTCGGTTTTATATTAAAAAATAATATATGACTGAATCCGTCTGCCACCCAGACGGATTCAGTCATATTTTAAAAAAAAAAAACCCAATCCGTCAAATCCGTCTGAGGCCCAGACGGATTTAGACTCACTAAATGACAAAAATAAGGTATCTGTGGAATACTTTGCTGCAAAGGAGAATTTTGGGATTAAAAATTTTAAACCATAGGTTTTAGGTAAAATTGCCTAAATATTTTCTATTAATTTTTAAAATTAAATTAAAATATGTAAAAATTTAATAAATTAAATCACTAAGTAATATATTATATTGTAAAAATTATTCATATATCATTTTATATTTTAAAAAGTTAATAGCAAAAATATAACAACTAAATTTGTTTACTTTGGGAAATATTAAATCAATTAGGGACACTAACCTCCACAAGTCACCTTACAAGAGGAGCATTAGGGGAAATTTATTCAAAGTTGTGCTCACATGGATAACAAATTCGGATATGGCTCTAATTTTAGATGACATTGATTTTTACGAAGTCAAATTCTCAGGGTGAGTTTATTTTTTATTTAAATTTTCAATGAAAATAAAAAAAAATTAAAAAATTTATTTGTCTAAAATTCTAAAAATTAGTTTTGAAGATAAACTCATTTTAAAAAATATCAATGTTTTTATCATTTTCTATTAAAGAGTTTGATAAAAATGCAAATTGAAAATGCAGTGGTATTAGATCTGTCGGAGATTCATATACTTCAAGATTAAGGGCTCACTTGCTATAAATGCACAGATGTAAAGTACTGTAAAGAAAGTATTGTAGAATAAAGGAAAGTACGGTAGAGAAAAGTGAGGAAAGATATAGAGAGAAAAATTACGAAAGAGAAAAAGTATGATAAAAAGTGTGTTTTGTATGTATAAAATATAATGTATATTTTTTTAGAAATCGTGAAATTACATGTAAAATACTGTTTGGGATGTTTATCAAACATGCCCTAAGTATCAGACCATTCTTACTAAAGAGGTATATATGTTTGGGCTGCTTTTGTCCGAACTCCGAAGTGTCCAAGGTTCGAAAACATTAATGCCCAATGACCAAACACAAAAATCCTACAACACACCATTAGTGCATGCTATGTTTTTTTTTTCACAAATCCAAGTCCAAGAGCTTCTTCTGACAAAAAAAAAAAAAAGAAGTCCAAGAGCTTCTCACAATTTTGTATGGTTGAGCTTGAGGCAGATGTTATTATTTATTTATATTTATAATAACTTTTAATTAAATTTGATTTTCAATATTGTGTAGTTATTACTTTTTTTAAAAAAAAATTGATAGTGTTGTTAATTCAAAATTTAGTGATTTGAATGAAGAATTGAGATATTTAATTATAACTGATCTCATACTGAAATATCATATAATTTTTTTTTCGATTTTTTATATTTTATTATATATGTAATAAGTAATAATTTAATCAATTTGATATCCATATCAATAGTCAATTTAATAATAAAACAAAAAATCATTAATGTTCTCTTGATTTTTAGTTGTTTATAAGTTCTAAACCATACATATTTTCATAATTTGGATTTTTTGAAATATATCATGACTTTACAAAGCAACCACATTTTCTAAATTATAAAAATTGAAAAATAAAAATCATTTTCAAAAAATGAAAATATTTTCTTAAACCAAACCAACCCTTGGTTTCTGATTTCATTACAATACAACTTGAGCTCATATTTTTCTGCATGTTTCTTCATTGCTTTTAGCTTGTTGACATATTTACCCAAAAGAGAGAGAAACGTGGTGGGTTCAAAAAAATAGACAGACAGGTCTGGGAAAACATTTGTGATAGCGAAGATCCTTCACACTTCACAGGAATGTCACAGTACATAAATATATTATTCATTCCATGGAACACTAGTTTGTTCCAGCAATTGAAATTGGGATAATTATGTCCTAAAAACATGGGGCTAATTTGCAGGTATATGTTTCACAACCTACACACACTGCCTTGAAACATTGAATGAAAGCAGTACTCGCCTTCGTGCTTCTTGGAATGTAATACAACAGCCACAAATCTCTCTGCAAAAACTCCTACTTTTTCATACCTAGACTGGCATGATTGAATACTTCCTATTACATGAACAAAATAAGGAGAACAACAATTAGATTAAAACCCAGATATTAAGATGAGCAGTCAATGCTTAATGCATAATAAGCAGAAAATACAGAATATTACTCAGCTGATATGGGATATATCAACAGAGGCAACTGCATATAAAGCACTCATATACATTATCTGTTGTTACTGAGCATAAAATAAATGATTTTTTAAAGAAAATAGAGGAACATGGGATGTATCATGCCACATTGAGACAAGTCAGTAGTTGGCATACTCTGTTCACAAGTTAAAAAGCTATAGGGACACAAGCACATCAAATCCGTAGCTAAAACAAGTCTACACAACTGAAATCAAGTGGTAATATGAAAAACACAGTTAAAACTTCAAATTCGAGGGAAAACAGGATCAATGTGGTTGAAGTTAGCGCTTGCAAACCTTATTAGTAATTTGCCATAATTTTTCTGAAAAGCTCCTTTGGTGCTGCACATGCAAAGAGAGTCATAGAACAAAGATAAGACATCCAAACCAATCAGACCAAATAAAGTGTATATGAGGGGACGAGGGTGAAAAAGAAATCTGAATTTAGTTTTCTGAATTTACATTCTGCTTACCTGGCAACCCAGTAAACCTCTCGTACTGTTGATATGCCTGTCCTATAAACATCTCCAATCCTGTTACAATGGTAGCTCCTGACTCTTCTGCCTCCTTCAAGAGTCTAGTCATTTTGGGGGTGTAGACGGCATCAAAAACCAGGGAGTAAAACTTCAAAGCATGCTGCAAAAAAAATTAATAATAAATAAATTTGATTCTTTGGCCTTCAACTGTATTCATGTTCAATATCAAGAGATTTTAGTGCCTTCATGCTAATATTTGACTACATAACTTGTCCAGAATAGAAACACCATGTCCCAAATATTTTAATGTCAATAATTTCTTGCATTGTGTTTGTTCAAACCATAATGAATAAATTCATCTTTACCCCAACAAAACCAAAAAAGCACATAAGCTATTATTTATTTTTCTCAAAACTCCATCACAATTGTGATTTCCAATGAAGCATTAAGGGAATTCGTTTCATTTCTCACTTCTCAGTTTGAGGTAAGAGAGCTACTTCTAACTTGCCTAAAATAGCCATGTCATCATAAATATTAATTTTTTTTATACAAAAAGAAATTGTCACCATAAATATTAATGAAGTAGGAATAATCTCACAAAATTGGAATGACATAAAATTATAATGAATTTAGATATGCCATGTACAATACCTGAAGATAAAGGTAAAAACAGTGCATTTTCAAAACCAATAATCAGATGTTCTGAGAAAAAGTCAATTTGGTTCAAAAAATTCTGGCAACATTCTGACTACATATAACAGCAGACTGCAGATTAGATTCAAAACTTCAATTAACAAGAGTGTAAGACCCAAATTGTCATAACATAGCAGCATGCCAAATATTCAAACCTTAGAAATAGGTGTTTCATCAACTTTTGGTTGCATTCCAATTGATGTTGTGTTTGCTAGGATCATGCCATCCTCTGGGTGATAATTATCTAAATCAGAAAGGGCTAAAGCATCTCCTCCAATTATGTTGGCAAGTTCTCTCGCACGATCTATACATAAATGATACACCAGTCTAAGTAAAATTTAACTAAGAATGGAGATAATAGCTTAGAGCCGTGTCTATTAGAAAATCTACACAACTAATGCAATATATTGATAACAGGGACAAGACACGATATGTCCTCAAGCATATGATACCAACAACTTCACAAAGTAATGCATACTTTAGCAATTGATGGGTACAGGGACGACAAGATATTGGTGTGGTTATATATGTATATTAAAAAAATACATAAAAACACACATGGATATGTGGTCTTTAGAAGATCTGTTGATAAGAGATATTCTATTCCCAGATGTATTGATGCATACAGTGAACATGTTTACATGAAGTAAATCAAACCTTAAATCCTAAAATGGGAGAGCAATCCGCGTGAAAATAGAACTGAAGGAATCAAACTACAGATATGAGGGATTTTAATAGGAATATAGAAAGTAGAGCTATCTTATCTTCATTGAAAGAGTTTTTTTAAAAAAAAGGAGGAGAACCACAACAGTAAATACAGAATGAAATTGTTTTCCTATACCAGTGATCAAGATAACAGATGAAAAATAACCCAAAGAACACATCTGAGAAGGTTTAAACCACTATAATTATTCCCTAAACCATTTACTGTAATATTTTATTTCCTCTTTTAAGCCAAAAAAGTCGTGCCCCAAGAAATTATTTCAGTAAAAGCCAGGGTTCAAATCACAACTTAAGACCATTGGCTTGATGACATATTTTGGTCCCCAAAATAACCCCATCGCACAGGTAACCCCATGATCAAATCTGAAATTTGGAGCTTTTTGGAGATTTAAAAAAAAAAGGAGGCAGAGGATTCCTCCAGATGCATGGGGGCAAAATCCCTGCTGAGAATAGTGATTTAGCCTAACTGTCTCCTACTTTTTGTGTCAGAAGAAAATGGACTAGAAAATTATCATGAAACACAAATCTCATCCTTAAACCAATTTTAGGAGGTCATCACACTTTCAGCTCTTCACACGAGAAGCTTTCTACTCATGAAATGGAAATCCCAACAAGATTTTACAGAGTTGTTCCCCTCACTCTTGATCACTTTCTATCTCATAAACAGTTAATAAAATATGTTTCAAGCAAGAGAATGCAAATTGTGAAGGGTACCATAGGTGCGGTTGGCAATCACAACCCTTGCTCCTTTC
Source organism: Senna tora (assembly GCA_014851425.1). Taxonomy (NCBI): domain Eukaryota; kingdom Viridiplantae; phylum Streptophyta; class Magnoliopsida; order Fabales; family Fabaceae; genus Senna; species Senna tora. The sequence goes on along the minus strand of CM026262.1, from coordinate 1,700,116 downwards.
TCCTTAGCACCATAAGCGAGTGCCTTCCCAGCACCACCAGCTCCAATCACAACAAACAGCTTACCAGCTAATGGTGAAATAGTACTTTTGCCACTATCCTTACCTGCAAAGACATAATTCAAGTACGCATGATCCTCAGAAGAATATTTACCAACAACAATGACAATAAGAAATGCTTAGCCAATAAATGTAACAAATACCTCGTAGACCATCCTCAATGGCAGTAATAGCACCAATATAATCAGTATTATATCCACTCAACTTCCCGTCAGTTGAACTCCGTATAATGCAATTCACAGCTCCTATGGACTGCAGTTAGACAAGTTAAAGAAATTGAATACAAGAACAGCAAATAGGCTAGCCAGATACTGATCCAAGATTGAGGAAATATGCATTATAATGTGAGATCAGTATCTAATTAATACCTTAGCCACTGGGTCGACCTCATCACAGCATTCAAGTGCAGTCTCCTTGTGAGGAATGGTGACACTGAAATACAGTTACGTTAAAGGTCAAATTCTGCTAGGTTGCATGAGACTTGAGAGTTTAAAGTATCTAGCACAATATAAAAGGTGACAAGGGAATGTTCTATCACAAATTTGAACACAAAATACGACAAAGAAAGCAACTAAAAAAGAACAGGAGGATAAGAAAAAGTAATTTCACAAGTTCAACTTCAACAGTGAAAAAATATTCATAAAAAAAGAAAATAAACTTGGAATCATATGTAGGATTTCTAAAGAAACAAGCTATAGATTTATTGTATTATTAAATTAAGGCACAGCTTGAAAACATCAAATATAGTTACAGACTGGAATAAACCTTATGAGGTTGGGACTTGTATAAAAAGTATTAAAACATCAAATATATATATATATATAGTTCAACACTCAACAGCATACCAACAAGACTTAAACATTGCAAACTTAATATCAATCCAGTAAATGAACTTATGTAAAGGTCTAAGACGACTTCACATCCTTATTAGCTTCTTAAATGAATACTAGATCCTTTGAATTACCTTGATAACTTTTCCAAGTTAAAAATGTCGCTTGGCATTCTCACTACCTAGTAGAACTTTCTTCCGGAAAAAAAAAAACCCAAGCCATAAAAGAACAATCACTATATAAACACATTACTTTTTATGCACTGCTCTATAGCATACTCATGAAAGCTGACTATCGGTTAAAAGAATCTACAAATTGATACCATAATGTAACCATAGCATAGCAGGGAAACAAGAAGCATCAAGCATTAGATAAAAGAAAGTTAACAATCTTTACTAGTCAGAACCTGAATCCCACAAAATCGGTGGATGAGTAAGTTCGTAGGAAGTTGGCAAGGTCATCAACCAGAAAATGTAGAAAAATAGCATCTAAACCAACTGTCTTGAAGGATTCATTGTACAATATAGGTGATTTGCTGTGGGTGACCGGCTTTCCAAGAATCCCATATACTTTTGTATCAGGACCTATTTGTCTGAAATTGTATAGATGTAGCAGATCTTTAATTGTTGGTTGACCAGGAGCTGAAACTACTCCAGACTCAAGGGTACCAAAAGTCAAATATCCACCAAATTTTGCACAAAGTATGCGTGAAATCACACCCCTATCACCCATAACAAGTGCAATAACTGGAACCTGAAATTTTCATTAATTATAATAAATTTGTAATTGTTTATCAGAATAAAATTACCACGGACCCAACTGCTACTTATTCACTTACATGAGAATGCACTGTTATTTGAAAAACGCGAGCCACATCAGTGATCTCCAAGGCAGTTGTCGCAATTTTAACTATGTCTGCTCCGGTTGCTTGTATCCTCGCCACAAGGTTGGCAAGATCCTCTGTTGATGGAGTGCACTCATAGTTGTGAGATGAAACAATGACTTTCGTTTTATTGAGTGCCTTTCCACGAATGGAGTCATAGAACTGATGTGCAACCTTTGGAGATGAGGAGGAAACAAAAAAAAAGATCACCATTAATTTTTAGACATCAATTTTTCATAGGTATAATTGTATAAAGACAGCCAGCAGAAGAATTCCTATAGAAAATCTTACAAGCATCATGAAGATGAATGACTGATTCTTAAATCATGGAACTGGTAAACAGAGAGCATAGCTTATGAGAAATTGAAAAAATGGTATATATATCAAACAAAGCCAATACAAGTTTACTGTAGCAGCCATCTTTAGTCCATACTTCAAGCACTAGGTTGCTATGGACCAAACAAAGGTATTATAATCATACAAATATGTTAATTGTATATTAGAATTATCAGATCAACTGACCCACCAAATTTGTCAACTTTTCATTTTGAAGACAATTCCTCCTAGTTGTCTGAATTGAGGAAAAATTACTTTGGCTCATTGATCACATGTCTGTAATATTGAAGCCATATTGGAATGGTTTTGTTGCATAAACAAAGGAAAATTAACCTTAAGTTCAACATCAATGTAATCAGCTCCCAACTCAATAGCTAATCGCAGTGCATCCAGTCGCTTGTTTTCATCACCATCATACATGCCACCCTCCCATTTTGGCCTTGAAGAATATAAATTCAGAGAGGTCAAGTAAAACGATAATCTCACACTTTAGCAGTAATTTCATTTTTATGATTACTATATAGGATGAGTAAAAACAGAGTTAAGAGAAGAAGGTTGAGAAATTAAAATGTTTCCGTATATCAAATATTTGAAATCAAACAAAGTAAAGAAATAAATTTGAAAAAGAAATAACAATGATTATCTACTTCAACTCTATAATACTCCATATATTGTCCTAAATACTGAAATTCACACAAAATGTAGACCAATTCAAATGAAAATACTATTGCATGTTGTATGAATCCAAGCAAAACATTTTAGTGGATTTGGCTATTGGCAAGTTGAAAGTTTTCTGCACCTTTTAAGGCTCCATTTGCTTTGTCTTTCTATTATTTCTGTTTATTGAATACAAAAGTTAGGCTGATTAGCAAACCTAGAGAATGTCACCAATATACAATTTACCCAGATATTACAAAGACAAATTCATAGGTAATAGCATTGCAACGACACTGCAGTAAACAGCCACTGGCGAATTGTAAACATTCTCTTGATCACAATTGAAGTTCAGAGTTCCACCATGTAAATAGATGTGGTCAATAATACACTAGTTCCTGGGTTTTCCTCCTCTCAGAAAAGACATTGAATTCAAACTTAACATAGATCAGAAAAGCTATTAAAGTAAAAGAAATCCGCATAGCCAAACCTGTAAGTAAATAATGTGGGCAAAGGACACTCTTTAATTAGAGAGTTCAGATCTTCATAAGGGCTGAAGTTCTTCAAGGAGTCCAACCGTATTTCAACAAGGTCAGCATCACTAGCTTTAGCCTTTTCTATATCAATCTTCATCTTCTCAATGGACTCCCCCATTATAGGAACACAAACCAAGGTTTCGTTCTTCCTCATTCCTTCACTTCCCATTTGACTGTAAGAAGGAGACGCAACCTGAAAATCACCACAGCCAAAAATAATAATAATAATCCTAAGGCAAGCATTAAAAGACTAAAAATTGGAACCAAGCTCGCCTCAATTAAACCTGCTATTTTAAAATATCTCTGTTAAGTTTCCTAAAACGAAACGAACTAGGGAACTCTGAATTGCCAGCAGATGGCGGATCCGTGACGAGTAAGAGAAAACAAACAAACAAACTTGGGAATTCTAATTTTGTCAGTAACGAAAAAGAAAAGGAATGGATTACCTGCAATGCGTCTTGTTTGGCAGAGAGAGTGGTAGGTGGGTTGGTGGTGACCCCTTTGAACTATGGGGGTTGGTTCGCGTTGGTGTGTAGATGATGGCTGCTCTGCTTCATCGGAATTAGCCACCATTTTTTTTTATAAGTTAACCGCGCGGTATGATCCAACTTGTGGGTTACATCCGTATAAAACAAAAAAAGACATCAAGTAGGTTTTCTCTTACCATCTTATTTTTTTTAGGTGAGTTAGACTTTTATATTAATTTTTAAATTTATTCCTAAACTTTTTATGATGTATAAAATTAATATTAACTCATCACTAAAATCGATATTATTTATACTCACTTATATCACTCAAAATGACATTTCGTATTAAAAAGAAAAAATGTCAACGTAACATCAAAACCTAATTTATATAGATTGTAGCCCAACTAACATTTGTTGCAGCTGCAACTTGCGTTCCCCAGTCCCCACATTTTTGTTCATTTATAGCTTCATCTCATTTTATTTAAAAAAAAACATATTATACAACTTTTAGGTATTTAATATTTAGTGTCACAATTTTTTAAAAATAAAATCATAAATCAATACTTAGATTTTACTGTATAATTAAATTAAAAAAAATTACACATCCTCTAGTTATGAAAGAACAGTATCTAACAATCAAACCGAAAAAAAGAAATATATTCAGCCTCTCTTTAATTGCGCCAATTTAGAGCGTAATTTTGATTAGAGATGCAACTAACATTTGCTACAGCTGCAACTTGCGTTCCCCAGTCCCCACGCTATTCTTCATTTATAGCTTTGTCTCATTTTATTTTAGAAGAAAACATATTAGGATGAGTATTTGGAGCTATTAAGAGTTTAAGTTTACTTCTGTTTTAAAATTTGTATCATCTTAAATTTAAAAAAAAAATTATTTTGACACAAATTCAAATAAATTCAATAGTTAATAGATAATGAACTTCAACTCTTGAGCATTACCCAACATATTATACAACTTTTAGGTATTCAATATTTACGCTCAAATTTTTCAAAATATAAAAATCATAAATCAATACAGTTTAGTTTTTAAGGTATAAATAAACTAAAAAATAATTTTCAACACATCCAGCTAAAATACTATTTAATCCATGAATTGTTAGTCAAATTACAATGTAATTCCCAAATTTGATAAAAATATTTTTTTAGTCCCCAAATTTGCAACTCTTTTAATTATTTAATCTCCAAATTTAGCAAAAATACTATTTAATCTCCGAATTTACAACTCTGTCTATTTAGTCCTCAAACTTGACAAAAATATTATTTAGTCCCCAAACTTACAACTCTGTCAACTATTTAGTCCCTTGACTTTTATACCCGTTAGATAACTAACGGACGTGGGCGTTAAACGTTGATGTAGCATCGTTAAGTGCCCCGTCACATTCCACCTAACATGTCACTTAACTTTAACATTAAAAATTAAAAAAAAAAATGCTGACTTAGACGTGAACAAGGTGAACCCATTAAGACATGCTAAGAATTCTGCCATTGACAACCGTAAAGAAGTAATAGCTAGGAGGCACAACATTTCACTACCCCTATTCAACCCACAATTATACTCGTACTACCCTTTCTTCTCTTTTAAATGTTAAAGTTGACGTGATATATGCTAAGGTACTTAACGGTGCCACATCAATATTTAACGGTCATATCAACCGGTTATCTAACGGATAACGATCAGGAGGACTAAATAGTTGACAGAGTTATAAATTCGATGACTAAATAATATTTTTATCAAATTCGAGAATTAAATAATAATTTAACCAACAATTCAATAACTAAATAGTAAAACAACAATATCTACAATTAAAAGGGAAAAAAACTTCAGTCTTTTCCTTGAACCTTTTTTTCTTTTGGGTCGAATCGCAATCATCTATTTTACATCTGAAAGGGAAGAAAAGTCGTACAAACGGAACGGAAGGATAAAAGAAACAAGACCTGCTCGACTAAATCCAGAGAAACCATAAGCCGAGGACGTTGGAAGTTGTCAGATTTAGTAACGTCCTCGGCTTACTATATGAAATTGGACAGAACTTATCGCCTTCAACTCATTTTTTTAGCAAAACAGTTTTTAAACATCATTTTTAGCCCCAAAAAAAAAAGTCTTTTAACTTCGTTATGACAATAACTTATAAATTATCACCAAATCAAGACAATCGCTATTCTCTACCAGGGTCGTTAAGATTTCGATTTAATAAATAAGATCTCGTGGTTTTATAATTTTATTTATTGAGATCGATATTAATTTTAGATAAATTAAAAATATAATAAGATGGTAATAAAATTACAATTTTATATATGAATAATGGGTTTGCTGAATGCTAATATAGAAGTGAAATCACTCATAAAACAAATAGACGGCCGATGCAGACAAAACGGCAGGTGTTGGACAATATAATCAGATTTGGACATGAAATTACAACATCATCTGTATTCTGTACACGACTTTTAAATATATAATGTTATATATACACGGATTTAATTACTCGGTTTCAGATTCTTTGACTTCTGATGCCACTGGACACTGAGCCAAATCTTTCTCAGGCATGCTCTGCGCATTATCATTCTCCACAGCCGGTGTTGAATGCGGAGATAGATCCATGTTTTCCGGTGCTTCTGTGTTTACAACCTCAGAATCTTGAACGGTGCTCTTTCCATCCCTATCCTCAGTTACTTCTTGTTCTTCTGATTCCGGCTGTACTTCTGAACAGGAACTTAAACCCTTCTCAGTTAAGCCCTCTGCAACTTCACCTTCTGCAACTGGAGAACAAGGTTGGTCCTTGACTTTTGAGGCATTTTCTTGCATGACATGATTATCGTCGTTTGCAATACCAGCTTCTGAGCTCTCAACTTGATTACCCTCCGCTGCTAACGAACATGGAGGTGAAGCCACGTCTGTCGTTGCTGTTGCCAACACATCTGAACAACCCTTGGTAACATCCTTTCCATCAGATACATCAGCTTCAGATTCTTTCGATGCACTTTCTGGCATGACATGTTCATTGGTGTTCACATCATCAGCTTCCAAGCTGTCCACACGATTAGCCTCTGCTGCTGACGAACAGGGAAGTACTACTGATGCTGTTGCTAGCACAGAGGAATGATCCTTAGTAGCATCCTTGTTATCAGTACCCTTCTCGGATAAGTTCTCCCCATCAATCGGGGCTGATGGACATGGAATTTGAGCAACATCTGCTGTCTCAGTTGCACAGCTCCCATTAACATCTGCCTGACCTTCCATATCAGATCTACAGTCTTTTGATTCATTTTGAGCTTCGGAGGTGCCTACAGCACCCTTATCAAACAAGGTTTCCAACTCATTTGATGTCTCTCCAGCATTACGAGTCGGGGCTGCATACTTGACTTTATCATCTACATGCATCCCAGAAACCTACAATGAACATAGATAAAATCACTAAAGGAAATAGTAAATTACATAAGCATATACTGAGATTTACAATGTATATAAATCGTCTCCAATTTGTCTGATTTGTTGATTTTCTAACGAGACACTAAAAGGGTAGAAAGTAATGTAAAAAAGTGCCTTCTGATTTTCTCAAGGCTCGATATCCCAAACTAATGTGTATAGACAAACTCAAAGAGCTATTTTTAACTTGCTCAGCTTTCCAATAAGAGATGCACTAGGAGATGAGCTCTTGCACTCAATTATCTTAAAATTACTCTCCTGACGTTAATATTTAGACAATGCTTGGGATTTCAGTGGTTCAGTATGATCCTAAATCTACTGATCTTAATATTTAGACACGAGGACAATGTCTGAAAATCAACATTACCAGTGACTCATTGTCCTGTTCCCCCATCTCAGCTTCAGAATTACTTGATTCCTGGAGTGGTAATGAATTTGTAGGGGGACTCTGCAGAAATGAATCCATAAAGGAAGTTAAAGGGACCATTACAGTGACATATTATAACAGTCAATATGTGTAGAATAGCTTACCAGAGTAGCATCCCTATGACTTTTATCTCCACCAATCAAACAACCTTTTGGTTCCCCTGGTGCTGGTGAACTGCAGAGAGGTTGCTCATCACATAACACATCAATCTTACTTTCATCAATCCTCGTCGAAGTTGAAGGTAAATCAATGTTTCTCAATTCAAGTTTTTCTGGTTTATGTCCAGCAATCTGTGAGGTCTCCATTTGATCATTCATTTCAGCTCCAGAATTACTAGATTCCTCAAGCAGTAGTGGCTTTGTTGTAACGGGAACCTGCAGAAACGAATTCAAGAAGTTTATTAATGGATAAATTCTTATGCTTCAAATACTAATATCCAATATGGGCTTAATGGCTCACCACAGTGGCATCTCCGCAACTCTCCTCTACAGTTGAAACACCTCTTGGATCTCTTGGTGCTAGCGAACGAGAGGGAGAATCCTTACAATATGACACATCAATCTTCCTTTCATCAATCTCCATGGAAGATGAAGGTACATCCACATTCTGCAATTCAAGTGTTTCTGGTTCATTTCCTGCAACCTGAGATGACTCTATTTGATCACTCATTTCAGCTCCAGAATTACATGAATCCTGGAGAGGTAATGGATTTGTATTGGGACCCTGCAGAAATTAATACATAAAGCAATTTCAAGGGATGATAGTAATGCTACATTTACCAATAGACAACAGTGCAAAATAGCTTACCATAGTGGCCTCCTCTCCAGTCAAACAATTTTTTTGTTCCCCCAGTTTCGAGAAACTACAGGTAGGTTCTTTATCATATGACACATCTATCTTTCTTTCCTCGATCTCCATGGAGGATGAAGGTACATCTGCATTTCTCAATTCAAGTATTTCTGGTTTATTACCAGAAATCTGAGATGATTCCGTTTGGTCACTCATGTCAGCTGCAGAATTTCTTGATTCCTGAAGCGGTAATGGATTTGTAATGAGACCCTGCAGAAATGAATTCAATTAGTGAATGATAAGTGTTGCATATACTAATATCCAACAGGTACAAAACGGCTTACCACAGTAACATCCCTACAACTCTCCTCTTCAGTCAAACTATCTTGTGGTTCTCTAGGAACTAATAAACAGCACGGAGGGCCCTTATCACTTGACACATCAATCTTACTTCCACTCATCTCAGCGTCACAACAATTTGATTCCTGAAGTAGTGATGGTTTTGTTATGGGACCCTGCAGAAACAGATTCATTTAGGAAATTGAAGCAATAATTATAACATACCAATAGCTAACAGGGACTGAAATACCTCAGCAGCATCACTATGACTCTTTTCAGCATTAAGACAATCTTTTGGTTCTGCCATAACTAGAGGGCTGGAAAATTGATCTTTATCATACGACACATCAGTCTTATCTTGTACCACAACAAAGGTACACGTTACATCTGTGTTTTGGTATGAAGGTCTCTCTGGATCAACCACAGGAGCCTGATCTCTCTCCATTTTATTACCAATCTCAGCTTCAGAATAATCTAGCTCCTGTTGTGGTAATGTATCCGGAATGGGACCCTGCAGAAATGAAATCATAAAGCAAACTGTAGGCAACAATGTGCCAAATATGCTTAATAGATACACCAGAACATACCTCAGAGGCATTCCTCTGACTCTCTTCTTGAGTCTCCTGGGGTGCTAAGGGGCCACAGCGAGGAGGAACATTGTCAGGTGACATTATATTTTTATCTTCCTCCAACTCCAAGGATGATGAAGTTATACCCATGCCTTTAGAAGCATATCTTCCTGGATCAACCTCCAAAGCTTGAGACGCCTGCATTGGATCACAAATTTCAACTTCAGAATCTTTTGCTTCTTTCAGTGATAGCTCATCCTCCCCAGAGTGGTTGGCAGCCTTTTCATTATCATCAGACACCAATGTATTGGAAGGCATGCTATTGATTTCTAACCCAGCATTCTCTGACAGAACTTCACCATCTTGTGATGTAAGATTAATGTTACTCGGATCCACCTTGGAGCCTCCCATGTCCTCCAGGGGTAGAGACCTCATATCTGAATTATTCTCAAGTGATACCCTTGTTTGTTCTTCCTCTTTCACTTGGGAAGATGAAGTTTGGACAGTACCTGACATAGTTTCCACTTGATCAACCTGAGGAACATCCATTTTATCACGTAAGTCTTCGAAGTACCCTGGTGCCCTAGGAGCCAATGTGTTGCCTTGTGAACGATCATCAGACAAACCATGGGTCTTTTCTTCCTTACACACCAAGGGAGATGAAGGCAAACATAACTTCATTGATATATTATCTCCTGGGTGAACATCATCCTGAGATATACCTTCACTGTGCAGCTCAATTTTAGAATCATTCAATTCATCCAATGGTGATGGTCCTCCTCCTGATTTTTCTTCTGTTGTAATCGAACAGGAAGAAGAAAATTTCAATTTTTCTTGCAAAACCTCACAGTTTCCACGCATGATATGATTACCAGAGGAGTCAATTTGATCTTCGATTTCAGCTTTATCAACTTTTGCTTCCCCAAGGATTTCAGAACTGATGCCCATAGTGTCCTCCATTGACTCTTCCTGAGGTTCTGAGGTTTTAGTTAGACTCATTTCAGATGATATCTTACTTTCCTCTTTCACCAGGGATGATGAGGGCAGAACTGCAGTGTCAGATATAACTTCATCTACAGGATCAACCTGAGAAATACCCACAGAATCATTCACCAAAGCTTGTGGCCCAGAAGGCTGTGATACTATGGATATATCAACTGGATCTTCATGGGAATGACTATTCAAGTTTTCTTCATTGTTCGCTGAGGAAGAAGACCTATTTTTGCTAGATTGATCACCTACCTGAGGAACACTGACACAATCATAAACTACAGGTTCTGATCCAGAAGGCTGCGACACCATTGCCTGAACAGGATCCACATGGGAATGGTCATTAAATTTTTCTTCCTCAGTTGCTGCTGGGCAAGACATATTTATGCTTGATGTATTCTCAGGCACAATGCCCCCAACCTTGGGGACATTAATTTGCGTACTGTCTACTTTATCTATCTCCATGTCACTATTCGTAAGGTTAGCAACAACTGACTGCAATTGTCCACTTACAGAATCCCCTATATTCATTTTCTCCTCACAGAGGGATTCTGAGTGGCCCTCAAGAAGTGGAGTCTCACCGAAAGTGGAAAGAGTAGTAGCTGACATAGGAGCAACTTCAACACTAATGACTTCTTGAAAACCTGGTGGACCCTCCATAGTGGTTGCAAAAGAGAAATTGGTCATTTCAGATCGCACTGGAGATCCTGCTAGCTTCTGAGAATTATCCCCATTGAAATTATCAGGACCTGAAAGCTTCTGATCTGCGACAACAGGTTTGAGGCTATTAAGGCCTTCCATATCATGTGATTCTGAGCTCTGTTTAATACAAGATTCTGATGCATTTTGAGAACTACTTTCATTTGTAATTTGAATCTCAGGCTCCAGCATACCTGAATGGGCAGGATTCAGGCTCCTGATTAGAGGCTCAGCAGTACTATTACTATTATTATCAAAGTCGGTTGATGGGGAAGCTTTGGAAATATCAAGAGAAAGTTCACCAGAGGCTTGCAAAGAATGCTCCGTTTCCTTCTCAGCAAGAGATGAAGATTTTGAAGGATATTCACCATTATGACCCCTATCAGAAGAATTCACAGTGACACCAGAAGGTTCAGTAGTTGCTGGATGATCCAGATTGGAAGTGTCAAGCTGACTGGATATAGGATTATTACTAGAATTGTCAGTTTTCAAGTGATTTGACAGGCATCCAGTGCCACCAACATCTGGGTGAGAGGAACATGTAGACTTCTCTCCAACAGGAAGGCTCTCAAAAGAAATACCAGCCTCTTGGGCAGCATTTACTGGACTTGCATCAGGTAGGGCCTCCATCCCAATCTGAGTGGTTGAGGATTCAATGCAATCTTGTGTCTGTTCCTTTTCTTCGCCCGTGGCACAAGTTTTAGGCTCATTAGCATTAGCCATTGGTTCATTCAAAATTGCTTTTGAATCAATCGAAGTCCCTAATTGTTTTTCATTCTCATTCAATGGAACAGCTGAAGTCAAACACACTGCTCCAGTAGCTAATATATCTGAATTTGCTTCCCCCTCAGGGTTTTGATCATTGGTTACCTCTGCTGACTGTTTTTCATACTTGCTCACTGAAAGGCCCTCAGGATTTTGATCAATGGATACCTCCTCCGACTGTTTTTCATCCTTGTTCACTGAAAGGGCTGGCGTTAGACCTGTTGCACTTGTAGTAGGTAACTGGTTATTCAATTCTTCCACTGAAGCTTTAGAGGTAACATTTACAAGAGAGGTGTTCTTATCTTCAAACCCAACAGAATCTTGCGCTTTAGGCTTTGCCAAGCAGGTTCCAGAGAAAACTTCCTTCATCACACGAGCAACATCATTAACATTCTGAATTCGACCAAAAGAAGCAACCTTATCGGGAGCATTATCACTCCTTGTTGATACACCTTTCTGCTGTTTATTTTGGGAAGAGGCTCTCTCTTTTCTCTTTGAATCATGAATAGTTGTACCACTAGGTAAATGCATCTGGAATGGTTGAGTTTGAGCAGCATTTGTCCGTTCCAGAACCTCACCTCCATGCTTAACTAGGGTAGTGGCTTTACCAAAGAATGAATCACCAGATGTACTATTGGAAGCCTGATTTGGTATAGCATCCTGACCAGCATGAGCATCAAGCACAGGTAATGTCGAAGCTTGTCTTTTCCCCCTACGTCGTGGTGGATCTAATCTGTTTTGAGTTTTACGACCTTGCCTTTTGACTGGCACAGATTCAGATGAAGATGGACAAGGAAGAGCAGATTCAGAGCACGCAGTGGAACTGGAAACAACCTTTACATCCATATGTTCCGACCTACCAATGCATTCCATAGTAGCACTACCAGGCATGGGATTGCTTGGAGGATCCTTAATTGAAGGGACAGTCTTTGAAGCTTCTGCAGCTTGATGTTCTCTGCCCTCTGTAGTTTGCTCCTTTGTCACCTCAATAAGAGGTAACTTTGAGACAACAGCTTCATTCCCTGAACTATCACCAATCTTAATGTCGGATGAAGTGATTTCGATAGAACTCTCCTTGGCCACAGAAGCAGAACCATGAACATTGGAATTATGTATTTTCTCCGAATCTGGCTCTGCACAAGGAGGGGTTTCTTTAATTCCAGTCTTCCACAATACCAATTAAAAATTCCAAAAAAATGCACTACTTACTCACCTGGAGCTTTGGTAGTATATTCTTCACTTGATGGTAAGATCTGCTTGCCCAAATCATCCGATTTTTCCAATTGTTTTAGATCCTGATCACGAGGGTTCAGTGGTGCCTGCTGCTGGATAGCGTTTATTGATTCTTGAGCATCATTTTGTTGCAAGATTTTCACATCAGTAGTTTTATCACTCAATGCACTGCCTGGAATATCAGGTATAACAGGCAATATGGGTTCCTGTTTCTTTCCGCGGCGCCTGGGAGCCCCTCCTCCATTCTGCGACTTCCGACCTTGACCCTTAGTTTGTACAGGAATAATGGGACAAGTAGGGGCATTTTGAGGCACAGTAGTACCAGAGGACAAAGGAGGGGTTATAACAGAGGCCGGAGGAGGGGTTATAACAGAGGCCGGAGGAGGGGTTATAACAGAGGCCGGAGGAGGGGTTATAATAGAGGACGAAGGAGGGGTTAACTGAGAATTTAAAGCAATCCCAATACCCAAATGGTGATCCTTTTCACTGTTCAAAGGAGCAGAAGTTGATGCAGTATTTGGATACTGTACTTCAGCGATACTGGAAACAGTTCCACCTTCGGAAAGTGCTTGACCTGCTGACAGAGTTACGGATTTATCTTCAATTTGTTCATTCATCCTCAAATCAGGACCAACAGGGATAGGAGATGACACCAAACCCTGCTTCTTCCCTCTACGTCTAGGTGCTTCCCCTCCACTTTGAGTTTTCCGTCCTTGTCCTCTTGCTTGTATAGGTGTAGAAACAGAAGCAGCAGCAGACTGAGTATTGGATACTCCAGTAGATAGGGGAATAGCAGACTGTGTGCTAGGCGCAACCCCTGAGTCAGACTGCAGCATGGGTCCTATTGTACCAGCAACTTCAGCAGATTGAAAACTAGATGATGTAAAAGGCCCTGATAAAGGTTCTTTCTTTAACGGCATGTCCACTCCTCCAGCCACTGAAGGTGCTAGAGGGACCACTGCAGCTGGCGGCTTATCTGATGTTATTCTTTTTGGCCTTCCACGGCCACGTTTAGCTGGTGGGGTTATCTCTTTGGTTTGCTGGACTGGCAAGCTCTCCACAGATGGCAGTGTCGGGGCCGCTGGAGGGATTGCTGCAGGTTCAATCTTAGAAGTGGCTGCAACGGAGATGGAAGAACTTGGTGGGCAACTTGTTTCCACCACTTCTTCTTTTACTTTAGGTGAATCTGGAGATTCAACCTGACACATCTTCTCAAATTCCTCCTCTGTCCATTGCTCTTCATAAGAACGCACCTATAACAATCATATACAAGTCAATAAGCTCTTTGACAGGATACTATACTGACACACAAGGATGTGCATATTCATTCTTTTATCTGTTTTCCTATTTATCTGCTTTTTGAACATTACTTATAAAGTGGCCAAGGGATGATCATGTATACCAGCAGCATAAATTCAAAAAAACCCCTGTAAACAACTCATGAATAGACATACTTACAAATACAAATATATCAAGGTAAACACGTGAAAAGAATAGTTATATACAAAGAAGATATGTTATACAATTCCACATGCAGAACCCAAAAGAATTAGAAATAGTGGACAAACCTCTCTTGTCCGTTTTCCCCTGCCATAATGTTGAGTATCAAGACCTCCAAGATTTTCACCTTTCCGCTTTACTCCACTAGATACTACCACACCCTTAGGCACATCATATATCTTCATCGCTTCATAGAAAATTTTCAGGTCATCATCAGTTACAAGACGTGAAGGAGGTAGAGTTATAAGCTCAGAACCATCAGTTGCCTGCCCATATATCAATTTCTTCCATGTAGCCTGCAATTTTTTTTTTTGATGATTCATTAAGATACTGCAAAATTAAAAAAAAAAACCGTAGACAAAAATCCAATCAAATACTTAATGGCATACCATCTCATCCTCCCTCCTCCTTTTGTCAACAGCCTCAAAAACATCTAACTCTGTTTCACTGCCATCAAAGACACAAGAATTCTGTCAAATTTCTTTCACTGCCATCTCATCCTCCCTCTCATATTTTTAAACAAAATTTTAGACTGCTTATAAAGTTCAATACATTTAAAGATGGTTGACTAAAACAAATTTCAAGCCAATTAAATACTCATTTCTCTATTATCCAGTATCGTTGTTTCACTCATGGAATCAATTTAATAACGTCCTCAAGTGTTTATAAAGTTCCATTGTCGCTTTTTCCTCTATTTCTCACTCTTACAATGACTATCTTTTATCTCATCACAAGTAAAATGAAGATATATAGATTATAATGGTGATCAACTATAGAGGCTAGCTTCCTACAGCAATAAGCTATAGAGAAAAAGTGATAGAGAGAAAAGAAAAACAAAGAACTCCAGAAAATATAACCTATTTCTGTGTATGTTGCCACCAGTTGCATGATGTGAGTTAAAAAAAAGGCCATACTTTCACAGTTTTCTAAATGGGGATGTTTGAACTTCGAGGTCAAAAGATTAAAAGCAATGGGGATGTATGTGATCTCTAGAATTTTCAATGATCAGCCACACAGGCCAAATATAAGTCACATTCCCTCGTCAATCATATACTAAAGTAGACAGAAAACCGTACAACCCAATACATCATCAAAACAAACAAGACGCTCTTAATCAGGCCATGGATAGATATATACCTGCGGGCTAAGAGATCATTTAGAGCATCATCATCTAAAACTGGAGCAGCTTCCTCTTTCTTACACTCACGTAGGAGGGACTCCAAGTATTCTCTTCGATCTTCAGCACTGGCATATACAACAGCCAAGGAAAATTAAGAGCTGGCTCAAATCGTTGTTGTGAATTAATGTCAAACCAACCTTGTATTGTTGTCAAAGAAACCAGCAGTAATGCTCTGATTAGCAACACCTAGTTTGTGCTCAGCTGCAGCCCTGACTTGTTCTTCAACAGTTTGAACCTTTTTGTAAAGGAAAACACTTTAGCAAAAACATATGCCAATACAACAAAGATGCCACAGACAAAATTGCCAAGATAATTATCCAGATTGGATTTCTTAACATTTTAAATATTCTTTTTTGTACAGACATTAACAAGGACCTAGTTAACCCAAAAGCTCAAGCTGGAGAACGCCGAAAAGCACAGGGTCATACCTTGTAATAACATTTAATTTAATGTTGAAGAATGGGGCAACAAAGATCAAACTCATGAGCCCGTTTGATTCTGTTCTTCTTTTTACAATATTTAGAATAGCTTTGTGAAATTGGTTTTGAAAATGTCATTCTAGTTTTGTTTATTTGTTCTCATATGTTTACATACATAGCATTAATGAAAACACTTGGGTCGTGTATCTTCTTTATTTTAAAAAACTGGAGTTCAGAAAAATTTTTAGTTGTATTTTTTTGTTTCCAAAACACTTTCTATTTTTTTCAATCGACAACACCATGCTTTCTAATAAAAAATTGACGACACCCCGCTGAAACAGGGTTTTTTTGGTTCTTTATTTTGAAAAATAAAAAAGTGTTTTTGAGAATTGAAATCAAATAGGCACTTGATTGCTTGGCATGCGTATTCTGGCTACTTATCACCTTTGAAATTTGAGGCCATAATTTAGAAAGGAAGAAGAAAATTACAATGGGGGAGGAGGATACGACATTCTATTAAATTAAGAAACTAAAAGAAAACTCTAAACTAAGGCTCAAGAATTGAAAAACAGGGCCAAATCTCTCTGAAATCAAACAGGAATTCCTTTAAAGATATCTCACACAGAACACCAAATTACATTTTGAGACATGAAAGTATTTACAAACAGGAGTTTAACTATCTTTAATAAGCTAAATTGTTTGGCATCCAGATCATCCCTAATTTCCATGTTCCATGTGGCTATTACACAGCATATCTTCAACTACACCAAATATAATCCCAGATATATAGCAGTAGATTTCAGTTAATTCATTGTCACTTGTTAGTATAGAATTGGTGCAAGACAATAAAAGGAAAATGTACTGACTGTTTCAAAGCGAAGGACAAGAACGTCCCTCTTTTGACCAATTCTATGAGCCCTTGCCTGTGCTTGCAGATCAACCTAACAATATACCAACAAATAAGAGCTTGGAACATCAACAACAAAAGATAAACAATTCAAAATCACATAATAGAAATCTCATTGCCTGTGGATTCCAGTCAGTGTCAAATATGATCACCGTATCGGCCGCTTGAAGATTCACTCCAACACCACCAGCTCGAATGCTTATAAATCATACATGCATGTCAGCCATACTAAAAGCTAATTGGACATGAAGATATACAAAAGCTTAAAAAGGATTACAACCATTAAGACCCAAATTGTTGTAATCTTAGAATATTAACAAAAAGTCTAAGACAATGAAAAGAATGCGTAGGGAGGAGATTTTGCTGAACAGGTTTTCCAGAAGAAAAATCCAATAAAATTACAAGAAAACAAGCAAAGACTCGATGAATAATTTTCGTTCTCAGCAAAAGACCTGGATGCAGTTCTTTCCAGTTATTGGGAAACATCATTCACCATCACCCATTAACAGATGACAAACTGCAAACTCAGCTATATTTCCTAATAACAGCCACACCCAGTATTTAAGTAAACATCAGAGCATTACCTGAGCAAGAATATAAAATATGGAGAACCAGGTTGGTTAAACTTATCAATTAAAGCACCACGATCACCTCCTGATGTATGCCCATCTAGTCGGAGGTAACGATACTGTTTTAGGGTTAAGTATTCCTCCATAACATCAAGAAGCCTAGTCATTGTCGAAAAGAAAAGAACCTGTAAAAGCATTGACCATGTGATATCAGACTCTGTAAGTGAAATGTCCAAAACAGAAGACGTATCAAACAACAAAAACGTGCAATTCCACAGTATTAGAAAAGAAAATGCCAAACACATTAGGCATCAGAATTACCACTTCTCACCGCCAGAAAAAGTGACTAATAAGTATAACAAAAGATCATTCATCATAGTAATTACAGCTAGTAAAAATAGTAAATTGTAGTGGTCTCATCAAATGGAATCTTTCATACCCGATGATCTGTTGCCTTCAACTTAGGTAATAATCGGTCCAACATCTCAAGCTTCCCACAGAGTCTTATAATCGGTGGCAAATAATGCTTAGGTATAAAGTTATCCACCTACAAAGGGCAAAAGATTAAGCATGCAACCAATATAGAATCACAAGGTCCATGACCTTTTTCCAAATTAACCAAACAGATAGAGGGGACAAAATGAATCTGAAAGAGATTGTATAATCCCACCTTACAAAGTACAAGTTATAGTCTATGCAAAGAGTTCTTTATTTTCAGCATCATACAGGTAAAAATATAAAGGCAATAACCTTATGAGAGGAATCATGATGACAATATATAAGATTTTTTTAAATCAGGTTTCCCTCAAATTTTATAAATAAAATTTGTGAAAATGGCTACCCCAAAAAACACTAAACGTTCTCCAATCTCTCAGCATCAGATTAGAAATATTTTTTAATCACAAATGAAAGATAAGACTTACCTCCTCTGCATGGAGCTGGCTGAGATATGGATGATTGCATATATTACGAAGCTCCATCACAGAATTGTGTACAGATCGAGCCTAACAATTGAGGGTTCCAATTAGATCAAATATGGATCATCGTGTATAAAGTAAATTTTTGTTTCCACTACCAATAGACCAAGAAACAAAACAATCCACACAGATAGAAAGGACACCTTTGTAGAGCCAATAGAACCAAGATTTTCTTCCACCCTCTTCATCAAAAGTTTCTGATATGCAGAAGCCTCACATCTTATAAGTCTCTCAATCTTTTCAGGAAGCTCATTTTCAACCTACAGTAAGTTGGAAATGCAAGACAAATAACACATGAAAATCAATTCATCGTATAATATCTGCAAGATAGACAAGAAAATTTCCATTATATATCTAAGGCTTCTAAGCCCTCATACATACATTAACAAACAAGCAAGGATGCAGAAGAGAACATGAAAACAAGCATAAGTATCAGTACTAATCTTACTGAACATTTTTTTTTTATAGAAAAAGAAATATTATTGACGAAGAAAATAGAATACACAAGAGGAGGACAAGAGGTCCTCAAAGAGGAAAACTAAACCAACAAAATAAAAACTAATCTTACTGAACATTAATCCTCTATTTTATTGAAAATTAATCATCAAAAACCTGGAATTTTGTTGAATAGGAAAAGATAGGATTATTATGTTTTAAATTTATTAGATTGTATTTAGGAAGTTTTATTTATTTTTAAAATAAGTTTTAAATTTATAAGGATAAGTATTCATTTAATTATTAGGACAAGTCTTTTATTAATTTTTGTTTCCTAGTTAGATTAGAAACCTTGTATAAATACAAGGTCCATAGATGTAAGTAATCAATCAATTTTGCAATAGAAGAATTTTTCCTATTCAAAATTCTACACATTTAACTTAGGAAACTCGTTATTGAAAATACAGCTATGTAGTGTCTACTAACAAAGTGAATTTCTGAAGCAAGCATATGATCTTGACCAGTTAAAGGCTATAGTTCTCTCCATAGAAAAAACTCTTAGTGCACATGAATGAGAATAGATAAAGATTTTAAAAAATAATAATACCTCAATCTAAAAATAACATGCAGAAGTACACATATACAACCATAATAATAATAATGATAATATGTATCAAAGTTCAAATCATGAATCACTAGCTAAAGAAGTTTAATAGAAATATTGAAATATGGTCATAGTGCAAAGAAAAAACAGAGAGGACGGTGAAACTATTATACAAGAGCTTGAAGTACAATATTAAGTACCTTATGTTTCAGCCTCCGAAGTACAAAAGGCCGCAAAACTTGATGCAGACGATTTATGATCAAGAGATTCTCCTCCTCAGACAGCAAAGCCTTTTAACAAAAGGCAGCCAACACAGTAAGAATATCAAAATCAGTAAGGTTCAAAATTTCAGTTGCATATGTAACAACAATATATTAAAAAAAGGGGGGAAATAATAATAATAATAATACAAATCTTACTTCATCAGGTGAGCTATCTCCATTACTCTGAAATGGTTTATTGAACCATTGAGAAAAGTCCTCTGATGAATTAAATATGTTAGGTAACAAGAAGTTAAGCAGTGCCCATAGTTCCTCAAGATTGTTCTGCATATGAGAAAAGCACACACATACATCATGATCGTGGAAGCCTAGATGGAAAGAACAATGCGAAGCAGGAGTCTATAGAGCCTGACAAAATGGTTGAGCAGAACCCTTAATGTCATTTGGTGTTCTTTTTTAAAAAACGAATCGAACTTTACAAACATGTATCTCAAGAGAGCAACCAAATCCAGCAGGGGGAAAAAAATACTAACCTGCAGCGGTGTTCCAGTTAACAACAATCTATGAGAGCTCTGATAGTGTTTCAAGTCAGCATTCAACTTGCAAGAAGCATTCTTTATGCGGTGGCCTTCATCAATTATTATATAGTGCCAATGTATTTTGCTCAGCTTCGGTCTATCATGCTTGTTCATCAAATACTCATAGGTAGTCAAAAGGACATTGAATTTCTGGTGAACGATCCTCTCCCTACATTATGAATTAAAACCTCAAACCTCAGAATCAAATATCAACACATTAGTTTCTAATAGAGGGGAAGGGCTATTATCCAAAATATATGTTCATTACTTGAATAACCGACGCCGCTCCTCTGGTGGTCCAGAGTAGACAATTTTATGAACACTAGGAGCCCAAAAAGTTATTTCTGACTCCCATCCAGGTAGAACTGAAGAGGGAACAACCACAAGAAACGGTCCTCTATCATTTTTGGCTTCCATAAGGTAGCACATTAGAGCAATAACCTACAAAAGTTAAAAGGTCAATAGGATTATGAAAATTAAAAACCACCTCAGATTTGTTAGTACAAACTACAAAGTATTCCCATTATTAATAAGCTTAGCACAAAAAATGCGAAGTATGGTTATGCGCCCAGAAGCCATTTATGATGCCATAACCACATTCATCCCATTGCAGCAGAAACTAGATTCTGCCACCATACGAAGTGAACAGGTTTCAGCCATGTTGATGCAAAATTATCAAGAATGAAGAAAAAAATCACAAATTACAAAATCATACTAATAAATAATTTATTTAAAAAATAACAGATCAGGGAGCTAGTTCCATAGAATATCTTTCTCATCTGAATAGAACTTGATACATACCTGAACAGTTTTACCCAGTCCCATTTCATCAGCAAGGATTCCATTCAAATGATTGTTATATAGCGAGACCAACCACCTCAGGCCATTCATTTGATACCTAAAGCACAAAATTTGCAATTACAAATCATGTAAATCCAAACCCCTTCCTTAAAACAAGAGTAATTTAAAAAATAGTACAAACGTATTGTGAGAAATACCCCCTCCCCCAACCACTCCCAAAACTGAGCCATAGATAATTCAAAACATGTTAAATTACTCTTTTCATCCTTAGAGTTTCAATCAATTTTCATTTTGGTCCATACAGTTTAAATTTCGGAATTGGTGGATTAAATTCTACTTACGGAACTGACCATATGCCATATTGGTTTTGTACGCATGATTATGCAAATAAAATGGGTAAAGGTAGAGAATATAGTGAAATCCACCTAGGTTTAAGGCATGTGATGCCACATAGGTTCTGAGGCTGGGCTTAGTTGATATGAACCGTGTATATTCAAAGTGCCAAGATAACACATGGTTGATTATGCCATCAAATTTTAATAGCAAATTGATGGAACTCAGAGGACGAGCCAAAATTAAAAAAATTCCAAAACTATAGGACCTAATTACAATTTTTAAACAAAGGACTTTTGAATGTTAAGTAAAATTCTAGGAATCAGCAAAGTAATTTAACTTGAGAAAATTATAATAATATTACTAATAATAATAATAATAATAGACAAAAGTATCTTCACTGCTCAACTAAATGCAACCAAACTTTGATCCCATGGCAAAATAAATACACGAATATTTATCTACAAAAACAACATAACATATAAAAAGGCAAAAATTTCACTCACTCCCTCAATTTTCCTCCCTGCAGAGATGATGGCTGCTCAGCAATGCTCTCCTTTATACTGCACAAAGAAATTTAGCTTGCAAATGTGAATGTTTTTTTGATAGAAAAAAGAGATATTATTGAGGGAGAAAATAGAATACAAAAGAGGACAAGAAGTCCTCAAAGAGGAAAAACTAAACCAACAAAATAAAACACCAAGGAAAAAACAAAAACATTAGTTCATAAGAGCCCTCCAGTCCAGTTGGAGGTCCATAAAGGAGACCCCTCTAAACATTCCATGGGCTGAAACCCACAAAGAAGCCAAAAAGGTTACTCTATCCCACAAAAAATAATTTTACACTTAGTCTACAGACTGCATTTAGCTACTAGCAAAGAGTATATAAGCAATTCAAAGTAGCAAGAAAATCAATATGTAAAGAAGATACAAGTGCAGAAATAATACCTATGGGCCATCATATAATACTTCTCATTGCTTTCCAAATAATGCTGTGAAACAAAATTACAATAAATGAGTCATAAATATAACATGAACTAAAGAAAGGGGATAGGGAAAACTTGCCTTAGCCTGATCACTTTCATCCTCATTTTCAAAAGTTGTTTCATTTTTCTCAAATATACTGCCACTTCCTGCTTCATCAGCATCATGCTCAAAACGTCCTGCTGCAGTCTTTGCCTCCTGAAGTTTGGATCCCAGCTTTTGAAGATACTTCTCGGTCTCTTTAAGAAGTTGCTTCACACGATCCGATTTTGCATCCTAATGCAATTATTTAAGATTTCATTAGGCAAATCTATTACATACAAGCACTTCTATAGTATAAAAGTGGTGTCCAATCCAATCATATCTAGTAAGCAGATTAAACTACCTGCACCATTCGTAGGTAGCCCTCCACATCATTTATTTTCAACAAATTAATCTTTTCCCGCT
Source organism: Senna tora (assembly GCA_014851425.1). Taxonomy (NCBI): domain Eukaryota; kingdom Viridiplantae; phylum Streptophyta; class Magnoliopsida; order Fabales; family Fabaceae; genus Senna; species Senna tora. The sequence continues at coordinate 1,677,146 of CM026262.1, read as the reverse complement.
GGATTCTATCAATCTTTTCACGATGAATGCGTTCCTTTCTTTTATGGAACTCCTTCACATATCTATTGAAACCCTTCCATCGTTCCCTCTTGATTTTGAATGCATCATCTAGTCTTTCCCTAAAATCCAAGTGATAAAGCAGGTTACTGAGAAGAAGAAAGGGAGGAAAACACAGAAATTCAAAGAAAGATCCACCATCCGTTATGTACATAGCTATTTACTATAATGCATCAGCACTGCGACAAAAATCAGGAGAAAAGGCCAAGATGTACACATACTTGTGAACTTCTATCTCACCGAAGAACTCCTTCTGCCTCTCACGGATTCTCTTCTGACGCTCTTCCTTCATTTTCTGCTCAAACCTTTCAAGTTGTTTAACCCTCCTTCCATGCCTATGCTTCTTAAAAGACTTCAAATGTTCCATTTCAGATGTAATTGGTTTGAAAAAATCATTCAGGAAATCCCTGCCCATAAAGGAAATTATACAATTTAACAGAACATATATATATAAGGTCTTCAATACAAGAGAAGATGGGGGAAGGGGGAACCTGCGGAGACGACGTTGGAGATCCAATAGTTGAAGTTTTTTCAGCTCTATGACACTTTTTGTCTTAGCAGATATATCTTCAGATGAGCTCACATTTTCCTATATCAGCATTTTAACACAGGCCATGAAAATTGAACATTTAAACATAATCAAACCACATATCTTGTGCATGTGGCTGTGCACAAATATAGCAAACGAACATCAAGAATGTGTCAAGAATTAAACTACCAAAAAAAAAACTAACAGTTAAAACAAACCTTTAGCTTGTCAAAACATGAAGCAATTTTTTGCCTTGTCTTCTGCTGTTTTTGTACCCATTTTTGCTCAACTAGAAGCCTCTTTTTCTGCTGGTCCATAATCCATCTCTCTGACATCGTATATTTTGGAGACACTGGCAGATTAGTTGATACCAACCTCTCACTGGCTTCTTGCTCTGCAATTAACACTTTCCAAATCAGAAACTCCTGAGATCTATGCATTAGAAATAATATAGGCATAACTATCAAAGAAGCTGATTGCAAGGACAAAGTTTTATTGAGTGTGGTTCTAACCCATAGAAAGATGTTTCGTCATAACATTTGCGTCCTTCAACATGGGCACTCCCTGAGGATCACCATCAGTTCCCGGAGCAGGTTTCCAGTGCTCTTTTAAGGAATAAGGCAAGTGATTAACAGAATTGTGATTTCGAGATCCACCACTATTATTTCCAATATTTTGAAAATGACTAGGAATATTATCTCTCCTTTCTACAGGCAACTCATGCTGAACAGAAGAGACCTGTAGGGGTCCCTTCGAAGCCTCATTATGACCAACAAATCCAGTCCAGTTAGCGATCTCAGGATTCACAGGCTTATTCTGACCCATCACAGAAGATGGCAGGTTAGACCTTCCCACGTGCAGATTACCATTGTCAACATCATCTAAATGATTATTAACAACCCCAGCACTTACAGAATCTTGCTGCTGGAAAATTGTGTTTGAACAAGCTTGAGCAGCCCTTCTGCTTTCAACTTCTGCTTTTATTGATTCTAGCAGACGATTTTCTTCTGCCATTGCAAGGACAGAACGTGATTTACTTTTGTCCTCCAACATTCTAGGGCTCTCAACTCCCTTTGACAATGAGTCAACCTCCAGCATTTTTCCAGCAGAAGAGGAACCTGAAGGCTTTTTATCAGTTTGTCTCAAAGTGTTCAGTCCTCCAAAGGGCATCATCATTCCAGATGTATTACTGGGTTCATTTGAAGATTGTGATTTTCCCTTGTGATCAACCAGCTCTTTGCGGGAACCATCTATATTGCCACCTCATTGCTCACCAGTTAGTCATTGAAAAACTTTTAAGTCATAAACTAAAATAGAAAAAATTAAATAATAACTAGATATTAATCACCTTCTCTACAAAAGTTGGTTCCCAGGGCAATTTCCAGATGTAACTTCTTTGGTGGCAAACCATTTCTGAACATTAAACAACGATCTTATACAAAACAACTCAAAAGATAATCCAACTCTCATACCTAAAAGGCAAATTGTAGAACTAAATCTACCTGAATGCTAGAAAAACGAGGCACTGAGCACGAAGCTGTTTTAACTGTTGTTCTTTGAATGGTGTGGCAGATGAAGCGGGAGTAGAAGAAACAGGAGTTTTTCCAGTATCTCTAGGAGGACCACCTTGTCTGAGCATATTCATTTCTGAGGCACTGATTTGCCTTCCAATCTGTCAATTAAAACATCTGGTAAAGCACTCTAGATGGCTCACACTAGTGTCATTCATAAAGTTGTATTTAGGCAGAAAATATTTTAAAGATTTATAATCATCATCAAATGGACACACCAAGTCTGTCAGAACTAGATGAGCATAGCACAAACCACAAAGTAAGAAATAGCAGAGAAAAGCCAAGAAGCAACAACTTGCACAAAACAAGACATGGAAGTTAGAGTATTCTCTCTTCTGAAGTGATCAAACAAGCTTCAAGACAAGTAGGATTAATATCATCAACAGGATTTGATGCTCCCTGTCAGAAACAAAAATCCACCCCCACAGAAAAAAAGACAAATAAGCTAAATTAGTTTAAAGGCTTTTGTATGGACAGCGGCACTTAATAGAATAAACACTAATGATTTGCTTCACACCCGTCGTCCCAATAAGGCGTTATCACCAGATGTGTGTGTCATGTGTTTTAGAAGGTCTGAGACGAATAGCCATCTTTTTTACATTGTGAAGTGGCAAGGTTTATGTGGAATATGTTGTTTGGTCTCTTTGAAGAGAATTGGGTTTGTCCGAAGGATCTGGGTATTTTTTTGGGTATCAAGTTTGTGGGCTTTGGAAGGAATAAAGAACATAAAACTCTTTGGCAATGTGTAGTCTTGGCGACGCTGTGGTGTCTTTGGCTGGAAAGGAATGCTAGGGTCTTTAATAATAGATTCCTCTCACCTCATCTGTTGTGGGATAGAATTACTTTTTTGTTTTCTTTATGGGCTTCGTCGAATGGTCAGTTTAGAGAATGTCCATTATGGACATTCAAAGGGACAGTAATAGTAAGAATGCCTCATATGAAATTAGCCTCAAACACAGATTCCATGCAAGGTGATAACACCAGATAAACAGACAACACATTCACTTTAAGCGACATGCAACAAGACGAGAACTATTTTATGCCACATCAACTAAATTGGTCGAGTTTCCCCATCAAGATAAACTTTAAGTACCTATGCTACTTTATGCCCACCAGCTAAAGTAGCAGCGCTTACCCCATCATGCTCAAGTGCACCACCATACTGCATTGAACTTGAGAAAGCTGGTTCGGCCAATGGATATCCACTAGCAGCAACTGTCATCCCTCCATGAGCCTTACCATAAGCACCTTAAATACAGCAGAGAATTGCATTTTATAAATAATTGCATGCAGAAGCCCCAAATCCTTATTGTCATAAATTAAATTTTGCGGAAATTTTCATGAAGGGGGAAAAAGGTATCTAAGAGTCAGAAAACTTCAATATAACTTATAAACAGCCAAGACAGAAATAAGATCCTAGAGTTAAAATTATAACCTTTGTTGGCTCTATGCATTATCTTCATGCTACTAGACAAAAGGAGAAAAATCCTCCATTTGAATACTACAAGAAGCCAAGTTAGAGTTAATCAGCTCACCAATTTGAACTGGAAGACTATCTGATGGTTCAGCTTTTGTCATTTTCCCCTTCCTTGCATTAACAACGGTATTTCGAGAATCAAGTTGAGAAGGAATGTCAGCATGCGGTTCCATTGGTGAAGATGTATCTCCCCTCTTTCTCTTTGCTGTAGCTTTCTTACCATCCTTTTGATTAACCTGTTTTTCCCAGTTAGCAGTATCACGTCTGTCTTGCGACTGTGAGTTAGCAGACCTTGAGTCCAAACTAGACGGACTTTCTTGATCGAAAGACTGACTCCTCTGAGCTATAGATCCCTGATAATAATCAGGTGCTCCACTACCTGGGGCAATTGGCGGCCGGTTAGAAGCAAATGGTTCCATTTTGGGCATCTCATTTTCAGCCACGCCCACTCTGGACTCCTTTGCAACACCTGCGGCCTGTGAAGGTCCTATATAAAAATAATAAAGATGATATTGACATGAAAACTTATGATACAAAATGAATTACATTCTTTCTTCAAACAGCACCCTTGTATAACTACCTATTTGAGCTCCACCAGGTAAAGGAAGACGTGAAGACTTCAATGCTTCAATATCAAGACCATGCTGATTGATAACCGTCTCCATAGCCCTATGACAGGCAAGATTAAGTAGTAGAAAACAAAAATGTAAGAAATGAAAGACAAAGGATGGGGTAAAAGAACTTCTTCATTACAGGAGAAAAATATAGAAATGAGTAGGATTAGGTATTCTCCTAAGTAGCAGAAGTTGCAGAACAATAAAGATACAGAGCTATAACCTTTACTAGAATCATTAAGTAGCCACAAGGAAAAATAAAATCAAGAATTCAAGATGGTCTACAAGTTGAGTAATAAAAATGCCTTAAGATTTGACTTTACCAAAAATCAATCAAGATATTCATTTGGAAAAGAACCATAAGCTTCATAGATGTATTCCAAGACCAATTATTCAAAAAGACACTTTTTCTTGAAAATAGGGTCCAAAATCCCGCAAATTATCATCATCCATCCTACCTCACAAGCAAATGAGCAAGGTTTTCCTAAAATTAATGAACTCCCTATCATAGATATGTCAGCACCGATTAATATCATAATTGGAGATCCTTAAGACCTTAACTGCAACCAAGTATCCTTGTGAAGTCAATCAGTATCACATTTTCTTACATCCAAAAAAAGAAATATCAAAATTTCTAGTTCATTATCAAGTAAACCATCATCTCCATGAAAAAGTATCATGGTCAGCTTTAAAAATAAAAATTAAAAGAAAAAGGGTGTCGATAATTAAATAACCATACATCCACGTGTGCATATACTTACCTTGATATCACTTGATAAGGCATTGAATGTTCCTTCCCACTTGATTTCATGTGTTGCAATATCTGAAAAGCATGTAAAATTAATAACAAGCATACTTAATTGTAATGAGGAGTAAAAGAACATCTACAGAATTTTATTCAAGAGAAAACAGAACGCACCACATAGAGTTTAGTAGCCAACTTGGCTGGCTCATCTTTAGAATCTTGAATGAGTTTGTGCAAAAACTTTGCTGCCTCCAACTCAACATTATGTGATGACGCCATATCATTTAAGCTGCAGTGCACCAGCAAAAGCCAATGTTACCATATCAAAATAAGCTTGGACATGCTAGTAATTACAACCGGGAAAAAAATCAAGGTGTAATTTGATGCCATTTATCTGAACAAATTTACAACAATGGCATGACTAAACTCAATACAAAGACTGATTGTAGTTATGCAATTGCAAACTATGATGAGCTTCACATTAGGCAGCACCCACGTAAACCCAGCCAACCTTGATTGTCAATCTCAAACACACATTGCATAATGTGTATGCAGTATAGCATAACAGAAAGCCTGTGCAAAATGTGTACTGCTCATATTTGCGTCCTGTAAAGCTGCCTACATTATCTCATAAAATAAAACGAACAAATGCTGTGTTTTAGGAACATATGAGCACAAGTTTTACTAGACAGCTCTCAACTTCCTCACTTGTGCTATCTTAACTTTCAAAGCTGAATATTAACTATTATTCACCAATCTATCGACAAAAGCATAAAACCAATTTCTTTTCTATTCCAAAACAAACCATAAAAGAAAAACCCTGCCTTATATGATTATATCCATAATATCACATCATAAATACTCTCGACGCACAAATCGTGGAACAATCATGGTTTGTCTTAAACACGATAAACCCATATCACAAATACAGAGAAAGAAAGCCAGCTGAAACAGCTGCAATTCTCCAAAGCTGCTTTCCGTAGTAAGCAAGAGAAAAAAAAAACAAACAAACAAACCCATAAATTATTCAAGTAAGAGCAACTTGTTCGACTTTGAAAATGGTGAAATTTGACGAAAATGGTTGCTAGAGGAGTTATAGCATGAAAGATCCAATTAGAAACGCAAAGGCACTACCAACTACGCGAAAAATAGGTGGTTTATACAAGATACCTGATCGGAGATCCAAGCTATGACACTCCGATAAGTGAAGCGAGGTCAGCTACATAGAGAGCTCGCCCCTGAAAGCCTAACTCACGATGAAAATAAACCAACCTCTTCACACAGTAAGACCCCCAAACGCGGGTCTCCTTGATGTCGTACGTATGAGCCCTTGCGCGTGAATTAACACCGCCCTTTAAAGAAGAAATAGAAAAGTGAGTGAAACGGGCTAGGAAGGCCGAAAGTCCAAAAGCTCTTCTTTTACAAACAAAAAAGCTCGAGCCCAACCCACATCGTGACAAAAATCATTGCAAACCAACAAAATTAGCAATTAATTCTAAATTAAAGAGATTAGAATTCACCAATTCATCATTGCCTTTGTGGTTCATAATTTGGTCAGAACACATTAGGGTGTTGGTTCGAATTGGTACACCCAAAAAAAAATATTAGAATTCAATTGGTAGTAATAAAATTTTAAAGATAAGGGATCCTCTCGTGTAAAATGGTAATCATATAATAAAAAAGATAGATACATAATACAAATATATCATGTATTTATAGTTTCAGTTTCAATTTCAATTATATAAATAAAGCATCAATTTAATATGCATAATAGGTGATATCGGCTTGTTATCTGTTTGGATAAAATTATCTAAATTAAATATTAATGAGTAAATTAGTGATAATTTTCTAATGGTAACATGATCGTGACACATTAACAACTATGGACAATAACAAACCAATGAGTGTCCCGTGGTAATAATGGTAAGTCATAAACATTTTACTATTATAAGCACATTGGAAACTTGGTTAAACTTGTAAGTATTTGCAAAATTGACGTATTTGAAAAGTAAGAAAATATCCTCATCGTGAATAAGAGCCATATGTGGGGAAGCTAAATCCCAAATTTGTTTAAACCTCTACGAACCAAATTTAATCTATGAGGCAAAGCATCTTTAAAACAAGACCAGATATGTCTTTGTCGACACACCGTCAGTATCATCAAAGTCAGTTTTGATAGCTCACTATGACCTCATGTTTTGCTCCCTCTAAATATTTAAATTACCTTCCTACCTTAAAATTAACATGCTTCATTTGCAATAAAACATCATCATCTAAATTTCTCTTTAGTCAAAGCTTTATTTCGATCAAAAGTTATGTTTATATATAGCAGTTCATAAAACAAAACTCATTAAAAAATGAAAAGATAAGAGGGTATAAAAACATGGAAAAAACTTAGGCCATTTCCTTATGTCCATTACATCAAGTTCTCCAATATAAATATGACATGTGATAAAAAGTGTTTAAATGACCAATTACAATAGAGAGAGAATATAGAATACTACCTTTTATATAACCAATCATTGAAGAGATAGAGTGTAAATACAATATATGATTGGTGGAACTTGATGTAATGGACATAAGAAAATGAACCTCAATTTTTTCCTAAAAACATAATCAAGAAAATTATCAAAGTCAGTTTTGAACTTTAAATAACTTTCAATGTGTTGAGGTGCCAAAAAGTAAATAAAATAAAAATTACATGAAACCTTATAGTCATGTACATCATCCATTTAACACAATCAACTAGAGATAATCTTCATCTAATTTCATGAAAAACAAGATATTTTTCCGTCATCTTGTGGTTCACAAATAGTCAATTACCCACAACACATGTGAAATCGTCAATACAAGTGCATTTATAATTGCATTATAGAAACTAAGATTTTGGGATTCTCAAATAATATTTTGGTCAAAACCTCAAATTGGTCCTTTATGTTTGCACGAAGTTTCATATTGGTCCTTTATGTTTTAAAAAGTCTAAATTGGTCATTTATATTTCCAAGAAATTCCAAATTGGTCATTCTGTCCACTTTTGTCAATTTTTTAAGTTAAGTGCTAACATAGATGATGACGCGGCATGGCACGTCAGCTTAGATAGACACGTAGGAGAGATGAAATGTCAACGTCAGCACTTAACGGAAAAAATAAACGGACTTGGACGGAAGGACTAATTTGGAACTTCTTGCAAACATAAAGGACCAATTTAGAATTTTTGAAACATAAAGGACCAATATGAAACTTCGTGCAAACATAAAGGACTAATTTGGGATTTTGACCTAATATTTTTACATGTGCAGTTATCAAAGCTAGTTGACGTATGAATAGTCATAACCCTTGTAAGATTATAGAGAAGCATAAATTGGAAATAGAACTAGCTCTTGGCTGAAAAAGTGATATTCCCCTCTAAATACATTGAGCAAGTTGCACAATGTGTATCTTTATAGTTTATAGTATTAAACATTTATACAGATTCTTTGCTAGTGTCCATTAGAATACTGCAGTGAATTGAACTGCGTATCATGTAAACCATAATAGTTTTCCACGTTTTAGCCCATACATGAAGTATTCACATTAGAAGGACATACATACTAAGTAACAACACCATGCACTCTAATTAAGACCCCCAGAATTTAAGCAGAAAATAAAGTCTAGCACTATGAAACACAACGTGCAACAAGAGGAAGGGAAATGATATATGAAATGAATAAAAGACCTTTCTTTTATCACAGAATGATTCCATTCCATGTTAAGAATTTAAGTTGTAATAGTTATGAGGTCAGTGTTGAATTTGCTTTTCGAGCATAAATGCCTCTCAGCCTTTCAACATATAACTATTTTGTAAGTTCAACGAGTATAAGATTCAATAGCTATATATCTATAAATATCAGACATGTAAAATATACATTTTTGCACTTTTGTTAAATTGCATAACCTCTTTTTTGAAAAAAAAAATCGTATTACCTTGTAAATTTGAGGTCAAAAGTTCATTTTGATCCCTTATGTTGTACCTAAATTTCATATTAGTCCTTTATGTTTTAAAACCTCTAAATTAGTCTTTTATCTTTCTCAGAAGTTCTAAATTATTCTTTCTGTCCAAGTACGTCAATTTCTTAAGTTAACTGCTGACGTGTCCGTTTAAGCTGATGTGTCACACCACGTCATCACAGATAATGAAATAGAAGATGACGTGACAATGATGTGGAGTGACATGTCAGCTTAAATGGACACATATGAGAGATGATATGTCCACCTCATCACGTCACGTCAGCATTTAACGAAGGAAATGGACAAACTTGGATGGAATGACCAATTTGGAACTTATGGAAAATATAAAGGAATAATTTAAAACCTTTAAAACACAAAGGACCAATATGAAATTTGAGTACAATATAAGGGACCAAAATGAGATTTTGACCTAAATTTTAATAAACAACATCTTATGAATATTTTTTAAATGAGTAAAATATTATTTTGGTCCTTTTTAGATAGCACTTTTCTCAATTTGGTCCTTCTTAGATGGCCTTTCTCAATTTAGTCCTTTTTAGATTAATCAGTTATCAATTTGGTCCTTACCGTTAAAATTACTAACGGAGTTAGTTGAGGTGGATAATTTGGGATAACTTTATAATTTTTAAATATTAAGAGGGTTTTTTAATGTAATTATTTTGGGAAATTTTATAATTTTCCCAAATTGAAAATAGTACCATGTTTTTTTCAATTTGTAAAAATTACAAAATTGCCCCAAAATAATTAAATTAAAAATCCCTACTATTATTTAAAATTATAAATTTATCCCGAATTATCCACTTCAGCTAACTCCGTTAGTAATTTTAACGGTAAGGACCAAATTGATAATAGATTAATCTAAAAAGGACTAAATTGAAAAAGGCCATCTAAGAAGGACCAAATTGAGAAATGTGCTATCTAAAAAGGACCAAAATGATGTTTTACTCTTTTTTAAATTACCAGTCATTTATTAAAAAAAAAGTCTTCCATTTTTTTTTGATGGATTCTTCCATGTTATTTATACTACAAAATTATTAGTTTATAATATATATTAACACTTAATTAATAATAATGTTTTTATTGAAGCGGAAAGTAATTAAAGGTATAGTAAAAATTGGCGCTAACTAAATAATATAGAAAATGATAAAAACATGTAAACATAATATAGAAAATCATTTAATTATGCATAGAAAAGGTCTATAAAATTTCCAAACCATAAATTTAATCTCATTTCACTTGTGAATGTCTGTTTCGCCAAGTTTATTTTAATTACATAAGCACTTATTTTTTAAAAAGCGCTTATTTTTTTAAAATGAAGTATAGCATAATCAATTTTTCAACTTTAAGAAAAAATTAAAAATTGGAGCCTTTATTACTAACCAAAAGCAGAAGTTAAAATTTAATTATTTTAAGACAATTATATCTTGACTAACATTTTAAAATTTTCATTTGACCCCTTCTTACAACCTCATGTATAAACTTCTTTTAGTTTATTGTGATTATATTGTGATCTTGTTTATATTTTTTATAAAAAATTATTTAATTAATGAAGACACTAATAATAATTTACCAAAATAATAATAAATATTTATAATTAGTTTTTATTTAAATAAAATTAATAAACTAATTGTCATTTTATATTTATTTGGGTAATAAAACTTACCAATAATAAATATTTATATAATTTATCTATTTAATAATATTAATAACATTTAAATCTACATATACCATTTTTGGTAATTTTACAGTCAAAAGCACTTCTCAATATAGATTTGTCAAACACAAATTATTTTTGAAAAGTACTTTTCAGTTCAATTTGTCAAACACAAACCGCTTCTCTCTCATAGTATTTTTTTTTTAAATTACATTTAAAAAAATCATTTAAAAATAAATAATTTTTATAAATTTAACCAAACAGACTAAACTCGAGCGTGAATAAAAAAAATATTGTAAGCAAGTATTTATAAATGGCAATGATTAATATTTAACCCATTCACTATTCTGGTCTGTGGTCTATGGTGGAGTTCCCCCTCTTCAAAATTTAAAGTATTTATTTTTTGTTTTGTTTTATTTTAGATTTTTAAATACAACTACAAGCATATATAGCATATTCCATTTTTCACATTTCATTTGATTTTTCAATGTCCATTCTTCCCGCCCGTTGCTACAGTCTCTTTCTCTCTCATCTTCCTCACTGCTCAATCTGATTCATCATAACATCCAACCCTTTGTCCATTTTCGTAAGCTAAATCCGTCTTCGTATCTCTTTTTCTATTCTCATTCTGATCTATCTTCTTCTGCTATTGTTTTGTTTTCCCTCTGCATTTGAAATCTGAAACCCTAGAGAGAGCTACATCGAAAATGAACCAGTACCACATCTACGAAGCCATTGGTCGTGGCAAACACTCGGTAACTAACTTTGTCTCCGCTTCTTCGAATTTTGATTATCTTTGGCACCGTTTTATTGTGCTGTTTAGTTTGGTCCAACAGATAGTGTACTGTGTCTCTCTATGACTCTATCTTTGTTTATGGCGTTGTAGACTGTGTACAAAGGAAGGAAGAAGAAGACGATTGAATATTTTGCCATTAAAAGTGTTGATAAGTCTCAGAAAAGCAAGGTTCTTCAAGAAGTAAGTCACTGAATTCGGCTTTCTATGTTTTCCAAGTACTTTGTGTTTAATTATTTTTTTTTCCTTTTATTTGTTTCGGGAGATTAATTGAAATTCAGCGTCTGACAGGATTTAGTGTAAAGTTGTCATAAATGATTGAATCCACTTGACATGGAAAGTTTGAAGTCCATACAGGTTGTATGGTATAGTTCATTAATATCTTTTTGAATTTTCTTTTTGTACATTTATTTTTTCTTTTTAAGACTGATGATGTGTGATGAATTTGGGACGAGCAAGCCGATCTGGAGACATTTATAGATTATGACTTCGATTTGGACTGCTGTTTTTGGTAGCGCTCCATCCTTATATTTACACAACTTCCATAGCTTGAGTTAATGGATAACCTTGCTATAAATAAGCTGCTGTCCTATTAAGAACATAACAGGGCTGTTGATACTCAGCTTATATTTTCTTTATAGTACCGGTGTTATGCATAAAAGGCATTATTCATTTTACCAATTGACTATACTTAGACACATTTCAGTTTGTGTTGAAGTGGGAACAATATTGGTTGTTATAGAACCTGGTTCAATTGTATTTTTAAGTTATATTTTATGATGTATAGCATTTGGAACTCGGATAGAGACAGCCCAATGCTTAAGTGGTACAATTGCCCATGGCTTACTATTACTTTCAAAATCAACTGCCTAAAAAATAGCAGTTTATTTACTAGAGAGTTGGCTCAGAATTCAGAGTATGTATGGGGACATATACTAATACTTTAAACTGACCTGAATTCAAGTAATCGACGAGATGATTTAGATTATTGGATCATATCCTTGCTATCGGTGTTCTATGAATGACTTAGTCATGCTGCCTTCTCCTTCTGCAGGTTAGGATTCTTCACACTTTAGATCACCAAAATGTTCTCAAGTTTTATTCTTGGTAAGGTCTATTCTTTTACCGGGACAAGTATTTGTTCTTCACTTAAGCTCAACTGTTCTTTCATATTTCTTGAACCCCTTACAATGGATTGTAAATTTATGTTTTAGGTATGAAACTTCTGCTCACCTATGGTTGGTTTTGGAGTATTGTGTGGGAGGAGATTTGCTTACCTTATTACAGCAGGTATTCTTTGCTTCATTGCCTATATTTTTGTGATCCTTCATCTTTCTTTAAACTGATGATTTCTGGGTTAGTTTGCTGTAATCAAGTATTCTGCGGATGAATTTCAGGATAGTCATCTACCGGAAGATTCAATTTATGATCTTGCCCATGACCTAGTCAAAGCTTTGCAGTATGTTCTCAAGACTTATTTTTCTCTGTTTGGTTTACCACCATTGAGTTTTGTTACTCTTATATGCGCTGATAATTGCTATTAAATTCAGGTATTTACATTCAAATGGAATAATATATTGTGACCTGAAACCATCAAATATCCTACTAGATGAAAACGGATGTGCGAAGGTGATTATTTTTATTATTTACTCTCTCTCGATCTCTATGATGAGTAGTATCAGACATTTTTGCTGTAAAAGATAATTTTTGTTCTTTCTACACGAATGATGCAGCTATGTGATTTTGGTTTGGCTAGAAAATTGCGAGATATATCGAAAATTCCATCTTCCTCGGTATGTTTTTTCAGGCCGTAGAAATATCTAACATCCTTATGCATTTCATGACCTTTATTAGACTATACTTGCTAATTTTCTCAACAAGTTATCTGCTCATGTGTATTTGCATTTCTAGTTGCCTCAAGCAAAACGCGGAACACCGTCTTACATGGCTCCAGAGCTTTTTGAAGATGGTGGAGTCCACTCTTATGCTTCTGATTTCTGGGCCCTGGGTTGTGTACTATATGAATGCTATGCAGGGAGACCGCCCTTTGTAGGAAGAGAATTCACTAAACTTGTAAAGTCCATTCTTTCAGATCCAACTCCTCCTCTCCCAGGTAATCCAAGTCGCCCTTTTGTCAATTTAATTAATTCTCTGTTGGTGAAAGATCCAGCTGAAAGAATACAATGGTCTGAGCTTTGCGGACATGCCTTTTGGAGGACCAAATTAAACTTAGTGCCTCTACCTGCTCAACCTGCATTTGATGATATGATAGAGCTACAAGCTAAACCATGCTTATCAGAACGCAATGGTGATAAATCTTCCCAGAACAGAACTCCTCCCAAATCTCGTGAAAAAGATGTGAGAGGGGTGTTGAAGCAGGATGAGAATTCTATTCTAGGACCAAGAGGCCATGAGACACCTACCAAAGGTACACCAAATGGCCATAGAATGCAGTCAAAAGGTTATGGAAGAACAGCTGAGGTGAAGCAAAAAGATGCTTCCAGTGCTAGTAAGGCTGTCAATCTTTTGAGACTCTCAAGGATAGCAAAATCAAATTTACAGAAGGAAAATGAGAAGGAAAATTATAGACGCCCATTGCCAAATAACTCTGAGAACGACTCTGAAGTTAAAATTGAGAATGTTGATATGGAGCTTGATTTTAATGAAAATACTGAAGATGATGCACACGATGAAACTGATGGGTCTGACCATATAACTTCTGTGCCAGATGAGAAAATGTCCAATCTAAATCAGGGGAAAGGAGAGGAGATGGATAGTAATATACACCAGGTAGACAGCCCGGCTGTTGGTAACACACCCATCTCAGATGATTCAAGGTCATTTGATCAGGAACCAACTCCTGAGCATCCTGACATGTCTGCTATCTCTCCCAGTGTGAGCCCTCAAGTCAAGAAACATAGAGCCAAAGAAGAGTTGGGATCTGCTGTTGACTTTGACTCCTCAAGGTCATCTAGTAACATTTCCCAGGTTCTTTGGCATCAATCTGATCTTTCAGTCAGACCTGTAATGCCCAGCAGAAAAACTGATAAAGTTTCAGAAATCATCCCTTCACTTCCTTTTGATGCTTTGCCTGTGTCTGATTTTGTAAAGATGTCTAAAGAACAATTGGATGCAGTCCACAATCGAATTATAGCAATTTTCAACGGGAATTACAGCATTGGGGAAAAACAGAATGTGATTAGATATCTTGAAATGTTGAGCAGCAATGCCGATGCAGCTAATATCTTGACAAATGGACCAATAATGCTCATTCTTGTGAAATTGCTACGTCAGTCCAAGGCATCAGCTTTGCGTGTTCAACTTGCTTCACTTATTGGTCTTCTGATTCGGCATTCTACTTATATTGACGACAGTTTAGCAAATTCTGGAATTTTGGGTTCATTGACTGATGGCCTTAGAGACAAGCAGGAAAAAGTGAGGAGGTTTTCCATGGCTGCTTTGGGTGAGTTGCTATTTTATATTTCTACCCAAAATGAGGACAGTAGAGATAATCAGCTTGAATCTCCATCTAAGGACAGTCGGGCTACATTTGGCTGGCAGGTTAGCCTTTTAGTTTATCAGCTGAGTTGTCTGAAGCTTGATTTCTCTATTATGTAATAACTACAATTTTTTGGGTATGATGCAACATGGTTATATATCTTGTTTATTCAAACTTGTTTCCTCCTACTGCTCCATTCCCCTCATTCGAGAAACTTCTATCATGATAGTTAAGCACTTTTAATCTGTCCTTTTTTCTACGCCTAAAATTTTCATCGTTGAATAAACTTTGCCTTGGTTGCAGGTTCCAAATTCGTTGATATCTTTTGTGTCATCACTTTTACGGAAGGGAGAGGATGATCTAACTCAATTGTATGCCTTGAGGACAATTGAGAATATTTGCAGTCAAGGAGGGGTTTGGGTGGGACGTTTTACCAGTCAAGATGTCATCTGTAATCTGTGCTATATATACAGGGCAGCTGGGAAACAAGAGAGCATGAGGCTTACTGCAGGATCATGCTTGGTGCGCTTTGTTCGTTTCAACCCTCCTAGCATTCAGCCAGTTATAGATAGACTCTCATTTAAGGACCTAGCATCTGCTCTTGTCAAGGGCAGCCCTCGTGAGCAGCAAATCAGCTTAAATCTTCTGAACATGGCAATGCTTGGAAGTCATATGATCACAAATATTGGAAGATACCTTTTACCACTTGCTGAGGATAAGAATCTGATTCCTAGTCTTTTGGCTCTTATTGAGCAGGGCAGTGAAGTTTTGAAGGGAAAGGCACTTGTCTGTGTGGCCCTTCTCTGTAAGAGTGGTAGAAGGTGGCTTCCACATTTCTTTTGCAGTGCGAAGTTACTTTCGGTGGTAGACAGGCTCGGAAAAGAGAAGGATGCCTATGTGAGGCAGTGCTTGGATGCATTCTTGCTTATTGTGGCCTCTACTATTCCAGGTTTACTGGATACTATAACAGGAGATATCCAGCAAATGATGGCAGGAAGGCGCCATGGACATATCTCATCCCTTACCAGCAGATCTGCTCCAAAAACCAACATTCATGCCTTTCCTGTTGTCCTTCATCTTCTAGGGAGTTCAACGTTTAAGCACAAAGTGGCGACTCATCAGGTCTTGCGGCAGTTGGCAAACCTTATTAGAATTGTGGAGACTCCATTTCAGGTCAGTGACTTGGCCATTCTATCTTGTTTCTCTTTGAAGGTTAAATTAGCCCCCCTTTTTTTTCCTGGAGTCTTGACTAAATAGAGTTAATTTTTCTTGGAAGGCATAGTTATTCTGAAATATTGTCAGTAGATTTTTAAAAAAAAAATCAAATTGGTGAAGGTATTTTTTTCCTAGAATCTTGATTAATTTCCTGGAGTCTCTGGACCAAGTGAAAGTGTTAAGTGAGCTAAATGCTCTGTGCATCAATTTGACCCCCTTTTTTTGGGGCAATTTTTACATATTCTTTGGCTAACCTAAACTGTTCATTATTTGGCTTCTACTCTAATGGTCTATGTGATGTGATGGGATGGGATTGGGAACATGCTATCTTGGCTGGTGGCAGATTACACTAACTAATGATAGTTTGATATTTTTCCTTTTTAATCGACTTTCAGGGCAGAGATGACTTCCAAATAACCCTTCTTCGAATTTTGGAGTCTCTCGCAGAGGAGTCATCTGTGATTTTTGGGAACCCTGAAATTTTCCTACGTGAAATCCTCCCCAGTTTAACGGTTCTCTACAAGGGTAACAAGGATGGCGATGCAAGATTTTTGTGCCTTAAAATTCTTTTTGATGTAATGGTCATTCTTTTGAGTGAACCAATCGAAGATGAGCAAAGATTGAAGGACGTGAAATTCATATCAAATACCCGTTTTCTTCCTCTCTACCCAACCTTGATTGAAGATGAAGATCCTCTTCCTATGTATGCACAAAAACTTCTTGTGATGTTACTAGAATTCAATTTTATTACAATTCCTGACGTTCTTCAGCTGAAGACAATCTCTCAATGTTTTGAGTTCTTGCTTGGTGATCTGTCAAATGCCAATGTTAACAATGTTAAGTTGTGTTTGGCTCTGGCTTCTGCTCCTGAAATGGATTCCAAGTTACTCTCTCAACTAAAAGTAGTTAGGAGGATTGGGAACTTTCTGGAATTTGTATATGCAAAAGGTATGGAAGATTTTCTGGAGCCAACTCTTGGACTGTGCAAGGCTTTTCTTGCACGTTCAGTCAGCTGTGGAAAAGGCTCCAGCGACTCAACAGAACCTACTCTCCTAGGTCAATGCCCTTCTGAAGTGAGTAGTGCAGTTGATCCCCAGCAATGTGTAAGAGATATAATGGACTTCGGAAGCAATGTTAGTGTTTTCCTGGATTTGAGTGGATCTACTGAAGCCAACATTGCTGATATAGCTTCTGAATGTGTAATTTTACTCTTCAAGGCTGCTCCTAGAGAAGCCACCGCTGGTCTACTAACCAAGCTTCCCAAGGTCAGTGTGATCCTAGAGTCCTGGCGTAAAGGCATCTCTCACTTATTGGTGCAACGAATGCTGCATGCCTTAGGATTTGCTTGCAGGCAATACTTATTGCACGCAATGATATTATCAATATCCATACCAGAAATTTCAAGAATTGAAGTGATTGTTTCCGAACTAAAAAGTTCAGGTGTACCTGATTTAGCCAAAACTGCTGCGCTGGCGGCTTTAGAATTGCAGCGGCTGCCTCGCTGCATTTAAATGATTGCAGGTAGCATGTTAGAGTTTGTCTGTTCTTTTTCAATTTGTAGAATTTGTAATTTCTCAAATTTATTTGTTTACCTTCAAAACGAGAGTCAAGTAGACATTCGTAAGGCACGCTAAATTCATTGAATTCCAGATAAAAGGTCAAGCATTTAGGTGAATTCTACTCATGCTTCATTGCCCCATTGTGTATAGTATCTGTACTTTGTACCTTCATGAACTCTAAAATATTGAATTAATTCCAACCATGCCTAAAAGAATTGGCTATTTGGCTATTAATTGATTAAGTTTTTCTCAGTTATTAACTGTCCATGATGTAGAAAAATCCCTAGCCTAGACTCTTCATTGTTTTAAACACAACCAGAAAAAATGTGTTGAATACAAGTACGTAACATTACCAAACTACTTGGAACTTGGAAGAACCAAAGAAATATATTCCGGTAAACTGCAAGAATCATCACTCGTTAGTGTTCCCTATTCCAGTTGAAGTCTTACCTTTTCATCTTATGGTATAGTAATAATTGTATCAGTTTATGATGCTAACTTATCTCTTCCCGGGATTGTGTAATTCTTGACCACTCAAAGATCTATTCTTTTATATTGTACTTCTAAATTTTATTATTATGGGCACCTGTTGCACTGTGGCTGTGCCTGAACTGCTAATTTTTTTTTACTTCTACCCCCCCCCCCCCCCTTTTTTTTTCCTCCAAGTCTGGAAAAAGCCGAGTTGCGATTGCATTAGTACGATGGCTATCACGGACTTAAGTTTATTCTGTAGTGATACAAATATCGATAACAATTGAACAATTCTTAATGTTAATGTGCTAACTTTACCATCATCTAGCCTACCATTACCAATGAGACCGCTTTAAGAAGATCTAAGGTGGAACTAAAGTGAAAGAAACTTTATTTTACACAAGGCCAAATACAATTCACTCTTTACACACTCTATCACTTACACACAGTAGCTTTCTTTGTGTAATTCAGTTTAATTCCACTTTAGATCTTAACTTCTACAAGTGGTATTAGAGCTGACTTCGTGTGGTTTTCACTTAGTATTAGAGTAAGCATATATGTGTTCGTGTATACGATTTGAGATCATTGTACATTGAGATTTTGCCAAAATACAATTAAGGATTGTAAAAATACTTGATCAAGGATCAAGAAGTCTTGGGTAAAGTGTTGGATACAATCAAGAGGGTGGTAGACATGGGAAGCAACATAAGCGGTATGAACAATATTAAATAATAATAATTATGTGTATGAGATTTTATCTGTATAGTCAAGATTTGTAAAATTTTGTCAGAACAAATAAAATTCAACCTCCGGCATAAGGAAAAGATCTTTAAAAGTGGAAGATAGGAGCGAACAAGGTTATGTATATGCTGTAAGTGACATAGTAGAAGATGACATCCTACAGTACATCAAGAATGCAAAGACACCTAACTAAATTCCAACATTTAGAGAATGAATTATTATCAATCTCACATCTAAAAAATTTCTTCACATAATAATTTAACTTTAACAAAGAACTCACCAGTCATATTCTATTCTATTGCGAGATTGATAATAACTCATTCTCGTTATTAGTGCATACCTATAAACTCATGAAAGTATCCCAAACCTCTTTAGAAGTCTTTGCATTCTTAATGTACTGTAAAATATCATCCACTACTATCACTGACAACATATACATAACATAACTTTACCGTTCTAACTACTTTTCACTCTTGCACACACACTCACTTCTTCTCAACACACAAGTGTTTACGCACACACCTCACTCTTCACTTTATTCTTCAACACACTTGTGTTTTTCACACAACACACCACAAATAGACCTGATCACGGGCCAGGCTTGCGGGCTTTTTCTCCGAAAATTTGACCCCGAGCCCGTTTTTTAACTAAAAAAGGGTCGGGCTCGGCTCATATTTTATACATAGATGGTTAAAAGATTTTTTCCATAGAAATTAAACAACAACATAATAGAAAGAAGAAAACTAACAAGTCTAAAATAAGTTTAGTAAACCAAAAAACTAAATTAAAGTAAGCAAAGTTGTATTAAATTGAAAAGCAAACATAATACGCAATAAAACCAAATTGTCTAAAATTAAAGTACAACAGAGTTGAATTAATGCATCAAATAATATATATATATATATAATATTTTTTTTTTGAAAAAAAAGGAAAGCATATAAATACGGGCCGGGCTAAAAAAGCCTGAGCCCGGCCCGTTTTGCGGGCTTTTTAAAAAAAAGGACTTTCGGATTCGGACTCTTTTTAAAAAAAAGGACTTTCGGATTCGGACTCATATTTTTGGGCTCAATATTTGTATTTTGCCAGGCCGGACGAACTTTAAAGCCATTGATCAGGTCTAACCACAAATACTACACTACACACACATATATATATACTAGAGGCTTCGCATGCACGTACCGTGCATGTAATTTATTTTTAAAAAAATATAATATAAAATTATTATTATATTTTAAAATAAAATATTTGATAATTTTTAAATTTGTAAACTAAAATAATAATTATTATATTTTAAAATAATAAATTAAATTATGGGAAGTTATTTGTTTTAACACTAACTACCCATTATGTTTACTTTGTCTCTCCCTCCCTCCCACTCCCACTCCCACTCCCACATCCTCCCATCATTTTTTTGTATTTAATTAATTAATAAATATTTATTTTGAAGGACCGTTGACGGGAAGGATCTACAGCCATATAAATATAGATATATATATATATATATATATATATATATATATATATATAGGTGGCAAGGTCGATTTCCTTCCACCGCCACACCCCACACTTCATTTTTTGTTGTTAGTAAATTCTAGATTTTTCCTCTCCTTTCATGCATATTACTTCACATATTTTTAGTGTCTTCTAAAATAATATCTCCATCATTTCTTTTAGTAGTTTCTAGAGAATAATATATATATTTTTTTGGCCTGATAGAGAATAATATTTCGTATCACTTGTTCTAGCACCTTCGAGAAAGAGAGAAGAGAATAAGTCGGAACAAGATCTGCTGATGAATAATGAGACGAGAAGAATGGAACTTCTAAAATTTGACGTTTCACTGAGCTTGACAAATCTCCAATTGAAAGGTCTTTTTTCTACTAATCCCATCTTAAGTAATTTGCCGTACAAAATTTGTGAACAAACCCAAATTTCATGCAATATGTATAACAGTTAAGACACTTGAATGGTGATGATTAGTTACCAAACATTTAATTTCTCTTCGATTAATCAGATTTGACACTAGCCGACTAGGGTCTCCACTCTCCATTCCATTCTCCGGATTTTCAGAAAATCAACTAACTTTAGGACATCAAATATCACGGGCCCAGAAGAATACTCCTATCCAAAAAAAAAAAAAAACCTTTTCCAATCTTTTTGTCTCTTCCGCTAAGGAACACCAAAACTCTATTTCCTTATCACCATCAGTAGACACTACCCATTTGACCCCACTTTGTCTTAGGAAGGGAATACTGAAAGAAAAAAGAGAACCCAAAGGCCAAAGCCAAAGGGCTTTCTTGTCTTAACAATTAAATGCTGGCAATCATAACTCCTCAGTGAAAGGGCAAACACTCCAATTCCCTCAAAATTATATTAGAAATCAGAATGGCTTCCTTCAGTGTTCATCATGCACTTATTTTCATGCTCTCATTCCTGCTTTCTTCACCAGCAGCACTAAAAGACCCTCCTCTCTCTTCCTTCCAACAGTTGTCCCCAGACATTGCTCCACTTTTGCCTTCTCCTGGTGAAGTGTTGCCTACTGACATACCCACCATTCCTTCAAGTCCAAGCCCTCCAAACCCAGATGATACAGTTGCATTTTCACCATTTGGGTTATTGCACCCTTCCTCCACTGCCTCTAGAAGCATTGATTCTAGCCCCGGAGTGGCTATTTTTTTCTGGTTTGGCAGCTTATTGGTCTTTACAGTGCTGGAGAATGTGAATTCAGTTATTAACATAATTAGGTTAGTTTCTCTTCATTGTATGTTACTTTATTATTTGTTCATAATATGAGTCATATACAGGATGGAACCGTTAGTGCTATTTTTACCTTAATTCACTGGGCAACCACATCAGCTTCCATCTCTCCATTCATGGCACCTTTGTCCCCTTGTTGGTTGGAAGTTTGCTCACCCAGGAAGAATAGTAACTGACTACCAAACAAGTTAGGCAGTGGTGAGAAGACTCACCTCCTCTAAGTTAGTTGCAGGTACCAAACGAGGCCTTACTTTCTTGCTGGGCTTGAGAATAGCTTTCCTATCAATATCATAATTATTGTTATTCTACTGTAGATTTCCCAGTTGTAATTATTTAGGATACTTTTTCTTTTTTATTTTCCTTTAATATTGAAAAGGTTCTATATCTTTCCAATCAGATGCCCGTGATTGAGCTTATTGATACTCTCTTGCTTTTCCAGCTTCACTCTGCTTATAGCTGGAAACCTTGCTCTGATTGGAGATTAAGAGGAGAGATTCTCAGACTAACGAGCAATCTGAAGAAACTGTATTCTATGCCATATTAGCTGATAAAATTTAATTATATTACAAGTCTACGCAATCCTATTTCCAATGAAAGATAAGATCAGAGGAAAGCAAGTTTGCCTTATCTACTGCCATCTTTTGAAACTTCTCTTTTTTGGTATCATTTAGCTTCTAAGTTCGAATAGTTCAAGCAAGTAATATAGGTGGCTGAATTAACTTGAGGTGTATCTAAGTGAAAGGAATTTATCATTAAATAAATATTAGGTGTTCAATTATTAACTTTGAGTACGAAAAAATTTTAAATTATTGAGTCAATTATCCTATTCTTTGAAGTATTCAAACCAGCGAAAAAATTAATCTTCATACTTTACCGTGAGGCTGAGTTTCCCGAAGACTCGTTTTGTGCAGGTTCGTTGGTCATAAGCTCTACATATTGGAATTGGGAGATTCAAAACAATAATGTAGAGAACACACTTTAAACATGAGAAGAATCTTTCCATGCAACTCATAAATTATAATCAGGAAAAAAAAATATTCGAATTATGTAGAGATACTATTTAGGTATCCAATGATAGAGACACAGTGGGTTGTGTCAGTGGACATACTCTTGAAAAATGAGAAGACTAAACTTTAATACGTTTGTAACAAAAATCAAATGACAAATCTCGTTCAACGGAAAGAAAAAAGGCACTAGTACTACAAATATGAAAATAGTAATACAGTTTGACTAGGAGTTTAGAAGAGATCTAGCAGTAACTAGAGGAAATTCAAACTGAAATATCAGGATAAATCAGGAACTTTATAGCCCCATTGACAAAAAGTAGCCCCAGATAAAAAGAAAAAAGAAAAAAAAAACTAGGATGGAGATTTGCGTCCTATATTCAAGCTTCCTTATTTTCAAGAAGCATTTCAATCATATCAGCTGCTTCTTGGACGGTGGTAATCTTCTGGGCGCTTTCTTCTTCCACGCTAATTCCAAATTCCTCTTCAAGTCCCATCACAATCTCAACCTACATAATTTTGAAAAGAAAGTTTACAACACCAAGCAAAAGATTGTACAATAAATAATGATGTCATTATCTCATATATGTTCAACATGATCATATATAATCAAACAAAATAGTAATAAAATGATCTTAGAATTCATATAAAAAGTATAATTAGTTATGATCTTATATGATATTGAAGTATATATTTGTCTTTTTCTTAATTATTTTTTTTTGGCCATCAATTATTTATTAATCTTTACTATGATGAGTGTGTGTCAAATTTATACCACAACAGAAGTTCATAATAAATATTGTCACAATACCGTGTCAAGAGAATCGGCTCCAAGAATCGCAAATGTGGATTCTGCAGTGACAGGACGATCATCTTTTAGTGCCAGTTGTTTCTTGACTATCTCACACACCTTGTCCACTGTCTCACGCTTGGCCTGCACATAATAACAAAAGTTTGGCCACATTAGCACCGTGTACAAAGCAACATTGATAATTCCAATAACATTGAATAGAGGCTTTTGAGCTTTGGCCTTTGTCATGAAGATGATTCAGTATATTATTAACCTAGAAACTATAGAGTATCAACAAAAGATGAGCTCCCTGCAATTCAGATCATTTCTTTGAGCGTCAGACTGTATAAAGAGATGAACGAGCTGAGAAAATTAAGCCAACTACATCACACTTTATAGTATTTTCTAAGTTTACATTATACATGGCTAGATATAATGATTCGACATCAAACCATAAGGTAAGAGAAGTTTTCTTCAATAATTAAACGTCAAAAATGAATATTTTAAGAATAAATTACTGAATT
This sequence comes from Senna tora, assembly GCA_014851425.1. Taxonomy (NCBI): domain Eukaryota; kingdom Viridiplantae; phylum Streptophyta; class Magnoliopsida; order Fabales; family Fabaceae; genus Senna; species Senna tora. The sequence goes on along the minus strand of CM026262.1, from coordinate 1,653,138 downwards.
GATTATTTAAATTGTTAAGGAAGAGACCTAGTAGTAAAGGAAAACCATGCAAGAGTTTATGACTTAAAAACTTACCGCACATGTAACTCGGAGCCTAGGTACTCTGGGCTGCAATGTAATGGAAGGAAAAGTTCTCCCTTTAATTGACAGGGAAACCGAGTTAGGGTTTGAGATCTTGGCAGGGACCTGTTTTTGCATCAAACAAGAAAGAATTAAACAAGTCCAGAAAGCTGAATATAATTAGAAGTAACCACTAATTTTCCCTAGTTAATTAGTCATGTACAAGTGAAATCCACCAACAACAAATTTGTGAATCGCTAAAGGAAGATTGGGTTGTTGCAGGTACTTTTGACTAGATGATAGATATGGTCTAAAACAATTAAATCTAGACCATCAAACTTGCAGGAAGCTTGCATAGTTTAATTAATATGAATAAGTAAATCCGTCAGATACTTATCAATTATCACCTCTATAAATCTCCAAACATTGCAGCTAAACAGCATCACAACACATCAAACTAGGAGTTTATATTTCAGGCTCAATTTCAGAACAATTAACCATTTAAAAGTAAACTCTAAATATCGGAAGCATTAATTTAAACTGGAAACTCAAAAATAAGAGACCAAGTGAAATTAATCCATAACTAATCCCCTAAACACTAAACAGGCACACAGGAGCTCAGAAATAAAACTTATCGTACATCAGGAAATGCACAGTCACAATGACCGATCCCAAAAGATTCCAAATAGAAGATAAATGAAAGAGTATGAGAGGACAGTGAATCGAAGCAGATTTGAGCAAAATGAAAGAGTAGCGGAAGAGGGGAGATTGAAATACCAGAGATCGGTTGAAAGGGGAGGAGAGGGAGGTCATGGAGACGGCGGAGGCAGTGAAGGAGGCCATTGGGAAAGACGGCGCGAGAGATCTGAGATTGGAGCGAGGAAATAGGAAAAGACGGAGAACACAAAGAGAGTGTTAGTATGAGAACTGAGAAGAGAATTGAGAGGAGAGTGGAAAGTGGGATCCTTTATAGAAGAAACGTTTGTTAGTGTAAGGGCTTCGTAAGTATCGAAGGTTGGACTTTTAGACGGAGTTTGCATTCTTTTTTATTAGGTTTTTTCTCTTTGCTTCTATCGTCGTTTTTCCTCTCTCTTTCATTATTAGCTTGATTAAATATTATTTAGTCTTTGAATTATTTTTTAAATTATTATTTAATTTTTAAATTTATCAAAAATACTATTTAATTTTTAAAATATTTAATTATGTTAACTATTTAGTTTCTAAATTTGATAAAATATTATTTAGTCCATAGATTTGTAATTATGTCAACTATTTAGTTCTCAAACTTGACAAAAGTACTATTTAATCATCAAATTTGCAACTCTGTCAACTATTTAGTCTCCTGAGTGTTACTCGTTATAGTTGACAGAGTTGCAAATTCGGTGATTAAATAGTATTTTTGCCTAGTTTGGGGATTAAATAATTGACATAATTACAAATTCGGGGACTAAATAGTATTTTTGATAAATTCAAAGATTAAAAAATAATTTGACCAACAATTCAATGACTAAATAATATTTTACCATCACTAAAATGTTCGGTGCACATTGTGGGTATATGTCGTTTTCGTATTTTATAAATCAATAAATCAAATACCAAAAAACAAACATTTTGTTTTTCTTTTTCTAACAGCTATTAAGGGATGAAGCAAACTTCACGTAAATACTAGAAAAATATCAACATGAATCAAATTTTATACTAATAATTTGGACTAAGCCGAAGCCTGAATAACCAAAAAAAAAAAACTCATTTGGGCTCCCCTTTAAAGTGATGGTAAGCTTTTTAGATAATTAACTAGATTGCGACCCGTGCTTTGCACGGATTTTTATTCAAATTATTTTTAAATTTTAAAGAATTTATTAATTAATAATTATACTTCATTTTTGCTTATATGAATACAAAAAATTAGATTATAAAATATTATTTTATCAATTTTTTGGTGATTTGTTAAAGTTTATAAACATTATCATTCTATTATAAACAAAATATAATAAACATTATCATTCTATCTTACAATATATAATTAATCATTTAGTTCAATTTCAACTTCTCCTTCACTATTATTTTGCTATTTATCACTTTACTAAGAAAATTTGGATAAACTTTAAGTAAATGCCAAGGATAATCAAAAAAATTTTCTCCATGTAAATATAACTTAGAATAACAAATAAATAAAGATAAAAATTAAAAAAATTTCAAAGAAAAGGAACTCAAATATTAGTTTTAAATAATTATAAAAATATATATAATTAATCATTTAGTTTAGTTTCATCTTCTCCTTTACTATCATTTTAGTGTTTCTCACTTTACTAAGCAAATTTGGATAAAATTTAACTAAATGCCAATGATAATAAAAAATATTTTTTTTGTCCGTGTAAATATAACTCGGAGTAACAAATAAATAAAGACATTTAAAAGAAAAAGAACTCAAATATTAGTTTTAAATAAAGATTAAAAAATATATTTAATGGGTAAAAGTACACAAAATGAATTTGAAGATAATTAAAAATACAAATGGAGAAATAAAATTGCTAAATTGCTCCAATAATAAATTTTTAATAATTATAGCAAATGCTAGTAGAGTGAAAAGATAATTTATTAAAATGAATTAACTAAGAATTAATTAATTATTATATATTAATCTAAATTAATTCTAAGATATTATAAATGATAAAATTATAAATTGTATAGATTTTTTTTTTAGTATTAGGTAAACAAATTAAAAGATGAATAGAAACATTAAAGTATTTATAATATAAAAATAAATAATAGTGCGAATTTCAAGAACATTATAATATATTAATACATTAGTGAAATTATCAGTTTTAATATAGAAATTAAAAAAAAGGAAAATTGATGAGAAAGTGACACGTTGGTTTTTGTTTTATATATATATAATAGATGTATAAGAAATATTAGATGTATGCATTACTAAATTAAAAGTTGTAGTTAATAATGAAAATACAATTTTTTTTTGTTTAATTGTACCTAACTTAACTCAAACAATACCAATGTGATTCTATTATAACTCAATTTTTTGGTCTCATACAAGAGTATTCATTAATGCGAGCCTTTTAGTTAATCACTATGATCCTGAAAGGCTCATTATTGAAATGACATTTTTAGTTTTTTACTAATGACTCTTTATTTTTATTCCTAAAAAATTAAATAATATTAAGATAAAAATCTTTTACTATTTATTTTCACGTGGCAATGGTATCATTACTCAACTTAGTCGAGGCTCCATAATTTTGTGATGTCTTTTCTATTATATGGAAATTCCATTAGAATTCTCGTTACAGCATTTGTAATTTTGTATTTATATATTTGCATATTTATAAAAGTTGGCGATAAACATGAAGCCCTTCAAATCTAATCCCCAGTTTTGGTGCCTCCTACAAATAACAATTAGTAGGCTTTAGAATAGAATCCACGTGTACCATATTTTGAAGTTGTATTTTATTTTATTTCCACATTGTAAATTACAACAATTAAGACTTAAGCACATCCAAAATTCATGTTCGGCTATCTTATAAGGTTATAGTTTCATACTTTCTACAATTTGGAATCTAAATTTATTACTTGTCTCTTTTTTCATGAACATGAGAAAATAGGGAAAAAAATGCAATATTATCAATAAATTGGCAAAGAAGGAAAACCGAAGCAGGAAATCCAGAAGCCCCCCATATCCAGCTTAAAAAAATGGTGAAGCCCACTTGACTTTTTTTGGGCCATAAAAGATGGAAGCCCACTTGAAGTCAAAAGCTTTTTCCAAACTATCACCAGTCACTACCTACTTTTCAGCTAAATGGTATTTCTTCTGGATTGAAATGTTAGATGGACCTAATATATTTAGGTTTGATTTATTATATATATAATTAAAAAACATTAAAATACATGATGTGGAGAGGGGGAAAAAAAAGGGATGACGGTAATTTATTTTTAAAAAGTCTAGTATATATATTTCTTTTATAGCAAAAATCATAGTAAAGAAATTAAGTCAAAATTAATAGAGGGAGAAATTAATAGAAGCTCAAACTAAATAATAACCTGCCTGCAAATAATTTTTGACAAATACAAATATTCAACTATCGGCAATATAACATGTAGATTTTGCAACACTTCTCATTGTTTTCTTTGACATTTATGATGTTTGGATTATACAATATGTGTAATTTATTTAATCAATCTTAGAAGGTAGGTTGTCTAGGTGAGACTAAAATATTCACATCTTTTATTTTATTCGGCATCAGTAAATTAATATAATTACGATTTTTTAATTAATATTAATTAGTGCATAGTTCAAATTAAAGTGGAAAGAACAACACATATACCTTCTTATTTTAAACATTATAAGGATTGATGTAAAGAACAAAGAAAAAATGATCATTACCAGTATCATTATCCTTTTCATATGATCAGGTATGATACTAAATTGTAACAAAAGAAAAACGACCACCTTTTTATGAGAATTGCGATAATTATAACCCTATCAGTTAGAATTCATCCATTTTCAGAAGTCGTAGTAATGTAGAACTTTGCAAACGACAATTGTAAGAGACGATAGTAATATATAATTTTTTTGTATTAAGTATAAATAAGCAAGCTATACAAGCAATAATTATAATTGAAATAAAACTTGAGCTTGGAGACGTGTATGATCGATCTCATCAACCCAACAAAATCTTGAAGAGAAGAGTGGTATCGATCTATAATGCTCTTTTAAAAGGAAAAAGAAAAATTCTTTCACACCTAGAGAATTCATGACTTATAAAATTAAAGTATATAAGACTTTAGTTGCCGATGATTTTCGGTGATAATTAATCCCTTTATTTCCCTCTCCTTTATTGTTTTGGTATTTTCCACCTTTTCTATGCCTCTTGATTTTGGTACCCACCGATTGTAATGATGAGGGGAAGGAGAAAAGAGAGAAGAAACATTTAAGAAACTTTGTTCCTTTTATAAGTACTACAAAATTTAAAATAAAAGGAAAAAAGAAGGGAAGAACTATTCACAACAAAACAAATTTCTGTAATCTTTTGTCCTTTTTATTTGACAAAGTCTTAATTTCTTTTCTTTATCAAACCCGTAAAGAAAAGAAAACTTTTTTATTATTATTCAATTTTGAGTAAAAAAAGCACTTTAGATACTATGCTTTCTTTGTTTTGTTTTTCTCTTTCCCTTTTCTCGTATAATCTTTACTTTTTTAATCCTTTTAGGTGGGTTTGACATGAATTAGTTTGGGTTGGCTCAAACGTGGTTAGCCATGCCAGCTACCTCAGCTAAAGATTGGGACTTAGTAAAACAATGATTAAATCAATTAAACAAATTAAAGTAAAATTCTTGTTATAAAGTTTTTTAATAATAAATTTTTTATAATTAGTCATATAAATTATTATTTTTTATTTATCATAATTAATTATACAAAAATTTTTATCATATATTTTACTTATATTAAAAAACTTACACATAAACAATTTTACTTTAGTTTAATCCTTAATCAAACTCACATACAGATATACAATTGAGTTAACAATTATTATGCATGTATACTTCAAGAATTTATTTTTTTACATGAGCTATTTTTTTAGAATTTATAATTCACTAAACATTAATTTCCTCTATATATATATATATTCGTCTTACGTTTTTTTTTTAAAAAATACTTTTAATTTTCCACAATATGTTATTAAAAATAATCTTATATAAATAATGAAGATTAATTAGGAAAGTTGACGGTAAGAGAAAGGACATAAAGTTAAGTAAATGTGAAGAAAAAAAGAAGAAAAAAAAAGGAGTGCAGTGCAGTGCAGCTGGTACAACCGCTCACACCCACGTAACCGACGCCCACCATTCCCATTTCCCAATGCTTCCTTCTCTTTCTCTTTCTCTTTCTTCTTCCTTCTCTTTCACTTCTCTCTCTGCTTCGCTTCTGCTTCTCTGATCTCTCTCCCATACCAACACCAACACCAACACCAACACCATCACCATCACCATCACCACCACCACCACCATTCCTCTTCTTCCATTCTCCGGTTTCCGCTTCCAAGTAAGTCCCTTCCTTCCTTCCATCTCCATTTCCTCTTTCAATGCTGCTCTTCTCTGGAATGTCTAATTTAATTATGCGCTAAGTTAATTTGACGGCACAATTATTTGTGTCTGCCGTTTCTTCTGTTCTTTCGTGTCTCAGTTATGTGATTCTGGGTTCAGATTAACGTGCTTACATCTTCACAGTAATTTCGTTGCTTTGCTTTCTCGTGTCTCGTTTGTGAGTCACAGTGTCGTAGCTAATTGCTCGAAATTCCGTTAATGTGGATGCCTACTAACGGAATTTAGTATAATTAGGCTTACTACATGGTCTGAAGAAGAATCTGAATTCTGTAAATAGTGCTATTGAAATTATCGATAATTTAGCCTTGGCCTTCACATATTGATCTAACTTGATTGATTTTCATTTTTATTCTACAACAGCCATGACTACAGAGCTGCTGGAAATTGAACCCCGTGATCTCAAATTTGTCTGTAAGTATTTCAACTTCCCACCTCCATCCATGCTAATTACGTTAGTTATACATAAGTGCAATATAACAATTTATCGTATACCGTACAATTTCACAGTTTTTGACGCTGACATTCCTCTTTTTTTTTTTCTTTTTTTTTTCTTTCTTCCTGTTAATGTAGTTGAATTGAAAAAACTGAGTTCATGCCTGGTTCAACTTGGAAACAAGTCTGATCAGTATGTGGCATTTAAGGTGTGTTTATTCATCGCCTAAGTTGTGCAGTACATATTCCTCTTGTTCTCATCCAAATTTGTTAATTGCAGCAATGTCTGCAATAGTGCGATCTATAATCTTTTTCTGGTATCTCTCTGCATATTATGTATAACCAAAAGTAAATCGCTCATAAGTTGAATGTCAATGTGAAGAAACATTTGTGATATTTACTAATATATTGGCAGGTGAAAACAACGTCACCCAAGAAATATTGCGTGAGACCAAACGTAGGCATCATTAAGCCTAAAGGAAGAGGTGACTTTACTGGTATTTTTCTGTTATCTCTTTGTCCAATATTAACATCACTTCATGTTTTTAAATAGATTTTAATTTTTACATTTTACTAATTTTGGATGGGTTGTTACTCTCTATTTGTGCCTAATATGCATGATCAAACGCAACTTAAATCAGAATTGATCAAACATAATTGATTAATGCATTTTGGTTTCATGCAGTTACCATGCAAGCTCAGCGCTCATCACCACCTGACTTGCAGTGTAAAGACAAGTTCTTGATCCAAAGCACAGTTGTCCCCTTTGGAACAACAGAACATGACATCACATCAGACATGGTAAGGTTATATTATTAGTTCATTTCCTCTCAAATTTGGGGTTGCTGGGGTGCTATAGGTAGAAAGGATTAAAAATTTAGTTTAACATTTAACGTTTTCCCTTTTATTTTCCTTGAACAAATTCAAGTTCTTTCTCATTTGACAGTTTGCAAAAGATAGTGGGAAATACATTGAGGAGAAGAAACTAAGGGTTGTCCTCATCAGCCCACCTTCCTCTCCAGTGTTGCTTCCAGTAAATGGCGAGGCGAAGCAGGATCCATCCAATGAGATTCATGTGCAGAAAGAGAGGGTGCCAAGTGGAGTTGAAAACATACCTCCCCCTTCTAGGGTGATCTCCTGCCCCTTTTTTATTCCCTTTTTAAACCTGAATCTCTCTCTTTCTATCTCTTAAGTTGCTTCAAGCAAGTTCAATGGAATTTTATGGACTTAATGTAACACTTTTTTTTGTTCACGTTTGTATTTTGATAGATACCTATACATAAATCATAATCTTTTCTTTAAAATAAATTCTAGTCAAATGGTTGTAGAAAAAACTATGGGGCACCCGTACATAAAATAAATCCATTGTTTATTTCCTTGTACCAGGATGCTGAGGATGTCAAAGGTTTGGACATGGCCCAGGATATGGAGGAAGATACAGAAGATATGAATATTGTCTCTAGACAAGCTGAAAATGTTGATTATATGAAAGAAAAAGATGAAGTGCAGCTGAATTTAGCTAAGGATTCTGAGGAATTGAGGTCAAGGCTAAGTTTAATGGAGTCAAATCTAAGAGAGGTCAGAGTTTCTTAGTTTACTTTAGGTTAAACTTAAACTTTTTTAGTCCATATGTTGAGGCCAGTGAATATAATCTTATCGCAATTTTGGTGTTAAAATTTTTGGAAGTTGTGAGCTATATTATTGTCCTCCAGTGGGAACCAATGGAGGATTTGAATCGCAGAAGTCCATGTTTCAGATATTGACAATTTAAGAACTGAGGATATTACTGAATTTAGAAGGGGGGAAAGCTTGATGTTATCTACTACTATTGAAATTGACACGTTTTTCTTGCTCATTAATAGTCACCTATTGCCATAATGAATGTAAAATGCTTGTGCCGTGTCGTTGTTTATGAAGATGTTATCTCAGCATATTTTCCAATTCCTGGAGTCCTTGAGTTGCAGCCAACTGTTTGTTATAATCTTTGTAGGCTGACTATGTCATCATGAAGCTGAAAGAAGAGAATCGCGTGAATACCCAAGAAAAATATATGCTTAAGCATGAGTTGGTAGGTTATTTTTTCCTTTAACATTCTTCATTGTAAAAACTGCATGAATTTGCAGGTTGAATGGAAACAGTTCAGGTTTGAGACAGTATAGATGATAAAAGTATGGCGTAGAAAGCAAAGAACTTGATAGTCTTTTGTTATAGTTCTTGTTTTGAATATTTTCTCTTAGCTTCCTCTATTTTCTTTTGCAAAGTTCAAGAGATAAACTACAAGATGAGTGGTTTTTACTAAAGTATCAATACTTTCAGCTTTAGCTATCAAGATGTCATTTAAACTAACTAAATAGGAACTATTATAGTTTTCTGAAGAAAAAATTGTTTCTGTAGTAGAGAACATATGGTAGGTGGCATTGTGACTTTCTGATTGACGGTACAAATTAGAAGTTTTGATACATCAACTCCCTCTATTCAATTTTAAGTTCTGTATAACCTGTTTGCGGTGTGGCTTCTTGGTTGTCCTTGCTGATTGTTATCATACATAGTGAGCCTGAATGGAATGCGTCCTAATTTAACCTATTATACTCATATTAGCTGCTGATTGACCATTTGATTCTGGTTTGTTTGACTTTTCTAGGAGATGCTGAAGAGGAGAATCAATGGGAAAAGTGTTCAAGTGGGCTTCCCTTTACTGTATGTTTGCATGGTTGCTCTTGTCAGCGTGGCAGTCGGATACTATATTCATCCATAAGAGAGAAACTTCTGCGTGACTGCAGACATTCCAAAAAATCACGGAGTTCTTTATAATTAGATAGAGGATGATTCATTGTTTATTCTGATGGTACTAGTGGAAAAAAATGTTGATATTATGATATTGGAACCTTTATGATATGCATGTAAAGTGAACTATGCCTTTCAATAGAAGCACAATAAGCAGCCTTATGATATTTGATCTAATATTATTGGCCTGTTTAATGATCAACAACGTCCCTGAAAATCATAAAAGACAGAAACCAGAGGGAGAGAGTCTTTTAAATACGACGTTCTTTCTCTGTAAAATCTTTTAGAAAAGATGGTTTTATTGAAGATGGAATTGGAAGGAAACTTTATCTTATTATGTTGCAGTTAAAAAGTTATAATTTGAAGGCCTATGGTCTTATTTTAATTTTCTTTTTTCCCCATAAGCTTAATCTGACAATAGGTGAAAAGATAGAAGTCGTGTATATTGTATAGTTGCAACCAGTACTGTATAAAAAATAGTATTTAAACGTAAACTAGATTTTATAGCTTTTACATGGTCCTGCTTCCATTTTACTCTCTACAGAAAATCGTATATTGTTGTGCTTTGGAAGCGAAGAGAAGACATCATATAGAGCATCAAAGCAAAGTACAAGGCAATTCAAAACTCACCATTCTTTTTTCTTATAAATAAATATAGTGTGATACAATCAACCAACAAGCAAACTATATGGACGCCCAAAATTTAGAATTGCCTTACAGGAATCAAGTTACACACTTACAATCAAGCAACCCCCCACTCTAATGGTTAGCAAAAATCAGAAAAGTTAAAAACAAAAAGTCAAAAAGAAAAGGCCCGAGTCATATAATATATATTGATATTCCTCCATTGAGTTGTCTCCTTTATGTCAAGCGCTTCAAAATTTTCTTTTCTTTTTGGTATAATCAGAAGCAGAAAATCCTTTTTAATTACTGACAAAACTGCACACAGAAAGCCGATTTTTCACACAATGATATAGCACATTAGGAACTAACAAGCTTACTGCCATTGGTGATCAGTCTGTTCAAGGGGTGAGCCAGGAACAAAGGGTACAAAACCCCGCCCACCGAACATGGGGCGCATGACAGCATCATCAAATTTTCTCCAGTAATGGTGGACACCACGTGTAGGTAAGCTTAGAAGCAGACGCAAGCTGTTTGGGCGACGCACGTTCTGTGTGCCTGCGCCACCATTAGCCCCTGATTCCTCACCATTCCCAAGAAGTGGCACAATGAATGACTTAGGAGTTGATGGTGGGGACGGTATGCTGCTCATGTGCTTTGATGTAGGAAGCAGTAACCTCACTAGTGGCTTCGTCATCAATCCAAACACCTGCACGTTTCAAAACCCATATAAATATATTTTTTCATTTTGTTCTTTTTTGTAGATGCTGATGCACAATGTCATAGTTCTGCGATGAAGGCACATTGATGACGGCGTATCTTACCACAGTGCTGAAGAGTATTACTGTGATAGTACTGGTGATCATGATGGCATTCTCACGCAACTTAGTATGGCCTGACCTGGTAAACTGTGTGTGAAAATTAGAGTTTGTTACTATTACTACCCAATACACCGCAATAATGCTTTGGAATTGAGACAAATCCAGTCCTCCCATGGACGTAATAATGGGAAGTCATAACTTTTGATTCTTCACCTGATTATAAGCGAGTGCCATAGAAACAGCTCCACGCATAAGACCAGCCCACCAGATTGTTACCTGCAAAACAAAGATTCTTGGAGGATTATAATACATCAATTGACTATGACATCAAGACCTTCGAGATGCAAACAGAGAAACTCATACTTGTTGCTTTAGCTCGATTTTCTCAGATTGAGACTTCTTGGCTAAGTTGGCTATGAAGGACAGAGGGAAAACAAATGCTGCTCTCCCGACTAGGATAAGTGCCAACAGCATTGAACTGATTCCAATTGATTTTCCAGGGCTAAGGAAGACATCAAAAAGTTAAAGCCACATTCAAAGAAGCTGTACATTCTTTTCTTACTTAAACGAAAAGCTTCTACCTTTGACGTACAAATCTCCACTTTTCTATATCCAGTGCATCCATTCCAACGTAAAGGAAGATAAAGATCTCAGCAATAAATGACAACGTAGCAAAAGCATGCCTGAAAAGAAGAGATTCAAAACGATAAAAAATAGTATTTTTTACAGCAAATTCAATTTTTGTGCAAAAAAGGTCTGAGATTTTGACATACTTAGTTGTTACTCTTGAACTTTCAGTCACATTATGCCATGTGTAGTGAGACATGACAATGCCACAGAAGAACACGGTCAGAATGGCACTTAAATTAAATAGCTGCAAGAAATAACTTGATCAGTATAGGCAATATTTGTCCTAATACGCCAAGCATGGAGGAAGCACACTTCGCTGAAGAAGAGGCCTATAACCAGAGATAAGTCTTACTTCAGATAGCATGTATGAAAGGTAGGCCATGAGTATCATAAGAGCAACCTCACGGTCAGTAGAATGCCTGGCATTTGTAAGAAACTGAATTAGAGAATCATCATCAAGATATCATGGAAACCAACAAATTGATGTTGGCCAGGATTCAATGGCATCGCAATATATTATAGAATAACTTCCACTAGTTGATTGCAATATGCGCAATTTGTGGTTGTTGTTAATTCAATACTCTATCTAGCAGAAATCTAATTTTCCCTAATAAGCTAATAGAAATGTTCTGAAAATTTAAGTTTGCTTTAGCTTTACCAACCTGCCAAAATAAAGCTTTTTAATGATGAATGCGCTAAGCAATCCAGCCTGAAAAGAAATTAAAACATAAAGGAATTTATAATGCCAAGCAAGCACAAGAAGCAAGCAGCAAAATATAAAAGGGGGGAGAGAGAGAGAAACTTACTAACACTCCCAACACAGTACTTGCAGTAAATAAATAGAAAAAATTCCCAATCAAGTGTAAACCAGTTGTCAAGTCGATGTGAGCGAGGTCAAAGTTCTGAATTGCTTTCAAGAGCACCACAGATGTAGCATCATTTACTACCCCCTCCCCAAAGACCAGGCTGTATAATAATGGTGTCTCGTCCTGATTAAGCACCTGCACCCATCGGAGTTGAATATCATTTAAAAATCTGTTCTGTCCAACGAAATTTTTTTAAAGAACTTTGTTAGTTTTACATTAAAATGTGTACCTGCAAGGTGCAAACAGAATCTGTTGCTGAAAATATTGCTCCGATTGCTGCATTCAAGAAAACCAGGTAAGTAAAGATAGTTTACGAGAAGGAAAACAAACCAAATTTTCAACCAAGTCACATTTGACACGTGGAACAGAATGAAGTAAATTTGATCATACCAAGATAATCTCCAAGCTTGAGGGATCCAATATCCAATTTCTGTAAAAAGTGTATAGCACCTAGGTCAAAATAAATAAGATTAATGGACAAATCTAGGAGGAGTTGCAACTAGTGATGTAAAACCAACTTTTAAAAACTGTGTGCCCACTCTCTCATCCACTATTCCTAAGTCCTAATCTTAGCTGACTCTGATACATGTCAGGGTCATAGAAGATTAAAGAGGAGAAAGAAATACAGTACTTATGAATTTTGCAGATAATAATAGCAAGTAATTTCTTTAAAACAATGATTACACCCTCCACGGCTCCACCCCCCTCTACGATGGTCATGATTTGTATAAAAATTTAAATGACAAATTTAACCCTCAAGTGCCAGGATATTTTTAACGCAGATTTTGCATACTTTAAGTTACCTAGTGATATGATGGCAAAGGATATTAAAGTGCCAACTGCACCAAAGAGCATGATGGTGATAAAATTGCGAAAGAATTGTTTTTTCTTCACCTGAAACCTGGTGAGGATAAACAAGAGAAGAACAAGTGCAGTAAGCATTGTGCGGTTATTAAATCTTTTTAAAATGAACACTTATCATAATATGTTGTTTCAACTCTATGTAATTACTTAGCAATATGGATACTTTACAAAAGAACAGAGTCAACAAATAAGAAGAAGAAGAAGCAAGAGTAGATTACTCACCCGGCGTTGAAAATTATGGGCGGAAGAAGGTAAATAAAGAATAGATCTTCACTGAAAACTAATATATGGGAGCTTTTTCCTCCACTTGTAAGCAGTATAAAAACCCCAGTACAGAGACCCTATCATAAGCCCACAGATATCAGTTGTAATTCACCAAATACAATTTATATCCATCTTCATTGCAGCAGATTTCAACAATATGAAGAATATATATACATATATGTAGGGCGATAAACTCACAATGACAAGGGCAGTGATGGATTCATTAATCCATCGGTTCTCCTCTAGCAAATGACCGATTATGATGCAAGCACAAAGAAGTGCCACAAATAAGTTCATTGACACCACTGAAGCGTGATCAGAGGTCAACGACGTCATCAACTTCGTGTACAGTGCTGAGACAGCCATTTTAGCAGTAGCCCGCTCCCACAAATTCAAAGAAGAGAAATCAGAATTTCCACCTAAAAGTTTGCAGCTTCAAGCTTCAATACAGTACTTCACATGCTTCCAGCTTTCACATCTCAGCACTTCAGCCAACTCTGCGATGTTAACCAATGATAAAGAAAAAATAATAATAAATAATTGATTCTTTGAAGTTTCTCTGTTTGGTTGCGGGGAAAACGACATGTAATGCCTTCCAACACCATCACATGCAAAGTCTGGGACCACAAAATATAAATACGGAACATGATCTACTCATCGAACGATCCAAAATTGAAGAATAGAACCAGGTGATTTATAATTCCTTCTGATTTTTTGATAAGCAGGAACGTTGATCAGTGAGCACTTACTTGAAGTGAGCCAAATAGCCATTAATGCATATCTCTATAATTAGTTTTTCCTTCGAACTTCCCCACACTTTCTCCCCAACCAAACACAATCCAGTAAACAACAAAATAAATTCGGATTCCAGAACAAAAACAAAAAAAACAAAATAAAAGAACTTCTGAGTTCTGATTTTTACTCACTCATCTGATAAACTCTTTTCACACTCTCAAGTCTCATATCAAGTTTGAACTAGCACCAAAACGAAGATCAAAGACCCTAAGATTAATGTTAGGAGTTGAAGCATTTCAAATTCAGATGAATCTTGCAATACAAATTCGGAAGCGAAAAGAGGATTCTGAGAACATTGTTAGAGAGAGAGATTTACCGTTAAGAGAGAGCGAGAGAAAGCGCGGAGGTGGGAAGAGAGAGGGTGGGTATGCAACTATTATATACGGATTCGTTACACTCATTATTTAAACATTGGATAAATTTTAACCGTCGATTAGAGGTAATGATGATAGAAGAACGGTGAGATGAGAATGTAGTACTGTGGAATGGAATGTAGAGAATAATTACCTGCTTTGTGTTCATTGGATGCCAATGGAGGGAGATGAGTTGGGGGAAACGGTCAGGTCCACGCTCATCATGCTGTCGTCTACGTATTTCACACATCAACCCTTCAACTTTCGGTTTTTTTCTTTCTTTCTTTCTTTTTGAATTAATACCATATCTGTCACATAAAAATATTTATTTTGAGTTTCTTACTTTCTTTAATAATTATCAATCAAATTTTTGAGAAGAATACAAAATTTTCGCTATTTTCATCCCTAAATTCTTGGTGTGTATATTTAGTATATTTTTATTTTGAAATGAATGAAATTGTATATGGATAAGTAAAAATAAAATATATATATAATTTTGTTGTTAATTATAGACTAAAGAAATGGATGAATGGATTTAATTTATAGTCTTAAATAATAATTGGTGGGGGTTGTTTCTAAAATTGAGAGAGGTATTTAATTTTTCTTTCAATAATAGTAGCATAGCATGTGGAACAATTTTATAAAAAAGGAATAAAAATTAAATTTTGCAAATTAGAGTTTAATAAAATAATAAGTAAAATTTACCTCCCTTCGTAAATCAAACAAAATACATATATAAATCGATCCTTGATTCTAATTTCTTTTCTTTGAATTATTTATCTATATAATTATATGGAACTAGCGGGTAGAATCAATGGATCATACAGTGGCATACGATGGAGGGATAAAAATTCACTATATTATTGAACTTCAGTGTATTTTTTTAATTATTAAATGTTATGTGTTAATATTAAAAAAATTCACATTAATTAAGATTCATCTTAAATAGATTAAGAACCAACTAATTAGAGAGATATACTAAAGTTCAGTACCATACCAATGAAAAGTGAATTTATATTGATGACCTTCCCTTCTAACATGAACAGTAGGTAGCACGTGTGGCACGTCAGAGTAAAACTGTATATTCATTGCACATTACTTTTTACATTTTACAAAGATTAATGCAAAGATTGTGTAACAATAATTTGATTTCAAAACTCTATTTTTTATTTTATTTTTATCATAAATTTTAAATTAATTTTATATCTTTCTAAAGTTTTAAATTAATTTTTTATATTTTTTATAACTTTTATATTGGTCATTATGTCTAATTTTGTTATTTTTTTTTGTTATTTCTCCTTCTTTATACAAAGTACCATATAGAATATTAATTTAATTTAATCATGCTGCATAAACATTTTTTATAAAGTAATTTTTTTCATAAAGAATTATTCAAAGATACCCTTAGAGAAGAGAAGACAAAGGATGATGATAGTTCATTAGTCTCATCAATATAATTTCTGTGATATAAATTTGACTGTAAGTCATTTTATCAGTTTCCACCGAGAGATTTTTGCAATTCATAATTTTTTTAGTTAGAGATAAGCCTAAAAATATTTATTAATGATAAGCAAGAACGTTACTTCTCATGCCCATAAATTAAGTCTGGTTATGCGGAGGCCATGGTAATCTCTAATTAGGAGTTAGGACTCGATCCCCAGCAATTGTGAATTCAATTTAAACTAAAAAAAAGTGATAAAATTAATTAACTATATTTAATTTATTTACGTTCAAAATTAATATTACTTTGAATGCATAGGTACCTTTGTTAGTTGTTATATTAAAAACAAATTTACAATTTTATATCACACAATAATTCTTCAACATTAAAGTTTATGTACGGTGTTCAAATTCATGAGATTCATATATACATATAGCAGCACTACTGCTACATGAATCAAAATATTCTTGAGCTACTCCTACTCATCACTTTTTTAAAAAAGTTAATGGAAAAGTAAATATTAACCCTATTACAAAAAGGAGTTGGTTTTTATTTTTTGGCCAGAAAAAAGGAGTTTGTTTACTAAAGCTTGGATCAAAGATATATATTTTTATTAATACTCTTTTAAATAAATGGTGAAATATAATTAACGCAAGTTAATCAAAATAGATATACTTTAATTAACTTTGACTACATTTAACAATGTGAGACCTAAAAAGCAAAACTTTATAGAAAGTGTCATAAAATTAGATTAAATTAGAGGAGATATTTTATATGGTACTAGGTAAGTTAAAACATGAGGAATGATTACAATAGTGAAATTGATCACAAAAAGAGTTAGTTAATTGAAACAAATTGCATATATGTTTTGAAAAAGTGCCACAAATCTGGGCCCTTCACACCCACACTCTTCTTTCGGCTTTCCAACATTCTTCTTTAATTACATTGTGGTTTGTGGGAGACAAAAGTAACAAACCAACTTCTCAACACTAATTACTTGTCTTTTTGTTTTTTTAATCGTGTTTAAGAGAGAGCAAACATGACATTAATTTTGAAATATATTAGTGTGATATAATTGTAGTGTCTATATATATATATATATAACTTGGATCTGTAATAAATTAATGTATTATTCAAAATGTTCAGAAATTCTGATCTAATCTTAAGGTCATCTATTCATCATTTTATTTTAAATATATCTGCTCACATGGGAATTAATATGTTTGATTTAAAATATTGATATAGAAGAAAAGAAAATCTTTAATCTTGGATCACTTTCATATTTATATATACTGCTAATTGGTCTTTGAATTTGTGGGTCTCCTAGTGGATAGATTATTGTGATAATGCATATAAAACTATGAATGATTTTATCATAGTTGGTGTGAATTGTTTTATGAAATTAGTATAGAATTGTAGGTTATTCTTTATTAGTGGTTAGTGGGGCAGTTAGTGGAAATGGCAAGTCCGTTCGCCAATTAGCCCAATCCTTGAGTCCAACACGCACAAGACCATTGATGGAGAGGCGTGGCGTGAGAGTGATGGTGGGAGGCAGACGATAGACCCGCACTAAGAGCATGTTTGGTATGCCTTACTTAAAGAGAAAGTGAGGTGAGATGAACTTGTTGTATGTTTGGTATATCTTCAGTATCGGAAAGGTGATGTGAAAGTTCTCTCGGTAGAGGGAACCTTGCTTCCCTCATGATGTGGAGCGAAGTGGAAGGAAAGTGAGGTGAAGTTTGGTTTAAAGACCAAAATGCCCTTAAAAATTTAGCTTTTGAAAAAGTAAGGACAAAAAAGGTATTTCATACTTTTATCTTCTATTTTCCTATATTCTTCTCACTATACCAAACAATATTACTTTTACATTCCACTTTCATTTCCCTGCATATCAAACATAATTTTTATCACTTATTTTCATTTCCACTAAAACACTCATTGATACCAAACGCTACCTAATAGTAATCTTTGTTCACTCAACCCACAACCCTGCGCGTGTGAGTGAGCAACTCAGGATGTGATGTCATCATCATTCCTCTTTTTACTTTGTAATTTCTCTTCTCCCTCCATTCCTTATTGTCTCTCTTAATTATGCTCCATCTTCTTTTTGTTTTTGCTTTTCCTCTTGCTAATCATGTTTATAAGAATATTTGAATTTTTAAACATACAAATATGGTTTTCGCAACCATAGATTGTATACAAGGCCCAAAAAAAACTATAGATTGTATAGGATTTTTGAAATTTAAATGTAAACAGGCTTCAGAGAAATAATATGAAGAACCATTGTAGCATATAGCAACAAACCCAACGTTGATCATTCTTGAACTATATATATCACGTGAGGCCCAAGCCCAATATTAGCCCAAAAGGGTACTGGTAAAAATGAATATACATACGTGTGCTTATTTAGAATTAATTAAAAGGAGTGTTAAGTTTATGAAGATGAGATTCAGATTCAGAGGCGGTAGGTGCAAATGCAATATCGTGTAGACTATGTAATTGTGTATGATATATATCCGTGATTCTTAGGGCGGAAATAATAATTAAGGAGAGAGAAACTTATAGAAATTAGAAAATTGAAAGAAAAGAAAAAAAAGAATGGTAAGGATCAGCATAAAGTCATGAAGGTAGGCGGTAAAGTAAAATGTGAGAGCGTTGGTGCTCTGTGACTTACATTAATAAAAAGGAGGTGAACCTGTGACATTCTAAGCTTCTTCATTGAAATTAATATATAATTAATTTAACTGGAGAGCCTCTCTCACATACATGTTTCACAAACTCTATCAAATAACTCATAAATAAAAAACCCACCTCTACCTTATATAAATATAATACACCCACCATATATCAATATATATTCTCAAACATACCCTTCTCATCTCTATCTTTCTTTCTCACTTAGCTTCATCCTCACATAAGCCTATACCCCACTTCATCTCTATCTTTGTTTAATTTGTGTATGTGTAGGTAATCATCCTATGTATATACTTGGTATTAATAATTAAGTTGTAGTGTATGTGGAATTGTCAGGAGGGGCCGTGGATGGAGAAATTAAGTAGCGTGATTTTGTCTTACATGAAGACAGTTTGCTAGGGTTTACATCTCTCTCTCTCTTATTATATATACATCCAACAATATGGATCACAACAAGTATCATTCGGTAAACACACACACACAACCTCTCTCATTTTGTTTTAATTTAATTTGGTGAATTCAATAATTAATATATATTTCATATATATATATATATGTGGTCAGATATATAGATGTCCTAAATCCAAATCCAATGTTGTATTATTGTTGGAATAATTATAAAGTTGTGCAGGCAGCGGCATTTCACACAACTAGTGGTTTGAAGGGCATGGACGTGTACTCTGAGCATGAGCATGAGATGATGGGAGAAGCTTCTGGAGAGAACAGTAATAGCATTAGCAAGGGAATGGTGGATTACATGCTCCACAATCCTCAACCTCAAGAAGATGAAGGCTGTGGGTTTTACGCCACCACTAGTAATTGCACCTCTTTTGACAAACTTAGTTTTGCAGATGTCATGCAGTTAGCAGATTTGGGCCCAAAATTAGGGTTCATGAATCCTCATCATCATCATCAAACCAAGAATAATAATAATAATATGATTAACAACCAAGACGACGAAGCAGCAGCAGCAGAAGCAGGAATGGACCCCGTTTTCTTCCTCAAATTCCCCGTCTTAAACGACAATAAGTCGTTGGGGGATCATAATCTGATGCTCACGGGAGATAATAATCATGATGTAGAGAGAGAGGAGGCTTCTCATAAATCTGATATCAAGCTTGGAGAAGAAGATATGGTAGTTATGGACATCATGAATAAGGACGATGACAACAACAACAACAATACTACTAATAACAAGAGCAGCAAGAGAAAAAGGAGCAGAAGCATCAAGACAAGCGAGGAAGTGGAGAGTCAGCGTATGACTCACATCGCCGTGGAGAGGAATCGCCGCAAGCAAATGAACGAGCATCTTCGAGTTTTGCGATCTCTCATGCCCGGATCTTACGTTCAAAGGGTACGTACAGTCAAAAAGTTATAGCTGTTAGTCAAGTCATATGATAATATAATTTTGATATATGTATGTATGTATGTAGGGGGATCAAGCATCAATAATAGGAGGAGCAATAGAGTTTGTGAGGGAGTTGGAGCAGTTGCTACAATGCTTGGAGTCACAGAAGAGGAGGAGGCTAGTTGGAGTGGGTGGAGATTCTTCTTCTTCTTCTTCATGTCTAGTTGGAATGCAGCAGCAGCAGCAGGCTCCGATGTTTATGGCATTAGGAGGAAATATGAATAATATTGATGAAGAGGAAATGATTCATAATATTGATCAGAATAATAATAATAATAATAAGGTGATGGAATTTGATGCAACATGTGGTGGGCTGAGGGAAGAGACGGCAGAGAATAAGTCGTGTTTGGCTGACGTGGAAGTGAAGGTATTGGGATTCGATGCCATGATAAAGATACTCTCAAGAAGAAGGCCCGGACAGTTGATTAAGACTATTGCTGCACTTGAAGATCTGCACCTCCTCATACTCCACACCAACATCACCACTATTGAGCACACTGTTCTTTATTCCTTCAATGTCAAGGTATAATATCCTAATTCCTATATCTCATTCTCATCATATCATCAACCCTACTACATTATATTCCTTCTCATCATTCATTCATTCATTTCATCTCCAGGTCGCAACCGATTCCAGGTTCACCGCTCAAGACATAGCCACTTCTGTCCAACACATTTTCAGTTTTATTCACGACAACACTGCAATCTAATTTCTTTTTTTTATATATATGTGTGTGTCATATATCTATAGACCACATTTGGCCTGCTATAGCTATAGCTATATATAGTGTGTATTCATATCCTAATTAGAGAGCAAAAGTAATGTATGATGAGTTGAATTTGAAGCTTATAAAATGTGTAATATTGAGTAGCTAGGGCCGGACAAGACACATTTTCAAATAATCAAGTTACTTTATTATCAGATTATAGTTTTGTTTCTGCTTCTTAAATTTCCTAGTCACTAGTTACTAAGAAAAAGAAGAATACACATATATGAGAAATGATTCAAACTAATGGAAATGAATGTCACATTCCATCGGTTGCATTCATTATATTCATGATACTTAATTGGAAATGAAAAAGTTATCTTTTTACCGTATGACTAATCAGATATTAATTACAAGTAATCAAATATTATATGTATAATTAGTATAGTGAGTTGTTTGGCATATATCATTTGAGTTTGGTGATGGAGTTATCTGTTTCTGAAATCTCGCAAGATTTATTGAATTAATAAGGGCCAGGGGTGGGGGCAGAGAGTGATGGAGACAAGATCTTGAATTCTGATGTTGGCTTCAACTTTCAATCATATATTAAAGTTGGCAATATATGGAAGTACGTACATGATGATTATGAGGTGGAAAGTCAACGCGTCTCCTACCTCTGCTTCGTTGACTTGTCAGAAATGACTTTTTTGGAGCTATTAGCTAGGCTCCACTCTCAAGTCTCACTCTCTCAGACATAGCCATTTCTTTGTAGGGTCTCTTGCTTAATTATAAGTCAATTGGGGGTTCTTTTCCTTGGTCCATATGTGTATGACTTTCTCTGCAATTCTATTTTTAATTTCTTGTGTTCAATCATGCATGCTTGCTTATGCCACCCATTCTCTCTCTTCCTATTTTGTCCTCCTTCATCAATAAATAAGGGTTGACCCATGTTTTTCTCAGCTTCCATATGATCCTTCTCTCTAGTGACCACCATCGTTGTCTTCCACTTTATCACATCCTAAATAATTCAAACACTCTTTTGTTAAACCGTTTTTGGTTTAGGATAAAAATGTGGAACCACTAAAGGAAATGGTCTTAAGGATTTGTCTTTAGGCCGTGTCTAATAAGTGTCTACATATTTTATGAGAGATCAAAGTCCACGTAATTCAAAGAAACATCCAAAAAAACTACATTAGAGTTACTTGTGATTTAGAAAGTGGAGAGATTGTGTACGTAGTAGCTGTAGTGTCTAGATTTCATGTCGTGTGAACCCTTTATTTATGATTGGCGTAAGACTTTAATGAGTTGTAATCAAAATCTAATTAATCCAAGTCAAATATTAGAGATTTAGCATGAGGTCAGCGTTCCACCAATTATGCATAACAACTTTGATTAATCATCCATATTCTATGTAACTGTTCTGTCCTCCCCAATTCTTCATATTCAAAAATATATACTACTATATGTTTGATTAAATATTACAAGTATTACAAAAGAGGCAAACTTTAATTTTGTATGACAATTACGTACACTACTTTAAATTTTACCTAAATGATAGATATTCAAACTCATTGACAAGATTTACATTTCCATCCACATATATAAATGATAAGATTATTTGACTAGATAATATATATCTATATTTATATGATTTTGGACCATTTTCGTCAATATTAATCTCTTAAAATAGCCATTTAAATAATTAAAATAAAAATATAATATGAGAAAATTATAGGAGAGAGAAAAAATAATAGTAATAGTGATATTTTTTTAAAAAAATGATAATGACAATAGTAGTAGTTATAAAAAAAATAACTTCTTAATTTTTAATTTATTATTTTAAAATTAATAGTAATAATAATTTATATTATATTTTGTTAATTAAAAAAATTGAACCTTTAGTATATAAATATGATCAAGAAAATTTGTGGGTTTGACATGTACCCTCCTCTTTTATTTGTTTGTTTAATTTTTTTCCCTATTCCTTTGTTTCTCCCTTGATATAAATAAATTTTAAAATGGAAAGTTATTATCCTTTATGTAATTTATCACAAAAAATAAGTAAAAACGTATTAGTTAAAACAAGCATATAAAATGTTATTTAATGATCGCTTAATAAGATATTAAGTTAAAATTTTATTAATAGATTATTTAATAATTTTAAATTTTAAAAATAAATAAAAATGACAGTTTTTAATTAAAAATTTGCTCAATCAAGGAGAAGAAGTTGTATATTGTTTATTTGCAATGATATTAATAACTATTCGTAGTGGGTGAGTTTATGATATAATTTATTGTATCATGTAATATAATTTTAGTTAATAGAATTGTGATACTTGTTATTTTATTGTATCATATAATATAATTAGATTACATCAGTTATTATAATTGTATCACATAATCCATTATATGATCCAATAAATGACATCATAGATTAAATCGTGTGATTGAGATGAAGCACGATAAAGAAAAGATAATACGGCATGAAATTTTGGAGATTGAAAAAAAAATTGACAGTATCCAGAAACTTGACCCAATCTCAGTAATAGCAACTGGGTTCCACCTTCCACCCTGTTGACATATGGGTAGGACGTGGCTTACACTCTCTAATTACAGAGAGTGAACATGCTGAAATTGCCTCCAAATTTGTACTTAATATCTACTTTTCCAAAAGCATATATGCTGTGAGAATGCGTGTGGTCTTTTGGACCGTTTTCCTTTTTTTTTTTTTTTTTGGGTGTGGGTTTTCCTTTCATTTTTAATTAAGACAACGTATACGGAGGTGTATTTTTTTAAAATAACAAATTATTGTCGCTTTCAAAAAGAGAAGAAATTATTGTTTTCTTTTTAAATAATATTTTGTTTTTCCAAAAAATATTTTCTCCTCTTGTTGAGGAGAGAGAAAAGGTTGAGGACTTGAACTCGCAAGATGCTGAGAAGCTATAACATTTTTGTCAATAATTATTTCGAAATATTTACCGAAACCTCAGGGCAGTATCGTCATTTCAAAATCCATGTAGTAATTATATAGCTAAAATCATGGTTTTAATTTAAGCCTAAATTATCCTCCTTCAACTTCACCTCATATATAGATGACTTTAAAGGATTCAAATCTGTAAAGATAACCACTGGAATTCAGTATGCCCTTCAGAATCACAGCTTCCATCAGTTGAGAGAAAGAACCTATTCCCAAACATGACTAACGGGCAATACACGTATCAGATTCAGATGGGTTTGACTTGAGAAGGTACATATTAACGAATTATCAATTATAAATACGAGATGAAGTTTCCGATTTTCCAAAGGAAAAACTTGACTACCAGTAATTACTACTCTACAAAGGGAAGTGTCGGCCCCAATCAGAGATGGATAATTGCATAGGGACCAGACCACACAATAAAACACAATAAAATCCTGCAGACTGGTCGTTTCTTGCTTCTATCTTCCCTCGTTTCTCTTTGAAAACAACTAACAATAATAACCAGTTCATAGACCAATTGCGCGCTGGTTCACGAGACATCCATAGCAGTGCATTAAAACAAAAAAAGGTTTTTCATGTCCAGGATCCCAAACTTAGTGAACATTGGAGCAGTAATGATTTGAATCGCTTGAGCTTCTCTCCTCTCGAGCACCAGCTTTCTGAGCACCGTGTAGATTCTTTAGCTAATCAGGACACTCATGAGGTGTATTCAAAAGGCTGGGGAGGTTGAGGTTCCTCATCGACTGCCATGGCTGATGCAGAACCCTGCTGTGCTGCTGCTGCTGATCCACCCGCAGCAGAGGTTGTTGAAGAGGGTGTGTCAGTCAGAGCAAGCACTTCGGGCTCAGTAGGCCGCAAGTCTCTAAGAAGCACAAACCCTGAAGGCGCCAACTTAACTGGGACGTATCTGCTGTCTTGCAAAAATTTAATAAATTTCTCCTGAGCAGGGACCACCCTAGCTGGGTTGGTTAGAATCTCAAAAGAAGGCTCAGGCTCAGACTTCTTCTCCGGTGGGCTATCAACCTTGTCAACCTTAAAAGAATAGAGGAAAATACTTCAAATTCCCATTAACCATACAATTTAAGTAAACCAGTTTGTCATGGAGACATAATTGAAGTAAACTTTCATCCAATGATAGAAGTACAAAACATGGATTACCTGCATGGATTCCCCATCCTTCTCGCTGGAAGACTTTCCTTTCCCAGTGCTTGGACCAACAGATGAAGAGTCTGCACCAGATGATTTCTCAGTATTAGCCTTCTGATCTTCAGCTTTCTTAGCCCTAGCTTTTGCCTTAGCTGATGTTGACAGCACAGCAGTAGGAAGTTTCACAGCAGATGTAGTGGTGGGTAAAGTCGTAGGCTTAGGGTATTCAAACAACGAAGGCTTTGCATGTGATAAGAACTCAAACTTTGGGGCTTTCAGGTCATAGTTCAGACCAATAAAAGCTGTGGGTGAAAACGACAGGCTTATGAAATAAATAAGGGGGTACCAATACCAAAACTGACTGAATACTGCAAGACCAACCACTGCAGTAATTTTGTCATGTTTTGTCTTGGAAAGTAATCTAATGGTCACATTTCTTCCACCAGCATCAAGAATTCCAGAGGCCAAAATTGCTCCCATCTTGCTCATAGTATCCTCATGCTTGTCCAGAATGATTTTCTCCAGTTGTCGCCTACAATAGGATGAAGTCAGAAATCCATTTCATCATCATCATCAACAACAATCAAAGCCTTCTCCCAATAGTTGGGGTTGGCTATAAGGATCAAGCAATGTCAAAGTGTTAAAAATTCATTCCATCAATCTCCAAAAAAAAAAAATGGGAACACTTTACCTGAATGTTCCAACGCGTGCATCACTAGCTTCACTGATTTGGACCATGACCATAGCCATTGCTATAAGGGCACCTTGACGAACAAAATCAACAACATCTGATGTCAAAGGCTCCAGCAGAGATATTGCCTCACTCAGACCAGTACCAGCGCAGGAAATGCCAACAGCAAGTGCCGCACCATATCTAACATGAGGATTGTAAGACTCTGATAGGAGGGAAACAATTCTAGGAGTCTGCAAGCATAAAACATTCTGATATCTCAGCACAACCACTCAAGCAAAAATAGAACATTATCTTTGATGTCAGAGAAACTAAAACTTTTAATTTTGTAGACAAGAAAGCTGCCTTACCCTGACACAGATAAACTAGATTCAGAGCAAGGTAATATAAAACAAGAATGGACAGCACTCACCTGCTCCGGGTCAGAGTACAAGACAAATCCTAATGCTAGAACTGCAGTCCTCCTGACATCATCACTCACATCAGACACAGCAAAGTGCAGCAACTGGCGAATGGCCTTATTGTTTGCTGTTCCACTGTATGCCAAGGCCAATGCATACATACCACCATAACGCAGAATTGGATCCTGATCACGAGTCATCTGCTCAATCAAGGTGTCTGCTTCTTCTTCTCTTCCATATACTGTAAGAGCTATCCCCAAAGCTAAACCCCTGAAGTGTTAAATAACCTATAAATATCTAGCTGAAGAGAAGCATTGGTTTAGTAACTTGCTAAGTGAAAACCCCTTTACCTAATGATCTTTTCGTGCTGTGTTTCATGAGCATAAGCAAGCATCTCACTTGCCTTCTCACTGGCTGTTCCAACCATAAGTAAGCCCATACTTATACCAGCCGCTTCACCAGCAACAGCACTATCAGTGTAGAGAACACTTTTGATGTCATCATATATATCCTCATCAGCAGTTCCTAGAGCTGCCAACCCAAGACCTAGACATGCACCATGCTGAATAACCTGCACCATAAGCTGAAATGTAAGTATGGTAACGCAATAATTTTCTACTGAGGAAAATAATCATTATTAATTAGCACCTCAACAGTAGTACTACGCAGGCTATCGCGAAGAAATTGTTTGATGCCTTCTCCATGGTTAGCATGAATTAGACCAAGAGCATAGAGTGCCCCTCCTTCAGAGTATGGACTACCACCACCACCTCCACCCTGAGGCAAGTAGGGTGCCATTAATGATCTTCCCTGCTGCAAGTGACCTCTGTGAATAACACCAAGACCAGCGGTTGCACTAAATTTGGCCCAATTAGTAGCTCTGCTCAACCAGTCCTGATATTATCAAAGGCACAATATCTTAAGAATGGAGAATAATCAAAATACATGAGAAATAAAGAAAATAAGCAAAACATGACTGACCAAATTTTCCCTCAGGAACGTGTCCACAGTTGTTCCAGCATGCATAATTGCATTAGCATATATTGTAGCACTATGGCAGACACTATTTCTCATCTCCACAGACTGCTTTATTGTCTTGAGAATTAGGAGATCAGATCTGAATGCAAGATACAGCCAATGCACAATAAGAACCAATATACTACTTGAAAGATACTGAACTCAACAAAAATTGATAAATGTACAAAACTCTGGAGAAAAAAAGTCTTACTTGTTATGACTATACAGGAACTGCAGGGTCAACTGTATTGAAGTCTCTCCAGACAAAATTCCCTTGATTTTGTTTAGCCTCTCAGCATAGACAATTTCAATTGGATCCTCAGGCACATTGGCATTAGAGGCAGATTCATCATCTGCCATTTGAACATCATCTGGTCCACTCACACTCGCATCTGGAGCTGGGTCACTAGCTTTTGGGTGTGCAGATTCTGAAGGTTGAGGCTTAGCAGGTGAAAGGCGATCTCTAACATTAAGGAGAAAAGCTTGGTGCTCATTCTCTACCAAATCAAAGGCTATTTGAAATGCCAAAAGAGCATCATCTTTGTTTTCAGAACGTAAAAGCTTCTCTAATATGCTTGCAACGCCCTCTGGCTCATCCAAGAACATAAGACATTGACAAATGCTAAGATAATCAGGAGAAGGCAACTTTTGAAACACTTTAACAAGTAGACGAAGGACCTGCATAAAAAAGACAAAGGATCAATGTCACTTGTTTTTCATTTTGTCACACCATTGTTATATTGTCTTCCTAAATAATATTATTAAAATTACTAATAGAACTCAACGATATACAACCCCATAAACAAAATTGAATGGCAGAAGAAGAAAAGAAAAAGTTACAACACGTGCATGATGCAACATATAGGACTCGAATACTAGATCTCGAATCCCTTTACCTCCTGTCTGTATTCTCTAAGATTTACAAATGAATGAGAAACATAAATGCAATATGACAGAGTTCCGTGAACATTGTCACTCTTGGTGATTGCTTCCTCTAGTTTATCCAATCTCCTGCATTCAATGGCAGTTCCCATAGCTTGCTGGTACTTCCCATCCGTGATACACCTATACAACAAAACAGCAGTAGGTGAGGGGGAAAAAGAGAACTGCAGAAAGTTATGATACTAGGAACAATCATAATGTACATACTTATCCAACATTCTCTCCACGATAGCTTCCAATCTAGGGTCCACCTTGACAGAGTCATCACTTGACTCTGCTGCCTTAGACTTGAGACTAGCATATTCATCTATGGCTTTAGCTGAACATAAAAGAAAATAAGAAAAAGTTCCATGAGAACTAATCATGAAAGGGCATTCAAAATTTCTTCATTTTATACCATTTTTACTATATCAAGCCAAAAAAATAAAAAGAAAACAACTAAACCAAGATGACAATACCATCTGATAGTGGTCAAAGTGATGCCTGTAGCAAGGTTTTGATACACAAGAATTATCACATAGAATTAACGTTTCACATTTGAATTAAACTAAATCTTAATTCTTACCAAGAAGAGTATGCACATAATCAGAATCCTCTGAAACATCAAACAGAGAACCAGCTCCAAGAGCATACGACAATGAATCATTAAGTTCACCCAAGTAGTAAAAGACCTGAAGACCAGGAAGCAAAATCAACTTTTTTTTTTGGATAGAAAAAGAAGTATTATTAAGAGAGAAAGAAAGTACAAATGAAGAGGACAAACTATCGTGCTACTTTCTATATATAAGACTAAAATTGTTAGGTGAGAAAACATCAGTCCACTACAAAGCAACTGAGTAAAATGAAAATGAAGAAACCAACACTTATTTCTTGAAACTGATATATTTCGACTAAATGAACTATTTCCCTTATGTTCATCTAGTTCAGTAATTAGCAGAACGGTATTACCTTTGACACAAGAAGGGCAGCTAATTGCCTTTGATGTTGATCAAACTCTTCATCTTCATACAAACTCTCTCTGCAAAACATAAACAAATATGTAACTCATACATCAGGACACAACAATAAAACTCATCAAAACTTCCATATTATAAGCATATGTACAAAGTCAAAAAAGAAAAGAAGATTTCAATTACAAAGCCTGCTGATTGTACTATTAAAGAGCTTTGACATTGTAATGGGGAATAGGACGTAATAAAAATAATTAATATATAGGTATTTATAAGAAAACTTAAAATGTTCAGTAATTTAGGACGGAGTCTAACTGGCTTTTTAAACTTTAAATTAGTGTGCCTGAATTATCAGACCTGTGTCATGGAATTATATTACATTACTGAGTTCCTACCTTCCCACCATTATTCTCTTCTCTCTATCTCTCTCTCTGATATTGCATCAAATGGTATCAAAGTTACTAGAAGGGATCCAGGCATGGTGCCCTGTTCACCAGCCATTTAAGCCTATTAGCACTCTAGCCTGCGGCCTACCAATCTTTTGGAAATCCCAATTGTAAATGTAGGCTACTTTTGTGCCATTTAGGAACTCCAAGGACCACAAAAGGATTCTGAGCAATTTTATGGACATTAGCAATAATTTTGATGAATGGTTGCAAGTATGGTTCCTGAACAAGAGTGTAATTATCTAATGGCCTACCATTATACAGTGCTGGAAAAAATTAATACTATGGGCATAAGCCTTCAGAAAGCTACTCTAATATGAAAGTGAGCATTCAAGGACACAATACCAAGCACCATCCTCTTATAAGAGGTTAAACTTTCCTAGTTGAACGGTTAATGGTGAACAAGACAAATATATAGATGAACCATTTAAGAGCTATTCTAATGGTCAAAATCAGCTTTACCCAAGTTCATATTATTTGCTTCCAATAGCTCGGCAACCCAAAATAGAGTTTGCTTGAACTTTGTGCTGAAGATGATTTGTGTGGAGCATAAGGGAAGTTGCAGTTTATGCAGAAAATTCATGTTATTTGCGTTTTATCGGCTCTTATTTTATTTAATTGTCCATGCTTCATTTATTAATTTAGCATTAGTAGGAAGTGTATCCCTACAGGATAAGACAAATTGAGTAAGTCTATTCTATATATGGATGCCATGCAAACATTCATTCAAAAGTAAAGATCAGATTTATCAATTAATTCAGATAGATAGCTCTCTTTATTGATAAAATACAACCACATGCCCAAGGAAACGTAGGCATGATCCTATGCTGATTCTCTTTCTAATCCATCATTGTTATCACCACAGCATGACGTGCCATACAGCATCTGCGGCATTGCACTTCTCAAATGCTCTAAATGTAAAGAGGCTAAAATAAGAAATAGTTCAGTCCATTCGTCAATAAAACTACAATGTATTTCGGCAGATTCTGTGACTCAGAGGAGACAAGTAACAGTAGTACACACAGCTTGGCAATGGAAACATACAAGCCTTTGATTAAAGTGTTTTTTTCTCTAATATTCTCTTTCTTCTCCGGTCTTCTTCTTCTCCAATAACAAACTACTCCATGTTTGCTGTGGCCCTGTTACTTTTATCTCTACCTGGCGCCTCACATGGTCATTTATAAATCCAGTTATATATTGGATCCTTTATCTCAATTGCCAGTAGCCTACAATTGTTACCAAACTTCCTGAATTTCCTTATTCCACGTTATAATAGTCCTCTTAAGAATGTATGCCCAAGTGTTATTAGGCCACTCAGATAAAGATCCCTCTTTTATCTGGTTTGGGTCGTCTAACATCTAAAATTAAATCTGTTTTTAAACTAGTACGCATTTATGTTGATTGCCGTGTTTCAAAGAATGAGCAGTGAGTTAATTGGCATAAGGGTGCAAAACGCATCACAAAGCCTCAATTCACATAGCATGAATCACAAAATACATATAGACAAACAAACACACACACACACACACACATTGAGAGGCGAAAGAAAAGGCGTACATGACAGGAACACTAGTGGAGATCTCAGGCCAAAAGTTGTCAACCAAGTTGTTGAGGTTAGAGAGAGCGTGCAGCTTGAGCGACGGATGCGACTCGTTGAGCATCGCCAGCAAGCCGCCAGCGGAGCTAACAATTGTTGTAGCCATGGGGTTGCGCGAAGAGAGTGACGAAGAACCAATAGAGTATGGATCTCGAACAAAGAATTGAAATAGCTAGGGTTAGGGTTTAGAAGAGGAAGAAGATTCGAAACCCTATCAGAGCGAGTTCCGAAAGGGGAAGACTTCCAGCAAAGCGAGAGAGAATGTGAGTGTAAAGAGAGGGAGGGACTAAATTGCAAATATATTTTGCTTTCGTCAATCGGCTTTCAAGATCTACTAAGGGCACGTTGTTTACGCAGAAATGGAAATGGAAACAGAAACGGAAATGGAAACGGAATGCGTTTCTTGTGTTTAGTAGTAAAAGTTTGGTAATGGAAATGGAAAGGGAATGTATTAAAATGACCATTTTACCCCTTATATTAAAATAATAAAAAGAAAAGAAGGTTATAATTGTGTCAAATCATGTCAAATCAGAGGGGTATAATAGATATTTTGTATTTTCTTTTTTATTTTTTTTTTAAAGTTGATGGAAATGAAAAAGTAAAAAATAGGTGGGACCCAGTGGGCCCCACCCATTCCATAGTTATTTCCATTGCCAATTCTTGTAAAAGAACATGGCCTAAACTTACTCGGCAAGTCAGTTTGTTTCTTTTTTTCAAAAAAAAAAAAAAAGACAAAATACTATTTAGTCCCCGAATTGTTGGTCAAACTACTATTTAGTCCCTGAATTGTTCAAAAATACTATTTAGTCCCCGAATTGTTCACTCTGTCAACTATTTAGTCCCCGAATTTGACAAAAATACTATTTAGTCCTCGAATTTGTAACTATGTCAACTATTTAATCCCCAAACTTGACAAAAATACTTTTTAATTACCGAATTTACAACTCTATCAGCTATAACGGGTAACAGTACATAGTTGACAGAGTTGCAAATTCGATGATTAAATAGTATTTTTGCCAAGTTTGGGGACTAAATAGTTGACATAGTTACAAATTCGAGGACTAAATAGTATTTTTGTCAAATTCGGGGACTAAATAGTTGACAGAGTGAACAATTCGGGGACTAAATAGTAGTTTGACCAACAATTCGGGGACTAAATTGTATTTTTCCTAAAATATATATATATATATATATATATATATATATATATATATATAATAACTTAATAAGACTAAAGGCTTCGCATGTACATGCGTGCATGCAATTAATAAGATATGCTTTTGAACAAAAATATACTTAACGAAAAAAACATAAATATACCAAATAAAAATTATATGCACAAGTTCAGTCACCTTTAAAAATTATCTACAGATATATACTACTTTTAATGTGCACATTGAAAACCCGAGGCGTTTTTCGTAATTTTTTACAAGAAAAATGCCCTCAGTGAGAGGGCCTTTTTTTACACTAATATTTACATAAAAATAAGTGTGATGAAATTGTAAAAAACGCCCTCACTGAGAGCGTTTACAGGGTTGACCATTTGACCCTATAAACGCTCTCACTAAGGGCGTTTTTCTTGGTATATATCTGTAGATAATTTTTAAAGGTGACTGAATTTGTATATATGTTTTTTATTTGATATATTTATATTCAAAAGCCTAATAAATTAAGACACAGTATTTTAATTTAAATTTCAAATGTTGAAATTATGATTTGGATAAAAATGTTTAAATATTTTATTTGAATTTTTTAAAACAAATTAAAATTCCATAAAAAATTAAAATAAAAATAAAATAATGATTTTTTAAGAAAGTAAGTATTCCATTATGAGCTATATATAAAGTAAAATTAAAAAAAATAAAACGTCAATCAATTAATTTAATAATTATCCCATTAATCTGTAAATTATATCATAAAAAAACAATTCTCAAAATATGACTCAAAAATAGTAGATTAGCGAATGACCCAAGTCCCAAGTTACCCATACTTAGAAGCTAGCCTGGAAGTGTTGTGGTTTGAGCTGCACTTAACCAGGTGCATCTTTACAAATGCAGATGCTTGTTGGAAAGATGGATTATGATGCAAATGGATTACATTGTCTAAGAAACATACCAAACACATGAATGACTGGATTACATCTTACCAAATGGGTTGAAAAGTTGAAGTGTAATAATGTCTAGGGGTCTACAAGGGCCACGGGCTGGGTTTGGGGTGGACTCGGGGTCATCAAATTGATCAGGCTCAACTCGAATGTCTTTCTATTCAATTTTCTCCTCACTTCCTTTTTCACTTCTCATTCTATTTTTTACCAAAATATATTACACCCTACCAAATGCCACTTAACTTCATACCGTCTTTATTTATTTATTTCACTCCTCCTATTTTATTTTATATATATATATATATAATTTTAGATACTGATAATATGAAGGCCCCAAAACTATTATAATATAAATATGTAGTAGTAACTAAGAAGTGATTGGTTATTTTGGAGATGTATTTCATTTCCTTTAAACAAAATATAAGATTCTAGTATTGTATGTGAAAAAATCCTTTCGGGAGAACTCTATCTGTATCATGAAACCTCAATTAGTTTGAATTAAACCAGACATAGCATCATAATTTTGTGGATTCTGATTTTTGGAAATATAATGGTATTAAATCCATAGCTATGTATTTTTTTTCATCATCACAACTCACAACTATGGTATATTTGTTAAACATTGAGATTGGTATCACGGGTTCAATTTTCAATTTTCAGCAAGGCAATTATTATTGAGAAGATTGTCTTATATAGATCTTAAACTTAAACCATCATTTTTCTCATTATCCATAATGCACTGACCATAGAGGATATTTTTTTCCTTTTAGTGTTAACAGCATGCAATTCAAGTTTGTGGAAAAGGAAACACAGAAAGAGCAAGATAATATGTTTAGAAATGTGAGATTTGGTACTACATATGTTACCTCTTGAAAAGAGCAAAAATGTCAGGGAATATGATAAATTAGCTGTAAAATACAGGTGTTGTCTTCACAGTTTCATCAAATTTTGGTTCACCAACACCATCAGATGCATGTAGGATCTTTCAGATATGAAGGACCAATTTCCAATTTGATCTGTTAGGTCTCTTGGGAATCAGCTTTCACTTTGGAATACCTAAGCTCATGACATACATAATTGAGCATCTTCATCATCCAACACAGCTTTTGTTCTGTGCTAGCCTACCTCTTTCCCAATTTAAACCCATCATATAATAATTAAGTTGAATATTTATGTTATGAATTTCAGTACTCACGTATTGGATTCATTTCACAGAATATTATATATAATTCACATGAAGTTTATGATAACTATGTATGTTTGCCTAATTTGTTTCTGCAACATGTGATCTCAATTGCGCGCATTCTTTGGATTGTGAAGTTACCATTATAGCACTTCCAAACACTTCGTATCATTTTTGTTTTAACAACTGATCCACATTATATGGGCTAAGCCCATACTTTATACTAAGGCCCAGTAATGGGAAACCCCATTAAGTTCTAGCTCAAGCCCGGCCCATCAAGCCTGAACTGTTGTGTTTACTGTCTACAATCATATTTCAGCTGGAATATATAACTTGGAAGCTTTTCTGCATTTTTTAGAGTTGTTGTGATGGTTTTTTTTCTCCAACCATTATTGCAAAAATAATAATAATAATAATAACAGAGATATATATATATTTTTCACTCTTACTCTTAACCTTGTCAGTTCATCTTCCATGTAATATAAATAAATAGTATTAAACCATATATTATAATAAAATACTAAATGCGATAAAAGGTGTCAAGACTGAAAGATGAAGTGTGAAAATAACGTTATTCATTTCAAAATATATAACTTTTAAATTTTTTTTTTGGTAATAACTAGTTAACTACTCCTAGTTTATTACCTGAAAATTGAAACACACTATATAGCTAGGAGGAATTGAATAAAAATAAAAATTATAATTAATGAGATATATAACAAAACTTTATGTTAAACAAGAGCCATCAAACTATTGGAACAAGGGTTGTTATGATATAAAATGGTGGCGTTTTACTTCTAATAATGCATTAATGCTGAAACAGATGGAGTACAGGAGAAGCACAAGAAGAAGCATCCAAACAGAGGGTTGATATAAAAGACAAAGATGACCAAAATTCATTGTCTTTGATAGAGAAGAAGCATTTAAGAAGTGTTTGAGAGTGTTATTTTCATGGGAATTATTCAAAAGTAAAGGAGAATGGTGACGACGTTGATTGAAATATCTCTATGTTGTCTTGGGAGAATATTCCCAAGAGAGTTGGTTACACACATAACTCTCTAGGAATAAACTTTCAAGTGTAGATACTGGTATCTTATTTAACAGAATATTCTCAAGAATATTTTCTTATATCACATAACATTGGTATTAAGGCAATTTGTTATTGGACTATCAAATAAAGTTTTTTAAATACTTGCTATATAAGTTTTTTTTAATAAAAATAAGATATGTGATAATTTTTTTGTATAACCAATCATGATAAAAAAATAATATAAAAGATAATAAATTACATAATAAATAAAAAAAATAGAAATACAATTTACGATTGAAAATATCTAAATAGCTTTACATTAATTTTTTTCTTTGTTATTTCAATTATGCCGACAGTAAACACGGGTCTAAATCTAGTTTTTATAAAACAAACGA
Source organism: Senna tora (assembly GCA_014851425.1). Classification (NCBI taxonomy): domain Eukaryota; kingdom Viridiplantae; phylum Streptophyta; class Magnoliopsida; order Fabales; family Fabaceae; genus Senna; species Senna tora. Next base: position 1,617,405 of record CM026262.1, on the reverse strand, counting down.
ACACGGAGGTTCCAAGAGAATTAACTATTAATAAAGTACTTTTTTTATTGATTAATAAAATATTTTGTAACGTTTGGTTGTAGAAAAGTTGTTTTGATAAGAAATAAAAGTGTAAGTATGTAAGAAGGAAATGAAAAAGGATTTTAAAAATGTGTTTGGTATGTAGAAAAATATAATTAAATTATATAAAAGTAAAGTTAAAAATATCACTTTTGCCTTATCACACACCAATGTAGTAAGTAGAAAAAGTTATGTACACAAAAATGTAATTTTCATAATTTTATGAGACAAAATAGACATTTTACATGCACTTCCCAACTTGTCACCGAGCCTCTCTCTCTCCACATGGAACCTCACTTCCCTGTCCACAAGGAAGCTCAAATCCCTTTCCCTTCTCGAATTGGTGTACCAAATATGATGAAGCTACTTTTCCTATGGCTTTTCCTCTCAAATTGGTATACCAAACTTGCTTTTAACGAAAATATATCATTTAAAATAATTTTTTATATTTTTTAGTTGAATTACGAGAGAAATAGAGAAAATATTAAATTTTTAATAAGAACAAAATATGCATTAGTTTCTTATTAAAAATTTTGATAAGAAGGATATAAAGAGTGTATTAAAATTTGTTATATTTAAAAATAAATATATGGAATCAATAATATTTTACTGAATTATCTTGCCAATTAATTAGGAAAAGAATGGAAGGGCAACAAATTTTTTTTTGGGGAAAAATAGGATTGTCCAATGTGCAATGCCCATTTGTTCTCACTACTCAGCTTGTTGCCATCAGTGGAAAGAAATGAGTTAGGAATCGGACAACCTGAATAAATGAAAGTACTGCTAGCAATACTGATACGTGCCACGCGTTACATTAAATATACAGAAAATTATTATTTTAATTTCTAAAAAGTTTTATTTGCCTCAATTTAACTTTTAAATCATAATAATATCAATTTTACTCTCTAAAAAGTTATATTTATCTACGAAATTTAGAGAATCTTTATATTGGAAAGTAAATTTTAATATTTTGTTAATTAGTGCCGTGTACTGATGAAATTTATTTTGATTAATTATTTTAATCAATTTCAAATCATTAAATCTCTTAGCCAATTAAAAATTTTTAATAAGTAGTATTTACACATAAAGAAACTATTTTGTAATTGAGAAAAAGTTTCAAGGTAGATAATAATGGTGGGGGCATTTAGTTTGTTGAGAAAGGGGATAATTGTCATAATTGCAAAAATGAAAATAAGGGACTCCATCAGTCACTTTTACTTTTACTTACATATATATGGATGGATATGTGAGTGTGAGTGAAGAGTCAAAGGTGGATATGGTGGCATGTGGGAGTGAGTTCATTTGCAATTGGGTGCCCAAATCATGAATGCTCAATTGAATGTTTTTTTTGATAAACTCAGAATAATCTGTCCTCATATATGTAATTCCAAGTTGCAACACAAAAAAGAGGTCTCATTGGAAATTGAAGATCTCTCAGTTTCATCCAATACCCTTTATGCTGATTCACCCTCCTCACTTTCTTCCAACCACAAACTCCAAATGCTGCTTCAGTGTGAACCACATTTCCCAACCAAAATATATATATCAATTCAACTAATTATTAAAAGTATATACATATGTCAAATAAAATTGTTTTAATCAAAATTTTTTCTTTATATATTTATAAAACCCTTATGTTAAAAGAAAAGGGTGAGAACATAGACGACACGAGAATTACTCTACCAAAAAATATTTTATTTTTTGATTTTTTTTCTTTTAATTTTTTTTTTCTTTATCTTTCTCATAACTCTACAAAAAAATATAGAGAATTACTTTAAAAGATCCACTTAAAAGACACTCTCAAAGTAGATATATAAAATTCAAAATAATCTTTTTCACCCAAAATATTCTCTTAAAATAATGATAACGGTTGGACTCTTTATTTCTACGCCAGAGACAACTTTTGATTCTTTGGTGAGCATTTTCAAACAGTCATTTGATTGCGTACTTGAAATGTTCTACTCATTCTGAAAAAAGGTTTTTAGTTTTTACAGCCTCAGAAAATAATATTTATATAGAATGCCATAATATATAGTTATTAAATGGAATGGCACCTGATGAAACATGTCCTTACTTGTGGCACTCATACACATGCTTTTGAGTAAATGACAGCAATAGATGAATTCTAGGGTCCCTTCATAATCATTGAACACCCAAAATTGCAGTAGTTCTCAGAGTTACCGTATTAGCTTTATCTCCATGTTTTTCCGTCTCAAAAGAAGTTTTTTTTTTAATTCATTTCTTGCATTTGATTAGTTGATATACCTATTTTCTAATAATAAAACTATATATATATATATATATATATACTTGTACTATGTTATGTTATAAAACTTTCCTGTACGCTTGGTTTCTGAAAACTAGTATCTTAAAGTCCCTACTTGTGATGAGAAAAGAGAAACCACAATGGCCCTTGTGTTTTTTTCAGCATGCTTCGGTTTATTTTCCTCCAGAAAAATGCCTTAGAGAAGAAAGCCAACATCTTCGCACTTGGTGCTATTATTAACCCGCATTGTTCTCATTTTCTGTCTTGTAATGACATTATTTCTAATTCTCTCACTTCATCTTTTATCTTGAACAAATTTGCAAATGGCCCCCCCATAATGTCATGTTAGTGACAAGGATAGGAACCTCATTGTGGAGACTTGATTACATACAAGATATAGGACCTCACAATATTCTATTAGTTGCATAACCCCACCACTATAAGCAAACCAATCAATTCTCAAAACGTTAGCCAGCAGGTTTCGACAATCTTGATAAGGGCCATTAACACAAATTATTTAGATAAGTTCGATTTAACCAGAGATAAATAATCTTAATCCGTCAAGAAAAAAACTTCCATATATTTACTTGTATTTTGTAAACTGGGATTATTTAAGAATCTCTTCAAATGAAAGATACAGAGTTCTTCGAGGAGTGAACTGAAGGGGCAATATTTAAGTGAGCAGAACAGAGAGAAAGCAGGGGGGAAAGGGTAATCTTTATTTCAAGAGAGTTTGTTCAGGTTCCATCAGTACAAGTATAAACAAAGAAGGGGAGGAAAATACAAAAACGAAAGAAAACCTAAGTAAATTCCTGTACCTCATGCTGACCTAATTTACTGATCCCTAGCCCTACAACCTACACCTTCTTTCCTTTCCCCTCTCAGATGATCTGTTAGACAAAGGACTTTGATTTGTATTGTTGTGTAATTCATCATGACCTCTGTTATGTTACAGACCATTAGTCTACACATCTTGACAGCCCTACTTTCTTTACAAGTAAAATGAAGGGGCGATGGAAAATGGAAATAACACCACCACCAGTTTCAACTAAACCTAACCCTGCTACTTCAAAGTTCCTATGATCTAGATCAGCCAGAGAATGTGCAGGAAAAGAAGTCTTGATGGAACACTACCACTAGCCTTCTAGGGTTCCAATTTTTCCCACTCGTAACGCCCAGGGAGTGGCTTGTCATTCACAGGATCAAAGTTGTACCTGCAATTGAACCCACATCCAATATATTAGCTCCTGGCAATGCAATTGAATCTGTGGTTTTGGCGAAAGTACAACCAAGAAAATGAAATACTATATCTGAAAGCGTACTTCTCAACAAATTTCCTTTGCTGTGCTTCTTCAGCACCCGCAAAGAATTCATCCATTTCACGAGCGGTGGGAATGTGCCTTCTTGTTGTATTTTCTGTCCTTCGATTGGTTTCAGTTGAGCAAGTAGGCCTTGTGGTTGAACCGGGGGTCCTGACAATGTCCGGGTCCCTTATCAAGCTGCAAGGTGTGGATTCTCTAGTGTTCCTGTTGCAAATAATAACAAACAATAAATAAGACTGAGAAAGTGATGTTAATGTAAACGGTAAACTAAAAGCATTGGCAATATAAAATGATAATAACAAATTAACAAGTAACAACACAACATTTTAGACAAAGAATAATGATAGAAACTGAATGAATGCACATGCTTACATTTCTAACCGCTGATCTGTATGACATAAATAGAAAAGTAGTAGAAATACTAATTGTTGAAAATAACCATAAAATTCCTGTTTAAGACCTTCCATGGACTACTTTTTAAAACTAATATCTGCATATCAATGGGAAGCGTTTTCAGAATATCACGAGAAGATACAAACAGAAAGCCATGTTGACACCACAAGGTTGTCATCTTATTAAAAGCTTTGTAGAGAAGAAAATAAGAACTTATCCAAAGGGATTGAGGAAAAAAAAATAGCACATTGAAATTAATCTCTTCACAAAAAAAAAAAGGGTTTAAAATTGAGGCGAAGTGTCAAGTCCCAAACGTACTAATCATAACAAAGATATGCGTACACCTTTGAATTTAGAAGAAATAAAAATAAAGGAGAACATCAGTGGATAAAACACCGAGACTCAGGCCTTTTCCTACTATAATAAAAATATAAAGAGGAAAATCAGCTTAAATAAAATTCCTAAATAACAAGTGGCAAAATCTACACCCGGTTGCAATAATCTTAAAATCTCACTTCATTTACCATCCAATAGACTGTATCCTCCTTTAACAGATTAAAAATATAACCGAAAACATAAACGTTTATAAGGAAGAAAACTAGTAAAAATTTCAACTAGCAAATCCTTGATTGAGAAGGTCAATTAAAATAATACAAACCCGTCAAGCAAAGGGGAAAAAAAACTGCTCAAATTTCATCTTTAAAATATGGAACTCAGAATAAACAGATTAAATGGCATTATTCCCTTCCTTTCAGCCAGAACAGAAAAAACAGACTACCAGGCCCACGTTTGAGATAAATCATGAACTGATGAGAAACTAAACACCACAACCGCAGAGAAACTGAAATATCTAGGTTCAATTGCAATTTCTTCTTTGTTACCTACCTCTATATTTTTCTTTTTCCTTCCTTTTGCAACCAAGATAAACCCAGGAAATTTAAAGGGAAAAAAGGAGCCTACTTTTCAATATCTTTTAGTTTTAACAATAAAATAATTGTTGATGACTGAAAAGAAAAAAATATATATAATGATTGCATCCTCTGCAAAGCTCTGGAATACCCAAAATGAAAAAGTATTCGAAAGATAAACTGGCAGAGATCTCGAATTGGCACAAAAATTTTCCTCCTTTCTGAAACAAATCACAAGAACCATGAAATTCGTTTTCAAAGTTCTTTTTTCTTGACCCCCCTACCGAAGGAGGGAATGAAAAAAACCTAATGAACCATTCAAATTTGAGCTGGTAAGCATTAAACAGAAAGAAAGAGGGGCGAGTAAAAAGGAATTGCAAAGGAAGCCAACTAATTTATTTTAAAAAAAAAAACCCACCTCTCTCTACCTTCAAAATCCAGAACATTTTCTCCAAACGATGCTTCTTCAACACCAACATCAACATTCTCGAGAGTCTCTTGTACCGCATCCTCCTTACTCAACATTTTACAAGAAGCGTCGTCGTCCTCCTTGGCCACACGTCCAAGCGAAACGGAGACATTAGATTCGGAGGCGACGCAAGCGAGTGTGAGCCTGGAGCTGGCCCTGGTACTAGTAATTGATTTAGGGTTTTGAATGGGGAGAGTATGCTTTGAAGGGTGCCTTTGTCGTTTGGAATAATGAGAGGCGGGAATCAAAACAGGAGGCTTCTCTAGGCGGCGACTTCTGAGCTGAAGATAGGAGCCGGAGGCGGTGGAAGGAGACGGAGACTGAGATTTCTGAAGGCGCTGTAAGGCTAGGGTTTTGGCGCGCGTTCGAACGCCGAAGGAGGAAGACTGAGAAACGTCCATTACGGCTACTTCGCCTGCGGTTTTGGCCTTCCTCATGTACTTGCCCATCTCTAAGCTCACTCAGCTTCTTCCTCTCAGAGTCATTAGCGAAAGGAAAGAGAAAGAGGGAAAGAGAAAGAGAGAAAGAGGGAGGTTTTGGGAAAACGAAGTAAAAATGTTAGAGAGAGAGAGAGAGAGAAATGAAAGGGAAAAAGGTAGAGAGTATGACTATGTAGTGTTGTGTAGCGTAGTAGGGTTGGGGTTTTGCCGTTTGAGAGGGCCATTCTCACTGTATTTTTAATTTCTCCTCTTTTTTGTCTCATCTCATCTCTTCTCCCTTTTTTCACATTTTATTTCACTCTTATAACTTGTAAGAGCTACAACACTTCTTTTTCTTATAAATTTTACTTTAATTATAATTCTTTTTTTAATTTTTATTTTATTCTCAATTAATAAAAATAACCTTTGTTAAAATAAGACTAAGATCTCATTTTTAATATATCAATAATATAATTATATTTATATTAAGTGTCAATATAAATTTTTTAATATTATTGTAAAGATAATTAAATCATTTTATTCTGTTTAGAAAGAATAAATATTTAAAAAAAATACTAATTTTATCGTAAAAATAAATTAGAAAATATAAGATTATATTAAATTTCAGAAATATTGAATGTCATTTTTAAAGTAAAAAAGACAAGTATAATTTTTTCATAAAAATAATGGTCAAATTACTTTTTGGTCCTCAACGTTTGCATGGAGTTTAATATTAATCCTCAACATTTCAAAAAGTTATTTTAAGTCCTCAAAGTTTTTTTTGGGTCAAAAGTAGTCCTCTAACGTAACATCTATCTGGTTTTGTCATTAAATGCTTACGTGGAAGGCTTATTTGGCACACTCTCTCTCCTACGTGTCATATTTAAATGACATGGTACCCTCTTTCACTCAAACTCAGCAAAATGACGCCGTTTTGATTTATTTAAATGTTCTATTTTGGTGATTTAAATGAATAAAAACAGTGTCGTTTTGCTGAGTTGGAGTAAGAGAGGGTGACATGTCATTTAAATATGACACGTAGCAGAGACAGAGAGGGTGTATCACATAAAAAGCCTTTCATGTTAGCATTTAATGGCAAAACCAGACGGATGTTACGCCAGAGGACCAATTTTGACAAAAAAAAATGTTGAGGGCCTAAAATAACTTTTTGAAACGTTGAGGACCAATATTAAACTTCATGCAAACGTTGAGGACTAAAAGAGTAATTTGACCAAAAATAAATATAATTTTACTAAAATGTACTCGTATAACTATAACTACCTCATGAAAACTCCCTCTAGTTTTTCAAATTAATATATTTTTTTTCATGACAAAATTAAATATGGTTTAGTGAATAGGTTGCCACAATGCCACTCCTCAAAATTGAAGGCACAGATATACACACAACGCACATGCATGGCATAGAAATGTAGTTTTGATTGAGAGAAAATTCTTGGATATTATTTAGTTCTTTTTTTTGCCCAATTATATTATTTAGTTGTTAAAAATATTAATTATGAAAATATGGCCGTAGAATGAGTGGGTCATGATAATTGTTCCGTATCACGATATGATAAGAATCCGAGAAATTCACGAGTGAGAGATGTTTGATAAGACCGCCAAGTCATTGGATTCTCTTTGTGAGTGGCCAGATGGAAAGTGCAATTTTATTTATTTTATTTCATTTTAACATTTTTTAGGTAAAAAAATAACTTATTTTAGGTTTCTTTCTGCTTAAGGTTGCTAATTAATATCCCACCTTCATCGACCATACTTGGCTTTCACGCGCTGACATGCACGAGTGGGTCATATAAATAACTGTACAACTGTCTATACATGTCAGGTTGTTGATAGAAATTAGAAAACATAAGTAATTGTTTTTGAATAAATAAACAATTATTGATATATACAAAAGAAAAAATTGTCTAAGAAATAACCAAACTACTAAAATATTAATTTAAGCTTTAGACATTGGAGCATGGAGCTTGATTATCTATAAAGATTTAGAGCGTGTACCTCACGTCTCCAAGTAAAAGCGTGGGTTGCGGCTGTTCCTATGATCAATGATTCTGGTGACAGAGCATCAAATTAGAAAGTTATTCATATTTTATTAAGGACACGCTTCTTTGGAGAAACAAAAAAATTATAGACAATATTCAAGTGACCAAGTTTTGAAGCTTGAACTATGGTTTGAAAATGCAATGTTTAGATGTTATAAAGTTTAATTTTTTGTTCTTAATCTCTAAAATATATGAATCATATTGCATATTCCATTATGATTATTATGAGCAACACAAATTTAGAGATTAAATTGTGAATTTTTAAATTTGAAGAGTATAATAATTAAAATATATACCTTTTAAAAATTGAATCATGTATTTTCGAATTTCCCTAGATTACACAGTTGAATTGCAAATTGTTGTATGGGTAATGTTATTTTATTGCCCTTGTTTTGTATGATTAGGAGTGGCAAAAAAACTTCATGTTCAACTTGTAATGGATACGATTTCGTATTATATTTATCAAATGGCTAGTTGATACGATGCCACGGATATCCGAAAAATAATTTGTCCATTATATACTATTAAACTATCATTGTGTACATGAACTATATCGAACATAATGATGATAAAACTGTTTTAGAGATTTTTTTTATATATATAACTCAAACATACTGCATAATAGGTGTGTTGATTCTTCTTTTATGTCTTCAAGTTTTTCTTTATTTGTAGAAAATATTATTAAATTTAAAGAAAAATGTTGTATCTCATTTAAAGAATTGATTTTCAATTTCTTTAGATATATTGCTTAAGACTTTATATTTGTGTCCTGTTGTATCCCCTTATTCGGCATTGATCGTTTTTCTCACGAATAAAGATTTTCTTCGACTAAAAACTACAGATAAATAAAATTACTTAAATATATTATTTATATTAAATTATTATATTTAATATAGTCATTAAAACATTGTTAATCATATATTTAAATTTTTAATAATACAGTGATTTATGATTTTATATGAATAAATTTCATTTAAACAAAATCTCAACTTTAAAAATAGCTATTCATTCTAAAAGTTATACTAAGAAATAAATTCAAATGATGAGAGATTGAAAAACAAGCAAAATATAGATAGAGGTTAGAACTTATACGACTGGGCGGAGGTCCTATAAGTCAACATTGAGTATAGGGGTGAAAAGACAGTGACCAAATGGTGATCAAGTAATACAGGGAAGCAACAATATGAACAAGGAGAAGAGCATGCAAAAGGTGAAAAGACCCCCCCCCCCCCCCCCCCAACCCAAAAAAAAAAGAGAAAAAGAGGAAAACTTTCATGTGACCAACTAAAACCCAGAACTCCCTTATGAAATTAACATAGTAAATAATAAAGTTAAAAGAAAGGAAGGAAAGGAGGAAAAAAAAACGTTGAGGATTGCTTTCCCCCTTGTTCCTCCTATTGATGTTTTCGCTGCTTCTTTGTTCAGACTTTTGCTGCCCTTGAGAATGTAACAGGTAGTAGAACACTTGACATGGTTGCTTCACCAAAGAACGATCAGTGTTATCAAACTCATTTCCATATCTTGACGGACTTGTCATGACTGGCAGAAGCAACCATCCCTGATACCGGTGATTGTGCTAAAGCTGATATCACACACTCATGAGCTGGTATTGTCATACATCTATTCTCAGCCATGTTCCATAGCTCCAAAGACTGCAAACCGTTGAAAGATTCATAAGAAAACATTAACCTTGGAATTCATATAACTTATGCATGACAGTTGAATCAGATCACAAGAACTTTCTCTTAGGTCTCCTAGGCTAGATATAGATAGCGTATAATGAAATGATCAAAGTACTAATTCCATCTTTTCTTCACCTCCTTTCTATACCAATCCACATCTTTCACAAACTTAACAAAGCTTATAGCCTGTCTGTATTTAGTCATTCTAAGGAAAGAGAGAGAACTGAACAGTAATATTGAAATAAGAAAAGCAGAAAATATCAAAAGAAAGATAAAGTAACAAGGAAGCCATTCATACAACTTGAAACGGTCAAACATACCTGATAACCTCCAATAACCAAGAGGGTAGAGTAGCTTGGGTGAAAAACGCAAGAATGGAACAAGTTCCCGCTCGAACTAAGCTCGTGAATGCACTCCCCCGAGGCCAATGACCACACTCTGACAGATTCTTGACTCACAGATGCCAAGTAATCTCCGTTGGTGTCCCAACAGACAGAATGCACATCTGTAGAGTGTCCCTGAAAATAAATGAAATTCTAATTATCAACCCAATATTCTAATAAACGCAGATGCTAAAAGGATTTTTACATCCCATTAGTTTTCTGGAAGCTTAGTATTCATGTTCATACCTGTAATGACTGCATCAGTCTGTCAGTCTCAACATCATAGAGGGACACGACATTGCCAGCTGCTGCAGCCAGAAGGTGGCCTATCCTTGGCTGAAACCTTACCTGAGCTGAGCCTCCCTGCTTGATTAAGTTATTGAGGTTCAGAAGAGAGAATAAATCAAATCCATCACATCTATGATAATTAGGTCATGTAAATTTCAAAACTGACCTTGGAAACACGAGTGCATGAAAATTGACTAATATTCCAAAAGCGAATCTCACTGTTAGCATCACAAGAACAGAAAAGGTCATTTTTCTTTGGGTGGAAATCAAGGGACATCACGTGAGAGGTATGACCAGCATATGTCTGTAAACAGAAGTTTGGCTGCCAGGGAAAATAAAAGGGTCAGGACCAGAAGAATTCAAATCAACATCAATCAAGGAAGTAAAACTAGCGTATATCTTCTGGACATAAATAAAACTATAGTATACACTGTAGCGACCAGGATATAATATTTGATTAAGCTCGGCACCATAGAGATAGGTCACATTAGAATCAAGGAGGCGAAAGACACAAGACTTCTTTCATTACTGATCAAAATTAAAGTTTTTATTTACAGTCAAAAGAGAATATGTGAAAAGAAATTTACATCTGCAGCATCCCAAAGGCGCACAGTTGTATCAAATGAAGAGGTTGCAAGCTGAGATGAATTTGGTCTGAAGCGAACATCAGTAATAATAAGAGTGTGTTCCTCTGGAGTGCTCTCTGTTTGTAGTGTCTCCATGTTCCACAGAAAAACCTACTGACATTGGAAAATATGAGCATCTGTGCATTTTACAGGACATGAATCATGAATGACTTGTAGATAACATAGAATAGATTAAACATGAATACTCATAGGTACTGGCAATGATCACATCACCATGGAAGATGGATAATCACGATAAAAGACAATATGCAAGCCTATTTTGAAAGTCTGGTATCCGCTTTAAAGTTGTATACATATAAATTAAAATCCATTCTACCTTCTTGTCATGTCCAGCACTGGCCAATAACTTCCCATCGGAAGAGAAATGACAGCAAACAACTTTACCATTGCTTTTGCGTATGGAACCAACTTCATTGAAGGAAAACCCTGAAATGGAAGCAATTGAACCATCAAACAAGTCAATGTGAATAATATATATATATATATATATAGAGAGAGAGAGAGAGAAAAGTTGAAAAATATCAAATTACCTTTTGAAGCATCTGCCGCATGCTCAGAAGTGTTTCGCTTCAAGGTTCCAAACAAGTCCCTTCCATCACCATCATCATGTGAGAGAAATGACTCCACGTTATCATCTAAGGAGCCAACATCTCCAAAACGTTCCATGTCATCCTGCAACTAAAAAAGAATGCAACATAATATGTTTCAGCAATCAACATAGAATGTTATAGAGCAAGTAATTACATATGCTTCTAAAATTCTTTTTTTAGAAGGAATAGTACCAAATTCAGCCAATGAAATATTGATATAATTAGTGCGTATCATTTAGGTCATAAAGTAGCACTAAGAGTATTGAAATATCTCAGTTCTCAAACATCAAGCCTTTCTGACATGTTTTATTCACAGGGTAAAAAGTTTTCAGAAACAAATCATTTGCCAGAAAAGGGAAAAAAACATTTATTTCCATTCCCCCATTCCTATATGTTAGGCGGCACTAATTACTATACTGTTCCTTTACACCAAATATTTTATTTGCAGGCAACATATGCAGAAATTTCTTCTACACTACTTGTTTCCTAGGTTATGCAAGTGACATAGTTCTATTTACCAGCTGATTTGTGGATGATGCAAGACCACCTGTCCCATCAGCACCATACATCATCAAACCTTTGGATACACCAACGTTCTGCAAGTTACCAGCCATAGCTGCTCCATCACAAGGAGTATGAGTAGATGGGGTTGAAGGTTGAGAATTAGAAGGGCCTAATGTGTTTCCTGTACCGGTACTGTTTGCAGCTCCTGAGGATGTAGGCCCTTTCCTTTTCCGATTGTTCTATTAAAAATAAATTGATAACGGTCACAAATCACAATGTAACAGAAAAAGCATATAAACTTGAAAAGCTACTAGGTTATATCAGTTTCAGCAAAACCAAACGCAAAGTCACCAAGGTTAGTGATAAAAGTAAGAATATAAGAAAACCTGTTGCAGTTGCTGTGGATGCAAGGGATCTTGTTGTTGCTGAGATGTAGATTGTTGGATCTGTGGCATGTTGATCTGCATAAAAACACAAAAAACCTATATCAACTAAGAGAAACATACACTTACAACCAAAAAGCCAAAGAAAATGTCACTTATGAATAAATCATAAATAAAAACAATATTCACATTCAAAGTGGGATGAAAAAAAATTACAGAGCAGGTGGCATAATATGCAACATTAGAGGATTCTTAAAATTTTTGCATGTCACATCAGAACCTCCAGTATGTTCTGGATCTATCACTCATCACTGGCACTCTGGCAGTTATAAAGCCTGATCTACGACCATGGTTTCCACTGCCACATCACATGGTGAATATAATGTATAATATAAATAACCAAGTTCCCATAAATTTGTAAAATTAACCATTTATGGGGTAGCTTTGTCATCTCCATTGGCATCTGTGTTTGTAAGATCAATGATAAGTTTTACCAAAAAAAAAGAAAGAAGAAAAGGCAAACTGCACTTTTCTCTTAAAGATTTGTTTAAATGAGTGTGAACAGTTGCTGTTAATGGTGCTAACACTTGGTGTAACCCTAATTGTAATATAGCTGTATATACAGCTGTATCATGGGATGTACTGCCACTAGACAGTTCATTGTATAAAAAAAAATACGATGTATTTATGAGAAGAGAAAAGCAATAGAAAAAGTGAAAAACTGACAAGTAACGAAAAAGTAGAAAGAGACAGAAACAAAAACCATATTCAGTGGCAGTCTACCTCTATGACATAGCTTTTCCCATTTCATATAACAAGATAGCCAACTGAATAGGATAAATAATACCTTAGATGAAGTGGATTGCATTGGAGAGCCTATCGATCCATCATTTGCGATTGGTTGGCCATCTTTTCCATTCAAACTGCCCCTAGCTAATCCCCTTAATCGTTGAGGATCCATATCTGCATACATTGGTGAACTGCCCATATTTCCTTGTGCCTGAACCTGTGCCAGGAGTTGTTGTTGTTGTTGTTGTGGCAAAAGCTGAAACTGATTTGCACCCTGGAGGAGAGGCTTTTGAACTTGTGCTCCTAAACCTGGTCGAATTTGATCTATGCCCTGGACAATTTGATCATTTTTATTTAAACTGGGTCAAATACATTGATTTATCTTTCAAAGTAAAATTGAGGTGCATTGCAGAACTTACCGTCAAAGGCCATCCTTTCAATGTGAGATTGCCAACTCCTGGATTCAATCCTAAAAATGGGAAGAAGAGAATTATTGAAATCAAGCAACGCAATTAGGTGAGCAAATTGCGAAGAAATTGAGTGATCCTAATATAACAAGAAATTTGAAAATGATCTAAAAAAGCAATAACATGAAAAAAGTGCAGAAACCCAAACCTAAAAGAGCAGAACTAACTAAATAAGTAAATTCCTTCCTCGACAATGTTTCATTGCTTATTTTGTATGAAACAAAGTGGTGGAAATGCCACCTTAGTTAAAATCAAAATCAACATACTCTTAAAAATGTTTTTCTCCTGCATGTATTTGTACCTGCATTTACTATTCCAGATTTTGACTGCATTCCTCCCTGCCCATAAATTGAAGAAGGATCCATGGGCAATGATCTCTGCATTGTGCCCATGTTGACTTCGCTTTTAATGTCCTGCTGAGGTTAGAAAACAAAGATTTTAGAGTCTTAAATTAATAAAGGGAGAAGGAAGAAATATAGGAAACCCAGATGAAGCACTGAGTAGTGCAAGTAATTACAGGGGTTTGTTGATTTCGAGCCTGCATGTGCTGCAAAGCTGCTGTCACACTTCCAGTATTTCCTTGAACCATCTGACTGTTTGGCAAAAATGACAAAAAAAAAATCAATATTTATGTGCATAAGAACTTAATATGTATTTGTAGTTAAATAAAATCTATGGTGGTTTACCCAGGGTGATTTGTTGTTGACTTCAAAAGGGCCATTCTAGCGTCTAGAAGTGGTTGGGATGTCTCTGTATCCATTGGATTGGAGTGTTTCATGCGTTCTTCGTACATTTTGGCAGCCAATGCACTAGCAGTAGGTTGCCCAAGCATTCCTTCTGATGTAATAGGATTTACCGTACCACTAAGGGGAGGATGATTAGGATCCCTTCTTTGAAGTTGAGCTTGACGCATTAGTTGCAACTGCTGCATTTGCAACTGTTGTTCTTTAGCTTTAATCTGTTGAGCCTGCAATTCATCCACAAAACAGAAACAAAAACTTTTTTCATAACAAATATTATAAATAAACTATCATCATCAAAGTCAAATAAAGAGTTGATAGATACCTCTAAATATGCTGCAGCAGACTCAGAATGTTTCTCATTTGTCCTGGCAATAAAAATATCCCAAAAGACAGACCACCACTCAAAAAGAAACCCTCCAGGAGCATCAATTGCTGCATTTTAAAGCATGTTATAATTCATTGGAGTAGCAGCAACTTGCTTTAAATATTTCATGCACTTCCAAACTTATATATAGATAGACCCGCGCAGGAGATGGAGACATATATTATATGCAATGTTAGCCGCGGAAGTATTCCAAAACAGGTCACAAGTTGAGATTGCACTGGCTAATCATTCATACAATCCCGCAAAAAGTAATTAGAACATTTGAGTATTTAAATGGTGTCTCACCTACTGGATCTGGAGCAACCTTCCCTTCTGTCATGAATGACTTAGCAGTATTATGCAATTTTTTCTTCATCAAATAATCATAGATATAAACATCAAGCCTAGCAGCCAAAAACGACATATATTAAGTAAACCCAAGAAAATTCGGAGTAAGCAACACAAGATTTGGATACATAGGTAATTACATCTTATCTGCTTCCCAGTTACTCTGCGCCATTTTTTCCGGTCAATACCAATAGTACTGCTCAAGACAAATTTTCCCAACGGTAAGTGATCAATTGGAAAAGGAAGACATACAAAAAACAAAATTCATCTCATAAATTGAACAATTTTCCACAGAAAAATATCTATACACTAATGGAATTGCCCTTGTGAAAATCAGAATCGAAATTGCAGCGTAATAGACTAGAAGTACATTGGCATGATCATACCTCAAAACGCAAGAAAATACAAATCAAAATCCGGCATTACCAATCGAGAAGCTCATGCGTTGAAGATCAACACCGAATCACTGATGACTGACGGATCACCACTCTAAATTGAGACATGGCAGAAGAAAAAGATCGATCATCAATAAAAAAAAACAGAGCAACTCAGATCAAAATCAACAATCAAATAGATACCGTACCTATATCCTATCAGTGAATCGTAAAAGCAAAAGCATAAGCAATAATTTAAGGAGAAGTGAGGAGTATCAAGGTGGAAGTAAAATTAACCAGGAGGAAAAGAGCACAGGGACGAAGAGGAGAGAGAGAGTGAGAGTTTGAACAAGGTGCGAAAACACAGGTTGGATGTTTCACCGAAGCTAAGGTTCGGGTGTAGGTATGGGAGCTTTTACCGTTTAGTTTGGGCTTTGGGGTAATCATAGTGATTGAAGAGCCCAGAAAAGGTTGATGTAATGGGTATATTTGGTTGGAGAAAAATTTAGAATTGGAAATGAAATTAGTGAGGTAGAATTGAAAAGTGTGTTTGACATGAAAAATAGAATTAAAAATTTGTAAAAGAATGTGAGGTAAAAGATTAATTTGCTCTTCAATAAATATTAAATATTTTTTTATTTAATTTTTTTATTATAAAAAATTTATTTTTTATATTCATTAAATAATGATTAAAAAACATTAATTATTATGTTTTTGGTAGTAAGAGTGACCAAAGCCCAAAACAAGAGAAAAAAAAAAAAGAGAAGGCAGCCCATGGAGAAGAAGAAGAAAAAGAATGGGGTTGATGAAGGCTGCTATAGCCTATAGGAGACGCAAAGATGAACGCGCGAGCGAGAGCGAGAGAGAGACCCATTGACAAGTGGCTTCAAAATCGGAGATCATGGATCACATATTTTGCAACGTCAAATAGACCCATTGACAAGTGGGCCATGTGCAAAAGGTTGTAATAGAAACACCGTTATTTTAAAACGGCTTATTTCAAAAGCGATTATTTATTTACAAATTTTTAAGTACTTTTTGAGTTTTAGCATAAGTGCAATTTTTTAATTTTAAGCAAAAGCTAAGAATTAGGGTTTCTACTATTTTATGACAGAACCACCCTTACCAAAATTTTATAATTACCATTTAATCCTTCTTTAGTCCCTTTTTGCTTCTTGGTATTTAATTAATAAAAATAATAACTGTAATTTTATAATTAATTTTTTAAGTAAAATTAATAATCATAAATAATAAAATCTCATTAATTAAAACTAATAATTTATTTAACTGACATTTTATTAAATTAATAATATTAATAACACTTTAAATCTATACATGCTCTTCTTAGTAATTTTATAATTAAAAGTACTTTTTTTACAAAGTTGCCAAATACAAAACATTTTTGAACTACTGATAAAAGTACTTTTCAATTTAATTTATCTCAGAGCCTATTTGTGACAGCTTTTGGAAGCGCTTGTTTTCTTTCAAAACACTTATTTTTCTAATTTGAGGTAGGGTAGTTTTGTCCTTAAAAATAAATTTTAATTTTAATTTCTAAAAGCAGTAACTCCAATTTCTAACTTCTACTTAAATTAAAAAAAAATACTTTTATCTAACACCTCAAATTAGAAAAACATAAAGTCATATCCATTACAAAGAGTAAATAGAGGCAGCACCAAAACACATAAACGAAGGAAGGAACAGACTGGAATTTGGTCAACCCACATAGAGATTGGATACCAAATTTTTTCAGGGAGTCAGCACAGAAATTCGCTTTCCTAATTTGACCAGCAAAGCACAACGCTTTGATGTCATGTTACTTATTATATATTTTCAAAGTGACATAGCTTGAATAATCCTTATCAAGCAATGAGAGAGAATCATTGGACGACTAAGAAAAATGAAATTCTTGAAAGGAAATTCTGTGATTAATGAAGCACTGGAACTTTTGCTAGGAGAATAAGAAAGTTTTATTTATTGAAGCATTCAAATTGGAAAAGCAGGCTCCACTTGAGATAAAAACAAGTCAAATGCTTTCTTTACCTGTAGCCAGCCTCCTCTTTGCTTTTTGCTGAGTTTCTTATAACAAATATCAATGAAACAATCACATTGACATCATTTTAAGATAATGAAAAATCTTGAACTAGTTAAAATTAAGATAAACTCTCTAGTAAGCTTTTTACACGCAAATTTTTTATTCTATGCTCAGAACGTACACTTGAAAGTTCAATCTTCCAGTTGCACAATGTGTATATATCTTTATAGTATTAAACATTTATACAGATGCTTTGCTAGTGTCTATTAAAATACTGCAGTAGTAAACTGCGTATTACGTAAACCAGAATAGTCTTCCACATTTTAGCCATACATTAAGCATTTACATTAGAAGGACATACTAATCTAAGTAACAACATCATGCATTCTAATTAAGACAGCCAGAATTGAAGCAGTAAAATCAAGTCTATCACTATGAAACATAACGTGCAACAAGAGGAATCGAAATGATATGAAAGAACTAAAGACCTTTCTTTTAGCACAGAAATGTTTCCATGTAAAGAACTTAAGTTGTAATAGTTCTGAGGACAGTGTTGAATTTGCTTTTCAAGCAAAAAATGACTCTCCAGAATCTGAATTTTTTTTCTTTTGGAACAAGCATTTTTACTTAGAAGAATCAAATAACACTTGAAATTAAATAGCAAAAATACTCTCCTAAAATGATGTAAAACTCACCATCCAACAGTTAGTTACATCAACTATGTCTCTATTACAGCAGTTATAGAGGATGAATGAATGGCAATTCAGGAATTTTGGTAAGCAAAGCACAACGTAACGATTTGATGTCATGTCACTTATTATATATTTTCAAAGTAATATATATATATATATAGCTTGAATAATCCTTGTCAAGCAATGAGAGGATCATTGGACGATTAAGAAAAACAAAATTCTTGAAAGGAAAAACTTGAGATAAAAACAAGTCAAATGCTTTCTTTACCTGTAGCCAGCCTCCGATTTGCTTTCTCAATGTCATCTGCAAGTGTATAATAACAACACGTGCTGAGTTTCTTATAACAAATACCAATGGAACAATCACAATGACACCATTTTAAGATAATGAAAAATCTTGAAAGAGTTACAATTAAGATAAATTCTCTAGTACGTATCCCATGTATGTTTAATCTCAATGCATGAGTAGTTAAGAGCAATAGTCTTAATTATGAAGTGATCAAGTACCTTTAGGAGGTCTGGTATACCAAGGTTTTTCACGGACAAGTACAATAACATCGCCTAAATGGCTTTGAGCTATCACAGTTTGAAAGTCCTTTGTTGACTCATCATCAGTAGCCTCAAATGTAATGAATAAATCGTAACCACAGCAGGTCATCTTCAAGATTCTAAGAGCTTTGAAATTTTTGCCCTACACAGCCAGCCGTATAAGAAAAATAACAAGTGAAAAGTATCATTTGAAAAATTTGAAGGCACAATCATTTCACCGATATCATTATCCTCATAATTTGGAATTGCATCAACATCGAAACCCTAATCGAAAAGAAGAGCACGAAAATTGACTAACCTCGCTATAACGAACTTGTTCCAAATACGTTTTGTATTCGGAGACGGTCATGACGGGACGGGAAGAAGCATTAGGGTAGTATTTCTCAACGAGATCATCCTCGATCAAGTATGATGATTCTCCAAGAGGCCTCAATTGAGATTGATAATCACCTACGTAGGGAAGATCGGGGTAGAAATCCGACTCCTGATACTCGTAACCTGCTTCGTGCTTCACCATATTCGTCCTTCCAATTCCTTCGACAGTATGCAAGAGGAATGAACAAATGAATGAAAGCGGCGATGCTCATATATATATATATATAACTCAAACATGCACTCCTCGTGACCTTACGTCACATCTAAATCTAAATGACTGGTCAAATTAGTCAAAAAAATAAATTATTTACTTTTTCTTACATATCATTTATTTAAATATAAATTCATATATTATGGTAAAACTTAATTACAAGTTTGGTAACAAAAATTAAAAGACTATACATAAATTTTTTTGCAAATAAAAAATATACTTATTTAAATCTATATCAAAAGTTAACTAAATTATAGGCCAAAATAGGGGTGTTCAACGGATTGAATGGGATGATGAAATCGTCATCCAATCAATCCAGTAAAAATATTTCATCCAATTCAAATTAGATTGGATTGGATGGAAGGATAAAAGTTCAATGATACCGTACCACTGAACTTCAGTGCATCCCTCCAAATCCAATCATGTAGTACCATTTGTTAATATTAATAAAAACTCACATTAATTAGGGCCCACCTTGAATGGTTTAGGGACCAACTGATTGGAGGGATGTACTGAAGTTCAGTACTACCGTACCACTGAACATCTCCTCTGGATGGAACATTTTTTCCAACCAATTCAATCTAGATTGGATGATGAAATAATCGTCATCCAATCAATCCAATAAAAATGTTTCATCCAGTCTAATCAAATCCAATCCAATCTATATTAGATTGGATTGGATTGGTTGATTCAAAACAAAATATTTAAATGAATAAGAACGGCGTCGTTTTGCTGAGTTTGAGTGAGAGAGAGTGTCATATCATTTAAATATGACACGTAGGAGAGAGGGTGTGCCACATAAGCCTTCCACGTCAGCATTTAATGACAAAATCAGACAAATGTTACGCTAGAGGACCAATTTTGACCCAGAAAAAAAATGTTGAAAACCTAAAATAACTTTTTGAAACGTTGAGGACCAATATTAAACTTCGTGCAAATTAAACGTTGAGGACCAAAAGAGAGTAATTTGATTTAAATTATATATGTTATTTTTTTTAAAAAAAAAAACATTGCACTCAAATTTTTTTGGTACATCAAAAATTTCGCTGAGGAAATGGCACCTTGGATTAGAGCAGACTATCAAACTTATCGAACATTTACAAAAATACTTGCATCAAATTAGGCGGCAATAGAGGATTCAAAAAAATTACGGGGCAATAGTGAATGTGTTTAATACACTTGAAATCAAAACCATGTTATATGTGGTTAGTTGTGTTTTGCTCTTTGTTGGACTTTGCCCCTATTAAACCAAAAAATAATAATAAAGAAAATTTTCTACTAAAGTTGAAGACATTTTTTGTTCTTAAATTTTTTTTTATAGTCAATTTTGTTTCAAAAGTGTTTTAAATTACAATCGATTTTATCTTCAAAATTTAAAATTTATAACATTTACAAATGTTTAAATCACTAACATTAAGTAATAATATGATTTAACACATGTAATATTAATAATGCTAATACATAACTCAAAATGACGCCAACATTTCTTTGTATTATCCTTCTTAATATGAAGAAGTATGAAAAAGCGACGACTATGTTTTATTAATTGGTATTATTAATAGGAAGAAATAACTAAAAGATAGATAAAGACATAATAAAATAAGCAATATTGGAGTGTTATGTACTCATATTAATACACACTCTGGTGGAATAAAAATGAAGTTTCAACCTATGTTTTGGAATGGAGAAATGATTATGGAAAAAAAAAAAGGAGAAGCCTTTTCCCTCCTTTTTTTTTTCTTACTAAATAAGTCTAACTTTTTGTAATGTGATAAAATTATATTTATGCTCTTATTTTTTTATCTATTTTTATTCTATTCCGATCCCACTTTTAATGTAAAGGTAAAATAGTTATTTTATCCACTTTTATTAATTCCATTCACATCGCATCACATTAATATAACATTTTCATTCTCTTCTCTTTTCTCCTTAGCAAACATACCCTCATTATTAATATATTAAATTGAATGAGAATGTTGCTATTAAGAAAGGATGAGATTTTTGATGAATAGAGTCAGTTGTTGGGTAAACTACCCAACTCAACTCGAATCTTTTTCCTTTGCTTTTCATTTTACCAAATCTGGGTTTTTGGCTAACTATATGCATTTTAAAGGCCACCAAGATTGAAATAATGAAGTTTGAGATGCTAATAACTACAACAACCAAATGTAAAAACGTTAAGCTTGATTAAGCTAATAATTAACTTGGAACAAATTAAGATATTACGCTAGTGTTGATCGATCAGTTCATCACGAAAAGCACATAAATACACACACCGAAATCTTTTAATAACAGTCACTCAACTACTGCACATCCTGCTAGCTTAATTAAAGAGTTCTTGTTGATGGTTATATCTTCTTAAGGAAAACCTTGGGCACCTAAATCAATGGCCTTTGCTTACCAGGTTATATATATATAGGTCCCACTCCACACTTAAGAGTGTCAAACAAAAAATGATGCATCAAGAAAAATATTTAGGTACATGTGTTACATCACGTTATTTATGTATTATCCAGTAACATTTATCTATTTATTATTATTTTATTTTTCATAAGGCTCTTCTATTATGAAAAGAAAAATAAATAAATAAATGTTATTGGTGAATTGCACAAAGAGATGGCCTATATAGACGAGAGTGGATCCTCTAAAATAATTTTCTAAAGTTATGAGAGAGATAAAGAGAAGAGAAATTAGGAGAGAAAAAAAAAATTCCTTATCTCTATCTCTCCCATAACTCCACCAAAAAATGTAAAGAATTACTTTAGAGGATCCTATCTCTATATAGACCTATAAGAATTTCTCCCTGTACCATACTCTAAACAGAGCCTTGTTCAAGATTTTTTTTATTTGAAATAAAAATTGTTCAATTCTAATAAGTCATTACTGATTAATTATTAGCAGTGTTTTGGTACATTAACCTGTTTCATTGTCAAATATTTTGAATACTTAATATAGAACAAAACTTATATGCTGTTGTTTACATGCTTTTGGTAAGGTTAACTAATTAAAAAAATACATGTGTCAATTTAATCAATTAAAAAAAGACATGTGTTAATTTTCTTCTTGAAATTAACACATGTCTTTTTTTTTAATTGGTTAACCTTACTAAAAACATGTAAGCAACAACACATAAATTTTTTCCAATATATAATTAGTACATGCATGCATGCTTCATTAAAATTGTCATATATGTGTAAATATCTCAAAATTGTAAGTCACATAATATAAAAATACATAAAAAGTTTCAATAATAAATAAAGCGCGGGAGAGATTTAAGGTTGTGAGTTGAGTATAGTGTAGAGTGCAGAGAGTAAAGTAAGAGTAGAGTATAGAGAAGTTTAATAGGATTGATGGAAGGAAGGACAAGGTTTGGTGGGAGCATTAAATTAAGGGTACGATTGAGAGGGATGGGAATAATACATATATAGAGATGCATGCTAATAATAATAAAAAAGATTTAAATAATAATGGTGTATTTTGATTTGCCAATTAAGTTGAAGTTGAAGTTGACCATTATTTTTTATTTGAAGTTGAAAAGGCAAATATACATATATAGGTAATTAGCTAGTGAAATGGAAAAAAGTGAAGTAGTCAAAAGAGCATAGGTATAGGTAGGAAGGAGAGGACAGTTGGAGAAATAAATAAGCAGAGGCGAAGACAGGTGAGTCTCATTTATTCATTTCAAGCGTGACAGTTGAGTAATTGAAGTTCATGTTTCCTCTCACACTCTCCTAGCTAGCTAGCTAGCTAATTTCACTATTTATATATACTCTTGTCATGCACCTTCTTCACCTCATTCAAATTATATGTTCTTGCTCTTTAATTTCTTCATTCACGATGAGAATGAGAGGTTTTTGTGTTTCTGGTAATGGCATTGTGGCTACACTGTGTGTTGTGCTCATTGTGAGTAGTGTGGGTGTGGCTGATGATCATGTGAAAGATGACAAGCATTTTATTCATCCACCTCTTTTGTTAGGGGGTGGGCTTGGACATGGCATTTACAAGAAGGGTTTTAGGCATGGCATTGGTGGTGGAGCTGGTTTTGGCGGTGGAGGTGGTCTTGGTGGTGGCGGCGGCCTTGGTGGGGGTGCAGGCGGTGGATTAGGAGGAGGTGGTGGTCTTGGTGGTGGCTTTGGTGGAGGAGGTGGTGCTGGAGGAGGGCTAGGTGGTGGGGGTGGACTCGGTGGGGGAGCTGGAGGCGGCTTAGGTGGTGGTGGTGGTTTGGGTGGGGGTGCAGGTGGAGGGCTAGGTCATGGAGGTGGTTTAGGTGGGGGTGCAGGAGGAGGGTTAGGTCATGGTGGTGGTTTAGGGCATGGCATTGGAGGAGGAGTTGGTGGAGGTCTTGGTCATGGAGGAGGACTAGGTCATGGTATAGGTGGTGGAGCTGGTGGAGGTTTAGGAGGTGGAGCTGGTGGAGGTTTAGGAGGTGGAGCTGGTGGAGGTTTAGGAGGTGGAGCCGGTGGAGGTCTAGGAGGTGGAGCAGGAGGAGGTGTAGGAGGTGGAGCTGGTGGAGGTGGCGGCATTGGTGGCGGAGGTGGACTTGGAGGTGGCGGAGGTGCAGGTGGAGGGTTTGGCGGAGGAGCTGGTGGTGGTGCTGGCGGAGGTGTAGGTGGTGGTGTAGGTGGTGGTGCTGGCGGAGGTGTAGGCGGAGGTGCAGGTGGAGGCGTAGGTGGTGGTGCTGGCGGAGGTGTAGGTGGTGGAGCAGGAGGAGGAGGTGGGTTTGGCGGTGGTGGTGGTGGAGGATTTGGAGGAGGTGTAGGTGGTGGATTTGGGGGTGGTTTTGGAGCTGGAGGTGGTTTTGGTGTTGGGGCTGGAGCTGGAGCTGGTGGTGGCCATTGAAGTTGAGTAGTACTGAGTTTTTGAAGTGTGGAGTGTGTTGATAATTAATTAAACAAGGTATTTAGGAGTTAGATTCTTTCTTCACTTTTTGATTATATTGGAAAATGGAAATGCACCTTATAATTAATTATGTTGTAATTTCAAGTAACACAAGTTATGGTTACAAATTGATGTGCTATATATAGATCCTTGTTATTATATATGCTTATGCATCACAAAACCAAGCTTCCCTTTCAACCTGCAATGTCCCTTTCTCCCATATCATCAAAAAAATAAGAAGTATTATGAATTTAATAATATTAATGTTTCTAAGTTGTCATGCGGGTGATTTTAATATATAATTCAATGCAATTATAGCTAGCTACCTTTATTCATAGAATTTTTGTGGTTAATCCATTTGAATAATTATGATTATTCCATAAATAAACATAATTAGTCATAGAGAAGAATGGGCTAGGTGGTTGGATGCAGAATCTGATGAGATCTACATCTTTCATATTTGATTGGCTAAATATATGTGTAAAAAAGTCTGCTTTTACGTGACTGGGAGACCAAACATTAAATGAATGTGGTGAATGCATTAAATGATTTTTTAATGCAGAAAATGAATACACACATAACAGATGTATGTCCTTTGATAAATTTTGGAGCATCGATCCATCAAAAAAAATTTTGGAGCATCGGAATTTATTAGTGTCTTTATTGAATATTAATACTCCTTTTTACCCTCAAATAACATAATATATATTACAGCAAAGAGTTTAATACATATATATATACATGCATCCTACTTATTAATAACTATATATATAGTAATTAAGGTTAACAACCATGAAGATAATTAATGAGGAAATGTTCAAATTAAGTGACGTGACTCATACATTGGACACATTACATAAAATATATAATGAAGCAACGTAAAACAAACGGTGAGACTTGAAATGATCCAATTAGTTTTAAATTTTGTAAAGCAAAGATGCACGTGATACGAAATCGTCTTGCAGTACTTGAGAACGAAGTGAATATTGTGTATTTTGTTCAAAACGTAGTATATGTACCTTCATCACCGAAGCAAAGCTAATGTATTTACATATATATTCATTTTTTTGTTCTACAGCAGCCTCACATCAGTGAAAACACTCAGATACATTATTATGTGTTGGCAGCATGATGATATATATATATATATATAGTTTTGTAACTGCATATATAGATTATGCCAAAATTCAACGCGGATCCTCTACTGTGCAGTTGTTGTGCGGTTCAAAACTGTGGCAAAAATATTTGTCACGGGTAGCCACGGTTAACTAAAGAGCACAACAGCAGAACCGTAGAAGATTCGATCTCGCCAAAATTGCGATTAACATTTTGAAACATGAAATTTTTACAGTCACCACAATACAACAGCAAGCCATAGCAACTTAGAAACTATGTATATATATATATATATTATACAGTGCTACTGTACAAACTAGACATATGGATGAGAGGAAAAAAAATTAAACAACCAAAAAATTAAAGTCTAAAATAATAATGCAAATATTGCTTACAAGCTAGTTGGATTCAGGATTAGGACCACTAGGGACGTTGTGAGCAGCAGCTTGGAATTGGGGATTATCATTTGTGGAGTTATTAGTGGTTGTGTGTGCTTTAGGCTTTGACGGCTTCAACTGCATGCTTGAATATTTGGGGTTTGATGATGTGGAAGTGGAACAGTGAGAGAAATTGCAAGAGTGTTGGGAAGAGAGATGAGGAAGAAGAAAGAGAGTTAGAATTAATAGGCAAAGGAGGAGGAGAAGAAGATGAGGTTTTGTTGCCATTTATGATATACCCCCCAAGAGAGCCAGAGGAGATCAATATCCATCAAACACCACTCTTCAGCCTTTAGTAATTGAAGAAAAGAGCGAGGGATATATAATAAATAATTGTATAGTACTTGTTATTTAAAGTTATGAGGAGCCTGCCTCTTCAATTCTAGGAAATGAAATCCATGGGGGGAGGGAGAATGGTGATCAGTTTGCTGACAAATTAAAGCAAAAAAAAGTAGGCATGCAATGGAAATAGGGTCTTTTGGAAAAGCTAATCTCTGGAAAAAGAAAAATAAAAAAAGCAAGGTGACAGCTGAATGACGGGAAAAGAAAGCATGGTGCATGATATGGGTGACTCATGGCTTTGCCTTTCTTTGACTTGAAACACGCATACTGTGCAAACATTCACACACTACCTATATATATATATATATAATCCAATTCAAAACAAACAACCAAGGAAACTAAAATTGATTTTCTTTGCTAGCTAGCTAACTTGTGGAAAATAAGCAAAAGTCACGTCCTAGCTAGTGAGAGGGATTACATTTACGGCGTTCATGGCTGCTTGATTATATATAATAATGCCTCACTTTAGTCTTTATGGAAGAAGATGGTGGCGCATATATATATATATATTAGTGTTTGGGAGAATTTCTACAAAGACAATTGCTTTTTGTTTGTAGGCGAGAGCGACCTGTGAGTGTGAGGGACTGATTGGTGGGTATCCTCTTTTCTCAAGTGGAGCAAAGCGTCATTCACTGCACTCCCTCTCTCTTTAACAAAAATTCATTTCTAACCCAACGGGGCCTCTTTTGCCCTTTCAATTTCCTCACTTTCTCCTCATTCATAGGGGCTCACGCTCACCTCATGCATTATTATTTCTTTCCGATTCATGAAATTATGGCAGCAACAAAAAAATAAAAAAAAGAATATCAGTTTATTAGATTAATTATAAATTTATAAGCTACTATGACCCATTTTTTAGCAAAACTCACATTTGTCTTATAAACCATTCATATCAAGCAGCAAAATCCAAGTGGCCAACAGTTCAAATTATCAATACCTTCACTGGGTGATCAAAGTTGCCACATACGATCCTTGTCAAAAAGCAGCCTTAAAGGTGTGTTCAATTATTTGAGGTCCCTGGTATCAGCATATATACCATACCGGAAAAGGAAAGAATACTGCAAATTTGTCTATGAAATTTTTGGGCAACCAACACACAGACTAATAGTTGACTCAATCATTTCAAAAATTAAGTTTTTTTTTCTTCAAAATTCCATCTACAGCAATTACACGCATCCTTGAAATGACATAAATAAAAATGGACGCAAAACATAGCTTATGAATGGGTAAGACTAAATAAAATCGGTGATGCGTGTATTGCAGATTTGCTTGATCTGCAAATGTGGGTAAATTTTGGCCTAATCTTCAATATGGAAGTATTTTTTTCATGGCTTCTCTCCTTATGTATCTCTAATCTACACCTTAATCTCCCTAGCTTTTTGAGCTTCCAGCCACAGTTCCTTTGCTGTTATTTCTAGAATTCGCTTCTTCATCCTGTTTGCTTCTCTCAACATTTTCATCAACATCAGCTGGGTCTTGATTCTCATCTTTGTCACCCCTGCCACAAGATGGGATGTAACATGTAAAATCATTAATCGTCTAGAGAAATCACGGGAATTCAATCATATAGAGCTGCTTATGAGAGGCACCAGCTTAAACTAGCTAGAAATTGCTTAGTAGGGAGGGAATCGCTGCTTCACTGTACTTGTAAAGGAAACTTAAGATACAGAGCTGGGAACTAAAATATTCCCTTGAAAGTTAACAGGCATAATGGGTCTATTGGAGAACTATTGAATAGCAAGCAGAGAATTTCGACCAAAAGCAAATATATTACTTGCGTGTGCATACAGATAAAAATCAATTCTTAATAGGAAAGGATCAAGGTGTCCCCAGATAAGCTTTTAGCATAAATGCACACCCAACTGTCATTGCTCTTTGGACGCTAGAACTAACAGACAAAGTTGCAAACGTTCAATTTCAGAAAATCCTAAAAGGAACTATCTATAAAAAAGAGAAGTTCTTCAAAATGGAGATCGGAAGTACTTACCCAGAGTAGATAACAAGCCCGATAGCAACAGCACCAAAAGCCACATAGTACATCCAATCAACCTAGAAAGGATAATTAGCTCCAGAGATTTAGCACACTTAACATGCAATTCACATTTAATAGAATTATAAGAGTCTGAAAAATGGATATGTGGCTGTCAGACCTTCTCATGATATGCAAAAATGCGAATTAAGACAGACCACATGTCCGAGGTCAGCAGAGACAGATTTAGCATGGTAGATCCATTGATCTGTGCAAAAAAAAAAGTTTCAAATGCTATTTCCCTGTAGAAACCAGACCCACCTGACAATTCCACAAAACTGATGACACAAGAACAGTTTCAAAATTTATTAAAAAACAAATCAGCAGAACAGTAATAGTTTAAATCCACACCTTAAGTAGGACAGGGACTAATGAGTAAAACATGAACATTGCCAGTGAAAACCCAACAAAAGGAACCGCCTGAAACAAACATTGAAAAAGTGGTCATAAAATTTGCCAGTTCCATTAATCAGCATGGGAGTTGGGAGAACAGGAAAGGGGAAAATGTTTGCTGTTTACAATTTGAAATTTGAGGAAATATAAGACAAGTACTGAACAAATCAAAATGATTAGTAACACAACATGTAACGTTTGAGGCTAATCTTCATTGGGGACAAAATAGGTATTAAGTAATTAGGAAATTTTATGACACCCGCTCTTCCCCAGCTTTCAAAGCAATCAATGTACTGCTAACAGATAAGAACAGGTGCAGGCAAAAAACGAAGCCGGGGAGAGGGGGTGGGACAATGCACTTCTCCACTCTAATCTTTGGGTCCATTGCACTTTCCCCTGATATGCCCCCTAATTATCAACATTATGACAGACAGTCAATTTCCACCCAACTGTTCGAGTTGGCTATCAAAATTTGTATATGTTGGCGGGTGGGTATGGGTATGCACCCCTATGACCTCAATTTGTAGTGTTCTGTGA
Source organism: Senna tora (assembly GCA_014851425.1). Taxonomy (NCBI): domain Eukaryota; kingdom Viridiplantae; phylum Streptophyta; class Magnoliopsida; order Fabales; family Fabaceae; genus Senna; species Senna tora. The sequence continues at coordinate 1,588,352 of CM026262.1, read as the reverse complement.
CGACAAGCTCTACATCCTTTTTTTTGGGACGGCTCTATAATTTGATTTGGAAAAGAAAGAAAGAAATGATTATAACTAAATGAAAATAATAGAGAAAGTTAATACAGAAAACATTCCATTACTGAAATTGCATCACTTCAAAAATTGCACGTCAAATGAGGACAATGAGTGAAGAAAATCATAATCTGCATCAATGCCAAGTGGTTTCATCCTAAACTTAAACCTCCTACTAACCATGCTTTCTCATAGTATTATCAGCACCAATTTCCCCTTCCAAAGGGGTCAGAGTGAAGGAAAAATTAAGCCACTGCCCATCTCAAATTTACCAAAAAGAATGCTAAGATGCATATTTATGACAGATACTTGCAGGATTGAGCTAAGTGAGATTTTTCCAGTCACTCAATGATGATGATGATGTTTGTGTGTGTGTGTGTGTGTGTGTATGAGAGAGAGAGAGAGAGAGCTTACTGCTCCAGCCGACCAATGAATAGATTTGAGCTCATTGCGCTCAAGTATGCTTCTGTACAAATTATTAAGGCCAAATAATAATTAAACATGAATAAATGCAAATTCTTTTTCCTTTCTCCTCTTATAAAGTTGAAGCCAATTTACAAACCAAAATAGCCTTTTCCATGTTTGGGAACATAAACTCTTGAACTGCCATTTTATCCCATCCCATCATGTACACAATTCATGTAACATTTTACGTCTTTAGCAAACCAGTACTTGAATTTGGTATAGTATTTGCAATTTGACATTTCAGCTATGCAACCTAGTGAAGATTTATAGGACGATAAATTATGGACTGAAAGCTTGACCCTGGCAACTCCCTCAGAAGTCAGAATGCTAATAAAATTTTTCAAGAACAGAGAGATCTTAGATCCTTGAAGTCAGAATAAAATTAGTTATTGGCTTTTAATTTCAAGGATACATTTGAATAGCGCTGACAATGCCACCAAAGATGCCCAACATTGACATGAGCTCAACTCTATCAGCATTTTTCACTAGAAACTCCTGCAATGGGAAAGAAATCATGATAAAAAGAAAAAAAGACACTGCATAAAGTAATGCTACTCAAGGCTGTCAAGTGTAAATAAAATAGCATAAGGAACATATGTGACAGCTCTTAAATTCACAGCAGCAGACACATCAATATGGCAGTGATTTGCGGACTTTTGGTCTCAGTCATTCAGAATAAAGTAACAAATCATGTTAAATAGAGAACAATGTCACATGACAAGATGGCTCTGCTAATACTTACACAAAGTTTAACCTGAGCTATACTACAAACACAAGCAAAGTGGAAAATTGGACAGATGTTTCAAACAATGATGGGAACACTAACAAAAGAAACATAGAAAAGTTCCCAGTCTTTCCAGTCATACTGAGAAACACTTCAAATAGACAAGAAAAAAAATTGTATACAAAGACTTCTGCAAGTACTGAAGCAGGAAGTAAAACAGCAGTAGGAATGAAAATATTCCAGATTCAACAGTAACCAAACAGTGAAATATCCAACCCACTTTCCATTAAGAATGACATTAATTACATTGGCTAGAGTAGTACTCTGTTCAGTAATAATTATAAATATATAGTGTTCCATGTTGTTAATGGAAATAGTTTCACAAAATACATAAAAGGCAGAAGAAAGTGCAATCATCTTACCTCACTGACATTGCTGATAGCATACAAGGTAGCACCAGCAATGACAAGAGCATCCCCTAGACGAGGATTGCTTCCACCTATGACATGTGCATGTAACATCAAAGAACTACCATGAAGGGAAAGATGTAATTAACCAATGATAAGATAAAATTTAGGTGAATGATTTAAAAGAACTAAAGTGATTAACGCCCCTTTCTGTCTATGCATACCACCACAAAAGGTATAGGTGTCAACAGAAACTACATAAAAGCCACTTACCAGCGCGATCACCCGCATGAACGTCTGAAAAAACAACCAGGACAAGGCCAGCAACACAAACAATTACGCCAGTTATCTTTTTAAATCTATATTTTGTCTTCAAGAAAATCCATGTAAGAAGCATGACGGATGGAATGGACCAGCAGTCAAGCAGCATGACACTTGTTAGTGATGTGTATTGGTATGCCTTCACAACTGTTCATTAAAAAGAAATTTAGAATATAGTAAGTAATAAACAAAAGCAATATTATCCCAGAGTCAATTCATTAAATAGAAAGAAAAGATTAGAAATCATGCTAGAGTAATTTAGATTTGGGAATACTGGAGCAACTATTTGGTTTATAATAAAATTTCAATTCTGCTCTGAGCTACTGTTGCTTGAGCAGCTTGTAAATAAAATTTTTTATTAATGCTCCCTCTATTATTTTATATCTCTATCATCATGATCACTTACCAAGAAAATTTGCCTCAACGTCAACCAATGCAAGAAGAACGTAATAGTACCATTTTGCCTGTATAAATACCATATGATGTCATTGAACTTGTCTCTAAATATCTGATGAAGAATGGAAAGACAGAATAGAAAGAGAAGATTAATCCAGTAGAATTTCTCCTCCTTTTTTTGTTGGCTAAACCAAAAGTTTAAGGACATCACCTTCTGTACTCAATATACAAAACATTCTAATAAAATTACAAGACACACGAATGGTTTTTATGGTCCGAAACAAATTTCCCAAGAGTATTAACACATTTTGAAAATTGCTGGAGGCCTGGAGCTAACAAAAAGGTTGACCTTCTTGGGTAGGTATATAAAATACCATTCTTCAATTATCCCACAACGTCCTTTTTTCCAGAGTAACGCAGAAAAGGTTATTCTGAGTACAGTGCAAGTGTGCAACATTATGAACCCCTTCTATACATGCTTTTCATTTCATTACTCATTGAATGAGAAGCACCACTTTGCAGTGCCAAGAGACACATCCATGAAGAGGTCAACATATAAAGATAAATTGTTTTGAGAGTTCTTTCTATTAAAAAAAAAATTGTTTTGAGGGTTATTTTCAGCAATCACATTAATATTTTATGTTCAAACACAGCAAAAACAGAATCAACTTAAAAAATAAGTCGCCTAAGGTGTTTCATCAAGCCATATTGACAATATGTAATAACAATTAAGGCAAAATTATGAAACATAGAATTTACCTTGAGTGCTTTCCTTCGGTAAAGAAGGATACTCCCATAGATAATCGCCAATAACACATAGTTCAGAAAAGACTGTGAAGTCGGTGCGTTAATTCCTATAATAAAAGCAAAAATCAGGGGCAAATTTATGATATATTTTCCAAAAACAATTAGGCTCGAACATTAACTCAGACGAATAATATCTAATTAAACAAAACTGCCAATCATATTCACAATAACTATAAGTAGAAAGTGATGCAAGTGGATACTGAAAAGACTAGCAAAATATCTGAGCAATCCACTGACTTGACATGATTTACATAAAAAAGACGATGAGTAGTAGAGAAGCAAATTCGACGTATGAACATCCATATTTTGCCAGTAACCTGAGCAGAAGATTGACACAACAGAATTAGGAGCATATTGAAAAGCAACCAAACCTCTTTTAGCCAACTCGGAAGATGCGAAGCCTGTGGAAGTGATGAGTAGAGATAGAAACTGTCCCAAGCCAAGACCTATCAACGTTTTTCTGGTACATAACCGCTTAAAGTCGATCATCGTCATCTTCTCCTACTCTTGTTCTGTACAACTACTAGAAAGAACCAAATTCAGAAAGCGGAGATAGGGAATTGCAAAATCCACGTCTCTGAGCATTTAATAGAGATCCCAAATGGGTCCTAAATTGGAAAACACATGGAGGAGGCCGAGTTAAGTAAAGAAAGAAAGTGTGAGTGACGACTTACGACCCGAATTGAGAAAGCTTGTTGAGAACGTTTTCAGTGAAAGTGAGTGAAAAGATGTATCATCCAAAAGCGCATATTGGAACCAACGGCTCTTCTGAGTTCCCAATTTCTACACCAAATTGCTTCCTCCTCTCTTTCTTTCTTTCTTTCTTTCGTATTCAGTATTTGTATTGTAGATTGTAGAAGAGGCACCCAAAACAGTTTTCATTGTATTTATTTATTATTAATAATTAATACCTCTTTTACTTTCTGAATAGATAATTACTCGGCAAATTATGACTTCCTAAAGTTAATTGAAAATTGGTGAGATTCATATGATTTTGGAGATGAAAAAAAGTCAAAATCATATAATACAGTTTAGATACGTGTGTGATATATCTTATTTCAATATAATTATACTTCATCATATTATGACAGATTGGTCCATTATTCTATTATACATATTTTATATATGAAGTACTATCCCCAAATCAAACTTATCGTTTCAATTTTATTGACAGATTAGGATGTACAAGTACAACTAGAAATAGAATAAACTAGTCTAAAAAGTAAAAATAAAACATGCTTGTCTTATAATGTTTCGAATAAAAAGTGAAGTCTCGTGTTCTTATAATCATATTCAATTAAACTCTAACATTGTAGGGTTATACATGGGTTCATATGTAGGGGAAAAAAAGGCAAGGATGGAGGTTTTTTTTTTATATACAAAAATCATGTTATTATCCGCTATAATTTAATTTATTAAATATTGATTGAAATTTTTAAAAATACATTATTATACGCAAATTTTTATATGGTTATTGTTGTTATATTCTTTAATAAATATATATCTATATTCAGAGGCGGAGGCCTAGTCCCCTAAGTTCCTACTTTTTTTTTTTATAAAAAAGCATTAAAGTTTTATTATATTGTAGAAAAAGCCAAATAGCACTTACAATGATTTAGAAAATTTCAATCTAATAATACTGAAGAATAAGTCCTAACAATTATTGAACTTAGTAAACAAAGTGTAAGCTCAGCTGATCCTATTTCTTCAGGATGAAAAATCTCACCGTCCTTGGTGTTGCCAACAGAGTTGTTACTCTTATACCTCATTCATATTAGATCTGAAGTAATCTTCAAAGTTGAAATTGTCGTAGGCTCTTCCAACAACATGATGAACGAGTGAAAATTTTTTATTCGTAGATTTAGATATGATTATAACAAATCTTGAATCAGAATCACCTGATTGTCAAAAAAATTCACAAAAGAAAATAAATACACACAAAAATAAAACAAGCTCCACTTACTAGATATGAATCGATCTAACAATGGAAGATTACACTCTCACAAGAGAGGATTAAAAAACTCAGAAGTAAATCTGGAAAAAAATCACCACCAAAATTGGGGGAATGAATATCTACCTTATTTATGAAACGTAACGACAATAATAAAAGAAGAAGAAAAATAGAGATGGTTAGATACAAAATTTTTACACAAGTTTTGTAAAAATAGAGATGGTTAGATCTCCCTAAGTTCCTACTAATACATATATATACATAATTTTTATATTTGGCCCCCTTTCTTCACAAAAATTATAAAACATTTAGGTGTTTTCTTTAAGGAAATATTGAGATTAGAAGTCAAGGATAAAATGGAATAAAGTGAAATACCCAAATAGACTAGACAATATATATTTTAATATTTTTATAGAAATAATATTGAATAATAAGGGAGAACTTCCAAATTTTTTATTAACTATAAAAAAAATCATATTTTATCATTTTTGTGTCCTTTCAAATTGGTGGTCAAATAATATAAAATGAAATGATCTAATATTTTAAAGATTCATTTAACATATATCTTTTGGCTATTTTAAGATTTTTCTTGATTGATCAATAGAGTTTTTAAATATAAAAAATTATTTTAGTTCAAGTTTTACATATTTTAAGTCATTAAATCCTTCATTTTGATCAATTAAGGTTAGATAAATTACTTAATTAATATTAATTGTGGCCTTTCATCAATTATTGCTTTGACCAAATTAAAGATTCCCATAGAAATCGGCGCGGTGGAGGTAGGACGGGTGTGAACGCAATCCCTGTTTCCCAATTCAATAGAAAACAACATTATTATTAAACATAATTATTAATTTGGTCATATTAAGACTATTTTAATTTAATTTTTAAAAGATTTAAATGTTTAATTTAGTCTTAATTTTTTTTTCAATTAATCCTTTTAATCTTTAGAAGAAGTTACAAGTATACTGATAAAAAAAGTAAAAGTATCAAATTAGAATAAAAAATATTTTTCAAAGACTAAATTATGTATTTAGCCATTTACATTTTTAGAGATTAAAGTCTCTAATTGATAATTGTCTCTTATTATTATTGGTGTTATTACTTTGTAGCTTGTGCCACAAAGTTTGTGGGTTGTTGTGGACGTTATATAATATTTTATCCCTCCTAACGTTGACCCAACTCATTGGTGATGTAAATTGATTTTTTGGCCTGAATGGTGATGTAAATTGTTAATGATATATATATATATACTACTTTTATTTCGTCCAAAAAGAATAAAACAATAGATTTTTATGCAAGATCAAGAGAGAAAAATAATGTTAACCAACTGTTAATTACTCAAGTGTCCCGTTTATTAAAAAAGAAGAAGAAGAAAAACTCAAGTATCCCTCTTATCTACATAAAACCAATATATGAATATTAGGATTTTGGAGTGTATTTGAGTGGTCAAACAAAAAAAAGTTAACTTTATATTTAGACGAGTAGATGTTTAGTAGTACAGTAATACTAAACTTCAGTATATCCCTCCAATCAGTTACTCCCAAAATCATTTAAGATGGGTCCTTATTAATATAAATTATTATTAATATTAATAAATGACTCTGTATGATTAGAGAGATGTATCGAACTTCAATAGTATAATAATACTGAACTTTTATTCATATTTAGACGCTAGAAAACAAAATTAATTAAAATTCATATATTTATCTCATAAAGATGGTTCAAACCCTCCAATTATTATGAGGTCATATATACATCTTTTCAGAAGTTTTTAAAAAAGTTAAAAGGTATTCCTTAATGTTAATGGGTATTATTACTTAGTCCACTTACATTTTCTCCCACATTGACCTAAATCCACTAAAAAAAAGGTTGTAAGTTGTGAGTAGGCACTAGAGAGGGTTGGTTTGTTTATGTTTGGTAAAGGGTTGTGTGAGCCGCGTAATGTGGTTTGGCTTTTTCACTTTTCTACCAAAGTGCTTTTAGGCTGTTTCTTCACTTCACTTTGCCTTTTCTCTTCGCAAAAACTCCTTCTTTTTGACTTGTCAAGCATATATTCTATTCTATTCTCTCTTTAATTACTTTTATTACATATAAATAAACAAATATTTCCCGCTGCGTAACTCTAATCTCTTTCAACCATCAATTTATCAATTCTTTTCTTTTACAATTCATATTACCTGCATTTCCATTATTCCTCTTCTCTCTTTTGCATCTTAAAGCTACTCAAAAAGGGAAATAATAGATCCCACATTCGAGGTTAATTATAAGTTCACTTTTGAACAAGAAAAAACAACGCTAAAAGGTTTATTTTGGTTCTCAATGTTTCATTCAAATTTTATATTAATCATTTATATTTCAAAAAATTTTAAATTAGTCCTTTATGTTTCCTAGAAGTTCTAAATTGATCCTTCCGTCTAAATCCGTTAATTTCTTTAGTTAACTGTTGACATGGCGTGCCGAGGTGGACACATGATTTCTCCTATGTGTATTAGATAGCTGACATAACCTTAGACACACAAAAAACACTCAAACGACGTCGTTTAAGCAAAAAATAAAATCATGTTAAGAGGACCAATATGAAACTTTAATGAAACATAAAGGACAAATATAAAACTTCAATAAAACATAAAAGACCAATATAAAACTTCAATGAAACATAAAGGACTAATATAGAACTTCAATGAAACATAAGTGACCAACATAGAACTTTAATGAAACTTAAAGGGAAAATATAAAACTTTTAAAAAAACATAAATGGCCAATATAGAACTTTTGAAAGATAAATGATCAATTTAAAACTTGAGTGAAACATAGAGGATCAAAATGACCATTTAAAAGAAAAAAAAACTTCCATTTGAGGTCAATGTATATTATATATAAAATTTATTTTTCAGTTATGATTAATATATTATGAAACGTTGTATGCGAGGATATATAGGTCATGTTCTTTTACAAGAAAGAACAATAGAAATGAAGATGGAATGGATGGGGCTCACTGGGTTCCACTTATTTTTTATTTTTTCATTTTCATCAACTTTAAAAAAAAAAGAAAATATAAAATATCTATTATACCCCTCTGTTTGACATGATTTGACATAATTATAACCTTCTTTTCTTTTTATTATTTTAATATAAGGGGTAAAATGGTCATCTTAATACATTCCCTTTCCATTTCTATTACCAAACTTTTACTACTAAATACAGAAAACGCATTCCGTTTTAATTTTTATTTCTGCGTAAAGAACATGCCCATAATTTACGCTCAAGTGTTGAAAATCTATTGACGGGCGAATTTACTTTGTTAAATTGTTATTGACTTATTGTATATAGTTGTATTGTATGGTTATGCAAAATTTATTTAAGAATTTTGATATACTTGTTTTTATTTTTAAAGAAAAACATCTAGTGAGAGTGGTAAGTACACTAAAAGAAATAAATTTTATTGTGAATTAATTAACATTATTTTTGCATATCGTTATAATCAACAATACTATTTAGTAATGTAGTTATTGTAATTGAAATTAAAATGTTCATGATATTATGATATGGACAAAACTTATGTGTTGTTGCTTACATGCTTTTGGTAAGGTTGATCAATTAAAAAAGATATGTGCCAATTTTCTTCTCAAAAGTGACACATGACTTTTTTTAATTGGTCAACCTTACCAAAAATATGTAAGCAATAGCACATAAGTTTTTTCCTATCTCTGACACTGATTATAACAACTTAACGTTAAAGATATGATTTAATTGACATTGATTTTTTTTTTTTTTTGCAGTTATAGTAAATAATTATGCAAAATAATGAATCTATGTATGCATTGGGATAAATAATTGCAAAGAGAACTAATGAATGATGATGCTGTTAATCCAACAATCTTTTGATGGTGAATCTTAATCCCATAGTCTCAAGGTTAAAATGCATAAAAAGTCTCTAAATTTCATGTTATAGGCTTATAATATTTTTGAGTTCTAAAATTCTATATTCAAGTCTCTCATCTTCTAACATTCAATCCGTTCTGTCATATTTTTATCTGTATTTTAATATTTTTCAATCACATCAATATTTTTATTTAGATTTGTAAATGTTGTTTTAGTAATTTTTAACACTTCTCACCCACACATTATTTTATTTAGGATTTTAATTGGAAAAACAAAAATATCTTCACTAATCTAAAAAAAATGCTAACGTAACTGAAAAATTTTATAGAATAAATGAAAATTTGACAAAAGAAAATTGAATGATTGAAGTTAAAAGGTAAAAGGGTTGAATGCAAAATTTTAAAATTAATATATGTTAACTTGATCTAAAACTCAAAGATATGTCCATATTTTAGCCTAATTTCAAATTATAGAAAAACGGAAAAGAATTCCGCAATCTCTACGGCATCTAACAACTTTTGAGTTTGGACATTGAAACTTGGGCCACAATATCTTATTCATATTAAAATGCTAATGTTAGCAGTTAGCACCTAGGCTGCCTTCATCTACATGAACATGTTTTTTTTTTTGTTTAAATGTGGTTCACGTTGTGGGTTTAAATTTTGAGTGATGTTACTTGTATATTTTGCTTGGTATAAATCATATATGGATATGCAATTGTTAAGATTTTAACAGAGAAAAAAAAGAGAATAATAGTAGACTAGTAGTGAAGTTATAGTTGACAATTATAAAAAAAAAAGTTTAATTTATATTAAACTATTTTTTAAGTCATATTATTTTTAATTTTGACCACTTAAATGTAAATAAATGACGGATTCACATAAAATTAGAGGAAGTACGTTTTTAAAGTAAATTCTCAAAATATGAATTTAACACTATATAGTACTATAGTAACGAGGTTGATCAGACAAATTCAAAACCTTTCCCTTTTCAATTTTAAATAGTATAAAAATAAGATAATATTAATATGTTGGATAGAATTTTAGGCTTAGCCTTATTTGTTAACAAAATCATTTGATATAAAAAAGACTTACATTGCATGATGTTTAGGATTGATTGATTTAAAAGGGATCCCCGCATGCAGAAATTTCCATCAATCCAATTATTAACAATAATTTATGGAGCACAGAGCATAGTCTTCTCCTATTCAAGGAACATAACAGAAGCCACTTCTCGAATTCCAAATGGCATTCCCACCAACTTGTTCACTCCATTTCCTCACTTCCAAACCCATCAAAACTCGTCTATTCTTTATACCTATTCTCTGCTCTATCTTGTACATTCTCGGCTCCTACACCCATTTCATCAACCATAAGACCATTAACCAACGCTGTTTCCTCCACCACCACCACCATCATAATCACTCTGGCTCTCCTGTTCTTCAGTTTGAACCCCATCACTTCCAACATTTCTCTCAAAATCATCACAACCCCCCTTTCTTCAACTTGTGTCCCTCTAACTTCACCAACTATTGCCCATGTCATGACCCCTCTAGAGACACTCAATTTTTAGATAAAGAAAGGCATTGCCCAAATACCCATTTTCATAGAGTTCGATGCTTGACCCCTAAGCCAGTAGGGTACAAGAAGCCGTTTCCCTGGCCAAAGAGTAAAGCCAATGCTTGGTTTAGCAATGTCCCTTTTCCAAAGCTCACACAAAGTAAGAAATCTCAGAACTGGGTTCGTCTGGAAGGTCAACGATTTGTGTTTCCTGGAGGCGGAACTTCCTTCCCCAGAGGAGTCAAGGGTTATATTGATGCCATCAACCGCATTGTGCCACTCAAATCTGGCTATATCAGAACAGTTCTAGATGTTGGTTGTGGGGTAAATAATTAGCATATATATACATATCTTTGTATTTTTGACTTTACAATTAATGTACATGAATTAATTGTTAAAGGTTGCAAGCTTTGGAGGTGCTTTAATGGACTATAACATATTGACAATGTCAATTGCACCAAGAGATTCACATGAAGCTCAAGTACAGTTTGCCTTGGAAAGAGGGCTTCCAGCCATGCTTGCAGTACTAAGCACTCATAGACTCCCATTCCCTTCAAGATCATTTGATATGGCTCATTGTTCCAGATGCCTTGTCCCATGGACTCATAATGGTATTTTATTTATTTGTGCTTCAACTCTCAGGCCTTTATGATTCAGATTAATTTGTATGTGCCGTCATTTAATTTGTGTCTGCACTACAAAGCTCTCATCTTCATATGCTGAAATTATATTTGATGCTTTTGTATGTGTCATTGTATTGTATGTAGGTGGACTGAATCTACTGGAGATGGATAGAGTTTTGCGTCCTGGTGGATATTGGGTACTGTCTGGGCCTCCCATTAATTGGAAGCTGAACTATGTAGGATGGAAGGTAGAGGCTAGGGTGCTGGAAAAGAATCAGAGAATTCTAGAAGACCTTGCTAGGAGAATGTGCTGGAAAAAAGTGGCTGAGAAAGAAAACATTGCAGTGTGGCAAAAGCCCACAAATCATATCCACTGCGCCCAGAAATTGAGGGCCTGGAAATCCCTTCATTTTTGCACCTCATCTGATGCTGATGCTGCTTGGTAAGTTTCTTTATTGTCTCAAATCACCACAATTGGACTTGATTATTAGGCCCAACTTCCCAATGTCCAGGCTTGGGCCTCCATAACAGTTGTTATTAATATTAAAGGTGGGCTTGGCCCGGCCTGGATTTTGCCCACCTTATCCAAGTTGTGACATGTGTGTTGTTCTAGGCTTGCATCAGTTCATTGTTTACATGCCTACTACCTGATTATGGAGAATGGATATTCTCCAAGAGAATGTAGTGCATTTGGTGCGCTATGGAGTAGAAGATCTTGAGGAGTAAGAAAGGAAGAATGGGTCCTACCGATTCTTCCTTTCTCACTCTAAAAATCCTCTGCCATTATCTAGTTTCATTTGGTGCATTTAAAGAGAGATAAAAATAAGGAGTGAACCCCATTTAATATGAGATCTATTCCTATATTTATCTCTCTAAATGTACCAAATGCACAACTCTCTAAATGGAGAGGATACATTATTTTGCTAGTTATGATAGTACTTTTTTGTTGGATGCATAGTGTTAAGCTTCAATGAATTTATCATTTCTTTATATTTATATATAGTTGTGGTTCAACAGGTACACAAATATGAGTGCATGCATTTTTCCTCTTCCAGAAGTGAAAGATATAAATGAAGTATCAGGTGGTGGTCTTGAAAAATGGCCTAAAAGGTTGAACACTGCTCCACCCAGAATTAGAAATGGGATGATGACAGTGAGAATGTTCAACGAAGATAATGAGAAATGGAAAAGGAGAGTTTGGTATTATGAAAGCATAGTGAAATCAGTTGGTAGTGGTAAATACAGAAATGTGATGGACATGAATGCTGGCTTGGGAGGATTTGCTACTGCAATGGCTAAATATCCAGTTTGGGTGATGAATGTTGTTCCCTTTGATGCAAAAAACAACAGCCTTGGTGTTATCTATGAGCGAGGCTTCATTGGAACTTATATGAATTGGTATTACTTACTTACATTACACACCATAATCATCTTTTTATTCCAAGTGCACCCAAAAATTGAAGTTGCATAGTGTTGCTTGCAGGTGTGAACCCTTTTCAACATATCCTCGAACCTATGATTTGATACATGCTTGTGGATTATTCAGCCTCTATATGGACAAGTAAGCTTTCTCTTTTCTAATTATCAGCTTTTTGTTCTTGTCAATGCCTAAAGGAAATGCTGTAAAATCAAATATTGAAATGTGTCAAAAATTGAAAAGTCAAGTTTGAGCTCATAATCATCTCTAGTTTCAATTATCCTTGTCAAAAGTTGTATACTAGAAAGCAAGAACTCTGACATACCCAAAACAAGAAAATTTGATGTGTCCATATATAAAGTATACAAGTGTTCAACAGTTATCAAACATAGTTATGAATTAAGTTTTTCACATGATACATTCACTTTTTTTCTTGGGTGTATATATATATATATGCAGGTGTGATATTACTGATATTCTTCTTGAGATGCATAGGATTCTACGCCCTGAAGGAGGTGTTGTAATTAGAGATCATGTAGATGTACTTTTCAAAGTAAAGAGAATCACAGAACAAATCAGATGGAAGGCCGAATTATTGCATAGTGAGAATGGACCTTTTGACCCCGAAATGCTGCTTATCATTGATAATTCTGAATAAATTAATTACTGCATTTTTCAGCTTATTATTTTGTATTGTATTTTCTAAAGTACTGGAATACAAAAGAAAAAGAAAACGTGAGGTTGTAATTTGAAAATTTTGAATTGAAAAAGAATGTACCAGGATATAAAAATGTTTATTTCAGATTTAAATTGAAATATTTAAATTAACATTTTACTTTTCTTTTATTCTTCATTCCAAATATATTATGCGCTCTTGTATTTATTTAATAAAAATATTTTAGCTCATGTAGTATTATGTGTGTGGATACTTTTTTTTTTTAATGGTTAAAATGAATGCCTTCTAGATTATGATCATTTAAACCATAATTACACTTCACGTGTATGTCATTAACAAAATCTACTAAGTTTTTGTGAATAAGAAATAAATGCTTATTTATTAATTATAAGAAATTTATGCGCTTTTTAAAAGCATCTCTGCGTTTGAATGTGGACCTGGGCCTTATGTGAGTCCAAAACCAACAGAATTTTGGAGATGTGTAATTGATGGGCCCAAAAGAAATATCACTGAAGCCCAGCTCACTTTTCTTAAGTGCACAGCTAACAGCTTAAAAAAAACACTTAATTCTGCTTAAATTTCATATATATTCTGTGAACAAAACTATTTTTTTTATATAATATGAGATTATAATTATATTTTTAATATGATAATAAAATGATATTAAGTCATAATAATTTATAGTATTAGCTATTAGGTTAGATATTTGATCTTACACTTTTCATTATGATAGTATACTTTGTTCTCATAATTTTAAACTAATTGGAATTTGATCCTTATCATTAAATTTTATTAAGCACTTGGTTATGTCTCTAATCATGTGATAAATACATGAATTATTTTTAAAATTATTAGCTGGATGTAGGTAGGATGGAGTATGGTAAAGGTAATGAAATAGTTTATTATTGATCAAATGAGTAATGGGGAATGAAGGTGAAAAAGGGGAAAGAAGGGTGTAAAGCAAGTTACATTAATTGAGGGTTCAACCAAAAATAAAAATAAATACGGCGTGAGTGAAGGATGGAAAAGGAAGTTCTTTCTGCAAGTTCTATATCTCTTTCTAAAAAATATTGACTTATATGAAAGGAATATATGTAGTTGTTACTTGTTATATATGAAAACAAAAAAGATATAATATCTTCATATTTTAGAATATTTAATACTGATCTTAGCCTGCCCTTTTGGCTAAGATCAAGTGTAATATTTTAAGTTTAAAATAGTCAACAAATGTTACTACTTTTATTAGTTGAAAACCTTTTCAAGTAACAATTTTTTCTTTAACCTTTTAGTTTATATATAAGGATTAACTTGTACTATTATTAAAGAAAAAGAAAAAATAAATAAAATCGAATTCTTATATACTTTTATATTTGATTAAAATGCACAGCCGTGAATTTTAGGCCATTGGTACATAATTTTTTTTAAATTTTCTTTTTGATAGAATTTTTTTATTTTTTTTTATTTTGAGCATAGAACCTCTTCCCTAAAAAATTTCATCTACTTAAGAGCATTTTGGTCATTTCAATAATAATTTAATGAATTTGTTTCTAATAGTGATTTTGATTAAAATTTTTATTGTAAAATAATTGAAACACTTTTCAATTAACTTAAAAAAATGTTCCCTTAATAAAGTATTTGTTAGCATTGTAAAATTCTATTAAGAAAATGGACGAATTATGCGTCCAAAAAATTAAAAAAATTTGTAAACAAAATTTAAAATTTCAAGAGAGATCGTGCGCTCATCGCCCAAAAGTTACAGCTCATAGTATTTTATACATTTTTGCCTTGTGTAGCTTTGTTTTTTTCTGTATTTTGTTTATCCAAAAAGGAAAAAATTAGAAAGAAAATTTCTAGTCATGGCCAAATGATAGGAGTTACGCCTGCTACATTCACATTTCTCAACATTATCATTAATTAGTATGAACCTCTTTCCTTATTATTATCACTAATCACCAATCACTCACTGAACTCACCACTCACAATTTCCAAAACAAAACAAAACGCCTCTCCCTTCTTGCGTTGCGTGCATCCTCCTTCCTTCTTCTTTGTGAATTGTGAGAGCTTCCTTCCATTCCTTTTCACATATATATATATACTTAACAAATGAAGAACACACACGCGCGCTCATCCATCTTTTCTATCCACAATATCAAATGCCTCCTTCCAATTTCCCCCGAACACAAACACCGCCCTTACCTTTCATCAATCTCTTCTTCACCTTCATCCTCTTCTCTTCTCTCTTCTTCGTCTTTTCTTTCTGGTTTCGCCTTTCCACCCATCCCCAACCACAATCCCTTCAATTCTCCCCCTTCCAACTTTGCCCTCCTAACTTCACCAATTACTGCCCATGTCACTTCCCTCTCCGCCAAAAGCGCTTCTCCAATCAAAAGCACTTTCGGAAAGAGCGTCATTGCCCTCAACCCAATGAAAGTTTGCGATGCTTGATCCCTAAGCCACCTGGCTACCGTAAGCCTTTCCCTTGGCCTACCAGTAAGTACTTCGCTTGGTTCACTAATGTTCCTTTTACGAAGCTCGCCGTATATAAGAAGTCGCAGAATTGGGTCAGATTGGAAGGCGACCGTTTCTTGTTTCCCGGTGGCGGCACTTCCTTTCCCGATGGAGTTGAGGGTTATGTTGAAGCTCTCAATCGTCTTCTTCCTTTGAAATCCGGTAATATACGAACAGCTCTTGATGTTGGCTGTGGGGTAAGCTTAATCACTAATCTTCTTTGCTTCATTTTTCTTCCAACAACTTCTTCTAGTCCTTATATGAGATTTGGATGTTCAAACAAATAATTTATTGTAGGGAATTTCATTTGGAAGAAGAAAACAGAGACACAGGACAAATGACTTTTGTTGTTGTGGTTGTAGCTCAATTTAATATTGTTAGTATAGGATAGGATATAAACTGAATTGACTGGTTTATGATACTTTTATTAAAGCCTTTTATCATTCTGGTTAGCTTTTTAGTTTTATTCTTTAGACTTGGGAATTTCTAGTTGTCTTCCTGTTTTATTATAAATTATATCTTGAATGTGCACTATTATTGTAGGTTGCAAGCTTTGGAGCATCGCTATTGGACTACAATATCTTGACGATGTCCGTTGCACCCAGTGATGAACATCAAGCTCAAATAATGTTTGCCTTAGAAAGAGGAATTCCAGCCATGCTTGGAGTACTGAGCATTAATAGGCTACCATTTCCTTCAAAATCTTTTGATATGGCTCATTGCTCCAGATGCCTTGTACCATGGACTGCTTATGGTATTTAATATTATGCTTTCAACTTTTTACTTTCTCACAAAACTTTAGGAGGGTAATAAAAAGAAGCCATTTCTAAGTTGTTTTTCAATGAGAGGAAAGGAGTTTGCTTGGATTATATCAGCATCCATAGTTTATGATGTCTGAGTCTGATACTTTTTTTTTTTTTTTAAATATCTTTATAGATGGGCTATATCTAATGGAGATGGACCGGATTTTGCGGCCTGGTGGTTATTGGGTAATGTCTGGGCCACCCATAAATTGGAGGGAAAACTATAAAGGGTGGGAAACAGAGCCTAAGGACTTGGAAAGGAGGCAAAACATATTAGAAGACCTTGCAAAGCGTCTATGCTGGAGAAAAGTTGCTGAGAGAGGAGATATTGCAGTGTGGCAAAAACACACAAATCACATCCACTGCATCCAACTAAAGAAGATATGGAAATCCCCTGAGTTCTGCAGCTCATCTGATGCGGATGTGGCTTGGTAAGTTTTTTTTAACGACATGGCAAATTGGAATCTCTGACCAGCAAGGTTTCCAAAAAGCCAAAAAACCATTCATTTAAGCAAGAAAAACCAGCATTGTGCTTGTGGATTATTGTTCTCTACTTAGTTTTTCCATATTGACCTTTTTTATTTGGACAACACTTGGGTAAAATTCCTTAGATATTTATTATCAATAAAAGCATAATGCTATTGTGTAGTATTGAGCTCCAAAAAAAAAATCCCCATTTATCATGTTTTTATTCAAAAACTTGATAGGAAACACCTAAAATCATACCAAATTTTAATCTTTTTAGCATTCTTGTAGCATCTAATTTGTGATTGAGAGCTATTTGGCATGTATTTTAAATCCATGATTCATAGGAATGAATTATTCAACAGGTATACAAAAATGACAACGTGCCTTTTTTCCTCTTCCAGACGTGAAAGATATCCATGAAGTAGCTGGTGGTGCTCCTGAGAAATGGCCTGCAAGGTTAAACACAGCTCCACCTAGAATTAAAAATGAAAATAATCATGGGATCACAGTCAGGATCTTTGATGAGGATAATCAGACATGGAAAAGGAGAGTGTCATATTATGAATCCATACTCAAATCTATCTCGTCTGGTAAATATCGAAATGTTATGGACATGAATGCTGGCTTGGGAGGATTGCAGCTGCAATGGTGGAATATCCAGTTTGGGTTATGAATGCTGTTCCCTTTGATGCAAAAAACAGCAATCTTGGTGTTATCTTTGAGCGAGGCCTCATTGGAACTTACATGGATTGGTATTTACAGCTTTTAACCTTTAATTTCTCCTTTTAGTTAGTTTATTTATATATATAGTTTAGTTTAATAAAGTTGTGCCAAAGCAAATTATTCTGCATGTAGTTTTTGGTTATTTAGCTCAAATGGCCCAGATTATTATTATAAACACAAAAATATATTTTTCTCACTTTATTTTCCTGGGTGCAAGAAATTCTATTCTAAATACATAAATGTTATTTTCTTTTGAAATTATTGTAAATCAAGTTTTACTAATGAAGAATATATTCTTGAAGTTGAAATAATATAGTGAACAACCTTTTTTTTTTATTGTAGGTGCGAGGCCTTCTCTACGTACCCTCGAACATATGATTTGATACATGCTAATGGTATATTCAGTATGTATATGGACAAGTAAGTTTCGTATTACTACAGTACAGCTTGTTTGAGCGTGTTTAAAATTCCTAATTCTCACAAGTCACAATCATCACATGGTAATGCAAAATTATTAAGACAAAATTTTCTTGATCGATGGAGATATCCATATAGCTATTTTGCTTAACTTGATAGTAATAATGCCTAAATGCTAGATAGCCTGGATAGTAAATATTGAGGTGGGGTCTCTATATTAATAGCCAGAAAGAATACATCAAAATAAATAGATTTGGAAATAAATATGAGTTAATATGTAATATGTGAAGCATTTCCACTTCCCTCAGTACTACATGATTGAAAAGTACTTACATATCAATAGTTTTAGCTCTAGGGAAAGGAATATGTACGGCTGTGTGGATATGCATTCACTTATTGTCTAAAGTGTGTTTGCAGGTGTGATATTAGTTATGTACTTATAGAGATGCATCGGATTCTTCGTCCTGAAGGAGCTATTATCATTAGAGATGAGGCAGATATAATTGAAAAAGTAAAGGGAATAACAGATCAAATAAGATGGAAAGGAGAAGTATTGCACAGTGACAATGGGCCTTCTGACTCAGAAAAACTGCTTCTTATTTACAATTCTGAGCAATTGATTTGATAATTGTATTGTTAGTCATATAGGACAGAGCACAGGATGGAAAGCATAGTCAACAAGCAATTCACATTTAACTGTAACAATTATGTCCTAGGGACTCTTCTTTAAAACTAGTAATATATAAGAGAAAATCTAGGAACAATTTTTATGTCTTTGCTATTAGGGTATCCAGTGTCCAATAAAACATGACAAATGGATGTTATTTATAGCTCAACATTACATGATTGAGTTTTTTTTTTCAATAGCATAGACTTGGGAATTTTAGTATGTATGTCCAATCCTTCACACATATAATAGAGGCATTTGTTCTGGAGGCTTGATTTACTGTAGCAATATCACTCCTATATTGACTTGATACTTCTTCTTTCCTCTTCGTTAAACATATGTGCAAATAACATATCCAACTTTGGCTAGTTATTTAAATTATGATATATGTATATTCATATTCATATTGATATTGTTAATTGTTCTTCCTAATTAACTTGATTTTAAATATGTAAGTTAATATATGAAGGTATTATAGTAACTAAGAGAACATTGTTACTACAGTGGTTATCAGATATAGCACGGGTTTTTGTTATGAGGTTCTCTAATATAAATAAAGATATGTAACTAAAATATTTTTTGTATAACCAATAATAGCAGAGGGAGAATATAGAAGATAATATTTTATATGATCAATCGTAGAAGAGAGAGAATATAAATACAATCTATGATTAAAAACTTCATAGCAAACACCTAAAGAATTTTAACAATTTTTTTTCTTTTACTTTGGCTGTTATATTTTGTTTTGTTTCCATTTTTCATCGACATTGTTAGAAACAATCAAAGTTTCAAAACCATGATTTTCTATTTACAAATGGTGCGCATTGTTTATTTTTTTCACGTGTATTCTCTTATTGGAGACAGTCATTTTCAAAACATTGTCAGGTATTAAATGTGAACACTTCTGTACATTGTTTTACTTTAACAATTACTGTTATCATATTTTGAATGGGTGATACTGAATTTAAAAAGACGCAGACTATTTTGCTTTAACTATCATATTTTGTTTTATTCAATTTTCATCTCAAGATTGTTGAAAACAATCAAAGTTTTAAAACACGAGTTTCTATTTGCAAATGGTGCATATTGTTTTTCTCTAACAATTACTGTTATCATGTTTTCAATTGGCAACACCAATCACTTTGCTATGTCTTTTAAAAGGCGAATTTACAAATAAAGTTTGAAACAAATTTTATTTATTTCGTGTTTATCACTTTCTCCATATGAATGTATTCATAATTCTCTCATATCAAAATATCCGAATGATAAGTCAAAGAAGCATGTGCGAAGTATACAGCAATTGTTTACGCTTCATCATAAAAAGATTTTCATTTTGTAAAAAAAAAAAAGAAAACCTCAAGTTGCTGAAGTAATTACTAATTAGGAGAAAAAAAACTCTCTCATAACGTACTCCACCAATAAATGCAAGATTCACGTAGATATCCCAACTTTATCTTTATCTGATATGTCCCTCAGTTTCAATCACAATCTTCTCTGAGTGGAGACCTAAGGATAATTCCCATTATGCAAAATCTGGTTAAATTTTGAAGCTGAATTAAACCCTTGATATATATGGCTATTGTTGAATTTCTTTCTTTTTCTTTTATAGTAATAGGATTATATTAAGGAGACCTCACAGAGGTAAGTACAAGACAGCAGCAAATAAACGAAAGAGAAAGCAGCAAAAAAGCAGAAAGAGAAAGAAGGTTACCATAGAAGCCCTAGGGACATTCCTATCTACGGAGACCTGATGAAGGTCTGCCAACAAACACAGCCTAGCATGAGAGGGCACCCAGTTGAATTTCTTCACTGGTGAAATTTTGGTAATTCAACGAGCCGATGATTCGATTTTGGAGCAATTGAGTTTAAACTTTAAAGCCCTACTTCATCTTTACCTTTGTGATTCCTCTAGCCAAAAATTGAGCCAACCATTTTTGGCTAAATTGTTGCTTCATATTGATATGGTGATAAGAAGATTTAAATCTAAAAGTCTCCTGCAATTTGAGAAAATAAAATGTTAGTAGATATGATTTGGAATTAGAACCAACCTCAATATTTATAGATGAATTTATTGCAAAACCACGGTTTTCTTATTCAGTGGGCGACACCTGGTTTTCAGAAAGGCGCACATTGTTTTACTCAAAACTAGAACGTTAGTAGATATGATTTGGAATTTGGACTAGCATCAAAATTTATAGATAAGTTCATAGCAAAACCATGGTTTTCTTATTCAGTGGTCGATACTAGTTTTCGAAAAGGCGCACATTGTTTTACTCTGATAAAAAAAATAATATTTATAGATAAGTTCATAGCAAAACTGTTGTGGTTTTCTTTATTCAGTGGGCGACACTTGTTTTCAGAAAGACGCACACTGTTTTACTTGACTAAAAACCATGGTTTTCTTATACACTGATTTTAGAAAAGGTATATTATTTTACTCTAACGGCTTTATATTGTTCCCTCTTTTTTTTGGATGTTTTAAAACAATCAATATTTCATAAATCATCATTTCCTTTACAAAAAGGGTAATTTCTATTTACAAATGCAAATTTTTT
Organism: Senna tora; assembly: GCA_014851425.1. Lineage (NCBI taxonomy): Eukaryota > Viridiplantae > Streptophyta > Magnoliopsida > Fabales > Fabaceae > Senna > Senna tora. Next base: position 1,566,926 of record CM026262.1, on the reverse strand, counting down.
ACTTACACTATATTTTATATTGTTTTCTGTTTATTTTCAAATTGTTGAAGACAATTGATTGGGATATTTTATGCACAAATTTCTTTAGGGTAAAGTATTTTTGCTGCTCCTAAACGTCGTTGTATTATTCATACCTATCTCTAAACTTTTTTTTCCGGTTCATATTTATCCTCAAACTTTCAATTTGTTCATGCTTGCTCTTTTTGCTAACACCGTTAACATGCTTGACGGAATTTGCTGACATTGACGATGAATATATATTTCTTTTGCCACCTCATTGTCCACCTCACATTTAACTTTTATCTTTTATTTTTTTTTAAATATCATGTCTTCTCCTCCGATGCGTAACATGCAGAGCAGTAAAAATAGATATAGGTTAATTTTTTTTAAAAAATAAAAGTTAAAAGTTAAACGTGAGGTGGAAATGAGGTGGCAAAAGAGATACATATTCATCGTCCACGTCATCAAATTCCATTAAGCATGTTAATGGTGCTGGCAAAAAGGGCAGGCATGAACAAAATTAAAAGTTTAGAGATAGGCATGAACCGAAAAAAAAAGTTTGCATAAATATTGCAGCAAAGTTTAAAAGCAACAAGGGTACTTTATCATTTTTTTTAATAATGAAAAAATTCTTTTGGTTACATGAGTTTTGGGCCAATATACTATAGGAAGTTATATAGCCCAATTAGAGAGAAGTTTTTGCTAAGCTCACAATAAATGCATTCCTTTTTCTTTTCTCTTTCCATTTCTGCGTAAAAAACGTACTCTTCAAAACAAAAAGCTTTTATATTTCCAAATGACACATGGTCTTACTTTAACAATACTGATATCATATTTTCAATGGGCTACACTAATTTTCAAGAAAACGCACACTATTTTATTTTAATTGTAATATTTTGTTTTGTTTCATTTTTATTTCGGCATTGTCGAAATAATCAAAATTTTATACAATTATTTTCTTTTACAAAACACACACTTTTCTCTATCAATATTTTTATTGGAGGCAACACTGTTTGAGCTAGCTGAGGTCTCATAACGGAGGTAGAGCTCTCCCAACAAAAATTTTTCCATACAAAGACTCGAACCCGTACCATTTCAACCAATCACATGTTGCTATGTCTTTTAAAAGGCGAATTTACAAATAAAGTTCGAAACAAATTTTATATATTTCGTGTTTATCACTTTCTCCATATGAATGTATTACATAATTCTCTCATATCAAAATATCCGAATGATAAGTCAAAGAAGCATGAGCGAAGTATACAACACTTGTTTACGCTTCAGCATAAAAAGATCTTCATTTTTGTAAAAAAAAAAACCCTCAAGTTAACGAAGTAATTACTAATTAGGTGAAAAAAAACTCTCTGATAACGTACTCCACCAACAAATGCAAAGGTTCACTGTAGATATCCAACTTATCTTTATTTGATCTGTCCCTCAGTTTCAATCACAATCTTCTCTGAGCGAGAGCTAAGGATAATTCCTATTATGCAAAATCTGGTTAAATTTTGAAGCTAAATTAAACCTTGATATATTGGCTATTGTTGAATTTCTTTCTTTTTTTTTCATAGTAAAGGATTATATTAAGGAAGACCTCACAGAGGTAGTACAAGACAACAGCAAATAAAAGAAAGAGAAAGCAGCAAAAAAGCAGAAAGAGAAAGCAGAGAAAGAAGGTTACATAGAAGCCCTATGGACATTCCTATCTACGGAGACCTGATGAAGGTCTGCCAAAAAACACAGCCTAGCATGAGAGGGCACCCAGATGAATTTCTTCACTGGTGAAATTTTGGTAATTCAGCGAGCCGATGATTCGATTCTGGAGCAATTGAGTTTAAACTTTAAAGCACTACTTCATCTTTACCTTTGTGATTCCTCTGGCCAAAAACTGAGCCAACCATTTCTGGCTAAATTGTTGCTTCATATTGATATGGTGATAAGAAGATTTAAATCTAAAAGTCTCCTGCAAATTTGAGAAATAAAAATGTTAGTAGATATGATTTGAAATTAGAACCAACCTCAATATTTATAGATGAATTTATTGCAAAACCACGGTTTTCTTATTCAGTGGGCGACACTGGTTTTCAGAAAGGCGCACATTGTTTTACTCAAAACTAGAACGTTAGTAGATATGATTTGGAATTTGGACTAGCATCAAAATTTATAGATAAGTTCATAGCAAAACCATGGTTTTCTTATTCAGTGGTCGATACTAGTTTTCGAAAAGGCGCACATTGTTTTACTCTGATAAAAAAAATAATATTTATAGATAAGTTCATAGCAAAACTGTTGTGGTTTTCTTTATTCAGTGGGCAACACTTGTTTTCAGAAAGACGCACACTGTTTTACTTGACTAAAAATCATGGTTTTCTTATACACTGATTTTAGAAAAGGTATATTATTTTACTCTAACGGCTTTATATTGTTCCCTCTTTTTTTTTGGATGTTTTAAAACAATCAATATTTCATAAATCATCATTTCCTTTACAAAAAGGGTAATTTCTATTTACAAATGCAAATTTTTACTTACACTATATTTTATATTGTTTTCTGTTTATTTTCAAATTGTTGAAGACAATTGATTGGGATATTTTATGCACAAATTTCTTTAGGGTAAAGTTTTTGCTGCTCCTAAACGTCGTTTTATTATTCATACCTATCTCTAAACTTTTTTTCCGGTTCATATTTATCCTCAAACTTTCAATTTGTTCATGCTTGCTCTTTTGCTAACACCGTTAACATGCTTGACGGAATTTGCTGACATTGACGATGAATATATATTTCTTTTGCCACCTCATTGTCCACCTCACATTTAACTTTTATCTTTTATTTTTTTTTAAAAAAATATCATGCCTTCTCCTCCGATGCGTAAGATGCAGAGTTGTAAAAATAGATATAGGTTAAAATTTTTTTAAAATAAAAGTTAAGAGTTAAAAGTTAAACGTGAGGTGGAAAATGAGGTGGCAAACGAGAAACATATTCATCGTCCACGTCATCAAATTCTATTAAGCATGTTAATGGTGCTGGCAAACAGGGCAGGCATGAACAAAATTAAAAGTTTAGAGATAGGCATGAACCGAAAAAAAAAAGTTTGCATAAATATTGCAGCAAAGTTTGAGAGCAACAAAGGTACTTTATCATTTTTTTTAATAATGAAAAAATTCTTTTGGGTTACATGAGTTTTGGGCCAATATACTATAGGAAGTTATATAGCCCAATTAGAGAGAAGTTTTTGCTAAGCTCACAATAAATGCAATCCCTTTCTTTTCCCTTTCCGTTTCTACGTAAAAAACGTACTCTTAAAAACAAAAAGCTTTTATATTTCCAAATGACACATGGTCTTACTTTAACAATACTGATATCATTTTCAATGGGCTACACTAATTTTCAAGAAAACGCACACTATTTATTTTAATTGTTATAGTTTTGTTTCATTTTTATTTCGGCATTGTCGAAAATAATTAAAATTTATACAAGTATTTTCTTTTACAAAACGCACACTTTTTTTCTCTATAAATATCTTTTTATTGGAGGCAACACTGTTTGAGCTAGCTGAGGTCTTGTAAGAATACGGGTGTACCTGTGATGTATCCGACTCCGTCTCCGTGTTCAGGTACCCACGTGAACTCCGGTCACCAAGTAGGGACTCCGAGCAAGCAACACAGCAAATGCACCCACAGTGAATTTAGCAGAGAGTAGAGAGTCAGAAGAAGAGAGGTTTTTGTCTTTCTCAGAATGAATGAAAATGTTCCACACCTCTCTTTTGTCACGTTCACACATGCAACTGACTCAGGTTTTTTAAATTAAATATACTTATGGAGTAAATTACACTCCATAACCCACATTTATAACTTATTTATATATTTGCCCCAACATCAATTGGGCTTGGGTCCGATCCACCAAGGGTGGACTGGCCCATAATCTTACATCTCCCACTCACACTTGGTGGATTAGATGCCGTGGGTTAAATCTCTCAGCCTCCTTTCAATTTCATACTTAGTGCTTTGCCGTGACCGCGTGGGCATGACGTCTTCACTTAGGTACTTGTGCTAGCAATCCTTTTTATAGAACCAGTACAAGTAACCGTCTCCTTCGTGTAGCTAGAATTTTAAATGATGCCTCAGATGTCCTAGATTTAACTATATACACTTTCACGTGGCAAGAACTAATCCCCCTCGAATCAATGTATGATTTAGATTGCCTTCCTCATATGTCTAGTATCCACACTTACGACAACAAAAATGTCATAAGGGACATGTCACAGACACTAGCATAGTTGTGTATATCTCAGTTAATCTTCCTTTCGCCCAAATAACACTTTAATATGAATCAGTCGCTTTCTTAGCATAGTACTTTAGATCGCATCTATCATGATCATAGTAAAAATGCTAAAGTAGCAGTCACTGAAGCATATCTCCATGATACTGTCAAAGTTCAAAGGACATCACTGGGAAAATTGTTCTTCCCTGGGACTCACACAGCAATGAAGCAGGGATCTTTCACTTGCTTCCCTCTTGCGGTTCTCTCAGTACATGTGGTATGAAACACATGCTACGGTGTTACTCTTTTATTATAAGAGCATATGTCGTTTTATTCTTATCTTAACACCGTACAGACTTAAGTCTAGATACACCCAGTATCTAGGCCCAAATTCTTCAACTCTACTTTCATTTACGACGTCAACGTTGAAGAGTTTGTTATCTGACTACAGGTATTTTGGAAGTGGGATTCCAAACTTTGATCCAACTTCATTTTATGTGGATCTCATCTTGACTTGCTACACGTTAGTCAAGGCGACATATAGTTTGTGTTTCTTCTCTATCATATCAGCACTCTTGGCTGCTTTATTGGTGAACACAAATGTCTCATCTTTGCACACTCCACTTGAGTGTCAAAGGCGGTTGCCCGTGTGAGAGAGCCAACCTTTCAACCTGTACGACATACTAGACATTGTATACTCCAAAATAAATGCATAAAGTAATAACAGAAAATTAGAACATCATTCTTTATTTATGAATTCTGCATATTACATTTTACGTATGCCAATGGCTTGCATATGTTCTTTAAACACTCTTTCACCTATTGGCTTTGTCAGGGATCTGCTATCATACATTTTGTCGAAATGTATTGTACAGTTACAATCTTTTGTGCTATATAATCCCTAACAAAATTATATTTAATATCAATGTGCTTGGTCTTGCTGTGATACTTAGGATCCTTAGTATAGGCTATGGCTGCAGTATTGTCACAGTATAATAACACTGGATTGGTACTCTCATTTCCAAATCCAAGATGTTCTATAAATCTCTTCAGCCATGATGTCTCTTGTACGGCAGCAGTGCATGCCACAAACTTGGCTTCCATTGAATGTAAGGCGATGCACGTTTGCTTCTTGCTGCTCCAGCATATGGCGCCGTTGTTGAGTAAGAAGGTATAACCTGAAGTTGACCTTCGTTCTTCTTCATCTCCGCCTACGTCGGCATCGGAGTACCCAACAAGGCGCAAATCACTTCCTTTATAGCACAATGCATAGTCAGAAGTGCCCTTTAAGTATCTCAAAATCCTCTTCACTACTTCCAATGCTTTTTCACCCGGGGTAGATTGGAATCTGCTTACCAATCCTACTGCAATAGCAGATATCTGGTCTTGTACACATCATGCATACATCAGACTGCCAACTACACTGGCATATGGAACTCTTTCCATTTTCTTCTTGTCTGATTCGGTTTTGGGACACATATCGAGACTCAAGGCTAATCCAGTAGCTACAGGAGTGCTCATAGGTTTGCAATCCTTCATGTTAAATCGCTCAAGAATCTTGTTGATGTAATTCTCTTGTGAAAGAGACAAGATTCTTTTCGAACGATTTCTTTGGATTTTAACTCCAAGTATGTATTCTGCTTCACCCATGTCTTTCATCTCAAAGTTTGATGAAAGCCATTCTTTTATGGTTGTTACAGAACCTAGACTATTACCGGCCAATAGTATATCGTCTACATATAAGGATAAAATAACAAAATTACCCTCAAACCTCTTGATGTAGACGCAGTGGTCTTCCTCTATCATTTGGAAGTCATATGAGGTTACTGCTTTGTGAAACCTCAAATACCACTGTCTGGATGATTGTTTTAATCCATAAATGGATCTTTTAAGTTTACAAACTTTTGACTCTTTTCCTTTTTCAATGAAACTAATGGTTGTTCCATATAGATTTCTTCATCCAGATCACCATTCAAAAATGCGGTTTTTACATCCATCTGATGTAATTCTAGGTCTAAACTATTTACTATTGCCAGAATAAGTCTAATGGAGTTAAAACGCACAACTGGCGAGAACGTGTCATCGTAATCTATGCCTTCTTGTTGTGTGTAACCTTTTGCTACTAGCCTAGCCTTATATTTGTCAACTGATCCATCAACTTTTCTTTTAATTTTGAGAACCCATTTGTTCCCAATGGCTTTACGCCCTTTTGGTAGATCAATTAACACCCAAACTTGGTTCTTTTTCATTGAGTCCATTTCTTCTTCCATTGCTTTCTTCCATTCTTCCTTGGCAGGACTTGACAAGGCTTCATGTACAGAACGAGGTTCATCATCTCCCTCTGGAGTAACTAAGAAAGATTCGCCTTCGATTTGAAAGCGTCGTTTGGGAACACTTTCCCTATTGCTCCTTCTATATGAGCAATCTCCTTATCTTTCTTTGTCTTGTTCAGGTCGTGGTGTTGACCTTTCTTGGCTCCCACTCAGATTGACAATCCTAGACGATTCTGGTTTGTCAATTTGTTCGGCACTGTCCTTGGTTCTGGTGTTTCATAACGGGAAACAGTGCGGTCAACATCTCCTCGATTAGAAATTCAGTTTCAATAGAATCTTGCATCTCTTGATTCTATCTCAGTCAACCGTGCCATCTTCGTTTCACCTATGAAAAACGTATCCCTTTGATGTTCTGAGTATCTAATAAAGATACATTTCTTTCCTCTGGGACCCAGTTTTCCATACTTATGGGAATTGTCATGGATGTACGCAGCTGACCCCCAGGGCCTTAAGATGCTTAAATCTGGTTTACGTTTCGTCCATAACTCATAGGGTGTGGAAACGACTGATGTTGAGGGCACACGATTGAGTATGAAGGTTGCCGTTAATAAAGCATCAACCCCAATATGAAATTGGTATGTTTGTTTGGGCCATCATTGATCTAATCATGTCTAGAAGAGTTCTGTTTCTTCTTTCGGCAACTCCATTTTGTTGTGGAGTGCCAGGGGGTAGTTAGTTGCCTGATTATCCCTTTTTCTTCACAAAGTTGTTTAAAAACTGTTCAGACAAATATTCACGGACCTCGATCAGTGCGTAATGCTTTGACTTTATTATCCATTTGATTTTCTACCCTCGTTTAGGTATCGTCTGAAGCACGCAAGGAGCTTCAGACTTATGTGAAATCAAATAAATATGGACAATATCATGAATAGTCATCTATAAAGGTAATGAAATACCACGCTCCGTGTCTCGCCCTCACACTCATAGGACCGCATATATCAGAATGGATTAATTTGTAATGGATTTTCAGCTCTAGTTCCCTTACCGAAAAATGTTCTTGTTGCCTTACCAGCTAGACAATTTTCACATAGTGACATTTCCATGTTTGGAAATTGTACCTAACATGCCTTCTTTGGCCAATTTAATCATTCTATTTTGACTAATGTGTCCTAGTCTAGAAATGCCAAACTTCATATCAACATAGTAAGAAGAAACAGCAAAGCATTCATTATAATACAATCTCCAACAAGTGTCCAAAACAAAGAATTCTCTAAGAGAAAAGCTGAACCATAATAAACTGAGTTGTTAAAAAAGGTCTACCAACCTGTCCATGAAAGTTTAAATGAAACCTCAAACTTTAAAAGACAATTACAGATATCAAAATTCCGTCGAATGTCAGGAGTATAAAGCACGTCATTAAGCGTCAAAGTCTTTCCACCACGCAAAGTGAATTGGCAAGTGCCAAGACTTTGACCTCGATCCTTGCGTTGTTTCCAACATATAGGCCGACCTGCTATGATTTTGGCAATACAGACGGTATTCCGATGAAGGATCCTCGATCCCTCGTACGTGGTCTGTGGAGCCTGAGTCAATAATCCAAGAAAAGAGAATAGGTTCTGTTAGAAAACAGTGCTAGAAACATATGAACATGTGAATTCACATAATTCACTATACCTTTTCGCTCTCAGTCTGTTGGAACAGTCCCGGGCGAAATGACCCATCTTTTGGCAAGCGAAGCACTTGACCTTCTTAGGTCTATCTTCTTCTTGCCACATTTGTTTCCCTTTTTCTTGAATTGTTTCTTGCTTTCTTGGGTTGAAAAACACCCTTCTTCCCTTTTCTCTGGAAAAATTTGCCCTTCTTAGAATTGGGCTTTGCCTAAGAAGTACTTGCAGCCTCTGTGTATAGGCTTGCCCAGAATGAATTTATAAGCCTCCAAGCGTTCATTCTTCCAGCTCCAAGTGCTTGCTACATCACTGAAAGTAGTGATGTTCTCATTGTGGGTCAAATTCAGCCTTCATGTGCTCCCAACTCCCAGGGAGCGATATGAATAATTGCTTGTACTTGCTGTTCATCAGACAGTGTGTGTCCAGCTTCTTTCAGTTCCCTGATCATGGTTGCCATCTCTCTTAGATGTTGTTAATTGGAGTGTTAGGCTTGAGTTTATAGGTATCGAACTTAATCGTCAACCTTCTCAGTTTGGAGGTAGAGGTACCACCAAACTTGTCTTTCAAAGCTATCCACATAGCTTGTGCGATTTTGTGACTCTCAAACTCACACATCAGATCATCAGCCATTGCACTCAACAGGGGTAATTCTCGCAATGCTATTTTGTTCTTTCCAAACCTGGTATGCTTCTTGGTCCCTCCTGTGTTGGGTCGTATTCCCAATCTCAAGTTCAACAAGACCGCGGTAAGAGTGGTTCAATTGCATCTTGTTCCTCCAAGATGTATTGAACTTTTCGATGTCATATGTCCCAATTGGTCCCCTGTTAAGCTTATCCCCCTTGTTTAGCTCAGCTATTATGTTCTTGATGCCATTGTTAATTCTGTGACAAATCTATCCCACATTATTCAACGATCTCTCTAACAGAGACACGTACCAAAGTACATTTTAGTTTGGTTATATGTAGCACATAAAGCTATACAATTGTCATGCCCTTAGATTATTCTTGAGTAGAAAACAGATATTCAAGATCAATGATCAAGAGCATACGTTTGTATCTCCATCACACAGATATCAAGCAATAATCATTATATCTTACTCAAGAATTCTCGCAGTGCTTTTTTTTTTTTTAATTTTGAATTTTGAATTTCAAAAATTTGATTTTTAGGTCGGCGATTTTTTAAACGTGCCGCTGCCAAGACAAACGGTTTTAGTGACGGTTTTTTAGCAGCAGTTTCCAAAACTGTCGCTAACCGTCATCTTTCAACTTTCAAACCTCCGTTTTCTAGAATCCGGCGACCGGAAACGGTGAAGCTCGCCAGAAAACTTCGGAATTAATATCTCAGTCGTCCGAACTCCCGTTTGTCTGGCAAATTTTATGTCGATTTCGCACGATTTTTCGTGCTCTACACAATGGGAGGCATTCTCCGAAGCCTAAAATTGGTAGTTTTCGGAACCCAAATTTCAAACTCCCGAAATTTCGATTACGTTTCGATGCCGTTCGGAGTCCGTTTCATGCAAATTTTATATCGATTTTTCGCGCTCTACGCAATGGGAACAATTTCGAAGCCTAAAGCATTAATTTTCACTAACCCAATTTGCACAAAAAATTACTATGCGGTGAAGAAAACATCAGATAAGTAATTAACACATGTTATATGTATGTCATGTATTTGTCACAAAGAAGAAAAAATACATAACCTATGAAACACAGTGGAAGAAACCTGCGGCTCTGATGCCACTGTAATAATACGGGTGTACCTGTGATGTATCCGACTCCGTCTCCGTGTTCAGGTACCCACGTGAACCCCGGTCACCAAGTAGGGACTCCGAGCAAGCAACACAACAAATGCACCCACAGTGAATTTAGCAGAGAGTAGAGAGTCAGAAGAAGAGAGGTTTTTGTCTTTCTCAGAATGATAAAATGTTCCACACCTCTCTTTTTGTCACGTTCACACACACGCAACTGACTCAGGTTTTTTAAATTAAATAAACTTATGGAGTAAATTACACTCATAACCCACATTTATAATTATTTATATATTTGTCCCAACATCAATGCGGCTTGGGTCCGATCCACCAAGGGTGACTGGCCCATAATCTTACAGGTCTCATAACGGAGGTAGAGCTCTCCTAACAAAAATTTTTTCATACAAAGACTCGAACCCGCACCATTTCACGAATCACATGTTGCTGATGTCTTTTAAAAGGCGAATTGTATAAATAAAGTTCGAAACAAATTTTATATACTTCATGTTATATCACTTCGATCTTCATATGAATGTATTACGTAATTCTCTCATATCAAAATATCCGAATGATAATTAGTCAAAGAAGCATGTGCGGAGTATACAGCACTTGTTTACGCTTCAGCATAAAAACGATCTTCATTTTTGTAAAAAAAAAACCCTCAAGTTGCTGAAGTAATTACTAATTAGGAGAAAAAAAACTCTCTCATAACGTACCCTACCAACAAATGCAAAGGTTCATTGTAGATATCCAACTTATCTTTGTTTGATTTGTCCCTCAGTTTCAATCACAGATCTTCTCTAAGCGAGACCTAAGAATAATTCCCATTATGCAACACGAAAGAAAAAAAATCTGGCGTACCAATGTTTGAAGCTGAATTAATAAACCTTTGATATATATGGCTATTGTTGAATTTCTTTCTCTGTTTTTTTCATAGTAATAGGATTATATTAAGGAAGACCTCACAGAGGTAGTACAAGACACAACCAAATAATAGCAAAGAGAAGAAGAAACAAAAACAGAAAGCAGAGAAAGAAGGTTACATAGAATATGAAGCCCTAGGGACATTCCTATCTACAGAGACACTGATGAAGGTCTGCCAAAAACACAGGCCTAGCAGTGATGAGGGCACCATTGAATTTCTTCAATGTGTAATTTTGGTAAGTCAGCTGAACCGATGATTCGATTTTGGAGCAATTGAGTTTAAAGCACTACTGCATGCTTTACCTTTGTGATTCCTCTGGCAAAAAATTGAGCCACCATTTTTCCTAAATTGTTGCTTCATATTGATATGGTGATAAGAAGATTGAAATCTAAAAGTCTCCTGCAATTTGAGGAAATAAAAATGTTAGTAGATATGATTTGGAATTAGAACCAACCTCAATATTTATAGATGAATTTATTGCAAACCACGGTTTTTGTATTCAGTGTGGGCGACACTGGTTTTCAGAAAGGCGCACATGGTTTACTCAACTAGAACGTTAGTAGATATGATTGGAATTTGGGACTAAACATCAAAATTTATAGATAAGTTCATAGCAAAACCATGATTTTCTATTTCGGTGGGCGATACTAGTTTCAAAGAGGCGCACATTGTTTTCTCTGATAAAAAATAATATTTATAGATAAGTTCATAGTAAAACTGTGAGTGGTTTTCTGTTATTCCAGTGGGCGACACTTGTTTTCAGAAAGACCACCACTGTTTTACCTTGACTAAAAACCATGGTTTTCTTATACACTGATTTTAAGAAAAGGTATATTATTTTACTCTCTAACGGCTTTATTATTGTTCCCTCTCTTTTTTAGATGTTTAAAACAATCAAAATATTCAATAATCATCATTTCCTTTACAAAAGGATACACCCTAGTTTCTATTTCAAATGCAAATTTTTAACTTACACTATATTATATATTGTTTTATTTTATTTTTCAAATTGTTGAAGACAATTGATTGGGATATTCTATAGCACAAAATTTTTTTAGGGTCAAGTACTGGCTCCTAAACGTTGCTGCAATATTCATACATATCCTTAAATTTTTTTTTTTCGGTTCATACCTATCACTCAAACTTACAATTGTTCATGCTGGCACTCTTTTGCTAACACCGTTAACATGCTTGACGTAATTTGCTGACGTTGACGAGATATGGATCTCTTTTGCCACCTCATTGTCCACCTCACATTTAAACTTTTATCTTTTATTTTTTTAAAAAAAAAATTATTATTTCTTCTCCTCCGATGCGTAAGATGCAGAGTAGTAAAAATAGATATAGGGTAAATTTTTTTTAAATAAAAGTTAAAAGTTAAACGTGAGGTGGAAAATGAGGTAGTAAAGAGATACATATTCATCGTTCACGTCGTCAAATTCCGTTAAGCATGTTAATGGTGCTGGCAAAAAGGGCAAGCATGAACAAAATTAAAAGTTTAGAGATAGGCATAAAACCGAAAAAAGTTTGCATAAATATTGTAACAAAGTTTGAGGGCAACCATGGTACTTTAATTTTTTTAATAATGAAAAAATTCTTTTGGGTTACATGAGTTTTGGGCCGATATACTACAGTAAATTATATAGCCCAATTAGAGGAGAAGTTTTGTTAAGCTCACATTAATTAATAATTCAATTCTCATTATTACAAAAATGGCCCCACTCTTGAATTGGCCCAAGAACATCTTTCCATGCCAAGACTTAGTTTAGGGGTGGCAATGGCGGTGTACCGCCTCATTTTTTCACTATCCGAATCCGAATTTCGCTCATTACAACCCATATCCAAACCCCAACCGAATTCGGAAAAAATTACATTTCAATATCCGTGTATCCAAAACTACCCGAACTATACCGATATCCGAAAATACCCGAAAAAAATAACGGATATAGGGATCCCAGGTATCTATATCCATTATCCAATATCTGATACCATTACCCAATTATCCATCCACTAAATAAATTACTTTAAAAAAGTTAAATTTTCTAAAAAATAAAGATAATTTTATAAATTAAAATTAATAATACTAATTTTATTATATGAACCATAAAATTTTATTTAATAAAATATATTTTATTTAATATTTAATATTATAATTTATAATATATATATATATTATTTATTATTTAAAGTTATATATATTAAGTTATTACATATATATAAAATATTATATTTAATTAATTATTAAAAACGGATATCAGATACCCTATCCGCCCATTCATCGACGGATATAGGGTATCGAGGCTAATATCCTAATTCGACCAATATCTGAGGGGGTATTTCAAATATCCTATATCTGAAATACCCGATATCCAATATCCGATGGATATCAGATTTTTTCAGACGGGGTACCCGCGGATACTCGAAATACCCGTATCCATTGCCACCCCTAGGTCATGTTCTTTTAAAAGATTTAAGGAAGGAATGGGTGGGGTCCACTGGGTCCCACTTACTTTTTCATTTTTTTCATTTCCATCAACTTTTTTTGTTAAAAAAAACCTCAAGTTGCTGAAGTAATTACTAATTAGGAGAAAAAAAACTCTCTCATAACGTATACACCAACAAATACAAAGGTTCACTGTAGATATTCAACTTATCTTTATCTGATCTGTCCCTCAGCTTTCAATCACATCTTCTCTGAGCGAGACCTAAGGATAATTCCCATTTTGCAAACACAAAGAAAAAAAATATGGCTGAAATTTTGAAGCTGAATTAAACCTTGATATATATGGCTATTGTGAATTTCTTTCTTTTTTTTCATAGTAATAGGATTTAGTAGGAAGACCTCAAAGAGGTAGTACAAGACAGAAGCAAATAAAACCAAAGAGAAAGCAGCAAACAGAAAGAGAAAGCAGAGAAGAAGTTTACATAGAATAGAAGCCCTAGGGACATTCTATCTATAGAGACCTGACGAAGGTCTGCCCAAAACAACAGCCTAGCATGAGAGGGCACCATTGAATTCTTCAATGGTGTAATTTTGGTAATACAGCGAGCCGATGATTCGAATTTCTAGAGCAATTGAGTTTAAAGCACTACTTCATCTTTACTTTTGTGATTCCTCTGGCCAAAAACTGAGCCAACCATTTTGGCCTAAATTGTGTCTCATATTGATTGGTGATAAGAAGATTGAAATCTAAAAGTCTCCTGCAAATTTGAGAAATAAAAATGTTATAGATATGATTTTGAATTAGAACCAACCTCAATTATTTATAGATGAATTTATTGCAAACCACGGTTTTTTTATTCAATGGGCGACACTGGTTTTCAGAAAGGCGCACATGGTTTTATACATCAACTAGAAACGTTAGTAGATATGATTTGGAATTTGGACTAACATTAAAATTTATAGATAAGTTGTTCATAGCAAAACCATGGTTTTTCTATTTCGGTGGGCGATACTAGTTTTCAAAGAGGCGCACATTGTTTTACTCTGAGAAAATAATATTTATAAATAAGTTCATAGTAAAACTGTTAGTGGTTTTCTCTTAATTCAGTGGGCGACACTTGTTTTCAGAAAGAACGCACACTGTTTTACTTGACTAAAATCCATGGTTTTCTTATACACTGATTTAGAAAAGGTATATTATTTTACTCTAACGGCTTTATATGTTCCCTCTTTTTTTTTTGATGTTTTAAAACAATCAAAATTCATAAATCATCATTTCCTTTACAAAAAGGGTAATTTCTATTTACAAATGCACAATTTTTTACTTACACTATATTATATATTGTTTTCTTTTTATTTCAAATTGTTGAAGACAATTGATTGGGATATTTTATGGACAAATTTGTTTTAGGTAAAGTACTTTTAATTTGCTGCTCCTAAACGTTGCTGTAATGTTCATACCTACCCCTAAACTTTTTTCCCGGTTCATGGCCTTCTCAACTTTCAATTTGTTCATGCTTGCTCTTTTGCTAACATCATTAACGATGCTTAACGAAATTTGCTGACGTTGATGATGACTATGTATTTTTTTGCCACCTCATTGTCCACCTCACATTTAACTTTTTATCTTTTATTTTTTTTTAAAAAATATCATGTCTTCTCCACCGATGTGTAAGATGCAGAGTAGTAAAAATAAATATAGGTTAAATTTTTTTAAATAAAAGTTAAAAGTTAAACGTGAGGTAGAAAATGAGGTGGCAAAAGAGATACATATTCATTGTTCACGTCATCAAATTTCGTTAAGCATGTTAATGGTGTTGGTAAAAAGGGCATGCATGAACAAAAATGAAAGTTTAGAGATAGGCATGCACCGAAAAAAAAAAAGTTTGTAATATTGCAGCAAAATTTGAGGGTAAAGTACTTTATTTATTTATTGTTAATAATGAAAAGGTTCTTTTGGGTTACATCAGTTTTGAGCCGATATACTATAGGAAATTATATAGCCCAATTAGAGAGAAGTTTATTATTAAGCTCACATTAATTAATCATTCTATTCTCATTATTACAAAATGGCCCACTCTTGAATTGGCCCAAGAACCTCTTTCCATGCCAAGACTTAGCTTTGAATTTTGAGTTTGATTTGATATATATAAAAGGAAATCAAATAAGAATTTATGTCATAATGAATTGCTTTTTTTTCCCACGTTGAATATTGGCCACTGAGAAAATTTTAAAAATGTGCCCAATCACGATTTAAATGAGATTGAATAATTTAAAATTAGAATTTTTGTACGTGCTATGCATTTCAATTTTCAATTTCAAGCATAGTAGTGTGATATTCTGCTATGCATTTCAATACAAGTCCCTTTATTAATAAATTTCCGTTAATAAAGAAAGCACACATTATTATAGAAAATTTGATGATCAATCTCTGTAATTCTGTACGTCGAGTTGCTTCTTAGGAGAAAGTTTGGTAATTCATTAAGCTAACGATCCTTGAGCATGTGAGTTTGAAGGAGTCTTCATCTTTAATTATGTCATTACTTTTTTTTCTAAATACTTTTTTTTTGTAAACAAAATTGGTAGTAAGGGAAGGCACTCCCAAGTACTACCGGGCAGGGCGCCAGTGGCATGTTGGGGAGACCAACAGAGGCCCAACCCAAAGGATTACTGCACATGCTTAAACCACAACCAGTTTTACCCAGTCGCAGCTACTCAACTAGTCCTTTGGTGCCAGGGATCTCCCTGAGGAGGGATGCCCACCAAAGCAGAATTTTGGATGGCTTCAGGGGGATTCGAACCCTCTCCCATGAGTGAGGCGAGAATTTCCTCCGGATCTAAATACTGTGCCACCCATTTAGGATCAAATTTTGTTTGGTTCATATTGATAGCTATGACATGAATTAAATATAAAATTAATCTCCATCATTATTATTATTTTAAAATTTTTAAAAGTTTGTGGGTGAGCAATATGTTTAGATTAGGATTCAAAGTATACGCTTGTGATACTTATAAATTATGATTTTCTATTACCGATTAGTCTTGAAATCATTGGTCGGACACATACTTAATTAGATGCGCTACAGCTACACGCCACCATTCAAGTTTGGAAGTGCACAAATCAGACACAACCACTACTACTCGAGAAATTCTTAAATACAATGTTTATACCACTTTATTCATGTAATAACTTCAAATAAATCATTTATTTTTAGTTTTATCTCATTAAATATGACCCACAAATTAGAAAAGGCGAATTTATAAATAAAGTTTGAAACAAATTTATATATTTCGTGTTTATTACTTTCGATCTCCATATGAATGTATTACGTAATTCTCTCATATCAAATATTCGAATGATAATTAGTCAAAGAAGCATGTGCGAAGTATACAGCACTTGTTTACGCTTCAGCATAAAAAGATCTTCATTTTGTTAAAAAAAACCTCAAGTTGCTGAAGTAATTACTAATTAGGAGAAAAAGTCTCTCTCATAACATACTCCACCAACAAATGCAAAGGCTCACTGTAGATATCAAACTTATCTTTATCTGATTTGTCCCTCAGTTTCAATCACAATCTTCTCTGAGCAAGACCTAAGAATAATTCCCATTATGCAACACAAAGAAAAAAAATCTGGCTAAAATTTTTGAAGCTAAATTAAACCTTGATATATATGGCTATTGTTGAATTTCGTTCTTCTTCTTTTTTCATAGTAATAGGATATATTAAGGAAGACCTCACAGAGGTAGTACAAGACAGCAGTAAATAAAAGCAAGAGAAAGAAGAAACATAAACAAAAAGCAGAGAAAGAAAGTTACAAAGAATAAAAGCCCTAGGGACATTCCTATCTACGGAGACCTGATGAAGGTCTGCCAAAAAACACAGCCTAGCATGAGAGGGCACCATTGAATTTCTTCAATGGTGTAATTTGGTAATCAGCGAACCGATGATTCGGATTATGGAGCAATTGAGTTTAAAGCACTACTTCATCTTTACCTTTGTGATTCCTCTGGCCAAAACTGAGCCAAACCATTTTTGCCTAAATTGTTGCTTCATATTGATATGGTGATAAGAAGATTGAAATCTAAAAGTCTCCTGCAAATTTGAGAAATAAAAATGTTAGTAGATATGATTTGGAATTAGAACCAACCTCAATATTTATAGATGAATTTATCGCAAAACCACGGTTTTTTTATTCAGTGGGCGACACTGGTTTTCAGAAAGGCGCACATGGTTTTACTCAAATTAGAACGTTAGTAGATATGATTCGAATTTGGACTAACATCAAAATTTATAGATAAGTTCATAGCAAAACCATGGTTTTCTATTTCGGTAGGCGATACTAGTTTTCAAAGAGGCGCACATTGTTTTACTCTGATAAAAATAATATTTATAGATAAGTTCATAGTAAAACTGTTAGTGGTTTTCTTTATTCAGTGGGCGACACTTGTTTTCAGAAAGATGCACACGGGCACACGGTTTTACTTGACTAAAAAACCATGATTTTTCTTATACACTAGTTTTAGAAAAGGTATACTATTTTATTCGGACGGCTTTATATTGTTCCTTTTTTTTTGGATTTTGTAAAACATTCAAAATTTCATAAACCATCATTTCCTTACAAAGGGTACACTCTAGTTTCTATTTACAAATGCAAATTTTTTACTTACACTATATTATATACTGTTTTCTTTTTTATTTTCAATTGTGAAGACAATTGATTGGGATATTTTATGCACAAATTTTTTTGGGGAAAAATATTTTTGCTGCTCCTAAATGTTGCCTGCAATATTTATACCTACCCTTAAACTTTTTTTCTGGTTCATGCCTATCCTCAAACTTTTAATTTGTTCATGCTTGTTCTTTTTACTAACACCGTTAACATGCTTGACGGAATTTGCTGACATTGACGATGAATATGTATCTCTTTTGCCACCTCATTGTCCACCTCACATTTAACTTTATATTTTATTTTTTTAAGAAAAAAATTATCATGTCTTCTCCTCCTATGCGTAAGATGCAGAGTAGTAAAAAAAAGATATAGGTTAATTTTTTAAAAATAAAAGTTGAAAGTTCAACGTGAGGTGGAAAATGAGGTGACAAAAGAAATACATATTCATCGTCCTCGTCATCAAATTCCGTTTAGCATGTTAATGGTGGCTGGCAAAAGGGCAAGCATGAATAAAATTGAAATTTAGAGATAGACATGAACCGAAAAAAAAAATTTGCATAAATATTGCAGCAAAGTTTGAGGACAACAATGATACTTTATTTTTTTAATAATAAAAAAATTCTTTT
The DNA here is from genome assembly GCA_014851425.1 of Senna tora. NCBI lineage: Eukaryota > Viridiplantae > Streptophyta > Magnoliopsida > Fabales > Fabaceae > Senna > Senna tora. The sequence goes on along the minus strand of CM026262.1, from coordinate 1,548,313 downwards.
GAGTTACATCAGTTTTAGGCCGATATACTATAAAAATTTATATAGCCCAATTAGAGAAAAATTTTTGTTAAGCTCACATTAATCAATAATTCAATTCTCATTATTACAAAAATGGCCCACTCTTGATTGGCCCAAGAACCTCTTTCCATGCCAATACTTAACTTTGAATTTTGAGTTTGATTTGATATATATAAAAGGAAATCAAATCAGAATTTATGTCATAATGAATTCTTTTTTTTTTTCCCACTCGAATATTGGCCACGTGAGAAAATTTTAAAAATGTGCCCAATCACGATTTAAATGAGATTGAATAATTTAAAATTAGAATTTTGTACGTGCTATGCATTTCAATTTTCAATTTTCAAGCATAGTAGTGTGATATTCTGCTATGAATTTCAATACAAGTCCCTTTATTAATAAATTTCCGTTAATAAAGAAAGCACACATTATTATAGAAAATTTGATGATCAAATCTCTGTAATTCTGTATGTCGAGTTGCTTCTTAGGAGAAAGTTTGGTAATTCATTAAGTTAACGATCCTTGAGCATGTGAGTTTGAAGGAATCTTCATCTTTAATTATGTCATTACCTTTTTTTTCAAATACTGTGCAATGGTACCGTATCACTGAACTTCAGTGCATCCTTCTAATCATGTAGTGCCATTTGTTAATATTAATAAAAACTCACCTTGAATGATTTAGGGACCAACTAATTGGAGGGATGTACTAAAGTTCAATACTACCGTACTACCGAACATCTACTCCTATTTAGGATCAAAATTTTTTTTTGTTCATTATAAAATTAATCTCCATCATTATTATTATTTTAAAATTTTAAAAAGTTTGTGGGTCAGCTCGCAATATGTTTAGATTAGGATTCAAAGTATAACGCTTGTGATACTTATAAATTATGATTTTCTATTTATTATCGATTAGTCTTAAAATCATTGGTCGGATACAGACTTAGATGCGCTACAGCTACACACAACCATCCAAATTTGGAAGTGCACAAATCAGACACAACCACTACTACGAGAAATTCTTAAATACAATGTTTATACCACTTTATTAATGTAATAACTTCAAATAAATCATTTATTTTTAGTTTTGTCTAATTAAATATGACCCACAAATTAAAAGAGCGAATAAAAAAATGATAATTTGACCGGTTGTTATATAAACCAAGTGGTATACAACTACACATTACACATGTTTATATAATATATACTTTGTCTTTAAAACTAGACTTAATCCCGTGGACGGGGAATTTTTAAGTTCAATATATATAAATATTAATATATAATTTATAAACTTTTAAAGTCATATTTTTTTAAAACGCTAAAATTAGAGTTCTCTTCATAAAATTTTAAAAGATTTTAGTAAAAAAAGGAATTTTGTAAACCCAAAAATGATAATAAATACATAATAATTTGGATAATAATATTTCCAATAAATTGAAAATATAACTTATTTAATCATATAACATAGGAAGCATTAGGCATACAATTTTTATTGTACTAACTTTATAAAATATAAAAAAATAAAAAGTAATATAACTCATAATAATTATTTCATGAAAATAAATATGGATAAGTTTATGAAAACATAGTTACCACACTATGCTAATGTAGTTGTACATGAGTTATTTATGAAAACATAGTTTACCGTTCTAGGATGATAAGAAACAATACTCAAGAAACATTAAAGAATAGCGTAATTGAATAATTTTTATATTATCTCCAATATCAAAAAATAGATGATTTTATCGATTCCTTTTGTTACATAGTAAATATATACAACAATTTATCGTAAAGAATGGACAAAGTTTAGATTTAGGATGATAATTTATATGAATATTCTTACTGGATCAACAATATCTTCAAACATTTATAAATATAAATGGTTATATGATTTTTTATGAACAGGTTATATGAAATATTTATTAGAAGTTATTTGTTTTTTATTATTAAATTTTATTATTATATTATATTTTAATTATATTTCACTGAATTGTCACACACATAAGTACATTAGGTGTCATTTGGATGTGGGTGTTTAGGATGGAAGGGGAGGGTCAAATAAGTTGAAAGTATGTTTGGATGTTTTTTTTTAGAAGGAAAAAACTTATGTGATGTTGCTTACATGCTTTTGGTAAGGTTGACCAATTAAAAAAAAACATGTGTCACTTTTGAGAAGAAAATTGACACATGTCTTTTTTTTAATTGGTTAACTTTACCAAAAGCATGTAAACAACAGCACATAAGTTTTGTCCTTTTTAGAATGAAATGGAATGGAAGGTAAAGGTCTCTCAAAACCCCTTTGTCCATTCAAAAGCCTCGTTTTCTTGACCCCAAGATACATATTTACCCTTCCTACTTTAATAAAATTTCAATTTATCCTACTTCTCTTCGCCGCTATTGCTGTCGCCACCGCCACCGCCACCACTACCACCCATCTCCACCCCCACCGCTATCACTACCGCCTCCACCCACTCACCTCCACCTCTGTCGCCGCCACCACCACCACCTCCACCACTATCACCCACCACCCACCACCTACCTCTACCGCCACTACGACCACCGCCGCCACCACTTATTTCATTGGAAAAAAAAGGAAGGGGTAATATCAGAAAAAAATATTTAATTAACCATTCCATTCCATCCAAACATCTAAACAACATTTTACTCATTTCATTCCTTTCCATTAATGACCACTTCCTTTCATCCTCCATAAAACTCCTAAATATAGCCTTAAAAACAAAAGAATATAAGAGTTAAATTTTAACAGATCTCCATAAAACTCCTTTCCAACATTTTAAACTCTTGTGAATCATTTTTATTTATAGAAAAGAGATGCATTTTAAAAATAGAATTATTTAATTTGAATATTCAATATTAATCTGAAATTAAATTATTTTGAGTTTAAAACTTATTAATTTCGAATAAAGAGACAGAGATCTTGAGAAATAACTCCCATATTAAAATTTATCGTAGTATTATAAAGCTATAGCAATACCTCCTATATTAATTGCAAAGTACAGATTTCAATTTGTGAAGCATGTATGTTTTGAAAAGATAACAAAGATATTCCTAGAAACTTTCAAATTAACAGAGTATTAGTAAAATTTAATATTTTTCATAGAAATAGAAAAAAAAATCAATTTTTAAGATTCCCAAGAATATTAAATTAAAAAGGCCATTCATGCATAATGATGTTGATGATTCTCAATATTATACATACGTTTTGTTGGTGGCTGAAAAATTTTAATATTTTTAAATAAATATAAAATTTAATTATTATGATTTCCAATAAAATTAAAAATAAATAGGCCAAGCACTCATGTTTCATGGTAATCTAAGCCTTGAGGATATTGTTCATCGAGGGACTGTGTATCTTTTAATAAAATTCAGTAATTAATTACTAAAATAAAATAAAAATACTTTGTGTAACTACACTATATTACCAATAAAGATAGAAGATTTCACGGGCTAAAATATAGGAAAATAATATATTTATTGCAAACTAAAATTAAAATAAAAAAATATTAATATAAGACGTACATAAAATAAGAATTATATCAAGACATGCATAAAATTAAAGAAAAGACATTAATTAAGCACTATATAAATATTTATATATATATATATATATATATATATATTGCTATTGTCATGAAAACAAAATAACGATTATACTAAAATGCGTTCAAAATTCTAATAAACTTTAGAAACTAAAATGAGAAAAATAATGAGCATCAACCAAAATAAAAATATGTAAGATATGAAATTATGTTTGTTAGGATTTCGAATTTTAATTGTTATGAATAAATTAAATAATTTATGGTTTTTTAATCTCAGCAAGTTTTATGTTTGTTAGGATTTTGAATTTGACAAACATAAAACTTAAAAACAAATATTTAATAATGAAAACATTAAATGTTTAATAATGTTTTACATGACCATCAAATAAACTATAGCTTCAAATTTAACACTTTAAAATGGGTTGAAAATAGTACAGGTTGTGTTATAAACAAATATACTGCACTTTCTTTTTCTTTTTTTACTATATAAGATAATACGGAAGTATTAAGTTTTCAATTGCTAGAGGAATTGTAAATTACATTGTTATTATACAAATATACATGTACAAAGAAAAGAGATAAAATAAGATTAGATACGTGGAAGTATTAAGTTTCCAATTTATTGAGGAATTATATATTACACTTTTATTATATAGACATATATCTACACTGTCACGATATTCTCATAAAATAAGATTATATATTATCCATGCTTCCAAAATGATGTGGCTTGGCTTCTCTTGTTATCATCAATCCAAACAAATCATTCATCATCTCCTTAGATTACAAAATTGATGAAGATTTGTTGAGTAATCCTAAAAAAGAAAATCAATAACAGGATTACAATTTGAGATATTATTAGAATTTTTAAATGTAGCTAGAAATTTACAATGGCTAGATACTATTCTCTATCTTCTTCTCAAACTCATCAAAACCTGTATTATTATCCCTTAAAAATATATCACGTTTTTTTTAAAATAACAATAACCTACCCAACAAATATTATTCCAAAGAGATATAATTAAATTAAAGTTCGTGAAAAAATTTGAAAATTAAATAAGGGAAAATCATCAGAAATAAAGATATAATACAATCAACATAGTATAATATGCTCAAAGTTCATTATGATCTCCCTCAAGCTTTTTTACCTTGTCAGAAATGGAAAAAAAATATATATATATATATATATAAGTATACAACAAAGTATAAAGAAGCATGAAATAATGAAAAGGGTAAAACATGAGATAAATAAATAGAAGTCAATGATATGAATTGAGGAATCAAGTAAAGAGAAAAGAAGGAGAAAATATACACCTAGAAAAAAGAATCATATTTTAGTACTTTATTTAAAGGTTAATAAAATTGAATGTGACCACATTGCTCACTTAGGGCTCCATTTTCTTAATAGTTGTTTCCTCAAACGAACTTTGATTATTCCACGTCATGATATCTAAACAACAAAAAGAAATCATAGATGTATATATAGAGACCATATTGAGATGTACAACAAAAATAAAAATAATAGAAGAAAAAATCGCAAGGTTGCTTGACCGAAATTATAAAAAAAAATAGAAATACCTTTAGCATAGTTGTTGTTCTTCAACATCTCTTTCAAACGTTTTCACAACTTCGTAAAAAGAAGAAAATATATAAGCACACAACAAAGAGCAAAGAAACGCGATCAAATTAAAAGAATCAATTGATAGAAATATAGAAGAAAATAAATTAGGATTAACACACACAAAGGAATAATTCATAAAGATTAATAATCTATCTATCAGAAAACCCAAAAAGGAAATGAGAGAATAAAAAGAATAAAAAAGTGAGAAATAAAAACTTTAACATTCATTCTCATTTTGAACACAAGCTAACAATGTATATATAGAGAAAGAGTACGGGAAAGAGAGATATATAGGGATTGAAATTAAAGATGAGTTCATCTATTGGTCAATTTTAGTAGCAACATTAAAGCATGAGTTATCATATCTTAAATATTTAAAAATTTTAAAAGTCTAATCTATGAAGGTGTGAAATTAAAAAGCTGCCTTGGGAAATAGTGTAAATGGAAAAGAGTAGATAAGAATAATAAATGAAAATAGTTTAGGAGATAAGTATTTTTCAAAATCTGACCTAGAGAAGAATGGTGAGTAATGATATCACACATATCACTCTTCATTGATGTAACTTTGATCCAGGAGAAGACACATGTAACTTTGATCCAGGAGAAGACACATGTCACTCTTCATAGAAAATAGCCAAATTATTTAAATAAAAAAGAAAATAAAGAGAAGTCAACTCTAAGAGCCAATGAGAGATGACTATTGAATGGAATTGTTAAGTGACCAAAAAAAAAAATAATGGAGCTCATCTAAGATGTCCACGTGTCAGCACCACAATTTTTAACTTCAGCTTTATATAGATATATAGATAGATTACATAATCTAGTGAATTCAGTAAAATAGCTGAGGAAAAGGTTTCAATCTTGGAACCTTTGAAAGCATGAGATAAAGGATTAAAACACTCTATCACCAAGGAGCTAATACTACCATAACCATTTCTTGTACTTGTCAAAATGTCCCTCAAACAGCAAACACTCCTTTTATTATGCTCACTTACTATAACAATTTCAACCACACATTTTAGTCTATCTTCCCTCTTGAATGATGATACCCTATATATTAGTTATGCATAGGGTATAGGTATAATTAGACACTAAATATATACATTTTTTTTTTAAATTAAGATTGGAATCCAAATTTATTACCTTTTAAAAAACTAATTTTTTCTACTAAACTTAATCTACCTTAGGTACATTGTACATAACTAATGTTTTGTGATGTCTTTCCTCATAAAAGATCATTTCCTGATTTGTTCCATGTCAAAATCATACTTGGATGATCTTTGATCTGGTTTTTTTAATTAATTTCTAGAGAGACAGTTGAATAAGAATTTTGGGTTAAATATACATTATAATATTTCAAATATGATATTTATTGAAATTTGTCACATTATTATGATATATTATTATATTAAATGTCAACTTATATTATTATTATTCTACTACATTCCATGAGTATGCAACTATATATCATGTTTATGAGTTATGACTTATGATGGAAAAAAAAATTAGGGTTATGTTTAATAGAAATGTACGGATGAAAAGAAAAGAGATGTATAGTACTTTAGAATAATGTAAAGAATATGATAAAAATATATTTGGTATGTAAAAAATATGATGTAAAATTTATTGAGAATTGAAAAGTGTGAGATTACATCTTTATGTATCACTCTCTCTCCTTACTTTTTTATATAAAAAATACGAGTAAAACACTGTTTGGTTCTCCACAGATGCCTCCTTTGTCAATTTGGTCCCTCATAGTTCGATGTTATCAATTTGGTCCCCCACAGATCAAACTGTTAGCAATTTGGTCCTTCCGTTAATTAACTTGATAACATGTCAAGTTAAGTTGTGACTCAAGAATTTTTTCATTTGACTAAGTATAAATTAATTTAGAGTAATTTATTTTTTATTTAAAAAACCTTTTAAATTCAAAAAACAAAAAAGAACCTTTGACATACCTCCTTTTAACACAAAGAAGCATATTTGTGTCATTCTTTTTTTTAATTTAAAAAGTTTTTTAAATAAAAAATAAATTACTCTAAATTAACTAATGCCTAGCCAGATAAAAAAAATTGCTGAGTCACAACTTAACTTAACTTAACATGTCATCAAGTTAATTAACAGAAGGGCCAAATTGCTAACAGTTTGATCTGATGGGGACCAAATTGATAACACCGATCTGTGATGGACCAAATTGACAAAGAGGCATTTGTGGAGGACCAAAATAGTGTTTTACTCTAAAAAATACTATGTGTGTGACCCACTTATATATCACATTCTCTTATTATTTTTTTATACTAGACAGCATAAGATCCAATTTCGTTATCAAATATAATGTTATATTTTAGAATAATTTCTATAGGCCAGTGTAGCCGCCACTTATGTGCTTGTGCATAGTCAATCTCTATCTCTATAGAACTTTCCAGTAAAGACTGCTTAATGAACTGAAACTCTCCCCAAAACCAAACCCCCCTTCTCTGCTATACTCTAGGGTTCTGATTTCTCTCTTCTCGTCTCCCACTGTTTCATCAATGGCGGCTGTGTTTCGCTGCCATGTTCTGTCTCCCACACCCACTTCCATTTCCTCTTTCGACTCCAAGAATTACACTTCTCACACTCTCCTCCACTTCCCTCGAATCTCAAACCCCACATTCCCTTCTCATTCCTCCCTCCATTCTACCAAGTTAAACACTTCTCTTCCCCGAGCCGCTACTATTTCCTGTGCCGCACCACCCCAAGACTCTGCTCCTTCTCGCCGCCGCCCCGAGTACATTCCTAATCATATTCCTGATCCCAACTATGTCCGGATCTTCGACACCACCCTCCGCGACGGCGAGCAGTCTCCCGGGGCTTCCATGACCTCCAAAGAGAAGATGGACATTGCTCGCCAGCTTGCTAAGCTTGGTGTGGACATAATTGAGGCGGGTTTTCCTGCTGCTTCGAAAGATGACTTTGAGGCTGTGAAAATGATTGCCAAAGAGGTTGGAAATGCGGTTGACGATGATGGGTACGTGCCTGTTATCTGTGGGCTGTCGAGGTGTAATGAGAAGGATATTAGTACCGCATGGGAGGCTGTGAAGTATGCTAAAAGGCCAAGAATTCATACCTTTATAGCTACCAGTAACATTCACTTGGAGTATAAGTTGAAGAAGACTAAGGAGCAGGTTATTGAGATTGCCCGGAATATGGTCAAGTTTGCCCGGAGTTTAGGCTGCAATGACGTGGAGTTCAGTCCCGAAGACGCTGGGAGGTTCCTCCCTGCCCTTCTTTTCATAATATTTTCTCTCCCTTTGGGTTTATCTGATTTGTGGCTATGAGAATCAACTGCAAATACATAAAACTAATGCATTTAATGAGTTTCAGATCCGAGGTTACCTCTTTAGAACAACCCATTCAGTCTCATTTTTAAGTTCAAGATACACTTTTCGTTATTTGCAAATGTTCAGTTAGCTTGAGTTGAGTACTCTTCTGATGGTTATTATTTTTATTTAATCATTGTTGTGTTGGTAACTGTAATTTTTGTAGAGAATAAGTATTATGGGTTTTGGATTCCAGTTCTACTTTTGTTTGATTTCTGTTGGTCTCCCACTCGCTTCTTTTTTTGCCTTGCTAATGTATACCTATTGTTTAATTTTATGCCTTTACATTGCCAGATCGGACAGGGAGTTTCTTTATCAGATTTTAGGGGAGGTCATTAAGGCAGGGGCAACTACTTTGAACATACCTGACACTGTCGGTATAACTATGCCCAGTGAGTTTGGAAGTTTGATTGCTGACATAAAAGCCAATACCCCTGGAATTAATAATGTTATCATCTCGACCCACTGTCAAAATGATCTTGGACTTTCTACTGCTAACACCATAGAGGTATACCCAGAACTCTACAATTTATGTGGAAAGAAACAAAAATATGTTTCTTATCCGATCTTAGCTGCTTTCAGGGTGCCCGTGCTGGTGCAAGGCAACTGGAAGTAACAATAAATGGGATTGGTGAAAGGGCTGGCAATGCATCATAGAAGAGGTGAATCTCTATCTTGTAGGCTGTAGCTCTCATTGCAAAATTTTCTGTGTTCATTGTTCTTGTTATACTATTCTTTCAGTGATTATCTTTTTCCTATAATTTCTAATTCTCAATTTTTCTTTTAAGGTTGTGATGGCCTTGAAATGTGGTAAAGATCACGTCTTTGGCGGTCTTTATACAGGAATTAATACACGTCACATCTTTTGACAAGCAAGATGGTTTTATATCTAACTTATCTTTTCTTTTCTCTTCCCCCCCCCCCCCCCCCCCCTTCATTTGATGACTTCTATGATTGTTGATTTTGATCATCTTTATCAATAGGTTGAAGAGTACAGTGGTTGCATGTACAGCCACACAAGGCTCTGGTAGGAGCTAATGCATTTGCTCATGAAAGTGGCATTCATCAGGTTGGTGGTGTTAAATAGATAAATGCATATATGCTTACATAAGAGGGATAATAATTCAGCACGTTTCTTTTGGCATCTCATTCCTACATTTTTTATGGGATAGATTGCGTTATGGATCCATATTGGTGCCCTTTACACAAGTGTTTTAGGGGAGCTTATTTTTCTGATATAGAGTTGGATTGCTCTGCTCCATTTCTTATCCTTTTAGGTTTATTCCTTTCTATTTACTCTGGAGGCTATCTTATCATCCCCTCCAGATTGTATTTCTTCTCTTTTTTCTCTAGTAATATTTATTTTCCTAAAATAAACCCAAATGCATGTAACTTTGTCTGCTCAGTCAAGTCAGGTCAAATGGGATAATTTATCTTATAGGTGATAATAATTTCTGATTTGAACATTTAATTTTAGTTTTGAAACATAACAAATATCGTTTGAAAAAAAATAGGGAGAAAGCTTTATACTATAAGTTCATTCGAAACAGCCCTCAGGGACCCTACCTAGAGCCACATTAGATTTTTTCCTTTCTGGTTACAATCACATGAAATGCAGCCAAGCCTCTTTTTCTCACTATTTTTCTGGTAGCTGCACTCTTTCATATCCATAAGTGAATCTTAAAATAAGGTTTTATATATTTTTCGGCTGTTTTGTAGGATGGAATGCTAAAACACAAAGGTACATATGAAATAATATCTCCAGAGGATATTGGGTTTGAAAGAACCAACGAAGCTGGTATTGTTTGGGGAAGCTTAGGTATGCCGTTTACAATTTTTCAGGACTACTAATCTACTATTTATATTAGAGTGGGTCTTCTGACCCTGTTCATCCCAGCATGTTTTTCAAATTCTTTGGATTTGTGTGTAATATCTAGCCTCAATGTAGTGCAATTCTGTAAGTTGATTATGTGTGAATTGATTTTTTTATGACTTACATGTGATTTATGCAATCAGTTCCAAAATTTGGCACCACATTCTTCCATAGATTGTGTGGGAGCTCTCTTTGTATTAATTAATTGTATAAACTGATAAAAGTGGATCGTTATAATAGCCATAGAAATTCTTCTACTATCTACTGTGACCAGGAAGGCAGGAAGTTATGGTGTTTCTGATAAATGAAAATGTATATTTCATGTACTTTTAATCTGGATATGAGAACACTCTTACCAATTTAACTTACTTATTAAGTCATAGTACAAGTGTATAACCATACTGATGATATGGGTGCTTTAATTCCAAGTCAGCTCTGCTTGAGCATGTGAGAGATGGTTACTGTTGACAAGATAAAACTGTGGCAACAATAATTATTTGAGCTTTGATTTTTTTTAAAATGCTTGTAACTGTAAATAAACGCTTTTGTGGCTAATCAGTTGCTACCATGGCTGTGGTTGAATATCAAGATTAAAATGTGTTAACAGTAATGGAAGGACTACTAATCTATGGGAATTCAATAGTTTTAGTTTAAGATTACGGGTGATAGATGTCCATGTACTGGCTAGCTGACAATTTAGATGCTTCTGGTGCTAGTGCATTTACTCACAAAAATACTACTTTTGAGGATGTAAATCATTATGCTACTTGTACGGTAGGTACCTATATTTATTAATATTGAATAAAGTGGCTTTTTTTTTTAAATTTTTTTTCTCTGTTTTGTTAATGGTAATCTCATAATTTTTTGTCCTATCTTCTCAGAATATGTCATCTCTGTTTTTCTTTTATTAAAAGGAGAATATGTTATCTCTTGTATCTTCTTTCCTTGATAAACACTTGTGGTCCTTTTGATGCAGTGGGCGCCATGCTTTGAAAAACCGACTTGAAGAGGTATGCAAAAAATATTTGTGTAAAGCTAAAAGAGTAATTGGATTTTCTCCTTACCATTCTCTTTTCTTTCAGCTTGGTTATAACCTCAATGAAGAACAACTTCAGAATATGTTTTGGCGTTTCAAAGCAGTGGCTGAGCAAAAAAAGGTAAGTACGAACAAGTCACAAGGCTCTTATCTTCCCTCTTCAAGAGCTACTGATTCTAAAGTTGTAGGGCACTTGTTAGATAAACCCTTATTATAATTGTATCCTCTTGATATCTTCTAAGCTGCCTGCGTTGGAGTTTGTTTTTGGCTTATTGTAGAAAATGAATTTTTTTATCAACAATGTGAAATTATTATTGTTGAAAAAGAAGTTGCTTCTGATTCTGACTTGATGTTTGTTGTCCATAGAGAATCACTGATGCTGACCTAAGAGCACTGGTATCAGATGAAGTTTTTCAGGCAGAACCTATCTGGAAGTTTGATGCTTTGCAGGTAAATTGAAATATGCTTTGCAGGCTTGACATTACTAGAACATATCAATTGATCATTATCTATCCAGTGCAGGTGACTTGTGGAACTCTTGGTCTGTCAACAGCAACTGTCAAACTGATTGACGCTGATGGTAAGACACATGTTGCTTGCTCTGTCGGTACTGGACCAGTGGATTCAGCTTACAAGGCTGTTGATCTCATTGTGAAGGTTTGAAGACGTATACTTGTTTCTATTATTTTGTTAATTTTGAAATATTAGTGGAGTACTCTATTCTATATAAGTCCCTCTCTAGCGCTTCTCGTGGTTTGATCCCTTAGTATGTTTAATCAATGTATTGCCATCTGCAGTTTCTCCCACCTCATCTTTTGTGGGATATAGTAACCTTTTTGGTTTCTCTGTGGGTTTCGGCACATGGAATGTTTAGAGGGGTCTCCATTATGGATCTCCAACGGGACTGGAGGGCCCTTATGAACTAATGTTTTGGTTTTTTCCTTGGTGTTTACTTTTGTTGGTTTAGTTTTTCCTCTTTGAGGACTTCTTGTCCTCTTCTTTTGTATTATTTTTTTCTTCCTCGATAATATTTCTTTTTCTATAAAAAAAAATGTATTGCCATCTGCAGACTCATGGTACAGGGAAGACTCTGAAGTTGCCATGCCCCTTTATCCCCCCCTCTCCCTAATTTTGTAGTCTTTGAAAAGGATGCAAGATTGTTTAGAAGTTTTTGTGAGTTGACATTGTGAATTTTGTTCTGCTTCCAGCCAAAGTGTGGCAAATGAAAATCATTATATATACTGCAAAGTTGTCTTGGTGATACAGTTATACCTTCCCCTCCCATAATATTAATCATTATCTTAGTGATGATGGAGGAATTCTATACTCATTTGCATGCAGGAACCTGCAGCGCTTCTTGAGTACTCACTGACTGCAGTAACAGAAGGCATAGATGCGATTGCAACTACCCGTGTTGTAATACGAGGCAAAACAAGTCATATATCTACTCATGCTTTAACAGGAGAGGAAGTTCATAGAACATTAGGTATGGTGAATTTATAAAGTAGATTGCTATAGTTGTATCTTGTTCTTCACACAAATTCACACATACATGTTCTACTTTTTGGTCAGTGGGACTGGGGCTAGCATGGACATTGTTGTATCCAGTGTCAAGGCTTATATTGGTGCACTGAACAAGATGATGGGTTTCAAAGAAACATCCATACCAGCTGAAAGAGCCACAGTTTCTGTATGAAAGCTTTGGTAAGGACAAAAAGTAGGGTTATGCTATCAAGTTTTCTAGTCAAAACATAAAATATGGATTTTTTTTGGATACACTCAATCATATAGTGTTGGGCTGTAAAAATATTTGTGTCCATTTTTATTTGAAAATTTGATAGCAAAGCAAACACTTGAAATCTGTACCCAAGATTTATTATGTTAATTCATGTGGCTGCTTGGGTCATAGCCGTGCAGAGAGGAAGAAAAGGAAGCACCAGAATTTGTACCAAGTGGATTTTCCATATCTTTGTCTAGTCTCCATGTTAAGGGATTGTGCTTATATCTCAATCAACACTCATCTCTGAAATAAGTGTAATTATGTTCGCTTTCAATATTCACTTCTCAGAGATTGTTCCTTTTCTTATCCTTGATTAATGTTATGGGAGGGGAAGGTATAATTGTGTTTAAAGGGTGATATTTGGTTAATGTGAATGTGAATTTTAATTTTTAAGTTCCATTAAAAATATTGAATTATTACACCAATGAGAAAGAAATTATAAAATATTTTTATAATATGACAATTACGTGATGAATTAATTATTTTTCTATAATTGCAACTAAATGATTTATAATATACCTAAAATTTGATTTTAAAAGCTCATTTTTTTATTAATATACTAGCTAATAAAAAAGTTAAAACAATAAGTTTATTTATATATTCATAGTAGAGAAGATAGATTTTTGTGTAAAAAAAGTAGATTTGGTTCTTATTTATTTTTGTATTATTACTTATCTTGTCATTAACATTTTATAATATATTTTTGTTAATACTAAAATCAGGCCCATGTGAGAATATATATATATATATATTGTAATGATGTTGTATTTCTTTTCTTTGAAGTAATTACGTTGTTTTAAGTTGGATAATATGAGTTGATTTTGGTTATTTGACGTTGTGTCGGCAATGGCATAGTTAATAATTATAGTTTGGTATATTTGATAATTATTAAGCATATTGATATAAAGGAATCTGTATTTGACATGTACTTCCAAAATTCTAATGTATATCAAACAAAGAAATGATGCAAGTTTTGAATATTTGGTAAGTGGGACGCACGGCATGGTCTTCGCTAAACACCAAACCCACAATCACTCTCCAAACATTCTCTTCTCTGCAACAACACACATAATATAATGGAGGGTCCTAAAGGAATTTCCCTCCTTTAATTTTTGTTATATATATATACATATATTGATAAACTATTATTTGACTCCTATACAGCAGAAAATTAAATATTACAAACAACTTTGGAATGCATTAAATACTTTTTTTTCAAACTTCACTAATTTTTAAAGTTAAAAAAAAAGAATTAGAAATAATTTTTTTAATTTGTCCTATATTAAACTTAAGTCAAATATTATGATGAAAGTCAGAATTATATTCTAATTTTATAATTACATCTCAATTTGGCTAATAAAAAAAATGTAATGTTCCTACAAATTTAAGGAAAAATAACTTATATACAATTTTTATATATCTATGATGAGACTTCTAATAAAAAGTAACATATATTTATTTTAAATATAAAAATTGACAACAGAAATATAAAGAGCAGACTCTATAATTTTTTGGAATTGAACGGGGTTATGAGCTATATAATTTTGAAATTGAAAGTGTAATTATATTATATTCTGAAGTTCATTTATAATTTTCCAGCGAGAATAGGTCAATTTTTATTTATTTTTTTATAGAAAAGAAAAAGTTGAGATGAGAATATTACAGTTATAGATACAGTAGCTTCTTCCTCGTTTCTTTCTTACAAAGCAAACAAAAGAAGAATTGTAGAGAGAGGAAAATGAAAAAAGAGAGAGTTGTTAACAATTAAGAAGCTTTACAACGCGTTGCTTCTCTGTCTTAGCCTCGCACCTCAAAAGCCAAAACCATATCAAACCAATCTATCTATCTGTCTCTATCTCATTCTTGCATCCTCTATCCCCACCAACGCATAATCAAACCCTAAAAGAGAAGCGTGAAACCCAAAGGTATTTCCACTTTTCTCTCCACCTAAACACCTGTAATTTCAGCTTCTGATCTCCCTCTAAATTTGGTTCGCCAATCTGTCATTTCCTTGCTTCTTTTTATTTGTTTCGTTCCAATTTTCCTCTATTTTTGTTTAACTTTTTTTTTTTCCCAATTTCATTTTTGGGTGTAATGAACAGTTTCTATATTTGGTAAAATGTTAGCTCATATTTGCGCACTCGATCGTTAATTTGTTGTTTGTCTTTGTGGGTTTGGATTCTCTTGTGCTCTTGGGTCTTTGGCTGTCGGTGCATTTATCAAATGGAATCGGATTTCTGATTTTCGTTTCTGGGCTGTGCTTCTCATCGATAAATACTTGTTTTAATTTGTCCGTTTTCCTTTTTGATGGACGACAGAGATTTTCATCGTCGTACTCCCATGGTAAGAAATATAATTGTGATATTATCCCCGTTTATATGGTTGTCTCAGGTGCAGATATCTGAAGAATTGTTAAAAGTTTTATCAGATGATTCTTTAACCTTTCTCTCTTCTTATTCTTCAAGCTTTTCATAACTTCATAGTTATTCCCTCGGTCAATTCCTATTTGTAATATCTTTATCTGAAATTCTTTATATATTGAATGGATCCACTCAAATTAGGATTTCGACTTTGTTCTGTCCACAACACAGCGCTATAAATTTGTGGCCTCGCTGTATTCTTGTGTGGTCCTTTAGAGGCACTAGAGCTGCAAAATGTTGAAATTGTACAATTTGAACGTTTATCTATTTGCCATACTTGTATCTGTGGATGGCAATGAGAAAGGATGAATGGCTTTTTCAAATATAACTTTTACTAGATTGATCTTCTGTTCATATATGTTCTTGGATATTTAGGCTTTCTCTGGCATTTGCAGTCACACGCTTCTCCTCCTAATTACTTTGTTCGCCTGGAGAATTCACTTCCAAAGACGATTTATATCTGAGGAGGAGGACCAGGATGCGCCGGTGGCTTTGTTGTACTTGTCAGGTTGAGGAATCTTACCCATATGAAAATGAGCACCTTAAAAGCCCAAGAAGTTATGGAGACGGTATGTTTTATAAGCCTCTGTCTGTAGTTATTGAAAACTTGTTGCTTGAAGGATTGAAAACTAGTTTTCATCATTGAACATACCTTATTAATTGCTTTGTTAAATAAACAGCTTCATTTATGCTGGTTTTAAATTGCATAGTTTGTTCAGAGTTGCAGTTAAAACTCTGTACAAATATGTGACAACAGGGATGTAAGACTTTTGTGTTGTGACTCAGAACGATATTGGAATATGTTCTATATACTCTTTAATCGGTCTTACAATAATGCTACCATGTTTTATGTTCGCAATTGGCATGTGAGTGTGACTTAGGATTATGCATATATGCATCCAAGGCCTCTAGGTTTGAGCCCTTTTTTGTTGATTTGTGAGAAGTAGAATAAATTCAAGGCTTTTAAATTTAAACCATCTTATAATACCTCAAAGACTTAAGGATGTGTCTTATGTTGGCTGTCTCTGCCAGGCTGATGATACCTATTTTCTAATTAAGTTAAGCTGTCCTGTTGCTGACCATTTTATTGCTAACTTCTTAATTCTTATTCTAAGATACCATCAGAATTTGAATGAGTATGACTTTGTGATGGGATGATTGCACACCTTTTCTTGGGATGGGGTGAATGTTTATATTTTGTTCTTGGTATGAAGTTAGGCTTGGGGCTTCACTGCTTCAGAACCATGTTTTTCAGGCTAACTGAGATGAACTTTGCTTATAAGTATCACATTGCGCTACTGGTGTATTTTTTCACACTCTAGTCCCTGCTTTTTAAGTTGAGTTTTGTTTATTCTTGAAATGGTTCAGGATACTGCTTATAATTGAGAAATAAGTAAATGTATGAAAATTGTAGTTTTTTTTTTTAAAAAGAATTGATGCATATAAAATAACAAAAAGAAATATTAGATTATAAGAAGTCCTAAAACCTACCTGGAAGTATCGTTTGTTATCAAATTATCATTGTTTTAGCTTGTTACTTGAACATTTAGCTTCCTTGTATGTAGGGTCCTACTTTCCTTGTTGTACATGTAAATTTTCAACATTAGTGATTACAATTCATTACCGTTGACATAGTGTGGCATATCAATTAGTGGGCTCGTCTCTAAATATTTTGCATATGTCATATTTTATTCATTTTCTAGGCAACCCAAAAGGCTCAAAGGCATCAGTTCCTGTCAAACCTGAAACACAAAAGACTGCACCACCTATTGAAGTGCCACCATTATCTTTAGATGAACTAAAGGAAAAGACTGACAACTTTGGATCAAAGGCATTGATTGGTGAAGGATCTTATGGGAGAGTATATTATGCAACTTTAAACAGTGGACAAGCTGTGGCTGTGAAAAAGCTTGATGTATCATCAGAACCTGAAACCAATGTTGAATTTTTGACCCAGGCCTGTCTTGGTTATTAACATCAAACTTGAATAATTTGTTTATTTTCTTATGTTAACTTTCTCATTTGATGTTCGTTGTTTCAGGTTTCCATTGTCTCAAGAATGAAGCATGACAATTTTGTTGAGTTGCATGGTTACTGTGTCGAGGGAAATCTTCGTGTACTTGCATATGAGTTTGCAACTATGGGCTCTCTTCATGACATATTGCATGGTATGTAATACTTGTCCTGTTGTAACTTGTATTTTTTGAAGTTCCTGGATAATTTGGTTTGTGCTTCCATTATAGGTAGGAAGGGAGTTCAAGGGGCTCAACCGGGGCCAACCCTTGATGGATGCAGCGAGTTAGAATGCAGTTGATGCAGCTAGGGGGTTGGAATATTTGCATGAGAAAGTTCAACCACCTATTATACACAGAGATATCCGATCAAGCAATATACTTATTTTTGAAGATTACAAAGCAAAGGTAGCTGATTTTAACCTTTCAATCAGGCACCTGACATGGCTGCACGACTTCATTCCACTCGTGTGTTGGGAACTTTGGTTATCATGCTCCAGAGTAAATTTCCTAAACCTCCTTGTTTTCCCTTTTAGTATTTTTGTATTATACCTTCTTTAAAAAATAAAAATAAGATTTGCATGCTATCTTGTAGATGGATTATTTAGATGTTTTAATGCTGTTTTCTTTGAGGCTTATCTTTTTGCACACTGCTGCAATTCAAGATCCTTCACCGAGGACTTTTATTACCACCTTTTACTTAGAATGTGTTCATTAGAATCAACTGATTAATTCAGTGATTCTTTCTTTAGATGTGTTTGAGTCTTAATTCAGTGTATGTTGAACATCACTTGGTAGAAGGGAGAGTAAGTTATCCTTCTCCTTTACTACCTCAACTCCTCTTGTCTCCCAATTTATGATTTTCAAGTGCTATTGGTGTTAAATTTACAGGTATGCAATGACTGGTCAGTTGACACAAAGAGCGATGTCTATAGTTTTGGTGTCGTTCTTCTTGAGCTTCTGACAGGAAGAAAACCAGTTGATCACACCATGCCTCGTGGACAGCAAAGTCTTGTTACATGGGTTAGTGCATCTGCTTAAACTTATCCCTCCTATGATTGTCTTCTGTTTCTATATATTCTTGATTGGTTAATGTTACAAATTTGTGTAGGCTACCCCAAGATTGAGTGAAGATAAAGTCAAACATGCGTGGATCCAAAACTGAAGGGAGAATATCCTCCTAAAGGAGTTGCAAAGGTATCTTAATCTCATCCATTCCCCTCTGTTCACTTGATCTCTGGGATAATACTTAGTTTAGTTTCTCATCATGTCTAGTAAAAACATGAGTACAGGATTAATTTGTGAAAGAAACAATCACGTGGCTTGCATAATGGTGCTTGGTCCAATTGGAACTCGAGGCTGACTAATGACTATGTTTATCATTTTTGACATGCAGCTAGCAGCCGTTTGCAGCACTTTGTGGCAGTATGAAGCAGAGTTTAGGCCTAATATGAGCATTGTTGTTAAAGCGCTTCAACCACTTCTGAAAACTCCAGCACCTGGTTGTTCATGCACCAGAAACTTGAAAACAAATTATTTCCAACACAGTCTGGTTCAACTATGTACGGACTTCATCAGATACTGCGTAAATATATATAGATAAATATATGTTTTAAGGATTACGAGATTGGATTGAATGTGTAGGATTTGATTGGTCCCTTTCATTTCATTGGTTTAGATTTTGGTTTCTGGTATTTTCACTTGGAGTGCTGAGTTTATGGAGCCATAGAGCAAACAATGTGGGTTGTGAGGTGGATGCGCTAATTGTTGTTTCTTCTCCTATTTGTTATTCAATGCTGATCCTCCCTATGTTCTTTCTATCAATGTGGTGTTGTGTGTTCTAATTTTAATTTCTTGCCCATTGTACGTTGACATTTATCAATTTCACCCTGCAAAAAAAAAAAAAAAGAGAGAGAAAAAAACCAGTTTGATGTCCGTATTAAAGTAATTGAGGATTAAAATAAATTTGGTTTTGGTTTAAAAACTAAATATAGTTTTAAGTATTTAATAGTATTTTTACTATATTATTTGAGTTTTGCCTATTTGTGAAATTTTTATAGAACTTAAAGTTTTTAAAACGTGTGTCAATAAGTTAGTAGTTTTATAGCAGGAGTAATAAAATGACGCATGCTTCATACCGATGGAATTCAAGTAATAAGGGAGAAATCGGTACTCTCTTTATTCAATATCATTGTCAATACTAAAAGCCGCACACATTAATAGTAACTTATATAAAACATACTGTTAGTATTACTGAATTTCAGTACATTTTTTAATAATATAGTATTATTTATTAATATTAATAAAAAATTTACATTAATTAAGATTCATCTTGAATAAAATTAAAGACCTGATTAAAAGAATGATTGAAGTTTAATACTACTACCGAACATTAACTCGAAAGGAAGTATGGAATTTATTGAAGATTCTCTCTCCGTGAAGCTGACTTTCCATTGCATTACATAAGATTTTTTAATGTAAATCCTTAATTGTAAATTGTAATTGATATATAGTTAACGAGTGTTGATCTCTTAAATTTGTTTTGTTCCTCTATATATTCATTAAAATTTGAAACTGGGTTTGGGTTGAATTGAACCTAATTGGCATGGATAGCTAGGCCAAGGGTCCTTCGTTTTTTCGAAAAAGGAAAAGGGACATTGTGTGTTTTGTCTTGTATGCGTGGTGGGGGGTGCCGTGCCCATGAGTTGATGCTTCATATGTCCATTGTCCCTCCAAATCAAATCCAATGGCAGTGATAAAGCAGAGCTACTAAACCAACAAACCAGACACTCCCAACATCTTCATGTCATGTCCTCCCTCAACACTTGCACTCCCTCTCCTTCCTCCCTATGGCATCGCCAATCCCCCATTCTCTCCCGCTGCTTCCGCCCTCGCCCTCTACCCGTCGACGACACAGCAACCTTATCTCTCCCTCCCCCAACCCCTCTTCCCAACCCAAGCTTCAAACTGTCATCCATCTTGATCACCTTACTTCCCAAGCCTCCTCCTCTTTCCGCACCCTTTTCCCTCCTTTCAATCCAATCTTACCGATTTTCTTTCTTCCGCCAAAGAAGCTTATACGGATTTACAAACCTTAGTTACTATCGATGATAATCGTACACTCGTGGTTTCTTGTCGCCCTTCCACGCTGCATTTTATTGGCACTTCTGCGCTTTTGAGCTTCATATCCATTTCCGTTTTTAGGGGTTTTATCAAATTGTTTTCTGGATTTTGGCCTTGGGGTCGAAATGCATCTACTTATAGGCCTATGGTGCGGAGGGACCGGAGTCTTGGGGGAAAAGAGGTCGTTGTTGGCTGGAACGATAATGCGAACTATAACTCGAGGATCTCGCCGAATCCATTATCGCCGCCTCAGAGGTCTGCGGCGAGCGTTCCGAGGAGAGCTACAAAGAACAGAGATAGGGTTTGCAGGGAGATTGCCCAAGTGGTGGCCAACTCTTGTCACGCGTGCCGTTTCGACCGAGGATGAGCAGGAGTATAAGAGGGATGCATACAGACTAGTTCGAGGTTCGGCTTTTCTTTCTGAGACTCTCAATTTTTTCCCTCGTTTTGTTCAATCCCATGGCGTTTCCTGAAACTTCTATTAATGACTAAGGAATGGTGAAGAGAAACTAATTCAATTTAATTTGAAGTTATTTCTGCATGATAACCTCATACCTCCCTTACATATTTTGCCATGAATTGGAAAGGTCTATGCTAGCAGCGTCATTTAATCTGACAGCTTCATTCATATTGATGATTTGTTTCCTTTCATAATTGTAACATAGAGAAGATATCCATGTACTTCCTTCTGATTTATTTTCTGGATCTTCTGCTTTCGTATAACATAGTCCTCTTAGTCTTTCTATTATCAACTCTGATGTGATCACACCTTAATATAAATGCATTTTATTTGGGTGCGGAGTTTCTGGAGATTAGGTTGTTTGTGTTTGTTGTTCAATAAGTCCACACGCTTTTCTTTTTTCTCACCTTATCTGTTATCGAGCACCTGTATATCCCTTTTACATGATATCCATGAACAATTTCTTTTCCTCTATAGACCAGATACATACCATTCATGAGTACTCTAAACATATAATATCTTTAGAAGTACTATAATCATCCTAAGGTTGCCTAAAACGACTAAATAAAATCGTTAAATGTAATCCGTACAAAAACTACATTAAATGGATGAATAATCATGATCGAACTCCCTTAGCTGTCCCACATCCTGCTCTATTTGATGGGCCCATTGGTGGACTTAATATTTGTTGAACAAAAGCTGTGAAGACTGAAGAACACATGTTGACATGTTCCAATACCTGCTTCCCTGTCACTATATCATGATTATATTTGAAGTTGTGGGGAAAAAATTACTAGAAAAGAGTAGTACAAAAGTAGACAAGGGTGTCTTCTTAATATGTTTGTGGTTGTTAATAGTTGTAAATAATTTGTATTGGATGGCCAAATAAGAGGGAGCTTGTTATTCGCTAAAAAAATTATAACGATGATGTTGGATTTGGAAATAGTTGTCCCTTTTTGTGAAACTGAAGGTAAGAGATTATTACAGCAGTTCTAGAAGTGGCTTCTTTTTAGTTTTATAATAAAATGTCTTGCATAACGATTATACATTACTTAGCTCTCTGTTGGAACAATAGCTATGACAACAATTACTAAGTCTGTTCTATAACTTTTGTTTCCTATATTAAAATGTGATTTTATTCTTGGACTTTGTCTCTTTGTAGGTAAAAAACACATTTCCTGATTTCTATATTTTTCTCTCCTATAAATTAATGTTGCAAACTTGCAATTCATTCACTTGATTTCCAGCTATCAAGGACAGTAGAATGAGCGGAATGGACATCATGGAGAGCGATATACTTCAAGTCAGTTTTTTTTTTTTTTTTTTTTTTTTTGTCTTTTGCCTTGATAATGGAGTTTATTCTGTTCTCTAACGCTCCAATTATCCTTAGAAAGATTTATCTAGCCCATTTATTATTATTATTATTATTTTTTTTAAATGTCTGGCTTGTGTGAAGTAGCTGGGTTGAAATATGAGAGTTAATGTTGTGTGCAGTACTGTCGTATGACTCTTTCAAATTAATAGCCTCTTTAGTTTAGTTAATTAGCTATAAGCCTGTTAGGTACCGTGGGTTTGTTCCTGATTATGTGTGCCAACCTAGGAAGCACGGATCTGTATGGTGTCATCCGACACCGATACCCCTTGGATACTCTAATACTTTACACATACAATTTGAAAAAGTTTTGACACAACTCTAAAACTATAATAATCAACAAGAAATTCGAATTTGCAGTATAGTGTGAATAAAGATGACACAAATATGAATCTTGAATAAAAAAAATTTACTACTCAAGTCCTCGGTGTGTGCAATTCATGTATCTCATTAATGTTTATTAAGAGGAAAATTTGACTTGATACTCAAGTTCTTATTATTAATGCAATTAATGTTTTCGAGCCTTATTTGATTGAAATGTTTTCTTGAATCATTCAACCCTTCCATAACAATTTGAATGTTCTTTGCCTGTATACATGAGCAGTTACGTCAAATTTGCAGAATTTCTGCAGTGCAAGTAACTATTGACCCAACAAATATACGGGATTCCTTATATCGAGCATCTGTTGAATTTGTTTTAAATGTTTGTGGCAGGTGTGGTATCATACCCTCTTTATAATTTGCTGTTAGTTAGCTCCTCTTATCCATTCTGTCTAGTCTTGGTGCAGTAATTATGTAATAACGAATTACATTGTATCTTTTCAGGGCACCTAGTTACTCTACCTCCATTGAGATTAATGGTGAAGATTCTCGACAATTCCTTGCTGGGTTTTGCTGAAAACATTGGACTTGAAAGTAGTCGTGCTGCGACAATTGTGTCTGCAGCTGTTGCTGCACGCACACGCTCTTGTCTTCTGCAGGCTTGGGTACTTTCTTGCCTTTGTTCTATGATGAAATATTATTGTTGCTTCTATTTGGAATTCAAGAAAAGCTTATTTCCTGCTTGAATAATCATTAATTTCTTCAAAGGTTGTAAAGCAATCCAACGACCAGAATCAAAGACATTAGATAAGTCTAAGATTATTTTCTTGAGTCTGTCTGTCTGTCTTCATGTTTGAATATTTGGTGTCCTTTCAATTTTAGGCTCTGGAAGTGCAAGGCAAACATGTCGAGGCTAAGTTGGAACTGTCAAAGATATGCCTTCTTCTGCGTATATTTCCTCCCGAGGAGTCCTCTGTAAGTATTTTTATACTTAGATATATATATTTTTGGGTTAAATTTTTTTTTAAGAATGATTTCTTTTTTTGGTATTATTAGCCAAATTTTTACTTCTAAAGCTGCAGCATTTAATGTTGTATCTACTTATTGCAGTATGATAATATTTATTTTGGGTGGGTCTGTGCAGCCAGAAATGGAGATGGTGGCTCGGGGCTTGGAGAAACACTTGAAACTAGAGCAAAGAAAACACCTTATGGATGTTTTTGCTCAAGTTTGTGGTGAGGACAGTCACAAGATTGCAAGAGAAGCCCTTGGTTTGGTGCGGATCTTTGAACTGAAATCGCCATAGAATGTTTAAATCTATGTTAAATTATGTTTATAGTGGCATACATCTTTCTTAGTTTATGGTTGATTTATTTACTAATTATTTCCATGTGTTCTCTTCTGTGTAGATGCATTTGCCAAATTGTTGCGGTGATCAACTTGAAGACCTCCTTTGAATTTGGAGAACGTTCCTGCAAATTGTATTCTTTTAGGATCTATAGATATTTGATTTGTTTAAATCATTTACTGATGCTTAGATAGTTCATTTTTGTGATGTATATATCATTTCATTTGATAGTTATCTCAATAAAGCTCAGAGGGTCCACCGGGGAAAAATTCCTGTCATTTGTAGGAAAATCAATTGTGCACTGATCAAATTGCAAATAAAGCTTTCATCTATTGCTGGTGATGAAATTAAGTCATGGATTAAAGAAATGCTCAGTAGCGACCATAAATCAATTCTATTATCTAAATATAATATGTTTATTTATTTTTATTGAATTTGCAAAAGTTTAATTTCTCAGTATATAATAAACTGTATTTTTTAAAAAGCATAACTAATTTTGCAGTACCTTTGCTAGTTTTCTTTGCAAAGAAAAGTTTTAGCGGCGGAAGTTTTCACTGCTACAATACGCTTAGACATTCAGTGACAAAATGTTTTGCTGCTATAACATTTGTTCTACCAACAAATTCTAACTCAAAATTTCATTTTTTACAAATCAAATTAAAAGGTTTTATATTTATATTTTGTCAAATTTTTTTTATTAAAACTAACAGTTTATAGTTTAAATAAAATATTAATTATCTAGTTATGACTTTAATAATTATTTAAATAAATATTATATTAAGTTTAGAAGTGAAAATTAAACCTATTGTAGCAAAAGTTTGTTGCTGAAATGTTTAAACGTTTTGTAGCAGCGAAAATTAAAAAGCTAGTTTTTTCCTTCACTAATAAAGTATTGCTATATGTTTTTTTGGGACAACAATTTGTTATATGTCGGTAAATTAAATTTTGGTTATTTTGCCAACAAAATCTGCCAATATTATAGATGTTAGTCTTGAAAAAGTTTTTTTTAATGAAAATTAAATAGCTAATTTTTTCCAACACTGATAAAGTATTTCAACTAACAAAAATGGAGTCCAAGAAAAATTTGATTTTTTTTTTGTTTCTAGTCACACGACCTATGGTTGTTCTTTACAATTCAATATATCATGTAACTGGATATTTTTAATTTTTTTTCTAATTGTTATATTTTCACTAAAAAAATTTATAATAAAAATATTTTAATAGAAGTGTATCTAAATGGGATCTAGAGTGTAACATTAACTTTTAATAAAATTACTCTTCAAATGAAATTGGTACCTTTTTCCTGTTTTAATTATATTAGATGGAAAACTATACTTTTAGCCATATATGTTTACATTCACGTAGAACATAATGTACATTTAAAATATGAACATAAAACCAGCGATGAACATAGCAAGCATATCGATGCGATTTGCTACACAATAGCATATGAATATTTTATTTTGGGCAATAATAGCATATGAATATTGAATAAAAGGGAAATAGTCATGTCTTATCATCAATCGTTATTTCATATCAAGATGAAAGACCTACATCACTGTAATTGATTTAAAGAATACCAGGGAAAGAGACGAATGAAGTAAACATAAAAAGTAATACAAAATGGAAAACAGAAATATAAAATGGAAGGTCTAAGACAAAAAGAATAGATCCAGCACATGTGTGACCACATTAATGTGCTAAAATGACAAAAACCATTTGCTATTCTCTATCAAAATCTCCAGTATCTGAATGTCCTGAATTGCTCACCAGCTTCCGCAGATTCATGCAACTCTATATTAACCAAGTAGAGAAACTCTACTTTTGCTTTATTATCAGACTTGAAGACGTGTGCATTAATGCTACCAGCTGATAAATATCACCAAAAAAAATATCCTCAATATAGGATTCCTGCAACATTAAGTACCAGAACTTGTTCATTCCTACCGCACAATCATCTTTCCAATATTATTATATATCTATTAAACTGAAGAAATTAGCTAATATTTACTACTATATACCTCACTATGTAAAGAGGAAACTATAATCATTTATCAGGTCAGTCAACGTTATTATATATCTATTGAACTGAAGAAATTAGCAAGATTTTGAGGAAGCAAACAACGTAAAAGCAGGATTAACATACTGTATGTCAATCTAGGTGGGAAGAAGTGGCTGCCTCTCGTCATGCCCCAGACGATGACTAGCCTGGAAATATGCACATTAACACAAATGAGAAATGAGTATAAAACTCTTAAACGAAAAGCACGGTGAAGACAGATCTGCACCTCTTCATTTGCTCCAGCTGCCATATTTACAAAGGAGTCCTTTGACCTGGAATGAAAATAAGGCATTTGTAAATGCAAATGAAGATGGAAAAGGACTTTCTTTCAAAAATTTTATTGCCTAAAACCATCCAAAACATCAGAATATCCAATGGATTTAACTTTTTGGAAACTGAAAAAGAAAAAGGCTCTTTTTTCCAGTCCCTCCCATACGAGGTGGTGGCTGGTAAACCTTTAATATGGTACAGAAATCAAGCACCCAATCTACAGTAAAATAAAAGATACAGGCCAGAGCTTTCAGGAAGCCAAAAATTAAGTAGACGCTCATGTCATTGTCTCCTACAAAATGACAGTGCAATCAGTAAAGAAATTCACACGGACCTGTGTGTGTCATGAACATCATGCAGTTCCAGCATGCCATTTTGTTGATCATCTCTGACTTTCGATAGAGGCGAAAAGAACTATAGACAAAATGAGCAGAGAAGTGATAAAACAATGATGTCATCAGTTCGAACTTTTTTTTTTTTTGGAAAAAGAAAGAAAGAAATGTTTGCTTCAATTATTTTTATTTATTTACCAAAATCTTCCAAATTCAATTTACCTGGTGCATTGAGATGAATACAATAGAAATCCCTAAAAATAAAGTTCATAGTTAAAGTGTGTCCAAATAGTGCAGCAGATGCTATGCCAGTGAATATTGTTGCAACCGTTGATGAGTACTTCTTCAAAATTGTATCTGAAGACATCAAGTGGGTGATTGAGAAAAAAGAGACAAATAAGAATTGAGTAAAATAAATATGCATAGATTATTAACCTGCATATTTAAAGAAAAAGGACGATAGAATCCCTTGTGCTGCATTGTTAGCTATTAGAAGCATGGTGGCTTTTGAATGACCTTGCAGAATATCAAAACTACTAGGACCTGAAACATTTAAAACAACAGATCACCAGGATCAGATAACAGTTAGAGCATCAGATACAAAACGAAGTGTAGGTCACTAGCAAAAAGCTTTTAAGCTTTAACCATATCAGTTGGTGCCAAATATAAGGGAACAAATGGTGAAATATATGACAGGAACAATTATATATAATCTCCCCGTAATTAGACTACATAGCAGCCCATTGTTCCATCATATGTTCATACATTAGTTACGTATTCAATTATAAGCCATTATATTTCCCCCAATAAACGTGTGCAAGTATGATAATTTGAGCTTCCTTATTTCATAATTGACTTTATTTCCTTCATTGTAGCACGTCAGAAACCCAAACACTTCATGTCTCACCCTTGACATTGGCAATGCTTCAGCTTTAAGTGTAAAATTTAAATCTTTTATTTTCACAAACTCTTCATAAAACAAGGAATGGCATGTCCTTTCAATTTGTTTTCTTAATTAATTAGTAACTTGCTGGAGAAATTTCCACGAGGATCCAGAAAATAGAAATTAATGTCTCACCCTTGACAATGGCAGTGCCCACTATTCCAAGAAAGTTGAATATAGCTCCATATCCATATAAAATAAGTTCTGCAAATCAAGGAACAGTAAATAAATAATAAGACAGTGAATAAATATAGCAGAGAGACAATACTGGCAGAACTGAAGACTGAACTGTTTTTTCTTGAAAATTTCCTATTTATTTTCACTTTCAAGTTATCTTTTTAAAATGTCAATAACAATTACGATTTTTTTTCTCATAGTCACAGTACAGTGGGAAGTGCTGAAACTTTAACCTAAGACCCTTACCCAAATCCCCAGCCCACCCAACCACTTAAACCATAGCCCATTAGCTTAGGCCATACTTTCAATATAAACTATAGTACACTTAATTCTAATCAAGTAGAAAATTTGTAAGTTACAGCATTCAACAATATTGAAAGTATTTGAACTATAAGAAAAATGGGAAAGTCATTAAACCAATGGCAATGAAAAAGCATAAAAAGACTATAACTGATCAATTCTATACCATCCAACTTGAGAATTGAATGAACATTTCTATTCCATGCAATCACACAACTTTCAATTGATTGACCTTCATGTCTGAATCAATATGTGGTCCAATCATCAAAACATTAGAAAATTCACCTGGAGGTAAATGCTTGTATCATATTGGCTCTTCAAAGCATATTCATTATAAACAGAGGCTAAAGATGGAACAGTTACCTGCAAAATAATTCCCTGGTTAAAATTCCAACAAATACAAAGGGAAACTGCATAACTGTAGATTCTAAAAGTTTACTTTGAAAAACTACTTTCAGAATAATAAGCTATATACTGGTCAAAGGCTTACAAATATGAATGTATATCCGTATGCACCCATCGTGACAGGAAGACCCAAAGCTGTAGTTCCTTCAGGTAAAGATCGCAGCTGGTTTACACTTATACCAATGAGCAATAGAGCAAGAGCCTCCCACTGCATTGAAAGTATGAACTTAGTTTTGAAGACATGGCACTCAAGGAGTAAGCTCAATGCTCAACAAGGATTAGAGTAAGGCTAAAACTTGCTAATTTAAGAAAGGAGCCATATTATGGCATGAAGACACAGCACTTTCTTATCCACATTTGAGAGCCAAAGGGCTTAATGCACCAACCTGAATAATGGAAAATCGACGTCTCATAATTATCTTCAACAAAACTGCTATTACTAAGACCTGCGCATGAACAATCAAACATTAGAAATTAATTCAACTGAGAACTATCAAGAAAAGAATATTTCCACTAGTGTCAAGGAATAATTGTCACTAAAGACTAATTACCTTCAATTGCTTAGCATCTTCACAGTGGCAGGGTTAAAATAAAGCTGCAAAAAATGTGATATCAACCTGTTAGACACTCAGAAATAGGAAGTCCAACACCCCAACCCAAAAGGTTTTTTTTTTTTTTTCCAGCGCATAAAATGCAACTATAAACAGGAAGCATAAGATACAAAAAAAAAAGGTCAAATAACAAGGTCAGAAACAAAAAACTACGACAATGTAATAAAGCACTTCAATCCCATTGCACAAGACAGGTAGTTTCAACTTTCAAACATAGCACCAGATAAATTACAATGCTATCAACAAGCCTCGGCTCTCAGATGTGACAGTAACTTCTTAAACGCTTTATTTTGATTTGGCTTCGAGGTTGACTAGAAAAAGGATGTCAAGTCTTTAAGACAATGAGTAGTCTTCCCGTGCATCACTATTATATTTAGTTAAAACAAAATGCCCATATCTTCAAGGGAGTCACTATGCTGTTAGATTTAGTATGAAAAGGGTTTTTTTTCTTTGCCATTTTGGTGCTTTGCTCATGGCTTTTTTAAGGGAGTCTTTGGCTAATATGCATAGGGATTGGGCAGCAACTGCTTTGTTAGAAGTTCAAATCAATGATTACATAATAATAGGAAGCAAAGAATACATTGACAATGTTAATAAAGTAATTAGTATGCCAAGGACTGAATAAGTGAACCAAACCTGCATAATAAACTTCAGATAGTTGTTTATAGCATACAAAAGTGCTGGAACAGCAAGAAGCACATTGTTACGAGCTGCCTGCAAGGAATAAGATCGCAAAAAGGATAAATATAAAAAAGAAAACAGAAAACTATCTCATTTTTTATATTTAAAAAGTAATAAAGTAAGAAAAATTAATGCCAAGAAAAGTAAAGAACAAGGTGGTCACCCATTTTTCATAAACCTGTACCCACGAAGCACTACTAATCATTTTAAAATGTCCTGTATTTGCATAAATCCTTCTAACTTAATTAAAAATCAGTTATTCAAGCAAAAGAATGTAAATGTCAAAATTAAGAGTGAGCAATATGAAGAAATGAGAACATATTGACTCTAGAAAATTAATGCAGTTCATTATTATTTTATTTTCAAACAAGACATGCTTAAGAAATTTGCATGGGATACTCCAACAAGATAATCTCAAGTGACCAAACACTGAAGAAATGTATCATATGTGAAAACAGTCAGTGAAATGGAATTAATATAGACACTTCACAAATCTGTCCACTCATACAAAATTAGTAATGCAAATTATTCTATACCAAAAAAAGATATTTACCTGCACAAATGTAGAAACTGAAAGAGGCTTCTCCCCAACTTTTTTATTCCTAGCCTGCAGAATTGAACACAATCTTACTGACCTAATTATCAAGAGCGTCATGAAAAAATAAGCTCAAAGATCAAGAATCCATTTTTTATATTTTAGTAGACAGTAATACTCTATAAACTTTATTAGATCAGAAACTCTTAGAGGATTATCCAATTTAGTAAGCTGCGAAGAGATGCTGCTTTAGTTCAGTTCATCTTTTGGTCCTAAGGATATTTTAGTAATTTAAAAATATTTTATTAATATTCAGTGTGTGTTTGGGCTTGAATTGTATGTTCTTTAGGAGTTATTGGATCCTCATTTAAAGTGTAACTGTTCTTATTAGTTTAGTATTAGTACAAATCCTAGAACTGCCAAAACATGCTGCTTCAATTCATTTTTCAGTCTCATGTGTATTTTGGTAAAATGTGTAATATTTTATTAACTTCTGCGATCTATGGTCAGGATCTGTGTTTGGGCTTGAATTTAAATTTTTTAGATGTTACTCGGTCTTACTTTAATAATTAATACCGAGAGTTCCAGCTGCAAATGCTAAGCATTTCTAAATGTAAATCCTAGACTAATTTGCTGATTCTATTAAGTTCTAAACATTTTTCCTTTCAAATCTTCAACCTGACCCAACCTGTTTTCTACAAACAGCACTAAGAAAAGGGCAAATAAAAAATGTATAAATAAGACTTTTGTAGCTAGTTTTCTATTCTCAAAGACCGAATAACTATTAAGTGGCTATCCAGCTTAACTTTTAAACAGAATAACCACGACTTACGGTTATTTAGTCCTTATTCCTTGAGAGTAGAAAAATCGATAGGTGGACAATTTCTTTGAAAACACTATATATTTCTTGCATAAATCTGCCATAGAATCCATAAAACTTGCCATCCTAATTTCCCAGAAATCAAACAACCACATACTTGCACCTTGATCCCCATCACATTGCCTGCAAAACACTCTTACCCTAACAACACAATAATCATTCCAGTTACCTAGTTTTCTACTAAATGTTTCTTGTCTTTGATAAAACACATTTTTTCACCATTTATTAATCCAAAGAAACCCTATTCCTAGCCTATCTAAATGAAAGCCCATGTTATTCATTAAAGGGAAATCCCAACATGCTTTGGAAAATTCAATAAAGTAACTTCGAAAATGAAAACCTAGAACCTACTATCTCCAAAACAATTTTTCCCTTTAAGAAAATAAAGGTTATAAGACTGTCTTTCCATTAACCACATAAATTAAGAAGACATAACACAGTATATACTGGGATATAGAAATAGGAAAGAAGTAGTTTGCACCTGGAGTAAAAGCATAACAATAGCAAAGAGAACCTTTGTGAGCTCTGTCAAAAAATTAACACTAATTGGGCTAAAATTGAATTTCCCATCCACCTTGGACATATAAACAAGAATTGGCTGCCAGATTAAGAAAATAAAATATGTCAGTGACTGCCAAATAAAGAAAAGAAAATATATCAGAAGCAAACAACAAGCATGGAGATCTGTAATATTTAAAAATATAGTAGATAATCTCCAAATGTAAATCTAGTGATCTTTTGATACTACTAACCAAAATTCTAAATGTTAAGGTGTTTTCATTACTTCAGCCTGTGAAAATGTAAAAGAAGCTCCACCAATAAAGTATAAACATAACTCTGCCTATGCTTACATAGCCAGTCCTAAGCCCAGATAAAAGAGGGGGGTTGTGTTAGGTAGTCGACAGCCATCATAAAACTTTGTCGAATCTTTATGAATATGGAAGAAGTATAAACATATTTTGAATTTTTTAGCATGAAACAAAAACAAGATTCCTACTGTCATTTCTCATCTTCCTTTCTCCTGTGCATTTCTTACAATCACTGTTTGTGGCACCAAAAAGGCCCCAATTTCTTCCATCCCCATGAAAATCCCTTAAACATAGGGGGCATTTGGTACAAAGGAAAGTTGTTTCTTTCAACTTCCACATTCCCGAGATTATTTTATAAGATTTTCATCCCATAGTTGAAAATAATCCCATCCCATGGGATTAGAATAATACCACCCCCTTAGGTGGAATTAAAAAAGTTGAAAAAAACATGGGATTACAAACACCTACAAGATGCTGGAACTCATAATCCCTGGATTATTTTTTCAACTCTTGTACCAAACGCCTCCATATAGTTTTCAGAATTTCAGTATCTCTTACACTTTACTCACAACAAAGCAATCATAATAATCAAACTCTCATCCCTGCCTCCAATCAGTGTTAAAGGCACCAATTTCTTTCAACTCAATCCTCTATACTAAATGCCCTGCACCCTCTAGAAATGCCTCTTCGTCTAACCATATTCTCCAAGTTTACCTACCCTATTCCAAAATTCAATCGCAAGGCTGTCCAAACCAAAAAGTATCTTTACTTTCCACATTCAGGGAAACAAAGTAATCAATAAATATAATATCTTTAACCTAACACTATAAGCTGCCTTGTATAGCATTATATGACAATTCTATAATAATTAATGAGCAATTCAGACTCTGAAGAGGGTCGCTGTACTAATATGTCATTAACTCATTTTAAAAACTGAAAATGATCTTAATGTCACGTCTCCGTCAGTATTGGACAGAAAATTTTCAATTAAAAGATAACAATCACCTGTAAGCCAACTAAGATGCAGTCACCAACAACCAAGAAGACATTAAGGGCACGCTGCTTGGATGATATCCTACTTTTGTGTTGGTCATAAGCCCTTGATATGGATCTGGTAGTTGGGGAAAGCAGTTTTGATCGGCAAACACTGCATTCTATCATCCCGTTCTTCATAAATTGCAACCGGACTATCAGAGTATGAAGAATTCGATCTACAAGAGTATAATTTAAAAGTCAGTATATTAATCATAAGACAACACCTGAAACAATTACGCTTGTCATCCAAAAATACAATTTACAAATCTAACCATGAGATCAGCTAACCAGACACTTGATTGGAGTACCCCAAAGAAAGCATGAACGTAAATTTACCAGATCTTGTTTCCGGGACTGCTAAACTCATTAAAACATGAACGTAAATATAATTCCTAAAACCCAATAAAGATCCCCTTGCAGAACCCAAAAAAAAAGATGAAAACAAACAAATATATGAATATTAAAAGCTCAGATCTTGCTACTTGATAATGATAACCCGGAAACCAGAAAGTTTAAGATCAGGATCAAAATTCCGAATTGACGAACCAGAATAGAACAATGGCCCAACCTAAATCGACTCCAAACCGAGCATTTAACCGAAAATCTCGGTTTGATCTGCAGCGGTCGGCGCCGAAGTTCAACTGGCTCAATTCCCTCGAAAGAAAAGAGATTGATCTCGGGGCAAAAAAATGCAGAGATGAATCGGATTCCAATCAGAATGCGCTCTATCTCAATTGAATCGGAGTTTAAATCCAGAGGGAGATGCGAGGAATATGCATTGACAGAGGAGAGAAAGAGAAATGCGTGATATAATTACAAACTCTAGAAGGGATTGCTTTGAATTTACACAAACACGTATTTCGTGCGGTGTTTTCTGAAGGTGAGGGAAGAAAAACAAAAATAAAAAAATAAACAAAAACAAAAAAAGGACTCACCGACGCAACGTTACGTGACGGGCCAATGAGACGTGAGGAAAAGGAGTGCAGTGGAAGATGGTATTGGAGTTGGGTGAGTCAATGGATGGGTGGGATCATCACAACCCCCATTAACACACAAATTATAATTACAAATTAGGGCAGAAATTAGGAATTTCTGGTTGGATGTTTCTTTCGCTTCAATTTTACAAAGCAAGTTTTGGGAATACAGTAGTTGTCAAGAATTGAAATTCATTTTCGTTAATAGTTGCTTCAGTCAACCTATGTCAGTGACACGTGGAATCAATCCTGCCTCTTTCTTTTTTTTTTTATTATATTATTATATTATATATATTCTTCTTTAAAATGTGGAAATTTCCTAGCAAATATTTTTTATACTCTTTTTTCTTAATATGTATTGTGTTTACTTTCGTTATGTTATATCTAATCTAATGATATAAAATATTGTATTTGATTAGAGAAACTAGCAATATTGAAAAGTGTATAGCTATTTTAGATTCTTAATGTCAAGCATAGATCATCAATTCATTATTTCATAGGTGTACTTCACGTCTGGCATAGACTTAAAGACTTCTCTCTTCATAGCAAGTTTATATGTATATATATAATACTTGTTTTAGTTTATTGTCCCGTGGAGAACATCCAATAAATTTGGAACGTATTTTAATTAAATAAAATATTTGATCCTACTTAAAATATGTACCTAACAGAGAAATTATGATAATATATATATGCCTGAACATTCCTTCGCTAGCAAATTCCACTCTTGTGAAATAATTGTTTCATTTCAGAATATTCTTTTGGAATCTCTTGGGCGCAAACAAATAAAGCCCAGCCCATAAGTCATAATTATACTTTTCTTCCTATAAGTTGTAATTTTTTTATTATAATTCTGATTTTTGAACGGATATATACACAATAAAAAATATATACACAAATTCAGTTATTTTTAAAAATTATTTACAGATATATACTATTTTTACTGTGCACGAGCCGTCACTAAGGGTTTTTTTAAAATTTTTGACAAAAAAAGCCCTCAGTGAAGGCGTTTATATGGTCAAATGGTCAACCTTATAAACGTCCTCAAGAGCATTTTTTACAATTTTAGCACACTTATTTTCATGTAAATATTAGCGTTAAAAATGCCCTCAGTAAGAGCGTTTATATGATTGACCATTTGACCCTGTAAATGCCAACACTTAAGGGTTTTTCTTGTCAAAAATTAAGAAAAACGCCCTCGGTGACGGCGTTTTTTAATGCACACGGTAAAAGTGATATATTTGTGTGGATAGTTTTTAAAGGTAACTAAATTTATGTATATATTTTTTATTGTGTATATATCCGTTCAAAGCCTTATAATTCCTCTACCCCTATCATCAATAATAATTTTTATTTTGAATTTTAATCCAATCAATATTTATATTCAAGTATAGCTAAAAGAATTAAATATTTTGGATTTATATTTGTGTCTTAACATTTTCTTAAATGTACAAGAAAAGAAAAAGGAAATAAAAATCTGAGAAGAGTACCTAATAATTTCTACGGATCCCTTTACTTTACTTTGTCCTAAGCTGAAGCGCGAAGTGCCTTAGCTTGCCGCTTCTTCCCACAAGGCAAGGCCATGGCTTCTTCTGCCTCCAAGCACCACCATATCTCTTCTTCTTCTTCTTCTTCCAAAATCCCCACCGATGACTCAAAACCCAATTCCACGGTTTCCTCTTCTCCTCTTACTCTCTCTCTCCAAAACCTTTCCCTCTCCCACGCATCGCATCTCTCTCCTCAAGAGCTCCGCAAGCGTCGAATCTACTATTTCAACCTGCTTTCCAAATGCTACAGAACCCTCTACTGGGCTCTCCTGGAGGAGCTCAAGAATCGCTACCGGGAATACTACTGGGAGTACGGCGTCAGCCCATTCAAGCAAGCATCCTTCGAGGCTGCCAATTTCGAAGCTAATGCTGAGAGTAATCCATTTCTCATCACTCAGAGATGCGCTTTCTTGGGTTGTAAGTTGAAGCCCATGCCCTTGACTAGCTTTTGTCATTTGCATATTCTTTCCGATTCCAAGCAAAAGCTCTATAAGCCTTGCAATTACGTTATCAAGAGGTATATTTTACTCACATACACTTTCAATTTCGGTTTATTATCTCTTTTCTTTGACATTTATTGTTTGCTGAGCTGCTTGTGAATTATGGTGAAGTGCACTTGCATCGCCACTTGTGCTGCTCTGAAATAAACAACTTTCTCAATAAAAGTGTTTCAAGTTGAATAATGTGGTTCGTTTCTATCAGTTTCTGATTAAAACCAGTTGTTGAGAGAAGAACGTCTTGGCAACTAGCATGTGGATTTCAACCTCAAGCTAGAGTTTTATGTTAATAATATGTAGTATACCTTTATCCTATGGCCATAATAAAATTGGAGAACTCAAAAGTGAAAACTTGGACAAGTAATTGTAGGTAAATTAACTTCAGCCAACAGTATCATGAACATTTTCTCAATGATGATGAGTTCATGTTTGTTAGCTGTGGTTGATGCTAATGAAAAGTTTGGATTTTTAATATTAATATATAAGTTATACCAGATAGCTCGATTCTGGGCGGTTTTTGCAACTGTGGACAGAGTGGCTTGGGACAATAAACAATTTTGTAAGAAAGAACTTGGTAGGTACTTAACCATTGCAAGTTGATACTTCAAGGTGTAAAAACTGGGCCTAGAAGTCCC
Source organism: Senna tora (assembly GCA_014851425.1). Taxonomy (NCBI): domain Eukaryota; kingdom Viridiplantae; phylum Streptophyta; class Magnoliopsida; order Fabales; family Fabaceae; genus Senna; species Senna tora. The sequence continues at coordinate 1,511,317 of CM026262.1, read as the reverse complement.
AACTGCTAAATTCATATATGACAGAGTTCTGAATGATTCTGTTTTACTAAATTTCCGATTAACAAAAGTCTAATATTCTGACTTCTGAATTATCGTACTTTGGATAATCTCACTCACTGTTCCGGTAAGACAGTCTTTTATAGCCTTTGTTGTCTCACCTTTTGCTATTCTTTTGGTTGGTCATGCCTAAATATGCCCGCTTAATGTCTTACTGGAACTTATGCCCAGAGAACTCACCACTTTAAATGTTGTTCCTACACGTCTCTTGTTGTAATGTTATTCCATAAATTATTATCATTCATAAACTAAACTATAAATGATTCCTATTTCCATGGTTTGTTCTTTAATTTTTGTCTGCTTTCCAAAGCCTCTTAAATCAAGTCTATAGCTGATTGATATGAATATGATATATTTGTTTCTATAGTAATGATGGCTACTCCTTATGATGAACTAGAAGAGATTAATTTCTTGATGTGTTATCCTTGTAATTGATTTTTGGTTTATATTCAGTGCTCAGGCTGGACCTATAACCTGCGGAAAACCTATATTGAGATCCACTACCCCTTCTCTCTGCACTGTCCACTTCCAAAAGGCTCAGAAGCATCTTACAAGGACCTTGAAGAGGGCAGGCCTGAATAATCCCTCGATGTGTAAACTGGCCCCAAAGTTTCGTGTCATAGTGGTAGAATTCATCCATCAAATTCAAGAAAGAAGACATGAACTAAGATCAAATAGAAGTAAAATTGTGGTTGAGGAAGAAAAAGATAACTGAGGCTGCAGATAGGGGTTGCAAAGGTAATCTCTGATACACAAGTTATAACTGTAGGTTGGTGAAACGAGAGGTGATATGTACTTCTAACAATATAAAGTTCATTATCTTCTGGTGTAGCTTCAATTTTCTGGTTTTTAGAATTGCCTCTGCTCATTCAATTTTTTTATTACGGTTCTTCATTTGACATCAAGTCATTTTGGGACTTTGTAAAGTTGGTTCACAACAATCCCCAATAATTCTTGGTGTTTGATTAATGTTTTTCTTTCTCTTTTCTTTAATGATTGAAACTTTAGAGCTAAAATGTCCCTTCGTCTAAATAATATCAATCTTTCTCTAAGTGAGGACTAGTATGCTATCACCATTCACCGGAATATTAACCCTAGTAATACTATTGCTGTAATTTTGAGCATTTCATTGGGGCTGGGGTTAAATTTTTATTTCTTTGTCTTTTAAAGTAAAAGGGAAGTAAACGTCTGAACCTGAATTTTAACTGTCATATATCTGTTCTATGTCTGGACTCTCAAGCCAGAGCTAAACCTGTGGAATAAACATGCAAATGATGCTTTAAAGTTTAAACCTCTGATGATATAACATTTTGTAGAAGCTAGATGGCACTTCACGTATAATATATATATATATATATATATATATATATATATATATATATATATATATATATAATGATGATGAATTCCTTCCTAAATCCTAACCACGTTAGTGTAATTGTGTTAAAGCATGGTAGATGAGTTCATAAAAATTACCAAAAAAATAAGAGAGAGAACATTTACAACCATTAATTCGTTATATTCTCTAAATTTTTTTTTTGGGTGAAATTTATATTCTCTAAATTTCAAAGTCATCCTCAACATAAAATTAAAGTGCCATTTAAAAAAAATAAAGTTTGAGGAGATTGTAAGGCTAAGGGAAAGACAATGTAATTTAGTCTTAAACTTAAATGTAAATTTCATAAACATTCATGAGAGAAATATTTCTGATCATATAATCATATTTCATGTATTATATTGAGATTGAATTTTTTATGTTGCGGGATGAAATGCTTATTAGCTAGTGAAATAAAGAGAGAAAAAAAAATTATGAATCTCAAATTATTAATTTTTTAAAAAATAAAAAAGTTCCTTCTATTTTTTTTCTCTCTACTTTATTGCACTGCATAAAGGATCCAACCTCCGTACAGACGAATTTGTCCACTAAAACGAAAATATCCCGACCATAAATAGATAAGGCAGCCTCGGGGTATATCTGTCCATATTGTAATAACAATAAAGGAACGATCGAAAGGAAACACGTCACTGATGAATCTCCATGCCATTTGGATTTCGATTTCATCGCTGATATGCGAAGAAATGGGGATGCCGTTGTGGTCATTCAGGAATTGGGTATCCCTTCTCTTTCTTGGACTCGCCTTTTTCTGGTACTTTCAAACATCTTCATCTCCTCCTTCGCCCATGGCTCAACAATCCATTTACGATTTCACTGTCAAGGTCGCTTTTCTTCATTCTTCTCTTTTCTCCGCTTTTAATTTCACTTGTTTTCATGGCTTGCAATGGTTTTGAACTTTCATCTTTCTGCTACATGGGTTTGCTTTTCTCTTTATGGTTGCATCGATATCATCTATGTCTGTTTTCACAATTAGGCTAATGATTTTGTTGTTCCCATTTTTATTATAAGTTCACCCTGACTTCTACACATCCCTTCATTGCTTTTTCTTTCTAGCTTGGCTGACTTTTTTCCTTCCTTATATTATTTGGTATGAACCATTATTGCAGGACATCAGTGGAAATGATGTGAGTCTTAGTGAATACAGAGGGAAGGTTCTCCTGATAGTGAATGTTGCCTCAAAATGGTAATGCAATTTTTGTTTCATAACTTCATTTGTGTATGCGTGCATCTCAACCTTATTTTATTCGAGGTATTCAACATTATTATCTATGTTGCTCTAGATTTGGATCCTCCCATGTGATAAAACAATAAGAAAGATAGACACAATTGATTGAATGGTAGGCACCATTTATATAATGGCGATCATGGGTCATAGGTAGATGTCATATTCCCACTCTGTGTGTTTGTCTCTACTCACATCACAACTCTTGTTATTCTGTCATGTATCGTGATCCATGTTCATCAAGTTGCAACAATTACCTCTGAATTGGCCAATGGGCACTTTCAAATATCCTAATTGAGGAAGCATAATTGTCTTGCATAACAAAATCCAAAGTTACTTGTTCCATTTTGTCGCTGGTTCATCCATTGTTAAGTTTTGTTAATACTTAAGTATGAGTACGTCATCAAGAGAGTAGCTATTGCTTAATGGGAATTAAGAACCAACCATGACTTTGTTTTCCTGTCTTTACTTTTTCATTTATAGATGCAGATACTAATTTTTGCATTACGCTTGATGCGCTGACAAAAGCTATACAAGCTTCGAAGGTTAAAAATAAAACTGGAGATAGAATCAAAAAGTTCACAATATGACAGTAATAATCTAAAACCTGTCATGGACACTTGATTCCCTTACCACAATAACTTCTTGGGTGACAGTTGACACTATGATGTTTGTGACAATGTTAAGAGAAGACTATTATTAATATTATATATTTTTAAGGAGCTAATGGTAGGAAACCATTATTCTTTCTTTTGTTCTTTACTTTCTTATTTTGCAATATCTATTGTCATTGGTGCAGTGGTTTGACACATACAAATTACAAAGAACTGAATGAATTGTACGAGAAGTACAAGGACCAAGGTCTGTTTTTTTAATTTCAATCATCCTACTTTCTGAGTTTTGTAATACAAATTACACACATTTGTTTTTATTGTGTCTAGGGTTTGAAATATTGGCATTTCCATGCAACCAGTTTCGTGGACAAGAACCAGGAACCAATGAGGAAATTCAGGAAGCTGCATGCTCAAGGTTCAAAGCAGAATTCCCTATCTTTGATAAGGTAATTTCTGATAGTGATAATCTTATTGTGATTAATGAGAGCTATTCGTAATTTTTTATTGGGAACTTTGTTCTTTGCTGATCATTGTACATGCCGTTAAATTCTGGCATGTACAGTGAGTCCTTTTCTTTTGTTTTTTACTTTCTATGATCACTTCATATTTATTGTAGCCTGAATATGTATTGATTAATTTTTCGAGATGAAATCTTGAAGGATATCAAAGTGTTACAGTTAACATGGGTATGGAAGTGATCCTAACTTGAAATTTTTCTAGGTTGAAGTCAATGGGAAGGATGCTTCACCACTTTACAAGTTTCTGAAACATCACAAAAAGGGAATATTTGGAGATTCTATCAAATGGAACTTCACAAAGTTCTTAGTAAACAAAGAAGGGGAAATTGTGGACAGATATGCTCCAACAACATCGCCTATGAAAATTGAGGTCAGATATATTTTGATAGTTTTTTTTCCAAGTAAGGACTTTATCCATAAGATTAATCAATAAGATTCTATATCTGTCTCCTTGCAGAAACACATCCAGAGTCTCTTGAACTCTTCTTAAGTATCAAGAGTTGACTTTTATTGCATACACAACGTTGATTAGGTTAGTATTGCAGTCATTTTAGTTTTATCTTTTGTTCTTGATTACAGTACACATGGGAGCTCATAGTATTTTGCTTTTATTCAAACAAGCCTAAGCATGTACGTATATGTTCATTTGTCTCAACTCCTTTACTAATAAAAATCCGGGCATCTAATGTTAATATGAGTAGCTTACCTTTTACTCAGATTATGATCAATTTGAAACTGGTAATAATCTTTTTCTTGTTAATTATTTAATACTGTAGTATACTAAAATTGCTTTGACATGTTTACTTCTTATTGACTTTGTTTATTATTAGGAGATGAAAGCCACCCTACATTAGGATATATATATATATAGAGAGAGAGAGAGAGAGCAATTAACGTTTCATGAGGGATTGATTTTCATTGATCAAACTGTTATATTAAAATTACTACTACTAACTATGTTCATCTTTTATGCCAATGCCAAATCTTCTAAAATTCAAGTATCTAAGACTAAAACTATGCAATCAAATAGTTAATAGTTTTTTTATATTTGATCCTCGTCCCTTTTTGCGTGTATGTATTTGCAGGGTTGCTATTTCTACTATGGAGAATAATAGTCTTAACAAAACTATATCAGCGGATGCTGTATGCTTATGTTGTGAAAAAGACGCAGGCAATGTTGTAGCCACTTGCAGAGGATACTCAACCTCCCTAACTGTTATTTATATGTATTATCGTGATTAGTAACTTGTGGATTCAGAAATTCTCTATGTATGTGTGTATTTGGATTATGCAATAGCTCAGTGCTCTCTCTCTCTCTCTCTCTCTCTCTAAGGTGGCGTTTGGTATCCTGTAAGTATTTTAGTGGAAAGTGAAAGTGAAAGTGGAAATGGAAGTGGAAGTGGAAATAGGTGATAAAAAGTATGTTTGGTATGCAGGGAAATGAAAGTGGAATGTAAAAATAATATTGTTTGGTATGGTGGGAAGAAGATAGGGAAATAGAAGATAAAAGAATGAAATATCTTTTTTGCTCTTACTTTTTTAAAAGCCACAAATTTTTTTAAGGGTATTTTGATCTTTAAACCTCACCTCACCTTCCCTCCACTTTCCTCCTCAACACGAGGGAAGGAATCTTCCCTCTGCACAGGGAAGCTTAACCTCACTTTTCCTGTGTAATGTTATACCAAATGTGCAAAGTACTAGCCTAAACCTCAACTTCTGGCTGGTTTGTTCTACCAAACGGGCTATTAGGGTTTGTAAGGGAAGGGAATGTTAACCTTCCATATGTTCTTTTTGTTTTGATGTTAATACCTCCTTCAAAATACCTCAATTTGAGGTATCTTAAATTTGTGAAAGGGAAGAATAATGAATTAAAAATTAATTTTCTATTATCTTCCCTTTCAATTTTCATCTTCCTAAACAAATAAAAGATATTTTGAAAATCCCTCCTTCCCTTTCCTTCTCTTCTTTAATTCCCAATCTAAACATACTCTAAACCTGGAGAGCTAATGTATTAAATTATATGTTTGTGTAATGGTATATGAATATAATGGACTTTCCAATTTATTTTAACAAGACAGATTAAAATTATTAAATATGTTTTTTAATGAAATTCCAATGAATCAGAAGTTCATATTATATACTAGATGATGATGATGATACATTTTAGAGTAAATTTGAAGGTTCTGTTAAATTAGATTTATTTTTTCTTAAAAAAAGGGGTATTCTTGGCTCCCTTAACATACTTATCTTACCAAAATTTTCTCTCAAATTTACCTTTTGTTAATGAAATATAAAAACTTTTTACGTGATAAAAATATAAAATATCTCACAACACGACCATTATTGAGGTGCAAGGCAACCACTGCACATTATTAGATTGGAACCACCATTATCATTTATTTGTTCACAAAACACGACCAGTTGAATGTTATTACCAAACTTTTCTTCTTGCTATAAATATAAAATATTTCATTATCTTCTCTCCCTCTACGTTAGGATGAGGGGGGAATATGCCGTCTTGCTGTGAAATTTCTTTGGTCACCAAAATCACTAGTATGAAATGCTATTTAGTCAGAATCACTGCTAAGAAAGTCGTAATGATTTGTTTAAGCTGCTTATTTATGATTTCAGAAGAAACTTCAAATATGTGCTTCTCTTGCATATAAGAAAATGAAACTGGTATCACAAAAGGAGATTTTATTACAGGCTAGGCCAAACTCCATCAGAAATACAATAAATCTCTTTCTTTTTTTCACCACTTAGAAAGTTCTTTTAAGCTGTGTAAGTGTAACAGCATGACCAGATAGACTTAACAAATAACACTCCTGTTAGATCAAACATTAAACAAGGCAAACAAGATCAGATCCAAAATAAGAGTCAATCCAAATTATATTTGCATCCTTGCATGTATCTGTTATATCAATGACTTGATAGTTTATGTGGTAAATGGCAACAACCAAAACAGCCAACTCTAATTCAAGGCCCAGCCATCCAAAATATTCCTTCCATAAAAAACCAAGGAAAAGACAATTTGAGAGGAAATCTCTAACCATAGGTTAAGTATCTCCACATTCTTTCCTTTCCTCCCTCCTCCTAGTTGTGCCTCTGGAATATCAGCAGAATGATTTTACATCTACCCACAAGTATGCACAAACAGAAGTTAGCAGCACACTAATTAGAGTTAGCAATTAGCATCATGGCGCCATAATTGTCAACTGCAAGGTCGTGTTATAAAGAGCGAAAAATGGAAATAATAGTGTTTCTACAGTTAGGTTAGTTACCTCAGCAAATGCAGAGGTGATGCAAGTAGTTGGTAAAGCTATAACGAAGGCTCTCACCACTGCATAAAAACCAACAGCTATGGTTGGAATGCATTGCGGACAAACATTGCCAAGGATATGTAAAAGATAACAATAGAGAATTTTATTCTAATGATTCACTTTATTAGCAATGACCCGGATACAATCATCACAATATATAATAGATATATCAGCCTAAGAAGGTCAAGTCAGACTCATTTGAGGGTATTAGGCTATTCCAAACCTGAACCCTCTCTGCTTCCTCGGCTCCCCAGCTAAGCTGACCTATCATTGATAGGATTCAACAGTTCCATATCTCCAGGTTAAAGAATAGCAGGAATACTCATTCCTCATGGAAAAATTGATCTTCAGTGGATCACGTCATCAGAAAATCACAACCTCCAGTTCCAAGATATCACTTTTCTGTTTGCGGAGAATTCATGTTACCCATTCTTCTTTTTCTTGGTGAATCAAAACATTTTGTGATTCCTTTTAGTTGCAGAGTCTGACCGTACACGCAACAGCCTGAGCCCAAAACTTGAGCCTTGCTTTAACATCTTCAGGATGGTCACCTGCAGAGAAACCAGGCCAGGTTATACACATTAATCCTTTTAAATATCAACGGAAAGCATTTAATCATTTTACTAGGCTAAAAAACCTAGAATTGAGAATTTAAGAAAAATTTGAACGTTTTCATTTGTCAGCCAAATCAACACATAACAGCAGATCATTGCATGAATCGAATAATCAGACATGTCAAAACACTCGTATCATACAAATCATAGCAGCAAAGAATTCCCAATCTTTTGAGAATGTTAACTAAAAAAAATTAAATTACTCACCAGGACTAGAGATCTTCCAATTGGCCATCGAGCTCGACAACGAATCCGCGGGAGACAGTGATCCCTCCGGCGAATTCTCCGGCGATTTCTGATGTTCATCCATGAACTTCTGGCTCATTGAATAACACAACTCGAGGGCCGGCAAGGTGTTGCAGAGCTCCGGAATCTCGTCATAGCTGAAACCAAATCCAAGATCTAAACAACCTTTGAGCTCATCCAGATCTTCATCGGTCAAGCTTTTGGTCCTTGTGAGATCCTCATCTGGCGTCTCCACATAACCTTCCAACAAAACCTGATTCTTCTTCTTCTTCTTCTTCCCCAAACTGTTGCTCCTCATCCTAAACCGCTCCGGCTCCTCCTCCACCACCTGATCGAAACCACAAATCCTCTGCAAGCTTCCTGGTGTTTCAATCTCTTTATCCTCATGAATTGAAGTGGTACACGAAGAAATCCATGATCCTGATTCGCAAGAAACGCTCCCCATTTTCGAATACCCTAGCTTTCTCCTTCGTCTTTTTTAGTGTGTGCTGTGGGGTGTGAAAGAAGAATGAATGGGGAAGCTGCTTTTTAAAGCCGTGTTTGTGTTGTGCTCTAACAGCGAAGAAAGAATATGCCCTCTCGCGCTATGATGATGTCATGAGCGATGCATGATACATACATACATACATACATACATACATACATGCATGCATGCATGCATATGTGGATGGTAAACTCTTGACAGCTGTAGTGAGAGAGGAGTGTGATGATTTGGTTGGAGAAAAGGGACACGTGGAGAGTGGGTCCCACAAGGATTGTTTGGTAGTACGAATAACATATTCATATTGGTGTGTTTGTTTGTATGGAGAAGGTGATCTGCATGTGACTATCTGACAAACCGATTCAATGCCCAATCATAGTTTCTCTTTTCCAGTTTTCCTTACCTGCTTGTTTCTTTTGATTTTAAATTAATTGTTTTTTCTTAAAAGTTACTAACTTTTTTCATTTTAAAATACATCCTTCTATTTTATTTTTTAAATTAATTATTCAATTTAATTTTCCGAAATTAATTTTAAAAAAGCTTTATTTTAGATAATTACAGGAATAAGTTAGGAGGAAAATTATAATAGTAAGAATAATAAATTTTTTATTTTAATTTATGAATAATTTCTCTAAACTTAGTGGATTAATGATGCATGGCCTTTTTCTTACCACTTTTTACACTTTGTTTATAAAAAGGTAGAACTTTCATATTTGTAACAATTAATTTTAGAAATATATGTAATGAGTAGGTATTAAAAGATTACAAATCATGTATTTAGATTTAGGTTTGAAAAGAAGAAAAATAGGAAATACACAAATAGTGATTGTCAAGACATCAATGAGTAGTTCTAAGTGTATGATAATATGTATTTTGGTTATTTCCAATAAAGGTAGCTCAGAATTGACTACACATGCACAATTTGACAATGCAAACTACATCATTAAATGTTACATTACTTAAGAAGAAACACTCTCAACAAAAAGTCTATATCGATTTCAAAAATATCTAATTAAATGACTTATTATGGAAATCATCTCGTGACATATATATTATATTCTCCCATCACACACACACATAATATATACCACATGACTATCATGTAATTTGTTCAATTAGCACTTAACGAGTAAAATATTGTTTTGGTCCTTTTTAATGAGAAATTTCTTAATTTAGTTCTTTTTAGATAATTATTTTTAATTTAATCCTTTTTAGATTAACAAGTTATCAATTTAATCCTTATTATCAAAATCATGATGATGAGGAAGAGGAATAAATAAAGCAAGGTAGAAATAGGAATGGAATAAAAGGGCGTTTGGTATGGTGTAGTCAGATAACATGATATCTTACATATCATGGTATAAAATGATGTGATCTTAGATACGGATAAAAGTTCAATGGTACCGTACCACTGAACTTCAGTGCATCCCTCCAATCATGTAGTGTCATTTGTTAATATTAATAAAAACTCACATTAATTAGGGCCCACCTTGAATGTTTTAGGGACCAACTGATTGGAGGGATGTACTGAAGTTCAGTACTACTGTACCACTGAACATCTACTCCTTAGATACCATGTTATTTTTTATACTCTTATTTGGTATGATGTTTTACAACACAATGATATAAGATGCAAGTGTTTGGTATAAAATTGTGTCTTCTAAAATACCATGTCATTCATTTTTGTATATTCCAAATTTATCCTTATAAATTTAAGTAAATTAACTATCATATTTACCCTATGATTATTTTTAAAAATTCATAAAAACTTTGAATTAGAAAAACATCAATAATAAAATATTTTAAATAATCATATAGTTTGTACTGCTTAAGCTTAAGGGGAAAATTTATCACACTGCCATAAGACCAGCTTTACTGTATGGCACTGAATACTGGGCGATAAAAAGTCAGCATGAGCACAAATTCAACGTAGCAGAAATGAGAATGTTGCGCTGGATGAGTGGTCACACTAGAATGGATAGGATTCGGAATGATTATATTAGAGAGAAAGTGGGGGTAGCACCTATTGTCGAGAAATTAGTCGAAACACGCCTTAGGTGGTTTGGTCACGTAGAAAGGCGGCTGGAAGAGGCTCCGGTACGTAGAGTTGACCAAATGGAAGATAACTTAATAACTAGAGGTAGTGGAAGACCAAAGAAAACAATAGGAGAAATGATTAAGAGGGATCTAGCCATAAATAACTTAACCATAGAAATGTGCAAAGACATAACATGTTGGCGTCGCTTAATCCATATAGCCGACCCCACCTAGTGAAAAAAAGCTTTGTTTGTTGTTGTAATCATATAGTTTAATATAACTAAAAATAACAATGATTAAAATAAGCGCGAGAAAATATGGTGTATTAATAATTTATGTTAACAAATATAAAATATAATAGGGATAACATTGATAAAGTAAAAAAACTTTTTCCACTTAAAGGTGTCATCTCACATGACATAATATTAATTATTGGTGTCATAAGATGGCACCCCTTTTTTGTGTCATGTGATAACACTGTGTTATCACATTATATCATAACAAACGAAATTATTTAATAGTGTCAGATAACATTACTTTAGATGATACCCTTAAAATAACACTATACCAAATAACCCACAAAATTTGATGGATGAAGAATTTGTGGGGGAGAAAGGGGAGAAGAAGCGACTGGAAGAAGAAAAAAGTTGAAAGTTTTTAAACAAGTAGATTTTATATTATATAGTCAGCGCTTTGTTGGCAAAAATAATAACACAAGTTAGCAATTTAAGTACATATCATCATGATTTTGATAATAAGGATTAAATTGATAAGTTATTAATCTAAAAAAGATTAAATTGAGAAGGATCATCTAAAAATGACTAAATTGAGAAATCTCATCTAAAAAAGACCAAAATAATATTTTACTCATCATTTAACTATCTCATACTGTTATTCATCCAAAATTTAATCAAATTATTCTCTGTCTTTTTAATTTTTAAAAATTATTATTTAACTCATTTTAATTTTATTATTTAACACTCAAAATTTAGTGCCCTTAATGTTTGTAACTACGTTCTAGAATTATCAAATTATTCAAAATAATAATTTAATGATAAATTACGTACATTGACAATAATACATAGTTGTTAACTGCAATGGACCACATTGCATTAATGATTTTAATTTTAGGGAAAAAATAATTATTTGATTAATTAATTTATTTTAAACTAATGTTTTTATAAGATGCATGTTAAATTTGGGCTAAAATGCACATAAGAACCTCTGAGTTTTGGGTCAAGAGCACATACACCCCTTGAGTTTTAAAACGTTGCACATAGACTCCCTGAGTTTTTACTTTGGGGCAAAGACACCCCTTTTGTTAGAGTTCCGTGAAAATTAGCCGTTAAGTGCCACGTTAGCAAGCATGTGTGATGGGTGTCTCTGCCCAAAAGTGAAAACTCAGGGGGTGTATGTGCCCTCACACATGTTTGCTGACGTGGCATTTAACGTTTAATTTTCACGGAACCCTAACAGAATGGGTGTCTCTGCCCCAAAGTGAAAACTCAAGGGGTCTATGTGCAACGTTTTAAAACTCAGGGGTGTATATGCCCCTTACTCAATACTCATGGGGTGTATGTGCATTTTAACCTTAAATTTTTTATTAAAAATAGCATATAGCATTTACGTGATAATGGAACAAAATCATAAGGGAATCAATAATCTTAGCCACAAGGTACAAATTGATTTTAAGACAAATTAAACCATATGAAAGTTAAGTGGCAGACCCTAAAAATCACAGAAAGATAATTAAATTAGTTTTAAGTCAAATCAATACCCTATAAATAAAGATGGATCACGTACTCTCTAGATAATTGAACAAAATTTTATTCCCCCATCAATTTTTGTCCATAGATAAAAAAGCAACTGTTCTATACCTAAAACATATTTGTAATTTTATATCTAATGTTATTCTCAATTATTAAAATAGATTTAGATATTATCATGAAATAATCGCACACGCATATATATTGGAAATCATACAATGCAAAATGCAGAATATGACACTTTAGATTCAAGTTCACACATATATATGTATCAATCGTGATTGTAAGAAGACAAATGAGCAGAGTAGATCTAAAAGATCTCATCAATATATATACTATAGTTATAACAAATTGGCAAAAGTACTTATAATTTCTCAAATTATAGGGTTGCCTCAATTCCATCTCTAAGTTTTTTTATTGTTGTGAATTATGTCTCCAAAAATAAATGTATCATTCACAGAGAAGTAATTAGAACAGTACATTTTCTACCATTGTGGAAAAGTCTTTTTTTCCCCCTACTAGTTAACTTTTGTAAACCAAAAGTATAGTACTTTTGCCTAACAAACTTATACAATTAATTAATCTTAAAGACTAAAAGGGACAACCATTTATTTAAATTATTAATTTACATATATATATATATATGAAGGAGGACCATACAGGGGAGATGAAGATGAACTAGTGCTAGTGTACATCCTAAACCAAAAATTATATTTAAAGTTTTTATAGATTCTCTTCTTCTTCTTCTTTTTCAACTTTATGATCATATATATAGAAGACATAAAATGAAAAATCCAAATAATGAGGAAAATTAATGATGAAAGCAACAAGGGTTTGTGCAGTGTGTGTGCATTGGGCATAAGGGAAACAAAAAGGTAATGGTTATGTCTGATTTGGTTCAAACATGTGGGTCTCTTTGGAATTCACAAACTCAACACACACTATATGTCTTCATGTGCCTTTCTTCGTGCACCAAAATTAAATGATCCCACCATTTCAACTCATCATTTTGTTCTTTTGCCTTCACAAAAACCCAAAAAATAATAAATGATATACATATATATACGTAGACAAGGTCAAGACATAATACTATCAATCCAAATAAACCTAAACTAGTGTATTTGAATTTAAATATAACAGTGCCACGTGTAAAAGATAAACACAAAATCATCACACACATCATAAGATTTAACTGTAATAATAAAATAAAAGAATCCTACGTGGGAAATCATAATAGCAGAATTAATCAATTAAGAATATATACTCTTTCTGTTTGAGTGGCCTCATGAACCATATATATAACATATTTATATTGTGTGGACACAAATTTCGGTATATATTCTCCCATATAATAGATTGGATCCATGAATCTCGATTAGGCATCTAATAATGCCTCTGCAATAAGCCATTTGATTCATATATTTTATAACAAAACCTATATATGTTTTTGGTGTCAACCAAATCAATCATGCACACACACATATATATATATATATATAGTTTTGTGTGATGGCCAATTAAGAATCTTGCATGTAGGGATTAATTAATTACATTAATATTACGGCCAAGTTTCAAAAAGTTGAATTAGTTTAATTTGGTGACCCCTTTTCAGCAAAGCAAAGATCTGTCTCTTTTTTATTTAATTAATTTGCACTTGTTTTTGAGTCCTATAAATTAATTAGATTAAAGAGTAAGAATCACTCAAAACCTGGGAGGATGTGGTCCATCTTTCTTTTCCAGCTTTTGCTGATTTGGCTCCTTCACCTTCAGATAATATATATATTCAAATCTTTTATAATATATATATATATATATATATATCTTGTGACTACAGTTAATAATGGTGAAAGTGGACATCATGAATTAGCACCAACACAAAGGCATCTCTAGTGGAATATGTTTCATTTTTAGCACAAGTTGAGATATATATAAATAAATAGAGACACGTAATATTAATTGGATAAAGCTAACTGAACTTATCAATCTTCCAGAAACATCTTGTGTTGATCTATGATTTGTGGCATTGGTGTCGGATGCTTTGTATTTATTCTATTATTGTCAACATCATAGTTAATTAAGGACAAACTAGTTTTATCATGGAAATATACATAAATACATTTTTTAAGTCAATTATATATATATATATATATATATATATATATATGTGATCGATGTAGGATATATGTTAAATTTATTGAACTGTGTATAAAAGTTGTAGAGACTATAATCAATTCCAATATTAAAAGGAAATTGGCATACGCTGCATCAAAAATTTCTTTTGGTGTAAATGTTCAAGAAATTAATGTCGTTAATTATAAACCTTAATATTATTCTATTTTTTTAGGCGACCCATTCCATATATATATATATGATATTCTTTATATAACGTTTTTTTAAAAAATTCAACACATGAAATTCAGTACTCCTAAGTATTTATACGTAAAAATGTTGAACTTGTTATTTTTCTGTATCAATAATTCACACGTGAGATGTAAAACAGAAGAAAGTTATCTAATGTAATTATTTGACCATGTCTAATAATCCTATAAGTTAATTAATTTGACGAAATCACTAGTAATTATCTTATTTCGTTAAATGCTTTTGCCTTGTATTATTTCTTAATTAGTTAGATGTCCATGTGTTGCCTTTATATTATATTTTTCTATTTGGGAAAAATTTTAGCTTTTGAATAATTATTTTTCTAATTATTTTTCTTATATATACTTGCATATATGATCTATCCCTATTTCTTATTTAAAAATGGCCTCCATATATATGCATGTGAATGATTGGAGGCTTTTATGTTGAAGTTTAATTGTATTTCGGAAGTTCTCATTTGTTTGGACTTTGAAAATATAATTAAATATAATCAATAATGATTGACGTAAAATAACTGGAAAAATCATAAATTGACCACTTCACTTCACGTAACCAATCTAGTTTTTTAAGTTTACGAGTAGATGTTCAGTGATACGGTGGTATGAATTTCAGTACATCCCTTCAATCAGTTGGTCCTTAAACTATTCAAGGTAGGTCCTAATTAATGTGAGTATTTATTAATATTAACAAATGACACTACATAATTGGAAGGATACACTGAAATTCAGTGGTATGGTACCATTGAACTTCAAGAAGTAAACAGTAATATATTATGTATGTTCAGTTACGTCTTAGTTAATTAATTTGATAATTAGAATTAGAATTATAAAATAATTTAAATATATGAGTTTGATACGGAACCATACATTTTGATGGACTAAATGGAAAGTTAATTTGTAAAAGAGTTCTTTTGGACAATATATTTTGACTTTTGTTTTATTTATAGTTGAGTAATTGATTGCTACGCCAAGTTAATGAATTATTATCTAACAATTCAAGAGGCAAAAGGGTATATTTAATAATATAGTATTATTGAATTTTAATGTATTTATTTAATCAGTTAGTTTATAATTTATTTAAAATTGATTTTTATTAATATAAATTTTTATTTATATTAATAAATAATACTATATGTATACAAAATTGATGTTACCCTGAACTTTTATTGGGGTAAACGTTTATGCATGAGTGGAGAAATCAATGTTAGTAATTGACGAAATTATGTAGTGTTAAAAGAAAATATAGTACATACAAATATAAGTAGAAAAATTATGACCAAAAAAATAAAAGTAGAATGGATAAGAATGGATGGATGATGATGGTAATAATAAATGGATGAATGCATATGCATGGGAGGGGGTTGAGACGTGGAAGTGTATGATTGGAGGAGGAACAAATAGGACAACAATAGCCCAACAACCCACGTGCCCCGTCCCTATCACTTATAACTATTAACACCAAAACTACTTTCTTTCATTTTTTTTTTCTCTTTCTATATATATATAAAATAAAATAAAATAGGGAAAGTAAAATAATAAAAAATAATAAATGAATGTGGGGGCCACCTCCTGGTGAGGGGGTGAGTACTGAGTAGTGATTTGATGTAAATGTAATGACTAATAAGTAATAACTTCGCCTCCACATCGCTTCCCTCTTTTTCTTGGCACCTGCTTCACGTGTTCTCACTTCTTTTTATTTTCATATTACTTTTTATTCTCTTACATCAAAAAATTATTTTTTTTTACGACTCAATTCTATTCAGAGTGTAATTTTTTTTTTTGATAATTTTCACATGAAAGCATTTTTGTGTGGTGTGGTGGATGAATCCGGAGACTTCTTGCTCGCTCTTTAACGTCTCAGCCTACCAATCATCATACTTGTCCAACTCATATTTATATATATTATTTTTAGACTCTTAACTAAACTTTTTTCTTTCTTCCTTCATAAATCAATGATTCACAAGTCAAATTTATGCGACTACTTTTCCTCTCTCAATCATTCACTCTTTCTTGTTTTTCTTTTATTAATTCCTCTTAGAAAAGAAAACTACATAATTCAGAGACAAATTATAGTCTTTTATTTCTAGAAGATACAATGAGAATGAATTGTCTCAATATGAGTTTTGAGTTAGGTTGCACTTTACGTAATAATTTATTCAATATTGAATTCTTTTAATTAGAAAACTAAATCAGAGGTAAGCTCAGAGACACGTGTTCGCCATTTTAGTCCTACAATGTTAATGTACGCTACTTGGTTGTATTATGGAAAAATACATGTGTTAGGTTTTGAAAAACATAAAATCTTATTTGTCAGGATTCTTTTGTATTATGTTGGGCCATTGCCCATTGAAAGAGTTAATAGAGAAATTCGCAAAAAAAGTTGAAGTAGAATAATGACGAATGGTACGAAATCAATGGAAAGATAATTGTTTTATAATTCAAACGAATGGCCATAAACCTTGACAACTATTTCACGTACTCATCACACCAAGAATTTACCTATGCATCTCTCCTTCCTTCTCCATCCGTAAACTGTAAAATTCTCTTTACATCCATTTGAACTACTTTTTGTCTTCTATTTTCCCAGCACCTTTCCAAAAGACAAGTTTTTCCGCACTAGCAACAAATAAGCTGCGCATCAGACACATTGACATAAACAAATAATATGGAATGAGCTTTTTAGGAAATGTTGCAGTGCTAGGTAGGGCCTAGGATTGATTTCCATGCTCAATGAGGCTATGTGTGTTGGAATTCTTGCCCCAAGCTCTCTCCCTCCATATTTGCTCCACCTCATCAAATGTCAATCCTTTGGTTTCTGGGACATACACAGAAACAAAGAGAAAAGCAAGCACGGCTATTCCAGCAATAATCAAGAAGGTTGGACCAGTCCCTACAGCTGCAGCAATTGAAAGAAACGTCTGGGCCACAATCAAATTTGAAACCCAATTTACAGTAGCTGACATTCCTCCACATATTCCACGGAATTCTTCCGGGTATATTTCCGAGTTTACAGTCCAGGGCACTGTCCCCATGCCTGGCGAGAAAAAGGCAATGTATAGGGCTAAACCCAAAATTGCAAGCCATCCAAATAATCCATTCGTAGAGTGAGATGATTGGTTAATAAATGCCACAGATAGGATGATTAGAGCTACGATCACTCCAGCTAAGCTAGAAAGGGCTAGTTTTTTTCGCCCTGCATGGTCAATGAGGTAGATGCCAAGAACACTGCCAGCAGCATTCATACCAGCTACAATGAGAGATAGGAGCAGAGCCAACTCATTTGAGTGGAAGCCAGCCATTTGGACTATCGTTGGGCTGTAGTACATAACTGTATTTATACCTGTAAACTGCTGAAAAGCCTGCAAACCATGGGTTGGGATGCTATCAGAACTTTCTTGATTCACATTGTATTCATTTCAGTGACATTCAAGTACAGAACATAAACTCAATATGCCTCCAGAACTGAAGTACTTAAACCTAAAAATGACTTGATCACATATATATGCATTCAACAACTAACAACAGACAAAGGATAATGAAACCTATAAGATGCCATTATTTCCTCGTCAATTGAACCAGAGATCACAGATGACAAGGGATGCACACTGACACTGAAGAGATAAAAATAAGAAGCATGAGATCATTACACTATGCTGACCAAGGTCTCATCATATTTGTCAAGTAAGCAACAACGACCTCTACATAAAAAGCAAATTCACATGAGTAAGTTGTGCTCATACAACTTGTTATTTTCAAGTCTACACATCTCTCACTAACTAGTTTATACTTCTATTTTGAAATTTTGATCATTTTTATGAGCCTACTATTTCAAGTTTTAACGGCAAGGGGCATTTAAAAATGGTCATCCTAAATAAGAACAGTAAGTTTTGCAATCACACTATATCCTAGTTATTAACTTTCTAATTATTTATTACCTGAAGTCCTGCTCCAGCAAGGAATGCAAGTCTGATTTCTTTATATTTAAAAACATCCAAATAAAAGATCTCATTTGTTTCATGAAGGTCTTGCTCTGACTGAGCGTTGAGAAATTCGACTTCATCCTGTAGGCGAGTAGAGTCATAGATCCTAGAAAGCACATCAACAGCTTCATTTTTCCTATTCTGCACATTAACACAAAATTATAAGAAGGCTTCATATATTAGTATCTCAGGAAGCTAACATATTGAGGAAAAAAATTGTGCAGCAATAATGTAATTTTGTACCTTGACAAAGAGCCATCTAGGGGATTCGGGAAGGAAGAGCATGAGGACGAATTGAACAACTGCTGGCACACCTGCAACTCCCAACATCCATCGCCATGTCCCAGGGACCTGCCGGATGATTAAGAATGTGATAGGTTTTCAGTAAAAGTTGGAAACAGGAATGAAATCTACTTGTATACCAGATGCGATCTTTCCACTTCTAATATATATTAAGTTATCAACTGAGCCATTAAAAAAATTCAAAAATTGAAAATATGAAAAAATGTTATCAGAATTTTCAATTGAAGTTGGAAGCAGCAATTGATGATTTGTCATTTTAAACTTGTAATCACCAGAGATGACACCATTTACACATGTTCTACAGCTTATAAATTATAAGCATCAATTCCGGGCTAAGCTTAAATAATCTCTAACATTATTGTAAGTCAATATAAAACAAATCAAAAGGTGAAGCATGGAAAACTAACCTGTGTAAAGGCAAGATTTATAAGGTAGGAAAGAAATTGTCCACCAGTTATCATGAGCACGTTGATGCTTACTAATCCTCCTCTAATTTCTGATGGTGATACTTCTGCAATATACACAGGAGCAGTAACAGAAGCTACACCAACACCCAGACCAACCAAAAGGCGACCTAATATGAGAACATAAGGACCTGGTGCAGCAGCCATGACCACTGATCCAACAGCAAATATAACATCAGAAATAAGTGTGGCCTTCTTTCTTCCACAAGCATCATTAACCCAACCACCTACTGCTGCTCCAACAATTGCACCAACCAATGCCATGCTGACAATTGTTTCCTAGCAACTCAAGTAAAAAGATTGATACAGTGATATAGAATTTCATTTGTTTTTAATAAAAGAAACAGTTCTTTTTTTGGAATTTGTGCAAAATCCAAGCAGAATTCTTAATAAACTATTCTAGTGCTTCAATTAGCCAGTTGGAAACTTGCAATTATGGCCATCTTTTGGTTATTGATCCCATGCCTATGCCAAAAGAGGTATTTATTTTTTTTTAAAAAAAAGGCCACACATCATGCAAATCACTGCTGCATCTGCCACTAGATTCTAATGTTGAGACATTGGAAGAAGGCAGAAAGGATTTTACCTGTAGAAAATTACTGTCTTTCACTGACTCAAAATCATCTTTAATATATAGAAGGGCTCCTGATATAACACCTGTAGTAAACCGCATTCCCATGAGATTATATTTTTATAAGGGAATAACTTAGCCATTCATAAAAGACAACACTTTGGAGAATTAATCTAGCTTATATGGAATACATACTATAAGAATGGTTCTTTCTATAAAGAAATGTAAAAAAGTAAATGCTTCAATTTTTTCATACTATTAGCTTTCTTATACCTTTAATTTAATTATTTCTTTTTGTGACTTATATCTTTATCTAGAAGTGGCACTATGAGGTCAAAATTGTCAAGTAGACAACTAATGAGGAATGAAAGTTCCAAAGTCAAGCAATACCTTTGCCACTGGACTATGGTATCTTCCACACCATATTTTGTTTATTATAGTGCACTAGAATGTTGGCAAACCCCTCTGAGCTCTAAATTTAGGATCAAATGGCACTACATGAAAATGAATACATGAATGAATAAAGCTCCAATGAGGCCAATTCCAACCCTAAAATGAGAAAAAACCATCCCTGCAGCCTTGTTGATTTAAACTTACCTTCTAACCTGAATGTAACAATTTGAACATTTTACTAAGATAATAATATGGACTTCGCCATAAGTAGAAGAATGGCAAGATATGAAATGTTTTACTGAAATTTCTTTTTCACATATTCACATACACGAGTCAAGATTAGGCTGGTCAGCCGTATTGCTGCTAAGTAAATCCTCTTGATTTTAAAAAAGACGAAAAGTAAGCAACAATAAATTAAACTTAACTTTATGCACCAATCACAATAGTTTAAGCTTAATCTTGCAAAGCTAGGCAGCGAGTAAAGTAGCAGAAAGCTATGGTATTAAACTATAAAATGTATATACTATATACTATATGGGTTAACATCTGTCACTATTCCAATTCCACTCATTCAAACAGTAATAGTTAGAAATAATAATAATAATAATATACCAGTATCGTAACCGAAGAGAAGGCCGCCAATGCCGGCGACGGCAGTGAGTCCCAGAATATAAGGGTTCTTGAAGAAGGACATTTTCCTCTCAGGATACAAGTCTAAATACCCTGAGCTTCCTGGCGCGGACTGCATAGGGATCGTCATGGGGGTAGACGAAACACGAACAATCTAAAATCAAAACTCTAGCAACATTCATACCCTAATTGCAGTGCCAGTGGGCGATAATGATGGAAGGGAAAGTATGAATAGTTTCAGAGAATGGAAGAGCTGTAATTATTACTCATAGATAGATAAGCAATCGGAACAAAAAATTTGGATGGAACAACTACGCTTGAAGATTCCAGAGAAATTGTGTAATAGTCATTAGCGGATACGAGCTGATTTGGAAGTTGGACGTAGCCATGCGATGAATTGAAATGTGATGTGAGTGCCAGCTCGCAGTTACACTAGTTGAGCTAATCTGCTTACCAGATGACGTGGCGTCTCATTTTTAAAGAATTTAGCTCTAGTTACTTTCTAGGATTTAGACATGTCACAAAATATCATTATAGACATGGGCTAGATTGGTCAAAGAAATTTACATATTTAATTGCAATATTGGGAGGAGAGGTGATGATTATGATAATCATAATATCCACGCAACGCAACCACAAAATGAAGTTTGTAATGGGATAAGGTAAACCAATAAATTATGATTTGATTTGAGTGAGCGTGATTAAGAAACATATTTTGTGTTTCCAGAATGATTAAAAAAAGCATGATATGCGAATTCAAGATAAGAAGAAGATCAAAGTCGTTGCAAAATATATAAATATTGGGTAAAAATAAAAACATCAGCCTCTGTCAGTGTCACCAAGAACTTGTGGTTGTGGTTGGCGGAAGGAAAGGGACAAGCGCATAACATGGGAGGAGGCCCCACAGCCACATGCGATGCAAGTTTGATGAATCATGCATGTGTGTGTTGTTCTGTTCATGTGTGAATGTATAATGACAGAGTTTTGCATAGTACTGGTTAAACAGAAAATAGAAGAATGGTAATTTATTCAATTTTGACTGAATTCCAGTTTCCACAAACACAAACTTCAAAAAAGAAGAGTGTTTCATAACAGATAGCGCAATATTACCAATATAAATATTGCTCTTCTAAGGCCACATTTTGATTTTATTATTGTAATCACCATTAACCAATAATACAATACCATCCTCATCCCCAGGCACGTTTTCACATTCAACCCAAACTACCATCCATAACTATATCTGCTAACAACTAGGAACCAACTCCATCTCTCCATGAAAAAAATTGTGTGTATGATCCTGCAACTCATCTCTCAACTCTCACCAACATGCTAACAATAGTGCTATCATTAGCATTAATCCATGAAGAGACAGTTCACAACTCAGAAGCATCATATAATATATTCTAGGACTGGTTTCCATGCTCAATAAGGCTTTGTGTGTTTCGGTTCTTGCCCCAAGCTCTCTCCTTCCATATCTCTGCAACTTCTTCAAATGTCAATCCTTTTGTCTCTGGCACAAATACAATCACAAAGATAAGTGCAATTACGGCTATAACACCAAGAATCACAAAACTCCCACCAAGTCCCACAGCATCAGTCACTGAAAGAAAGCTCTCTGACATTATCACGCTGCAAATCCAGTTTACAGTGGCTGACATCCCTCCACATACACCTCGAAATTCTTCAGGATAGATTTCCGAGTTCACCGTCCATGGTACTGGTCCCATCCCAGGTGAGAAGAAAAGAATATACAGGGCTAACCCTATAACTGCAAGCCACCCATAGAGTCTATTTGAAGAGTCCGAAGCTTCAAGGTAACACCCTGTAGATAGAACTACCAGAGATCCAATAACACCTGTTAAGCATGAGATGGCCAGCATCCTCCGCCCTACATGATCAATAAGATAAATGCCAAGAACTGTTCCAGCAGCATTCACCCCAGCAACAATGAGGGATAGAAGAAGAGCTTCCTGATTTGAACCAAACCCAGACATCTCAATGATTGTGGGGCTGTAATACATAATTATGCTGATACCAGTGAACTGCTGAAAAACCTGCACAGCAAATAATTGAGTTTTTTCATTAACTTGTAATGAATTTCATCCTCACCAATCCATAAGAGAACAAATGGCTATCAAATTCCACAAATTTACATACTCTTTTAGATTAATGACTTACATAATGGTTTATTGTAGTTATAGTCTACAGTAACTTAGTTCTTATAGCATTTGAAGGACTTGGAGAATAAGATCAATATTCAATAGAAGCTCTCATTATGATTCTTTCTATGCACCGGCAATCTATTGTAAAAAAGGCTATTTAGGATAAACAGTACTAAACGTGAGGGAATCAAGTTTGGAAACAAAAAAACTTTTCTCAAGTCTAAAAAACCTGAAGTCCAGCCCCAACAAAAAATGCAGCTCTGATTTCCTTCGATTTGAAAACATCAATGTATTTAATTTGCCTTCGTTTCTGACGTTCTTGCTCAGCCAGATTAGTAAGGTAATCAACTTCATCCTCTAAGCGTTCGTAGTTGTAAATCTTAGTGAGCACGGAAACAGCTTCATCTCTCTTATTCTGCACACAAAGATGAAAATATAAAACGGCTCAAGAAAGAGGGAAAGTACTGAAGGTAACAAATTTCAATTGCATTTCACAAGTGATAGAATGCTTTTTACCTTCAGAAAAAGCCACCTTGGAGACTCTGGCAAGCAAATCATGAAGAGAGCCTGACATAGAGCTGGCAGACCTGCAACTCCCAGCATCCATCGCCATGTCCCAGGGACCTGCATGATTAAATTTCATTAGGAGATTAATCAGAATTATCAGAACCATAAGAACAGGTAGGTAACAAATCCCATTGTGCCAAAAAATGCTTGGGAAATATAATCAACTCTTGTTTTCAAACGCATTTTCTTATATGGTTTTCCAAACAAAAGGCAAGGATAAAATGAACATAAAATCTTAAAAAGTAATGGTAAAACAATGTTTTACAAGATAATTTGGGGCATGTCACTTTTTCTGCCACAGAAAGAGTCTCAATGGAAACATGCAATCATATGATCCATCAATTTCCCGTTTAGGTTGGCAGATCTTAGATCAAAGAAAATGGCCACAAAAGCTTTAGAATGAATAAATAACAAAAGTTGCACTACTATTACAAAATGCTACTAAAATTGAAAAGAAAACCAGAAGCATGCAATGGAATATCAAAAGAACCCAACACTACTAAAGTTAGGCAGGAAAGAACAGAAGAAGTTCCTCCACTGATGCTGCCCCAATTTCTATCTTGATGCTTTCCTTCAAACTGCAATATTGAAAAACCTTTCATTCCAAAAAATTTGAGAAATAAGCAAGACAACTTTTATATTAAAAGCATCACAAATTCAAAAGATCATGATTCAAATATATATTTTATAACTTCTGGATGCTGTATATAGGCTATAACTATCAAGCTGCAAGAGACAGAATTTGACCAAGCAAACAAAAGACCCTCCTAAGAAAATTTAACACCGCATTGTTTTAAACCTCATTTATAAAAGGATATGGCAATACTTCTCTTCAATTATTTATGATGGTAGAATTTGGTGATTTTAAGTATTTTTTATGCAACCTTTAGTTACAAGGGCATGTATTATATAGAGTTTGAACTTTGAACATAATCTTTTTAATATAAACTCCTAAAAGGAAAAGGACGAGAAGAAACTAAGAAATAAAGAGAAGAGTGAGATAAGCCTAACCTCTGTAAAAGCAAGATTTATGAGGTAGGAAAGAAACTGTCCACCAGTTATCATAAACACATTTACGCTCACTAACGAACCCCTTATTTCTGATGGTGAAGCTTCTGCAATATACACCGGAGCAGTGACAGAGGCTACACCCACACCAAGGCCAACAAGGAAGCGCCCCACTAAGAGAACATATGCATTTGGTGAAAGAGCCATGACAATTGATCCAGCAACAAAGACAACATCAGCACTGAGAGTGGCCTTCTTTCGTCCAAAAACATCATTGATCCAACCACCCGTTGCTGCTCCAATAATTGCAGCAACCAATGCCATGCTAACAATTGTTTCCTGGCAATACACAGTATCATTAGATCCAATACATATACCCAAAAAAAGGGAGAACTAAAAAGGAAAGAAGAAAAAACAGCATAAAAATAACTAGTAATTTTTTTTTGGATAGAATAAAAATAACTAGTATAAACCATGCACAGGTTGTATTGCACTGTAGTGCTAGTGCTACAACTAGCAATAGAAGTCTAATTTAGCCAAGAAAATAGCTGCAATTGCAATGAGAAGCCATAACTAAAATATATTCCTATGTCAATGTCTTCTTTGTTTCTTTTCCAACAGCCAAACATTGGCTCTGTATGAAAACTATTGCTCTTGATCAAGCAGGCAACCAATAAATGAGCTACTTCTGCCACCTAGAACATTCAATTGTGTCTAAAGGCTTGTACCTGAAGGAAGCTACTATCTCTGACCTCCTTAAAATCATCTTTAATATACAGAAGGGCCCCCGAGATAACACCTGCAATGAACAACACTACCACATGAGGTAACCTGTGCACAAGAAAGCAGGAGGAACCTAAACTAAAACCACTGAAAGAGAGGCTCCATAAAATAGAAACCCAGCAATAACAGTACTGAAAAATTCACTCTGTAAAAATTCTCCAAAAATCATTTACATAAATCAATTTAGTCCAATATAAAACAATACCTCTGCCTGTGTCTTTTCTTTTTAAATTAAAAATAAATAAAGAGAAGGAAGGTGAAGCTCTCTACAGAAGAACCTACTTGCTAATCAAAAGCAGATTCAAAATCCGAGTTGATGACTAATGAAGAAGAAGAAGAAGATGATGATTATGAGTACCTGTATCGTAGCCAAAGAGAAGTCCACCTATGCCAGCTGCCGCAGTGAGTCCCAGTATGTAAGGGTTCTTGAAGAAGGACATTTTCCTCTCAGGATACAATTCTAAGTACCCTGAACTCCCAGGTGTGGCCTCCATCGTAATCGTATTCGTATTCGTGAGTGTCATCTTCTCAAACACTCACCCTTCCCCCACAGCACAGAAGAAAAAAAGATAGCAAAAGCAAAATCTCTGTACTGTAGAAGCCTCAAGTAAAACAGAAGAAATTGTAAATGCTGAACAGAAAATTAATTTCCCCGAGAAACTTGGATTCCAGAAATTTGTTGGTTTATCTTCTCTTCTCTGTTTCCGTGAGGTAGCAGAAGTGTGAGTGATGAATGATGATTCGCCAGTCACGCAAACAATAGAGAGACGGAAAATTTAAAGGCTGAAAGGGGCCAATATAGAAACGCAGTTTCTTCTAAATCGACTTCTCTGTCACGCAACGAAATGCCACTGACCAATCAAATACTGACATCTACTGGAAGACGACAAATTCGCAATCTGATATTCTGTTGTAAATGTAACAGCGACGTCGTTTTACCCGCTACGACTGATTTTGTTCTAATCTGTTAACGTGGCTTGTACATATAAAAGCATTAGGACGTGGCACTGGCATTTAGGCATTAGCAGTTTTGTCTTCTTACATCATTCTCGAGAATACGAAAAGATTAGATACTCGCTTTAAGCGTCGTCGATATGCACGATCTGAGTGGCGATTAAGCGCGTGCAACTACGCGATCGAGTTATGTGATTTGACGCTGTCAGAGTTGTGAACACGTGGTGGTTCCTCACAGTCTAAATATCAGTATAAAGTAATAAATATGGTGTACAATAAAACTATTAAGAGTTCAAATTCATCATTTTTTAGTAATTAAATTTATTTTAAAAATTTGTATCAAAATATTATTTTTAAAAAAATATAAGATGATATAAATTTCAAGACAAATCCAATAACTTATAACTAATGTGTTTGAATTATTGACTCATTCTAATAAATAATGAACGAAAAATATTTAGGCACGGGTCCCTCGTGACGGCTCACACAATTCACAAATGCTGATGACTTATGAGTTAGATATTGTTTTAAAAATAAACTATGTAAACATTTTTAAAAATCATAAAACACTTGTATCAGTATCAAAATTTAATTTAAAAAGTATACCTGAATTTTTTTAAAGAAACTTCATCTCTTAACTTGGATCTTAAACACCAACTGTAACAAAATCAATTTCGGTTGTAATAGTTCAACAACAGAATAAATTATTAAGAATATATCAAGAATAAATAATGAATTAATGCTATATATTTAAAATAAGATTGAGATTGCATTTTTGCAATTAGCCTGTTATTGAGTTAATCTATAAATTATTATTTTACACATTATCCTATTTTAAGGTTGATGTGTAAAATATTCACGCAAAACAAACTTGTGGGGTACATAGAAGAATAAATAAAAGTTTAAAAAAAAAACCAGAATAATGGATGGAGTTCCAAGCATGAAGCCAAAATGAGATGGAGGGGAATAATTTAAAGAAACAAAAGTACCTTTCTTAACCTCAATGTTTGGGGGTTTTATTAGTTTTGCCCATAATATTTTTTTGCTGTTAATTGTACCCCTAACGTTTTACGTTTCTGCCAATGTCACCCTTTTCACTAACACCATCAAATATTTAACAGTTTTTGCTGACGTGGCATCCTATGTGGCAAAACGTTTTTTTTTTCTGTCAATTGTACCCCTAACGTTTTACATTTCTATCAATGTCACCCTTTTCACTAGCACAATCAAATATTTAATAGTTTTTGCTTACGTGGCATCCTATGTGGCAAAAATATTTGACTTGGCATATTTTTTTCCAAACCAGATTTTTTACTCATCTTTTTCCCATCAAAACCGTGTCGCTTTAGCCTCACCATATTCTTTTTAAAATATAACTCAAACGCACGTGCCATTTTGCAGACAAAAACATCAGAGAAGTTACCCATTCTCTACTTTGTCGGAGACGTTACCCTAAAATAGAGAATGGATAACGTCTCTGATGTTTTTATGAGCAAAATTGCACGTGCGTTTGAGTTATATTTTAGAAGGAATAGGCTGAGGTCAAAACGACACAACTTTGATGGGGGAAAGATGAGTAGGAAATCTGATGTGAAAAAAAAATATACCAAGTCAGATATTTTTGCCACATAGGATGCCACGTCAGCAAAAACTGTTAAACATTTGACGGTATTAGTGAAAATGGTGACATTGGCAGAAATGTAAAACGTTAGGGGTACAATTGACAGAAAAAAAAACGTTTTGCCACATAGGATGTCACGTCAGCAAAAACTGTTAAATATTTGACGGTGTTAGTGAAAAGGGTGACATTGGCAGAAACGTAAAACGTTAGGGGTACAATTGACAACGAAAAAACGTTAAAGGCGAAACTGACAGGACCCCAAACGTTGAGGTTAGAAAATATTCACTTAAGCTCAATCATAAATTATCTTCTCGAGTTTATACATGGATAGCAACCAGAAGCAAAAAGCACACTCTACAAACTACAATCCACATATTTGGCATTGTATTTTATGTGTGTTTTGTTCTTATGATTTTTAAAACCAAAACCAAACACGAGCACTTTAACATTGAGGGCTTGTTAAGGAGGAAAAATTAAATTATTTAAATAATTTATTGAGTACATTATCTTATTAGAAGTAGAATTTGGTATCTCAAACATTTATCCTTAAGTCTAACTAATCTTTGTAAATTGTGACCTTTTTTTTTTATTATTATGGGCTTGAGTTCTTTTTAGTCTCAAATATCTCAATTTTTTTTTTAATATGGATTTGTACTCTTTTTGAACCTCAAATGTTGCAATTTTTAACATCTCTACTGGGCTTTTTTCTTGTACTTTGAATCATCAGGTCACTGTACTTTAATATTATTTTAAATCTCAAGAAACTTTAAAAACTCTTGGTAAAAAATTAAAGGGTGATGTAATAAGCATAATATAATATTTTTTATTTTGTGTTTTATAATACCCATTGTAGGTGGATTGATTTTGATTGACCACCTTGTGTAGATATAAGTATTGGTCAATTATTTTATATATGAATATTAATTAACTAAATGTTTGACATGTACAAAAATGTGTGTTTTTTAAATGCTCAAAACATACAATAAAATACTTATTTTCAGATTTTGAAATAAAAATAAAAAATATATTTTTATATTATATATCTCTCTCCTCACATAATATATTTTGTATATTCTAAAATCAATATATTGTTTTTGAAATCAATAACAAAAAAATTGAGATGAGTCAGAAAAGTTATTACTAGAAATATATAACATTAGTTTATATTTTAAAAATATACTTGTTTTATTTTAGAAAATCAGGACGGTACTTGTGAGACTTATTCAATCAAATAAGAGTGATTACAATCATTGATTAAAACATCCGAAATAAAAGGAGGAAAATCTTTTAACCAAACTTGAGAGTTATCTAAATTACAAGCAAAATTTGCTATCCTATCTGCTACAGCATTACTGTTTCTCGACACCCACTGGATCTTGACTCTGCTGAAATTCTTCATGCCTTTCCTTATATCATCCACAATCATTCCCATGTGAGAGAGGTTCTGACTACTACCATGAATTAAATCAACCACTTTCTTAGCTTCTCCTTCTAATATTATATTGTCACACCTTAGATTCTTTGCTAACTCGAGACCTTTTAAAAACGCATATGCTTCCAATAAATCTGGGCTTTCAATATTTTGGATCCTCTTTGCAAAAGCAGCTAGACAACTACCTTGGAAGTTCCTCACTACACAACCAATACCTCCCTTTCCTTGTCCCAGAAAACTTGCATCCACATTGACCTTCATCTCATGCCACATAGGAGCTTCCCACTGCCCTTCCATAATTGCTCTGTTTCGGTCATCCCTTCTAGTGCCCTATGTAATCACGTTCATGTTAGGTGGTGCTTCATTGAGCGACTCCCACAATTTCTTTGCCTCTTCACCAATATAATTAAGTGTCTCAGCCCTCTCGTTTAGCCTTATTTTATTGCGTCGGTTCCACACTTTGTGTGCCATGATACAATAAGTCTCCATTTGTTTACATGACCACCTCTGCACCTTATTTGAGAACCACTCCACAAAAACTTCATTTGTATTGAACTGTCCATCAGCATCCGACATGTGATTATCCCATAGTGACTTCAGTTCTGGGCATCCAACTAGTGCATGGCTTGTATTTTCATCCTCTAACCCACACACACAACACCTCGTATCAACTTCCATTCCCCTGTTTTTCAGATTGACGCACGTCGGCAATATCCCTCGGTATGCCCTCCAACAGAATGATCGAATCTTTGGGGGTAGCTTCGCCTTCCATATCTTCTTCCAAACGCTACTGTACCTAGTCCAAGTGTTGGTCCGAGAATAGGAGTTATGCACCACTTTGTAAGCTGATTTCACACTAAACAAGCCGTTCGCATTGAAGCGCCACATCCAGCGTCCTTTGGGTTTGATCTGCTTAGCGGTATTTTTATTACTGCTTCTGCCACTCGCCATTCAAACACCTCACGTACCTTCTCTATGTTCCATTGTCCCCCACCATTCAGCATTAAGGACCTCACACATGCCGTTTGCTCAATGTAATGATTATTAAAAGTTATTGAGTACTTATCCATCTCAGGTATCCACGGGTCTGTAAAAACTCCAGTGCTGTTGCCATCACCAATTCTTCTAATTAATCCAAGCTTCGAACACTTCTCGACCTCGTAATATACTCTTCCATGTGAACGACGCTGCACCCCCTGCTTCCACATTAAGAAAGGATGAATTCTTAAAATATTTGGCTTTCAACGTCTTACTCAACATGGAGTCAGGAAATTGAAGTATTCTCCATCCCTGTTTCGCCAATAGAGCCATATTGAAATCCTTTAAATCTCTAAACCCCATCCCTCCGCAACTCTTTGGGTCCGAGAGACCCTTCTAGCTAATCCAATGAATTTTATTGCAATCTGAATTATCACCCACCAGAATTTTGCCATCATCATATTGAGTTTATGGCACAAATTTTGTGGCAAAAGGAAGCAACTCATTGAGTATGTTGGAATCGATTGCGCTACTGCTTTTATCAACACCTCATTTCCTGCTTTTGTCAACAATCTCTCCTTCCAGCCCTGTAATTTATTCCATACCTTGTCAAGGATAGAATTGAACGAGTTGAATTTACTCCGTCCTACCATCGTGGGCAATCCCAAATATTTTTTATTGAAGGCAATCGTTCTTATCCCTAGTACTCCCATTAATTCTTCCCTCTTCTCTCTTGCAACGCAGGGGCTAAAAAATACCGCCGACTTCTGGTAATTAATCTGTTGGCCCGACGCCTGCTCATACACTTGTATGATATTTTTTAGATTATTTATATCACCATGGTTAGCTCTACAGAATAATAAACTGTCATCAGCAAAAAAATAGATGGGAAATTACTGGTGCTTGCGGACACACCCTCACTCCATATAGTAATTTCTCCTCAACCCCTTTGTGGAGAAGACAACTCAGTCCTTCCGCACATATTAAGAATAAGTATGGCGAAAGTGGATCACCCTGACACAAGCCTCTCTCAGGTTGAAAATTCCCAAAATCCACCCCATTTACCATAACAGAAAATGATATCGTCGAAACACACTTAATTATTAAGTCTGTCCACCTTATGCTAAAGCCCAGTTTCATCATCATTGCCTTTAAGAATCCCCATTCCACCCGATCATATGCTTTACTCATATCCAGTTTAACAGCTGCAAAACCATTCTTGTTATAGCGCTTTGACTTTAGAGCATGTAACATCTCGTAAGCAAGCAACACATTGTCAGTAATTTGGCGATTAGGTACAAAAGCGCTTTGATTATCCGAAATAATCAATGGCAAAACAGTTTTCAGTCTGTTAGCTATAGTCTTTGAAATAATTTTATATGTCACGTTGCAGAGACTAATCGGTCTAAACTGAGTCAAATCAACAGGATCCTTGGTCTTGGGAATTAAGATAATTCTAGTATGATTGATATTAACTGAGAACGTACCATTATTTAAGAAATCAAGGGCCAACTTTGCAACATCCTCTCCCACCGTATCCCAATATTTCTGATAAAATAAAGCTGGGAATCCGTCTGTGCCCGGTGCCTTAGTCGGATGCATTCCAAAACACGCCTCCTTCACCTCATTCATCGGAAACGGGACATCCAAAGTCTCCAATAACTCCTTTGTTAACTTTTTCGGTACATGTCTAGTAACACTATCGTTAAGATTGTATTATCTTAATATTTAATGACCTTGATGTACACAATTCAATAATTGCACATGATTATGGATCTCCGTACGTGCATACGGACAAAGTCTCTCACCATTAGTCATAAAAGCCATATTAATGAATTGCATTATATAATAGCTAGAGACGTAATCTATTTGTTTTTTATCATTAATTACACTAATTCCATTATGTATTTAATTTTAATTACTTCATGAATCCATACGAAGTGATCCTATGAATTTGATTATGGAAAAAACTTAGGTCCATTTCATCCAATTCCTCATTATAATTTTGACACGTGGCAAAAAATGTTTAAATGACCAATCACAGTAGAGAGAATATAGAAGACCACCTTTTATATGACCAATCATAGAAGAGAGAGAGTATAAATACCAATATTTTTAAAACCGGACCGGTCATTGAACCGGTCGAGGCACTGGTTCACGGTTCAATGGTCCAACCGTGGTCGAACCGGTGGCATTTAAAATGTATATTTTTAATTAAATATACTAAAATATATCATAAAAAATTATATACTTCATAATTATATGTTTTCATCTCGATCTAAATATGATAAGAAATAGAACAAGTTTCAAATTACCACAATATCATATTAAACTCTTCAAATAAGTTCAAGGATCAACATATTTAAGTCTCAAGTCTTATCACAAACCAAATAATAAATATTGAAATAGAACAATCCTTACAACTACAAGTCACAACAAATTCTCAATAAATACTAAATCATAAAGAACAACAAATTTTTTTTTTTAAAAAAAGGAAAAACCGGTCAAACCACCGGTTCTGACCGGTTTGGACGGTTCTTGACCAGTTTTATATCTGACCGGTTCTTTGGTTATTCCGGACCGGACTGGCAGCCGGTTTACCGATTTTTCGGTCCGACCGGCCAGTCCGGTCCGGTTCTGAGAACAGTGATAAATACAATATATGATTAGTGGAATTGGATGAAATAGACATAAAAAATGGACCTAAGTTTTTTCCTTTGATTATATATAGACTTCGCTCTAATAATTGAGTGGACACGTGCATGGTTCGTGTCTTTCCTTCCAAAACCAAAATTGAAAGATCTGAAGAACACTCACTAGATTTTTATTTTCATTTTATCTACATCTTCTTCATGAATTTGCAGCAGTTGTCGATTCATAATTAATTTAAGTTATTTATTATTAAAAATTGTATAATTTACCTCATTTATTTTTAAAATTTGTTAAAAAAAATTCAATTTTTGTGTGTGCAATACCCTGTTTCAATTAATATTTTTATCTGAACATTATTAATCCATGCTAATAAATTGAAGGAGCATTTTCCACACACAAAAAAAAAAAGAAGTTAAAAACATATTCTGTATTAAAAAAAATCGAGGATCTTTCATTAAAATTATAAAGCTTACCGAAATAAATTTCATAATTTTAATAATATTTTTTGGTAAAAAATATATTAAGTAATGCCATAATGGGAATTTGTGTTAGTATAAAAAGTAAAGGATTTAGAGTAAAATTTTTATTTTACTTATGAATAAGGATTCAATTTCTCTTGGAATCACTTAAAATTTTGTTTAGTGGACATCTTTTTTAGGAAGATCATCTGACACTCAAAGACTAGTTGAGTAGTTGTGACTAGATAAAGTTATTTGCGATTTAGACATGTACATTAAAATTCTTTAGGTTAAATCTCTGTTTATCTCCTTAACATGACACTAACACTATGTATAATAGTACTTAAAATACCTTATTCCCTTTTTTTTGTAAACTAAAAAACTAAGTAATACCACAATGCCCAATTCCTTAAATAAATATCCAATGAAAGTTCAACTTAAATTTCATGGCAGAGATTGTTTTGTAGTTGGTAGAGATACATATACATATGACACAGGATAATCTTGTTAATCTCAAATCAAATATTTGCTTTTAATAGATGGATTACATACCTACATTACATGTGTTTTGTACAAGACATTTCTATTTGACTCCATTTAATTCAGATACATTAAATTCTCTGATATCTTCACATTAATGTGAAGTGGCTGTCCCATGTTCTACTTGCTCATTTCTGGCACAAACTCTGTGATATACAACTCCAAATTTGTGTAAAAAACCTCTGTAGGGTAATTAATGAGTGATACACTGTGACTTCACAAAGTCTAGAACTTTTGTG
Organism: Senna tora; assembly: GCA_014851425.1. NCBI lineage: Eukaryota > Viridiplantae > Streptophyta > Magnoliopsida > Fabales > Fabaceae > Senna > Senna tora. Next base: position 1,476,930 of record CM026262.1, on the reverse strand, counting down.
TTTGATTTTTATTTTTAAAATAATCAAATTATCTTTAGTATATATATGAAGATAACAAAAATAAGTTATTTCAATATTATAAAAAAGATGATAATAAACTAGTAATAAGCATAAATCTCTTTTCAACTCACATGACACTTGCAATGATCAAGTTCACAATAGTTTCTTCTTGATATAATTATCAAACATTAAGTTTGATAATACCTTATACATTAAACAAACTCAACATTTTCAACCCTTCAACTACTCAATAATCATTTTATTTACTATAGAAGAAAGAGAAAAAAATTGTTGTACAACATTTAAATACACAAGTGTCTAGGCAACTGAATCTGAATCCAAAAAAAAAATTAAGTGATCAATTGAACTCAGATACAGCCACAGAAACGCTTGTGCATATATATTTGTGCATTGATACAAGTTGTATATAAGACAAAAGACAACATTAATTCAGTAGATAAGAGATGGCAAAGACAGCATCTAGGTGTCATTAATTTCCTCTCTAAACAAAGTTTTCTCTTTCTCTTTTGTGATCTTTTCCCCAAGCCCTCTCCTTCCACAACTGCTCTACCTCATCAAGTGTGAGTTGTTTTGTCTCTGGCACAAATAATGCCACAAAAAGTATAGCAAACACAGCTATACCAGCAAGGATCAAGAAGCTCCCACCAAGACCTACAGCATCAGACACTGAAAGGAAGCTTTGTGACATTATGACACTTGAAATCCAGTTCACTGTGGCTGACATTCCCCCACATATTCCTCGGTATTCCTGAGGATATACTTCGGAGTTTACTGTCCAAGGGACGGGTCCCATCCCGGGTGCAAAGAAAGAAATGTACATTGCTAGCCCTAAAACAGCAAGCCATCCATAGTTTCCATTTTGAGAATCTGATGCATCAAGGAAGGATCCAGCAGAAAGGACCCCTAGAGATATGACCACACCAGATAAGCTTATGAGAGCCAGCTTCCTTCTCCCGGCGTAGTCGATGAGATAAATGCCGAGGATTGTCCCAACCGCATTAAGGCTGGAGACAATGAGGGAGAGAAGGAGAGCTAACTGGTTGGAGTGAAAACCAGCCATCTCTATGATTGTTGGGCTGTAGTACATCACTATGCTTATACCAGTGAACTGCTGAAAGGCCTGCAAGATCATATAGGGAAGTTGTGAGAACAAAGAACCTTCTTTGGTTACACTTAATGGCTTAGTTATCAAATTCTTTATAAAAACATAACATATAGTAGTATTTCTTAAACCTGAAAGATCATATAGGGAAGTTGTGAGAACCTAATTTGGTTACATTTAATGGGTTTTCATCATCCCTATTCCAAATTCTAGAGGTATAATTATTTTTTTATCCTTCTATTAGAGGTAATCCTGCTTGAGGTATTGCCGAGCACTAAAGGTGCCTTTTCCAATGGAGATTTGAACATGAGTTCATCATGTTGTAAGGGACTAGTCCCTTCCATAGGACCTAACCCTTGTGGGTTTCTAAAGGTATATTTAAGCATACAAAAGTGGACAAAACATAAGACATAGTAGTATATCATAAACCTGAAGGCCAGCTCCTGCTAGAAATGCAAGTCTAATTTCCTTTGTTTTGAACACATCCATGTATCTAACATTACTTTGCTTCTCAAGTTCTTCCTCCAACTGAGCACAATAATATTCAACTTCATCCTCTAAGCGATCCAAGTCATAGATTTTGGAAAGCACAGAAACAGCTTCATCTTTCCTATTCTGCACATATGAAGATAAAAAAAAAAAAAAGACAACTCAGAATAACTCTCAATTATCTGATCTAATATTCATAAAATAAGATGAAAAAGTACCTGCATAAAAAGCCACCTTGGTGACTCAGGCAGGCAGAGCATGAGAACAAACTGAATGATTGCTGGCACACTTGCAACACCTAGCATCCATCGCCATGTCCCAGGGACCTATTATGTTAATATTGAGTTTGAAAATATTAGTAATAAGAGAATGAAAAGGAAACAAGTGTATGTAGTGTAGAGGCAATGGAAGTAGCAAAGTAAGGGTATTATTATTATACCCTTGTGAAAGCAAGATTGATGAGGTAGGAAAGAAGCTGTCCACCAGTAATCATAAGCACATTAGTGCTGACTAGTCCTCCTCTTATTTCAGAGGGAGATGCTTCTGCAATATACATAGGTGCAGTTACAGAAGCCACACCCACACCGATGCCCACAAGAAGGCGACCGGATATGAGAACATAGGGATCAGGAGCCAATGCCATAACAAATGATCCAAAAGCAAAGACTACATCAGCTACAAGAGTAGCCTTCTTACGCCCAAATGCATCATTGATCCAACCACCTACTGCTGCTCCAGCAATTGCACCAACTAAAGCCATGCTCACTATTGTTTCCTGCCAATTCAAAACAATTACAATCTCTCATCTCTGTGTAAGATTCAAGAGGGAATAAAAGCTTATTCGATCATATTCATAATCATACCTGTAAGAAACTACTCTGATTCACCTCTTCAAAATCATCTTTGATGTACAGAAGTGCCCCTGATATCACACCTGTAATGGACAAAACATACCATAAGTAACCAAACGGCTCCCAACTCCATGTGTAACAAATTAAGTACTTTTCAATTTGTTGTTTTTGTTATAGTTACTCTGTTCAAATAAGGCCTAGTTTTGTTCTCAATTGTTGTGAAGTTGTGTATGAATCAATAAATATTAAGAAATTAACAATCAAATTCTGTGCTCCAATATAAAAAACTTGATGTAGCTGAATTTTGAACTTGTTAGAGTATAACCAAGTACTGACGTCATATTATCATCAATGCAGCAATTAACAATTGACATTGAAACTTTGAAATGGAAGAAAAAAGGATTATGTACATGTAAAAAAGATTAAAGTTACCTGTGTCGTAGCCGAAGAGGAGGCCACCTATGCCGGCGACGGCAGTGAGGGCGAGAATATAAGGGTTCTTGAAGAAGGACACTTTCCTCTCAGGATACAACTCTATGTACCCTGAGCTTCCTGGCGTATACTCCATTCCTATTCCCAATTCCCAATTCCCAATTCCGATCTCAAAATTTCGATCTCCTAATTCTAAACCTCATCATTCATATTTCCATTCCAGATTGATCATATATATACACAATCAATGATCACAATAATAATAATAATGTAAGTTCCGATTCAAAATATTCTACTGTTTGTGTTTGTATCTGAGTTTCCGGGAAAACCGGAAGCTAGTTGGAAATCAAGAGATTTGTGAAAGCGAGGCAGCGACGACAGCATTTAAACACGAGAAACAGACACTTTCTTAGATTTCATTTCAACCAACTCATTTTGCTTCGCTAATCATCTTCCCTTCCTCACCACATCATTCATTTTTCAACATCCATCATTTCTCAACTTAATTATAGAAAACATATTTCTACTTTACTACAAATCTTTTTTTTTTTATCTAATATATATAGAAAGTTTAAATACAGTTATAATCACTATTTCTAATTTTATGTGAATACAAAATACAACGTATATATATTTTTTATTTTAATGAAGGCAAAACTTCTTTTTATGAGATGACCATCAGTTTTAATTTTTTCTTTAAAACGATTAATTGGACCTTAAGTTAATCATTTACTGATGATATGTGTGATGTTAACTATGAGATGATACAACATCAGAATTCAGAATTGTGTTTTTTATAGCCTATATGAGTAATAAAAGATTGAGAAAAACACTATTTTGGTCCTCCACGTTTATCTCTTGTCTCAATTTGGTCCCTTACGTTTATTCGGTTTCAATTTAGTCCTTTACGTTTGTAATTTGTACCAATGTAATCCTTCTGTTATCTCAACGTTAAAATACTTAACGGAATACTGACGTGGATAGTTAAATGAGACATGTGTGTGATGACTAGACATCCCTTCATCTCTCCAATTTTATTAATATATTTTAAATTAAAAATAAACTAAAATCCCTAAAATACTGAACGCTCGCATCTGATCTATTGTTTTGGCCTTCGAACGCTCCATCGATCTAAACCTTAATATTTTTTTCAATTGTTAAATCCATCATCTATTTCCTTCAACCTCTAAAGAAAATTTCTAATCCTTGAGAGATTCCTTCAACTCCTTAGCTTTTGTACCACCGTAGTAAGAATAACACTAGCAGGAACCAGGTTTGCGAAACTCGGGATAGCCAACTCAGTGCCGGAGTGCCTAAAGTTAAACGTCGTCGTATTGATGTTGTCTCGTTCTCGGGTGTTTGAATAAGAAGAATTAAACCGAGAATCGCAGCGCCTGAGATGGAGTCATCAGATGCGATTTGTTAAACGACGATATCATCGAGGAAGCCGCGGATCTCCTAATCACCACGTGTAATTTGCCGTCCTCTCCGATTTCAGCATCGGCCTGAAACGGCTCTCTTCCGTTGAACGAATCGACATCGGAGTCGACTCAAAAGGAGGTGATGGAGGCGGTGGTTTCTAGAAACTGCTCGAAGATGAGAAGCTTAGCGTCTCGGTACTGAAGAGGAAAAAGCATGCGAGTGTACCAAATAACGCTCTAGAGGACGATGATCTGGACCATGGGGCTGCCGGAGAAGTCGCCGTACATGGCCATGAGGAGGGGGATGCACATGACGATGGTGTTGGGGAGGGTGGAGAGGGAGAAGAGCGTGATGCTCCAGTCCAGGCTGTCGTGTTTGGTGAAGAGAGCGGCAAGGATGACCACTTTCTGGAAGGAATCAGCGGCTATGAAGCAATTCATGTCGTAAGGGTCATTGGAGAAGATGAAGTTGAAGGAGAGGAGAGGGATGCCCAATCATCACATTGAGATGGAGCGTGGTTAATAATATTTTTAATAAAATTGGAGAGATGAAAAGATGTCCCATCATCACACATACTTGTCATTTAATTATCTACGTCAACATTCCGTTAAGTATTTTAACATTGAGATAATAGAAGGACTACATTGATACAAATTTCAAACGTGAAGAACTAAATTGAGACCGAATAAACATAAGGGACCAAATTGAGACAAGAGATAAACGTGGAGGACCAAAATAGTGTTTTTCTCATTCGGAAGATTAACTAAAAAAGCATGTATCTTATTAAACTACAATTGATAATTAATTATCATTATTATATAAGATTCATGTAAATAGTTTACATACTTTAATTGAAAACACGTACCAATTGCTCATAAATATGTAATTGATTATGAATGTATAAAAAGTTTTGATTCAATTTCTTAAGTTACTACTACTAAAAACTTTTGAAATTAAATTATAACATGTGCAAAATTAATTATATGTGAAAAATTATAGAGGTACGATACTCCCGTCAGAGTCAGAGTTAGAATCTTATTATTAGAGGACAAATTACATTTTAATTCTAGGACTAACTCCACTTAAGACAGGTGTGTTGCCGCTTTCTCATAGTGAAGAGGATTGAATGAAATGCAAAATATGTAAAGTGCATCATCAAGACGGTTAAATAAAAATTGAGATTTGTGTCTGAACTATAAGAGTTTCATTCAACGATTTATATTGTACACTTTATACACTTTACTGAATCTACACTTTAGTAGATCCAGATCCTCTCCTAGTTTTGTCCAGCGGGTTCTCGATCAGGCTTTTCCTGCTGTATGACAGAGTTTCCCTATTGGGGATAATTAATGCAATGCGTTTTCACAAAAAAAAAGGCGGCTGCTATATCATATTTTTTGAAAATAAATTTAAAGTGCGGTTCTGTATTTAAGTTCAGCATTATTGTCATGTTAAAATTTTTGTAATCTTCAAAAATTCTACATGAAATTTTTATTAGAAAAACAGTATTTCAATTTTCAAGTATGATTGTCTTCCATAAGATGATACATACAAAACAAAAAATACTTGATTAATTTCTTTTAAATTTTTTACATATTTTATTTTGATTAAAGTATTTAGTAACAGAGATGTAAAATATTGGATATGATTCTAATTTCTAGTTATTTCCTAAATGTGGTAATGATGACAGAAAAAAGATCAGGTTTTTATTTTCAAGAAAAGATTTTTCATAGGAAAAAACTTAGGTCCATTTCCTTATGTCCATTTCATCCAATTCCCCAATATAATTATGACACGTGGCAAAAAGTGTTTAAATGACCAATCACAATAGAGAGAGAATATAGGAGACCACCTTTTATATGACCAATCATAGAAGAAAGAGAGTGTAAATACAATATATGATTGGTGGAATTGGATGAAATAGACATAAGAAAATGGACCTAAGTTTTTTCCTTTATATCGTCATGTTCTTTGAAAATAGGACTAGACTAGAGTGGTCCACTTGTCAATATTTAGATATATGTCAATTATCAATTGTGACTTCACGTTAGAAATCTAAAACATTTTACACTGCTAAGTCGGCTTTATGTGGTTTGTTGAAACAAAAAGCCCAATATGAATAAACCCTATTTTTGATATGTCAAAAGCATGGGCCCAAAGAACATACTTAGGTAAATCATTTGGCCCAAGTTGCAAAAGTCTGATGTATCCCCTCTGTAAAAGAAAGAAAAGATGCCATGCTATCTGCCCCCTACCCCATAACTCTATATACTACTATTATTATTATATCTATGAAGTAGGTGTAAAAGAGGGAAGTGCAGGAAGAAAATGGAGACGGATCACTCAAACTCCAAAGAAACAAATTATGCAATCTTTATCCAGAAGTTCGTCCGTCCTCCTGCAAGAAATCTCCATTGTCTCCAAGATAATAGAAGTAGAAATCGTGGAGATGGAGCGGGCACTGGAAACGCTTGACAAAAAGGAAGTAACGGCTAGTTGAAGGATGAAGCTATAAAAACCATCCATGTTCAAGCTAAAACCATTGAAGTGAAAAAGGCTAAGTGCTCAGAAAAATCACTGCAATACATCTTCTGTGTGATTATAATTGTTCTCTGTAAACTGAGTGTGTAAAACAGGGTACAGGAGTCTGCTTCAAATTCTTTGTATTTATTTCACTGTGATAGTATTTAAGAGTTAGTGTTGCTGGGAGTAAAAGCTGTGCAGCTTGTCCTTGTGGTTTCAAGGTTTCCTAAGGGTAACAGAACTATTAAATACATTGTGAGGTGTGTAGTGTCAATTGTAGTTAGTGCACTGAGATTCCTCGGACAAAGCAGTTGGCAATCCTGGAAGGATTGAATTGCTATGGAGGGACAATATACTAAATTCAGTTGAGGATAAATTTACTGTTGTATTTGCATAAAAGCAAGTGTGCTTTCCCAAAGGGATGTTGGGTTGCTAAAGTGTAAGTTACTAGTGATTATTGAATAGAATCCTTCTAGCTGGTTGGTAGAAGGGGAGAGGACGTAGCTATACAAGCAAACTTGGATAGTGAACCTCTCCATAAAAATCGGTGTCTTCTCTGTCTCTTGTATTTCGAACTTACTTGTGATAATTGTTATTCACACACAGACTCCTGAAGAGATTAACAGACTCCTTCAAAGAAGAACTTAAATAAATTTTAAAATATATTTGAACCAATTCACCCCCCTCTTGGTTAAATCTTGACTAACATGGTTAAACTCTTGTATCTTCAAAATTCTGTTTCTGTCAAATATATAATCTTGTGATAAATTTTGAATAACGAGGAGAATGCATGGGTCCAATTCTTGCTTATAATGATAATAACATATAAATAATGTTAGTTTCTTCCCTTCATAATCACGTAGACATTTTGGGTTTCTGAACAAGAAAGGTTAATCTTTCATTGGCATTTCCTACTTTAGATTCTTCGGAGAAAACAAAGACATAGACATTTGTTACACAGAGCCAAAAGCAATGAAAAATAGACTTGGGCCCTTGACATGTTGATGTCACATTCATACTTCGTGAATCATGATCGTCCTTCTTTAGTATGGGAAGCCTCCCACTTTCTTGATTCACTGTATCTTCCAATTTTCAAACCAGATCGTTTTGCTTCTATTTCTGGCTATGGCTGTCTCTATGAATAACATGCTCCTTTGCTTACTATTATTGTGTCTACCAACTGTTTGTGTTTATGCCCAAACCAAAAGCCAATTAAGTGTTGGTGATTCTCTCTATGCAGGAAGTGGCAATTCCTCAGGCACATGGGTGGTTTCACCTTCTGGGGATTTTGCACTTGGATTTCAACCCCTTGAAGGTAATAATGGAGTGTTCTTGCTTTCCATATGGTATGAGAATATTCCAGAAAAAACCATAGTCTGGTATGCCAATGGAGACAATCCTGCTCCAAAAGGTTCAAAAGTAGAGCTTACTGCTGGAGGCCTTGTGCTTACTTTTCCTGATGGAAGAGAATTGCAGAAACCCGAAACCCTTTCTGGTAGTGTCACTCAAGGTGTTTTGAACGACTCCGGCAACTTTATTCTTCAAGATAAAACCTCTACTACTGCCTGGGATACCTTCAAGGATCCTAGAGACACTGTTTTGCCCTCCCAGTTTCTGGGAAACGGAGAAAAGCTTTCTTCTCGAAGGTCAGAGACAAATTTCACCAAGGGAAGGTTTCAGCTTGTTATGCAGGATGATGGTAATCTTGTGATGCATTCAATAAACTTACCATCTGAGTATGCTAACCAAAATTATTATGAAAGTGGTATCATTGAATCCAACTCATCAAGTGTTGGCCTTCAGTTAGTCACGTTTATGTTGAGAGACAGCAATGATACATATAACCTCTCAAGTGGGATAACAGCCTCTCCCACACAGTATTATCTAAGAGCTACGCTTAGTTTTGATGGGGTTTTCACTCTCTATCAACATCCAAAGAGCTCTTTTGGTAATGAAACTTGGACACCTCTATGGTCTCTACCAGATAATATTTGTACCAAAAGTCTTGTCACTACAGGTAGTGGAGTTTGTGGTTATAATAGCATCTGCTCCTTGAATGATTACAACAGGCCAGTTTGTGAATGCCCAAAAGGATATTCTCTACTTGATCCTAATGATCCATATGGCAGTTGTAAACCAGATTTCATACAAGGTTGTGAAGAAGATAAGCTTAGTCAAGGTAAAGATCTTTATGAGTTTGAGATGCTAATAAATACTGATTGGCCTTATTCTGATTATGTGCTTCAAAGGCCTTTTACTGAAGATAATTGCAAACAGTCTTGTATGGAAGATTGCATGTGTGCAGTTGCCATTTTCAGGTTAGGTGATAGTTGCTGGAAGAAGAAGTTACCACTTTCAAATGGAAGAGTGGACACAAGTTTAAATGGAGGTAAGGCTTTTCTTAAAGTGAGGAAAGAAAAATTCTCCATAGTTAGTCCTTCATTCATCACGAGACAGAACCAAGAAACTTTGAAGTTGGTGGGGTTTGGGCTTTTTGGTGGCTCTGCGTTTCTTAATCTCATATTCATTGGAGTAATATGTTTAGGTTTTTCTTTCATTCATCAGTATCGGAAAAAGCATAAGAAAATCAACAAAAGTGATAGGGTTGTTGAGACCAATCTGCGTCGTTTTACTTACTAAGAGCTTGAAAAAGCTACCAATGGGTTCGAGGAAGAGTTAGGAAGGGGAGCTTTTGGTGTTGTTTATAAAGGAACCATAAACATGGGCTTATCTCACATTCATATTGCAGTCAAGAGGTTGAACAACTTTGTTTTGAAAGAGATCGAAAAGGAGTTCAAAAATGAAGTGAATGTGATTGGTCAGACCCATCATAAGAATCTGGTTCGTCTGCTAGGTTTTTGTGAGGAAGGATCAGAAAGGTTACTGGTATATGAGTACATGAGCAATGGCACATTGGCAAGCCTTCTTTTCAATGACTCAAAACCCAGTTGGAACCTAAGACAAAGAATTGCATTTGGCATTGCAAGAGGGCTTGTTTATTTACATGAAGATTGCAGCACCCAAATCATCCACTGTGACATAAAGCCTCAGAACATACTTCTTGATGACTACTTCAATGCAAGAATTTCTGACTTTGGATTGGCCAAGCTCTTGAACATCAATCAGAGCCGGACAAACACAGGCATAAGAGGAACAAAAGGGTATGTTGCACTAGAATGGTTCAAGAATATGCCTATCACAACCAAAGTAGATGTGTATAGCTTTGGTGTATTGCTGCTTGAGATTATTTGCTGCAGGAGAAGTGTGGATATGGAGGCAGAGAATGAGGAGAAAGCAATCTTAACAGATTGGGCATATGATTGCTACACAGAAGGTTGTGTAGAAGCTTTGGTCGAAGAAGATGAGGAGGCGTTGGAAGACAAGAAGAAGCTTGAGAAGTTAGTAACGATTGCCATTTGGTGTGTTCAAGAGGATCCAACTCAGAGACCCACCATGAGAAAGGTGGTAGAGATGCTTGCAGGTGTTTCTGAAGTATTATATTCACCATTCCAATCCCCATTTAATGTGAGCTCAAATCACTTAGCATGATTCTTAGTTGATGTTTGTTTTTGCTATCATGTTGAATCTTCCTTTAGTCTCTAATATGTCATTATGTTGTTTTAGTTGGCTTGTAGGTCCTTGTCTTTTTGTTAATTGTAATAATGTGGCCACTTTGCTTTAGTTGGCTGCTGTGAGCTATGAGGCTTTAAAGTGACTTTGCAAATAGTGAAGGGTAAGAATAGTATTACATTATAACTTGTACAGTTATAGTGATTGGAATTTGTTGTAGACTTTCAATTAGTATGAGCTAAGATTAATGAAATATTTTTGTCTTTTTTTTAAAAAAAAATTCTTTGAAAACATGTTTAGATTAAAAAGAATGCAAATTATTGTCCTTGTATAAACTTCATATATCTTTAGTTAAATATTTTGATACGTAATTTAATTTAGTGTTTAAATTATAATTAAGTTAAATAGTAAATTTTAGATGGGACCACTCGATCATTTATTAATATCTGAATAATAATAATATTAAAATTTTTAATACTCTTAGAGTACACAAAATATTTCCCTTTAATGTAGTTTGAAAGTCATAATTTTAAGGGGAAAAAGTAATTTTTTTTAGCTAATCTATTCTATGCTTTTGATTTATTTGCCTATATGCAATCAACTAATTTTGATTGTTTTTTGTTCTGTTTGTCCTACTTCATACTTTAGGGATTGTGGAAAACAAGTCTATCTGGGTAAGGCTATATTAAGTCATAATTTTATGGGAAAAAGGTAATTTTGTTAAAAAAATTACATGTATAAATTAAAGCTGAGTGTTCTATTTTTTACCGTTAAGTTTATTTTAAAATTTCAACTTCATTGGAAAATATAACTAGACATTCCATAAAGTCTAATTTTTAGTAAACTCAACCCCAAAAAAATCTGGGACCAAGACTTCTTATAACATCATCATCATTAGCATTTCTAGTCCGAAACCACTGTTTTAACGAATGGAAGAAAGTCCAAGTAATACAATTTATGAAGGGAACCTTAATATGTGGAATTCCAATTCATAGAACAAAACACTAACTAGATCCACAATGAATGAACCAAATAGCAAACTGAATAAAATTTCAAATTTGGAAAGTTGAAGTCAATTATAGTATAAGTTAAACTTTTGCATCACTATAAGCACTTGGTTCAAACACATTAACCAGTCAACATCATTGCCTAGGATGAAAGTATCCATTCCTTTTAGGAAGCCAAGCATTCATAAACAAAACTAAAAGGACACATTATTATCACGAAGACTTGGGTTTAAGGAAGGTACAAGATGAATAAAATGACATAATGGTAAAGTACAGAGTTTAGGAAGATTCAATAAGATAATAGCACAGACTAGAATCACACCAGCAATCATGCTAAGTGATCTTAGGGGGACTCGGGAGGTGGATAAAACACTTCAGAAACACCTTCAAGCATCTGAACAACCTTTCTCATGGTGGGTCTAAGAGTTGGATCCTCTTGAACACACCAAATGGCAATCATTACTAACTTCTCAAGCTTCTTCTTGTCTTCTAATGCCTCTTCATCTTGTTCCACCAAAGCTTCTATACAACCTTCTGTGTAGTAATCATATGCCCAATCTGTTAAGATTGCTTTCTCCTCATTCTCTGCCTCCATATCCACACTTCTCCTGCAGCAAATAATCTCAAGCAGCAATACACCAAAGCTATACACATCTACTTTGGTTGTGATAGGCATATTCTTGAACCATTCTAGTGCAACATACCCTTTTGTTCCTCTTATGCCTGTGTTTGTCCGGCTCTGATTGATGTTCAAGAGCTTGGCCAATCCAAAGTCAGAAATTCTTGCATTGAAGCAGTCATCAAGAAGTATGTTCTGAGGCTTTATGTCACAGTGGATGATCTGGGTGCTGCAATCTTCATGTAAATAAACAAGTCCTCTTGCAATCTCAAATGCAATTCTCTGTCTTAAGTTCCAACTGGGTTTCACGTCATTGAAAAGAAGGCTTGCCAATGTGCCATTGCTCATGTACTCATATACTAGCAACTTTTCTGCTCCTTCCTCACAAAAACCTAGCAGACGAACCAGATTCTTATGATAGGTCTGAGAAATCACTTTCACTTCATTTTTGAACTCCTTTTCAATCTCTTTCAAAACAAAGTTGTTCAACCTCTTGACTGCAATATGAATAGGAGATAAGCCCATGTTTATGGTTCCTTTATAAACAACACCAAAAGCTCCCCTTCCTAACTCTTCTTTGAACCCATTTGTAGCTTCTTCAAGCTCCTTGTAAGTAAAACAACGCAGATTGGTCTTAACATCACTATCACTTTGGTTTACATTTTTAAGCTTTTTCAGGAGCTGATAAATGAATGAAAAGCTCGGAACAAAAGCTCCAATCAGTATGAGATTAAGAAAGGCAGAGCCACCCAAAAGCACAGAACCCACCAAAATCAAAGTTTTCTGATTCTTTCTTGTGATGACTGAAGGACTAAGATTACCAATTAGGGAGAAATTGTCTTTCCTCACTTTGATAAAAGCCTTGAAAGTGCCATTTTGATTTGGGTCAACTCTGCCATTTGAAAGTGGTAACTTTTTCTTCCAGCAGGTGCCATTGTCACCTGTTTTGAAAATGGCAACCGCACAAAAACAATCTTCCAGACAAGACTGTCTGCAGTTTTCTACAGTAGAAGGCCTTTGAAGCACATAATCAGAGAGAGGCCAATCAGTATTATCTGATTCTTCAATGTCATATAGGTCTTTTCCCTCACTAAGTTCATCTTCTTTACAACCCTGTATGTAATCTGGTTTACAGCTACCATACGTGTCTTTAGGATCAACGAGAGAATAACCTGTTGGGCATAGACAAATTGGCCTATGGCTGTTCAAGAAGCAGATGCTATTATATCCACAAACACCACTACCTGACCAGACAAGGCTTGCAGTACAGATATCATCTGGCAGAAACCAAACGGTGGTCCAATTTTGGTTGATGAAGGAACTATTGGGAAGTTGATAGATGGTGAAAACTCCATCAAAATTAAGAGTAGCTCGAATGTAATATGCTGTGGGTGACACTATCCAGTCTGAGAGATTGAATGTGTCACTGTTCTTTCTCAAAATATTTAAGATATACTTCTCTTCTGATTTGTTGAAGACCAGTTGAATTCCAGGACTTGAGGTATTGGATTCAACAGTTCCACTTTCATAATAATTCTGATTTGGATATCCAGATGGTAAGTTTATGGAGCGAAGCACAAGATTGCCATCATCCTGTAGAAGGAGCTGGAACCTTCCCTTGGAGAAATTTGTCTCAGACCTTCTAGAAGAAAGCATTCCTCCCTTTTCTAGAAACTGTGAAGGCAACATGGTATCTGTAGGATGCATGAAGGTCTCCCAGAGAGTAGTATTGGTCCTATCTTGAAGAAGAACGTTTCCAGAATCTTGCAAGGAAGCATGAGCAACAGTAGAAGTAAGGATGCTTGTGTTCCACAGAGCACTCCCATTAGGATAAGTAAGAAGCAGCCCTCTTTCAGCAGTAAGCTCTACCTTTGAACCTTTTGGAGCAGGATTGTCTCCATTGGCATACCAAACTATGGTTTTGACTGAAATCTGGGCATACCAGATGGAAAGCAAGAACATATCATTATTATGTTCAAGTGGTTGAAACCCAAAAGCAAAATCCCCAGAAGGTGAAACCACCCATGTACTAGAGGAGTTGCCACTTCCTGCATAGAGAGAATCACCAATACTTAATTCACTTCTGGTTTGGGCATAAACACAAACAGTTGGTAGGCTCAGCAGGCAGAGGAGAAGAAGGGGATAAGCCATAGCCATAAGAACCAATAATCCAAATTTCTGGTTCAATGGTTTGGAAGAAAGCACCGTTTGAATCAGCAAGAATGAGGTTTCTCATAAGAAGGCTCAACTCAGTCTTTATTTATGTTAGCTTCATCTTTGAATATTTTCCAACTACTATGCTTCCTTGGAGAATATATTAATATGTTAATGAATCTATTTATAATTAATTTCATTCATCTATCAAATTTTCACCAAGTACAATCAAAGTCATCTGTACATGGTATTGAGAGTCAAAATTTATGACTTTTCAAATATTGATTCAACTAAAGCCCACTCGTATAAAATGACACTAGTATATTGTATCAATTACCTATAATAGAATTTTTCATGTTTTCATAGAAAATAGCATTAACATTTGCCCCATTTTATTCAATGAATTCCTCTACATATTTGACTGAAATTAAGTTGGAAAATCTACCCCGGATGTTTCGGTACCAAAAAAAAATATAAAAAATCAAATTAAATTAATTAGAATTCCGTAAATTTTCAAATATATTAGTTCAATACAAAATATTATTGTCAATGGAAGTATTCTAAAGGTTAATAATAAATTCATGCAGGGTGACTCTTTCTTTTCTTCGTTTTGTGAGTTTTTAAGAAAAATGTAAAAAGATGTTTTTATTTTCATATTTGAGATTTTTTTTCATTTCTTCAATAATTTTGTATTTAATTTTCTTATTTTCCTTTGTTCTTCAAGCAACTAATATCAATGGAAGAGAACAAGTTGACGAAAATGTGGAAATGTATTTTGCTGGAGAAGAGAAGGAAATTTACATGGCTTATTTTTCCATCTAAAGTCATTATCAAGATATAAGAATATTCATTCATTTGTTGCGACTATTCATGTATGATTACATTTTTTTTCCGGTCAAAATAATATTTGTACGCCTTTTGAAATTGTTGTGGAGTCCACTGAGAATGAATCCTCCACATTGTAAGGTGAGGTGTTTTTTAAAATAAAGGAAGAGATAAAAAGAAAAAATTATGGGTCCTATATTATCACAATTTTTCTCTCTTAATTGTTCTTTCTATCTCTCTCCACACTTTAGTGAACACTTCACCTCACAATGTAGAAGATCTACTCTCGAGTCCAGTGGCAACGACAACACTGTTCTCTATACTAATTGTAATTACCAAATGATTTGGAAAACTAAGAGGAATATAATTGTTTTCTGAAAGGTTTTCAAATGTATTTTTTTATTAGAGGCAATCTTGTTCGAACTGACTAAGGTCTTATAAATGAAGTAGAGCTCTTAAGATAATTCATCTAGAAGTGGTTTTCAAATATTTTTAAACAGAAGAAATTGATGCATCAAATTAAATATTAATAGATATTTTTAGTAAATTAATGTATTAAAAGTGGTTGTTTCATAATCGAAATTCTAAATTTTTAACACTGATTCGGTATATTAAATATCATAGTTTTAAAAATTGGACCAAATCGGCCGGTCAAATCAAGAAACCAATGAACTGAACATGATACAAATCGAGAAAAACTTTAAAAACAAAGTGAACAAAACCGGTCAACGACCGAAAAAGTCGGTCAAAAACCGTAATAATCCATAAGAACCGAGAGAAAAAGAAATTAAAATCTAAGATGTTGAAAAAATAAAAAGACAATAGAGTGAGAAAATAATATTAGAAAGAAAATACATTAGATATTATTAAATACATTTTTAATCTATATATATATATATATATATAATATTTTTATTTCAATATATATATATATATATATATATATATATATATATATTAGTATAATGAACCGTGAAAAAGTGCCTTCGTCAATTTAATGATTGGTGTAGATTTTAAAACATTGTTAAAGACTTGCTGCTTCATAAATAAATATCTACATCATTCATACATCAATGGAGCTTGGAAGCCATAATTCTAGAATTTCAAAAAACCAAAAACAGGATAATTCTTCAACAAAGTTTAACCGTGTAGAAAACTGACTATTAGATTTACTTTGATATTTTCACTTCATTGAGGCAAAAAAAATCAGCAAGAATCTTAAAACTCTTCCCATAGAACAGAAATAAAATCATATATGCGGTCATCTATAATTGTGATAAATAAAATGAGCTGTAGAAGTAACACTGTTATTCTCATTCAATAATCACTAACACATTTCCATTCTTAATGCTAAGAGAAATATATATATATATATATATATAGAAAGAGAGAGAGCTACAAGCAGAACAAATCGACATAATGGCAAACTATAGTTTACAGTAGATAATATAATATCATACATAGCATATAGACTAGCTACCACCACACTGCCTATGATGCTGAGTAATAATGATCTTGAGTCACACTGACTGGATTCTGGCACGGTGGATCAAGCACTTCAGCAACACCTTCAAGCATCTGAGCAACCTTTCTCATGGTGGGCCTAAGAGTTGGATCCTCTTGAACACACCAAATGGCGATCATTACTAGCTTCTCTAGGTTCTTCTTGTCATCCAATGCCTCCTCATCTTGTTCAACCAAAGTTTCTACACAACCTTCTGTGTAGCAGTCATATGCCCAATCTGTTAAGATTGCTTTCTCCTCATTCTCTATTTCTGTGTCCACACTTTTTCTGCAACACACAATCTCAAGTAGCAATACACCAAAGCTATACACATCTACTTTGGCTGTGATAGGCATATTCTTGAACCATTCTAGTGCAACATACCCTTTTGTTCCCCTTATAGCTGTATGGGTTCGGCTCTGATTCATGTTCAAGAGTTTCGCCAATCCGAAGTCGGAGATTCGAGCATTCAAGTAGTCATCAAGGAGAATGTTCTGAGGCTTAATGTCACAGTGGATGATCTGGGTGCTGCAATCTTCATGCAAATAAACAAGTCCTTTTGCAATCCCAAATGCAAGACTTAGTCTTAGGTTCCAACTGGGTTTTGAGTCATTGAAAAGAAGGCTTGCCAATGTGCCATTGCTCATGTACTCGTATACCAGTAACCTTTCTTCTCCCTCCTCACAGAATCCTAGCAAACGAACCAGGTTCTTATGATGGGTCTGACCAATCACAAGCACTTCATTCCTGAATTCTTTCTCAGTTTGTTGCAGAAGGAAGGTGTTCAACTTTTTGACTGCCACCTGAATTACAGAGCCCATATTTATGGTTCCTTTATAAACAACAGCAAAAGCTCCCCTTCCTAACTCTTCCTTGAACCCATTTGTAGCTTCTTCAAGCTCCTTATAAGTAAAACAACGCAAATTGGTTTCGAAAGCACTACTACTATTATTAATTCTTTTAAGCTTCTTCTGGTACGGAAAAGTGAAGGAAAGGCCCAGACAAATTGCAGCAAACAATATGAGATTAATTAACGCAGAGCCACCCAGAAGCACAGAGCCCACCAAAACCAGAGTGTCTTGATTCTTTCTCTTGATGATTGGAGGAGCAGGAGGACCAAAAAGGGTGGAATTGTCTTTCCTCACTTTGATTAAAGCCTTACCACCATCTAGACTTGTGTCAAATCTGCCATTTGAAAGTGGCCACTTCTTTTTCCAGCAACTGTCACCTAACCTGAAAATTGCTACTGAACACATGCAATCTTCCATACAAGCCTGACGGCACTGTTGTTCAGTAAAAGGCCTCTGAAGCACAGAATCAGCAAGAGGCCAATCAACATTTGTTAACACCTCTAATTCATACAGATCATTCCCCCCACTAAGCTCATCTTCTTTGCAGCCTTGTATGAAATCTGGTTTACAGCTACCATACGGGTCTTTAGGATCAAGTAGAGAATAGCCAGTTGGGCATTGACAAGTTGGCCTACTATCATCGCCTAAATAGCATATGCTATTATATCCACAAACGCCACTATCTGTTGAGACAAGGGTAGCTGTACATATATCATCTGGGTGAGACCAGAGGGAGGTCCAAGTTTCATTGCCAAAGGAAGTTTTTGGATGTTGATAGAGAGTGAAAACTCCGTCAAAATTAAGAACAGCTCGAAGATAAAATTGAGAGGAAGAAACATTTATCCCGAGACTGTATGTTTCATTGTTCTCTCTCAAAATATACAAGGCTCCTGATTTGTTGAAGACCAGTTGAAAGCCGGGACTTGATGTATTGGACTCAACAGTACCACTTTCATAATAATTTTCATTAGCATACTCAGATGGCAAGTTTATAGAATGCATCACAAGATTACCATCATCCTGAAGAAGGAGCTGGAACCTTCCTTGGGAGAAATCTGCCTCTGACCGTCGAGAAGAAAGCTTTCCTGCTTTTTCCAGAATTTGTGAGGGCAACATGGTATCTCTAGGTTTCTTGAAGGTCTCCCATAAAGATTTAGAGGTGCTATCTTCAAGGACAAAGTTACCCAAGTCATTCAAGGCTCCAAGAGCAACAGTACCACCACCAATACTATCAGGTTTCCACAGATCCCCACCATTAGAAGAAGTAAGCACAAGCCCTTGTGCAGCAGTAAGCTGTACTTTTGAGCCCTTTGGAGCAGGATTGTCTCCATTGGCATACCAAACGATGGTTGTGTTTGGAATTTTGGCATACCAGATGGAAAGCAAGAACTGATCATTATTTCCTGCAAGTGGTTGAAAGCCAAAGGCGAAATCCCCAGAAGGTGAAATGACCCACGTGGAATTGCCATCTCCTGCGGTGAAAGACTCACCCACAGTAATATTACTTTTGGTTTGGGCAAAAACACAAACAGATGGTAGACACAGGATGATTAGGCAGAGGAAAAGGGGATTGTGATCCATAGAAAAAGCCATACCCAGAATCAATTTGATTCAGAGAGTAGGGAACCGGAAGATAGCGTTAGAATCAAGTGTGAGTGGGGATTCCAATAAGAAGGCATGAGTGAGGTATGAATGGGTAAGTCAAGCTCAAGTCTTCCCATCGCTACAGATAGAACGGTGTTTACGTCTCTATGACTTAGCTTTCTTTGAATTTTCGAAAGCAGGACTCGCATTGCGTGGGTGAAGGGGAAGATCAGTCTACGGACAAAATGATTCTTTTTTTTCTTTTTGTTTGTGTCTGTATAAGTCTTGGCTAAGCTTTTCATGGTTGAATGAAAATAAACAGTTTTTCTATCAGTATTTGGTATGTAGCAGATTCATTCATTACAATTCAATTCTCTCTAAATTATGGCAATCACACTTTTTATATTAACTTATTTTCACTTTTACAAAATTGATTTTACATCTTCTAATTAGTGACTATGAGATGGATATCCCTCTCTC
The DNA here is from genome assembly GCA_014851425.1 of Senna tora. Classification (NCBI taxonomy): domain Eukaryota; kingdom Viridiplantae; phylum Streptophyta; class Magnoliopsida; order Fabales; family Fabaceae; genus Senna; species Senna tora. The sequence continues at coordinate 1,457,496 of CM026262.1, read as the reverse complement.
CTGTGTATATTGTTATTACTTTGTTAATCATTTAAGTTAACATAACCTCAAACAAAACAGAGGATTGCTCACTTAAACCTTCAATGGAAGCTTTGAAGACAATGGAGTGTGGAGTAGAATAAAATGGTTTAAAGTTTACGCAAACCATTTCACACTCGACTAATGAAAGTTTTAAAAAAAAATGAAGAATATGATAGAGGTAAAAATTTTAATAATACTCTTATAATGAATAAAAGTGAAAAAAGAGAGTTTAAAATAGAATTAAATTATATAAATTATTTAAACAATTTTAAACTCTCAAATTTGGAGGAGTTTTAAAATTGGGGTATTGGATGACTTTTCAAATCATCCTAAATTATTTCATTCCCACCTCATTATTCATTTAAACACCCAATTAAAAATTTATAAATTCAAATTATCCCACAATACTCTCAAACCATCCTCCCAAGTAAATTAAATATATTGAAAAGTCAATATTCTCGTGATATTAAAATTTTATTCCATATAACAAAAGTTGACTAAGTGGATTGATAATATGGTAAATGAACAAATTACTTTCTTGTTTTTATTTTATGCGAACATACCTTTTATCCAATAAATTTTTTTTTTCACAAACGTTATGTCTATTTAAGAAAAATGGATTGTCAGCTTGATATCCCTCATATAAATTTTGATTTTTTAAAAAAATCTAGTCATGGCTAACCCTGTTCATGTACAAATAAATTTTGTATGAATTGGGGTTTTTTTTTGTTATTAAGGAGGAATTTGGCACATGTCTAGATAAGATTTATATGAAGCACAAATATTTCAAATTTAAATATCATAATGTGAATGATAATGTACAACAAAAAGAGGCTTCTTTAAATTTATTGAAACTAGATTGCGACCCGTACTTTGCACGGGATGTTTTTATTCAAATTGTTTTAATTTTTACTCATATAAATACAAAAAAAAATTAAATTATAATTAATATCTTGATCAAATTTTTGGTCTCCTTGATATGATTTAATTTAATTTAAAAATAAAAATAATTTATTAATTATAAAAAGTGTAATAATATAGTTTCGATTAAAGAAAAAAAAACAGAATATGAATAAAAACATAAGAAAACAAACTTAAATCAAAGATATACATTATTCTTAATCTCATTTTCTGTGTCATATATGTATTGTGAGACAAATTTTGGTGGTTTGCTCTCAAGTGAAAGCGAACAATCTAATAAATGATATTGTAGTAGTTTTTATTATACAATCTAAATAAATAAGCAATAACTTTAATAATTGTCTTATCAACCTTTTTAATTAAGCCATCTAGTACTCAACACTAATCACACACAATTGATTTATAAATTTAAAGTATTTTGTAGACTATAAATAATCTCTAAAATTATAATTTTTTTATTAGAATATTGTTACAAACTAAAAAAAAATAGATATATGAAACACTATTCTAAATTTCTTAGTATATTTTTCCTTTGCTAATCAAAATTTTTGAACCATTTAAAATTTTTTTTCCTGTAATTACATAATTAATTATAAACAATTACAAAAACTTAAAGATATGTTCAAATACTAACCAACACTTAAAAAAGTTAAAGTTTATTTTAATCACTTTGTTCAACTTGAACATTTTTTCCTTCACAATAATCTTGCTATTTCTCACTTTACTAAGCAAATTTGGCTTAATTTTCACTAAATACAAATGTTAAACACAACACTACTTTTTTTTTTAATGTAAATATAACTTATGATAACAAAGCGTAAAGTGTCTTTAGTACCCCCAATGTTTGAGTTTTCGATCAAACATGTCTATAACATTTTATTGCAGTCAATTATGCACCAAATGTTTTATTTTTGGAGTAATATTACGCTTTTTACTAATACTGTAAAAATAAATAAGAGTTGTGACTTACGTAATGTAACACTCACATATAATTAAGAACAAAGTTGTAAAATGGGTTACAAAATTTTTTGTTGTTGTTGTGAGAGGTGAATATTAAAGTAAATAAATAGGAAGTATAAAAAAAAAGTAATTGCACATATTTCAAAAAAATAACATGTGAATAAAAAATAAAAGTTAAATTATAAAAACCAATTTCACCACAAAGTGATATGTGACAATTGTGGTTCTTGTTTTATATTACGTAATAGATAGATGGCGTGAAGTGACAACAATTAATGAGGCGAATCCATTTGTTTGTCTTAGATTGAATATGTTGGCTTAAAAAGTCCCTAGCTCTCAACTTGTGTCATCATTTTTATTTTTCCCCATTTCACTATCTTGTGCATCACATTGAATAGTTTCCCAATAAACAGTGTAAATGAATCTTTCACCATTGGGATAAAAGTTTAGTGTTATTAAACTTCAGTGCATCATTTTAATTATGTAGTGTTATTTATTAATATTAATAAAAATGTACATTAATAAAAATTTACTTTAAATAAATTAAAAACCAACTGATTAAAGATATGTAGTGAACGTACTACTGAATATCTCCTCTTAAAAATAGTTTTGATTCTGTATCTTTAATAATAATTACAGTTAAAAAAATTAACAAATTCATCATTACATTTTTTTTATGTTAACGGATTGACATTGACAGCATACATTGGTTTATGACTTAGAGAGCTGGAAAGGTCAATAACTTTTTTTCTTTTACTTATTTTAATAGTAATTAATTGTTTTAGAACTCAGTTGCTAACAATTCTGAAATTATTTTGTTAGGTTGAAGTTTGAACAACTTTAAACAAATAAAACTGCTTTGGTTGCTCTTTCTCAAATTCCATCTTGAGGCGTATTATTTCACTATTATATATAGACAAATTTATAATAAATACATATACGAAGACAAATCTTTTATATTAGTATTAGTATTGACATATATAAAAAATCCACAATTATTTTTTTAAAAGTAAATTACACTCTTCTCTCTCATATTCTTAAATTATATTTTCCCTTTCTGTTTTATAAAATGCACTCTTCTTTTTGAGAGATAATAAAATTTACAATTTCATCAATTTTGACAAAAAAAATTCTTATATTTATTATTTATATAATTAAATATGTATTAGACTAAAATAATATTTTTAAAATTATTATTATTATTATTAACTCAAAATAAATAATAGTGAAATAATAATTTGAAAACTAAATATTTTTTTAAGAAAATTAATTGTTATTAAGTGTATTTTAATCAAAAAGAATAAAATTGCAAGTTTTTCTATCTTTCAAGGAAGGAAGGGAAAGAGAAGTATATGTTTTCAAAATAGAGGTGAAGAGAATGTAATTTAAAGATCTCTTAAGAAAGAGGAATGTAATTTACTCTTTTTTTAATTACAATATTAGAGAACTGACAACAAACAATTTACAAATCAAACGAAAAAACTTTGTGCAATGCAGATTTAGTTCATTTATTAACAGCGGGGAGCAACCCCATACTTTTCTGTTTAGACAGAAAGTTAAAGCTTCAAATACTAAACTGGGAAACAATTAACATAAAAATGTTTAAACATAGCATCTTCACTCCTCACTTTTTGACATCAATATAATATAATGATCATTATATAATAAACAGTTCTTAGGCATTAATCATAGTAAATGTGAAGTTAAATTTTTAGCTAGGCATACAAATGACTAGTTCCTACTGGCATTAGCATGGAAAGTACTAGTCTTTTAACTACAAAGCATCTATAATTACTGATAACTTAAAATCTCAAACAAACAAATGTCATGTAACCACTACATTTTATCTCCTGTAAAACAACAGATTTGATAACTATATACAATACAAAATACTCACTTGATTTAATGTTGTTTATACTATCTCTTTTTTTTTTCTCTCTTTTTGCCTACTTAGTCCGACTTGTAGTATTCAGAATATATGGCTCGGTGAGAAAGCAGCTCAAGAAGAACAAGAAAGCATACATACACCTGGTCGATATGCCCAAGCAGGGGGCAAGCGAGCATATTTTTCCATTCCTGGCTGCTCATCAAAGGGACGCTCAATTAATTTAAGCAATCTACGGACTTCTCCAAAATCACCCACTTCAGCGGCATCAATCGCAGTCTGGCAGAGATAGTTCCGAAGAATATATTTAGGATTCACGGAATCCATTGAGATCTTCCGCTGCTCGTCTGGAATGCCACTAGTAGACAGCTGTATAGATCCAAAGAAAATGAGCAGATATTCCCTTTCTAATTTGATTGAATCTTACATAAAATAATTACAACAGAAGTTTATAAGTGTTTTGGCATAAAAAGTTATAAGTGGTATCCATTTAACAATGCTCTTCAATACAGGTCATTTGATGCAATCTAGTAAGGAAACCCTCATCCTCAGACTTACAACACACTTGATGCAGTGCTTATTCTACCAAGTAAAAAATTTTAATAAAATTTCACTTAAACTGTAAATCAGTTATCAGAACAGAAGCGCATAAACCAACTTACTTCATGTATATAGGCTTTCACCCAGTCAGTCCATGCCTCCTTACGTTCCCGACCAATATCTAGCAGAGCTGACTTCAGTGGGACCAATAATTGGTCTTCTGGAATGCTTGTGTCTGCTTTTAGATTGGAAAGCAACCTAAAGAAGTTTGTGTAATCAACTTTATCAACAGCCATATGACTAAGAAGTTTACCGATCAGCTGCTTGTTATACTTAGGCAGGCCAAGCTTTTTGGTCATTATAGCTTGATAGTCATCCATAAATTTGTTTCCATATCTGGAAAAAAAAAGAATTAAACATAAGATAATAAATTTAACAGAGATTTCAACCTGAGCCTCATCTTAGGATTTAGAATTTCTACTACCTTTCCATGGCATAGTTAGCCTCTTTATCATTTATTAATTGAGCAGCTGATAGAGTTGTTGTGAACTGCGCAATATTCCACAAACCAATATCTGGCTGGTTCGCAAAACAGTATCTTCTACCAGGAAGATCTGTGGTATTTGGGGTGAATCTAGGATCAAAAGCATCCAAAAACCCAAATGGACCATAATCGATAGTGAGACCCAAAATGCTCATATTATCAGTGTTCAGCACCCCATGAGTGAAGCCAACCCCCTGCCAGCTGGCAATCAGGGAAGCAGTACGCTCGGCGACCTCCACTGCCCATGCTGATATAGAGTTCCATAAGAAAACGTTAAAATGAACTTTCTTTTAAGAGAAACAAGCAAAACTGAGTATCACAATCACAGTTCATTTAATGAAAGGTAGAAGAATCATGATGCTAGTTTTATAACTTACAAAAGTTTTTATAGTCCAATATCCAAGAAGTCAATATAGCAGTTCTTAAATGAGAATGGATCCAGTGCTTGGCTCTTCTATGCATTAGTATGCTAGGCCGACTTTTTTTCACTTTTTTATTTAAATTTGAAAAATTGTAAACTTTTTCTAAAGAATAAGAGTTATAGACACAAAAAAATAAAAAATTCCACACAAATAAGGACCTACCGTGAACGGTTTAGGGACCACCTTTATTATTAGGGACTAAAAAGTTAATCCCTAATCCATTCATAGTAAATCTCCATTTATGTAGAGTTTTCAATTTTTTTTTGTATCTATACCTTTTATACTTTAGATATTCTTTAGAAAAAGTTTATAGTTTCTCAAATTTAAATAAAGAAAATGAAGAAAACTATGAAAAAAAGTCAGCCTAGCATACTAATGCATAGAAGAGCCAAGCAATAGATCCATTCTCGTTCTTAAATAGCTTATAATATAATAATAAGACTAATATCTAGAAGGGACAACAGAAGTTAAAGAAAGTATTTTGAGCACTAAAACAGATGAAGCAAACCCATTAGAATTTCTAGCCATGCAAATCTACATGGCCTTAACTCTAATTATAGACTGGCTATGACCAGATAATGAATACCATCAGAAACAGAGAAAACACCATAAAATCTCTACAAGGTACTATTTTAAGATGAATCCTCACCACAAAACAATTATAACTAAAGAAGCTATCTATTTTCACCACCAAAAAAAAAACTATAACTAAGAGGCTATCTCTCTATCTATAATCACTGCAAAAGGAAAAAAGTAGATCATGTACCAGCGTACTTGTTTGAAGTAAGATCCACGACAGAATGTTCTTCGTCGCCAGTGCTGAAAGACAAGCTTTCACTCTTACTCATGTTCTCAATATGAGGAAAGTGGTGTTTAACTGCATAGTCTGCTAAAGCACGTACAAGGCCCATGTCCTCTTCACCTCTAGAGGCATGTATTTGGTATGAACCAAACCGCAAAAAAGACTGAGCAACTCTACAAACAATTGCACCAGGTTCTTCCTTTGGGTTGCCACTGCAAGTGAGAGTAACAACACCCTCAATTAAAATATTTTGGTATGAGCTTCTATAAAAAAAAAAATCTATTTAGTTTGAGCAGAATAAAAATTCTAAAACCAAGATTTAAGTTTCCAACCAAATCCATTCTTTTATCATAAATCACTTTCAATAAAATTCTGAAATTCTCCAATCACATAAGAATAAGACACTCGAAGTTTAAAGAAAGATCAATACTGAGAAGTGTTGAGATAAAGGATTCAGCATGTCATTTATCTTTGCAACTCTAATTTTCTGTTTAATAAGAGTAGGGTCATCATTTGATTATAACTTTCTGAGAGGCAGGGATTTTCAATCAACCATAAAATGCTACAGGTGTCAAGAATACAATTTTAAATAGGGATGCAGGAAAAAAATCCAGTGAGCATAATTTAAATTGTGATGAGCATACTCATAGAACATGTCCCTTGTGACCAACTTTCCTGTGGTCACAAGACAAAGGGCACGGGTTGTTGGAATCCCCAGATGATGCATTGCTTCACTGCAAAGGAATTCCCTGATGCTACTGCGTAGCACTGCCAGGCCATCAGCGAATCGACTGTAAGGAGTCTTCCCAGCACCTTTCAGTTGCAGTTCCCATCTTTGAGACTTTGAATTCAGTATCTCTCCAAGTGTAATTGCCCTACCATCACCCAGCTGCCCAGCCCACATGCCAAATTGATGTCCTCCATAGCACTGTGCATAAGGCAACCTGTGTAGCGGAAGACCAGAAAATGAAATGGCTAAATGAAGGATTACTGAATAGCATGACATCTGACATATTAAAAACACTTACGCTCCCACCAAAGGTGATCCACCGGAGAACAGGAGAGGAAAATCTGATCTTTCAAATCTGAAACTCAGGAAGACAGGAACAATGATTGTTAGTATCTGAAAAGGAAACCAAGGACCTGGATGCACTGCTATTAAGAGAGAGAAAGATGAATTGTTAAGGACAGTCAAATTACTCAAAACTAAAAAGCATTCAAACAACTACCAAAAGCAAACAATAACTATAGCAGTTCCAGATTTGCTCATGGGCAAGAAAAAACATTTATTGCATGAATGCTAAAATTCATGGTTAAAATGTCAAACCCAATCAAAGATTTCAAATGCTTGGCCTCTATCAAGTATCAATACAACAATCAAAGCCTTTTCCCACTAGGTGGGGTCGGCTATATGGATCAAGCGACGCCATATAGCCGACCCCATCTAGTAGAAAAAGGCTTTGATTGTTGTATCAAGTATCAATAAGCACATAAAATTTTTCCAGCTCCGCCTTTCTTTAATTTGCCACGAAAGCATCAAGGCTTATTGCAGAATTGGAAGTGAGTAGTTCAAGGCCCCATAGTTCAATGGCAGCCAAAATGAGGTTTATGGGCAGAATAGATTTGGTTGATGGCACATAATGCAACAATAGGCCAAATTCCTCGATGGTGGACTCAACTAACTTCCCCCGGGGGGCTGAGCTACAGAGTAAGCAAGTCATATGACTGTTTCAGAGTAAACTAGCCAGCTGACATTGACCAGTTGTGGTGCTATAATAACTACTACCATACTAAGTAATACAACAACAATCAAAGCCTTTTTCCCACTAGGTGGGGTCTACTATATGGATCAAGCGACGCCAACATGTTCAATCTTTGCACATTCTATGGTTAGATTATTTACGGCTAGATCCCTCTTAATCGTTTCTCCTATTGTTTTCTTTGGTCTTCCCCTACCTCTAGTTATTAGGCTATCTTTCATTTAGTCAACTCTACGTACAGGATCCTCTACCGGCCGTCTTTGTACATGACCAAACCACCTAAGGCATGTTTCAACTAATTTTTCGACAATAGGTGCTACCCCCACTTTCTCTCTTAATATAATCATTCCTAATCCTATCCATTCTAGTGTGACCACTCATCGAACGCAACATTCTCATTTCTGCCACGTTGAATTTGTGCTCATGCTGGCTTTTTATCGCCTAACATTCAGTACCATACAGTTAAGCTGGTCTTATCGCTGTGCGATAAAAACCCTTAAGCTTAAGCGGTACTTTTCTATCACAAATAACACCTGATACCATACTAAGAAATAGATGCAAAAAATTAATCTAAACATTGCAAGATAGAAATTTTCATTCTAGACATTTCCCCATAGAAAATTAGCATTGCCTTAATATATCAATATCAAAGCATTTCAGTTCACACAAAAAATGGGTAGTAGATCTAATCTAACACACTTACTCTTTATGGTCCAAATCAAGGAGGTCAGCAACTGATTCAGACCATGCTACGAGTTGAGGATCATCTACTTCAGCTGACGGAGATACTTTGGTATAACAGGCGTGCAACACCTGAAATGCAAAATGTAGAAGAAACAAATGAAAGTGGGTACAAGTGTACAACAGCTTGTCATAAAAGTAATAGTTCTTCCCATTTAACTGCGTAGTATCATAAATTCATCATTATACTATCTCTGGAATTTTCGATCTTCCCCATTCTTCAAATGTGAAATTATTGTTTTAGCTCCATAGAAGGCATCTCATATAACCTTATGCAATTGATCTGTTCAATAAACTCTTCTATTCCTAAGTTCGTATCCATTCAGTAATCACAGCTTTTCTCCACACTTGGTCAGAAACACATATCTACAAATTCATACAATACAACAACACAAAAAGAAAAACCGTAGCTAACCTCTCTTGGGAATGAATCGGTTCTGGGATCGCCTGGCAATTCCCTAACCAACGAATGATCCCAATTCAGATCTTCGAGCTTCAGCCGAGGTTTGGCGTGATGATTACGATCAGCAGGTCCACTGGAATGGCTTTCCAGGGTCTGATTCTTCAAATCATGGGTAAGAGAATCGACCGAAGGCGGGAGGTCCTGCGCGGGTGAATCCATGGGGACACGACCGCCGGCGGCGAAGCGGAAAGAGGGAAAGAGACGAGGAGGAGAAGAAGAGAAATTGAAGAAAGGATAAGGGTAGAAATGGAATTTGGGGGGACGACGGATAGAGAAGCGGGAGAGGGAAAAGGAGAAGGAAGAAGAGAGTGATGAAGAGGTAGTGTTGATGAGAGAGAAATGGGAAAGCATGTTGATTTTTGTGTAATGGTAATGCGTTATTTTGTTGACTGTGGTTTGGGAATGGAAACTGCAATTTTTCAATGTTTTTAAATTAAAATCAAAATGGAAAATGGGAATATAACGCTTTTGCTTCTAAACAACCTTGCGACTTGCGACTTGCGACTTGCGAGTGATGCTGTTGGTGTGTGTTTTGTTTTGTGTCACACATTTCACACCCACGGCCATCACATTTTCTTTCACATCACAATTATTTATTTATATTTTTATTTTGTAAATAAATTCAACAATTATTATTTAATTAATTTTATGTTTATTTATTTTATTACATATTAATGTCATGTTATTTTTTTTATTACAAAAAATTGCTAAATTTTTTAGTTTAGCTATTTTTTTTCTTTTAACCAGTCTTTTTAGTTTTTTTTTTATATTCATACTATCTTTGTTGTAAAAATTTTTTGGGTTGAAATTAAAATAGCCCAACTATGAGTGAACAAAAACGACCCTTACAAAATCAGGAAAAAGAGAAAGACTCAACATTAAATAAGCTTCAAGTGACTATATGCAATTGTGCATCTATCTTAAAAAGCCTCTATGAAAAAATCGACTTTTTGAAGAATATGGTTAATACTCAAACAAATATTTTGCTTCAAGAACAAGGGCATAGGTAAAAATATTTAATTAAGATGGTCAAAATTATAAATTATTTTTTAAAAATGAGATATCTATATGTGTATATATAATTACTTTCATCTATTTAAAATCTTAACGAGTGACATCCTACAACTATGTTAAATAGTACTTTAGATATTTAAAAAGTAATGTCATAATAATTTAACAAGTGGTGTTCTAAAACTTTGTAATAATATTGAAAATATAAAATGTTTGACAAATAAAATTTTAGAATTTTTTTACCCATTATAATGCATAAAGATGGGAGATGAACATGATTTGAAGCTATAATAAGTTTTTACTCATCAATTCTTAGACATTAGATCTTTCTTGAGATATGTATTATTTTAAATTATTAAAAAAACTTTTTAACACAAATCTCAAAACTCCATAAAAAAAACACAAATCTCAAAACAAATTAAATAACTAAAAACGGATGATCTAAAACTTACTGTAACTACATATCATTACCTAACCTTTAAGAAAGTAAATACTTATGTAACCTTCTAATAAAATAAGTAATCTCTTGCAACGTGATAAATTAATATTTAAATTTTGTTAAAAAATATGTTCAACAATGTTCTAAATGGGATTATTAACCATAAGTATACCGCATATACATGTTAATTTCTAATTTAAAAAAAAAATCTAATACCAAATTCATTTTTTCCAAGTACCTAGAATCTCTTGCTAATGCAAAATTTAAGGGAAAAAAATGTCCTTCATGTTTGCAAAACATGTAATAATAAAATTAAGGTTGTTGAATGAAAATAAATTTCTTTTTTTTTCACTAATAAGTCTAATAGATAAACACACATTTTTAAAAATAAAAGCATTTATTAATATAAGATAAATTATTATTTTCATGGTCCACATTAACAAATTCTATTAAATAAGTTAACGATATTAGTAAAAAGGATAAGCATAAACACAATTAAAAATTTATGGATAGGAATGAAAAAAAAAATTGGAATTTGGCACAGTAAGACTACTTTACCAAATTATTAAATTATACATTAGCGCAATTTTGATTAGATTTAATTATGCACTCGACTCGAGTACGGTGCCGAACTCTATCAAAACACGCAGATTTACCACTGGCCTCCAATTTATACTAAAATTCTAAAAGTTCCCCAAATCTTCTGAAAAATTTCATTGTTCGGCCCTCAACATGCTGAAACACATCGATCGCGTTCCTCAGCCTCTAAACCTTGATTCGGTTGTTCCTTCTGCTTCTGGGTCCGGATTACGATGTCAGTTGTTCGCAATTTGTAGTTCTTGAATCGGTAGCATCGGTGAGGGGCTCGTGCATTTGAAGAATTTGATTGGATTTTTTGAGTTCCTACGGATAGTTTTGACGTCGATTCCTCCATTCTGGCGAGGAAATTAAGTTTCTGGTTTCAATGGAATACGAGCTCTCCGATAGCAGTGGTGGGTTGTTTCAAAGATTTGATTTTCGTTTTTCTTTTTTCAAATGTAGGATGAATTGTGTAATCCTTCAATTTACAGGACCCTATCGGTTTGTAGGCGTCGTGGGTTTTGGTGATTAAATGGTTTTTTACTTAATGATTTTGATCTCATCTTATTGCATTTTGATGAGAAGTCTCACAACTGAAATTGTATCGGTTTTTAATGACACTGAACTGAGATGGGAGTTTTGCAACTCTTAATCGTCTGTTCTTTTCATGTTTTGAGCTACTGCTGCTGCTGATTTTAAAATTTAAAATTGGAATTTGGTTCACAGAAACTATTATATTGCTGTTTTCTTTTTTTTCTCGGTTTGGATTCATTTAGTTCTTTTAGGATGGGTATCCTGTAGTCTTTAGCAAATTGATAAGTTAACATTGCTTGAGGAGTTCTTGAATAAGACATTGTTTATAATTCATGCTGTTGTGTTTGAGAAAGAAAAAAGTTACTGTTCAATTCTTCCTGTTTAGTTTTGCAACATTATTGAGGAATTAAATAAATCAGCGGAGAAAATTCATTCTATCACTCCTTTTTAGCTATAACTCATTGGTTGTGGTTATGAATCTTGACTCATGACTCATGAGTAATGACTAGTGTGTATAACATCTTACTAGATGCTGCGTTGGTGGTTAATGAAGTGGTGGATGATGTCAGAAGATGAAATCAGCAGGGTTTGAGAAAATAATAAGTTCATTGATGTTATATCCTGCTGATTCATTGTAAAGATGCAACAATAGATACTATAGCCTTATCTATATTACTTCTTTCATTCATTTTTGCCTTTTTGTTCATGAATGTCTGGCCATCGGGGAAACTGGGATTTCTAAGCTTTTCCGTAAAGTTTACATACTTAAGTTTCTGCAATTTTTGAAGTCTTTCTTGTTGTCCACCATATAAATATATACCACGGAAGCAGGCTTTTCAGCTGTCATGACTTTTTGCATGGTAAAGCCAAATCTCATGTGATGAGATGATTGAATATTTCAGCTATGCCTGTGAATAAGATAAATTGATTTTAATTGTGTTCCAAGTCTACTGCATGGCTTTTGTATTAAATGCTGCTTGAATAATTTCCATAATCTGAAAAAAACTGCAGGCACAGACAATGATCTTCCTCCTTCACATCAAAGTAGATTTATAAGGCCAGGTAATGTGGCTGGCAATGGAAGATCAGGAATTGTAGGCTCTGGTCCATTTTCTAGAGTACAGAATGACATGGAAACCCAGATCCACAACATTGAGCAAGAAGCATATACTTCTGTCCTGCGGGCCTTTAAAGCTCAATCTGATGCAATCACTTGGGTATTTATGTCTAAAAATTTTTGTTAAGCTTTTACAATTTATGTTGGATAGGGCATTACAATGTCTCTCTTTTTTTTTGGTGGGGTCCTGTGCACTTTAGGAAAAAGAAAGTCTAATTACAGAGCTTAGGAAGGAGCTAAGAGTATCAGATGAAGAACACAGAGAACTTCTATCCAGAGTTAATGCAGATGACATTATCCACAGGATAAGGTCTATTACATTTTGTCATTTTTCTGCTGAATAATTTCTGTTTATTACTGAATAAAACATGGTTTGTTATGCATCTGGAGTTTAACTTATTATGATTGGCCAAAAAAAAAAAAGAGTTTAACTTATTATGATGTTAGGGAGTGGAGAAAAGCGAGAGGACTTCAACCTGGCACAGTAACTAATGCTCAACCAGCTCATGAACGCATACCTAGCCCTACCGTTTCAGCATCTCGTAAGAAACAGAAAACATCACAATCCCTGGCTCCCTTATCTTTGGGTGCACCATCTCCAGTAGCCCATCCATCTATTCAGCCATCATCTTCAACATTGAGGCATGGACCTCCTCCAGGAGCAAAGACCAAAAAGCCAAAATCAGTGAGTGGGATAGTTTTGGAATATTGATGGGGAACAAGTTACCAATATTCACTTACTTTTGGTCATTGTTCCCTGTTTTAAAATAGCAAAATACAATAACTACTTCATCCTAATGAAGTCTGTGCAGTTCCCTTCTACAGGTCTTGCTGGCAGGACCCAGGCCACTAATCGGGGTTCTTCAGGTGCTTTTGCAACAAATGAACCTGCTGAGGCAGCCTCTTATAATCCTTTTATTGGAAGGAAAGTTTGGACAAGGTGGCCCGAAGACAATCACTTCTATGAGGCCGTTATAACTGATTATAATCCTGCCGAGGTGTGTTTATTTTACACTTCAAAAAACATAGTAAAATGGACGTCTGTTATTCATGACATATGAATATTTGGTAGGGTCGGTATGCCTTGGTTTATGACATGAACACTGCAAATGAAACATGGGAGTGGGTCAACCTGAAAGAGGTAAAATTCTTGCGACTTTTTTTTATTCATGGCAATATCATACATTCATACCATCTATTGTAGAACACATTTTCGTTTTTTTTTTTCTTTTTCTTTTTTTATCTTAAGTTTTTGTCCCAAATTTGATAAGTATGTCCAGAGCTAAATTTTCTTCTCATGTTTAACTTTTTTCATAATGATCCCCTCAATTCATACCTTGAGTTGAATTGAGTCTATTGTTTAACTTTTCTTCTCATATTTTTTACCTGTCTGACATCTAGTCTGGTTCTGTGGTTTAAGTAATGGATTTTGTTATGGAGATAGAGATCAATTTCTTACGAGGTTGAGTTTTCACCATTGGATCATTTTGAATTCTATGTATCATAATAAAAAAAATTCTTTACATAGATCTTGAAGAAATCCAATGGTGTGAGAACTCAACCTCTTCAGAGGTTCTGCTCTTCACTGCATTATCAGTAAGTAATTGGCAAAGTCCTTCACTTTTTCTGTGCAATAATGGTAAACGCCTATCATAGGCTAGCATCATGACGTGCTATACTTTCTAAGGATCTACATTTGATGCAAACAAATGAAACGCAACCATTTGCGAGATAATTCCTTTTAAAATGAAAATTGGCATACCTCTTTACTCCAATTTTTCCAGCAAAACATAAGTTTTGGATCACTTGGTTTTATGGCGTCAATCAGAAACCACAATGCGACAGTTTAACTGTACAGCATGATTCCTTCCCAAATTTTGTTTGTGAACGCTTCTATTTCTTTAATTTGTATCAGATAAGTATGAGAGACCAACCGATGAGATTTTCAATAATTAGACTAACATACTAGCTTGACAAACTTGTAAAGTATCTAGATTCAGATTTAGTTCAACTTGGAAATGTAGGGAATATAATGAAATGCTTCCACTTTTATGTCCCCTCTTTTCTTTTTCCATCTGTCGTGATGAATTTTAATTACCTTATTAAAACAAAAGCATTTCAAACAAGATTGATCTTGCTTTTTATTGCTTTTATTTGGTCGATTGAAGTTTTAAACTGTTTTAATTCTGCACGAGTCACAAGAAATGTGCTACTTTTTGAAAGCATGCTATCATTTGAAATTTTGAAAAACCTATAATCTGGTTTGTCTTGTCAGTTAAATACTATAGTTCTTTGATCTATTTGAGCGCCGCGATAAAGTAATACTTTTCTAATTCAATACTAATTTTTATCTGCCTTAATGACTTTTCACTTTGCTCTTCATGGTTCTCTCCTGATTTTAATAGTATGTTTCGCTAATTGTCATTCACTTCATGATAAAATCCTAGCTGGTAACCCACTAGCCCCTATTTCATATGGCAGATATCTCCAGAGGATATTCGTTGGGAGGCTGAAGATCCTGGAATACCTCGCAAGGGTGGCCGTCCTGGTACTGGTCGGGGGATCAAGAAGTCAATGTCCCGTGGTGGTGCGGTTACTGGAGCAGGAAGAGGTAGAGGAATGACCAAGGTTCAACCTAAGAAGGACTTTACTTTATCACAAAACGGGGGCAGGAAGAAGCCAGCAGGTGATATTGAGATTCTACATACAGATACCCTTATCAAGGAGGTACGAGCATAAGAAGAAACTTATAAATTTCTATTACCATGTTAGATATGTCTCTTCAATATTACCTAATGGAGTTGAATCAAAGCAGGTTGAAAAGGTTTTCGGTTCCAATCATCCCGACCCTACAGAAATGGAGAAAGCAAAGAAAATGCTAAAAGTGAGGATCGAATTATCTTCCTTGAATTCCTTGCATGCATTAACCATCTTGTAATTTCTACAGTAATGATTGGTCCCTTGGAAATGCAGGAACATGAACAGGCCCTGGTGGATGCAATAGCCAGGCTTGAAGATGCGTCTGATGGTGAAAGTGGTAATAACTAACATAGAACTGTGTTTGTGTAGAATTATATAGAATTTCACCACATTCTGTTGTATCTTAATTTTCGGATATTGCAAGCCAACGACAGTGGGGGCCAATTTTCCCTTGGTTTAAAAAGTATATCAAAATGAAACACAAGGTTGTCAATAAAAGTTGCGCCTCCGTTTCCTTTATTATTTATCTAGCGGATCACTAAGACATTCCCTCTTTATAAGTTATAACAATACTGGAATGGAATTTTTCCACCGGGTGATTTAGTAAGTTTCAAGTTCAACCCAATTTGAATTATTGTACTAACTAATGATGAAGCAAAGATCTAAATTTTAGCTGTATTTGTGTAAATCTTCTAAATCATTGATCGTAAGAATTTTCCCCCTTTATGTTCCATTTTGTTGGTATAAACCAGATGGGGAACTTACATTTTCACAGGGGCGATCAATGGATCAGGAAAGAGGCTGGAAGAAACGACAGTATGATGAGCTGGGTGATATTTAGAGTATATTAGGGCTGCATCAGATTCACCGGATGAAGTTGGCAATGACATATGACTTAAATAGACGTGTACTCTGTTAATATGCTATGTTTTATATTGTATTAGTAGTGGGATTTTATCTATTGCTTAGGCTAGCAGGTAGAACATGGGCTATGTAACTTTCTCAGTGAATTAAGCAGATGGTTCTTAATTTATGCTGTTTGTAATCTCTCATATCATCTAGGGAAACTATATTTTATCTCCTTAAATATGGCTTACTAACAAAACAGATACATGAACTTAAAAACCAAACCGAAAATTGCCCTTGAGCTTTTAAATATACAAAACAACCCAAGAACATCAGACACTGCTTCAGTGGGGGTGTTTTCATAAACCAATTTAGTAATTAGGCCTCAGTTCTGAGAAGGGATAAAATGTAGTTTCTCCTATTATCTACCAGGCATCTGATTTCTTTTGTAGATGGCAGAGAACATAAATCAACAATCTAATCTCCTGCATAACCAACAAGGAAGTCAGATTTATGTACAAAAGCAAGCTAATACACACAGAAGAAGCAATACAAAAGAATTCAATTCATAATCTTACAATGATGCTATAAATTTCACTATGAGATCCACCATCTGGGCATCAAAAGCTGGCCCTTCCATCTGGAAGTGCCCAGCTCCTTCAATAAGGTGTGTCTCAACACGTCCTGCTGCAGAATTAAGCTTGTTTTTTAGCTGCTTTACGCTGGTAAATCCATCCTGTGTACCCATAATGAAGAGTTTGGGTTTTGGGGATTGTAGGATGGCTTTGTGGTGTCGTCCGAAAAGGATTGAGGCAGTCAAGCCAAATGGATAGCCTATGCTCACATACCCAATCACTTCTTCTATCTGATCAACTGCAGATCCTGCTATTGGTGCACCTGTAACCAAAGAAATAAGTGTAATTTATTCAGGCTTTAACATTGATGCAACACATTACAAGCAAAATCACACTATACCCTCGTGGCACTCCTGAAGGATTTGGGGACAAAATGCTCAAGCAAAAAACATGAGACTATTGCATTTATTAAGCCATATTTCTTGACATAGTCCATTTTGAGTGAGCCATGTACTATTTTTTTCATTGATCAAGTCAAATTTTCAGTTTTTGGAGACCTATACGTTCCTTTCTCTCTGAAATGGGACATTAGAGCAGACACACCACAGACATAATTGCAATTGCCAATTTCCTCATCTGGGTATCAAGATCAATCACCATTTTCTCACCAATGCCTATGAGACCAGCATAAAAACTAAAGCAAAATAAAATTTTAAGAGCATCACTGCAATTGTGAATTGTTGATCGAGTACTCTAATAGACATCCCTTAAAATTTGATGGAAGTCTTCCCATAAACTCGCAGTAGAAGAAAACAAAGAAAGTTAGAAACTAGACTTATGCCCAATCTGAAAGGTACCAAGATATAAGTTATTAAACAGCAAATTAAAGGGTGATAGTTGTCAATTTTCAATTAAACCTCGGAAATCAGGCATAAAAGAACCAGTAATTTCGTTGTGTATGTAAAAATCTTTCTTTTTAGGGTTAATTTAAGCAAACCAGAAAAGAAAACGTCACCAATATTCCCCATAATCCTAAACAGTTTTCACAGATCTGAAATGCAGCCAAAACCTTCACACACAGCCATAAAACCCCTTGATCCATCGTCATCCAAAAAAACTGGAGAGCAATTCAGAAAAAGAAAATAATAAGAATACCTGCGGAAGAACCCACCAATAGAATCCTATCAACAGACAAATTGTCACAGACCCATTTGCAGACAGCAATCACATCCTTGATTTCAGCAAAGCCAGTAATAGAAGGTTTCCCTGTGGACCTCCCAACGCCTCTCATGTCAAAGGTGACTGCCATAAAGCCATCTTCAGCCAACCCAGAAGCTATCCCTTTCAATAGGCCCTGACAACCCCCCAAGACGGAGTAAGGATGGACAAGAACGATGGCCAAGTTGTTTTTAATCTCTTCAGTGGGTTTGAAGAGCCGTGTACGAAGCTTGACCCCATCACTGGAATCCACCATGGAAGACTCCACTGTGCAGTTGGACATGTTGGAGATGAGAATTGAGGAGGAGGAGGATGAGGAAGGGATTGGCAAGGAGATGGGTGTGAATAAAAATGGAAACTTGAATAATGATTGTGCAGGTAAAGAGAGCGTTGAGGGTTGATGGTTGGACAACCCATTGCGAAAGTGAAGCAATAAAGAATTGGGTCAGAAATCTGTTTTTTGTTTTCTGTTTCTTGTTGGGCTGGTCTGCTTTTTCTTGTGAATCAGAATGAAAATTGAAAATTCCACCCAAAAAAAATGAATGAAAATTGAAAAATCTGTGCTGTCCTGTTTATGCCCACATCCATTCAACAAGTGTGCTATGCAATAAATAGTTATAATCACAATTTTTTTTGGTTACTTACAATGACAACTTTTATTTGCTAACCAATTGGGTGATAATTAATATATGAAAAATGTAGATATCATTTTTATATCTTTAATATTAAGTTCCCAAATAAAAAAAATATGTGTATAACTCATATTTTTATGAATGACATTTAGAAAAATCACGTTTTTATTTTTGTTAAAAAAAACCCAATAACAATTGCATATAACAAAAAGGCACTCTATAGAATAATTAAATTCAGACTGAAAAAAGAAAGGATATGGGTGTATTTGTTCAATTAAAGAAAAATTGACTCATTCTTGTTACTTTTTGCAAATTAGGTGTTAGAATAATTCTAATGTAATAACTAATAACAACAACGCGATTCTATCTAGCGTTATAATATAACTGAAAGGTAACGCATTTGGAATGTTTTGAAGGAATTTCAATTAATTATAATCACTTATAAACTTATATATATATATATATCATGGGGTTATGTTTAGTAAAAGGGATTAGTCTCTCACAACGTGGTGAATCTGAGTTTAAATTTTCACTGAGAAAGATACTCATATTTAATATTCGACAGTGCTTCAAATAAGATTGTCTCCATAAAAAAATATCTGTGAAAAATCAATATCAATATATATATCTATATATATGTGGCTCTTAAAATTTAAATTGTATATAAAAAAAATATCTTTAAAAGTGCAGCTGGCGACGAGATATATAAAGATAACGTGTAAAAGTTATATGGATGTATATATCAATAATTCAACAAATGAAATTAAATGTGTGAAAAGCACACTCATTTAAACTCACACATATTTGGGAAGCAATTTGCGATGCATTTGCAGTATGATTTGCCTCAGACGTCATATTACTGAAAACAATGCAATAATCGTCCACTCCCACCGAATTTGGAAGAGGTGGACCCATTCTTAATTAATCAAATTTTCACGTAATTAAATTGTGACAATTTATGTCCCCAAAAACTCTAATACAATATCATACTCAATGACCAACCTAGAGTTTGGTTGAGAAATGACTCTTTTATTTTTAATTAAATGTGAATAATTCAATCTTTAATTTTAGTGGGTATAGCTAGATTAATTTTAAATTTTCAGGTTAATTAATTATTTCATCTTTTAAAATACTAACAAGCCAATAAATATATAATTATTCATCATGTTAAACAATAAATACCTTAATATATATATATATATACACCAAACCAAAAAAAAAAAACTCAGTGGCAAAATCAATGCACATGTTGAATTTCTAAATTTTATATATATTTATATATAAAGAATTTAATGCAAACTTTTTAAAATTTATATACTTATATATATCTGTGATATAAATATGGATTTCTAAAGCTTAGAAAGTTAACATTTTCATTCATTATATATCAGACGGCACCTAATAGCTAATACAGTCTAATTTCCCTCCTCCACATTAAAAAAGTTTTCACCAATATAACTAATAATCAATATAAACTGATCTCCTATATATTCGTTTATAAATTATGAAATGATCATTATATATATATATATATAGCTAAACTAGAAAATTGACTTAGCACAGCTGATCGCTTTCAGAATAATATATCAAATTGCATAAATATTAATTGTCATATATATAATATACGTCAGCTACTTAGCCGGAATTGAGAAGTCCAAAATCCAAATACTTGAAATGCAACCACATATTCAAATTGGAAGGCCTCAAGGTTTACAGAAATATGTGCATGCAAATTATGAAAGAATATATCTAAGTCAGATTAATAATTAGGGAAAATGAGTGGCTGTACTTGAAGAGAATTAATTTATAGAATGATTCATGCATATATAAATATGTGGACGAAAATGCAGAGCCAAACAATGCCTCAAAAAATGAAGTCAAAGCTGGCTATTAATTGATGATGGGTTGACTGAGACAAATGCTTCGTGCGTTAATGATATATATAATATATATGATCGATGAATTGATGAGGATGATAAGTCAGGATTAATTAAGCAGTGTTTGGTTGGCTAGTTCTGCGTCAGCAAGAAAAAAGCACTTTATCCCATTCTTTTGGCTGAGATTCTTGCAGTATGATGCCACCTAGCTAGCTACTGTGATATGTGAACTGTGAAGCAGCTTATTATGTGCCAACTTTTTCTCTTGTATACACTTTTTACTTTTCTTTTTCTCCAAATAAATTAAGCAATCCACATAATAATAGCCTCTATATATTATGAGTTCGATAATTTGGTCATTGGTGTGATTCAATATAATTAATTTATAAAAGTATTCTTAAGTTTTATAAATTTCTCATATATATATATATATATATATATATATATGGCAACAGTACAAAAAATAATAATTAGTTTCTCTCTATATATACTCTTTAATTGTTTGTTTTGGTCCAAATTTTTTTTTGTTTCTCAGATATTCTTCTATTGGAGGCATTCCTGTTCGAGCTAGTTGAGGTCCTAGCTATAACGGGAGTAAAATTCTCTTAATAGAGGTTTTTCCATACACAAGACTTGAATCTGAGACCTTGCTTAAGGTGAATAGAGTACCTACCACTTCAACCAACCAGATCAAAATAAATGCATGAAAGAATATAATTCATTTGATATATATCTTAATACGTGGTCAATAATTAATTAGCAGAAGAATCCTAGGAGTAGATTCATCATGACTGTGACTCAGAAAATGATATTACAAGATTGTTATTAATTAGTTAATTAATTTTGTGTGTTGTTACTTTCAGTGCTCTTTGCACCATGCATATACTGTACATTTCTTTTACTCATTTCAAGTTGATATATATATATATATATATATATTTATAGGCTTTGGATCCTTTCTGTTAATGATTTTTTAAAATAGATATTTAATAATTTATTAAATACCAAAAAAAATGATGGGTGATGTGGGAATGGGAGAGAAAATAGACAAAGTGAGTAGTTACTATCAAAGTAGAGAAACAAATAACTTCATATAATTCAATATATTATTTTAAAATATAATATTTTTTTATTATATTTTTAAAAAATTTAAAAAATAAATTACATGCACGGTACATGCATGCAAAGTCTCAAGTTTAAATATATATATATATATGATTAATTACATGCATGCATGCAATTGTTCAATTTATTAATTAGTGGGGACGACATTGTCATACATATATAGTAAAGGATAACTTCACTCGATGGTCTCAATTTAATTATATAATGTAGACTTATATGCACTTTTGCTTCCTTATAAAAAAATTTAATTTGGTCATCCTATAGCCAGTTCAGGAATAGACAATATATAATTTGAAAAAAAAAACTATTAATTTACACTTGTAGCATATCTAATTCAGCTAATATTAAATTTGATATCATATCATATTTTATATGAATGAAAACGTGATAGAGGGAACAGTTATAAAATAAGAAGAAAGTATATTGAAGCGTAAATTTATTATAAGTAATACGCACCAAAAAAAATTATTATAAGTAATAATTGGTAAATTATATATATTTTTATAATGTTATGGGTATTTCAACACCTTGATCTGTCGTTTTCCTTTTATATATATATATATATATATATATATATCACTAATTAATTAACTTTCTAATTAAGTGTACAATTAATGTCAAAAGGGATGATAATTAAAAATTAAACAGATAGGTCGAAGAAGAATATATATTCACAACTAATTAAAAACTAAATATAATTCATTCCACTCATTTAATTGTTACACCAAAAAGTCTAAAACCTTTTTGTTCATCAATATGATGTGTTGAAGAATGTTGTAGAGCTATTTGGTCATGGTGATCATCATCATCATCTCCTTCAATAATATTAATTCCTTCATCGTCATCATCCTCAGCTTCTTCATTAATATTGAAACTCAACATTTTGGCTGCAGAAGTATTAGTTTGTTTAATTAAATCTCTCTTGCTATTCTTGATCTCTCCAAAACACTGCCTCCTCTCAATCTCATCATTCACATTATTATAGATTACATCAATCAAGGAAAACACTTGATGATGATCTTTAATTAATCCATTATGATTATTAACCAAAGGCTCACACTTATAAAATGCAATAACATCCTTAGCCTTCAAATTCTTGTCCTTCACAAACCTATTCCATCCCCTTGTGAACACAAAGCTCTGGCTGCTTCTCCAATAGCAATACCTAAACTTCCATGACCTCATTAGCTTGTCATAAAACACAAGCTCAGTGTCACTATTATTATTATTATTTTCAGTGCTAATATAGTTATTGTGATCATCGATATCGCCGCCTTCTTCGGCGCTAC
The DNA here is from genome assembly GCA_014851425.1 of Senna tora. Lineage (NCBI taxonomy): Eukaryota > Viridiplantae > Streptophyta > Magnoliopsida > Fabales > Fabaceae > Senna > Senna tora. The sequence continues at coordinate 1,434,495 of CM026262.1, read as the reverse complement.
CGGAAACGTATGGAAAATACCTGCTTGCATGTTTTTTAGGGATGACAAGCCTATTGAGCTTCCCTACGTCACTTGGTGTAAGTTCCTTTTGGAAGAGAAGGGTGCATGAGAATTTTTCCTCATCCCCATTATTGTTATTGTTATTTTGCATCCTTGTAATTCCTGCTTCTTGATGATGATCTTCATTATTTAGGGTTAGGGTTAGGGTTAGGGTTTGGGTTTGTGTGCTTATGAGGAAAGAAGCAAACTTGGAAGGATAGGTGCCATCTCTGATCATGCTTAGGATGGCTTCCGTGGTGTAATGGCTCTGGAAATGAGGCTCTTGAACCGTCTGATCGTTCCACGGGAAGTTCCGGTGGCTCTCGCCGCTCCGAAGCTTGATGGTCGCACTGTCATACGCCATGGCTGCTTCTCTTTCGGACTTGAAGGTTCCAAGCCATATTCTTTGGTGGTTTGCGTATATTTGTGCACCCCAATGACCATTTTGTTGAGGCACCACGCCTTTGAATTTTTGCATATTGTTATTACTACTACTTCCATTCATTGTGATCTCTTCTTCTCTATAATTTCTCACCCTTATCAGCTTATGAAGAATTAATCTGAAGGAGAAGAGAAAAATTATAAGAAACTAATTTTTGTAGCCAGAATTTGTTTGTTCTTATATATATAATTTAATATTTTTGAGATGGGAATTTAACTGATTCCAAGCACCAGACAGCTACATTATTGTAAATGATGATTACGATCGGTTTTGTATAAATGGTATATAATCTGGTAAACTAAAACTATAAAACTATATTTGGAAGTTCTGATTAATAACTCAGTTAATTAGGAAACCGAACTCTAGTTAGTTCAAACAAATTTTGAAGTTAATCAGTTATGTTGACACAAGTAGTCTGAATTATATTAATTAACTGGCCTTATTGCCTTATTTTGGATATATGGTAATAGTAATAACTATATATTTTCTGATCAATTCTCAAAACTAATATTTGATTCATTAATTAGTTTTTCATCATCATCATCATCAATTGTTGTTAATTTGCATCATATAAAGTTAATATGCATGTGTGTGTGCTGGATTTCTCGTTTGATGATATCATGGTTTTTGAAATATGGTTACGGAAAGTTATCATTATACAGTTATTTCATACTTTAGTTATTAGGTGGGTTATCAAATAAGAAAGAACATGTACAACTTAATTATATCTCTGTCACAGCTGCGGAATCTACATAATAATTATTTTTAAATTTACATTCAGTTTAATGTTCATAATTAATGAAAAACTGATATCATCCATTTAACCAAGATAAATAAGAAATTTTCAAAAATAGAAATAGTTAAGGGCAGATTGAGTTTTAATTTTCTAATCTATTTTCTTTTTTAAATTAAATCATCACCTGGTCTCAACCAAAAAAAAGAAAAGAAAAGAAAAAAAAGTTATATTAGGTGTGCAATAATATGTTACTTTACTAAAAATAAGACTAACAAAATATACTTCAAGGTATGTAATATTTTGTACTTGCTATATATAAATCCCCCAGAGTTAGCTATTATATATATTTCGTGGCTTCTGGTTAAAATAACAGAAAATTATTTGGAGGTTAATATTTTCTTCTGAAATATTTTTGTTTTCCCCACAAAAAATGGTAACCATGATATTTTTATTTAAATTCTATATATAGAGTGAGGCAGATTTAATTTATCTAAAATATGTGAGAGTCGATAGAAAGGTAGTTATATATATATATATATATATATATAGTATTCCTTCAAGATTTTTAATTCCATCTAGAAATATGCATAATTACCGAAGTATAGAATTTAATGCCCCTTCCATTAGTTACATGCCATTTCAATCTCACTAACAATTTGTTTCTTAATCCATTCGGAATGGATTTACAAAAAAGTATTGAATGAATATAATTGAGGAATATATTAAATATTTAGTACTTGGCAATATAATTAAACTTGTATATATGTATCCTAATAAGTATATATAGTACAAATTCGTATTTTATTACAAATATTTTGCATCTTAGTATATAATTAATTAAGTACTAACAAAATGGACATTAAGTTTCGATATCAATACATAGAAACATTATAACAAATGGACAAAGATAATGTGTATACTAGAAAATCTTTATCAAACGATATGATTTAGGTGCACTTTATATATCTTTGCTATATCATGTTTTGGATATGATCAGTAACTAATATGTATATCTCATGGTTATAGTTTTTTTTTAAAAAAAAAACAAAAGTATATATGTTTTATTCTGATTAGAAAAATCTGATAATTAACAAACAAATAAGAAATGTATATATATAAGTCTGAATTAAATAAAAAATCCATATATGTATATATATATATATAGAAAGAGAGAGAGAACAAATATATATGCATATCTAGCCATATACATTTTTTTTTTTGTGAAATTAAAAGTCGGAAGAAAAACATACAGAAGAATTTGTCTTCAATTGACTAATTCTACTCATACTACATCTACCTAAATACTTAATTACATATCCAAAGCAGCTAGCATATTCTGAAAATGAGATTCCAACTAATATAGCATGTGTCATACTGTCCTTAAATTTGAGAAAACACTAACCAAAATATATCCTTAATCCTCGCAAACTAGAATTCAAATTTGAGAGAACTAAGGAGCTATACTAGGTCTGTTTGTTACCTAAATCTCACTATCACAACCTTCTTTATGTCACACTACACATATGTAACTCCTATCTCTCTCATACATATATATATATATAGTATCCATACTTTCTTTCTTCACATAATTACCAGAGGTTTTTGAAATATACAAGCTTGTTTTGGTTTGATATTATTCTCTCATTGTTTGTTCTCACCATAAATGACAAAAAGTCTGGACGGGTCTAGCCGGATATCGTCGTTTACATTGGCTTTTGTAGTCGCTTGCTCTGTGCCGTCGCCGGAGTTCGATACTATTCCGGAGGAGTTCACTCTTTCTGTTACCAAGTTTCGCAAAAGGTTAGTATATATATTTATTATTCATGAAAAATTAAGACTTTGATGAAAAAAGTTAGGTTTTTAATTAATGGAGATTCTTTAGAACAAAAAAATCATGCAATATAATTCTATTCTATTAAAGGTTTGTTATAGTTGTTTTCTCATACTAGCTATAATATCCTTTTGAAATTCTTTATGGGAATTTCCGTGTGGTGAACGAAATTGGATATTAAAGGGAGTTGTTAATTAAAGACATCAATCATGAAATATAAAGTTGTTTTATTTTGGATATATATGGTGGTGCTTATTTCACCAATAAATATCTAACTCTTTCTGCCAAAGTCTTTGATCATTTTGCATGCAATGGTGAGGTATGCAATAATTTAATTAATTGTAATTTTTTAGACAAACTTGAAGCTTATTTTTTTTCATACCTGAATGTACTTATTGTACATGTTCTGCAAAATCAATAATAGGCTTACTTGCATTTTTGAAAAAAAAAAAAAAAAAAAGAGGTGAGAAGAAAAAAAAAACCCTTTACATCTTAGGTGGGTCCAACAAGAAGTTAAGTATTAATTGCATATGGGATTTGCATTATTCCAACAAGTAACTTGGTAGACAATTATCAGAAGTAAAAGGCAGCTTTCAATTTCATGATAACATCATCATCTAATTAATACCAAATTTTCTTCCACCAGAAAATTTTTTATCAGCTTTGGTTTGATATGTAATTTTAATGGGATTTTCACCGCACAATTCCAAATATGTGATATGCTAGTTAGATGATCATATATATGTAGTGAAAAATAGTAATAGAAACTTGAAAAGGATGGGAGAAGAAAAGAAGAGAGGAAAAATGGTAGAGTTTATAAGGCAGAAGGTAGCCTTTTGTGTTTTGTGGTACAGAGCAAACTCTTCGGTTCAATCAAGAGAGACTTGTTCACTTCTCTACTCACCACACTTCTTCCCCCAATTCGTCATTTTCTCTTCTGTCTTTTCCATTCTAATCATAAAGTTTTCTTCTTTTCTCTCTCTCTCTCTCTCTCTCTCTCTCTCTCTCTTTATCAATCATAAAGCTCCTTTGACAATGATATCCAATCATGTATTTTACCTTCATCTTTCCCTATATATTGCATGCTATTCTAGTTCACTTCTTATCAACCTCCTCCTTCTTCTTCTTCCTCTATCTTTCACTTTCTCTTATATAATCATCCTCATTCTCTGCTCCTTGTAAGTGTTCTTACTATTCCACTACTTGCTTCTTGTTGATCTTTAATTCATTGTTTTTTCAAATGTTAAGAAATGATCTTGTTAGTTATTAGAAGTTTGAGTTTAAAGCAGAGTTTGTTGAAATATTGCAGAAGGAACCAGAAATGGCCACTCCAGATTCAAGCTCTGTCCAACCCATGAGTAATGTTGTTGAGTTCGAGGTTAGTAATCTCTGTTATTTCTTAATAAGGTCAATCTCAGTACAACTAATAAGAGATTCCACTATCCATTCTATATGACAAAACTCACACATCATAATGGTTGGAATTGTAGTTTAAATTTGCTTCCTAGTGATGGTGATAGAAGAGTTTTTTCTTGGTACTAGATTCACTATAATACAACAAAAAGCATTTATTCCAACCATCTATAGCCATTACTTTTCCTTTTTTTTAATTAAAAAAAAATCCATGTTTTATGTGGAATCATGGCATACATCAAATCCTTAGTTCAGATTAATCTAAAATGTCTGGTTTTCCTTTTAAGTTAAATTAATACTTTTTGTCAATACAGAATATCAAGTTTAGTGTGTTAAAAAAGTATGTAAGTATTCATAGGGATATGCTTGACTTCTGAGAATTCAAGAATTAGTTATTATTTAGAATTCTAAATATGTCATTTCATGAAAAATAATTGAAGTCTAATGAGTCAAACTGCTTTACACTTTCTTATTTGGGGCCCACTAACTTTATATTCAGTTTTGGGTTTGTCATCACATTTCCCAAGTTAAATGGAAAAATAGTAACTGCATAATATGATCCTGGTCTTATCTACTATTATACCATACATTCATTTTGATGCAAAATCTTTTCACTATTATATGAATATCTCTTCTTCTTTATTTGCATATAATTCATTGCTTGGAAAATTCAACAGGTGATAGACTTAAATGGTGGCTACAGTGAACTCTCGGTTGAGACTGAGAAAAGTTGCAAAAAAGCTAAGACTATTGGAGGAGCGAAAATTGGAGCCCTCTTGCTAGGTATTATTCAAATTATTGCTCATTTTATTGTTCTCTGTAAAATGATCTATTAACAATGATGATATTATGCCTACCATGTGTTTGTTTGATTGCGTCATAGATTTTTTTTTATTCTCTAAGCCCTTTTTCCTCTGCTCCTCCCCTTTTATTCATACATCAATTCCTTCAATTTTTTCCATCCTTTTGTTCAATGCAGTGAATCAAGCACTGGCAACACTAGCTTTCTTTGGAGTTGGAGTGAACTTGGTTTTGTTTTTAACCAGAGTTCTTGGTCAAGATAATGCTGAAGCTGCAAATAATGTCAGCATATGGACTGGAACTGTTTACTTGTTCTCACTAGTTGGAGCTTTCCTTAGTGATTCATACTGGGGTCGTTACTTAACCTGCGCAATCTTTCAGATCATTTTTATTGTGGTAATGTATCTAGATTACTGTAACCTTTAAAAACGAACCAAATTGTGGAAGTATATCTAATTGCTAACACGCTTCAGGTGTGTTTGAATGTTTGTGTTTAACAGGGCTTGGGGCTATTGTCAATTTCATCTTGGCAATTCTTGATCAATCCACCTGGTTGTGGTGCTGAAGAAAGACTATGTTACCCTTCACCCTCAATTGGGTATATCCTCTTCTACTTGTCCATATATCTAGTGGCATTTGGTTATGGAGGGCATCAACCTACTCTAGCAACATTAGGTGCAGACCAGTATGATGATAAAATTCCCAAAGAGAAGAGGGGAAAGGAAGCTTTCTTCTGTTACTTTTACTTTGCCCTCAATGTTGGGTCCTTGTTCTCCAATACCATATTAGTATACTTTGAGGATTCAGGACACTGGACAATGGGCTTTTTGGCATCACTTGCATCTGCTATCGTAGCCTTGGTGTCATTCTTGTTGGGAAGTTCAAGGTATCGCTATGTGAAGGCAAGTGGTAACCCAGTGGTGAGGGTTGCTCAAGTATTTACGGCTTCTGCTAAGAAGTGGGGTATTGCTTCAGCACAGGAACATGAACTTTATGAGTTAGAAGGTACAGAATCTGCAATAAAGGGGAGTAGGAAGATTAAGCACAGCGCAGAATTCGAGTGAGTGTCTTGAGATTTCATAGCAAACTATCAATAATGTTTGTTCCCTCCTATAATCATTTTGATGAAACAAAACTATTTAGTCTCTGACATAATTTTTTTTTTTTTTTGCTAAAGAATCATTTTCCCAATTTTAATTTTAATTTTTAGTCTAAAACCCAGAAAGATTTGGAAAGTACTGTCATAAATCATAATGATGAGTATGCTTGATGCAGCCATTTGATTCTCATATGTAAAGAGTGTTTAGGCCTTATTTGTAACAAATGAAAGAACTAATACCATCCATTAATTGATGTGTTGGACAGTTTCTTGGACAAGGCAGCAACAATAACGAAGAATGATCTGAGTGGACCAAAGAACCCATGGAGGCTTTGCACTGTAACTCAGGTTGAAGAAGCCAAATGTGTACTAAGAATGCTACCAGTTTGGCTATGCACTATAATGTACTCTGTTGTGTTTACCCAAATGGCTTCTCTTTTTGTCGAGCAAGGCGATGTCATGCATGCAGCGATTGGAAACTTTCACTTTCCAGCAGCCAGCATGTCGTCTTTCGATATCTTAAGTGTCCTTATATGCACTGGAATCTATCGCGAAATCATAGCTCCTTTAGCTAGAAAACTAAGTGGCAATCCAAAGGGACTAACTGAGCTTCAAAGAATGGGAATTGGCCTAATTATTGCCATGCTAGCCATGATTGCAGCTGGTTCCACAGAGATTCTAAGGCTCAGACATGTGACTCCAGGGGAGAAAATAAGTTCTTTGAGCATATTTTGGCAGGTCCCACAGTATGTTCTGGTTGGTGCTTCAGAAGTTTTCATGTATGTGGGTCAATTAGAGTTTTTTAATGGTCAAGCCCCCGATGGAATAAAGAGTTTTGGAAGCTCACTTTGTATGGCTTCAATTTCTCTTGGAAACTATGTGAGTAGCATATTGGTCAGCATAGTGACTGCAATCACAGCAAGAGGAACGAACCCAGGATGGATTCCAGTAGACTTGAACAAAGGACACATGGATAGGTTCTACTTCATGCTTGCAATTCTTACTGCTTTTGATTTTGTGATTTACTTGTTCTGTGCTAAGTGGTACAAGGCCATCAATATTGATGAAGATAGTGTGCAAGCAGGAAGTACTACTACTGAGTTTGAAGGCAACGAGGTTGACGATGATGGATGTAATCAAGAAGGGATGAGTAAAGTTTGAGATTATATCCTTTCATAATTTGTCTGATATGATCCCAAATGTTTTGATATTCTTTTTCTTCTTTGTCATTTGATTATTTGTCTTTCTGGTTTCATTGTGGACTTCAAGGATGAGCATTTTTCAAGAGCAGAAAGCATGACCACCTCAAGTTTTTGAACATGGACTTCAAATTGGTGGGGTGATTGCTTTCATGGTGGAAAGATTTGGTAAAATACTCTTTTGAGTATAGGTTAAGTCGTTTGTTTTTGTATCTCTGTAAATGCTCTCAACTTTTGTGGCAATGAATGAAAAAATAAATCAGGTCTTATTTGTTTTCTCATTTCTTGGGTTTCAATTGAGGCATCTCTAAAGTTCACTAAATTATGGTCAATTTGACAAATTTGTATGTTAGGTGGAATTTAGAGATGAAGGAAACTGCATGTATCATTGGCAACTACTAGTAATGGTAACCACAAATTATAGTTGATTGCTCAGTTACAACCACTATATTAAAGGATACAGCAAATGAGCAAATCATTAGTCTCGATATTTCAAGATCAGTTATATCAACACCACAAGCCACATGGACTTTAATAGATGAATAGTCAATATATCTCCTCAATACTACATTATTAATCCTAGTATATACTAAACTGCAATGTATATTAAGTTGGTATAAGAAGCTATTAAAAAAACTACTCATTTTAGTAAATGTTTATTGATTTGCCATACAGTTATACAGTTGAGTGATATATTCTAAAAATATTTTCTAAAATTATTTACATAATACCTAGATATTATATATATCATATGTGACCTAGAGGATGTTCAGTATTACAAGAGTTCAGAAAAATCAGTATTCCTTCCATTCGCTACTTGTCATTTGTCAATATTAGTAAAAATGTAGTTCTTAATCCATTTAGAATTAATTCTTTTTAGTGTCGGACAAATGATATTGAATAAATAAAAAGAGTTAGTAGTACTAGACTTTTATATTATTTGAGGGCTTTATTATTTGGAAATGATTTACAATTATTGACAATAGTACCAATTAAAACCAATTTACATAAGTAAAGAATTTTTTATAGAATAAAATATTGACTACTTTTTTCTTTTGATTTATATCATAATATCTCACAAAATTTGCAATTAATTTAAGATTACTTTACATTTTATTAATAAAGTGCATTGAAGATTTCAAATATATAGTTAAAAAGCGAAGAGAAGCAAGAGATATTTAAATGTATATATATATAGCTTGGTTGTCCATCTGCCATGCTTGCGAGTGGGAATGCAATGCAAGCTCATCGCAAATGAATTAGGCCATCCATTGATTGCAACATATTGTTCAGTATTGTTAAAAATGCTGAAAATGTTAGCATCATTGTTGTCATTTTATTATTGCATTTTCTTTCAATGATATGGAACATCGCAAATGAATGCAGGTGATGTTACACGCAGACAGGGTTGGTATTTGTATAGTAGTTAGTTTGTACAGATGGATGCATATGTCAATATCAACGTCAAGGGGCCAAAAGCACCCACTTTTTAGGTATGTTTAGGTTTTTATATGCATTTTTCTTATAATTCATAGAGTTGCACGAGGTATGTTAGAGTGCTATTAACTATATAGCATATGGACATTGTTTTACAGTCTTGCTACCATTTTGGAGCGTATTAATTAGCAAACATTACAAATAATCACCATATTCATTCTTTACTGCTTGGATATTTTAAAATCAAAGAATCCAATATTCATTTCTTCTCACCATTAAAGCAATAATAACTTATCTAGTTTTAAGCATACTTGGATATTTTAAAATCGACATAGATAAAACACCGACCCCGTTCATATTATCACAGGACTAACACCACGAAATTTAATTTCCATGACATGTTCAAGAAGCAAAGAGTTCACCAAATTCCATGTTAACTGTATCGCGAAGGAAACCAAAAACAAAAAAGATATTTTAAATTTCTAGGCCTCTTTAACTCACCAAAATTTCCTTTTATGAAAGAAGTGTTTTGTACTTCAATATTTGATATATTAGTAACAAGAAAATAGCTTTGTTGGAGAAAAGGAATTTCCTATGACACGTTTATTAGGCAGAAATAGAAACAGAAATGAAAACGAAATGCATTTGAAGTATTTAATAGTAAAAGTTTAGTAATGGAAATGGAAAGGGAATGTATTAAAATAACAATTTTACCCCTTATATTAAAATAATAAAAAGAAAAGAAAGTTATAATTGTGTCAAATCAGAGAGGTATTATAGATATCTTATTTTATTTTTTTTCTTTTTTTTTAAATTGATGAAAATGAAAAAGTAAAAGAGTAAGTGGAGCCCAGTGGGCTCCACTATTTCCTTTGACTTTTCTATTGATGATTTTTGCTAGTGAACATACCTAAGACTTTTTAATCTTTAAATTATCTTACTCTTCCTCTCTATCAACCTTGAAGAGTACAAAAAGTTCCTAAAAGATATGAAAGTTACCTTGTTTAACAAGAACAGAATTAACCTTGTGATATAAGCTCATTTCTTATAGCTCTCTTTTGGTTGCTTCCTCCTCTTTTGCTTCACTTCTGAAGGATGTTTTTACCCCGCATGCAAAGCAGTACTGAGGCAGAAGCATTCATGCTAAGGTGGATAAATATGCATAAATTATATGTGATGTTGAAAATTTTGTTACACATATATGCAATGACCCATATCTGATCTACAAATGTGGGACCTATGACTCAAATAGAAGACTTTACTTCTATGGTGAAATCTAAAAGAGTGATATACTGCCAAAATTTTGGAACCTCCCAACAAGGGAAGTTGGCCCTGTCTCATTTTCCTCACAAATAATGAATAAAGAAAAAAGTGTTCCTAACTAGATCCTCTTGCTGCTTCCGCTCTTCCCGCGAGAATTCTTTTGTTTCAACTTTTTTCCTCTTCCCTGCTTCTTACGTTTCTGCTTTGTAGGTATGGGGTCTGCATTGTCATTTTCGTCCACAGGAAGGCTGTCACTTGGTGAATCATCCTCATCAGAGCTGAGAACCAAGTCCTCCACAACATCCTCATCTGTTTCTATCCCTTTTTGCTGCTTCCTCCTCTTTTTCTTTGTTTCTGTAGGATGTTTTACCCTGCATGCAAAGCATTGCTGAGACAAAAGTAAAAGTACACAAAAATTTGCAAGAAAATGTGCATTTGTGCACGAGTTACATGAGTCTTGTCTGTCTATGCAGCCTTGTTTGTCAATTAGAGTGTCAAGAAAAAATAGAGAATCATACTTGGGGCCCTTTCCAGGTAACCAGGATGAGCTAAAGACAGAAGCACCTTCCTCAATCTTTCTTGCATCCTCTTCATCACTTTCTGATATTTTACTCCCAAAAACAGAAGATTCTTCCCTAACAAGAACACTGGAAATTCATGTTATGTTAGAAAACTCTATTTTAATCATTATAACATGTAGGAGGACTGGAGTATACAATAATATAAGAGACTAAAGAGGAATGAGAACCTGGAATCCGTCAATGAAGCATTCATTTGCTGTGCTCTCTCACGGAGTGTTATAACATACTTCGATAGAGGGCTAACTGCAGACTTCTTCTCATCCTAACGCGATTAATTTACTGTTTTCAGTTCTCCAATACAAATTACAAAGCATACAAAAATTGTCTCACTTAAAAAAGAAAACTAAATTTGAGCATTCAAAGAAAATGGATAAGCAAGAAACAATTCTCCTTGAGATGGTAGGGGAATAACAGTGACAAATTAGAACCTTGTTACCTTCGAGAAAATATATATATATATATATATATATATATATAGTGCATGCAATTTCCAGAGAATAGAACATTAAAGAATTGCATTAACAAAATCAACAAAGACAATAAATGAATTGAACAGGTCAAAAAGGCACCGAAGAATGAAACTGATGAGATCAAGTACCACAAAAGTAAAAAGGCCAACTATATGCAAACCTGAAGAAAAGACGATGCTGCAGGGTCATTAGGTAAAAAGGAAACCGACATGCGCTTTCCATTCACAAAGTCAGAATTAGCTTCAATCTGGATGTAAAGATAAGAAAAATTAGAGACACGTTCCACAAGCTAAGATTGACACATAAGATGTGAGAGCAAATCTGAAAACTACCCTTGTATTTTATGATCATGTCAATAGACATACCTGACGAATAAGCATCCTCATTTCTTTCCGAAACCTCTCAACTTTTGTCAATTTACAAAAGCTACGCAACCTCACAAGTGGAATAAAAGACAATTCCATGAATGCAACCGAATAACTCCACTGTGCTAAGTGTTCAGCAACCTCTTCGACTACAGAAAAAACGCATGCCTCTTGAAATGCTCTAGTCTTCAGAGTCAGCTTGCTGACCTGAAAAGAAAGAGATTTCCCAAAAGTTGGATGGAGATGAAAAGTGCACATCCACATTTTTAAAGGGAAATAATGTTTATCGGTACCTTCAGTATACTTCGCAAGTCAACAGCTTGGCCAACACCGCCTGTAGGTGGTCTATTCAACTCCTTCATCTCCAGCATGTCCAAAAGAAGCATAGATACTGGTATAAAAGTGTTGGCAGAAGCTGCAATGCGGTTCAGCATTCTAACACATCTCAATCTAAGGGGAAAATATCTAGCCGTGGGAACTAGACGGGCCACCCCGGAAATTATTTGTGTTAGTGGATATGCGAGTTGCTTTAAGTCAGACTCTGAGCTGTAGGCACAAATAGCACCAGTCCACAGCTCAAGACAGTTCATGAATTTCCACTCATACACCTTGCGGAATGCTTCCTAAAGAACACATTCATGTAAATAGCAAAATGAGGACAATAAAAATGGCGGGGTAAAACATGTACTAGTGTTTTGTTTCCAAACTACTTTAAAGTAAGAGTCTTAAAAATAAAAACTGTGATATATAGAAAAGATTGCAGCCTTCACACAAAAGACTCGATCAAGATTCAAGATATAGAAGGTGCTGAAAAGAGTAAATCAGCAGGCAAAAAATTAAAATTGATGTTGAGACAAAGTGACCCTGCTTCAAATCAAAAGGTGACTAGTTTGTAAGTTCGTAAATCAAATAACATAAAACACATCTTACAGTAATTAAGAAGAGAAATAAAATAAACAAATCAAACAACTAAATGCCAACAGTACCTTAGTTTTTGTATTAAGTGCATCCCTTAAAATCATAGCCAATTGGCGGATATAAACAAAGGCATGTTGATATGCGGATGGAAGGTCCACACCTAGAAGTTCGATGACACAATTCCCAAGAAAATGGATATGTTGAAGTTTCACGGCATTTACAAAATGGCAGTTCAAAACATAGGCTTTGTATATTCCTCGGTAGCAATCATCTAGGCAATCAGATCCAATACGGATGCATAAATCCCTCAAAAATAGAAATGAAACAACTGGAAGGGTACCTCCCCCAGTCCCCCAGAAATGAAGGGCTACCTGGTAGATCATCAGGAAAATAAGCCATTAAATCAATGAAAGAGAAATATTAAGTCAAATGCCTAGAGTGTCGAATCTCCATCACATACACCTTAACAGAAGCATATTCTTACAGAAAAAAATTCACAAGTAAAAGTGTATTCATGATGAATGATATTACTTTCAATCTTGTTTGCGTAGAGGAACAGTACTTCATTAACTCCAAGGTTAAAAGCCCACAAACAATCTCAGAAATATAAAAATTACATGTACAATCAAAAGAAAAACATTCCTCTGTTCAAATTATCAAGATCAGTTTAGGGAGTTGATTCAGTGCATATTTCATGTATAATAGAATTAACATGCTACAGAGCACACCAAATGGTACCAAAATTAATTTGCATGTGCAGACATATAAATGTAGATTTCAAAGCACTGGTGTAGTAGTACTGGACGATTAAGTGAATGAAAACTATAGTGAACATGGACTAGACAAACAGTGATATATTCATACCTTAATGTATTTCCTTAATAGGGCAGGGAAAGCAGCCAAAAATAAGGAAGAATATTTAAGCCGACGTAAAGTAAACGATATCATTTCTGTGTCAGTCATTTGGTTCAAAATATGGAGGGCATTTCCAAGGTAAGACTTAACCAAATGGCTATGACTCTTCCATAGCTTTGTGCTCATTAGATCTTTTATGGTCTCATTCTTTCCACCAAAAGCAGGAAGTTTCAACAAATTTCGAAGTATTCCATCCATTTCATTAAGTACAAATAGCATTAATTTGTTAAACACGCTACTAGACATGATGCTAAACTTTGTCATAGACTCTCCCTCCCCATCATCACCATAGTGGCACGCAGTCCTGAAAGCCTTCATCAGGGAACGAACTGCGCTTAGGTTCCTATTATCTTCGATGGCTTTACACCATGAATCAACCATAGCAGTGGTTATGGATTTCTTCAAAGATTCTTGTTCCCTATCTGGAATCACAAGCTTGTTAGCTTTCTCATCTACCTCTGGATCTCCATCTTCCACATCAATATCAAATTCTTCCTGGGAAAATAAGTAAAAGAGATATAAATACCACGATTGGGAGCACACAATAGCTAATAAACATTTAGTAATGTTTGTACATCAGTAAGTTTTATAATATCAGACTATGTCAAATCATTCAGAATGCCATATGTCACTTACAGCGTTTGTGTACTAAAAACCTAGGCCTGAGTAGAGTAAAAAAGATCTCCATTTTTTAAACAAGATCCTGAAGAACTACTATATATTGCATTCAAGGCTGGGAATGCAAAGACAAAACAAAACCAAAAAATATTAAGCCACAAGCAGATGACAACATAAAAAGACATTACAAAATTAATGATTGAATGTAATAACACTTTTAAATTTAGAAAATATGTCAAAGGCCCATATGCATTACAATTAATGTGTCAAGCAGATGATGACATAAAAGAGAGGAAATATATTGCTGTATTGCATACTCACATCAATGTCCTCATCATCAAATTGTAGAAGTTCCTTGTCATGCTCTTTCAAGAACTCGTAAAATTCTGGGTCCTGTGATGAAAAAACTGTGAGTAACATCACCATAAATGTTTATTCGTGGAAATATAAAACAAGAACACTGTTTGAAAAAAATGCCATAACAAAAAATGGTAAGAGTTACTAAGCAACACAAGTAAGTTTCTAACCTTCTGGTGAAGTCTCTGTAATTGCTCGATATGCTCTCGTGCTTGATTATCTAACAGAAATGCAAAGCTTGAGTAAATCCTCAAATTAACATATTCAGCAGCAAATATGAAGTAAATTAAAGCACCGATACATAGAAAACACAAAGACATCTCAATACGACATCCAAGCAATGGTCATAGTACGAGGTGTAGGCGTCTCAAAACATAACTAGAACATAAGATAGTTTTGATATAAACACAAACCAGTCTCGGATTTTTTAAGGCCGCCATTGCCACTGTGGGGAGCTTCAGACCGTCCCCTCTTGCGACCACCTTCAACCGCCATGGCAACAGATACCAAATCGTGAGTGTGAAGAGGCGGTCTTTGCGTGCTCCTCTTCTTAGACTGAAGCTATCATCAAAGGCTCAAGTTGCAGAATTGGCGGCGTCTGAAACCCTTCACTTTTACTTTGCTGCCCTTGAGTTTGTTTGCGTCTGTTTCGTTTTGGGCCTCTGTGTTGTGCTGTTGGGCTTTCGTTGGTTTTTGCCAACTTTGTTTTTCTCTAGTCCAAAAAAAAAAAGGTCTGCAGTTGAAACTTAAAAGCTCTCTCTGAGGCTCCCATACCAAAAAAAAAACACTCTATTCTCAAAATTAATTAGTTGAGATAAATTTTTTTAAAAATATTTTGTTTATGACATTTATTTAATGTAATAATTATTATATTTAGAATTAGATATTGTAATTAAGAATTTTTTTTGTTTTTTTGTATTGGACGTTCATTGAATATATATTGATGCTTTGACAGGATCCATTCAATTGTGATTTTTCATACTTATAATTATCTATTAAAATTAATTTAAATTATTAGTATATTTTAAAGTTTTGACGTCAACAATCAGATTTCTATTTTTAAATATATGTTTCTCTTTTGTTTTGATTACATAAAGTTAATGTTAGGCCTCATTTTACAACAACTTTCAGCTTCTTCTCAAGATGTGCCACATATAACAAACCCTAAGACAAAAAAAAATATTATGTTTTTTATTTTTTTTAAAGGCAATGCATTAACATGATTTTTTTTTTGGGGTCTATTATTTGTAGTACATCCCGAGAAGAAGCTAAGAGTTGCGGAAGGATATAAAAAATTATCTTTAAAAATAGAAATACAATTGTTGACGCCATAATTGCCTTAGAGAATTCGAATGGGTGAGCCCCCTAATTTCTTGGATTAAGAACCTTCTCTCACGCCTTTGGAATTTGTTGAGGTGAAGCATGTATTTAGAGAGTGCAACCAGGTTGCTGATTTCTTGGCGAAATTTAGCCATTTTCTTCCCCAAGGGTTCCATGTTTTCGAGAAGGTTCCTCAAGAATGTCTTAAGCTTGTCGAGCAAGATGGCTTACGTGTGGTGTTTCTTAGGGTAATGGTGCCTTAGATGTTGTGTGTTCCTTCTTATGCAAAAAAAAAAAAATAATCTTTTTTTATACAAATTCTTATTAGTGTAGGATTTGTGAATTTTTTTTATTGGTAGTCTTCTATTAAAAATAATCATGTTAAAGACATTATAAATATTAAATGTGAACCCATCTCCCAATAAAAATTCTTATTATTATTTAATGAGTGCCACGATCATGATTGACCAAGCGGCTGCTTGTTGCTTTCACCAATATTTGTGTGGCACATTCATAATTAATTACCTTTTCGTACAAAACCATTATCCGTATATGTTAAACACCTTTATGCCTCTGGGAAATCATCATATGGATACCATAAGCGACAAACTACTAAATCTTATATTCCGTACCGTTACACTTTTACCAACATTTTTGTTGTATGTAATTAATTATTAACTACTTTTTCGTACAAAACCATTATCTACATATGTTAAAAGCTTTTATGCCGACGGTTTTACTTAAAAATCATGCTTTAAAAAAATAAACCCTAATATTCCCTTCCCCAAAAAAGTATTCTATGAATACCCTATTTTTGTCGTTTTCCATGAATGCACCATGCTTTAAAAACTACAAACCAATGTTTATAAACAAATCCATCAAACAACTATCCTTGTATTGCTTGTTAAAGTTACTAGCCAAGTGACGAATGCAATATACATGATGGGCATAAGGTGCAGGTTGCCACATTGTACATGGATCACTGACGGCGGATAGTATGTCAGGATGACTATCTGATATCAAGCAAATATTTTCTCTATCACCAATGACATGTAAATGAACTTTCTTAAGAAACCATGTTCATGCCTCTAATGTTTCTCCCTCCACGATAACAAAGGCAAGTGGCACAACATTGGAGTTACCGTCTTACGATGAAGTAATCAAGAGGGTTTGACTATATTTTTCATACAAGAAGGTTCCATCCACTTGGAACATTGGTTTAAGGTGTGCAAATGCATCAATGCATGGCTTATATGCCAAAAAAAACTCTTTGAACACTCATTTCCAAACTTGGGACACCGCTTGAAATTACTCCCTGACTTCACGACTACAAACGTGCAGTTGTTCTTAATATGATAAAGCTTCACATGCCTACGTAGTGCAGCCTTCGTTGGAAATTTCATCCACATCCACTTGAGAGTAAAAATTAGCTAATTCATCTTCAACCACATCTTCTCCAACGTTATCATCTTCGTCTTGATGGGCCATTCGAATAGGAACACTTGCCTCATATTCATCTTCGCCTGAAAATTCACTGAGGTTTTCGGTGGGAGGTTGGCATGTAGCAACAATTTGTAATCGTGAGGAACTAGGGATTAATGATTGGTCGGTCTGAGGAGTTGGCTATGTATTGTAATCGAAAGATAATTGGTTTTCTATCTCCATATTGATATCACATGTTTATATATATCTCTACATAAAACTCCATCAATCCAAACTCAGAACAAATCTGCATGTGCCTCTTTATTACAAATTGAAAATCTAAATCTTCTCCCACATGAAATTGCCCATATCTCAAAGGATTCAGGTTTAATGACATCCTATAAATTATTTCAAACACAGTTGATTCTCATAAAGCTTTAATGTATCATTAACCAGGACCTTTAAACCACCTAAGGTAGTATTTTCTTTCAAACTTACTCCTTTAGGTCGTCTACATACAAATATGACGTCCTCTGTGCCATTCTTAATTTCCCCGTCATAATAAATATATGTAAATATTTTTCTATGCATTTTGTTACCTACAAACATTGTAAAGTCTATTATAAAAAGGCAAAAATACATTTCCTGCCCCCAACGTTTGGGGGTCCTGTCATTTTGACCCCTAACGTTTTTTCGCTGTCAATTGTACCCCTAACGTTTTATGTTTCTCCCAATGTCAAACTTTTAGCTAACACTGTCAAATTTTAGACAGTTTTTAAAGACGTGACATCCTATGTGGCCAACAATTCTGATTGGACTTAATTTTTTTCACATCAGCAGTTAATTTTGGGGTCCATTTTACTGATGTAATGAGTATTTTGGTATACTGGAATACTGATGTACTAAGTTTTTGGGGTCCATTATACCCCTAAAATGGATTACTTATGTGAAAAAAATTAAGTCCAGTCAGAATTGTTTGCCACATAGGATGCCACGTCATAAAAAACCGTCTAAAAATTGACGGTGTTAGCTGAAAGACTGACATTGGGAGAAACACAAAACGTTAGGGGTACAATTGACAGCGAAAAAACGTTAGGGGCCAAAATGAATGGACCCCCAAACGTTGAGGGCAGGAAAGGTACTTTTGCCATTATAAAAATCCAAAACATACACATTTCATATGTTAAAAATAATTCAATAATTATATTTTAACTACATATAGTTAAATATAATAATAATATAGTTAACCCTAAATGCCTAAATATAATTATATTTAATAATTAACACTAAACAATCCTTACAAATTCAACTACTAAATTATATCAAAACTAATCATACAAATACATCATTAATAAAAGAAAAATCTCATACATATGAGTTTTTAAATTAAAATAATAATAACTACTAAATTAGTAAATTATATCAAAATTAATCATATAAATACATCATTAATAAAAAAAATGCTTATACATATAGATTTTTAAATGAAAATAATAATTTACCCACAATAATATTTCTCAAAATAATGGATGGTGTAATTCTCACAATCATATTCAACAAATTCATCAAACAAAAATTTAATGCTAATCTAAACTTAACATAAAATTCAAAAAATATATACAGATTCAACTAAAAAAATATAAATGATTTCAAATGTATATTTTACATAAAAAAAATTATACTAACAATATCACATACATCAAATACACTATAGGAAGTTTGAAAAAAAAAGTTAATAGAGAAAAAAAAATTACAAAATATAAAAAATTATTTGGATTGAAGATATGGCCATGAAAGATCCAAAAACCAACTAAAATTGATACATTAAACAAAAAATCAGTTCAAAAATAAAAAATATAAAACAAAGATAGTAAAAAATCTACAAAAAAAAAATACATGATCTGCACTGTGCTGACACGGATAGTGCCATGCAGGCAGAATCCGTCACCATCTTCTTACTGTCCGTGTCAGCACCGAATCCGTCTGCCATGCAGACGGATTCGAATCCATCTCAGGCCCAGACGAATTTTTATAAAGAAAACGACAAAAATGAAACATTCATAAAATACTTTTTTGAAAAAGGAAATTTTGGAGTTTGTTTTTTTAAAGCATGGTTTCTAAGTAAAATTGCCTTTTATACCTCTAACAAATCATCATATAAATCCATAAGCACAAACAACTAAATCTTTGTTGCTTATTCTTCTTTTCTTTTTTTTTTAATGGGCTTTGTTGCTTATTCTAAGGACCCCTTTCTTTGCTTTGGATTTTATTTTGTAGTTTTTCGACCAGTAGTTGGGCTATTCGAAAATTCACCATCATCTTAATCTTTTTTATTAATTCATATGAGTATTACATAGGTACAATTATTTTTATTTAACATATATTTGATGCAATCTTATTCAAGATACTGTTTGATGCAATCTTATTCAAGATACTGTCGAATACTAAATGTAGGCACTTATTTCAATTGAAATTCATATTCAAATTCATCACATTGTGAAAGACTAGTTCATTTTATTAGACCCAAACCTCGTTAGGGACAATTAATTTGATATTATCTTCTTTTATAAGATAAGTGATAAAAGAAAAGGGATAACTATTTAAAAAAATGTCCTATTATTATTATTTTTTTGGCCAGAAAAAAATGTCCTACTATTGATTTTTGCCATAAATTAGAAATTCAGATATGGAAGTTATTCCATTTAAAAGTCAAAGTTCATGTGCACCTGCCTGCCACACAGGTTATTTTATAATTTCCATATAACCTGACGCATTTAATTTTTACATATTCTTTTCAATATTGCGCGGATTTTGACATCATCCAAAACATTCATATGCAGTAATTAATATTTACATTTATCATCCTTTGTGAGAATTAATGTTTTTCCTTTTCTGCCTCAACTGGGTGGATTGCACCTCATGATGGCATATAACGCTGGTCTAAATGTGCAGTTAATTCTGAATCCCCAAATTGGTATTAGATCATAAATTTTTCCCTTCTCATAAATGAACAGTTTCGTTATAAAACCCAGCTTCCTCACAATCTGATTCCACACACAATACATTGCATCCTTCATAGCTAAGACATATTCGCTTTCTTTCTAGTTTTCTCCCCATCCTTCACCATGTCTCTCATGTTCTATTCCCGCTCCAACAACCACCGAAACACCAACCTCTCTCCTGCTCCCAGATTCATCAATGGAGGTGGTGAGCCGGTCATGAATGGTGGGGTCTTTTCCAATGGCCCCATAAACACAACCCTTTCTCTTTTGCCTCCTACCTTCAATGGAGGTGCTGAACCAGTCATGAATACTACTGGGGTCTTTTCCAATTCCTACAGTCCTAGTAGCCATGTGAACACAAACCTTTCTCTTTTGCCTACCTTCAATGTTGGAGGTGAACCACTCTTCAATAGTGGCCTCTCCTCCAATTTCTCTACAAACACAAGCCTCCCTTTTGTCCCAGGCTTCAATCTTGGAGGAGGACCAGTCATCATCAATGGGGTCTCTTCCAATTACCCTGGCCTTAGCCTCTCTGGTGTTCCAACCTTCAATTTTGGAGGTGAACCGATGGGGACAAGAAGCTTTGTGAGAAATTACCATTCTTCTTATTATTCACCCAACATTTTGAGAACACTTGAGATTGTAAGAGCAAGAGCTCGTCTTTTATCTGCTTTGTCCACCAGACGCTCTGTGTTCACTAGCCATGGACACAGAGCGCATTATCCTCAGATTCATTCTCAAAATCTTGCTACCTCACACCAACGTAGAGTGGGAGCAGTCACCATCACTGAGCTTGAAAATAATAATGAAGTCCAAAGAAACGAAATTGGTGAAGCTATTGCTCCTACTCCTCTGAGGGTCTATTATCCTCCTCCTGAAATCAAGAATGAACAGGACATAGCTATGTCTGATGCTGATGCTGAAGCCCACCCTGATGCCGATGCTGCTGATGATAATCATGGTGATGAACAGAATATTGCGAGTGCTGATGGTGTAACGCACAGTCTTCCTTACAGGAAGTATGGGCCGTACACGTGTCCAAGGTGCTTAGGGAAGTTCTCAACCTCACAGATTTTTGCAGCTCATGTGAGTTCCCATTACAAGTATGAGACTAAAGCTCAGAAGAGGAGGAGGCTCATGGCTAAAATCAGAAGGAGGAATCTCCGCCTTCATAACTCAAGGGAGGGACTCACTATTCTTCCTACAGAACCATTTGCTCAGGGCGAAGAAGGAGAAGAACCAGTGGACATGGCTGAAGCTGAAGCTGGAGCTGGAGCTGGAGCTCGTGGTGATGGCGGCATATTACCCAATGTTCAAGTCAAGGCCGAACCTGCTGATTTTTAATTCACATGTGTTTTGAATTAAAGGGTCTATATATTCTATAGTCTATTTAGTATTTACTATGTTGTTCTGCATTTGGTCTATCTATAATAGTCTTGTTATGCTTATGGGTATATCTATGTGTCAATTAGGTTTGGTTAGCTGTTCTATGTAGCTTTTATGAACTTCAAATATATATAATATCCTAACTTGTTTGTTCTATACATTACAAAGTGGATTTTATGGGTATATTTATAGTTATTAATGACTCATTGGTCAGCGCCATGGACATGGATAGGGGCGCAATGCAATGGTTATAGCGTTGTCAATTTCTTCTGCCATAGTTGCAGTGCAATACAATGGTTATGGCGTTGCCAATTTTATTTGGCTTAGTTATGTCGAAGCATACTATCGAGACAAATTGAATTAAGACAATTTTCTATATAGATCCATTCTAGAAAAATGTGTTTTTTTTGGTCTCATATACCTGGCCAACTAAATTTGTTTCGTTTTGTTTTTTAGTATTTTTCATCTAGGTTTCTTTTCTAATTTTTGTATTATTTCTTCCATGGTTTTTTGAGTTATTAATTCTTTTTCCCCCCCAACAATAAAACTTCCACACAATACTGTTCTGTACTTTTGTCTCTCTCATTTAATGTTATTATTTTATTTCTCCCATGACATCACATTTGAGATGAGGATGCTACGAATGTGTTGTTTAGACAAGAAAAGGCAAACAAAAAAAAAAAAGGAAGGAAACAAAAATACGTCGGATTCACATGTTACCTACTTTTTTTTTTTAAATTTTAAAAAGTGTGTATAACTAAAAAAAGAAAAAATATATATATAAAAAATGTCTATTATACCTTTTGATTTAACACTATCATAACCTTTTTTTATTTTTTTAATATAAGGGATAAAGTGATAATTTTAATATCTTCTCATGCTATTTCTTTTCTCAACTTTTACTAACAAACACAATAAATGCATTTCTTTTTCCTTTTCATTTCCATTTTTGCATAAAGAACGTATCCTAGATGTAAAATAAAATCACAGAACACTATATCTCATTTAATGTTATTATTTTAATTCTCCCATGATATCACATTTGAGTTAGGATTTAGGACACTAGATGCAAAGTAAAATGACAAAATAGTTAGGCTACGTTCTTTACGCAGAAACGGAAAGAAAAGGGAAAGGGAAAGGGAATGCATTTATTGTGTTTGTTAGTAAAAATTGAAAATAAAAATGGAATGGAAATGTATTAAAATTATCACTTTATCCCTTATATTAAAATAATAAAAATAAAAGAAAGTTATTTTTTGAGTCAAATCAAAGGGTATAATAGATATTTTGTATTTTCTTTTTAATTATACACACTTTTCAAGATAAAAATAAAAAAAATTGGTAACATATGGGACCTACATATTTTTTTTCTTCAACTTTTTTCCACCCTAACAAACACAACCTTAGGGGCGTTTGATTGCTTGTGAGGGGATGTAATCGTAGACGTTGTCCCTCAATATTCTTTCAACCAAACATACTCTCTTTTTTGTAATGTGATGAAATTATATTTTTGTCCTTATTTTTTACCCACTTTATTCAATTCTCACTTTTATTATAAGGGTAAAATAATCATTTTACTTACTTTTATTCCATTTACATCACATTTTCATTCCCTCAAACATTCTCTTTCTCATTTTCATTCCCATTCCTTTAGACATTCCCCTAACCAAACATACACTTAACTATAAATGCATGTGGCAGTGGGTTAAGTCATTATTTATGAGATATGCTTTTATTATTATTATTATTATTTTACAGTGTGAATTTACGAGGGATTTAAGGGATAATTAAAGTTTAATAATACGAGAGTATTAAATTTTAGCACATCCTTCTAATTATATAGTACTATTTTTTAAATTAATAGAGACTTATATTAATAAGGAGTCACATTTAGGACATATTCACTTACAAGATACCAATTCTATGGAAATCACTTTTTCAATTCCATCAACTTTAAAAAAAGAAAAAGAAAAAGAAAATACAAAATATCTATTATACCCCATTTATTTGACACAATTATAACCTTCTTTTTCTTTTTATTATTTTAATATAAGGGGTAAAATAGTCATTTTAATACATTCTCATTCCATTTTCATTACCAAATTTTTACTACTAAACACATCAAATGCATTCCGTTTCTGTTTTCGTTTCTACCTAATGAACGTGCCTTTAATGAATTAGAACCTAAATAATTAAAACAATATACTAAAGTTCAAGATTACTATAAACATTCTCTCGGATTTGAAATGTGAAAGATACTTTTTAATAGGTAACTTAGTATCTTTTATTTTTCCTCTCTTTTTATTATTTTAAATTATATAATTTTGTGTGTCACACTTCAATGTTGCTATGCTTCATGCAACGTGCTCGATGAGCCCTTATGAAACATTGTGCCGTGCACCATACTATTGGTATATAAGATGTTGAGAAGTGAACCAATATTGTAAAATAATAACATCGCTAAATATGTAATTGGCGGTTTATCCCCAATCAGGCTATTTTTATAAAACTACTCGCATTATTAAACAGAAAACATATGGTGTGTTTGGAAAGTAACATTTTGAATTGTATGGATTTTAAAATGCAAGGAATTTAAATGACTAAAATTCAAATTCATAGTATTAAAAAAATATTGTTTGGATAAAAAAAAAAGTTATCTAAAATTTCTTACTTAGTTAATTTGTAAAGTTTTAAATATAGCCCTTAAATATTAAATTGATGTGGTGATAAATTTGAATATTTGATTAAAAAAAACTTTGTTACGTTGTGAATATATATATTATATAGTGACAAGCTAAGTTTGTTCTACATTTATCTAATTTTTCTAAATACAGTATGATCATTCAATATTTCAACAATACTTATATTTCTTATTAAATCTAAGCTGCCAAATTCATTACATAAAAGCTATATTTATTTTGGAGGTATGTTTGAATAAAAATAACTCATCCACCTCTAACAAAATGTTACGCCTTTGATATTTAACTTAGGGTAAAATACTACTAATCAGTATAAATTTAGTAAGTTAAGATGCAAATTCTATATGTCATAATATATTTTGTAATTTTAAAAAGACTCTCATGTTTCCCCTTTAAGAGATAAATATTAATTCAATTGCTATCTATACAAATAAGTATGAAAAGGATCGGAGAAATTGAAAAAGGAACAACATCAACTGCGCAAGGAGAAAATTTTAGAAACGAAATCAAAGATATTAAAATTGAATTCCTTGGTAGCGTTTGGTACCCGGTGAGTGTTTAGTGGGAAGTGAAAGTTTTTTATGTGTGTTTGGTATGTAGGAAAAGGGAAATAAACAAAATTAAAATTATTTTGTATGATAGGAATGAAATAGGGAAGTGGAAGTTTAAAAATAGAAAAAGACTAATTTACCCTCAAGATTATTGCCCTCACATTACACACCCTCAACTCCATCTTACACGCACACAACTCCATCTCACACTCCATCTTTTACCCTAAACTCCATCTATCGAACATTGACCTATACATCCTTATCTAATTGAAGCAAGTTCCATCATTCGCGTAAATCATTTCCTTAAAGCGTCTTCGATTTGCATGAAAGTCGTATGTGTATGATGACCTATTAATGTGGAACCTTTGACGAAGAATCAATAGACATGCAATAGCTGCACACTTTCTAATTAATATGCGCAACCAATGTCAACTACCAAATGATGATTCGTACAATTCTCTCCCTCCGTTTGTTTTTCATAACTACGCAATGTCATCAACTCAACTTAAAACATGAATAATCTTATGCAAACCTAAATAAGGAAGACCTTGGAACAAACCGATTACCAACCATGGTGTGAATCCAATTAAGATACATAAACGACAAATAAATTTGGGTGAATATAAGGTGTCATACCAATGTATTTAGAAACATCAACCATATAAAGTACTTAGCCGAGAGAAAAAATGGGGAAAACAACTTATTACGTTTTTTAGAATTCAGGTACAAAACCGTATCAGCCGGTTGATGAACACGCATCAGCCGGCGACTGTTATGTCTTCGAAACAAAACCATAAAACATTAAATTCATAGAACAGCCAACTGTCGTGTTGAAATCGACCATAAATAAGAAGGAAATGGATATGAAGTGGATGCAAACAAAAAGTAAAATTCAAGAAGATCAAACCATGCATTCAGCCAAATCTATTCTACACTGAAACAAGAACAAAATACTAAAGCCATGAGGATGAGGGAATAAAATGGAAAATGAGAATGCTACCTTCATCATCGCCAACGCCCTCCAACTCCTTCCTTCTTGGCTCTCGTCTTTCCCAACTTCATAAATGTGGCTCTAATGCTTTGATAAGATGATGGTGAGCCTTACCAAACGTGTTCAACCTCACATCAACTCAACTCACTTTTCTCAACTAGTAAGTGATACCAAACAGGTTCTTGGTGATCTCCCCCAGGTTTCCAAGTCAATATAACCCATCTTTACTAAATCAAGAAACATAAAAAATAAAGTAATATACGTGAGGGTTGATCAAATTAAGCATAAAACAAATTCCAATTGTAATGCGTTTAACGACAATAACATACAAATAATATAAAGAATATAAATTCAATAAAAAAGGTTAAATTATGGGAATTTAATTAAATGATAAGGATCAACGAATTAATTTAATCTAATTTATTATATTGTCACGTAACTGTACTAATTAAAATTTAGCGCATAATTTAACAAATTTGTTAACTAAACTATTATTTGTTGCATAATTCGATTAAAAATTTAAGTAAATTATAAGAATCAATAATTAATTTAACCTAATTTTATTATCTTGCATTGTCACATAACTAATTTAACATTTAGCACAAAATTTAACAATTTTGTTAACTAAACTATTATTTGTTTAGTTGCAAATTAAATATAAAGCTTTCAAAGTTAAAAATACAAGAAAGGAGAGTTTCTTTTTTTTTTTTTTATAAAGAAAGGAGAGTTAGATATTGAACTTTAATATTATGTTATTGAGATTTGATTATTTATATTAAGCGATGAAGTGTAAGTAAAATAGAAAGAGATAAAAAAACAACAAGTTTATAAAAGATAAAATTTCATAAGGTGGGACTGCAATATTTTTTCCCCTCGTTATCTATTTTCATTCCATTGGGCACTTTACAGTTTAATATAGATGATATAATCTCCACTTTATCATTTATATCCCCAGAATACAATTTCAGTCACGATTTTAAGAAAAATATGATAATTAGAAATTTTAGTTAAACATATTGTTAGATAATGATATCATGTCGAAAGATTAAAAGTTAATAAGAACCTCTTTGACTAGTCATACAAATAAAAGTATAAATATTAAGTGCAATATTTCTTAGTAAAAAGATCATAAAAAATAAGAAGTAATAATGCAAAATAATTGAAATAGCCTATTTAAAAAATGAAATAAAATTTATGTGAGATGATGTTGTTCATAAAAATACATTTTATAAATTTTTTGAAGGAGCGAACGATCTAAAATAAAGAAAATTTGCTTTTAAGAAGTTCCTTTTTTATATCCAATCATGAGGGTGAGAATATTTTTATTGTCCATCATGGGCTTTTAGGAAGTTATTTTCTTAAATGAAATAACTAATAATGGAGTTGAATTGATTTACTTAAAAAATATTGACCTTTTAAAAATTTAGTTAATATAACATTTATGAATGTAAATCACTTTGTTTTTTAAATTAAGGGTATGTTTGGTGGCAAGGGAAAATGAGGAGGAAAAAATATGTAAGCCCCACATGTTATTCAATTTTTTTATTTCCATCTTAAAAAGTGTGTATAATTAAAAAAAGAAAACACAAAATGTCTATTATACACAATCATAACTTTTTTTCTTTTTATTGTTGTTTTTTTATAATATTTTATTTTTATTATTTTAATATAAGAGGTAAAGTGATAATTTTAATACATTTTCATTCTATTTTCATTCTCAATTTTTACTAACAAACACAATAAATGCATTATCTTTTTGTTTTCGTTTATGTGTAAAGAACGTGCCATAAGTTTTCTTTATCAAAAGTATAGTACTGGTTAATTTGGAAAACAACTTTAGGTTAATGCTAAAAGCAATAAATAAAGTGAAGAACACACAACAATTTATTATAGTGAGGTTCTGGTCAAATACCATACGTTCTCACTCTTTCCTCTCACTTAATGAGCAGGAGAGGCTTCAACTAGCTTGGAAAATGTGAATTACAACATGGCAACCTTCATACACAAGGTATCAGTCATTATGATTTTTACTGCCTATACTTGGCAAGCTTCAAACACAGGATCAGTCATTAGGGCTTACTCGGCAACTTACCCGAAGGCTCAGCACAAGTGCTTTTACAACCAACCTTTGCAATTACAAACAAATCCCGAAACTAAGCCTAACCAGACTCTAAGACAGAAAGGGAAGATATTACAGAGAAGAAGTGAACGGGATTACAGACTCCAACACTCTTACTAAGAGACAAATGATTGCTGATGAAACTTTTGAATGTTGAATCACAACTCTCTAAAATTCTCAAGCTTTGTAGATGAATCTCTTAAAGTGCGAATGACCAAGTCTTGTGTTTGTATAAGCTTGAATCTTAAGATTGTTTGAAAGTTCTTCAATGGAACAAATCATCCTCTTTAACATTGATATTTAATCCCTTCTTCAGTGCTATCTTCATTGACGAGAATTCTTTCATTTTAAGTTATAGTCAATGCTCGAACTGCTTGATAACAACACTTAATAAAGAAAGTTTGTTAATGTTACATCATTATGCTCAATGTCAACTTTCCTGAAATGAAATAAAGCTTCTTTCTTTTTTCGAATTGTCAGCAAATAAAACATTGAAGGACAATATATATTAAAATAAAACAATCCTTATTTTATTTTAGATGCTTAGAATCGGAAATCAATTGTTCATTAAGTATGATGCCATATTGATTTATTTCCTAAAATATTTAGTTAATGATTCACTGTTCAATCAGTATTAAATGTAGAATCAACCAGAGACTAAATATTTAATTTTTCAACTCTCCCTTTGATTTATTAGCATATAAAACATGAGAGAATATATTTATGAAGTCATAATCATTTCATATGCTATAAAAAAAATTAATAGATTTGACAAATAATTTAAATGGTTGATGATAAAATTTTTGATATATTTTCAAAGCAAGCTTCTAGTCAATGATTAATTATTGATCTCATGATATTTTATGGAAGGATTACTTATGTGACTTTGATCAACCACCCTAAATAGGCAAACCTTCTCAGTATTTCATTATTCAGCACTTTTTCAAATCAGCCGAGATCTCTAATTTCATACATAATTAATTTTATAAGATATCTTTATAAAAACTTTAATCAATCAAATTGAGATCTTTTGTGATTGAAATCAAATCTTTAAAAAATTATCAAAATCAATCAAATTAAAATCTAAACATAATATATCCCAACGTTAAAATTTCAGACAATTCGGTCCGAAATGGTTTTGCTTAACGGTGGTGGGAAAAATATGGAAAAAGAAGCGCCAACGTTCATCGTGGGCTTTCACGTGATGTGACGTGCCTCGCTTTTGGTTCCATCTGCGTTTATTTTTTCTCTTTCTTCTCCGCGTCAAAGACCTGTGAGACGAAGACCCAACCTAGCTACCTGGTACATTGCGGTCTACCACCGGCTGTAACCGGTAAACCCGGTTTTCTTTCCTTTTTTCTATCTCAACTCTTTTTCACATCCAAAATCTACCTTTTCTCTCTCTTACTTTCACATCTTCGTTCCCCTTTCTTTTTTTAAAAGAAAGAACCGCTCCTCCGTTGTCAGAGACCGATTCAGCTCATCTTCATCTTGCTCCGTTAGGGTTTATGAGGTTCGTCATTTTCGTTACTCATTGTTCTTTCTCTGTTACCTCCGTTTGATTCCCGGGAAAATTGTGTGTATGGAAAAGGAAGCTCTCTGCGATCGCTTCTTTTTGTTGTTCTGAAACTTCGAAAGTTCATTCCAGTTGGAATCGTTTGCTCTTCTGTGTATTTGGCCAGTGGCGGCTTTTATTTATCTTTTGTTTATTTCACTTTGTATATGCGATTCTCTATTGGCCTTACTAATTTGATGCTGTAGGTTAAGTTATTTTACTTAGTTCTAAATTTATTGTCATCAACCACTTAAGTCAATTGATATAGCTGTCATACTCGAATAATTATGTTGAGATTAGTGGGAACTAATAGTTGGATGCTTGACTAGTTTCTTTATTTAATTGGCCCTGATTTTTGATTAAATAGGTTCATAACACTCAATTCCTTTCTGAAGCTTTAACTAATAATTGTTTCTTTTATGGGTTGCTGTTCAATTTGTACGTATCTTCTGCCAGTAAGATTAATTTGTGATTTTTTTTACTACTTTTTAATTTGGTTTTTTGATCTACCATCTATAGAAAATGTCTGGAGTTGAGGCATTGTGGGAGAGGTTAGTTCGTGCTGCATTGAGGAGGGAAAGGACTGGCGATGATACATATGGGCGGCTTGTTGGTGGAATTGCTGG
Organism: Senna tora; assembly: GCA_014851425.1. Lineage (NCBI taxonomy): Eukaryota > Viridiplantae > Streptophyta > Magnoliopsida > Fabales > Fabaceae > Senna > Senna tora. The sequence goes on along the minus strand of CM026262.1, from coordinate 1,404,340 downwards.
AAATGTACCATCTGCACTCGCAAAAAACAGGGATATTGATGAAATATTAAGAGTTGCAGATGAAATTCAAGATGATGATCCTAATGTCTCCAGAATCTGTATGTTGTTCATTGTTGCATTGTATTTCCTACATATTTTACCTGTTTATATATTTAATTAATGTATTTATTTAATATTTTAGATTAGTAATACATATGGATGGTTTAATTGAGCATGAAAACTATGTCTATATTGTCTACATAAGAGATATTGTCATGTTGGATCAACAGAACAACTAGAAAGAGATGAAAAGAAGCCCTCTTTATGAGTTGGTTCAATATAAAAAATTCACACATTTGTCTAAGTCTCTGACTCTCTGAAAAGTTAAAACACCTTTTAAAGTCAAGACTTTTTTCATGGCAGCGGAACTTAGTAGAATTGATACAAACATCTGCTTTAGATTAGAAGATCTAACGAGGCTTTATCACTTAGTAGAATTAATACAAATATCTGTTTGTTTATGATGTGTTTTAGAAGCTCAGAATCAAATAGCGGCTTTTCTTGCTCTGTGAGTGGCTAGACATATTTGGAATAGATTGTTCAGCCAATGTTAGGCCTTTTCTAACTTTTTAAGCTTTTAGGCTTCTGGAGGGTTCTTTGGCATTGTGCGTTGTTTCCTAGTTTGTGGTGTCTTTGGTTGGAGTGGAATGCATGAGCTTTTATAATGAATTCCTCTTGCCTCATCTTCCTTGGGGGAGGATTTGTGGTCTTTTTTTTTGATAGAAAAAGAAATTGTATTAAAGGAAGAAGAAGATTACAAAGACAAGGATAAGCAGTCCTCAAAAATAGGAAAAATGAAAACCAGCATAAGAAAACCTAAAACATTAGCTATATTTATTTTTTGGTCTTCGTTGTTAGTTTCTTCTAATGGTTTTGTCTAGAGGAGCTTCCCTCGTGGATCTCCCAAAGGCTTGGTAGGCTTTTCTTGAGTTAGGTTTTTCTTTTGTTTTTTGTTTTCCTCGTAGAGGATCTCTTGTTCTCTATTTTTTTAACCTTTTGTATATTCTCACTTCTAACTACGTTTATTGTCTAAAAAATTCACATATTGGAATATGGAACTGATATAAGACTAAGATTACTTTAGAATACCAATCTGCTAATGTCATTGCAAAGATTAGGCTTTGGTTTTAATTGTATAAAAAATTTTGTGTTCTTTGTCTTTTTACTGTTATATATATATATATATATATATATTTTGTTTACTGTGTTAAATTATTTTGTCAGATCCTTCCTCTTACCCTTCTTTGTATTTGTTGATGTATTACTTTTTTTTTTAAAAAGAAATTATGAAGAAAACTGATGTGTGTATGAAATCTAAATACTCATATTGTATCCATGCTTTTACTTTATACTAATATGACATCTATTCTTAAGTATTGCCTAATCTTTTAGTTGGCCTTCTAGTTTTCCTAGGGATTCAAACAAATGTTGTAGAGTGCATATCTGATGATGTGTCTTATTTGTGTGCAGTATGTGAGCATGCTTATTCATTGTCTCAAAATTTGGACCCTAACAGTGAAGGTCGAGGTGTTTTACAATTCAAGACCGGTTTGATGTCTGTGATTAAGGTACTCCATTTATGGTCAGATTCTGTTAGTCACAAATTTTACTTGAAGTATTTAGATTGTGCATTGTATCAGCACAATAACAAGTTTACTGGCTTCTATCTATTTGTCTATGGTGCTTGGTCGGTATAAGATTTTAGCATGTCAGAATATTTGTGATATTTTTTTTGCTGCATGTTGGAACTTCAAAAGTGAAATTTTCAATAAAAGAAGAAATCAAGAGATTGTATTAGGGAAGAAGAAAGAGGCAAATTACCTTTCATCTAATAAAAATGACAGTACGACACAAATTAGGAAGATAGGATATTTTTCTGGGAGAAGGTTAAAAAAACAGTAAAAAAGGAAATTAAATATGCAGGAAGTTACCCAGTCCCTCTGCATGACTAAAAGAGCCATTCCCTTGAACAAGCCCCTGGCCAAACACCACAAAGAATCCCTAAAAAAGATCATTGTCCATAAGGCATCTTAAGACAAGGAACACTCCTGAAAATATGAGCATTCCTCTCCATCCAAATCACTGCACAAACTGTACAATGCCCTGAAGTTCTACCCCTTGTTCTAAATGATGCTAACATACCCAAATCTCACCAAAGGCTCCAAAGACCCAAACAACTTATTCCACAAGAAAGCAGCCACACAGCTATGTAGAAATAAATGAGCTGTATTTCCTGCTCTATATTTGCACATCATGCAAATGTTAGGATTTAGGAGACAAAGCAGTGAGGTCTCCAAGTCATTTATATTAATTCTGTTGAGTGCCGTTCGCCAAGAAGCTTAATACTTTTAGATGGATTTTCAAAGAAAGAAAACTTCCTTAGTGGAATGCACACCAGAAGCATCTAACTCCCTATCTCTTTTATTCTCAATTGGGGAAAATCTAACAGTCTCAAAAAGAGGCAACAGTTTCTAATTATTTACATCTGTAATAGTAATATCCTTCAAGAATTTGCAATTCCAAGATTTCATATTCCTCTACATTGAACAAAATTTTGGAACTTATTCAAATAGGAAAGATGGCAGAATTGTTGCTGTTTCATGCTATGTTAATTTTTTTTTTGGGATAGAAAATGCTATGTTAACTTGATCTATGGCTTGTGCATACTCTTGTTAAATTTCTTAACCTTTTCTTTACTTCACAGTATATATGTTGGAATTAGGCTCTAATCTGTAGTGTTTTAGCCTTTTAGGAGCTTTTACTACTTTATTAAATCACAAATGTAGAGCTCTATTAAGGTAAGTGTCCAATAATTGCACACGTTTTACCTGTAAACTCACTTTTAATGTTCTTCAAATAGGAGGAGGTGCCATTTTCATTGAAATTTTCTTTCTCTGATGTTTTTCTAAAATGTTATAATTTATGTTATCTTGTTGGTTTTTTTTGCTATTCAGCAAAAGCTGGCTAAGAGAGAAGTTGGAACTATAGATAGAAGTCAGGACATTGCACGATTACAAGAGTTCTACAAGCGCTATAGAGAGAAGCATAATGTGGACCAATTACGGGAAGAAGAGAAGAAGTTGAGGGAATCTGGTGCATTTAGTGCAAACCTTAGCGAGTATGTTTGCATATTAGCAAAAGAACATATTGCCCATGTTTATATTTTGTGCCTTCACTTTTTCCCTGTCTTTCTTTAGGCACCATCAGTCGCCAAAGAGAGGTCTGTAATGCAGTGTATGTGATCATACAAGTTTCTTTCTATGTTGGTTCATGCCGTTAAAATTACCAAGTTTAAGTTGAAAAAATTATCTGATAAACATAATTAGGAAAATTTAATGATGGACCTTGAAGGCAGAAGCTATAATTTGAGTTATTGTAGTTCTCTAATACATTAACATCTTATTTGTCTTCTTTGACCATTGAAAACTTTATCAATTATCATCACTTTCTCTCTTAAGGTTGAAATAGCTCCTACAATTTGTTTGTTAACTTCTTTAATCTGGTATCTCTTTCATGACGTAATTTACATCATCTGAAAATCTTTTGTATTGTGCTTATGCCTTTTGAAACTTCAATTCTTTGCTGTTGCATATAGGTTGGAGCGGAAGACAGTAAAGCGGAAAAGAGTTTTTGCTAGTTTGAAGGTCTTAGGAATGGTAATTGAGCAGCTATCCCCGGAAATTCCAGAAGAGGTTAGCTTCCTTTTGTTTTGACATAATCTTTTAACAATATGCAACATAATCTTCAGCATGACAAAAGAGGGAATTTTGAACCTAAACCCCTCTGAGCAATCCAATGTGTTCAAGGCCCTGCATGATCAGCTTTCAAGTTTTTTCTTTCCTACCCAACTAAGAGAAGGCAAAATTTTTTTTGATAGAAAAAGAAATATTATTAAGGAAGAAAGAAAGTACAAAGGAGAAGGACAAGGAGTCCTCTAAGAAAGAAGAATAAAACCAACGAAAAGAAAGAGAAGGGAATTTTAACATGGTTTAGGGAACTCACACTCACTTCTTTTATTTTGTTTTGGCATCTAACTTTTCTTTTAAAGACATCAAGATCCAATAGCACACTAGCATTTAACTATTCCTTTGGTGAAGTATGGACTTTTGTAAAGGTAATTTATCATGTCTTAAACTGTTTCTCTTTATTGCAGCTGAAACGGGTCATGGAATCAGATTCTGCAATGACCGAGGACCTAATTGCTTACAACATAATCCCCATAGATGCTCCTTCCTTAACGAATGTTATTATGTCATTACTTGAGGTTGGTGACTTGATTTGCTTTTGATCCGAAATTTTAGTATGTTCTTGTCTGGTTTTCACCTTAAGAAATATATTTCTAGGTTCAAGCTGCTGTTGCAGCTTTGAAGTACTTCCATGGCTTGCCAGAGTTGCCTCAGGGCTATCCAATTCCTCCTGCAAGAGATGCTGATATGCTCGATTTTCTGCAGTGTATTTTTGGATTCCAGGTCAGTATGTGAGAGTTTGTATGCATATTTCAACTGGGGATTGATGTGGTTGGTTAAACCTTCAGACATTTGGGTGTGGCGGGAAAAAGTAGAGCAAATTTATTGGTCATTTGCCATTTTGGCCTTCGTTTGTTGTTCTCAGCCAGAGAGGAATGCTTGCATTTGTTAAGATGTCCTTTTGTCTATTCAGATGTTATGGGACTGTACATGGGTTCCCTAATTCTGCCCATCCATGCTTAAGGGCGCTTCTCTTTCAGATATGGAGTGAGACTGGGCTTCATTGTTGCATGTTTGAACATTTTAGTTTTCTTCTCTTCCACTTCTTTTGTAGAGGATTTCTTTTACTCTAACTTGGATGATGTTTCCTTCCTACAAGTTACTCATTTCTAATTTCTTCCTGTAATCCATGAATTTGTCTGCAGTGTGCAAACTGCAAATTGCATCCCCCTGCTCCCTTTTGCCATATCTTTTCCCTACCCTCTTTTCTCTGCACAAAAATAAATTTTAAGATGGTTACCTTTGTGATTTTTGAGCTGAAATTTTTTTGAAGATTTCAATTGAATTAGGTTGTGAACACTTTACACTTATAACTTGAGCGGAGTTTTTCACAATTGTGATTCTCTCCTGTCTGATCTTTTTTATTTTACATAACAGTTTTGTCTAAATGACAGAAAGTTGTAGTCTGATTCATGTAATCTTGTAATATGATTGGAAGCAATTAAATGCATTTGTATTGGTCAAAATCTTCCTTACAATCTTGCATGTAATGCTTGGGTTTGTTGATTCCAGAAAGATAATGTGTCTAATCAGCGCGAACACTTAGTTCACCTGCTTGCAAATGAGCAGTCTCGGCTTGGAACTCCAGATGAAACGGAGCCTGTAAGTCTCAAATTATTTGATTATAGTTTTTTTGGGTGTGTGTCATTATGTCGGGCTCTTAAGTATTTTCCATTTTCCAAGGTTTCTTCAATTATTATGGAATTGAATACAAAACAACACAATAACAATCAAAGCCTTCTTCCACTAAGTGGGGTCATATGGATCAAGCGACACTGTGTTTTGTTTTTGCTCATTTTTATAGTTAGGTTATTAATAGTTAAATCCATCCTAATAGTTTCTCCCATTGCTTACTTTAGTCTTCCCCTACCTCTAGTTATTGGCCTATCTTCCATTTGGTTAACTTTACGTACAGGAGCCTCTAACGGCCTTCTTTGTACATATCCAAACCATCTAAGGTGTGTTCCAACTAACTGTTCAAATAAAACTTAGTAAGTAAGATGGTTTGTTCAGAGGTGTTTCCATTATGGATCTCCGGAGAGATTGGAAGGCTTTGTTGAGCTAGAGTTTTTTTTTGGAAAACTTAGTAGAGGTGTTCATGAATTATAAGGGAAAATTTCACTTTGAATTAGTTAATAAATTTTTTTTTGTTGGTTTCTTCTTTTTCTTTTGAGGACTTCTCGTCCTCTTCCCATGTATTATCTTTCTTCAGTAATTTTTTTTCTATCAAAAAATAAAAAATAAAACTCGGTATATCATTTACTGAAGATGGAATATGCAATGTGGGTATACATGATTTTGATGTTGTGTTCGGGGGAGGAAACTTGTGTTCAGCTTTAGGCTGAAGCAAAATTTTCTTTAAGTGCTTGATTAACTCTGAAGGAAACTTGTGCAAACAGGAGGGTAGTTTATGCCATGGTACAGAAGTCTGTGCTGGTTTTGTTTTTATGGAAGAATCATCTTTTTTTCTTCCTTGTGGGTTTCTTCTAATGGTTAGTTTAGATTTTAGAGGAGTATCCCTCATGGATCTCCAAAAGGATTGTAAGGCTTTGTTAAGTTAGAATCTTCCTGTTTTTTTGTTGTTTCTTATTTTTGCTTTTGGAGGATCTCTAGTCCTCTATTCATGTAATCTCTTGTGTCTACTCTCATACTATAATGATTTATCTTCCTTGTTTCTAGAAATTGGATGAGGCTGCTGTGCACAATGTATTCCTGAAGTCCCTTGAAAATTACATAAAATGGTGTGACTATTTAGTTATTCAGCCTGTTTGGAGCAGGTATAACTTTTAGCAGCCTTTTCTGATTGAGTACTGAATGGAATCTATGGTTTTTGGTTATTGACGTGTTAAGGACCTGTAATTGTTTTGTACAGTTTGGATGCTGTTTGCAAAGAGAAGAAGTTACTTTATGTTTCTTTATATTACCTTATATGGGGTGAAGCTGCCAATATCAGGTTTCTTCCAGAATGCTTGTGCTACATATTTCATCATGTAAGTTAATTGGGCAGGAAATCTGAGCCATTTGTTTCTAGTTGATTCTGTATTGTTCATGTTGGTTAATTCTTTGATGTTGCTGTTGATCATATGCTTCCCATTATCCTTTTTATGAGCGTTAACTTAGTTTTTGCTGAAAGGAAAAACATTGATATGCATATTTTATTTTTCTATTTATTATTGAGTTGTCCTGCTATCACCCCCAATATTTACCCATGCAGGATGTTGAGTGTTTCTGTATGCATTGAAATGAATATTAGGAACTTGAATACCATTGGACGCATTGGATTGGCATGCACTTGTTATTCAGTTCAGTCTATTTCTTTGCTAGTTTGGCGGATTGCCATACTTATCTTTTCTGCCTGTACCCTCCCTGAATTTATTTCAATTTCCTTACACGTCCTGTATGTTCTTTTTGTATACTACCTGTTAAATCTTGTCTCTTGATCACTGCATTCGTTTCTAGTCACTCACATATTTGATGTGCAGATTGCCAGGGAAATGGATGAAATTATAAGGCAGAAAGTTGCACAGCCAGCTAATAGTTGCATCTCTCAAGATGGTGTCTCATTTCTAGATCAAGTTATTTTGCCTCTCTATGATGTTGTTGCTGCAGTAAGTTTCTGCATGTTTTATTTTTACTTCACTAACAAATATAAGTAATAAGGGGCATAAATCATGTACGTGGAAATATATGGTGACTTGACAACTGTCGACAGTGTCAAAGAGCTAAAATCAAAGTGCTTTATTTATTTAAAAGCCTCCAATGCCTGCAAGAAATTATGTTACTCAAAATGAGATAGAGTTGTACTCCAAATAGGATTGAAATATATGGTGACTTGACAACTGTCGACAGTGTCAAAGAGCTAAAATCAAAGTGCTTTATTTATTTAAAAGCCTCCAATGCCTGCAAGAAATTATGTTACTCAAAATGAGATAGACTTGTACTCCAAATAGGATTGACGCATGATAAAACGTTATGGCAATGACGCAATGTGCAATTCTAGCAACCTTGTGGTGTATTTGGTTGGAGCGGAATGCTAGAGTCTTTAACGATAAAGACCTCCCACCTCACCTTCGTGACTTCATCATGGGTTTCCTAGAATGGATTGTTTAGAGGGTTTTCCCTTATGGATTTCCAAAGGGATTGGAAGGCTTTATTGATTTAGCATCCTCTTTTTTCTTTCTTTTTTGCATTCCTGTTTCCTTTTGTAGAGGACAGCTTGTCCTCCTTCTATTCACTTGTATCTTTTATCTTTTTAATAATATTATCTTTTTTTATCAAAGAAATTGTTTTTGGGTGATGACTTTCATATTAAGTATTGGAAGGATTGCTTATGTGTGGAGAGACTGGGCTACTTTGTTGTATGCTTGAGTAATTGAGCCACCTGGGCTCATTATTTTCTTTTTGGGATGATAACTTTTTCTCCATTTGTATGTTCTTTTCATCCTTTTCCCCTGTTGGTAGATTGCGTTTAATCATATTCAGAGAGGTGTTTTAATTGAAAATCTTAGCTGGTTTCTATCTTTGTTGATTATAATTTGAATTTGATTACTCAACTTTCAGGAAGCAGCTAACAATGACAATGGGAAGGCATCACATTCTTCCTGGAGGAACTATGATGATTTCAATGAATATTTCTGGTATGGATTCTTTGATGACACTGACAGTACAATTCCAGTTAAAAAAAGGGACGCTTGATGACTATTGCTGATTTGAGCAGTTCTTTTTTATATTGAAGTCTGATGGTGTCTTTTCTAGGTCTCTCCGTTGCTTTGAGCTTAGTTGGCCATGGCGCAAGAGCTCTTCTTTCTTCCAAAAGCCACCACCGAGATCAAAGGTTTTTTAATTTCTTAGATTAGTTATATTCGCATGTAATTGCTTTATGTCATTGGGTGTTGTTACTTGTTACATTTCTTTTGTTCTTAATATCTTGTACTGAAAAGGTGGTTAGAGGTAGGCATATATTCTAGAACAGTTTGTTTGTAGGGATCAGATTCTAAAATACAGCATACTTCTGAAATAAATAGTAGGACTGCTGTCTGCAGTTGTTTTAATGTAGCTGACATTAGAAGGTTCACTTGTTGCGGTACCATATTGAGTTATTGACATAAAGAAGCAATGGGAGGATGTTTTCTTGGGCTACGGTCTGGGATTTGAAAGAAAGATTTACTATGATATTTTGGTCTAAGTCACTAAATGTCAGTATGATTGAAAGGGAAAAAAATGATTGTAAGCATCACACGTTAGGAAGAAATTGTTCTGGAGTTCATTCTAAAACAGTTGAGTGTTATAACTTGATTTTCTTTTGGTTGGAAGCCTTATCATCTTTTTGCCACCAATGCAGAACTTGATAAAATCCGGAAGAAGTCAGCGTCGAGGAAAAACATCTTTTGTGGAGCATAGGAGTTTTTTCCATCTCTATCATAGTTTCCATCGTTTGTGGATATTCCTTTTCATGATGTTCCAGGTTTGTGCATTCATGTACTTGCCTTATTTTGTGGCCTTTAACTTTGCTACTTGCTACTTGTTGCTTCCTTCAGCATTTTTATTAGCCGACCCCACCTAGTGGGAAAAGGCTTCGATTGTTGGTTGTTGTTTTTGTCGTTTATATTGACATTAATTGATGTATTCCAAATTGGTGTTTGGTTTTTGGCTCATATATACTTTTGAATGGTATGTAATTTTATTCTAATTTTCAGGGTCTGACTCTGATTGCTTTCAATAATGGACATCTTAATGCCAAGACTTTGCGTGAGGTTCTTAGTCTTGGACCAACATTTGTTGTGATGAAGTTTTTTGAGAGTATGTATTTCTATCTTAATGTTGTGCTATTTCTTTTTATGAAATGGAAAATAAAAATCCTCCTTGAAAGGAAAAAATGAAAAGAAAACAGCGAGCCGAAGTGGCTAAGAATGGAAACAAAGCTGCCCAATACCTTTGCTTATTGATGACAGAAATTTCCTTGATAGAGTGTTTAATTGGCAACCACTTCCGTCATGTCTTGTTGGGAAGAGGATCATTTTTATGGTTCTCTCTGTGTTTTTTTTACTAATGGTAAATGGTATCATCAAGGTGATTGGGTGGCTCTTTCAAATTTCAATTAACCTTAGGTATTCTCTTTTGTTTGTTTTTCCTTTTGTTTGGGGAGGATATCTTATCCTCTGTTTTTATACCTTTGTGGATTACTCTCACTTTAATAATATAAAATTCGTTGGCCCAGTCCTTTTGGTTTCAGTACCAAGATGTTGACCTCGGTTTTGGTTCTTTTGTCATGGAAGTTGGCAGAATTGTTGTGGCTAGTATCATATCTTTCTTGCCACTTTTATTAGTGTTAGAGATTATAATAAAACAATTCAGGGGTCATCACTTAATATCATAATCCGTAAGCCTGGGTTGAATTGTACTTGACATCTTGCCTCAATGATTGAGTAGTTAGGAGTTCAATCCTTGTTACTTCCCATTCTCTAAATAAAATTAAAAGCTTCATCAAGGTAATGGCGGGTTAATTCTTTGTCCACACTTCCAAGTCCAATGGGCTTTCACGTATGGGGGTTGTTTCATAAAATTATGGGGCCTGTTAGAGATAGTAATAAAACCATTCATGAATCTTTGTGTAGCAACTTAAGCAGTTGATTTCAAATGGTCCTTGGCAATTAGTTATATTTTCTGAAGTTTCTGTTTATTCATGCAGGTGTTCTGGACATTTTCATGATGTATGGGGCGTATACAACTACAAGGCACTTAGCTGTCTCTCGAATTTTTCTTCGATTTCTTTGGTTCAGTGCTGCATCAGTTTTCATAACCTTCCTTTACGTGTATGTCTGCTTCCACATGCAAAATTTATCATTATGTTGTTTTCTTGTCTTTTTTCTGTCTTGTTTTGTTAGTATGCCAAAACACGTGTTTTCTGACTGTCTGTGTTTGACTGCAGGAAAGCACTCATGGAAGAGAGTAAACAGAATGGAAACTCAGTTTTCTTTAGATTATATGTGATTGTGATTGGGATTTACGCAGGTGTGCAAATTTTCATCAGTTTTCTCATGCGAATACCTGCTTGTCATCGTCTAACTAATCAATGTGATCGTTGGTCTTTAATTCGCCTTGTGAAGTGGATGCGCCAGGTTCTTGATGCCTTCAGTTACCTTCATCTTGATAAATATATTACTTCTTTCATGCTTGTTAAATATCTTGTGGAGTTATGTTGTCTGATTGCTTTACTTTTTTTTTTCATATCTGTTGATTGTTGAAGGAACGGTATTATGTTGGGCGCGGAATGTATGAAAGGAGTACTGATTTCATAAAGTATGCACTTAATCTCTCTTCTTTGATCTTTCTTTCCCCTGTAGATTGTATTTTCCAAAAGCAGTGAAGATTGTATTTTAAGAATTCTCTGTCATTTTACATCTTTCTGAAAGAGTTTGATATTGATTTGGCCTATGATATTTAATTACTTTTCTGGACAAGCTCTGCAGTATTCCACTGGTTGCACGGTCTGTGTTCCTCGTTAGATGATGTACGAAGATGAACTTAAGTTGTTTGTGTGGTTTTTAAAATTTATATACCTTGATCTTGATGGGTTTTGAAAGATAATGGGGAAGAGCAACCGTACGAAATATATTTTTGAAATACTTAAACACTGATTTATTATTCTATCTATACTAATGCTGTTACCAGACAAAGACACTTGTACTTCTTACTTTCGGTGCATAAAGTAACACTTCTCTTAACGTATGAGGCATTCCTTGATTCTTAATTCTTTTTAAAAGGGTGACTTTTTTCTTAATCTATAAAGCTTTGCGAGATATTAATACCTATTACCAAGGTTGATTGGCATGCTTCATCTTTTTGCAGGTATTTGCTATTTTGGCTTGTTGTTTTGGGTGGAAAATTTTCCTTTGCCTACTTTCTTCAGGTTGGTTATTCATTTATATCTGCTTACTTAAGTTTTCTTGTTGATAAACATATCTTGATTGCCATTTTTTATTTTTTGTGCAGATCAGGCCACTGGTGGATCCCACAAGAATTATAGTGGACCTGGATAATCTCGAGTACTCGTGGCATGATCTTGTTTCTAAAAGTGAGTAGTCGCCTGACTGATGATAAGTACAATGTTTGAATACTACTGTTAGGATTGTGAGTTTTAAACGGATAATTTTCGATGGTTGCCAATTGAAGTTTTGGAAGGGTGATAGGGATCCCTCTTGTATAGTCACTAGTACCAAAACTCGTACAATACAAAATGGGAGGTGCAAAAGAAAATATAGAGAATAACCAAGAACCAGCTACATAGGTACGATATCAGTACCCTTACACAGCAGCTAGCAAAAGGAGAATAGGAAAAAAAATTGCCAAACAGAAATGGTGGTTCCTGACTTTAGGAGGCCAGACTCTCTCCTTACACTTCAGATATCTTCCTTTCCATCCCACAAGGTACTATGATCCCATATAACTCCAGCCATCTGTCAGAGTTGGTTATTGCTGTCATATTTCCTCTCTGCCCCTCACCTCATTCTAGAATAGGTTTTGGTCTCATTTTTCTTTGGATTTGGCCTACCTTCAGCCTCCCTGCCCTTTCAAGTGTAATTTTTTCGAATAATAGGCCCATCAGAAGAACACTTAGGAAGAGAAGAAAGAAGGTTGCTTACGGCTTTGTAGCTTAGTCTTCATGGTTTATTGTAATGTTAATTCAAAGTTCTCTAATTCTGCAGATAATCATAATGTTTTGACAGTTGTTAGCTTATGGGCTCCAGTGTTTGCTGTAAGTGCATGGCCTATACTTTTACATGTTTACTTTCAAATCTTTTGTCTCTGAAATTGGGTGATACTTATGGATCTAAATGATAGCATTTCTTTGTCTTTTTGTTATTATATTCTAGTTTGTACTTAATAATTTTCATTCAAGAGGTTGATGTAGTTGATAATTTGCATCAGTTCTGTCCATTTTCGTGGATGGGAAGTTTGTGTCAAGTTGCATGTATTTTAAAAAAAGTTGAGTTTACATGTTATGCTTATTTGGTAATGCTGGAATTGAGTTCTGAATCTAGTTCTAATTTGAACTGATATTTTATATTCAAGAGGAGCTGGAGCTGGAATATTCCTTAGTTGAGAAACATTTTCATGCTGTTTAGTAGTTTCTAACTGCCAAATTTCTGGTGATACACTAAAATCACCTCTATCTATATCTTTCCTTAACACGCTTGTCTGTTGCATAATTTGTACCAAGTATTGTTTAACTAATCAATAATGTTATTTTTGGCCCTTCACTTCCCCGGATTTTCCATTGCTATTACTTATTCATGAATCTCCATTGGTTCAGATGTATCTTTTAGATATTTACGTGTTCTACACAGTTGTATCAGCTGTCTGGGGATTCTTACTGGGGGCAAGAGATCGCTTGGGAGAGGTATGTAATTTTTTTAGCAATTGTTGAACTGACTTACAGTACCTGTTGTTTGTCAATATGCTCTTTTCATAATTATCGTATATCCACATCTCTGTTAGTTTTGTCCTTTCAAATGATTGCCTAAACAATTCAGTAGTATTCTTTTGTTCATGTCTGCTTATGATCACACCAGATTAGATCATTGGAATCCCTACACAAACAATTTGAGCAGTTTCCTGGAGCTTTTATGGATACTCTTCACGTTCCTCTGCACAACAGGTTATGCTTGTGACGCATATTCTTTTTTTGATTTTTCCATTTAGTTTTGAAGTCATAATTTTAAACTTTTTCTGAATGCTTGGTTCAGTAGGAAAACAGCTGTCTGCATAGGCACTATTTTTTATTTTTTCCTGTGGATTAATGATTCTTAGCTTGCCTCTGCTCACATATTTCTCACTCAACTTATTTTCAGGAGTTCCCGCCGTGCATCTGGTCAGGTGAGTTACTTTCCATAGGTAAAGAAAGAGAATATGTTCCTATCAAAAAAAGAAAGATAATATGTCAGTATGATTGTTTGTTGGATACAAACACATTTTTCCAACTTGATAGTTGAAAAATGAGAATCAAGTTTGTTCATTTGATAAGTATTTTATGATAAGCCAGCGATGAATCATGAAACATCTCAAGCTGAGAAATTTTCACTTATCTAATTACTTCTGCATCTGAAGGCTGTGGAAAGTAACAAGGTTGATGCTGCTCGTTTCTCCCCTTTTTGGAATGAAATCATTAGAAATCTGAGGGAGGAGGATTATATAACTAACTTGTAAGTGCAAGCTCATGTGTACAATTTTTGTTTGCGTAATTTGTTAGTGGACACTTGTATGTTTCCAAAGTATATTGTTAGTTAAATATTATTTTGGTGATGATAGTTTCACTAAATGTTTAATTTAGTTCCTATGGTTTAAGATTTTCAATTGGGTACATATTGTTTTAAAATTCATAATTTATTACAATTGCTAACTTAATTTGCTGTTAGTTCATATTAAATTTTATTGATGTTGTGAAGTGGCTTGACATGTTTGATAGACTGTTCATTGATTGATTGATGCCTATACATGTTCATTGATTCTTACTTTCAGAGAAGTAGAGTTGCTTTTAATGCCTAAAAATTCTGGGGATCTTCCTTTGGTTCAGTGGCCTCTTTTTCTTCTTGCTAGCAAGGTAATTCAATTGTTTAATCAAAATAACTTTCACATATAGTGCAGACGGTTGTGTGTGTGCCTGTTACCTGTAAACATGGACTTTAGGTTTATTTTGGTGATTTGGTCAATATTTAATGAATAAATTTCCTTTACATGATATTGCAGATATTTCTTGCTAAGGATATTGCTGTTGAGAGTAGAGATACTCAAGATGAGCTTTGGGATAGGATTTCCAGAGATGACTATATGAAATATGCCGTTCAGGAGTGTTACTATGCTATTAAACTGATATTGACAGAAATATTAGATGATGTTGGAAGGATGTGGTAAGTATCAGCTGATGGTGGAAGCAAAGTGAAATGTGTACCTTCTAAAGATGTGAAATATGGTCAATGTTTTTAACTGCTTGCTTGGTTATTTTGCAATTGCCGTTTTGTCAGGGTTGAAAGAGTATATGATGATATTAATACAAGCATCACAAAGAAGGCTATTCATGTGGACTTTCAACTTAATAAGTTGCCTCTTTTGATATCAAGAGTATCTGCGCTAATGGGTATTTTGGTTCGTATCTTATATTTTATGTCCTGGATTATTTTATGCCTGTTTGTACAAAGCTTATAAGAATGATGTTTATGCTAGTATTGTAATTTTGACATTTATGTTCAGTGGTTATCCTTATTATAATGGTCTCAGCTGAAAGTGAAACTGTTAGATGTCACTGTTGTTCCTTTTACATTTTATAGGCTAAATGAAACAGGAATAAGGCATCCCAAACATGTGTCAGAATTTTTTTTAAGGTGGCAATGTGGCAAGTTACATGTCAGTTATTCATTGTAGACATGGTTAACATGTTCAATTATTCATTTAGTTTGAATTGTCTGTTTATATTGAGTTGAACGCACTGATTTTTTTTTTTTTACAGTAATAGTAAGGGCACTATAGTATGCTATCTATATCTGTTTTCATTATTCTGTCTTTGAAAATATGGTATGATTCATATCATGGATAAAAGTACGAAGCCCGGATTATTTGGTTTGAAATAGTCCTTTTGGTTTATGATTTGGCATATAAATGTTAACATGCATCTCTTCTCAATGTGCTGCCCTTCTAATAAAGTCCTAGTTTAGTGCATCTAATTTTCATTGATTTGACCTTTAACAGAAAGAACCAGAAACACCTGAACTTGAAAGGGGTGCAGTAAAGGCTGTTCAGGATCTGTATGATGTAGTGACACATGATGTCCTTTCAATAAATATGAGGTTTGTCCCTCTTGATATATGTACACTTGTTTTATTCCAGTTGCTGAATCCTTATGTTATCTTTCATGTTCATCTAGGGAGCATTATGACACTTGGAATTTACTATCCAAAGCAAGGAAAGAGGGCCGTTTATTTGCAAAGTTGAAATGGCCTAATAATGCTGACTTGGTATGCTTAGATAGTCTGTTTCTATTCAGTTTTTTCTGTATAACTTGTTCTGGAACTTAGTAACTAGTAACTAAATATATGCAGAGAGCACAAGTGAAAAGATTGCATTCACTATTGACTATCCAACATTCTGGTTCAAACATTCCTAAAAATCTTGAGGCCAGACGAAGGCTGGAGTTTTTCGCAAATTCGCTTTTCATGAAGATGCCTGTTGCAAAGCTAGTTCGGGAGATGTTGTCCTTCAGGTAAATCTTTTCTGTTCAAGTAACTAGTTCTGCTTTGCTTCTGGTATGCTAATCACTTCCTGTGTTTGATGCAGTGTTTTCACACCCTATTATTCTGAGATTGTGCTTTATAGTATGTCGGAACTTCTAAAGAAAAATGAAGATGGCATATCAATACTATTTTACCTTCAGAAGATATATCCAGGTTTTCGATTCATTCTACTTCAATACAGTTATTCATTCTGAATCTGACCTCAAACCTAGATTCCTGTTTGCCATTCAAAATAATTGAGGAAGTGGCTGAAGACAAACATCCATTATGGGATAGAATTGTGTATATGGATTCTCTTTGGTGCTTTGCACTTTTTTCTTTTGGTTTTGAAGGGAGTCACTATTTTTGACGTGCAAAGAGAATAAAAAGCTCTTTTGTACTATATAAGTTTGGTAGGGACTTTGTTATGTTGTTTTTGTTTTGAGCTTTTTCTTGCATTTCTGGTATGAGGATATCTATTGTCCAACTTTTTCTCTTTCTCAAAAAATTTCTTCTATTGTCCAAAATAATATTAATTCATTGTAGATGAGTGGAAGAACTTTCTTGCTCGAATTGGTCGTGATGAAGATGCCCTTGACTCAGAGCTTTTTGATAATCCTAGTGATATCCTTGAACTGCGTTTTTGGGCTTCTTATCGGGGGCAAACATTGGCTAGAACTGGTAATGGTTTCTTTTTAAATGCTGCATATAGAGGTTTTCACTTCAATGCTGTGAGACATTCCTGCTTTTGTTGTTTAAAATTCATTTGAAATGCTTTAATCTATTTTGAGTTTTGACCTTTCTGAATGTGTGCTTTACTTTTCGTATTCTTGTCTATTCCATCAAAATATTAAATTTTTCTTTACTGCCGTGTTTTCTCATGTTAACAAATCATTTCAAATGAAAATCTTATCTATATGGTCTCTTAACTATAATTTTGTGGGCTTTGGGAGAAATAATGAGTATAAATATTAAATCATTTCTTTACTGCCGACATCAAAATATTAAATTTTTCTTCACCGGAGGGAGGTGGCTCGTTTCTCCCCTTTCCATGCATTTTTTCTAATTTTTCTCAACAGGTCTTCTGCTGGTTGCTGTAAGTTTCTGGTTTTTTCTGGTTTTCTCTATTGGGAAGGGGGTATACGGAGGTGTCTCTGTCTTCGCTCTGGATTTTGGCATAGAGAAGGCGTTTGGGGAATATGGTGGGAGTATAGTCTTCATTTCTTTGGCTGTTAAGGATGGGAGCAAAGCGTTTAGCTATTGAAGCTAAAACGTTTGATCTATCATTGGAGTATTCTGGCTCTTACTCCCGCCTTACCATTGTGGAGAGGGGTCGAGGTTTTATATTTAAGGTGATATTTGGGAGGGATGCTGCTTTTTGGTTGATGTCGGCAGCGCGGGAGTTAAGTAGTGGTGGATGGAGTGGTCCAAGTACCAGGAGGTATCGTGACAAGGATAAATTGTACTTGGTCTATGTAGGGGAGAATGGGAGGGGTAGATTTCTTTGTATTACGGAGTATTTCAACGGGGGACGAAAGGTCTCCGTAATGGTGCCGGAGGGATTACACGGTGTGGGGTGGAGGCAAGTTTCTAATGCGTTGATATCCTTGCTTGTCCAACCAGCTACAAGGGACACGAGGTTGACAAGTAGTCGCCAGGATAAACCTTCCTCGTGGGTGTCGGAGAGGGTTTCATATGTTGATATAGTGAAGAATCTGGAAGGTGGTGTAGGGAGAAGGGATGATAACGGTTCTGAGGGTCGTAGTCGTAACGGTATAAGGGAGAGTTTGGCACCACAAAACAAATTTAAAAAGACTCTTAAGATACACTTGGATCCTAATGGGAGAAGGAGAGTGGAGTGGGTCTTAGAAAGAAGGGTTCAACAACCGAGAAGTCCTTTGAGGCTTGCATTAAGTAAAGGTCCTCCAGAAATTCATAAGTCTCAACAGCAACCAAAGAAGCGAGTTAATTGGGCTTTGCATGATACAACTCGAAAAAATGGAACCAAGAGGGCTAATGAATCACGTGTAGAGGAGTTGGGTCAGGTTAAGGCCCAAAGCTCTCTTAAGAAAGTAGTGAATGGTAGCGATGGAGGTCGAAATGAGGCTATTAGACCTTTGGCATTGACGTGGGTGGCCAAAGGGGTAGACAAGGTAAAGAAAGGGACAGAGGTGATGGGTAGTGTATTGGGACCTGTTTCTGGTGAAGGGAGTGAATATAATTCGAGTACTCATGCCTCATCAAAAGGAAAGGAGGTAATTCAGGAGGTGGATTTAGGCCCAAGTTGTTCTGGTACTAAGGGGGAGATGACAAGCCATTCTTTCTTTGACGCGGAGGCATTATCGTCAGATACTTCAGACACAGAAACTGTAGACGATGACTCTCTGATATCTCATTTTGAAAATGAAGAGGGGTTATTAATCGAGCAGTTAGAAAGAGAATTTATGGAAGAGCAAAAGCAAACAAAATAAGGAGGCAGAAGTTCCTCTTGATGGTTTTACTGTACTCTTTGGAGGGGAAGGTGAAGAGGCTACGCATGGTAAGGGAAGGGCCGAGGGGGTTGAGCAGAATACTTTGAGTCGGCCAGGCATCCTTCCTAGGCCTCCGGCAACCAGTTTGCCAGAGGAGAACGTTATTAATTTAAGCCAACTAGGGGGTGGAAAAGACAACCGCGATCCCCAAGCTCTGCTGGATGGTCTGAGTTTCAAGCTGCTGGATAAATCAGGGAGAGAGATCAAGGTGCAGGTGAGTCCTCAGACATGTACGAGGAGGAAGAAGAGGGCGGATAAGGAGCTACAGAGATTGAAAACCACGGTTAATTATGGAGGGAGGAAAGGTGGCAAGGGGAAGTCAGGTGGATCATGAGGATTATTAGCTGGAACACTAACGGGTTAGGAAACCCAATAAAACGCAGGAAGATCAAGGAAGTGTAAGATAAAGTAGATCCCGACATTGTTCTTCTGCAGGAGATTAAGTTAGAGCTGGTTGATAGTTTCTTACTTCGTAGTATTTGGAGTAGTCGTTTCAAGGAATGGGCCTTTATACCCTCTTCAGGGTCCTCGGGTGGCCTTTTAATGGGGTGGGATACGAGGGTAGCCTCTAAAGTTGATGATCTTAAGGGGTCCTTCTCTTTGTCGGTTTTGTTAAACGTTAAGGGTAAAGGGTGTTGGTGGATCACAAATGTGTATGGCCCGACTAATCCTAGGAGCAGATCCCTTTTGTGGGAAGAATTATCTTCTGTATATGGTTTATGCAGTCCTCACTGGTGTGTGGGAGGAGATTTTAACGCTATTCGCTTCCCTACAGAAAAGTTAGGGGGCTCGAGAATTAATGCGAGTATGAGAGCTTTTGATGAATTTATTAGAGATTGTGACTTACGGGATATTCCTCTTTCTAATGCTCAATTTACTTGGTCAGTCAACCGAGGAAGGGTGATGTCCTCTCGAATAGATCGGTTCTTGGTTACTTCTGTGTGGGAGGACCATTTCCCAGACTTGATTCAGGAGACCCTTGCTCGCTCGGTGTCTGATCATTTTCCTCTTCTCCTTGAATCCAGTAGAGTTAAGTGGGGTCCTACTCCTTTTCGGTTTGAGAACATGTGGCTTCGTCATCATTCTTTTTTGGATCAAGTTAAGATGTGGTGGGAGGAATGCTCGGTTACAGGGTGGGAAGGTTATAAGTTTATGAAGAAACTTAAACATGTTAAGGAGAAGCTTAAAGTCTGGAATAAGGAGACCTTTGGCGACACAAGGTTGGAGAAAAGGGAGATTTTACTCGAAATGGGAACTCTCGATAGAATGGAGAGCAAGGGTATGCTAGATGAAGCTCAATGCGCTCGTAAGATCGCCTTGAGGAATAAGTTGGATGAGGTCATCAATAAGGAGGGCATTAGTTGGCGTCAAAAGGCCAGAACTAAATGGGTCAAAGAAGGAGATGTGAATTCCAATTATTTTCACAAGGTAGCGAATGGGAGAAGAAGAAAGAGTTGGATTAAGGAATTGGAGGTGGAAGGGGGAAGAGTGGTTGTTGATTTGATCTCTAATGAAGTTACAAAGTTCTACAAGGAGCTGTACACTGAAGAGGTTGATGAGAGGCCTTTCCTTGAAGGCATAGATTGGGCTCCCATAGATGAGGCGAAGGCTGCTTGGTTAGAAAGGCCGTTTGAGGAGGACGAAGTTAAGAAAGCAATTTGGACAATGGACAGCGAGAAGGCGCCGGGCCCCGATGGTTTCAACATGGCTTTCTTTCAGGCTTGTTGGTCTTTTCTCAAAGGGGATTTACTTAGAGTCTTTAATGAATTCTTTTACAATGGAAAGATTAGTACTAGTATGAACTCAACCTTCATCACCCTTGTTCCCAAAAAGGATCGATCCATCAAGGTGCGAGACTTTAGGCCTATCAGCTTGATCTCTAGTGTTTATAAAATAATCACCAAAGTTCTCTCCTTGAGGCTAGGGGAAGTCCTTGGGGATACCATCTCAGACAATCAGAGTGCTTTTGTGGGGGGAAGGCAAATCCTTGACGCAGCTCTAGTGGCTAATGAAGTGGTGGAAGATGTGAGAAGATGTAAAAAGAAGGGATTGGTATTTAAAGTGGACTTTGAGAAAGCCTATGACAGGGTCAATTGGGGTTTTCTGGACAAGGTCTTATGTCGTAAGGGTTTTGGGGATAGATGGAGAAGGTGGATTAAAGGTTGTCTCTTCTGTGGCCTTTGCAGTGATAGTGAATGGGGAACCTAAGGAGTGGTTCAAGGGTTCCCGAGGTGTCAGGCAAGGTGACCCCCTCTCCCTTTTTCTATTTACTCTGGTTGTCGATGTCTTAAGCCGCATGCTATGCAGGGGAATGGAGACTGGCGTGGTGAAAGGTTTGAAGGTTGGTAGTGAGGAGTTGGGGATCTCACATTTACAGTTTGCAGATGACACTATTCTTTTTCTTCCTGAAGATAAAGAGAATTTTCAGAATGTTCTATCCTTGCTTCAAGTCTTTGAAATTGTTTCAGGGCTTCGCATTAACCTCTCGAAATGTGGGCTAGCTGGTATCAATGTTAATGATAACCTGGTCGGGTACTTGGCTGATGTGGTGGGTTGTGAAGTATTGCAGTGGCCTCTGACGTATTTGGGTGCCCCTTTGGGGGCTGTTGAATGAAAGAATTTTGTGTGTATTGCATAATAGGAAGTACATGTATATATACAAGAGGAAACTCAAATCCTAATCAAATCCTAATAGATAACTAAATCTTAGTTATCCTTATCTAATTATCTCTATACAAATACGAATATATTTAAACAAATAATATATATATTCTCAACACTCCCCCTCAAGCTGGAGCATATAAATCATAGGCACCAAGCTTGTCACATAGGTATTTTATTCGAGGCCCTCTAAGAGACTTGGTGAAGATATCTGCCAGCTAATCATTTGAATTGACGAATCGAGTAGCAAGACACCCTGATTGAATTTTTTCTCTAATAAAGTGACAGTCAATTTCAATATGTTTGGTCCTCTCGTGGAATACTGGATTTGAAGCAATGTGCATAGCTGCTTGGTTATCACATACCAGTTCCATTTTACCAATGTCTCCAAATTTCATCTCCTGAAGAAGTTGTTTCAACCATAGGAGTTCACAAGTTGCTAACGCCATAGCACGATACTCAGCCTCTGCACTAGACCTTGCAACTACATTT
Organism: Senna tora; assembly: GCA_014851425.1. Lineage (NCBI taxonomy): Eukaryota > Viridiplantae > Streptophyta > Magnoliopsida > Fabales > Fabaceae > Senna > Senna tora. Next base: position 1,382,608 of record CM026262.1, on the reverse strand, counting down.
TGTTTCTTGCTTTTCCAAGAAACTAGATTCCCACCAAAGAGAACACAGTATCCAGATGTGGATCGCCTATCATCTGGTGAACCAGCCCAATCCGCATCTGTAAAGCCAACGATCTGGGAGTTACCCTTGTCCTCATATAACAGTCCTTGGCCTGGTGCTCCCTTAATGTATCGAAGAATTCGAATAACTGCATCCCAATGACTATCACATGGTGATTGTAGGAACTGGCTAACTACACTCACAGCAAACGATATATCTGGACGAGTGATAGTGAGATAATTGAGTTTTCCCACTAGTCTTCGATATCTCTCGGGATTGTTTATCAGCTCCCCCTGTCCTGGATAGAATTTGACATTTGGGTCCATTGGAGTCTCAACTGGTTTGCAGTTTAGCATGCCTGTCTCTTCTAATAAGTCAAGTGCATACTTCCGTTGTGAAATAGCCACACCAGAACTAGATTGGGCAACCTCAATTCCCAGAAAATATTTAAGCTTCCCCAAATCTTTAGTTTGGAAGTGGTTGCACAGATGTTGTTTGAGCTGAGCAATGCCTAAATCATCATTGCCTGTAATAACAATGTCATCCACATAGACAACTAAGTATAAGCACTTGCCATTTGAAGTATGGCGAAAGAAAACTGAGTGATCAGCTTCACTACGAGTCATTCCAAAATCTTGAACCACGGAACTAAATCGACCAAACCAAGCTCTTGGTGACTGCTTGAGTCCATAAAGAGAACGACGAAGTCGACATACTTTCCCAGACTCCCCCTGAGCAACAAAACCAGGTGGTTGCTCCATATAAACTTCTTCTTCTAAGTCTCCATTGAGGAAGGCATTCTTAATATCCAGCTGATGAAGTGGCCAATGATTAATAGCTGCAATGGATAGAAAAACACGAACGAAAGCAATTTTGGCAACAGGAGAAAAGGTATCACCATAGTCTAATCCAAAAATCTGAGTATACCCTTTAGCCACTAAACGAGCTTTGAGTCGTTCAATTTTGCCATCAGGACCAACTTTAACTGCATAAACCCACCGGCAACCAACTGGAGATTTTCCAGGAGGAAGCGAAACCAAGTCCCAGGTACCATTAGAATGTAAGGCAGTCATCTCATCAAGCATAGCTTGCCTCCAACCCGAATGTGCAAGAGCTTCATCTGTAGTCTTAGGGATAGAAACAAAATCCAAAGAAGACACAAACGCATAATATGGAGTAGATAAACGATGATAACTCAAGAAATTATAAACAGGGTGAGGATTACGAGTGGAACGAGTACCTTTATGAATGGCAATAGGAGGACTAGCAGGTGGCGGTTGGACCGGAGTAGCGGGTGATTCAGACGAAGGCAGTGAGTCAGGAAGAGTGGCTGTAGGCTCAGGACGGGGACGGCGATGATATGTCAGAAGAGGAGGACTAGGTATGTCTTGGGGTATGGCCTCTGGAAAAGGAAGAGAAGGAACAGGAAGGACTTCGATCACAGAGGGACTTACAGGCGTAGAGGATACAAAGAATGGGGAAGACTCAAAAAAGGTTACATCAGGAGAGGTGAAACAACGTCGAGTGGCTGGACAATAACATCGGTAGCCCTTTTGGAGTCGAGCATAACCGAGAAAAACACACTTGACGGATTTCGCTGCAAGCTTATCTTTCCCTGGGGTCAAATCATGCACAAAGCAAACACAACCAAAAACACGGGGAGGAAGATGATAAAGAGTGTCGTTAGGAAACAACAAAGAATGAGGGATTTCATCATGCAAGGCAGAAGAAGGCATGCGATTAATCAAGTAGCATGCAGTGAGAACAGCGTCACTCCAAAAATTAGTAGGAACATTATGATGAATAAGCAAAGTACGAGCTGTTTCAATAAGATGGCGATTCTTACGTTCAGCTATCCCATTTTGTTGTGGGGTATGAGGACAACTGGTTTGATGTAAAATTCCTTGAGTGGCCATAAATGTTTGAAAAGGTGTAGACAAATACTCTTTAGCATTGTCAGAACGCAAAATAGAGACAGAGGTATTAAACTGAGTTTTTATTTCAGCACAAAAGTTTTGGAAAATGTTAAATACCTCAGAACGATTTTTCATCAAATACACCCAAGTACAACGAGAATAGTCATCAATAAACGTGACAAAATATTGAAAGCCAAATGTAGAAGTCACGCGACTAGGACCCCAAACATCAGAGTGAACAAGTTGAAAAGGAGATGAAGATTGACTATTAAGACTAGTAGAAGACGAGCTACGTGTGTGTTTACCTAATTGGCACGACTCACAAGGAAGGGCAGACAAAGTAGAAAGAGAGGCATCCATTTTGCGAAGTTTTGAAAGACTTGGATGCCCCAAACGATTATGGATAATAGATGGAGAACAACTGGATGTGCACGCAACTGGGGATATAGGAGGTGAAAGGTGGTATAAGCCATGTGACTCTCGTCCTAAGCCAATCGTCTGCCCCGTACTCCGATCCTGAATAGAAACACATTGATTAGCAAAGGTGATGGAGTAATTGTGAGATTTAGTTAATTTGCTAACCGAAATAAGGTTGAACGGAGATTAAGGGTAAAGGGTGTTGGTGGATCACAAATGTGTATGGCCCGACTAATCCTAGGAGCAGATCCCTTTTGTGGGAGGAATTATCTTCTGTATATGGTTTATGCAGTCTTCACTGGTGTGTGGGAGGAGATTTTAACGCTATTCGCTTCCCTACAGAAAAGTTAGGGGGCTCGAGAATTAATGCGAGTATGAGAGCTTTTGATGAATTTATTAGAGATTGTGACTTACGGGATATTCCTCTTTCTAATGCTCAATTTACTTGGTCAGTCAACCGAGGAAGGGTGATGTCCTCTCGAATAGATCGGTTCTTGGTTACTTCTGTGTGGGAGGACCATTTCCCAGACTTGATTCAGGAGACCCTTGCTCGCCCGGTGTCTGATCATTTTCCTCTTCTCCTTGAATCCAGTAGAGTTAAGTGGGGTCCTACTCCTTTTCGGTTTGAGAACATGTGGCTTCGTCATCATTCTTTTTTGGATCAAGTTAAGATGTGGTGGGAGGAATGCTCGGTTACAGGGTGGGAAGGTTATAAGTTTATGAAGAAACTTAAACATGTTAAGGAGAAGCTTAAAGTCTGGAATAAGGAGACCTTTGGCGACACAAGGTTGGAGAAAAGGGAGATTTTACTCGAAATGGGAACTCTCGATAGAATGGAGAGCGAGGGTATGCTAGATGAAGCTCAATGCGCTCGTAAGATCGCCTTGAGGAATAAGTTGGATGAGGTCATCAATAAGGAGGGCATTAGTTGGCGTCAAAAGGCCAGAACTAAATGGGTCAAAGAAGGAGATGTGAATTCCAATTATTTTCACAAGGTAGCGAATGGGAGAAGAAGAAGGAGTTGGATTAAGGAATTGGAGGTGGAAGGGGGAAGAGTGGTTGTTGATTTGATCTCTAATGAAGTTACAAAGTTCTACAAGGAGCTGTACACTGAAGAGGTTGATGAGAGGCCTTTCCTTGAAGGCATAGATTGGGCTCCCATAGATGAGGCGAAGGCTGCTTGGTTAGAAAGGCCGTTTGAGGAGGACGAAGTTAAGAAAGCAATTTGGACAATGGACAGCGAGAAGGCGCCGGGCCCCGATGGTTTCAACATGGCTTTCTTTCAGGCTTGTTGGTCTTTTCTCAAAGGGGATTTACTTAGAGTCTTTAATGAATTCTTTTACAATGGAAAGATTAGTACTAGTATGAACTCAACCTTCATCACCCTTGTTCCCAAAAAGGATCGATCCATCAAGGTGCGAGACTTTAGGCCTATCAGCTTGATCTCTAGTGTTTATAAAATAATCACCAAAGTTCTCTCCTTGAGGCTAGGGGAAGTCCTTGGGGATACCATCTCAGACAATCAGAGTGCTTTTGTGGGGGGAAGGCAAATCCTTGACGCAGCTCTAGTGGCTAATGAAGTGGTGGAAGATGTGAGAAGATGTAAAAAGAAGGGATTGGTATTTAAAGTGGACTTTGAGAAAGCCTATGACAGGGTCAATTGGGGTTTTCTGGACAAGGTCTTATGTCGTAAGGGTTTTGGGGATAGATGGAGAAGGTGGATTAAAGGTTGTCTCTCTTCTGTGGCCTTTGCAGTGATAGTGAATGGGGAACCTAAAGAGTGGTTCAAGGGTTCCCGAGGTGTCAGGCAAGGTGACCCCCTCTCCCTTTTTCTATTTACTCTGGTTGTCGATGTCTTAAGCCGCATGCTATGCAGGGGAATGGAGACTGGCGTGGTGAAAGGTTTGAAGGTTGGTAGTGAGGAGTTGGGGATCTCACATTTACAGTTTGCAGATGACACTATTCTTTTTCTTCCTGAAGATAAAGAGAATTTTCAGAATGTTCTATCCTTGCTTCAAGTCTTTGAAATTGTTTCAGGGCTTCGCATTAATCTCTCGAAATGTGGGCTAGCTGGTATCAATGTTAATGATAACCTGGTCGGGTACTTGGCTGATGTGGTGGGTTGTGAAGTATTGTAGTGGCCTCTGACGTATTTGGGTGCCCCTTTGGGGGGTAACCCTAGGGCTGAGTCGTTCTGGGACCCCGTGTTGCATAGGATTTCTAAAAGATTGGAGAGTTGGAAAGGAGCTTATTTCTCTCTTGGTGGGAGGATTACTTTGATTCAGGCATGTCTATCTAGTATTCCTTTGTATTATCTTTCCTTGTTCAAGATCCCAGTTAAGGTGGCTAATAGGATTGAGGATATTATGAGGGACTTTTTGTGGTCTGGTAAGGGGGAGCAGAAGAAAGATCACTTGGTAAGTTGGGAGGTGTGTTGTAGGGCCAAGGAAGATGGAGGGCTAGGTTTAGGTAATCTGGTGGCTAAAAACATCTCTCTAGTGGCAAAGTGGCACTGGCGGTTTCCTTTGGAACCTAATGCCTTATGGCATAGGGTAATGAGCAGCAAATTTGGGGTTCAACAAAATGGTTGGGATGCTAATCTTGGTACTCGTGTCACTCATGCAAGCCCTTGGAAATTTATTTCTCAGGTTTACCATTCCTTTTCCCCTTTTCTTTCACTTCGTGTTGGTATGGGTACTCGCTTCCGCTTTTGGGAGGATCACTGGATTGGTGAAAATTCTTTTATGGAGCTATTTCCTTGTCTCTACGGTTTGTCATCTTTACACAACGCCCCAATCTCTGAATTTGTTGTGGCTAACAATGATCAAATCTCGTGGGATTTTCATTTCACTAGAAATCTGAATGATAGACACTAGAAATCTGCGGAAGAAATCACCTTGCTGCTTAATATTCTCAATCCTTTCCGTCTGTCTTCCACTCCAGACAAGAGAACTTGGAATTTAGATGCGTCTGGCACAATACGTGTTCTTCGCTCTTCAAATATTTGATTCGTAGGCCAAATCATAGCGCTACCTTTTTATCTAAAAGTTTTTGGAAGATTAAGGCTCCTTCTAAAGTAAAAGCTTTTACTTGGACAGCAGGGCTTAATAGAATCAACACGAATGATATGCTCCAGATTCGACGACCCAACATGGCGTTGTCACCTAACGTGTGTGTGATGTGCTTTGGTAGTTCTGAAACGAACAGCCACCTTTTCCTGCATTGTGATGTGGCAAGGTTGATTTGGAATAAATTATTTAGCTATTTTGAAGAGAGCTGGGTTTGCCCTGCGGATTTGGGAGCCTTTCTTGCTATTAAGTTCGCTGGCTTTGGGAGAAATAAAGAGCATAAAGGCCTTTGGCATTGTGCAATTCTTGCAGGCCTGTGGTGTATTTGGTTGGAACGGAATGCCAGGATCTTCAATAACAGATTCCTCCCACCTCATCTTTTGTGGGATAGAGTAACCTTTTCGGCTTCTTTGTGGGTTTCGGCCCATGGAATGTTTAGAGGGGTTTCAGTTATGGATCTCCAACGGGACTGGAGGGCTATTATGAACTAATGTTGCTTTAGTTTTCCTCTTTGAGGACCCCTTGTCCTCCTTTTGTGTATTCTATTCTTTTCTTCAATAATATTTCTTTTTCTATCAAAAAAAAAGGTCCTTGGCAATGTGCAGTATTCACAACTTTGTGGTATCTTTGGTTGGAGCAGAATGCTAGAGTCTTTAATAATAAATTGCTATCTCCTCACCTTGTCTGGAAAAGAATAATCTTTTTGTCTTTTTTGTGGGTTTCTTCAAGTGGTTTGTTTAGTGGAGTATCCCTCGTGGACCTAAAAAGGGATTGGAAGGCTTTGTTGAGTTAGAATCTGGGTTCTTTTGTTTTGTTTTTAGTTTGTAGAGGTCATCTTGTCATAATTGTAATATATTGTATTTACTCTTTTGCTTCAGTAAAAGAAGTTTTTCATAAAAAAAATTCCTAGTGTTGCATTTGTTTCATAGTCTCCCAGTTATCAAGTCTATAATCTTGTACTGATTTTCTTATGGATATTGCTTGCTGTTGCGGTTTTATTTCTCATGGTCTGCTTAGTGTTCTCTTTAAGTGTTTTCTGTAATTAGTTTTTGTTTGAGCATGTTGAGATATAATATATAAAGAATAAAATCCTGCAACAATTATAATTTTTATTCTTTAGCTTATGTTAGCCTGTTAGGTTGTGCTATTTTATATTTTAAGATGCATTTTTTTTTGCTGAATATGCAAAGAGCTTAGCAAGGTTTGATTTTGTTATGTGTTTTTCTTCTCTTTATGTTTCGTTTTAGCTTTACTTTGGAGGACATTTTGTCTTCTGTTCATGTGTGCTTTTCATTCTCTTTTGTAGTAAAATTTCTTCTTTTATTCTCTTTCTCCCTTAGTAGTATTTCTTTTTTAACAAAAATAAAATTCTTTTATAAAAATTAATAAATTGTAAAGGTTTCTTGATTGGTTTTGCTGGAAAAGATTGTATGTTAAGTCTTTTGTTTTTTATAATTTTATTTAGAGAAGTTTCGTGTCCTCATATGCTTAACTATTTTATTTGTGATCAACAGTTCGAGGGATGATGTACTATAGGAAAGCCCTTATGTTACAAACATATTTGGAACGGGCAACCTCTGGAGGTAAGGGAATTTAACCATTTCATAATTGTTCTTTATGTTATGATGTTAGTGATATAATTTTTCTTTGACAATGTAGATTTGGAGTCTGCAATTGGAAGCAGTGAAGTGACTGATACGCGTGGCTTTGATTTATCACCTGAAGCACGTGCCCAGGCGGATCTTAAGTTCACTTATGTTGTTACATGTCAAATTTATGGAAAGCAGAAAGAGGAGCAAAAACCGGAGGCTGCTGATATTGCTTTGCTTATGCAAAGGTGCCCTCGACAATTTTAGGGATTAACTTTCATATTTAAACTTTTAATTAACTGCCCCTCTTGGCTTTGAATGCTTAATTCAATTTATATAAATCTAACTTTTTTAAATTTACTTATTACTCTTTTAAATCTACTTATCACACAAGGAATGAAGCTCTTCGTGTTGCTTTCATTGATGTTGTTGAAACTTTAAAAGATGGGAAAGTGAACACAGAATACTACTCAAAGCTAGTGAAGGCTGATATCAATGGGAAAGACAAGGTGCCTTTGATCTCACAATTGTTTGATTACTTTTGTAAAGAATATAGTTCGTCCTTTTTCTATGTGAATATGATTTGATTTTTGATTGCTTGTGGACAAGGTGCTATTGCCCCACTTTCCACTATAAGTTACTTTCTTAGCATAGTTTGGAGGGTTAATAACGTGGTAATTGAACTATTCTTCTGCTTCAGAATTCCACTATTTTGTTTGTAATTTATTTAGGAACAATTGAGAATGTTGTGTTGGATGAGTAGTCGCACTAAAAAGGGTAGGATTAGGAATAATTGCATTAGTGAGCAAGTTGGGGTAGCACCTATCTTAGAAAAGTTAGTTAAAACATGCGTTAGGTGATTTAGTCATGTACAAATGGGCATTTTCTTGTTCTGCTAATAGTTACCTGCAATCCACATGGGTAGTCAGCTTGTTATCCTTGAGGTTTGCTCACTTGACCATAAGATTGATTTCCTGAATTATCTGAGTTATGATCCTTGTTGGTCTGGACCTGTGTTTTACCAATATTCTAGATGTTTTTAAATCCAAAACTAAAGAAACGCTTACCCGCATCAATTACATTAGGTTGCTTTGGTCATTGGTCCTTCTTACATTTGAAGGATTCTTTTCGTCTCACAGGAAATATACTCAATTAAATTACCTGGAAATCCCAAGCTTGGTGAAGGGAAGCCTGAGAATCAGAACCATGCAATTATATTTACGCGTGGAAATGCAGTCCAGACAATTGACATGAATCAGGTGACAACTTTTTTCACAGAAATCTGTATGTGACTTGAATTATAAAAATGTGTTGATTTGATATTGTTTGCTTGTTGTCTTGAGTTCTTATTCAGTATCTCTTCTTATCTCCTTTTCTCATCCTTGCCTATTTATCTGGGAGATATACTGTTGGATGGTAATCTCTATGCTGTTTGTTTCCTTTCAGCGAGTTCAAAAAATTATTACACTCCCCGGGCTTACTTTAATATCTTTGGACCTCTTTAGTAGGAAAAAAGTCTGATTTACATCTTGAACTTCGTCACTCACTTTCAATAACCTTATATTCTTGTAAAATAAAATTGTCGGTCACTTTCGTGATTGTGCAGCAAGTTTTCAGATGATAATTTATAGAGTAAATTACACTCTCCTCCCCTGAGAGATCCTTAAATTACACTTCCCTCCCCTCTATTTTGAAAACCTACACTCCCTTCCCTTGAAAGATTTAAAAACCTACAACATTACAATTTCACCCATTTTGCCCAAAATATCCTTATGTTTATTATTTATGTAGTTAAATATGTATTTGACTAATATAAAAAACTACTTTTTAAAAAATCAAAATAAAATTAATTATGTTAAGGTACAAGATAATTGTGGGCTTGTTCTTTGTGGACCTTTAAGTTCAATGTTCTTTTGCTTGTAGAGCGGAATTGGATATAAATCAAAACTGTTTTGGTCCTTCTATTGATATCTTAAATTCTTAATTTTTTCGGATGCTTATCTATGAGCACTCTCTTTTGGTCTGTGATGGAAGTGAAAAGGTTTCTAAATTCTTTACGCTCTTCTATCAAAAATAATCTTAATCTCTTTCTTTTGACACTTCTCTTTTTAATGTGCCTTGTGCATTTTTTTCTGCGATGTGGTCTTGTTGAATAATAATTAAAATTCCGTTTCTCTGCTGTGCTTTTAATTAATTTACTACTTAGTCTCTCCATTCAAGTTCTTTTTCTAATTTAGATTGTGCCATATTATGCTTTTATAGTTGGAATATCTTTCGGTTTTGATGTTTAGTAAAATTTTATAAAAGGATAACTATTTTGAGGAAGCTTTGAAGATGAGAAATCTTCTTGAAGAATTTCATTGTGATCATGGTCTTCGTCGTGCTACTATACTTGGTGTTAGAGAGCATGTATTTACAGGAAGGTATGTGGAACTTGAGACTTGAGAGCTTTAAGCTGTCCCTTTTTGTCTGCTTATATTTATACAAATAATTGAGTAATCTATTTGTATCTTTATCAACGTAAAACTCTGTCGAATCTTCATGGAATATGGATCTATTTGTTTCTTTATGCAGTGTCTCATCTTTGGCCTCATTTATGTCCAATCAAGAAACTAGTTTTGTTACTTTGGGCCAGCGTGTCTTAGCAAATCCTTTGAAGTGAGTTCATTTTCCATAGAATGAGTTTGTTCCCCTTTTGAATATTATAGTAACTGAAGCAAACTAATGCTAATGATGTTCAGGGTCCGGATGCACTATGGCCATCCAGATGTTTTCGATAGAGTATTCCACATAACCCGTGGTGGCATCAGCAAGGCTTCTCGTGTTATAAATATTAGTGAAGATATCTACTCAGGTATGGCAGCTTGATTTCTTTATAAGCCGGACTTTGATTCTAAGCACCTTGCTCATATTGGTTCTTGTTAATTTACAGGATTTAACTCAACCTTACGTCAAGGGAATGTTACACATCATGAATATATTCAGGCAAGGCTTCTTTGAAAAACTGATCAGAGAGGTGTTCTATTAATCATGCTTTGTTTAAATTTCTATAGGAAGTGATAAATATATATAATCTGAGCCTGAGATGCAGGAATTAGTTAAACAGAATATTCGAAATCCAAACCATAAAAATCCTATCTAAATTAATTGAATAAATAACTTAAACAAAGAAGACTTGGCCACAGCTCTGATAAGGATCATCTTTTAAATCTCCAACATTCATATATGATGCATCTAGGATAAGTAGTGTTCTAATAAGAAGCTTACAGGTTGGAAAAGGAAGGGATGTTGGGCTCAATCAGATTGCTGTATTTGAAGGCAAGGTTGCTGGGGGTAATGGTGAACAAGTTCTCAGTCGGGATGTATACAGACTTGGACAACTTTTTGATTTCTTCCGGATGTTGTCATTTTACTATACAACAGTTGGTTACTACTTCTGTACCATGGTAAGCCACATATGCATCTTGATTTTCTGTCTCTCTTTGATGTCCTGAAATTATCTTGTTGGTAATATTACATCACATTGAATGATATGATTGTGCCTTGTTATTTTAGAAGTCATCATTAACTTGTATATCTGTGTCAGTGTGTCCATTTTTTTCCTCTACACCTGAACATGTTCTCTACATTATCTTGCAGTTAACAGTGCTGACTGTATATATCTTTCTTTATGGGAAAGCATATCTGGTAAGTTGGACCTTTTAATTTTTTTTTTTTTATTCACTTTTATAATTTACATGTTCAATGGCCTGTTTTGCAACTTTAGGTGTTGCAAATGCCTTCAAGGGACATGAACTTGTTAGATATTGCATCAACATTTATTGAATTTATTCATTCTTGGTTTTTTATTTTTAGGCCTTCTCCTTGTATAACATTTGCTTCAATTACTTCTGATCTAATATTCAATCAATGATCAATTGTTTCCAGGCACTATCTGGTCTTGATGAAACCATAGATGAGAGGGCTAAAATAACTAACAATGAAGCCTTGAGTGCTGCATTGAACACACAATTTCTCTTACAAATTGGGATCTTCACTGCTATTCCAATGATCTTGGGCTTCATCCTCGAACAGGGTTTCCTGAGGGTTAGTGGTTATCTATATCCCCTTTTTCCTTTTTTTTTTTAAATTTTTTTCCTACATGTACCAACCGCGAAATCATTTGTAAGTATAAATTTATCTGAATTTCATGTAGTATTTTTAAGTTAAAAAAAATGTTTAGAAGATTACATGAGACGGTGAAGGGTGGGGGGAGGGGGTTTGATTGTCCAATAACAACTAGCATCCCAACATGCACTACCGTGTGTTCTGCTTTTTCTGTGTGAGATCTATTCACAAGATAGATCGTAAAATATGTATTTTACTTAAGATTGCAGAAGTATATGTTGTTTACAATTTGTCTCATGTAAAATGCACTTTTTACTTTCTATCTGTGTATAGATCTCAAAACCTGTGTGTTGGGATGCTGGTTTATATATAATGAAAATCCATAGAGTTCTGGACTAATGCCTAAGGACCGCATCATAAACAAAAATATAACGTTAGACGTTAGTGCTGCAGTGATCCATAGCCATTCAAGGAATTGGATTCAAAGTCGCATCGCATGCAGAAAAATAGAAAGCCCAATTGCCCAAATACCTTCGCTGATTATTTTTAAATAATGTCTAAACTTTCGTATTCCTGAGAACTTTCTAATTACAAAGCTGAAATTACTCTATATTTATTACTCGTGGGCTTGGTGCATGCTGATTTTTTATAAAATATATTTAAAAAGAAGTAGGAAGATAAATTACTTCCCCTTCTTCCTTATTCCATAACTCCCCACCCTTTCACTTTTCCCTAACTTCCCCACCTTTTTAAATATTTGTTTTATATTATTATACTGTGAATGCAAATAATCTTTTCTGAAATCTTCTCTTCTTTTTCGTAAGTTGCTTATGCTTTTATTGTTGCTACAGGCCATTGTTAGTTTTGTCACGATGCAGTTTCAGCTCTGCTCTGTCTTTTTTACATTTTCCTTGGGTACAAGAACACATTATTTTGGTCGGACCATTCTTCATGGTGGTGCAAGGGTTCGTTTGCTGACTTTTTGCTGTCCCTTTCTATATTTCTCTGCTTTACTGTTAATATGTTTTTTTTAATCAGTATCAAGCAACTGGGCGTGGCTTTGTTGTCCGTCATATCAAATTTTCAGAGAACTACAGGCTCTACTCTCGCAGTCATTTTGTTAAAGGGTTGGTGTTTGTCTCTCTCTCATATAACAATTAATATATGATTCTAATATCCTAAACTGTGAAAATTGAAAGATTTGTCATTTTCATGTAGAAATCATCTTTTAAGTGTGAAAGCACATTGATAAGTTTTTTTTGGTAATGTAAACGCAGTTATTGTGGATCAATAAACTAGTTTTTAATGAATTAATAATTTAATCCTCAAGAGATCATTATGGGTAAAACAATCCCTTAGACAAAATTTTCCATGTGAATAAATTGTTAAGTGATTGTTAAAACAATCCTATTTTGGGTAAAATTTCGCTTAAAAAACGCCATTTAGGGAGAAAATGTTACCTAGACAAGTCCAGGTTATGAATTACTGACCACGTAGGCTCCAATTGACCAATTGGGTAAGCCTGACTAAAATCATTAATTTGCTCTTTTCAGATGGAAACATTTTTTTTTTGAACCAGATGGAAAAATAATTTATTATATAGAATAGAGCATAAATAATACAAAATGATTACAAAATCAGAGGACAAGTGATCCTCTCGGCCTCTCCTAACAAAAGAAAGCTCTTATAAATCTAACTTAGAGCCTTCTAATCCATTTAGAGATTCATAAGAGACACTCTTCTAAAGAAAGCATTTGTAGAAACCCATGAAAAGGACATAAAAACAATCCTTTCCTAAAGAAGATTGGGTGGAAGGAAAATGTTGCTAAATATCAAGTTTGTGGGGGTGATTAAAAAATTGAGTGAAGGTGAAAAAAGTTCACAATAGACAGCTGTTAGGGTTAGGGTTTCTACAGTGTCTTCTCTGGGCCGCCACTGGTGGGTCTGCCGCCGCCGGACCTGTGGGACCTCACCGTCGGGATTGTCGCCGTCGGTGCCTCCCGTCGGTACCGTTGCCGGTGGTTTCTGACGTCGGAGGTTCGCCGGAATCCCTGTACGCGTTTCTCTCCTCTGTTTCGCGGATTGGTCATCTCAGAACTCCACGACTTGCGGCTGGTGACTCACAGACGTGGACGACGGCGGCCTCTGATCGCGGTTCACGGTGGTACGCCGGAGTTTTGACGGCAGGCTCTCTTCTTCTGTCCGGTTTTGCTTTTCTGGTCACTCTCCATTCAGAGGCTGTTTCTACTCGTCTCTTTTAGGCTTTACAGTGGCTGTGTGGAGTAAGAGAGAGTGGATAGGTGGTTGTTGGAGGTTCACCGGAGGGAGGTGGCTCGTTTCTCCCCTTTCCATGCGTTTTTTCTAATTTTTCTCAACAGGTCTTCTGCTGGTTGCTGTAAGTTTCTGGTTTTTTCTGGTTTTCTCTGTTGGGAAGGGGGTATACGGAGGTGTCTCTGTCTTCGCTCTGGATTTTGGCATAGAGAAGGCGTTTGGGGAATATGGTGGGAGTATAGTCTTCATTTCTTTGGCTGTTAAGGATGGGAGCAAAGCGTTTAGCTATTGAAGCTAAAACGTTTGATCTATCATTGGAGTATTCTGGCTCTTACTCCCGCCTTACCATTGTGGAGAGGGGTCGAGGTTTTATATTTAAGGTGATATTTGGGAGGGATGCTGCTTTTTGGTTGATGTCGGCAGCGCGGGAGTTAAGTAGTGGTGGATGGAGTGGTCCAAGTACCAGGAGGTATCGTGACAAGGATAAATTGTACTTGGTCTATGTAGGGGAGAATGGGAGGGGTAGATTTCTTTGTATTACGGAGTATTTCAACGGGGGACGAAAGGTCTCCGTAATGGTGCCGGAGGGATTACACGGTGTGGGGTGGAGGCAAGTTTCTAATGCGTTGATATCCTTGCTTGTCCAACCAGCTACAAGGGACACGAGGTTGACAAGTAGTCGCCAGGATAAACCTTCCTCGTGGGTGTCGGAGAGGGTTTCATATGCTGATATAGTGAAGAATCTGGAAGGTGGTGTAGGGAGAAGGGATGATAACGGTTCTGAGGGTCGTAGTCGTAACGGTATAAGGGAGAGTTTGGCACCACAAAACAAATTTAAAAAGACTCTTAAGATACACTTGGATCCTAATGGGAGAAGGAGAGTGGAGTGGGTCTTAGAAAGAAGGGTTCAACAACCGAGAAGTCCTTTGAGGCTTGCATTAAGTAAAGGTCCTCCAGAAATTCATAAGTCTCAACAGCAACCAAAGAAGCGAGTTAATTGGGCTTTGCATGATACAACTCGAAAAAATGGAACCAAGAGGGCTAATGAATCACGTGTAGAGGAGTTGGGTCAGGTTAAGGCCCAAAGCTCTCTTAAGAAAGTAGTGAATGGTAGCGATGGAGGTCGAAATGAGGCTATTAGACCTTTGGCATTGACGTGGGTGGCCAAAGGGGTAGACAAGGTAAAGAAAGGGACAGAGGTGATGGGTAGTGTATTGGGACCTGTTTCTGGTGAAGGGAGTGAATATAATTCGAGTACTCATGCCTCATCAAAAGGAAAGGAGGTAATTCAGGAGGTGGATTTAGGCCCAAGTTGTTCTGGTACTAAGGGGGAGATGACAAGCCATTCTTTCTTTGACGCGGAGGCATTATCGTCAGATACTTCAGACACAGAAACTGTAGACGATGACTCTCTGATATCTCATTTTGAAAATGAAGAGGGGTTATTAATCGAGCAGTTAGAAAGAGAATTTATGGAAGAGCAAAAGCAACAAAATAAGGAGGCAGAAGTTCCTCTTGATGGTTTTGCTGTACTCTTTGGAGGGGAAGGTGAAGAGGCTACGCATGGTAAGGGAAGGGCCGAGGGGGTTGAGCAGAATACTTTGAGTCGGCCAGGCATCCTTCCTAGGCCTCCGGCAACCAGTTTGCCAGAGGAGAACGTTATTAATTTAAGCCAACTAGGGGGTGGAAAAGACAACCGCGATCCCCAAGCTCTGCTGGATGGTCTGAGTTTCAAGCTGCTGGATAAATCAGGGAGAGAGATCAAGGTGCAGGTGAGTCCTCAGACATATACGAGGAGGAAGAAGAGGGCGGATAAGGAGCTACAGAGATTGAAAACCACGGTTAATTATGGAGGGAGGAAAGGTGGCAAGGGGAAGTCAGGTGGATCATGAGGATTATTAGCTGGAACACTAACGGGTTAGGAAACCCAATAAAACGCAGGAAGATCAAGGAAGTGTTAGATAAAGTAGATCCCGACATTGTTCTTCTGCAGGAGACTAAGTTAGAGCTGGTTGATAGTTTCTTACTTCGTAGTATTTGGAGTAGTCGTTTCAAGGAATGGGCCTTTATACCCTCTTCAGGGTCCTCGGGTGGCCTTTTAATGGGGTGGGATACGAGGGTAGCCTCTAAAGTTGATGATCTTAAGGGGTCCTTCTCTTTGTCGGTTTTGTTAAACATTAAGGGTAAAGGGTGTTGGTGGATCACAAATGTGTATGGCCCGACTAATCCTAGGAGCAGATCCCTTTTGTGGGAGGAATTATCTTCTGTACATGGTTTATGCAGTCTTCACTGGTGTGTGGGAGGAGATTTTAACGCTATTCGCTTCCCTACAGAAAAGTTAGGGGGCTCGAGAATTAATGCGAGTATGAGAGCTTTTGATGAATTTATTAGAGATTGTGACTTACGGGATATTCCTCTTTCTAATGCTCAATTTACTTGGTCAGTCAACCGAAGAAGGGTGATGTCCTCTCGAATAGATCGGTTCTTGGTTACTTCTGTGTGGGAGGACCATTTCCCAGACTTGATTCAGGAGACCCTTGCTCGCCCGGTGTCTGATCATTTTCCTCTTCTCCTTGAATCCAGTAGAGTTAAGTGGGGTCCTACTCCTTTTCGGTTTGAGAACATGTGGCTTCGTCATCATTCTTTTTTGGATCAAGTTAAGATGTGGTGGGAGGAATGCTCGGTTACAGGGTGGGAAGGTTATAAGTTTATGAAGAAACTTAAACATGTTAAGGAGAAGCTTAAAGTCTGGAATAAGGAGACCTTTGGCGACACAAGGTTGGAGAAAAGGGAGATTTTACTCGAAATGGGAACTCTCGATAGAATGGAGAGCGAGGGTATGCTAGATGAAGCTCAATGCGCTCGTAAGATCGCCTTGAGGAATAAGTTGGATGAGGTCATCAATAAGGAGGGCATTAGTTGGCGTCAAAAGGCCAGAACTAAATGGGTCAAAGAAGGAGATGTGAATTCCAATTATTTTCACAAGGTAGCGAATGGGAGAAGAAGAAGGAGTTGGATTAAGGAATTGGAGGTGGAAGGGGGAAGAGTGGTTGTTGATTTGATCTCTAATGAAGTTACAAAGTTCTACAAGGAGCTGTACACTGAAGAGGTTGATGAGAGGCCTTTCCTTGAAGGCATAGATTGGGCTCCCATAGATGAGGCGAAGGCTGCTTGGTTAGAAAGGCCGTTTGAGGAGGACGAAGTTAAGAAAGCAATTTGGACAATGGACAGCGAGAAGGCGCCGGGCCCCGATGGTTTCAACATGGCTTTCTTTCAGGCTTGTTGGTCTTTTCTCAAAGGGGATTTACTTAGAGTCTTTAATGAATTCTTTTACAATGGAAAGATTAGTACTAGTATGAACTCAACCTTCATCACCCTTGTTCCCAAAAAGGATCGATCCATCAAGGTGCGAGACTTTAGGCCTATCAGCTTGATCTCTAGTGTTTATAAAATAATCACCAAAGTTCTCTCCTTGAGGCTAGGGGAAGTCCTTGGGGATACCATCTCAGACAATCAGAGTGCTTTTGTGGGGGGAAGGCAAATCCTTGACGCAGCTCTAGTGGCTAATGAAGTGGT